>OY829539.1:1834481-3165302 GCA_963691705.1 Viola odorata
ACTTAAAATTACCAAACAAATTCCGCAAGAGGAAACACAAATTTTCGTAAGAATTAAACCAACTAATTCTTGAAAAATTAGGCCCAAACATTTGTGTTCTCCTAACACACAACATAGTCATGGTATGTAAGTGCACATCAACCACAATTAATTCATGTAGGCTACCATTGGCAAGACAAAATTCATCCATTTCAAAATCATGCACATTCCTTTCATATTTAAGCACATTGGCCGTCAAGACAACATCAAGTAGGTGCACGGTATCACAATTGTCAAATAACATAGGCGGTGAGTCATTTTCTCAAAGCGACTCATAAGGATTAGCCAAGAAAATTGAGCCACACACCTATACACAAAGCACATTGGAATTCCAAACAATCGACACAAAAAGGAATACAATTCTCTACAACAATTAGGCCAAGAAAATTCCAACAAGTTGGAGCAAATGAATTGTTTCCGTGCTTCATGCAAATTAGTCATGGATTCCAAAAGAAAACAACACGTAAATAAATCATACGTACTATCCGAAGAATTACAAAAAATATAATGTTTGAGCAAGAAAGGGTCATACTTGATGAAAAGCAAATTAGGAGTTTTAACACTTACCACAAAAATTTCATACAAGTACTTTTCATACTCAAAACAAGAAGGTTCACGCTTGACAAGGGGTACGATAAGATTTTTAGTGCATGTAATAAAATTCGTACCCAAGTGGTTTTCAAATACACAAGCAAAAGGATCATGCTCAATAAAATGTAAGAATGATTCTTTATCACACGATAAATGTTGGTTATAAAAAATTTCAGCATGTGAATAAAGATGAGTGAAATGAGTAGCTTCGAACAATTGAGCATTTAAAGAGGGGTTTGGTACATACCTTTCGGGCAAAGCGGAAAAGTGGGAAGGATTTACCTCAAGACCTTGCCGTTGGGAGCACCAATGTTGAGCAATTGAACTTCCAATGCCTCCTAGGATTGATGGTTTAGAACCACCTTCGCTCCTTGGAACATTTGTGTGCGTATGTTCGCGACAACCCTTCGAAAGTTTCTGCAAGGAAGACACACAAACAGTAGGAAAAGAAGTGTCAATGTTAGAGTGAGCTAATTGATCCTCATTGCACAAAGGCACGCTCATTGGATCAATAACTCCCACAATTTCAGTTTGCTTCTTTTCCTCACTCTCTTCTCTCAATTTTTCTGTATATTCACTCCTCTCATGTGTGTGTTTCTCTCTCGCATGCTCGTTCTTTTCATGCGGGCTGTTTTGCTCACACTCTCTCAACCCATGCTCACTTCTTTCATGGGGGCTGTTTTGTTCTCTTTCTTTTTCCTCAATTTCAAGCTCAAACAACGGATTGTCAAAATACAATTCAAACAAAAGGTTGTCAAAAACTTGAAATTGATTTGGCTCATTAAGCTCACTCAACTCATTCTCACGGGTGGGGTTGCACTCACTCTCATTAGCATGCTTACTTTTTTCATGCCGTGTATTTTCCTCATCTCTTACTTTCTTCTCTCGCTCACTTCTTTTTCTCTCTTCCTCAACCTTACGTTTTTCTCTCTTCCTTGCGGCAATAGTGTGAATCTCAACCACATTCCTTCTAATCACCTCAAAAAGGTCAGTCATCGAAGGTGGTTCCAAAGATTGGGGAGGAGGAGGCATTCGACATTGGTGAGGTCGAACCTTAGGAGGAGGAAAATGAGGAGGTGCTCGGTTGTGCATTCCTTCATGTTTTGTTCGGACTCGTACACTTGAGGAGAAGACATGGAGTCTAGGATCGGGGCCATGGCCAAGGCTTTGGTGTTCAATGGAACCGAGGCCATAGCTTGAGACTTGATGACTTGGAAAATCTTCGTAATCCTCATTCTCACTATAACTTGAACTTGTGTCATGACTAAAGACTTGAGGACTTGGAGGGTCTTCATTGTCTTCATTCTCACTACAAGTTACTTCACTTTCATCTTAGTACTTGTCCTCACTATCAATGATGTATTCATCACCGCTTTCACCATACGGTTCAAAATTCTCATCATCATTGGAATGGCAGCTAGCATCACCATATGATTCATAACCACTATTATCATTGCATTGAGAATCAACGTCGTCATAGAACTCTCCTTGGTCACAAGATTCACAATCACTATCTTGTGACATTGTACCTGAAAAATTGAACAAACTAAATATATATATATATAAACGTTAGTTAAAACAAATCGCTCCCTCACGTGTTTACACTCGTGTTTAAGCACTCGTAAAATTTGCACTCACAAATCTCTCACTCATCTTCAAACTGAACCGTGTCTTGGCAATGTTCAAGCTAGCAATCTCAAGTTCAATCACAAGGATTATCCCAACGAATTTAGACAAGCAAGAACACAAGAAACACAAAACAGTTTGCTGGAAAAATTCTGGACAGCTTTGTGCAACATCCAAAAATGACACACGAATAATAGGAAACGATTGAATTAAATCACGAAATTAATTATGAACAATCCTAAGACAAAGCTCTACAAGTTCCAGCCAAGAAGGAAGCAAAAATTCGGCTGAAAACACAATGAAAACGCTGGAGTGGAATGCAAGAAAACAAGGGCTTGAAAGAAAAGCTAGGATGAAAATTCACACCTTGTTCATCACCACAATATGCACGAAAATTCCAATCTCCTTACACAATTTAAAGATACACAAACAATCACAAGTGTCTTGGTACACTCTTGTCAAATTTGGTTCAAGACAAGCCAAAGGAACAAGTGGTTTCCGATTTCTCTCCTCTCTTTCTTTCTTTTTCTTTTTTTTTTTTTTTTTTTTTAAGGGGGGTTTAAGACTCAAGTCTTAAACTTAAGTTTAGGACTTGGAAACCCAAAAATACTGCTGGACACAAGTGAAGGAAGGACGTGGGCATGGGAGACAAAAGACTCCACTTGGTTGGCATGGGGGACAAAGGACTCCACTTGGTTAGGAATATTCTCCTTAAAATAGAGAATGTTTGCCACTTGTGAGGATAATGGTTCTTTGGTTGGCCACTTTGGTGTAGGAAAATAATATTTTAATGGGGAAACAAGGACCTTAGCTTTGACTAACAATATTCTGATCAAAGTTTTCCTCTTCACTCAAAATTTGCAAGAACACCAAGAACAAGATGATGAACACTAAGAACACACTTGACTGTCTCAACGAACTGACTTCAACTAAATAGCAAACGACTATATTAAATCACGAAATTTAACTGAGACGTTGCTAAGACACAGACCTAAAACTTTCAAGAAGGAACGAAAAGACGATTCCAACTGGAAGACACCGAAAACGGACTCACAACACAGAACTGTTTTTCTCGTGTAAAATCTGCACACTTTTCTTTAGAGGTCAAAAAGTGTATAAATGTCACCGAGATTGCAGTCGACACAAACACGAAAGTTGTTCCACACAGATTCAAGTTTAAGCATACAAAATTTCAGAACATTCGAAGCAGCACAACTTACACAAAACAGAAAACAAACTGACACAAAAACAAACTCGGAGCGCCAGAAGCTCCGCTACCACTTGATATGATCACGGCCGAAAATCGGAAGAGAAATCCGGCCGAGATGGTATGCAACCAAAGGGAGGATCTAGCTCTAGATTTGTACACACAAACAATACAAAAATAGTAGGAAAACACATGGAGACGCAGCGGAAATTGAAAGGATAAATACCCGAATTAGAGAAAGCGTTGGAGAGGGGAGGGATGATTGAACAAACGAACGATTGAACTTGAGTTCGGATTGTCGAACGGCTTGAACACGGGCAGATTGTTCAAGAACATAAACACACTCAAATTTGGATTCATTGTTCACACAAATGGAAGTAATAACAGATTACACATTTGAAGGATTCTTGTTCTTTTTACTTGACTCAAGCCATGGCGATCCAAGACCAAGGCAAGCCCCAAGATGGAGCCCCGGATGAATGAATGAGGAAGGAGTACTCTCACTTAACATTCATTCATCATCCAAAGCTCCTAACAAAAGAAAGAAAAGAACTATTTATACTAAGTTACAATAAGCCTACACTATTACAAAAATGACCCTGAAAATACCCTTGGGAAACAAATCCCGTACACAAAATTGTGCCTGGCGGCATGCCGCCCCACACATAGCTTCCCTAGCGGCATGCCGCTAGACTCGCACCCAAAGACACACGCACAGATTTGGGGCTGGCGGCATGCCGCCCCACACAAAGCCTTCCTAGCGGCATGCCGCTAGGCTCGCTTCAAATGGCCAAAAATGCCTCTTTTGTGCTGCATGGACTTGGCTTGCACTCGGGTCTCCTTCCCTTGCTAGGTCATGGCCGAAAATGTTTAAAAAGGGGTTCCGTGATCATATCAAAAACACAACAAATTTTTCAATAAAATTATCCAACAAATCAATTTCCCCACCCCATGCTTCCTCGTGCAGTCCATAAAAACAATTGAAAACCATTTTACATGACCCATGGATACCGCACAAAAAAATGAGAAAAAGAAAGAGAAGAGGAGAGGAGCAATCTATACAGCAAAGAGCACACTGCTTAGGATCCGGCCAAGCCATCTTGTAGAACTTCTTGACGGCGGTTCTGGAAGCGGCCTTTGTAGACAAGATTTGTGGCCTTTTCATCGCTTTCAGAGACGATGTTATCAGATCTGAAGTTGTTGGTGGCTGTTTTGAGGTCAGAGAGAATTCAGAGAAAGAAGGGACGTCGGTCGATGGAGGTAAGGAAGACGATGGTGTTGTATGGGTTCAGTCGATGGCGATGTCATGGTGGTTGGTGATGCCGCGGTGGGTGGCGGTGTTTTACAGTGTGGTGTGGCTGGTTGGGGAATGAGAGAGTGAGATCGAGAGAGGAATGAAAGATTGAGATCTAGGGCTGGTTGTGGTTGGCGTTTTAATTAGTTATATCCTTGTAAGTTCGGGATTTCGGGTACCCGAACTTACAAAGTCGCGTCCCGTTCCTGAACCGAAATAAACTTCGGGTATCGATACCCGATACCCGAAGTTTCCGAACCCGAACATCCCGAATCGAAGTTGAAAATTTTCGGGTCGGCACCATCGGGACTTCGGGACACGGGACAAATGGGCAGCCCTAACAGCACCTACGTTACTTTCATTTGATATTTTCGGGGGACGAAGCTTCGACGATAAAGCTGCCCGAGGAGATCTGTTAGAACGGGGATTCGCCCCTGACATCACTACTAAAATCAAAGTAGAGGTTGTAGACTTTGATTTGACTAGGATTCGGATGTTAAGGAATGAGCTGACTGAAGACGAAGAGACTCAGTTTGAGGGTAGTTATGGAAAGCTACTGACCCTAGTGGATGTCAAGGCCGATTGGGGTTGTATCAGGGCAGCTCTGAAGTTCTGGGATTCCTACTATCATTGCTTCTCTTTTGACAAGGGAGTGGACTTAACTCCTACACTCAAGGAGTACTCAACTTTGATGTGCTTCACATCACCCATATCAATCATCTACCAGAATGTCCGACTTGACTCTGCAAGTGTAAAAATAAGACTCGACAAGCTATTAGGAATCCCTACTCGTGTCAAGGAGGGTGACTACGTTTGGTGTTGGTCGGATATCGAGGCACGATTTCAGCTATCAAATGGAGCTAGGCGATTAAGGATTCTGGCCTTCGCCATTGTAGGATTCGTCTTTTTCCGAGGATGAGAAACGCCATCGACTCTTCAGCAGCCAACATCTTTTACGAGATAGAGGTAAATGCCATCAATCCTACAACAGCCATCTTGGCCGAGACCTTTCGTTCCTTAGACTCCTGCCAAAGGAAGGGGAAAGGGAGGCTCACCTGCTGCGCCCAGCTACTGACAGTATGGTTGATCAGCCACTTCAAGCAAATTCCTGATCAATCATCTTCTTCGAGAGCTACATCAGGTCGTGCCCTCTGCTCAGAGTTATCAATGCAATGACCACAGATAAATGGGAGATGGAAAATAAAGACGTCTGGATCAACCGATTCATCAACCTCTCAGAGGAAGACTTCAGTTGGCATGCCAAGTGGCTACGAACCTCCGATCCTATCGTCTGCTGTGGACCCCTACCTTGGGTTCCTCTAATCGGAGCTTGGGGATGTGCTCACTACTGCCCTGCCCTCGTACTCAGGCAGTTTTGCATCACCCAGATCATTCCAGTAACATTCGGCATGACGAAAACGGATCTACCACACACCGGAGAGAATCAGAACATCCAGTTGTACGCCCTAGACTGGGCCAACCCCTTTTGTCTCAAAGGACGTGTCGCCCCTGCCGCAACAATACCGCAATATCCACAGTGGAGGTTGCAGCGAGTCAACGGCAATGTCTTGCCTCACCCAGAAAATCAGAAACCGATAGAAGAGGAAGGAGAATCGCAAGTAAGTGGAGGAATGGATGCCATGGCTTACGCGCAAGTGGTAGAACAAATGCGAGCAGCGCAGGAAGAGCGAGATCTAATGACAGAGGAAAGAGATACTGCCGAAGCACGTCAATGCTACGCAGAAGTCCAGAAGAATGAGGTACACCGGCGTCATAGGGATTTTGTCCGGATACAAGCAGTAAAACAGAAGGTGGCCCTCAGGGCCTTCAACGAACGCTTGAGCAGCGAAACCCGCAAGAAAGAAGCTTCGAGTGCCATAATCCAAGACAAGGATTCAACGATAAGGGTCTTGACTACTCGAGCAGATCTAGGAGATAGGAAGAGCCAGGCATTGCAAAACCGAATTACCGCCTTAGAAGCTGAGATAGAAATGCAGAAAGGGGAGATGGCTTCGATGGAGTACCTTTGGCAGGAGAACTCTGACGCCCAGGATTGACGCCTTTAGGGAAAGGCTCGGATATCGGCAAACCTTTTCTTTTAGCTAGGACCCCTAATTTCATCTATCTTAGCCATTTTTTATGAACTTAGGTAGTTGGCAAGTTTACCATACTTTTGTAAACACTTTAATAAAGTCGTACTCTTTCGGATATTTATTAAAATTGCCTATCTTTTTCATATCAATTATCCATCCCAAATACAACTCAAAAGACCATCGCAAAAAGAAAAAGAAAATCCCTCCGAGATAAACACAATCTTTTCACTAAAAAACCAGAAAAATCAGACCAAGCAATATATAGCCAAGTAGCCCTCGCTCTTGACCCTATCCTTTTAGTTTATCACAAGAACTTCCGAGTTCATAGCATAGATCGACGTCCCTCCCCTTGGTTGGGTTCACTAGGCATCAGGCCCTACAGCGTTGAAAGCATAATGTGAAAAGAGATCCCCCTAGCATGACGGCGTTGGTTGCCCCTGCTGATTTAGGTTTCGCCGTTAGCATCTCAGATTTGCGTCATATCGTTGGAATGTATAGAGGCTTCCTTCGTATCTCGCCAACGACCAGGATATCTCGCCTCCGCGACCACCCTGAAAATATCAAATGAAAGTACAAGCCAGAAAAGCGAATGAGCAAATGTGGAGACCTCGGGATTGCACATCACCTGTGTATCTTCATTTATACTCACTGTTTTTGTGTTTTTTCCCTTTTTTCAGGTTCACCATAGCTCCTCGGAAGCAAGCTACTCCGCACAGGCTCCCTTTGACTAGACTTCAAAAGCGAAAAATGACTGAACCGGCCAAGACCGATGAAGCACTGACCGCTAGAATTGCTGAGTTAGAGGAGCAAGTTAGGATCACTACGGAAAGGGCCGCCAGGGCCGAAAAGGAAAGAGATGAAGCTGTCACCGAGTTGCCACCGGGTTTCGATCCCCCTCAAACAAACAGACCTTCCCCTTTACTCACCGTCGCAGGACCTTCGGTACTCCCACCCCTGTCCGGCCCCCCGGGCCGTTGGAGATGGGTTAGTCCCTTCACTGTACCCAACGCTGCAAGTCCTCCAGTTAAGGCGGGTGAAGAGATCTCCCCGTCGCTTCAGCACCTTTCAATCAACCCTGCTGTGGACCCCAGCAAGAGCCAGGCCCACCCAGAGAATCCGTATCTCCCTCCTATTCCTCCGAGCACAGTTCCCGGACCTGTGGGAACTCAGCTCCTCACTTTCAACTCAGCACAACCGCAGTTCTCATCAGGACTGGCACTACCCTTCGGTTCCAACCCCATTGGGGCCGAGCAACCGAAAAATGATCGGCTAAACCTACTTGAGGAAAGGCTCCGAGCAATTGAAGGGGCTGATCCATTTGACCCTACCGGCCCTGCCGATATGTGTATGGTCCCCGGGATTGTCGTACCCCCGAAGTACAAAATCCCTGACTTTGAAAAATATACTGGGGTAGAGTGCCCAAAGACCCATCTCAGAGCATACTACAACAAGATGGCAGAGGTAATCCACAATGAGCCGTTGTTGATTCATCTCTTCCGGGAAAGCTTGACCAAGCACGCCCTGACATGGTATATGGGGCTAGATCGAGCCAGGATCAGGACATGGAGAGACTTATCTGACGCATTCTACCGGTAATATAAGTTCAATATGGAGGTAGCACCCGACCGCGCTGATCTGCAAAACATGGAAAAGAAAGTCGGCGAGTCCGTAAAAACCTATGCTCAGAGATGGAGGGAGGTGGCCTCACGGATCTCTCCACCCTTAAGCGACAAGGAACTCCTGTCGATCTTCTTGCACACCTTCAAGGCTCCCTACTACACCTACCTGATCTCAAACCCCTCAAATAGCTTCTCCGATATGGTCCTAATTGCCGAAAGAGTCGAGCAAGGAATTAAGTCAGGACGAATCTTGCCTTCAGCATCGGAATCTGCGCCCAGGAAAGCACCTATCATAAAAAGAGACGTTGGATTTGTGGCTCATCAGGGGCAGCCATTTCCACCACCTCCACCTTATTTATCGCCATCGCCCTACCCTCTGCCGTCATTATATCAACCTACCTACTTTCCTTTCACCTCGCCGCCTGTTGCCAATATCGCGCCTCAAAGCCCTACGCATTTCCCATCAGTACAAGCATCACAACCCATGCAACCCAAGCCATATAACCCACCAAAAAACCCAAATAACCAAAACACGACAAACAATCGGTGGAGCCGAGAGCCTCCACCTCCTCTTCCTCTTCCTGCAGGAGAAATCTACAAACATCTCTTGGCAGCCGGACAGATCGTACCGGTGCCGGCTCAGCCTCAATTGCCTCCTTACCCGAAGTGGTATGATCTCAACGCGAGGTGTGAATACCACGCTGGAGCCCCAGGTCACACACTGGAAAACTGCTTCGCATTTAAAGCCAAAGTCCAGCACTTGATCAAGAGTGGGTGGGTATCTTTCGAAGGGTTAGCAAAAGGACCCAACACATCCACCAACCCTCTTCCCAATCATGCCCAGGGAAAGGGAGGAGTGAACGCCATCTCGGCAGGAGAAAGAAACGACCTTCTCTTTTCCGCATCAAGCTGGCCACAGGAACAACTTTTCCTGGCCCTAACTCGAGGAGGACACTTGCCATACTCGGAGAGCAATCCAAGCTGCATGTACTGCGAGGAAAGCGACGATCACAAAATCCAAAACTGCAAGGTGTTCGCAGAAAGGGTGGTACAACTCTCGCATCTCGGGGTGATCCAAACCCAGAAAGCAACCCACGAGGGAAGATCCATTAACGCCATCGGAGACGGATTTCCTATCTCGCATAACGCCAAGGGAACTCCACTCCCAATCCTCCGAAAGAAGGGATCGACTTCGTCGGGCAAACGATTCTCCAAACGCCGCGACGAGGGCGATCGCGAGATTGATACTTTGGGCCAACCTTCTGGGAGATTCGATTACCTCGTCAGGTATTCGGCGCCACCCTCCTATGGTGGCCCAGCACCATCACTACCTTCTTGGGAACCCTCAGACTCCGAATCATACCCTTTACCGATGTGGTCGCTCCCTCTGTTTCCTTTGAAGGAAATCTACACAAGCCTCTTGGCAGAGGGACAGATTATGCCATCCCCACTCCCGTCTCAATCCACTCCTTACCCTAGCTGGTATAATCCAAAGGTTAGCTGCGAATATCACGCCGGAACCAGAGGACACTCCTTGGAGGATTGTTATGCCTTTAGAGAAAAGGTCGAGCACCTAACTAAACAAGGGCGAATCTCGCCCCATGGATTAGCAAAGGATCCTGCTGTGACAATGGGTCCCCTACCGCACCATAATTCGGGGATGGGCGACATTGCTTCCGTAGGAATCAACTTTCCTCGCCCTTCGATGGAAGAAACACCCAACGAAGAGTTGTTCTTCGCTCTAGCTAACAACGCTTATCTACCATTCCCGGGGAATAATCAGGCCCAATGCCTCTTCTGCCAAGGGGAAAGCAAGCATGACATCCAGGATTGTGGACTCTTTCGGCAAAAAGTCAAGCAACTCACCACATTCGGAGTCATCCAAACTAAAGGAGAAGCCCGAGGAACCATCAATGCCATCGGGGACCACTCTCCAGCACCATATTCCTTCGAATATGTGGCTCAGACAGGGGACACCTCCACAACCGCACGCAAGGTAGTGTTCACATTAGCTGTGAATACTCCTAGCCGAGACCTGCACGCGGTCCCATTCGACTACGGGTACACGGTAGTCACCACCCCTCCTACAGTCACGCCAATAGGACCCACTATCGGTGAAACCTCTCATATCGGGGGCATGACCCGCACCGGGAGATGTTACATCTCGGAGGAAGTAGAGAAGCAACGACAAGCTAAAGGGAAAAACCCTGTGATTCGCGAGGAAACGATAGAGGAAACACAAGGTTTGAGCCAACCTGTAACCGCGGACGAGACGGCTGAGTTCCTCAAAATCATGAAACAGAGCGAGTTCAGCATCATCGAACAACTGAAGAAAACCCCAGCTCGGATTTCCATCATGGAGCTGATACTTACTTCAGAGGCTCATCGCCAAGCTCTCCTGAAAGTCTTGAAGCAAGCCTTCGTAACTAAGGATATCACTACAGAAGGGGTGGAAAACCTTGTCGGAAGGATTCAGGCCCTTAGCAGCATTTCCTTCTCTGAAGAAGAGATCGACCCCTCAGGAAAAGATCACAACAAGGCCCTATACATCACGGTAGAATGTAAGGGACACGTCATAGCCAAGGCCCTCATCGACAATGGGTCCGCGCTGAATGTCATGCCCCGGCACGTCCTCGAGCAACTACCGGTCGATTTCTCTCACATGAAACCTAGCAGAATGATGGCTAGGGCTTTCGATGGCACCACTCGAGAGATCATCGGAAACTTCGAATTGGACATGGTCATTGGGCCCCACACCTTCGCCCTGACATTCCAGATCATGGAAATCCAACCTGCTTACAGCATGCTACTGGGACGACCTTGGATCCACTCAGCAGGGGCAGTCCCCTCTTCTCTGCATCAGTGCCTCAAGTACGTCAAGGATAATGCCTTAGTCACGATAAAGGCAGAAGAGGCCCTGATCTTGGCTAAGCACGCCTCCGTGCCTTACATCGAAACTGCCGAAACCTTGGAGAGCTCGTTCCAAGCCTTCGAAATCGTCAACACAGACTGGATCAAGGAGGGGTCCCTTGTGGGCAAAGCCTCAAAATCTGAGACAGCCGGAACCACCCCTAAACCAATGCTGGAAGGAAGTTTCCAATTGGGAAAATGGCTCAGCGCCAAGCTACAAGGATCCAAAGGATGGTCGCCTCCGAAGAGCTTCGGAGACCGTTTTGGGTTAGGGTACCAACCGGGCAAAGCCGATTTCGTTAGAATTGCCCAAGAAAAGAAAGAAAAGCAGCTGGCTAAGCTATTCGGACGTTCTGCGCCAGGGGGCAAGATGTCAATCCCCCATATCAGAACTACATTCCCCTTCGCCGCCGAAACCATCAATGGAAATCCTGTCAAGGTATCGGACCTCCATATCTGCACTCTAGGAGAAGAGGGATCGTCGTCTGGTTCAGTCATTTTCGTTAAGAAGTTAGGGGAGTCTGTGTGCAACTGGACCATCACCATACTTCCGGATGTCTCTCCGATGAATGTTAGTTCAGATTGTCATGATAAAACTTATGTCTTTATTGGCGAAGAAATCATCGCTACGACTGAAGACAAAGCAGAAATCTCCGACGAACTGGCCCGTTTACTGGAAAGTTCAGAAAAGGAAGTAACCCCTCATCAGGAGGAATTGGACGAAGTAAGCTTGGGGGCAAGCAATGAGAATCAAAAGTTGGTCAAGATCGGGACTACCTTGGATACGACTCAAAGAGAAAGGTTGATTTCTCTCCTCAAAGACTACTCCGACGTATTTGCATGGTCATACGCCGACATGCCAGGTCTTGATCCCGGGATAGTTGAGCATCGTATCCCATTAAAGCCCGAGTTTAGACCTGTCAAGCAAAAACTTCGGAGAATGCATCCAGACATCCTTCTGAGAATCAAAGAAGAAGTTACCAAGCAACTGGACGCGGGTTTTCTGAGAGTTGCCGAGTACCCAGAATGGATCGCCAACATAGTGCCAGTGCCTAAGAAAGATGGGAAGGTTCGCATGTGCGTGGACTTTCGGGATCTCAATCGAGCCAGCCCTAAGGATGACTTCCCACTTCCCCATATCGACATCTTGGTGGATAGTGCCGCCGGAAATGACATGTTCTCCTTCATGGACGGATTTTCCGGGTACAATCAGATCAAGATGGCACCCGAGGACAGTGAAAAGACGACCTTTATCACCCCTTGGGGAACCTTCTGCTACAAAGTGATGCCCTTCGGATTAAAGAATGCAGGAGCCACGTACCAACGTGCTGCCGTCACCCTTTTCCATGACATGATGCATAAAGAGTTGGAAATCTATGTCGACGACATGATAGCCAAATCTCGCGGCGCGCAAGACCATGTAGACATCCTGAAGAAGGTATTCGAAAGGTTGAGGCAATTTCGGCTAAGGCTAAACCCAGCTAAATGCACCTTTGGAGTAACCTCCGGAAAGTTATTGGGATTCATCGTCAGTAACAAAGGCATAGAAGTGGATCCTGATAAGATAAAAGCAATTCAAGAGCTACCCGCTCCCAGCACTGAAACGGAAGTACGAAGCTTCTTAGGACGCATCAACTACATCGCGCGCTTTATCAGCCAGTTAACACTTACTTGTGAGCCGATGTTCAAAATGCTAAGGAAACAAGGAGAAGCGGAATGGGACGGAGACTGTCAGAAAGCCTTCGAGAAAATCAAGACGTACCTGCAAAACCCGCCGGTACTGGTTCCCCCGACGCCAGGACGACCCTTGCTCATGTACCTAACAGTCACGGCTAGCACCATGGGCTGCGTTTTGGGACAGCACGATGAGTCGGGAAGACGTGAACAAGCCATCTACTACCTCAGCAAGAAATTCAACGAGTGCGAGATGCGCTACTCCATGTTAGAACGAACATGTTGCGCCCTAGCATGGTGCGCCCGAAGACTTCGACAGTACATGTTGTATTACACGACATGGCTAATCTCTCGCATGGATCCGCTGAAGTACATCTTCGAAAAACCGTACCTATCGAGTCGCATTTGCAGATGGAAAGTCTTATTAGCTGAGCACGAGATCATCTATGTAACTCAGAAAGCGATTAAGGCAAGCGCCCTCGCCGATCACTTGGCTGATCATGCCTCGGATGAGTATGAGTCGTTGAGCTTTGACTTCCCCGATGAGGACATCATAGCAGTTGAGGATGAAATCGTAGAGGATCTTCAAGAAGACGACTGGTGGATCATGTTCTTCGACGGCGCGGTGAACCTCTCAGGCAAGGGAGTGGGAGCCGTAGTCATAGCCCCAGACGGCCGTCAATTCCCTGTAGCATGCAAGTTGAACTTCCCCTGCACTAATAACATCGCTGAGTATGAGGCATGTATCAGTGGTCTCGCGGCAGCCATCGACCTAAAAGTAAAGAAGCTCCGGATCTTCGGCGATTCAGCACTCGTCATCTACCAAGCCCAGGACCTCTGGCAGACACGGGATTCCAAGCTCATCCCTTATCAAAGGTTACTCACTCAGCTCGCGCGGGAATTCGAGGAAACCAAGTTCGACCGAGTTGACCGAGAAAAGAACCGCTTCGCAGACGCATTAGCCACCTTGGCCTTCATGTTCAAACTAGAGTGTGGAGTAATGCTTCAGCCTTTGAGGGTAGAGGTAAAGGAAACGCCGGCATGCTGTGTCACCTTGGAAGAGGAAGCCGATGGGAAGCCTTGGTTCCACGACTTAGTACAATTCATCAGAAACCGGGAACATCCACCGGGGGCAAGCCGGGTTAGCAAAAGGACCCTCCAGCGTTTAGCCCTAGACTTCTATCTCGACGGCGAAGTTTTATACAAAAGAAGAGCTGATGGAGCTTTGCTTCGCTGCGTCACCATGACCGAGGCGAAAAGAATCATAACGGAAATCCACGAAGGGGTGTGTTCCACACATGCTAGTGGGCACATGATGGCCAGACAGATAATGAGGCAAGGCTACTTTTGGCTCACCATCGAACGGGATTGCATCAACTACTTCCGGAAGTGCCACAAGTGTCAAGTTTACGCGGACCATATCCACTTACCGCCAGCCCCTCTCTTCAACATGACATCGCCTTGGCCTTTCGCAATGTGGGGAATCGACATCATCGGCCAAATTCATCCCACAGCCTCTAATGGCCATCGCTTCATCCTCGTAGCGATCGACTACTTCACCAAATGGGTAGAGGCCGCCTCCTACTCCAACGTCACACAGAAGACAGCCATGCGTTTCATCGAAAGAAACATCATCTGCCGTCACGGAGTCCCAGAAACCATCATCACGGACAACGGCTCCAATCTCAATGGGAAAATGATCGACGTTTTTTGCCAACATTGGAAGGTGAAACACCGAAACTCATCTCCATATCGACCAAAAATGAATGGCGCAGTTGAAGCAGCAAACAAAAACCTAAAAAAGATCATCCAAAAGATGGTAATCACTCACAAGGACTGGCATGACATGCTTCCCTTCGCATTGCATGCCTACCGGATAGCAACCCGTACATCTACAGGGGCAACTCCCTACTCATTAGTTTACGGCATGGAAGCCGTAATTCCCCTTGAAATAGAAATCCCTTCTCTCAGAATCCTGGCAGAGTCTGACGTAGAAGAATCAGATTGGGCAAGAGTGAGGTACGAGCAGCTGAACCTCCTTCCCGAAAAGCGCTTGGCCGCTATCTGCCATGCACAATTATATCAGCAAAGAATGGCCAACGCTTATGACAGGAAAGTGCGACCTCGCAAGTTCGAGGCTGGGGATTTAGTACTGAAGAAGATTCTCCCTCATCAGGAGGCCAGTCAAGGAAAGTGGGCCCCCAAATATGAGGGCCCGTATCTAGTTAAAAGTGCATTCTCAGGGGGTGCCCTAATGCTAACCAACATGGACGGAGACGATCTCCTAAGACCGGTGAATGCCGATGCAGTCAAGATATACTACGCCTGAAGTGTCACGGGTTACACGTTCGGCCAGATCAGCGACATAGGGTTTTATCATGACAATCTAATACAAACGTTTGTTCTGAAATTAATAAAACAAGTTTTTTTCAGGAGATGCGTATGATTTTAAAACTTTGTTATCCTCTTTCGTTAAACGTGTGAGATGACAAAAGGAGGCATGGCATAGATGGCTCCCCAGGAGTAGCTCGAGACGTAAGACGCGTCCCTTAGACTAACGCCACTAATCAATTTTAAGTTTTGCAGCGGCGTATAGTCTCATCTTGGCATCACGAGAAGACCACGGAGCTTCCGCTCGTAGCGACTCTTGGAGGGCCGCAACGGGCCACCTTCAAGAGCAAATCAGGAAAGATTTTAAGGCAAACTGTCGCCATCTAAAGCGAAATTCTTTTTCCTGCAGTGCGACCAGCACAACCGGCATCACGAACAACCGTTCTCGAAGGACTAAATGCTGAACCAAAGTCACAAAGCTCATCCTAAGCCGGCCAAGTCGTCGAAACGCTAGCAAAGTCGGCTCCCATCTCCGTTCACCTATTCGGAGGAGCTCATCGCCAAAACACCGTGGTCGCACAGTGCAACATTACAGGCAACAACTCCTGGGAAAAGCACGACAAAAAGTCGTCCTCCTGGGGTCACCATCAACATACTTAATGCGGTCTTGTTCAAGAAGGTTCCGGCATCCGCACCATGATCAATACGGTGTATCCTTTAATCGAGAGACAGCCAGGCTATAAGTATCACCCACGCCAAGGCGAGAGCTGCAGCAACACATCTAAAAACAAAGCTATCATCAATCGACATCCGACCTAAGTCACGCTCAATGACCCACGAGTGGCCCGTCTAAAAGGGAGAGCTTAAAAACTTATCACTCACATTCCTTTTGCCAAAAATCATCTCGCATTTACTCCTCATTAGTTCTTGCCGCATCATTTTTTTCAGGAACTGGGTCACCCCCATTCGATGCCCGCATAAGGACGGTAAGCATGTGCCCTTGCAGCCCCGCTGCACATTACGGGAACAGAGGGTTTTCCCCTTTATCCCCAAGCAATCACGAAGCCCATCAACAAAGGTCTAGCAAGGACCGGTAAGCAAGTATACCCAGTGCGGATCCCATTTTCCCTTCGACCGGGATCAGCGGTTCCCGTAAAGCAGCTAAAAAAGAAACCAATCAGCACATCGAAGCGAAGCATCCCAGAACCGGGGACCACGTCATAGGCACCCTCGAAAAGCCGAGTTAAAAGAAAGGAGAATCCCTGAACTTATCTCTTTTTTCGTTTTAAATTAATTTCTCTGTTTGTTGTCCCCTCTGCATCTCACAGGGACCGGAAGCATCTCGCTGTCATCCGCGGGAAGCTCGTGGAAGACGCCCTTGCAGCCCCGCTGCGTACCTTAGGGGAGTCCATCTTTCTTTCCCCTTTTATTTAAAATTATTTTCATTCTTACTCGCTTTGATAGCTTTAAGCAGAGTACGGTCGTCTGGCCCACTGGGGGCAACCTTAGGTTCTCATTAGAACGTCACAAGTAGGTCATCCCCCACATCTAGCAATCAAGTCATCTAGCAATCAAGTCTTCTAGCAATCAAACCATTGGGCGATCAAACCCTCAATCAATCAAAAATCAAAAAAATCGATCAAAATCCCTCTTTAGCCCGGCTAAAACAAAAGCATACTGCTCTTATAGGCATTTTCATGCATCGCATAGGTCAAAAATATTCAATCCCTCTGTTAAATCAAGCATCTATCCAAATTACGTGCCATGCATGATATTACCTGTCTGCTCTTATATCCACGGTTTGTTCCGACGTAAGCAGTCACAAACAAATCCCGGTAAGCATTTTCGAGCCATCGCGGCGTATCCTTCATGAGTGTAAGGGCCTGACTAGATACTAGTTGAGTTCGCATAATATCCAGGGTACATGCGCAATTAGACATGGGATAGCTATGAAATGACGTGGGACTTTTACGATTTTCTCCACTTTTTTCGTTTCTTTACTCTTTCCACCATGTATGTCATCACTCCCCAAACCAACAATATCACTCATACCCCGGGAGCCAAAGAGCAGTTTCAGCTAAAATTGCCAGCCGGAAGTAAAAGCAAGCCAAGTTCAAGTTCACGACGAAGGAGACTGAAAAGGGCGCCAGGAGATCGCTAAGGACTATCACCGAAGAAGCAGCAACTACGAAGGCCGAGGCCTCGAGACAGAAGGGGAAGAGATCAAGACGAAGGCCGTGCTTGCTCTGCTCTGTTGCATTTCAAGATCAAATCAAAAAAAAGGGAAGAAGAAAAAAAAAGAAAAGAAAAAAAAGGGAGAGACAAGAGAGAAAAAAAAAAAAAAAAAAAAGAGAGAGGAAAAAGGGAAAAGAAAAGAAAAAAGAAATGCTCAGAGACCTTCGAAGAATAACAAACAATCGAAGAGACAAAGCAAGCACAGCCCGGGGATGACTCAGTTCGAGAAATCTCGAAGAAAACTTTCCCCAGTGAACTCGAGTAAAAAGGCCCAAGGCCAACTCGAGAAATCTCAAAGCAACCTTCCCTAGTGAACTCGAGCAAAAAAGGCCCAAGGCCAACTCGAGAAATCTCGAAGCATCCTTCCCCAGGAAAGGCCCAAGGCCCCACTCGACACACCGCAAGCAGCGAACCGCAAAGCAGCGACGACGCTCCCCCAATGAAGACTCGAGAAAAGGGCCCCTGGCCGACGGGAAAATGACATCCCCAGCAAAACATCGCCCACATCAGGGCCAATCAGCAAAACATCGCCCACATCAGGGCCAATCAGCAAAACATCGCCCACATCAGGGTCAATCAAGCAAAACATCGCCCACCTCAGGGCCAATCAGCAAAACATCGCCCACATCAGGGCCGATCAGCAAAACATCGCCCACATCAGGGCCAATCAGCAAAACATCGCCCACATCAGGGCCAATCAACAAAGCATCACTCATCAAAAGCCTTCCAACTCCTCGGCAAAAGCAATCTGTTCCCAAAACAAGCTCCTTTCCGGACTTTTCATGTCCCTTCATTCTTTTCCGTAAAAGACCCATCGATTATTAGAACGCCCATGCATGTGCATCTTCATTCGAAGTCTATTCACTCGGATTGACATTGCGAACTGTAAATTATGTATCATGTTAGCAGCATCTTTATGAGTGTAAAAATACTTAGCCTTGTTTTAGAGCGTGAGTGCAAACACTAATATCAGGTGAGGACTACTTACGGCTGCAAATCGTGGGAAAGTCTTGTCCTTGGGGTCGTTACCTCCTGAGCAGGACGCAGACGCATTCTAGATTCGTATCAAGGTCGCTAGCATTAGCATTCTTCTCCTCCCAGAGTGACGGCATAGTATAATTTCCAGCATAGCATTTTCTCCTCCCAGAGTGACCTTAGTTTAAGTTTCCGCATTTCGCGTCGTCTCCTACGGGAATCAACGTTCTTTCAGATTTCAGCATAGCATCTTCTCCTCCCAGAGTGACAGCATAGGTTAAGATTTCAGCATAGCATCTTCTCCTCCCAGAGTGACAGCATAGTATAATTTCCAACATAGCATCTTCTCCTCCCAGAGTGACCTTAGTTCAAGTTTCCGCATTTCGCGTCGTCTCCTACGGGAATCGACGTTCTTTAAGATTTCAGCATAGCATCTTCTCCTCCCAGAGTGACAGCATAGTTTAATTTCCAGCATAGCATCTTCTCCTCCTAGAGTGACAGCATAGTTTAATTTCCAGCATAGCATCTTCTCCTCCCAGAGTGACCTTAGTTTAAGTTTCCGCATTTCGCGTCGTCTCCTACGGGAATCGACGTTCTTTAGATTTCAGCATAGCATCTTCTCCTCCCAGAGTGACAGCATAGTTTAGCTTCCAGCACAGCATCTCCTCCTCCCAGAGTGACCTTAGTTTAAGTTTCCGCATTTCGCGTCGTCTCCTACGGGAATCGACATTCTTTTGATTTCAGCATAGCATTCTCCTCCTCCCAGAGTGACAACATAGTGTAGCTTCTAGCGTAGCGTTTCTTCTCCTCCCAGAGTGACAACATAGCGTAGATCTACCTTTTTCAGCTTTAGCATTTCTTCCCCTCTCAGAGTGATATCCTTCACATAATTCTACATTTCTGCATAATTATTTTCTTCCTCTTAGAGTTGACATCATTAGGGCGAAACGTTCGTACATCTTCGAATAGCGCGTCATCCTCCCAAGGCAACATCTGTTGCATGTCAGACCCCCCAGTGGAGCCGTCATTTACGTTGTCGTAAAATCACTTTTCATCCCTAGTAGAGTAGTCATCATTTACACTTCCTGCAACTTATGTTTCTCTCAATACCCGAGTAGATCTAAGCTTATATCTTTGCAGGATCAACAACCTATCTCCTCCTCCCAGAGCGACATCAAGCAATCACCTGTTAATCCCTAGTGATGACAACAGCAATTTCCTCCTCCCAGAGTGACAGCAATCAATCTCCTCCTCCCAGAGTGACGGCAAGTAATCACCTTTTACCCCCAGTGGTAGCATCAATCAAACTACCTCCTCCCAGAGCGACATCATCACTGTAGGTTTGAGGTAAGACCTGTTGTGTCGCCAAAATTCGGATATATATAGGGGCGGCTGTCTTTACTGCTTATCAAATCCTTCGATAAGACAGTAAAGAGGGGGCAACTGTTCATACCCAAATTTTGACGCCATTTTTAATCAATTTTAGCATTTCTGTCATTTATTTAATTTACTGTCATTTTTACTTGATTTACAGTCATCTATAGTTAGTTTACTATCGCTAGCATTTTTAGGTGTTTCGTTGCATTTTTGCATCGTCGTTAGCATCGTCAGCTTTGGAAATCGCATTTTCAATTTTTCGGCATGCATTTTCATTATTATTATTAATATTATTTTTAGCCTAAAAAAAAATCACGTTTTAGACTATCCGGCAGTCGTATGCTAGTTTTTCTGCATTTTTGGTCATCTCACGAATTTTAGGATTTTTAGGGTTTTAGCGCATTTTTTAGTATTTTTATTATTTTATTAATATTTTTATTCGAGCTTTTATTGGACCCGAGTAAGTCTGCTCGAACCACAGCTTGACTTTTAAATGTTTTCCATCAACTAGTTGCTAGCTTTTTTTCTGCTCGCAACGGTATACAACGTTTCGTGTAATTTTCGGCGTAACGTTTTTATTTTTCCGTTCCCGCGTTTCGCGCTTTTGAACGCGAAAATAAACGCGTCAAACGCGAAATTTTCATGCTTCGTTGTATACGGTTAAAACCGTCATATTTTTCTCTACGCGCTGGTACCCTCGGATCGAAAAGTCCGAGCGTTTGCTCGCAGGACTCAGCTCGAGCCCATTTAAATAAATTAAAGGGCATTTTAATCACAACCGTTGATCTGGTCAACTCAAGAAAAGTCAACCAGATCAACGGTTGACAAATTAAAGGGGCATGGTGCATGGCACACGCGAACGGCCATGGACGTGCGTGAACAGGGGAGCGAGCCACCGAGCTGCTCGCTCCCGTCCCCTCGGCCGTTACCTGTCCCCTCGGCCATCATCACAACGCCCCTAGCCCAGCCACCTCACGGTCGTAGCCCCGCCAGCGTGAACAACACCACCACGCGCAGCTCCTTCTCCCTCTCCTCCACGCGATTTTCTCCTATAAATAGGAGCTCCCATTCAACGTAAAAACGGCACCAAAATCGCAAGAAACCCTTGCTCCTTCTCCCTCTTGATCAGCTTGCTCATATTGAGCGACAATCGTCCAGTTCAAAGTTTGAAACGTGAGCTTTCTCTCTCTAGCTCATCTTCGGTTTTTCTGCGCAAGTTTTCTTTAATTTCGTTTGGCTTGATTTTGAGCAAATAAATTGATTGTTTTTATGCTATTAATTCACATACGTAATGTAGATTAAATACATGCTTTCAATTTTGAAAATCGTTGGCTAGATTGTTCGAATTAATTAGTTTTCGATAATTAACGGTTCGGTCATTTTTTCGAAATTAAATTTTGTACGAGTCAAACTAAAAATTTAGGTTTATACGGTCGGAAAGTCGTCGAAGAGACGAACATTTCGGTACGTCCATTTTTCAAAACGGCCAAGTGTGGCCGGAGTTGGGTCGCCGGCAGTAGCTCCGGCGACCAAGGGAGGGGGTGATGAATAGTGCCATGCCTATTCATCACACGGCGCCGTTTTGGCCCCCCTCCCAAGTTTTTCAAAGTTTTCAATTAGGTCCCTCCGATTTTTAATTCTTTCCGAAATTTCAAATCGCAAGTTTTTCGTAAAAATAATTCGTACGCATCGTACGTTAATTTCTCGTATTATCAACTGTTTAATTTTCTGCACTTATCAACTGTTTAATTTTCTGCACTTATCAACTGTTTAATTTTCTGCACGTATCAACTGTTTAATTTTCTGCACTTATCAACTGTTTTAATTCTTAGCACTTTAAATTTCCGCACTTTATTTTCTGCAATTTAAAAATTCAGTTATTTATTTTTACCGCCTACATGGACGGTCGCACTTTAATTTCCGCAATATCAACTGCTTTAATTTTTCGCAAAACTGCTGGAAATCCTTCCGCAATATCAACTGTTTTATTTTCTGCAAATACCAATTGTTTTATTTTCCGCAATATCAACTGCTTTAATTTTTCGCACAACTGCTGGAAATCCTTCCGCAAATATCAACTGCTTTATTTTCTGCAAATATCAATTGTTTTATTTTTCGCAAATATCAACTCTTTACTTTCTGCAAATTATCCAACTGTTAAATTCTCGTATGCTTAAAATCAATCATTTTTCGCATGCAATCAACGTAGATATTAAATTCTCCCATGCGTAAAATCAATCATTCTTCGCATGCAATCACGTAGATGTTAGATTCTCACATGCTTAAAATCAATTATTTTTCGCATGCAATCAACGTAGCATTTTAATTCTCACATGCTTAAAATCAATCATTTTTCGCATGCAATCAACGTAGCATTTTAATTCTCACATGCTTAAAATCAATCATTTTTCGCATGCAATCACGTAGATGTTAGATTCTCACATGCTTAAAATCAATCATTTGTCGCATGCAATCAACGTAGCATTTTAATTCTCACATGCTTAAAATCAATCATTTTTCGCATGCAATCACGTAGCACTGTTAAAATTCTCACATGCGTAAAATCAATCATTTTTCGCATGCAATCACCATAGCATTTAAATTCTCGTATGTGTAAAATCAATCATTTTTCACATACGATCAACCCAACATTTAAATTTCGTATGCGTAAAATCAATCATTTATCGCATGCAAATCAGCTCAGCATTTAAATTCTCGTATGCGTAAAATCCATCATTTTTCGCATACAAACAACTGTCATCATTTTTGTCAAACCCAGCATCTCACTTTCGTATACGCAAAATTCATCATTTCTCGTATGCAATCAACTGTCATTTAAATTTTCGCACTCATAAAATTGTTTACTTCTTTCTCAAGCTATCACTAATACTCTCACTTTGTAGGTTTTAAATTCAAGCTTCGCTCAAAAGTACGCCTTTCGATTCCCTTTTATTTATTCAACGCTTTTTTCGTAAAATAGCAGTCGTACGCATGATATATAGAACTGTTAGAATTAAAATCAACCCACATGAACAACGTGTTTAAAGAGTCGCTTCAAATGCCATATTCATGTGATTTTAAATTCTCGCATATATTGACTGCATGTACATGGGGACTTTCGATCCCACATCAGTTTTCCACTTCAAAAACCAATCATTTAAAATTGGTACTCTGTTAGCAATCCATGATAGGTTCACATAGCAATCAATCTAATCATGCATGGCCCGATGATGAAATAAGAGGGCGCTCATTCAGTCTTACAGAAAATTCAGTCCCATCACGTTACGGTCAAGAATAATAGACTGATCTTGATAAACGGTAACCCCGTCCGAAAGATCTTTTTTATTATTTTTGAACGGTCCCGATTGTGGAAAAGGCTAAAGTGACGATTCCTCTGAGGGCCCCCTTTTTCAAAATAAAACGCATTTTCATCAAAACACCTCTCTCATCAACCGGTAACCGTTTTCGGATGTGACTCGGGTGCCTAACACCTTCCCGAGACCATAATACGACCCCGAACCTTTTGTCTGGGGTCCAGACCCCTTTTTTGTGCCTTTAGTTTTTTTTTTACTTATTATATTTCCTATGCCATGACGATTAAGGTTCCCTAAAACCTAGCAACCAAATTAGGGTGGCGACTTCATTGCATGTTGCGAGGCGTCTGTCTACGCTGAGCATTGTAAGGTCCCAAATTTCGTTGCACACTCGCGAGTTTTTAATTTTCGTGGGGGCGCGACATGAACTGAAATGGAGAGTGGTTGACCGTGAGGGAACGAGATTCACCGCACGAAGCTGATTTGGGAGTGGTAACGTACTCCATTCGATGCTGATTGGATTTTGATGAAAATCCAAGATGGCGAGGGCTTTACAACGATGTCGTCATCGAAGACCCATGGTTGAGGAGTGGTGATGTTCTCAATTCAACGTTTGATTGGATTTTGATGAAAATCCAAGGCGAGGGCTTTACAACGATGTTATTATCGAAGACCCATGGTGAGGAGTGGTGATGCTCTTCATTCGACGTTCGATCCAAGGCGAGGGCTTTACAACGATGTCGTCATCGAAGACCCATGGTTGAGGAGTCACCGGAGCATATCTGTGTCCTGCAAATTGGAAGGAAGCAAATACAAAGTAGCAACAAAATAGAAAAAGGAGAAAGCAATTGACCTGTGAGAAATATCAAATATTCCTACCTTTAAGCCACGGCTTGCCCCCAAGTTTTTTTTGTTTGGAATGAAAATGATTTCTTTGTTTAAGAAAATAAATTCAAGCCTTTTTCTCTTCTTGGATAAAATGTGCGTTCAGTCTTCATTATATGAACATGATTGATTCAAGTCTAGATAACGTCTACGTCTTGTTCAAGAAATAACGACCTCAAGGACAAGACTTTCCCACAACTTGTAGCCGTAAGCAATCCTCACCTGATATTAGTGTTTGCACTCACGCTCTGGAACAAGGCTAAGTGTTTTACACTCATAAAGATGCAACTAACATGATACATAATTTACAGTTCGCAATGTCAATCCGAGTGAATATACTTCGAATGAAGATGCACATGCATGGGCGTTCTAATAATCGATGGGACTTTTACGGAAAAAAATGAAAGGACATGAAAAGTCCGGAAAGGAGTTTGTTTTGGGAAATATTGCTTTGTTGAGGAGTTGGAAGGCTTTTGATGAGTGATGCTTTGCTAATTGGCCAGGATGAGGGCGAGGTGCGCGAGTCTTTTCGCTTTTTGCTGGGGATGCTTGCTTGACAGAGTGCGTGAGCTCTGGGATCCTTGTTGGGGGTGCTTTCCCTTTGGCCAGGGGCCCTTTTCTTGAGTCTTCATTGGGGAGCGTCGTCGCTGTTCATTTTGCGACTTACTACTTGAGTTGGCCTGGGGCCCCTTTCTCTTCTCGGGTTCTCACTAGGGATGCTTGCTTTGAGGTTTCTTGAGTTGGCCTGGGGCCTCTTTTGCTTGACTTTACTGGGGGAAGGCTGCTTTGAGATTTCTCGAGTTGGCCTTGGGCCTTTTTACTCGAGTTCACTGGGGAAAGTTTTCTTCGAGATTTCTCGAATTGAGTTGTCCTCGGGCTGTGATTGCTTTGGCTCTTCGATTGTTTGTATTCTTCGAAGGTCTCTGAGCATTTTCTTTATTTTCTTTTCTTTTCCTTTTTCCCTTCTCTCTTTTTCTTCTTTTTTTTTCTCTCATTTCCCCCTTTATTATTATTATTATAATTTTTTTTTATTTTTTTTTTAAAAATTTTTTTTAAAATTTTTTTTTTTTATATATATATATATCCCTCCCCTTTTTGATTTGATTTGAAAATGCAACAGAGCAGAGCCAGCACAACCTTCGTCTTGATCTCTTCCCCTTTTGTCTTGAGGCTTCGGCCTACGTCGTTGCTGCTTCTTTGGTGATGGTCCTTAGCGATCTCCTGGTGACCTCTTCCGTCTCTTTCATCGTGCTCTTGGACTCGACGTGCTTTTACCTCCGGCTGGTAATTTTAGCTGAAACTGCTCTTTGGCTCGCGGGGTATGAGTGACATTGACGGTTCGGGGAATGATGACATATATGGTGTAAAGAGGGAAAAACCAAAAAAAGTGGAGAAAATCGTAAAAGTCCCATGTCACTTTATAGCTATCCCATGTCTAATGGCGCATGTACCCTGGATATTATGCGAATTCAACTAGTATCTAGTCAGGCACTTACACTCATGAAAGAAACAAAGCGTGAAGGCCCAAAATACTCACAGGGATATGTTTTGTGATTGCTTACGTCTAGACGTGCCACGGATATAAGAGCTAACAGACAAAATCATGTATGTTTCATATAATTTCTAATGAACGCACAAGTCATCCATGTCATGATAAAGTGATGAATATGCTTGAAAAAAAAAGTTCAAAACGTGGGATTTTCAAGCCAAGCGACTATGCCTTTATTTCTGTTTTTTTTTTTTTTTTTTTTTTTTTTTTTTTTTTTTTGCAAAAACTAAGGACCTTAGCAGACATGACGCACACACTCTTACAACAACATAAATCGTGGAAATGTAACAGAAAACGCGGAAACGGAAATTGCAAAAATGTAAAAGGACAACTTCCCTGAAAAATGAGCTTTGACATTTTTCAACGCCTTCTTTTGGTCGTCACTTCATTTGCTTGCCCCCATGTTTACAAGTCTCGTTGCACCTGAAATGCAAAACCACGGAAATGTAAACTGCGAGACCATAATTTTCAGAAACGTAAATTGCGACAAGGGGAAATTGTAAACATGAAGGACAACTTCCTTGAAAAATGAGCTTTGACATTTTTCAACGCCTTCCTTTGGTTGTCACTTCATTCGCTTGCCCCCCATATTTACAAGTCTCGCTGCACCATTCTTTGGAACTTCATTGCTTGCCCCCTAGACTTCTCCTGATGAGGGACTATCTCCTTTTCCGCCCTTTCTCTTAAATGGACCGATTTGCGTGGAATCCCAACCTCATTCTTAGTTGTGGTGATACTTTCTTTATCGGTAAAGACATAGGGTTTATCAAAAACCCAGTGAATCAACATTCATCCTGAAACGCGAATAGTACAAGACGCTCGAAGAGGGGGTTAAATATATTTATTTATTTTTAAACCAAAGGGGAACGCAAGTCCCTATAAACAAAACATGCATACATATTACAAAGAGACATCCGGAAGCGTGGCGGCGGTCTAATTACGCAGAGCCCCCCCCCCCCAGACTTCTTCACGCAAATGGCCGAGCCCTATATCATCCTTCCACTACCCAAAGTATGATTTGGAATAGGGTTGATGGTCATGCTAGAACCTTCGAAAGAGATGCATTTGTTCTTGATCAAGCGATCAACCTTTCCTCTAAGGGCAGAGCAGTCTTCTATGGCGTGGCCTTGAGCTCCGGCGTGGTACGTGCATCTAGCAATAGGGTTGTACCACTTCGGGTAAGGAGGTTGTATAGGCTGAATCGAGATTGGCGCAATTTGCCCTGCTTCCAAGAGATGCTCGTAAATTTCCTCTAAAGGAATGGGAAGAGGTGGTAGCGGTTTCCTGTTCCAATGGGTGTGTTGGTTCTTTGGTGGGATATGTGGTGGAGGCGATGGGGAAGGTCGCTGGTTACTAGGTCCCGAGGAGACAAAGATGACATCTTCCTTCATGATAGGTGCTCCTTTAAGCGTTTCTTCTGGTGTGGAAGCGGTGATCCTCCCGGATTTAATTCCTTGTTCAACTCTCTCAGCCACCGTGACTATGTCGGAAAAGTTATTTGATGGATTGGATATAAGATAGGTGTAGTAGGGAGCCTTGAAAGTGTTTATAAAAATTGACGAGAGTTCTTTGTCATTTAGCGGAGGAGAAATTCTAGATGCTAGCCCTCTCCACCTCTGAGCATAAGTCTTCACCGATTCGTCAGTCCTCTTCTCTAGATCCTGTAGATCAGAACGATCTGGTGCAACTTCCAAGTTGAATTTGTATTGCCTGTAGAACGCATCGGACAGGTCTCTCCATGTCCTGATCCTGGCGCTGTCTAGACCCATATACCAAGTTAGGGCGTGCTTGGTCAAGCTTTCTCAGAATAGATGTATCAACAACGGCTCGTTGTGGATCATTTCGGCCATTTTATTGCAGTATGCTCTGAGGTGGGTCTTTGGGCATTCTACCCCAGTATACTTTTCGAAGTCAGGGATCTTGTACTTCGGAGGTATGACGATCCCGGGGACCATACACATACCGGCGGGACCAGTGGGATCAAATGGATCGGCCCCTTCGATTGCTCTGAGTCTTTCCTCGAGAAGATTCAGTCTGTCACTTTTCGGTTCCTTGGCCTTGATGGGGTTAGAACCGAAGGGTAGCGTAGGTTCTGACAAGAACTAAGGATGTGCTGGGTTGAAAGTGAGGAGCTGAGTTCCCACAGGTCCGGGAATTGTGCTTGGAGGAATAGGGGGGAGATACAAAGCCTCTAGGTGGGCCTGACTCTTGCCGGGGTCCACAGCAGGGTTGATTGAAAGGTGCTGAAGCGACGGGGAGATCTCTTCACCCGCCTTAACTGTAGGATGTGCAGCGGTGGGTACAGGGAAGGGACTAACCCATCTCCATTGGCCCGGGGGGCCAGTAAGTGGTGGGAGTACGGAAGGCCCTGCGACGGTGAGCGAAGAGGAATGTCCTCTTGTTTGAGGGGGATCGAAACCCGGTGGCAATTCGGCGACAGCTTCATCTCTTTCCTTCTCAGCCCTGGTGGCCCTTTCTGTAGCGATCCTAACTTGCTCCTCTAACTCAGCGATTCTAGCTGCTAGTGCTTCGTCAGTCTTAGCTGGTTCAGCCATTTTTCGTTTTTGAAGTCTAGTTAAAGGGAGCCTGTGCGGATTAGCGTGCTTCCGAGGAGCTATCGTGAACCTGAAAAGGGGAAAAACACAGAAAAGAGTAAGTGTAAGTGAGGATACATAGGTGATGTGCAATCCCGAGGCCTCCGCATTTGCTCATTCGCTTTTCCAGCTACACTTTCACTTGATATTTTCAGGGCGGTCGGAGAGGCGTGATCTCTTGGTCGTTGATGATATGCGTAGGAAGCCTCTATTCATTCCAACGATATGGAGCAATCTGAGATGCTATCTATGAAACCCAAATTAGCAGGGGCAACCCATGCCACCGTGCTAGAAAGATCTCTTTTACTCTATGCTTTCAAACGACGTAAGGCCTGATGCCTGATGAACCCAACTGAGGGGAAGGATGACCATCCATACCATGAACTCGGAGTTCTTATGGTGAATAAAGTAGACATAGCTATAAGCAAGCAAAGCTCGAGTG
Organism: Viola odorata; assembly: GCA_963691705.1. Lineage (NCBI taxonomy): Eukaryota > Viridiplantae > Streptophyta > Magnoliopsida > Malpighiales > Violaceae > Viola > Viola odorata. Next base: position 1,863,237 of record OY829539.1, read on the forward strand.
TTTCGAGTGTTTGGTCTAATTTTTCGGTTTTTTGGTGAAACGATTGTGTTTATCCCGGAGGGATTTTCTCTTTCTGTTTTTGCGATGGTCTTTTAAGTCGCTTTGGATAGATAATTGATAAGGAAAAGTTGAGGCAATTTAATAAACATCCGAAAGAGTACGACTTTATTAAAAAGCGTTTACAAAATATGGTAAACTTGCCAACTACCTAAATCCATGAAATCAAGGGTCCTAGTTACATGAGAAAAATGAAAGTTTGCTGATATTTGAGTCTCCTCATGAAGGTATCAACCCTAGACGTCAGAGTTCTCATGCTCCTGCCAAAGGTATTCCATCGAAGCCACCCCCCCTTTCTGCATCTCTATCTCAGCCTCTAAAGCAGTGATTCGGCTCTGCGGAGTTTGATCGTTGAAACTTCATTCCCCGAAAATATCAAGTGAAAGTAGTGTAGGTGCCGACATATTGAATGAGCAAAACGGGTCCTGTGGGACAAAAAATAAATTTTAAATGCAAAGTAACCTGCACGCGTAAGAAATCCGCAGTTCGTATAACAGAAAAATCATGTTAATATGCCAACAAGACAAATAGAGCCACGACAAATAGTTATAATCATGATGCACGTGCTGGGGCTCTGATTCCGACATTTCTAACTGGCTTGAACGGTCCCCGGATGATACCATGAAAAGGTCCCTAAAGTGTCGTCCAGTGTCCCGATTCCTTGCGGAATCGTGTAACCTTTCAACTGGCTTTAGGGGTTCATCCGAGTTGGGATTGGTGAACACTACCCAGGACATGTGTCCTAGGGCGTCACTACTACCCTCCTAATTTGGTAATTGTCCCCTGGGTGTAGGGCGCTATGAAATGCATATGACAATTGATAAAGCAAATAAATGAACAGACCAGCAATTGATCAAAGCAAATAAATAAATAAATAAATAAAACACCTCTAAAAAGATAAAACCGGCTCCGACCCTAACGTCCCCAGTGAAGTCGCCAAACTGTCGCGCCCCACGAAAATTAACAGAGGAATGCTAATTCACGAGTGTGCAACGAAATTCGGGACCTTACAATGCTCAGCGTAGATGGACGCCTCGCAGCATGCAATGAAGTCGCCACCCTAATTTGGTTGCTAGGTTTAGGGAACCTTAATCGTCATGGCATAGGAAATATAATAAGTAAAAAAAACTAAAGGCATAAAAAAAAGGGGTCTGGACCCCAGACAAAGGTTCGGGGTCGTGTTATGGTCTCGGGAAGGTGTTAGGCACCCGAGACACATCCGAAAACGGTTACCGGTTGATGAGAGAGGTGTTTAAAAAGGTGTTTGAGAAATACGTTTTGAAAAAGGGGGCCCTCAGAAGAATCGTCACTTTAGTCTTTATTATGATCGTGATGGGACTGAATTTTCCGTAAGACTGAATGAGCGCCCTCTTTTTTCATCATCGGGCCATGCATGATTAACTTAATTACTACGTGATCCTAACATGGATGGGTAACAGAGTACCAATTTAAATGATTGATTTTAAAGTGAAAAATTGAAGTGGGATCGAAAGTCCCCATGTACATGCAGTCAATACAAACGAGAATTTAAAATCATATGAACATGGCATTTTAAGCAACTCTTTAAACACGTTGTTCATGTGGGTTGATTTTAATTCTAGCAGTTCTATATATCATGCATGCAGTTGATATTTGCGAAAAGCATCGAATAAATAAAAAGGACTTGTGAGGCGTACTTTCAAGCGAAGCTTGAAATTAACCTACAAAACGAGAGTGTTAGTGATGGCTTGAGAAATAACTAGGCAATTCTATGAGTGCGAAAATTTAAATGACAGTCGATTGCACACGTAAAATGATGGATTCTACGCATACGAAAGTGAGATGCTGAGTTTGATAAAATGATGACAGTTGATTGTATGCGAAAAATGATGGATTTTACGCATACGAGATTTAAATGCTGAGTTGATTGCATGCGAAAAATGATTGATTTTAAGCACACGAGAATTTAAATGCTGTGTTGATTGCATGCGAAAAATGATTGATTTTACGCATACGAGAATTTAAATGCTGTGTTGATTGCATGCGAAAAATGATTGATTTTACGCATACGAGAATTTAAATGCTAGGTTGATTGCATGCAAAAAATGAGTGATTTTACGCATACGAAAATGAAATGTTGTTTTGATAAGTGCAGAAAAATTAAATGCTATTGGCGATTTACAGGGAAAAAAAAGTTTAATGATTTGCAGAAAATAAAACAGGTTGATAATGCAGGGAATAAACAGTTGGATCTTTGCAGAAAATAAACAGTTGATATTGCGACCGACCATGTAGGCGGTATTGAATTTAAATTGCTGAAAGTAAATTGCTGAAATTTAAAGTGCGGGAAAGTAAAGTGCGGAAAAGTAAACAGTTGATAATTTGCGGAAGGATTTCCAGCAGTTTTGCGAAAAATTAAAGCAGTTGATATTGCAGAAAATAAACAGTTGATATTGCGACCGACCATGTAGGCGGTATTGAATTTAAATTGCTGAAATTTAAAGTGCGGAAAAGTAAACAGTTGATAATTTGCGGAAGGATTTCCAGCAGTGTGCGAAAAATTAAAGCAGTTGAATGTTTACGAAAATTAAAATGCGACCGACCATGTAGGCGGTATTGAATTTAAATTGCTGAAAGTAAATTGCTGGAATTTAAAGTGCGGAAAATTAAGCAGTTGATAAGTGCGACCGACCATGTAGGCGGTATTGAATTTAAATTGCTGAAATTTAAAGTGCGGAAAATTAAAGTGCGGAAAATTAAACAGTTGATAATTTGCGGAAGGATTTCCAGCAGTTTTGCGAAAAATTAAAGCAGTTGATATGGCAGAAAATAAACAGTTGATATTGCGACCGACCATGTAGGCGGTATTGAATTTAAATTGCTGAAAGTAAATTGCTGAAATTTAAAGTGCGGGAAATTAAACAGTTGATAATTTGCGGAAGGATTTCCAGCAGTTTTGCGAAAAATTAAAGCAGTTGAATATTTACGAAAATTAAAAAAAGCGACCGACCATATAGGCGGTATTTTAAATGACTGAATTTAAACAGTTAGATATAAATGACTGAGGTTAGATAACATGACAATAAATATTATGATAAAGAATGAGCAATTCATGTATAAAAACAATTCGAGAAACAACTTGATAAAAATAATAAAAATAAGCATACGAAACATTTTCTGAAACAAAGTGAATTAAACAAATCATGTATAAAAATATAAGAAAAATAGCACGTATCACAAATAATAATCGTACGAGGCATGCTAGCACTTTACGTAAAAAAACGACGAAACGAGGACTCGGAAAAAAATAGAAAGGGGCTGGGCCCATCTTAGAATGTGAAGAAATGGGCCAGGAACAGTTCCTGGCCCAAGGAAATTTATTTAAATGGTGATGGGCCAAGCCCATCACCTTTCATCCATTTTTGCGCAAAAGGGCCGCATGGCCCGAAACACTTCATCATCAACCTCACGTCGCCGGCGCCACTGCCGGCGACGGAGGTGACGAACCAGGCGACGAATTCGCCTGGTTCTTGGCCCAAAATACTCGTCTCCCTTCCCACAGTACCAACAAATAATCACAGCCAAGAAATGGACATGAAAACAGCCGGATTTTCGAAAGAACCGAAGCAATGCGTATTTACGATAATTACCGAAATAATTAAACCAAGCCCCGATGATTTAAACTAGTGTTAGTATAGTGAAATTGAGTTGAAAATAAGTTGATTGCAGCAAGTTTTGATGACTAATTAATTGACTAAAGCTTGAATGAAATTTAAAGAAAACAAGAGAAAGAAACGCTTACAATGGTGCTGCTCCGGCTGACGACGGCGAGGAGTGGATTGCGCGCAAGGGAGTGATTCAGCTGGTTCGTGGATTGGCCCGAAGAAATGGAGAGGGAGAGTGTTGTTTTTTTGCAAAATTTTCGGACCTTTTTGCCGTTGGGAACGACGGCTATTTATAGCCGAAAGCAGCCGCGTGGTGGCCGGACGCGGGCTGCGCGTGGAGGAAGGGCCCGCTGTGATGATGGCGGAGCTAGGGGCTACGGGAGCAGGTGGCTCGGGCGTGGGGTGCTTCGCTGCACTCCCTCGGCACTGTTCACGTGCATTATGCACAATAAATTGTCAACCGTTGATCTGGTTGACTTTCCTTGGTTGACCAGATCAACGGTTGAGATCAAAGGCCTTTAAGTCTCCTTTAAATGGCCTCGAGCCGAGTCTCGCGGGCAAACGTTCCGACTTTTCGAGCCGAAGGTACTGGCGTGTAGAGAAAAATACGCCGGTTCTAACCATCTACAGCGAATGACGAGAATTCCTCGTTTAACGTGTTTATTTTTGCGTTAAAAAATGTGAAATGTTTGAACGGAAAAATAATAACGTTACGCCGAAAATTACACGAGTCGCTGTAGACCGTTGCGACCGGAAAAAAATCTAGCAACTAGTTGATGGAAAACATTTTAAAGTCGAGCTATTGTCCGAGCAGACTTACTCGGGTCCAATAAAAGCTCGAATAAAAATAATAATAAAATAATAAAAATACTAAAAAATGCGCTAAAATATGAAAAATCCTAAAATCCACGAGATGATCAAAAATGAAGAAAAAACTAGCAAACGACTGCCGGATAGTCAAAAACATGATTTTTAAAGCTAAAAATAATATTGACAATAATAATGAAAATATGTGCCGAAAAATTAAAAATGCGATTTCGAAAGCTGACGATGCTAATGATGATGCTAAAATGCAACGAAACACCTAAAACTGCTAGCGACAGTAAATCAGCTGAAAATGACTGTAAATTAACTAAATAACAGAAATGCTAAAATTAAATAAAAATGGCGTCAAAATTCGGGTATCAACAAACCTATTGTGATATGACCAACACACAGTCAAATTGTGTAACGATCTACACAACCAAATTAAGCGCTCATGCTTGCTATGATCTCCTTTATGCATACAAAACATAGATCTTGTTTCAATTAAATAATCATTATAAGTTCTATAAAAATCAGAATTAGTGGCATAAGGATTAAATCTATGTAAAAACTCAAGCAACGTCGCGAAAAAGGGTTTTTCATTAAAATTACTATCAAAACTTAAAGAAACATCATGTAAAGACATAACACTCCTTAAAACCAAGTTAGTAGTTTCAATCATACCACAACAACTCACCAAACAACTATCAAACGCATCATATTCATCAAAATTTCGCAAAAGGTCATGTGACCTAAATAAGTGATCACGCTTGAATAGAGTTCCCTCAAGTCCAGTCGACTTACCCATAATTTTATCATAAATCTCACATACGGCAGAATGATCAAACAATATAAATATATGTGAATATTCAAATAATTTTGTGTTAGGGAAAGTAAGATCCATACCTCTCGGCCTAGCTAACACACCAAACCGCTTGCGCTTTCGAAAGTAGTTTTCAAAGGCATATAACTTGGCCTTTGGTTTTTGTATATAATCATCATTAATTAAATTAATTTTAATACCAGTACCATTAATATTAATGATGTTCATATACTCACACAAATCAAACCTAAGGAAAGGAAGGCATACCATATGGTTGCGACTAGGATTAGCCGAACTAGGCACTATGAATGATTGGTTCTCCTTAAGCTCTCTTGGAAGCAAAGAATGGTCCTTCTCTTCTCCCAACAACCCTCTCTTTCCCTGCACATTAAGAGAAACAACAATAGAAGAGAAAACAAATGGGTTATGGTTAGGAAAATCTAAGCGCAATGGCTCAAAATTCAGTTTTTGGTGGCTTGCGCCAAAACAGATTTTGCTCACTTCTCTCCCTCTGGCATAAACACTCAATTTCCTTTCTTTTTCCTCTCCTTTTGATCTCTTGATGCCACTCTCTGCATGCTTACTCTTTTCGTGCAAATGTTTTAATCTCTCATCTCTTTTCCCATGCTCGTTATTTTTATGGGGGCTGTTTTTTATTTCATCTCTTTTCCCATGCTCACTCTTTTCATGGGGGCTATTTTTCTCACTCTCTTTCTTTTCACTCAACTCTCTTTTTTTGCTCTCAATATTTTTAGCACTCTCAATTTCGGCAAAAATGTTTTCTTGTACACTCACATTGTGCTCAACAAGCACCTTAGCATTCTCGAATAAGACCGTCACATGTCCATCATCACCTGCTACCATCTCACCTTGCACATTCGTAACACTACTAATAAGGGCAGCCAACTGAATTCCCTTAGTCTCATCATTATTGCTAAGAACATGTTGCGGATGAGTAGTCTTGACATCTTTAACTTGAATACACTTCCTCATACCATGATCTTTAATGCTCACTTTATTGTTGGGACATTGGATTGAAGTGTGCCCTCGACCTGTGCATGTATGGCATAAAATATCTCGCGTTCGCACATGAATTGAAGAAGGAACATCTCTTGCCAAACATGTGTTGGGGTCATCCCTGCCCTTGAAGGGTGAAGCTTTCGGTATGGATGTATGAGAACTAGTTACGGCATTGTGATTGATTGCAAAGTCCGTAGAGGGTACTCCCAATTGTGTCCCCCCCACTTTGGCTGAAACTGTCTCCACCTCGCCCGAAACTGTTTGGAGGCGGCTTCAATTGCCGCTAGACGTTCGAGAACCGTCTCTAACATCCTAACTCCTCTGGGTCCAAACACATCGTCTCCCTCTTTTTGTTCGACAAACACTTCTGCCTTCCCTTTAGTTACACTTGAAGTTGTATGCGTAATTCCATAATCATAAGGAAGCACCAGCGGGATCGGCCTCCCCTTCTTTTCTTGCTTCGTCCAAGTCGCCTCCCTTAATACCGGCGACCTACTTGGCACAACGCTAGGATAAGAAGAAGAATATTTCATCTTTGTTTTTCCCAGATTGATATCATCTCTATTTTCAAAATCAGAACGATGTTGCCCTTCTCTCCGCACACGCCTTGGCCTATCATAGGCCCCATCCCCGTAACTATATGCATACGAGTCTGAATACATGCCCGCACCTCTTGTCATCTTGTAATTTCCTGAAATTCACAACACGAACAAATAGCGTAAAATTGTACTAAGCCTAGCACTCCCTCACGTGTTTACCCTCGTGTTTAAACTCTCTAATAAGCTCACAAAATCACTCAAAAATTCCTGCAATTGTTCAACGCCAAGTTGGTGACTCAAGAGTTTCAATAAAGCTTCCAAGAAGACTCGCAAAGACAACTAGCTTCAAAAATAATTTGGATGTAAGGTACTCGCGTAATTGCAACGATCAATCAATTAAGCAAGTACGCTACTGGAGTAGAGTTCAATATATAGGAATCAAGAAGAGGCTCAAGTAGACTCGAACAACTCGAATAATTCACAAATTCGCGAATGAACTGTGCGCACGATCTTAAAGTCCACAACTTGCAACTTCAATATCTTTCAATTCTGACCACCAAATCCAATGATTCTTTTTGCAATAACTTCACAATACTCTGTAGTATTTTGTATTATTATTTTTTTGTATATTTTTCGACCCTTTTTTTTTGTTTTTTTGTTTTTGACTCTTGAATGAAACTAAATAACAATTAAATTAAAGACACTTTGGATTTTTGTATTTAAAAGGCACTACAAATCGCACAACGATTTGCACACACAAAGACGCAAACAAGATCTAGAAATCCTAGATCGACTCGACACACAAATAACTAACACACGGGATGCAAGGAGATTGATTTTAGATCGGAGTAGAAGAAGAATCAATCTCAACAAAGAAAATAATTAAAAACAATAAAGGATAGATGGATAGATACCAAACCGTAGAACGCCTTTGCTCCGCTACCAACTGATACGATCCTAGTTGCGTAGGATGCGTAACAAGTAATTCCTGATCTAGTTCTAGGCTTGGATTTCGAATGCAGAAAACAAACTCAACAAGTACGAGCTTAGACCTGAGGACAACCTGTGTCAACCAACCTAATCGATTTCAAGTGAGGTTCTTGATTCGATCCCGCGACCTATATTCAACCTGTGAATATCAACCTTGGGCGACGACTCAATGGAATGGATTTTCGGGTTTTACTTGCTATCCTAATCGAGTATCCAGACTCAATGAGGGACAAGGTTCGCGAAGAACAATTGAGAAAACTCTCTGGTTTTTATTTCAAAATAATCTGCCAAATAATGAAGAGGGTGGCTCCTTTAAATAGGAGAAAACCCTAAATCCTTACAATAGGAAACCTTCTCCTAATAGAACTTCTAATTAAGTAATTAAAATAAATCTAAACTAATTTAGCTAATTAATAAGGAAACTAATTAAATAAATCCATAATTAATAAAGCATAGAAATCACCAAATCAGGAAAAACCATAATAAATCCATAATTCCCTTTTTAGCGCAATCTGGAACTGCCAGGACGTCATTACGTCGAGTGTGTGGCGTGATCACATTAGCTGGAGCTCGATGCTACTGGTCTTGGAGTAATTACGCCGAGATAGGGCGTAATCACGTCCATTCTGTACAGGGAAATCTCGACGAGCATAACTTTTGATCCATCCGTCCGATTGATCTGAAACGTGTCCCAAAGGGAAGCTAACATCTTAAAGTTTCCATCAAGACTCTGTTCTCTCAAATCGGACTCCATTTGCTTGTTTATCGGCTTATTACGAACATACGATGTGCCATGCATGATACATCTTGGGATCGTATCAAGAGGGGTAATCTTGCTACGTTGGGATTTCATAGCAGCTACTCGAACTTCACCAATAGGATTGTAGTGATGAGGTGTGACTAAAGTAGAACAGAGCAATTGGAACTTTTTAAATAAACTTTCAATGGCTGATATGGAATGCATGTAGCCATAAAATAATAATGCAAAAGGAACCTGACAGTTGTTCGTACCTAAGCAATTGCAGGCACACTTGCTTCACAGCTAAAACGCAGCAAATTTACCGAGCGGCAGCAACTACTCCACTAATTGGTACCAAATTTTTATTTTGTTGGTGTGGAAGTGGAAATACTTCATTCAAGTGGGTGTATCTTGTATGCAAAACTTCCATGAAATATGTAACTACAAAATAAATTTCCATTGCTATTTTGCGATGGTAAGTATTTCTTCTTTTGGTATTTTTTTTCTCTCAAAAGAATACTATTAAAATCTTATATTTATTAAAAAATGAATTAATTTGATTTCAAATCGGATACTAATTACTAGATAAATAAATCAAGATTGAAACGCCGGTCAAATTACAACTTTTTTTTAGTTTATCATAAAATAATTCATCCAAGTAAACCAAATTTGTGCGGTAGAGTTTTGCCTTAAAATATTAGGAAATTGTACAATATGATATCTTATACATGAATGGATGATATATACTTGAGCATTTACATAAACTACGATATTCATAGACTTACCTATTTGCTCTTATCTTAATTGCTTGATATTCTAAAATAATCACAATTATCCCAACTAGGTTTGAGCTTCATGCCAACATTTCTTGTGTCCAATGCAATACTGATATATATTAACCTTACATTATACTCTTTCTAAATACACCATTAGATCTGAGATAGTAGTAACATGATAGAGTCCACTTTTTGAATCGTTTGAGCCTTTCTATCCTGCCCTAACCCTAAGTCTTAAGCTCCATAACCTAGACCTCAAACTCCGACCTCGAACTTAAAATCTAAACCCAAAATCCCATATCTGAACCAAAATTACGTATAAATAACATTTGTAAGATTATAAATAAGAAATTGACAAAATAAATAAATAGTAGTAACAGTATAAAAAATATGACATTTGGTGAAATTAGTGAAAAATGGAGGGGAAAACAAGAGATTTTGGCAAAAAAAGTTGGCCAAAAGTCTTTTTGGTGTAGAGCTCGAAAAACGGAATCCGTGAAAAAAAATTCACCTCAATCAAACATCCAAGCGCAAAATTATGACCATCGACATCATTTACCGGATTTTATGAATATCAATTAATTAATATGGTATTTAATTTATGTGTCATAACTTAATTAAGACATCAAATTAGTTAATTTAATATAAAATAGTTCATATTAAGAAATAATTTTAATTCTAAATAAATTATAATTATTGGTAACTGCTTAATCAAATTACTATATTATAATTGAAATATATTAACATTAAATTTTAGTATGAGAATTTAAATTTTGGCTAGAAATTATTAATACAATAAATTTTAGTATAAGAAATCAAATTAGTTAATTTAAGTCAACATATATTTCATAATTAATAAATATTTTTAATTTTGATTATATATTATCTAACAATACTATTCATTCTAATTATTTTTGGGGTATAAATATTATCTAACATGTTAATTTATATATTAAATAATTTAAATTGTTAAGATATATATTGAATAACATTTTATTATATTAATATTATACAAAATAGTAATTTAAATATTAATTTATCTCATAACATTTGCGACAAAAAGAAATTTCATCGCGGACTTTTACGACTAAATTTCCGTTGAAAATCAGTAAATCTTTCGACGGACCGTTCGTTGAAAGCTTTTGTGACAAAATTTTCATCGGTGGTTCGCGCGCTTTTTTGACGAAAAATTCAATTTAAAGAGTTTGGTGCCACACTTCTTCGAGGGGTAAAATGGATGTTTTCGATTGAACCTAAGCATTTGTGATGATCTTTTTGGTCGCTAGTCATTGAAATCTCGTCGCTAAAACTTTTTTTGCATTAAAAAAAATATTTGTTTTCATTTTTTTATAGAAATTCTGTTAAAAATTGTTAAAATTTGCAACGGAATTTTTTTGTCAGTAAATGCTAGTTTTTTTTTGTAGTGATGCAATTTTTTGTGTATATTAACTATTTTTAATAGTTTTAACAACCGATCAATGAGGAGAATAATCATATTAGAGGAAAAACACATCAAATAACACTTATAATTAAAAATGAACTTTTTCACAACTAAATTATATTTATTAAAAGTACACTCTGGAATCAACTGGTTGTAAAAGACACCCAAATATTATGTTTAGAAAATATTAGTATTAATTTCCCGGTTAGGAAGATAACTAAGGGTCTGTTTGACGTTCCGGTTCTGGTCCGAAAAATGTCGTGGGTAAAAGTGTTGTGGAAAAAGCACTTTTGCGCAAAGTAGTGTGTTGTTTGGTAAACATTTTTTAAAAGTGCGGTGGAAAACGAGAAGTTTTTGGTGTTTGGTAAACACTGCTTTTAGAACTATGGTTTGAGTGTAAAATGACTATAAAGGGCATCAGTCATTTTTAGTGTTATTTATTTACATTATTTAATTCAATCTTTTTTTCTAAAAAAATAATTTAACTATAATTTTCTAAAAGCTGCAATTTAAACCTTTTAACTATAAAGAACACAATTTATTTCAAGCATTAAAATTAATATTTTTTAGTATATATATATAGATTATTTAAATCAATCTATTTCTTTAAACAAATAATTAACATTTTATTAAATAAAGTTAAATATTGAGAAATATTTTAAAATTTTACATATATAAAATAACAATTTCATCATTAATCTATTACCTATTTAGTTACTTTTTTTTATGCAAATACATCAATAATATTTTTTTAATTTTTTAAGAAATTAATGTAACATGAATTTCTACTTTGACTCCATATTATTCAAATAAACATAAAAGTTGGTAAGTAACATTACAATATTTACCATATGGTTCAATTATTAAAATACTCTACTAAATATTTAAAATATTAGGATCTTATTTTTTATTTTAGTATTGTCACTAACTAATTGATATCCAATCTTACATTAAATGATATAATTGGTATTTCTATTTTAGATTTATAAAAATGTACAATATTTTTGAAATATGTAATGGCACATAATAAATAAAAAACTTTTTTACTAGAAAATAATTCATCATCTTCATTCATGTTAATATTCTGAAGCTACTATCTATCATACACTTATATCAAATAATCTCAACTAAAATTTACATAAATACATAACTAAATTAAGTTAAATTGAATAAATGATTATTATTCTAAGATAAAGTAGTATGTTTTTTAATTTTTTCTTAAAATTTCAAGTATAAAAAAAATAAAAAAATGTTACTTTCTTTAGAATCTTAAATGTCATCCAAACCTAATCACTCTCGTGATTCCGGGAGGAAAATTACATTTTGTCAATCATCATATGCATCTCAATACAATAGACCTCAATTCAAAGAACAATGGTGTTTTCTAATAGAGTACATAAAATACCATACAAAGTCATAAGGTAAGGACTCAAACTGATTATTGTCCTGCTGTCAAAAGTGATGTCGAAAGGCAAAAGACGCAGTAACTTCATTCAATCATCATCTAAATATTGAAGTTAGAAGGACATCACGAAGTAATCTAACTCATCCCAAAGCCTATGAGCATCATATAGAAGTAATGCTATGGTCCCTGCAGCATGAAACTAATGCTATGAATTAAGATGGACTCTCCCAACAAGAACTGACGTGGTACACAACATTATAACAGGACCAAAGTCCCAAATCATCAAAGTTTCCCTTTAATCCAACAGAATGAACATCCCAAAGAAAAATCCAGACCATAGTCGTTATGGAAGAGCTGAAAATAGTGATCAAACAGAACAGCTGATTGAGAGAAAGCAAGATTAGACAGCAAACATGGCATGGAGACAACTTACAGAATTGCAAACTGAATAACAAATTAATACAACTAGTTAATATCTGAATTTAACCTTCTTTTTTCCTACCACTAGTTAATATCATATTTATACATCTCTTATGTTACCTTCTCTATGCTGACTCCATCTATTCAAGCTAATTACCAAAACTTGGATTGATTGAGGGAAGAGTGGATATAACCTCGCCAAAGCAAGGCGGGCCCGCTGTCCACCAGATAAGTTTGCGCCTTTCTCTCCAATATGAGCCATGTCACCTCCAGCCATCAGAGAAATATCAATATTCAGGGCACAGGCCTGTATGGTATCTGAGTATCTGCTCAAAATGTATTAGCACAAAATAAGCATTTGATCCAATGAGAGAACTGGAGAATATCAACCCAAGATTATGACAGGAGAATATCAACCCAAGATTATGACAAATTAGTAATACTGTCACAGAATCAAGATTTCCAATCCCTTCCAGAAAAAAACAGCATGTTTTCAAAAAAATTAGGCATACAGCAGTAGTATTTTACAACAATTTAAAAGAACATTTTTCAAAGATGACCACTACCATACCTTTTTGAATTGTAACTTTTGCCAAATAAAATGTTATCGCGTATTGTTCCAGATAAAATCCATGGAATCTGCGATTTAAGCAAACGGCAATACATTAAGTCAAAATGGTGTAACTGCCAGAAGCAGGATCAAGGGAAATTCTACAAACCTGTGGTACATATGCTACAGATCCACTTGAATGAACTGATCCATGAAGAAGCCGCATTTCTCCCAGAATTGCACTCAACAAGGATGATTTTCCTGAACCAACCTGAATAGATGGAGTCAGCATAGAGAAGGTAACATAAGAGACGTATAAATATGATATTAACTAGTGGTAGGAAAAAAGAAGGTTGAAATAACACATTAGGCAACACATTGAAAATAATGTTAAACTTCAAACCATAACCAATTTTTCATTTCTGAATTTGCAGTGGAACTAAAACATTTGTATCGTTCTGAACATCACCTAATTGATACAACTAGTTGATACGACATTAATCAAAACCAGACTAAAAACATAAACTCCCAAAACACTAGGCAAGAACAGAACACAGCATGCCTTAGCATACCTTAAACACTCAACGTCAACTGGCAGTCCTCCAACTTTTCAGAGTCAAACATAAACATCAGCCAAAACAGATAAGAAAGCAGCAAGGTCAGCTCATGGTGACCTAAACCAAACAAACATCACTGCCAATTGATTCAATCAAGGAATAATCTCACGAATTAAACCCCAGATGCTAAAACCCCCAAAACCACATCCAATCACCAAATTCAAGGGGAAAGGGCAAACCTGTGAAGTGAGCTCAAAGCAGTCGAAGCTCGCGAAATCGTTTGAAAGGAATGATTCTTTCTCTTTCTTATGATCTCACGAACAAATGGAAGAGAAATTTAAAATAACAGTAATTTGCAGACAGGAAAGAAGGGTTCTATGGGGTTAGCTGGCTGGTGATGATGACGAAGAGGTTGGAAGAGGTTGAATGACGCGAAAGGGAGCGGCGACGGATACACTCCCTTCTTCTAAACCTAACTCACCTACACACCACAACACAGAGTCGCTCGCTCTCCGACTCTCTCTCTCTGATGCTTAGGGTTTGTTTTGCAAGAGAAATGAGAATCGGGAATGAAGGACATGAAATGTTAACTTTATATATTTGGTATTTTCGTAAATAAGTCGAACTTGGCTTGAGTTTTTTGTCCAAAATATTAGATGACCAGCTTCCCGTGTTGCACTGTTTTCTTTAGGTTGGCCACTACTCTCTTTTTTAGCAGTGCTTTTAGAGCCAAATTGTAAAGGAAACCAATAGAGTTTTTTGAAAAGCTCTATTGGGACCTTCCCTAACTTTTGGGTTGGCAAAAGCTTTATTGCCAACCTAACCTTGATGCCCTTTGGCGTTTTGGTTCTACACCGAAACGCAATTTCCCAAAACTAAAAAGTAATGTTTGCCCTTTGGCAACCTTGGGCAATATGGGCTTCGTTCGTGAGAAGCCCCTTGGTCAAAACCAGCATTTTGCTGGTTTTTGATGGTTTTGAGTAAGGAGCGAAATGCTCCTTCCTAAGCCCATGCCTGCCTCTCTCTCTTTTTACTTTTTCTTTTTCTTTTTCAATAAATTCAATTTTCTTACTCGATATAATGAACAGAATAAATTAAAAACTATAAAAATATAATCTATATCTTAAGGTGAGTAATTCTAAATCTATTTTTTCTATTTTTATTAAATTTTTAGAAATAGGTTTTATACCATTTAATTACATTTTTTTGTTAATTATTTGTTTTAAAAATATATTAATTTAAATAATTTATATTAATAATATTTGAAATAGAACGGTGATTTTTATAGTCATTTTACATTCAAACCATAAATTTAACCGCAATGTTTACTAAACACCAAAAACAATTTCTCGTTTCCCACAGCACTTTTAAAGAAATGTTTACCAAACATCTCAGGTATCTCACAGCACTTTCTCCAGAAGTCCTTTTTCCACAAAAAATTTTCTAAAGTATTTCTCGGATCAGAACCGGAACGCCAAACAGACCTCTTGAACCCCAAACAGCCACTAAAAGAAGAGGCGGCTGCGTCAAGATCTATACTGCTAACAGGAGGCTGCGTCAAGATCTATACTGCTAACAGGAGGCTGCGTCAAGATCTACTGCTAAAGAGGCGGCTGCGCCTATGATCTACTGTTTTCTTGTAATGAATGTTTGTTTAATACCCTATTACATAAAGTGTAATTTAACCCATGGAAAAAGCTCCAATTCTAAAGACTAAGGGATCAGAAGCTAATTTTTTTTCTGTTATATCTCTTCTTGAATCGGATAAATTAAGTCTTATTAGAACAACCCTTTTTACTTTAGTCTTCTCTTCGTTTTTTTCAAGGAAAGTATGTTTAAGATGTAAAATAGTTTAAAAAAAAAAAGAAAGAATTGTGTTCCAATGTCCAAATATGTTTTTTTATTGAATTATATTGAAGCAACAACATAAGAAAGTGTGCTGAAAATAGACCTAATTCCGACCGGCAAAAACTAGGAGGGTCATAAAACGACCCTCCAATGGTTCGAAGCCTCAACCTAGTTTGGACAAGACTCCCTAAAATTTTCAAAGTTTCTATTTTAGTCCGAGCAAGTTTTATAGTTTTTAATTAATACTATTTTTATTTGTTTAAAAAATCCATTTAGCAAGATTTTATGAATGATTTAAAATTTAAGTTAACTTCCTACTAATAATGATAAATAAATACAATTTTTTTAAATATATTTAATTAACTTTATAATTTTTCAAGATAGTTTCTATATGTATAATTTTTTTATATTAAAAGTTAAAAATGGAAGAAACACGCAGCATGATCCCCACACCCCCCCTCCCCCCCCAAAAAAAAAAAAAAAAATTGGTCTAGTTTCGTCATTGTCACCTCCTGTCAGACTAAATTTAATCTCGAAAAATAAAAATTAAGAAGTTGTCTCTCCATTTTAAAAGAAAGCAAAGAAGGTTTAACCCGGGTCTAAATAACATCAATGTCATCCCAAGTCCTAACCCACTCAAAATCCGAAAACCAATGAGGAAAAAAAAGGATACTTAAGCTTCAGGGTTCACAAAGGACACATCTCTATACCTGACTCAGACGGTCCGGTCGGACCACAACGAAAAATCCCTATGTTGAAAGACCAAGAAAAAGAGTTCCACGGTACTGTCCAAGCCAAGAGCAGTTTTTGTTTTAACCAAAAGTTGAGGTATACTAGGGTAGCGTTTGGCATTCAAGGTGCGGCCACCAAACGCCCTTTTTCCAAACTCAACGGAGCAATTGGTGAGAAGCCCAGTTACAATCAAGGCAAAAATGCCTCTACTATGCAACGGAGCAAAATGCTCCAGTGGCTGCAAGCTACTGCTGCGTTTGCCTCTCTCCCTTTTTTTTTTTTCTTTCATTTTAATTTCATTTTTTTACTTTATATAATAGAACAAAATAAATTAAAAACTACCACAATAAAATCTTCATCTCAAAATAAGTAATTCTAAATCCACTTTTTCTATTTTTATTAATTTTTTAAAAATTGGTTTTATACTCCAACTATTTCATTTTTAAAGTTTTACCAAACACCAAAAACAACTTCTCATTTCCCACAGCACTTTTAAGAAATGTTTACCAAACAACACACTACTTTGCACAAAAGTAATTTTACCACAGCACTTTTACTCAAAGCACTTTTCAGACCAAAACCGGAACGCCAAACAGACCCTAAGTAGGCTGCCCGCAGTGAAATACGGGCAGCACGGGCAGCATTTGTGAGGTTGGTAAAATTGAACATAAAATTGTATGGATGTACTACTAGTTAGGCTGCCCGCAGCGTAATTAAGTTTAGTTATATACTTTTAATGGCAAGTTGTCTTAAAAAGTAATCAATTTACTTAATAATTTTCTAGAGATCACGAATCCAAGTTGTCTTCCAGTACCTTAGCTATAGGTTCGTCGTGGTCTTTTACAAGTAAGCTTTGGTGGACGTGCATGCACTAAGGTTTTTGTCTATATAAATAAACAGCTAAAAGAGCAACATTAATCACACACAATTAGGAAACAAATTATTAGAAAAGATGGGTATATCAAAGAGATTGAGTTTTCTCTTGGGATTTCTGCTTCTTGATGCAATGGTGCTTTGTATGGCTAAGGGCAAAACTCATCATTATGATTTTGTTGTAAGTGCACCCATCACTAGTCTTTTCTGCAGCTTGCTTTTTGCTTGTTCAATTCAAGATTTATTATAGGTGATGTAAGTAACTTTCATCATTTTTTAAAGACCGTATTTTTAACTATAATTACACAAATTAATATAATTACTGGAGTTTTTTATTTCCATACCCAATTAACTTATTTCCACATTAAAGTAGTTAAAAAAAAGTTATCTTATTATACTCTCATATCTTCTCAATTTTTTTTTATCAAATTCTCTTGTTATGATAACTTCTCTATCTGTTACAATTTATTTTTAGGATTAACTATTTTTATTTTTTTTCTTTTCCTTTTTAAACAATTATTTGAGAGAGTCTATTTGATATCTAATTTTTTTTTCAATGTAAAATTTACTCATAATTTTTTATCCTTAATAACTTGACACCCAATTTTTATTCTGTTACACATTAATTGGTGATAAAGTACCAGCAGAGACTCAGTTTCGAAGGGTTAATACACCCCACGGTCTCAAATATTCGTCATTTTATTTTAATCAATGCTAAACTTTTTTTTTTTTTATTTGTCCCAAACGTTTTATCCGTTAGTTCAATATAGTCCCAACTATAAAAAAAACGTTAACAGAGACAAATTCTATTAGATTTTATTATTTTAATAATTTTCTAACAATCGGGTCCCACACGTTAGAAAATATAGGGATTAAGAAAAATCTAATAAAATAGAAAAATAATTTTAAAAATAGAGAAATAAACTAATAAAATAGTAAACATATTTTAAAAAATCTAATAAAACAGGAAAAATATTTTAAAAATTAGAAAAATATGAAGAATATGTAGCAGTGAAGAATAGAGTTTGTGTATTTCATTCTTCCAAGAACGTGCAGTAGGATAAAAAATAAAAAGAGAATTTGTATGATAACTTTAGATGTTTGACAAATTAAAAGTGAATTTGAAAAGACATGAAGTTGTGTTGAGAAACTAAAATCTAGTGGGTCCTACATATTTTGTTCTTGGAAATATATTTTTAAAAAATATAAAAAATTATTAGATTTTTCCTATTTTATTAGATTTTTCTTAATTTGCTATATTTTAAAAATATTTTCTTATTTTGTTAGATTTTTTAAAATATTTTTCCCATTTTATTAGATTTTCTTAATTCTTATATTTTTTAAAAAGATTTCATGACGTGTGGAACCCGATTGTCAGATAAATGTTTTCACAAATAATTTTTTAAAAAGGAAAAGAAAAAAATAAAAGTAGCTGATGTCAAAAATAAATTGTAACACATACAAAAGTTATCATATCAAGAGAATTTGATAAAAAGAAATTGAGAAGATATTAGAATATAATAACAACATAACTTCTTTTTAACTACTTTGGTGTGTAAATAAGCTAATTGAGTGTGGAAATAAAGGTTCTCTATAATCAATCATCAATTTCGATTAATTTAAGTGTTTTCTTTTAAAAAAAGAAATACATTCCCACTAATTATCTCTCATTATCATATTTTTCAATTGTACGTTGAAAATTAGGAAAAAATTATGGCCTTGATTGGGTTGGACTTTGAAACTAAGACACCTAGTTTGCAATTTTTTTACTAAGAACAACGGCATTTTAAAAATGGAAGGAGTAACACATATTTGTAATTTGTTTTTTTCTTTTCAAAATAAAATGTTGACTAATTAAACATTAATGATATCTCTCTTACTATCTAAACTCTGTTAATTATATATAATTTTTCATACATTATATTCTTACAAGTATGCGTAAATTTTCTCTACACCATCTACAATAAATTAGTTTAATATTTATATGTAAAGAAATTATCGGTTAAATTATTAGATTAACTTGATATGGGTATGATTAATCTTAACGTAATGATAATATATGGATGCATTTTTGTACAATTTCAGCTGCAAGAGAAACAATTTACAAGGCTATGTACCTCCAAGACCATGTTGACCGTGAACGGAAGTTTTCCGGGGCCGACATTACAAGCTCGTAGAGGGGATACAATCTTCGTCAATGTGCACAATCATGGAAATTATGGTGTCACTATTCACTGGTAATTTTAATTAAATCTTTTTTACTAAGTGGGTTTCAACCTCTATCCACTATTTGGTTTGAAATTGTTTTGATTTAATTAAAGTTTCAAATTTGAATCTTAAAGTTACAATTATTTACAAATTTGATATAATGGAAATTCGAATTAGTCAGCCCATTGAAGTTGAAAATCGAGTTGACTTATAAATGTTTATATTCTAATAATTATAGGCATGGAGTGAAACAACATAGGAATCCATGGTCAGACGGTCCAGAATTCATCACACAGTGTCCTATCCAACCTGGGAAGAATTTCACATACGAATTGGCACTGTCCACTGAAGAAGGAACTCTATGGTGGCATGCGCACAGTGATTGGACCAGAGCCACTGTCCATGGTGCCATTGTCGTCTTACCTCCTAAAGGATCCACTTACCCATTTCCTACCCCCGATTCACAACAAACAATTGTCCTCGGTATGCATAAATATCAAGTTATAATTATATATTTTTATCACACTGATTTAATAACGATTTTGGTACTTTTGCTACGTGTCTGTTATCTTGTGATGAGTCGTTAAAACTGGCAATTAAAAAGTACCATCCATATAGTAAATAATGAGCACGTGATAATATAGCTACCAAATTAAATTGTCACTTTTAGTGTGTAAAAGTATAATATAAAAAAAAAAAAAAAAATCTACCACGTATTTTAACAAAGAGGATTTTTTTTTCTAGAACAGGTTCATGGTTTAAAGGTGATTTGAAAGAAATAATTGACACAGCTTTGGCAACGGGTGCTACCCCCAACCTTTCAAATGCTTATATCATCAACGGGCAACCAGGAGATCTATATCCATGTTCCACAGGTACATGTTATGATGAAGTAGATACCCTAAGAGTTTGTGGATCGGTCAAAAAAATAATTTTTTATCTGACTGCAGACTGTTGATTGAAATTTAAACAAAAACATAAAATGTTTATTTCCCAAATTCTCCATCAAAAACCAGAAAACAAGTTTTAGGTTTTTGATGTTTTAATTATGAGATTCTTTGCTATTTTTGGATTTCCGGAAAGTGATTATAGGCCAAGAAAATGACTTAATTGATAGAAAAACGATAATTTTGGGTTTATTTGATATACCTACCAAACAAGATGATTATTATGCCTAATTTTTTTTGATAGCTTATTGTAATTAGTAGTATTATTATTATTAGCTTTTGTTGAGAAATTCCATAGTATTTGCGTGTCATGTTAGTATCCATTGTAGCTCACTAGCACTTCTTCCAAAGTAAAAAAAAGGTTAAATATCAAGTTTGAATTTTTTTATTTGTAATTTCTTTTTCGCAGATGGGACATACCGATTGCTAGTTGATTATGGGAAGAGTTATCTTCTTCGCGTAATCAATGCGGTTATGAATGAAGAACAATTCTTCGGAATTGCAGGCCACACACTCACAGTTGTTGCACAAGATGCTGGATACATAAAACCCATAACCACCAACTACATCCTGATAACCCCAGGCCAAACCATGGACATTTTGGTCACGGCAAACCAGCCCCCTCGTCGCTATTACATTGCCTCCACACCTTATTCTGATAGCGACGTCATTCCTTTTGACAACACAACTTCAACGGCCATTCTCCAATATAACGATGTTTCTAGTTCTACTCCTCCGTTTACCTCTATCCCATTCCCGACGCTTCCAAGATATAACGACGAAAATGCTGCGTTGGGGTTCATTAGGCGCATTAAAGGGCTGGGTACGAAAGGTCGTCGAATTAATGTTCCCAAAAGTGTTGACGAACATATATATATTACGGTTTCATTGAATGTTGCACCTTGCACCAGCGCATGTGCGAATACCAATAAGGTCATTGCGAGTATGAACAATGTCAGCTTTGAAAATCCAAAGATTGATATACTGGATGCATACTACAGGTACATTAATTAATTAATTATGTTTGGTCTTGATGCATACATCATATAAACACAAATTAATACAAAATTATGCAGGAGCTTGAGTGGGATTTATGAGAAAGATTTTCCGGATAGGCCGCCGAGAAATTTCAATTTCACAGGGAATGTAACCGGAATTAATGCATTTGCACCGGCGGGAACAAAAGTGAAGATGCTAAATTATGGAGAAGCAGTTGAGATAGTTCTTCAAGGGACTAATTTGATTACAGCATCCACCCATCCCATCCATTTACATGGTTATAATTTCTTCTTAGTTGGAATGGGAAAAGGAAATTTCAATAACGTCACAGACCCTAAATCTTACAACTTGATTGACCCACCTGAGATCAACACTGTTCCACTTCCTAAGAGCGGTTGGGTTGCCTTCAGATTTGTCGCCAATAACCCTGGTACATAATTTCTTACACGAGACTAATCTCATCTGGGTATTATCAAGTCTTGAATTAGAGAATGAATCTATGATTATGATTTGTTTCATTCTCCAAACATGAATCTAAAAATCTTACTTAAAATTAGACAAATTATTTACCAGTCGATCACATGCTCACAAACAACTTCTTTTTCTTTTGCTGTGGTCAATTTATTAAATTAAATGACATTTCATTTTTATATTTTTCTCAGGGGTATGGTACATGCATTGTCACTTTGAGAGGCATTCAAGTTGGGGCATGGACACAGTGTTCATTGTGAAAAATGGGAAAACAAGGGCACAACGTATGCGCAGTCCCCCGCCATACATGCCACGATGCCAGTAGTTGTCCAAAAGGTTTCCAAATATATTAATCAATTTAATAATCAAAATGTAATACTTATTTGTTACTCTTTTAATAATTTATTATTATTATTATTATTATTATTGTAATGTTTATCACGAATCTTACTTATATTATTAGGTGAGATATTGAATAAAAGTTAATTGATTGTTCTTCTTTTCTTTCATTCTCTCTTCTTCCTTCCTTTTTTAGAAAAAAGATAATTCATTCAATTAGCTTGAAATTTAATCGTTGAGTACAAAAGAAGTAATATCCTCGAAGCATTCAACAACTAAAACAACCTCAAAACAATAAGTAAGTTGAAAATGAAAGAGAGTTCATGTTTTACTAGAAAATCTAGGGACAAACTTAAATTCAAAGGAAGGGAAAGATGAGGCTAATGGGTGAATGTATCAACCAAGATGATTGAGATATCCTTGAAGCATTCTCCAACTAAAACAACCTCAAAGCAATAAGTAAGTTGAAAATGAAAGAGAGTTCATGTATTACTAGAAAATCTAGGGACAAACTTAAATTCAAAGGAAGGGAAAGATGAGGCTAATGGGTGAATGTATTAACCAAGATGATTGAGATATCCTTGAAGCATTCTCCAACTAAAACAACCTCAAAACAATAAGTAAGTTGAAAATGAAAGAGAGTTCATGTTTTACTAGAAAATCTAGGGACAAACTTAAATTCAAAGGAAGGGAAAGATGAGGCTAATGGGTGAATGTATTAACCAAGATGATTGAGATATCCTTGAAGCATTCTCCAACTAAAACAACCTCAAAACAATAAGTAAGTTGAAAATGAAAGAGAGTTCATGTTTTACTAGAAAATCTAGGGACAAACTTAAATTCAAAGGAAGGGAAAGATGAGGCTAATGGGTGAATGTATTAACCAAGATGATTGAGATATCCTTGAAGCATTCTCCAACTAAAACAACCTCAAAACAATAAGTAAGTTGAAAATGAAAAAGAGTTCATGTTTTACTAGAAAATCTAGGGACAAACTTAAATTCAAAGGAAGGGAAAGATGAGACTAATGGGTGAATGTATTAACCAAGATGATTGAGATGTAGAGAAGTGATGATAGTAGAAATGAGGGTAGGGTTACAATAGTCTTATTTACAAATACTAGGTACTTTGGGCACTTGCGGCAATTTTTTATATGAAATTAAATTATTTTTTTAGATCTTGTTTTGAAAACCAACCATATAAATTGTTAAGCATACTAATAATAATTATTAATAAATAAAAAACCCAATATATTATTAAGATGTCAATATTTAATGTGACTGCAACACAAAAAACAATTTTTTTTCCAAATTGTGAAAATTTTGCATGTTTAATTAAATAAATACTATAAGAATGCAAAATTCAAAATATTAATAGGAAAAATTAACATCAAACGCACAAAAAACTAATTATAAAAAAATAATACATCAATTTTAATTACAGAGTTAGCGAATGTTTGAGAAAATGAAAAGTATTTGTATAGACGATTGTCAAAATTGTCATTCGTCTATTTTAATCACGAAGAAAATTGTCAAGAATAATTTCATAGGAAGATAATTTTGGTTCTTCAATAAATTATCTTTCTCTTTTGTATTTTAGCATTTCAATTATTAAATTATTTAAATTATTTTTTTGTTAATTATAATTTAATATTATAATGTGAATATTTCATAATAGAAAATCACTTTCTTTCATTTTTTTCATTCTATCAAAAAAATATTTCATATAAATTTAAAGTGTAACGAATTAATTTAATATACACCCAATATTTATAACTTTAATATTAACTCATTTTGTTTAAAAAAATATAGTTTATACAAATATAATTTATTTTTGCTAACTTCGTAATCTTTATTAAGATTAAGATACTTAAATAATTCTTAGTTCTTGTGGCTATCTTTGAGGGGAAGAATAGTGACTAGGACGTTCTTAGAGAGACGTAACATGATCACGGAAGATCAGAATAGCTGTCCAATGTGTAATAACAGCTCGGAAGATGCTACTCATCTCTTCCTAGGATGTGCGGTGGCCAGGAGGGTTTGGGAGTTGATCATGCGTTGGCTTTGGGTGGTGTGGTGCCAACCTCGTGATCTCGCGGGACTTTGGAGATCTTGGGGACATTATCTTCCAAGCCACGACAAGCTCTCTGGCAGACAACGGGCAACTCTGTTCTACGCGGTGATTTGGTCCCTATGGAAACGCCGGAATGCGAAGGTCTTTAGGCAGAAAGAGGTAACGGAATGGCATTGTGTGAATATGATATTCTCCTTATGGCATTGGTGGCTAAAGAGTAAGGATCATTCATTTGCTTTCAGTCTAGTTGATATGATGCAGACTCCGGCTTGGCTTTTTAGTAGTCAGGTTGTTGTTTCCTGAGCCCGGAGGTTTATCTTTCTTGCTTTCTTAGTTTGTTGGTTTCGTTTTTTGCTTGTGCTGCCTAGCTTGGACAGTTGACTTTTGTTATGTTCGTCATGATCTTCATGACAGGTTTCTAATATAATCTCTGCTTATTAAAAAAAAAAAAAAAAAATCTTAGTTAAATTCTTTATCAATTATTAATTAATTAATATTAATTTAAGAATAATTTATTTAAGAATATTAATTAATATTCTTAAATAAATTAAAAATTAATCAAATAAAAATTCAAAGAAAATTCAAGAATTAAATTAAATATAAAAATTAAATATATTATCAAATATAAATTAATTAATTAATATTGTTGAGTTACTCCCAAGTTTTATATGAGCATGAAACAATAAAAACTAATAAAATTTTACCATAAATATGTTTTATTAGTTTACAATATAAAGACATGCTAGTCCAGTAAGAACAATTGCTATTGCATATGATGTTATCAAGGATTACATTATTTTACAACTTTTAAATGGAAAAAAAATATGATGCATGCATATTGGCATATTAAATCATTGATTGCTTTTTTTTTATCTGTAGACTATAAAATAATTTTATATATATATATATATATATATATATATATATATATATTGTCGCACCCCTTTTTAGATTTCCTATCCTAATGCGACGCGGGTTTGGGACTAGATGTGAGACGAAATTGGACCCATCTCACATAATGTAAGGAAGTCGCCACCCTATTTTGTTTCTAGGTTTAGGGAACCTGAAGTCATGGCATAAAAATAAAATGATAAGGCAAAAAGGGTCTGAACCCGAGAACAGTGGTTCGGGGTCGTATTATGGACTCGGAAAGGTGTTAGGTGATAAATCAATATATGGACTAGAGGGGGGGGTGAATAGTCCATTTTAAATCCTTTTAAAATCTTCAAATTTTCTGCACACAGGGGAAGGAAGGAAAGCACAACACAAGATGTATAGTGGTTCCAATTCACAACTGAATTGTACTCCACTACCTAAGAGTCCTCCTCTTAGGATTTCTGAATGCAATCCTTGCTATTCACTAGAGCTTTTACAGGTTCAGCTCAACAACCTTACAATTTGGTTTTCCGGGGCTCACCAACAACCTATCAATAGTTTTTCAAGGCACAACTATAACCTATCAATAGTTTTCCAAGGCTAAACTATAACCTATGGTTTTTCAAGGGCTCAACCACAAACCTAAGTTCTCTTTCAGTGGGATGAGAACACTACCCTTAACCCAAAAGTGTTAGGTACACTTTTCAAACCTTAACAATGGAATTGTATCAAAATGCAACAAACAAATTGGTGTACAAAATATATGAATATATGATTCCAAACCAACACCAATAAATATTCAAAGTTACCTCAAGAAGAACCCAGAAGACAAGCTTGACAAGATGAAGCAAGATGGATAAAATCGTTTTTAGAACACTTGCTTTGTGAAAATCTGATTTGAGTGAGCTTGTAAAATGTAAAAATGTGTTTGAAGGTTTCTTAAGTTTTTCTCTTGTTCTTCTCTTTGTTCTACTCATCTAGGATGAGTATTTATACTCTTTGATAGAGGAAGAATCGGACAAGAGGGTATGGACACAAATTGAGCCATTTTAAGTGGACAAAATAGCTGTTGGAACTTGTCTGCTTCTAACCGTGATCACGGTTAGGAACAACCGTGATTCACGGTTAGGACGAGCTCCTTCAGCTTTTGAAAAACTAGCCGTTACATACTGACGTGATTCACGGTTAGGTCTTACCGTGATCACGGTTGCGTAACCGTGATCACGTTAACACCCTTAACGTGATTCACGCTACCCTCGGATGAAAAATGGTGTTTTGACACGAGACAAACGTGATCACGGTTAGGACCAACCGTGATCACGGTTAGAGAAAATCTCTCACCGTGATTCACGTTTAACCCTAAACGTGATTCACGTTTAAACATCTGATCCGAAATACTTAAAACGTTTTTCAAAACTTATTTTGACCCAAAACCTTTTGACACTAAATTCTTGAGGTACTAGAACATCAATCAAGTGTTAGAGTGAAATCATACTTACAAGAATAAGCTAAAAAACACTTGATCTTCACGCTTGCGATTTGATGAATTGTTGCTTTCTTAAAGTCTTGATCGCAAACTGAAAATACATTCTCACTTAAAATTGAATTAGTAGACTAATTAATTTGTGTGTTATACATCATCAAAATAGGTTCGAATACCCCTTGGGCTAACAATCTCCCCCTTTTTGATGATGACAACCACAAATTAACCAAAACAAAATAAGCACAAATTTTAAGTAGAGATGTAAAAGAGGTGAGTTTGAGAAAGAACTCCCTCTAAATCTTTGTCTTGAAGGCTCCCCTTATTGAAATGCATCAAGAGCATTTATGCTCCCCCTACATATAACGTTAGTTGTACAAGAAGCATGACAAAGAAAATTTAAGCTTGCTCAAAGCTTTGATACCAATGTTGCTACCAATAGCCATAAACTGCACTACCCATAACACATTACTAAACTTCTCCCTTTACCTTATTCTCCCCATAGAGACTTCTCCCTTTCTATATATACTTCTCCCCCTTTGTCATCAACAAAAAGAGAAAAAAAAACAATCCAAATAGGAGAAATAAAGAGCAAGCACAAAACAGATGACACAAAAGGTATAAGATAGAATTAGAGTGCCAACAAGAGTAAACCATACAACACACTCAATACATACACACTCTTTCATATCCCACACTTAATACCATGCTCCCCCTAAATTCATTCCCCCTTTGTCAACAAAGGTAAAACAAATTCATAAGAAACAAGTAAGTAAGTACAAGCAATCAAGAGTAGTTCAAATAATAAACAAACAAATAGACATTAAAGATGGAGTGTATAGGAATACCGAATGGAGATCTATTCAAAATGGATAACAAATGCCGATCTCATGTCTTAGCTCCACGAACCGATCTTTTGCTAGAGGTTTAGTAAAAATATCTGCAAGCTGATCATTAGTACCAACAAAGTGTAATGAAATATCCCCTTTTGCTAGATGATCACGGATAAAATGATGTCTCACATCTATATGCTTAGTCCGTGAATGACAAATAGGATTCTTGACCAATTTTAATGCACTTGTACTATCACAATAAATAGGAATGTCACTAAACTTTAGATCAAAATCTTCTAAAGTTTGCTTCATCCATAAAAACTTGTGCTACACAAGATCCACATGCAACATATTCAGCTTCCGTCGTGGAAGTTGCAACTGAGTTTTGCTTCTTACTTGACCAAGAAACCAAAGCTTGTCCTAAGAAATGACATGTACCACTAGTGCTTTTCCTATCAATTCTACAACCTGCAAAATCAGAATCGGAATAGCCAACTAGAGCAATGCTACATCCTTTTGGATACCAAAGTCCTAATTTAGATGTGCCTTTCAAATATCTGAAAATTCTTTTCAATGCACCTAAATGAGACTCTTTAGGACAAGATTGATAACGAGCAAATAGACAAACACTAAACATAATATCCGGTCTACTTGCTGTTAAATATAAAAGACTACCAATCATACCTCGATAAAGAGTAATGTCTACATCTTTACCATTTTCATCTTTGTCTAGATTTGTGGTAGGACTTAGGGGAATTGGACTCTCCTTGATGTTGTCATATCCATACTTGGTGAGGAGATCCTTGACGTACTTTGCTTGGTTGATAAAAATGCCTTCTTGAGATTGTCGGATTTGAAGTCCAAGGAAGAATGTCAATTCTCCCATCATGCTCATCTCAAATTCGCTATGCATACATTTTTCAAAATCCTTGCACAAAGAAACATTAGTGGCACCAAAAATAATATCATCGACATAAATTTGCACAATAATCATATGTTTTCCATCATGTTTAGTGAAGAGTGTAGAATCAATAGTTCCCATTTTAAAACCATTTTTCAATAAAAATTGACTTAAACGATCATACCAAGCTCTAGGGGCTTGTTTAAGACCGTATAAAGCCTTTTCCAATTTAAACACATGGTTAGGAAATTTATGATCTTCAAAACCGGGAGGTTGCTTCACATACACTTCTTCCATAATGAAACCATTTAAAAATGCACTTTTAACATCCATTTGAAATAGACTCATATTTTTAAAACATGCAAATGCTAACAACATGCGAATGGCTTCAAGTCTAGCAACCGGGGCAAATGTTTCATCAAAATCAATACCTTCTTGTTGGTTATACCCTTGGGCTACCAATCTAGCTTTATTCCTAATAACATTTCCCGATTCATCAAGTTTGTTTCGAAAAACCCACTTGGTTCCAATGATAGTATGGTTGCTAGGCCTAGGAACTAATTTCCAAACACTATTACGCTCAAATTGATTAAGTTCCTCTTGCATGGCAATCATCCAACAATCATCATGCGAAGCCTCATCAAACTTTTTAGGCTCAAATTGAGACACAAAGGCTTGATGATCACATATATTTCTAAAAGAGGAGCGAGTAGACATACCTCTACGATTTAGATTACCTATGATTTGCTCTTGTGGATGGGCATTCATCATTTTCCAAGGTCTAGAAGTTGAGGGGCCTTGATCACTTTGAATGACTTCATCATTTGCATTTTCAAGGACCTCTCCTCTAGTTTCTTTTTCCTCTTGGGTTTCTGGATTTTCTAGAGATGGAGTGTCATCCTTTGGATCATCAAGAATCGACATAGGAGGATGAACTTGAAGACTTCCAAAATCATCAACAACATCACTAGCAATCTTTTGCACACTTTCAAAAGGATTAGATTCATCAAATGCAATGTGCATGGATTCTTCTACAACTAGAGTTCTTTTATTATAAACTCTATAAGCTTTGCTAGAAGTAGAATAACCTAAAAAGATACCTTCATCCGACTTTGCATCAAACTTTCCCAAATTGTCTTTGATGTTTAAGATAAAACATTTGCAACCAAAGACTCTAAGATGTGCAATGGTGGGTTTTCTATCATGCCATAATTCATAACACGTCTTGTTTAAAAGAGGACGAATTAAAACACGATTTAAAATGTAGCATGCGGTACTAACGGCTTCGGCCCAAAAATATTTTGGTAAAGAGTGTTCGTTTAAAAGTGTCCTAGCCGCTTCTTGCAAAGATCTATTTTTCCTCTCAACTACTCCATTTTGTTGAGGAGTGCGAGGACATGAAAAATTATGATCAATACCATTTTCATTGCAAAAATCTTGAAACATGCCATTCTCAAATTCACCACCATGATCACTTCTTATATTGGAAATCTTGAAACCTTTTTCATTTTGAATTTTATAGCAAAGTCTTTTGAAGTTATCACATGCATCATGCTTATGAGTTAAAAACAAAACCCAAGTAAATCTAGAATAATCATCCACAATAACAAAGCAATACTTCTTACCACCCAAGCTAGCTGTCCTTATTGGTCCAAAAAGATCAAGGTGAAGAAGTTGAAGTGGTCTTGAAGTTGACACGGTCTTTATGGATTTGAATGAGCTCTTGATTTGCTTTCCATATTGACACGCATCACACAATCCTTTCATCTCATACTTCAACTTTGGTAATCCTCGAACAAGCTCCTTCCTAGATAGCTTTGCAATATGGTCCATTCCTACATGCACAAGTCTCCTATGCCATATTGAAGAATTATCTACTAAAGCACTTAAACAAGTATGATCATTGGAAATGTCATTCAAATCAATCATGTAAATATTTCCAACTCTATTACCAATGAAAACAAGTGATTGTGTGTGTGTATTTCTAACCTCACAATGTGTAGAAGTAAAAACCACAAATAAATCTCTATCACATAATTGACTTATACTTAAGAGATTAAATTTCAGTTCTTGAACAAATAACACATTTTCAATAGAAGGAGAATGACCAACTTTACCGATGCCCAAAACCTTGCGTTTTTGGTTATCGCCAAACGTCACTCCTCCTTTGTCTTTCTTCTCCAAATGAGTGAATTTTGACTTATCACCCGTCATATGCCGTGAACACCCGCTATCCAAATACCATTTCGTTTCATTGGGTTTCCGGCATTCCTACAAGACAAATTAGTTAGTCCTTGGAACCCAAAACTTTTTGGGTCCAAATTCATTTTCAAATGTACCTTTAGGTACCCAAATCTGTCTTGTGTTCACAAGCCCCCTTCTAATGTAGCAAAAATAGGATAAGTGTCCAAATTTGTTGCAAAAGCTACATTTATATCTAGGCTTATCATGTGAATGTTTGTGAACAAAAATTGATGAATTATCATGCCAATTTGAAGAGCTACCATGGTAATAAGAAGAGCTAGCATGATAATTGGAAGAACTAGCTTTAACAAAGGAATTTTTTAAATTCTTTCCACATGAAGAATGTTTAAAGCCAATGCCTCTCATGTCACCTTCTCTCTTGAGATCATTTATGCAATCATGGTGACTTTTCTTACTCTTGACAAACTTATCTAGAGTAATCTCAAGATGCTTGATCTTATCTTTTAACTCTATTACTTCTTTGGTAGATTTTGCACAATCATTACAAGTAGAGTTTTTATCTATGGCCTTTCCTTTAGCATTATCAAGCAATTTATTCTCCATTGTTAAACCTTTGTTTAACTCTTCTAATTCACAATTCTCATCCCTAGTTTTAGCCAAAGCACCTTTCAAATCAGCATTATCATTTGTCAAAAAATTATTCTCATCAATCAAACATTTATTAGACTTTTCTAACTTGCTAATATCATTCTTAATGCTCTCTAGTTCTTTAGCAAGTCTAGTATTCTTCTTATTAGCTTTACTAAAATGTTCAGCAAGTTCATTAAAAGCTTCTTGCAAATCATCATAGTCACGTTCATCACTAGAAGAATTACTAACCTCATCATCGCTTTCCCCATGAGCCATAAGACACATATCTTTGCATTCGCTGGATGAGGTGGAAGTTGGTGAAGAACTCCTTTGATATGCTCCACAATTTCCTTGTCTTTTGAGCTCGGAAGAGTGTTCACATGTACTTCTCCATTGCTTCTGTCTTGAATCCGAATTTATGAACTCACGAACAGTACCGGTGAAGAGAGCAAGAGATGCGTTGTCTTGAACACCAAGAAAGGTTCTCAACCTTTTCTTCCAATGTCGGAAATTGTTGCTGTCAAGATATAGTGAATTGTTGCGCACAGCACCCTCTTTTGCCATATCTAATTCTTGCACTTGAGGTTGTTAAACCTTGTTCCAAGTGACCTCGCTCCGCTACCAATTGATAAATCAATATATGGACTAGAGGGGGGGGGGGGGGGGGTGAATAGTCCCTTTTAAATCCTTTTAAAATCTTCAAATTTTCTGCACACAGGGGAAGGAAGGAAAGCACAACACAAGATGTATAGTGGTTCCAATTCACAACTGAATTGTACTCCACTACCTAAGAGTCATCCTCTTAGGATTTCTGAATGCAATCCTTGCTATTCACTAGAGCTTTTACGGGTTCAGCTCAACAACCTTACAATTTGGTTTTCCGGGGCTCACCAACAACCTATCAATAGTTTTTCAAGGCACAACTATAACCTATCAATAGTTTTCCAAGGCTAAACTATAACCTATGGTTTTTCAAGGGCTCAACCACAAACCTAAGTTCTCTTTCAGTGGGATGAGAACACTACCCTTAACCCAAAAGTGTTAGGTACACTTTTCAAACCTTAACAATGGAATTGTATCAAAATGCAACAAACAAATTGGTGTACAAAATATATGAATATATGATTCCAAACCAACACCAATAAATATTCAAAGTTACCTCAAGAAGAACCCAGAAGACAAGCTTGACAAGATGAAGCAAGATGGATAAAATCGTTTTTAGAACACTTGCTTTGTGAAAATCTGATTTGAGTGAGCTTGTAAAATGTAAAAATGTGTTTGAAGGTTTCTTAAGTTTTTCTCTTGTTCTTCTCTTTGTTCTACTCATCTAGGATGAGTATTTATACTCTTTGATAGAGGAAGAATCGGACAAGAGGGTATGGACACAAATTGAGCCATTTTAAGTGGACAAAATAGCTGTTGGAACTTGTCTGCTTCTAACCGTGATCACGGTTAGGAACAACCGTGATTCACGGTTAGGACGAGCTCCTTCAGCTTTTGAAAAACTAGCCGTTACATACTGACGTGATTCACGGTTAGGTCTTACCGTGATCACGGTTGCGTAACCGTGATCACGTTAACACCCTTAACGTGATTCACGCTACCCTCGGATGAAAAATGGTGTTTTGACACGAGACAAACGTGATCACGGTTAGGACCAACCGTGATCACGGTTAGAGAAAATCTCTCACCGTGATTCACGTTTAACCCTAAACGTGATTCACGTTTAAACATCTGATCCGAAATACTTAAAACATTTTTCAAAACTTATTTTGACCCAAAACCTTTTGACACTAAATTCTTGAGGTACTAGAACATCAATCAAGTGTTAGAGTGAAATCATACTTACAAGAATAAGCTCAAAAACACTTGATCTTCACGCTTGCGATTTGATGAATTGTTGCTTTCTTAAAGTCTTGATCGCAAACTGAAAATACATTCTCACTTAAAATTGAATTAGTAGACTAATTAATTTGTGTGTTATACATCATCAAAATAGGTTCGAATACCCCTTGGGCTAACATTAGGCACCCGAGTCACATCCTAAAAAGGTTACCGGAGAAAGAGGTGTTTAATCATACTTGGAAAATAAAAAGTCCTAATTAATGTAAGGAAGTCGCCACCCTATTTTGTTTCTAGGTTTAGGGAACCTGAAGTCATGGCATAAAAAAAAAAAGCTAAGGCAAAAAGGGTCTGAACCCGAGAACAGTGGTTCGGGGTCGTATTATGGACTCGGAAAGGTGTTAGGCACCCGAGTCACATCCTAAAAAGGTTACCGGAGAAAGAGGTGTTTAATCATGCTTGGAAAATAAAAAGTCCTAATTAAGTGATCATGCCCAATGGGTTAATTCAAATAATTCTAGCAATTCTATTCATGCATACGTATATGCGGAAGAAGCGTGGAATAAATAAAAGGGTAAGAAACGCGTACTTGTGAAGGGTATCAGTTGATTTACCCTACGAAATTGAGATTATTAGTTCGGGAAAATGATAGTTGAAACAGGTAAATATTTAATGACTTATTGCGAGTGAAATGATTAATTTTAGCGATTAAAAGCGAGTGGAATAATTATTTAAGCATGCTAACAATTAATTAAAGAGTACGACCATACACAGAATCGAAATCAAAATTATCGTATACAAGCAAAGTAATAATTTTTTGGACGATTAAGCACAAGCAAAATAATTAAACATGCAAAAGCATACGAAAATAAATAATTAAGCATACAAGCATACGAAAATAAATAAACAGTACGAGTGCAAAAATAAATAAACAGTACAAGTGCAGAAAATAAATAAACAGTATAACATACGAATAAAATTAACAAAAAATAAAAAAAACAAAAAACAAAACACAAAAAACGACAAGCCGAAAAGTTGGGCCTGGTCCACTGGGCCAGGAATGGGCCCTGGCAGGCCCACGGCTGGGCCCACCAGCATGGGCTGGCCCTTCTCTTTCTCTTTCCCGCGCTGGGCCTGAGCAGGCCCAGCTTCTCCCTCGCCTGGGCTAGGCGCACAGCGCCGGCCCAGGATCACACACGCAAGGCTTGGCCTGCGTTTCTTTCCTCCAAGACACTGAACAGTGTCGTCTTCAACCTCTCGCCATCGCCGCTGTCAACCGCCACGACGCTTCCACCGGTGACCAACGCCGATCAGACCCAGCCCAAAATGCTCCCCACACCACCCACCACCAAGACAGTGCAAAATAAACCAGAAAAACAAGCAATTTCAAGGATGAAATTTCAACTGTAATTAAATTAAAACCAAGGTAATAATTAAATAAAACAACAAGCCTTTAAATTAAAACCAACGGAGCGAAATTAAGTTGAAAACGTAGTGATTAAAATAGGTTTGACTAATTAACTAGCAAGTTACGGATGTAAACGAAAGTTGTAGAAGAAACCTTGATTTTGCTTGCCTTCGGTTGGAGCTTGCACTGGCTGGTTTGCTTGCTTGCTGGAGCTTCTTGCTTGCTCGCTGGAGCTACTAGGCGCATGTGAGAGTGAAAGAGCGAAAGATTTCGAGAGACAACATGTGTGTGCGTGTGTGCATTGGTGCCCCCCTTGAAGAAAACGCGAGCCATGCTATTTATAGCATGCTTGAGGCGGTGGAGGAAGAGATGACGTCGGCGTTGATGACATCATGATGACGAGGACGATGAGCAGTGGCGTGGCTTGAGGAAGAACGTGAGGCGCAAGGAGGTTGCTTTCCTGGGTTCATGTATGAACCAAATAAAAAGATGCATGCCTACGTAGAAAATAGGAGGGCCATTGATCTTGGTTGACTTTCAAAAGTCAACTAGATCAATGGTAGAGATGCAAAGCTTGATTTATTATTTAACTGTTCAGTTTAACCGCCGGCACGAGCAATTTTGCAAGGAAATGAATATAAACTTGAATCAAAAATGCTAAAGCGTATAATAAAATAAGATGAAATAATTAAAATACAGTGAGCGATGAAACGTTCGTCATATAGTTCGATAAAAATTCGCATGTAAGTAATAAAAGTTCGAGCGTAAGAAAATGCTAAAAATATAAGTTGGGTGAAATGCAATAAAATGGTGCGAGTTAAAATGATAATAAAAGCTAAGTAGCTAATGAGTGAAATTGTCCGACCCTCGGTTTCGAGAATTTGACTCGGAACCGATACGGGTTCGAAAAAAGTGATGAAAAATGCGGAAAAAGTACGAAATAAAATTTAAATGATATGAAGCGCAAAAATAAATATCAGATTGACGAAAATAAATAGGTGTATGATTTGTTGAAAAAAAATTGATGATAAAAATGCGAAAAATGAAAAAATTTAAAATCCAAAATTGGGTAACAACAGTTGCCCCCTCTTTACTGTCTGATCAAAAATCCGATGTAATCGGGATTTTTGATGAGCAGTAAAGATGGTTGCTACTGAACCAGCAATGGTTGAAAATGCGGAATTTAAGTGTAGACTTCCCTGATAATGGGATGAAAAGTAGATGTAGAAATGTAGATGAGGTGTCCCTGATACTGGGATAAAGAGCAAATTAGCAGAAATGTAAATGACGACCTCCCTGATAATGGGGTGAAATGCAAATTGCAGACTGTAAATGAAAAGCTTCTGAGGAAAAAAGTAAATGGTGACTTGTAAATCGGGTAGAGCGAGGGTAGCACTCGCAGTCCATACCTTGATGCTTGAGTGTTGTTTGATGCTGATGTAGTTCTGACTCAACTATGCAAATTTAAATGTTTGAAAAAGGACATACTGTGGAGACGTAAAAGACAAGATGTGAGGGACGTGACCTTTCACACCTTTTAAAAAGACACATGTACTGAAGTCGCTCTGGGAGGAGGGGAATTTCATGCAATAAAGTAAAGTGCAGAAAAGAAAATTTGCAGGAAAGTAAATTGCAGGAAAGTAAATTGCAGAAATATAAATGATGACTTCCCTGATAGTGGGGTAAAAATGTAGATGATGAAATGTAAATGATGACTTCCCTGATAGTGAGGTAAAAAGTAAATTGCAGAACTGTAAATGATGACTTCCCTGATAGTGGGGTAAAAAGTAAATTGCAGAAATGTAAATGATGACTTCCCTGATAGTGGGGTAAAAAGTAAATTGCATAAATGTAAATGATGACTTCCCTGATAGTGGGGAAAAATGTAGATGAAATGTAAATCAGGTAGGGTGAGGGTAGCACTCGCAGTCCATACCTTTGTGCAGAAAAGGAAATCAGGCAGGGCGAGGGTAGCACTCGCAGTCCATACCTTTGTGCAGAAAAGAAAATCAGGCAGGGCGAGGGTAGCACTCGTAGTCCATACCTTCTCTGATAATGAGGAGGGATATCTTCTCTGATAATGAGGAAAGATGTTATCTTCTCGGATAATGTCTCTAATAGCGAGGACTTCTCTGATAGTGAGGTGGTTTTCTCTGATAATGAGGATGATCTTCTTTGATAGTGAGGATTGGTCTTCTCTGATAATGAGGAGTCTTCTCCGATAATGAGGAGGGATATCTTCTCTGATAGTGAGGTGGTTTTCTCTAATAATGAGATCTTCTCTGATAGTGAGGATTGGTCTTCTCTGATAATGAGGAGGATGATCTCTGATATCGAGGATGGGTCTTCTCTGATAGCGAGGAGGATGATCTCTGATAGTGAGGTCTTCTCGGATAGTGAGGAGATGATAGTCTTCTCTGATAGTGAGGATTGGTCTTCTCTGATAATGAGGAGGATGATCTCTGATATCGAGGATGGGTCTTCTCTGATAGCGAGAAGGATGATCTCTGATAGTGAGGTCTTCTCGGATAGTGAGGAGATGATAGTCTTCTCTGATAGTGAGGACGGATGATGATCTCGGATATTGAGATTGGATGGTCTTCTCTCGGATAATGAGGAAGATGTCACTCTGATAGTGAGGACAGATGATGATCTCGGATAGTGAGATCTGCTGATCTTCTCTCGGATAATGAGGAAGATGTCACTCTGATAGTGAGGACAGATGATGATCTCGGATAGTGAGTTTGATTGTCTCTGATAGTGAGGTCTTCTTCTCTGATAGTGAGGAATTCTTCTCTGATAGTGAGGAGTTGGTCTTCTCGGATAACGAGGATGATGTGACTCTAAAAATGAGGAAATGATCTTCTCGGACAATGAGGATGGTCTCATTCGGATGCTTGGTGGATGGTGGGGGAAATGTGATCCGCCACACAAAGTTGATTGTAGAGTGGTAACATACTCCATTCGGGTATCTGATTTGTTGCCGGAGATTGATCACAGTGTGAGATTCCACTGACGCATATCTGTATCCTGCAAATAGGGAGGAAACAAACACGAAGCAGCAATGGATGGAAAAAGAGAAAGCAACTGATAAATAGAAACAATAAAATCAAATCATGTATGTTTTATATGAAAGCATTCCCACACTGCCCTAAAGTTTGCCCCCAGCATTTTATAAAAACAACTTCCCTATCAAGAGAAGGTTTAAGAAGTTTATGCATTTCTGGAGAACATGTCATCCAGTCTCTCTCATATAAGCATGCTTGATACAAGCCTAGAAAAGCATCTGTATCTTGCCCAGGAGATAATGACCTCAAGGACAAGACTTTCCCACAACATGTAGACGTAAGCAATCCTCACCGGATATTGGTGTTTGCGCTCACGCTCAGAAATAAGGCTACGTGTTTACACTCATAAAAATGCAACAAACATAGCAGAAAATCAGATTTGCAATGTCAATCCGAGTGAATAAACTTCAAGTGAAGATGTACATGTATGGGCCTTCAAATAATCAAGAGGACTTTGCAAGAGAAAAGAAATGTGGTGTGTAGACAGAAAGAAGAAGAAAGAAAGGATCTGTTTAGAAAGAAAGTGCCTTTTTTAATAGAAGAAGGAAGGATTTAATGAGCGATACTCAACTGAGGTTGCTAACCGGAGGTAAAGTGCACATTGAGCGCAGTTTGCGAGAGTTGGGTGTAACCCTGAAGCTTTTCCTTTGAAATGTCAGTCTTCTTCTCCACAAATTGTTGTTTGAATACAACCTGAGACCCCTTCTTCGAAATGCCCATCTAGGTTTTTGAATCTTCACAAGGAATGATCTCTTTTACTTTTGACATCATTATTTTTCATTGACAAAGTACACCAGTTTTTGAATCTTCACAGGGACTGACCTCTTTTACTTTTGAGATCATCACTTATCGTTGACAAAATGCACCAATTTTTGAATCTTTATTGAAAATGATCTCTCTTTTGTTTTGGGATCATCTTGTTAACCTTTGACTTGCTTGTGTTATTCGAACACCTTTTCTTTTTTCTTTTTTTCTTTTTTTTCGAACAAACCAAGTACAATTTTTGTTTGTTCCGTAGTCATTTCCGTCTTTGGCAAAGGCCTTTAGGTCTTGCTTTTGGCCTTCTTCTGGCGTTGACCATCAGCAATCCTCAGAGATTTTGCAAACCAATTTCGATGTGCACCTTACCTTCAGTTAACAACCTCGGTTGGGCACTGCTTATTATTTAGGGAGTTCAAGTGGAAGCAAGAGATTTTTCAAGTGGCTTAGTGTCGCGCCCCAAAAATTTAAAAATTCGCGAGTGTGCAACGAACTTGAGACCTTACGATGCTCAGCGTAAACAGACGCCTTGCAACATGCAATGAAGTCGCCACCCTAATTTGGTTGCTAGGTTTAGGGAACCTTAATCGTCATGGCATAAGAAATATAATAAATAAACAACTAAAGGCACAAAAAGGGGGTCTGGACCCCAGACAAAAGGTTCGGGGTAGTATTATGGTCTCGGGAAGGTGTTAGGCACCCGAGTCACATCCGAAAATGGTTACCGGTTGATGAGAGAGGTGTTTTAAAAAGGTGTTTGATGAAAATGCATTTTTTTGAAAAGGGGGCCCTTAGAGGAATCGTCACTTTAGTCTTTTCTATGATCGTGACCGTTCAGGAATAATTAATCGTTGGACGGGGTTGCCGTTTTAGCGTCTTTCGGACGGGGTTACCGTTTATCAAGACCGATTGATTATTCCTGACCGTAACGTGATGGGACTGAATTTTCTGAAAGACTGAATGAGCGCCCTCTATTTCATCATCGGGCCATGCATGATTAAATTAATTACTACGTGATTCTATCATGGATAGCTTAGCAGAGTATAGATTAAATGAAAGGCTTTTTGAAATGACAAACTGATGTGGGATCGAAAGTCCCCATGTACATGCAGTCAATATAAGCGAGAATTTAAAATCACATGAACGTGGCATTTTAAGCAATCTTTAAACACGTTGTTCATGTGGGTTGATTTTAATTCTAGCAGTTATATATATCATGCATACAATTGATATTTGCAGAAAGCAGCGAATAAATAAAAAGGAATCGAAAGGCGTACTTTCGAGCGAAGCTTGAATTTTAACCCTACAAAGTGAAAGTGTTAGCGATAACTCGAGAAATAAATAAACAATTTTATGAATGCGAGAATTTAAATGATAGTTCATTGCATGCGAGAAATGATGGATTTAACACATATGAGAATTAAATGCTGAGTTTGGTAAGTGCAGGAAATTAAATGATGACAGTTGATTGCATGCGAGAAATGATGGATTTAACGCATACGAGGTTTAAATGCTGAGTTGATTGCATGCGAGAAATGATTGATTTGACGCATACGAAAATTAAATGCTGAGTTGATTGCATGCGAGAAATGATTGATTTGACGCATACGAAATTTAAACGCTGAGTTGATTGCATGTGAGAAATGATTGATTTGACGCATATGAAATTTAAATGCTGAGTTGGTTGCATGCAAGAAATGATTTATTTGACGCATACGAAAGTTTAATGCTGTTTTGATAAGTGTAGAAAAATTAAATGCAGTTGACGATTTACAGGGAATTAAAACAGTTGATGATTTGCAGAAAATAAAACAGGTTGATATTGCAGAAAATAAGCAGTTTGATATTGCAGAAAATTAAAGCAATTGATATTGTAGAAAATTAAAACAGTTGATATTGCGGAAAAATTTCCAGCAGCTCGCGGAAAATTAAAGCAGTTGATATTTAAGAAAATTAAAATGCGACTGACCATGTAGGCGGTAAAATGAATGATTGAATTTAAATTACCGAAAGTAAATTGTGAAAATTTAAAGTGCGAATAATTTAAACAGTTGATAAGTACAGAAAATTAAACGTTATAAAAATAATCATACGAAGCATACGAATATTTTTAGGAAAAAAACGTGATCCGAAATCGCGGAAAGAAATGAAAATGGGATGTGCCCAATTTGAAAAATGAAGGGAGAATGGAAAATGGGCCAGGAATAGTGCCTGGCCCATGAAAATAAAAGAGGGATGATGATGGGCCAAGCCATCATCAAGGACGGATGAATAGGCCTTGCATGACACTATTCATCGTCCCTCTCCTTGGTCGCCGGCGCTATTGCCGGCGGCCAAGCTCCGGCCAGCTGTGGCCATTTCTTATGATCTTCGTACCAAGACGCTCGTCTCCTCGACGTCGTCTCGACCCTACGAAGCCCGAATTTTATTTCAAAACATACCGAGTTTAATTTCAAAAAAATGACAAAACCGTTAATTATCAAAAACTAATTAATTCACACAATCTAGCTAACGATTTCTTAAATTGAAAACGTGTATTTAATCTACATCGTGCACATGAATTAATGGCACAAAAACAAGCAATTTATCTACTCAAAATCAAGCCAAACGAATTAAAGAAAGAAAGGCATGAAGAAAATGAAAATAAGCCAGAGAGAGAGCTTATTGCCAAAACTTTGAACTGGATGATTATCGCTCTAAATGAGCAATTGATTAGAGGGAGAAGAAGCAAGGGTTTCTTGCAAAATTGGTGCTCGTTTTTTGTTGACAGGAGCTCGGTATTTATAGCCAAGGATCACGTGGCTGCCGGACGCGAGTGGCACTAGTGGTGGCCGTGAGCGTGCGCTGGCGGGGCTAGGGGAGGCGAGGTAGCAGCTACGGTGGTCGAAGGGACGACTGGAAGCGATCGTTGACGGGACAGGACGTCGGGAGCAGGCTGCTCGGTGGCCTGCTCCACTGTTTGCTCACGTCCATGGTGCATGCGCACCATGGCTTGTTAATTAGTCAACCGTTGATCTGGTTGACTTTTCTTGGTTGACCAGATCAACGGTTGTGATCAAATTGCCCTTTTCCTTATTTAAATGGCCTCGAGCCGATTCCTGCGTGTAAATGTTCAGACTTTTTGAGCCGAAGGAACCAACGCGTAGAGAAAAATACGGCGAGTTTAACCGTCTACAGCGAATGATGAGAATTTTTCATTTAATGTGTTTATTTTCTCGTTCAAAAACGTGAAACGTTGATTGCATTGCATTTCATCATGTTTTATTGTCCATTTACTTGTAGTTTTGGACAGTAAATCTACTGATGTATCCCTTAATTTCCCATATCTTATCAGGTCTGGTTTGGAGGCAATACTTGAGGAATTTGGGCAGTAGAGAGTTGGAGCTGACTACTCGAGTCTAGGCCTGGGTCTTGGCCTAGACATGTTCGTATCTGACGCAGTGCGCATACCAGAATCGTCTTGGCCTAGACTTCGGCCAAGACTCCTCCGCGATCAGACAGTAGTTTGGAGCGTTTGAACCACTTTCAGAGTTGGACTCTTACAGCTGGCACGTAGCAGCTGTCCAGCAATTTTAGAGGGATAGGAAGACAATCTTATGTAGAATCCCGCATGGGATCTCCCTCTTTATTTAATTATGATTTAGTTTCCATATTTAGAATAATTAATTGTAATAATCTTTTAGGAGATTATTTAGGAGATTGAGTTGGAGAAGGACAGAGGAGTTTTAGCTTTCTTATAGCTGATCTCGTCCTCCCCTTTTCCACTCTCTGACTACGCTCTCTTCTTCTTCCCCAATTCGACACTTTTATACTATTGCTTCGGATTCAATTCTTTGAATCTCGGATTTAATTTATTTATGCAATCAAGTATTCTTATTATTCATTCATGAGTATGAGTAGCTAAACACTTGTTCTTGGTAAGGGTTGATGAGCTTAAGTTCTTAATGCAATCGTGAGACACAATCCGTTCTTCACAATCTCTTTCTTTGTATTTATTTATTCTTGAACTTAATCCATCGCTTACTCACTAGAGCCAAGGTTTGATCATCCTTGTTCGCTAGGAGAGAAGAGTTGTAACCAGTCTAGAAGGAGAGGGAGTACCCGCCGGCTAGACGGAGTAGGTGACTAGTCTCGAGCAGACTAGAAGAATAGGTAAAATAGGTAGAGACCAGATTGACAACCTAGGAACTTAGCCTAGGTATTGTCTTCCCCTGCACCATTGAAGAGGTGAGCAACCATTCAAGACAGCAGTCAAACGGATAAACCCTTTAACCAGCAAGGTGTCCCTTGGCTAGGATTATCAGAAGAGGGAGTACCCGCCAGATAGTTTGAAGAGGAGGGAAGATAGGAGGGAAAAGGAGTTCCTCCCCTCTATAGCAGTACTATGAAGAAGAGATGAACATACTTCAGTCCATGATCGATGCATAAGAACGCAAGCTCACCCATCGCCCTTACCTGGAATTCCGTATCACAAGACTGTTTTGAATTATTTTATTTCTTTCTGTTTTTTTGTCTTTATTTTCAGATTCAACCAACCAAATTCAGTGACGAGGAAGTCAACCAAGAACTACAATTCCCTAGAAGTCTCTGTGGACCGACCCTCTTACCGCAATCTACAAACTCTTGTAGACAGTGATAAGTTGTATCTCTACCCCCATTTCCATACTTATTTCACTCTTATATTTGACGTGTTCGACGCGCGGTCAAACGTTCAGACGGAAAAATAATGACGTTACGCTGAAAATTACACGAAACGCTATAGACCGTTGTGAACGGAAAAAAAGCTAGCATCTAGTTGATGGAAAACATTTCAAATTCAAGTTATTTTCCTAGCGAACTTACTCGGGTCCAATAAAAGCTCGAACGAAAATAATAATAAAAAAATAAAAAAACTAAAAAATGCGCTAAAACACTAAAAATCTTAAAAATCATGAGATGACCTAAAACGAAGAAAAAACT
Source organism: Viola odorata (assembly GCA_963691705.1). Lineage (NCBI taxonomy): Eukaryota > Viridiplantae > Streptophyta > Magnoliopsida > Malpighiales > Violaceae > Viola > Viola odorata. Next base: position 1,906,453 of record OY829539.1, read on the forward strand.
AGCAAATGACTGCCGGATAATTAAAAATGTGATTTTTAAGGCTAAAAATAATAATGATAATAATAATGAAAATACATGACGAAAATTTAAAAATGCTATTTCGAACACTGGCGATGATAATGACGATGCTAAAATGCGATAAAAATTTTAAAAATGGTAATGACAATAAATTAATTAAAAATGACAGTAAATTAAGTAAATAACAGAAATGCTAAAATCAATTAAAAATGGCGTCAAAATTAGGGTATCAACAATTGCCCCCTCTTTACTGTCTTGTCGAAGTATTTGATAAGCAGTAAAGATGGTTGCCCCTGCATATCCAAATTTTGGTGACGCAGCAGGTCTTACCTCAAGCTTACAGTGATGATGTCACTCTGGGAGGAGGTAGGTCGTTGCTGTCGCTCTGGGAGGAGGTACGCTGTTGACGTCACTCTGGGAGGAATAGATTTGTTGGCGTTATTCGTGGATGTCACTCTGGGAGGAGACAGGTCGTAGATGTCACTCTGGGAGGAGATATGTCGTAGATGTCACTCCGGGAGGAGATAGGTCATAGATGTCACTCTGGGAGGAGGTATATTGTAGATGTCACTCTGGGAGGAGGTAGTTTGTTGAATGTCACTCTGGGAGGAGGTATATTGTAGATGTCACTCTGGGAGGAGGTAGTTGGTTGACGTCACTCTGGGAGGAGGTAGTTTCGATTGGATGTTATTCGCGGATGTCACTCTAGGAGGAGGTAAATTGATGTCACTCTGGGAGGAAATATGCTTTTGATGGTGTTATTCGGTGATGAGGAAATTGATGTTGTCACTGGGGATTTAAAAAGTATTTACAAAATTGATGATGTTATTCATGGATGTCACTCTGGGAGGAGGTAGGTTTGATGGATGTCACTCTAGGAGGAGATAGATTGTTGCTGTTACTCTAGGAGGAGATATATTTGGGGATGTCAGTCTTATGAGATAATTTTGATGTTGCCGCTCTAGGAGGAGATAATAGTTGATGTCACTCTAGGAGGAGGTATGCTTTAAATTCTAGTATGGGCGAGGCTATCACATTGCTAGATGCTGGTATGAAAAATGAGGTTGCATGTCCATGTGAGGCTATCGCTCTTCGGACGCTGATGTGGAAATGCGAAGGAAGGTCCGTGCGAGGCTATTGCTCTCCGGATGTTGACGTGGAAATGTAAAAGAAGGTCCGAGCGAGGCTATCGCTCTCCGGATGTTGACGTGGCAATGTGAATGAAGGTCCGTGCGAGGCTATCGCTCTCCGAACGTTGACATGACAATGTGAATGAAGGTCCGTGCGAGGCTATCGCTCTCCGAACGTTGACGTGGCAATATGGATGAAGGTTCGTGCGAGGCTATCGCTCTCCGGATGTCGACGGGGCAATATGGATGAAGGTCCGTGCGAGGCTATCACTTTCCGGATGTTGACGTGGCAATGTGAATGAATGTCCGTGTGAGGCTATCGCTCTCCGGATGTTGACGTGGCAATGTGAAGAAGGTCCGTGCGAGGTTATCGCTCTCCGGGTGTCGGCGTGGCAATGTGGATGAAGGTCCGTGCGAGGCTATCGCTCTCCGGATGTTGACGTGGTAATGTGAAGAAATATCCGTGCGAGGCTATTGCTCTCCGGATGTTGACGTGGCAATATGAAGAAGGTCTGTGCGAGGCTATCGCTCTCCGGATGTCGGCATGGCAATGTGGATGAAGGTCCACGCGAGGCTATCGCTCTCCGGATGTTGACGTGGCAATGTGAAGAAATGTCTGTGCGAGGCTATCGCTCTTCGGACGTTGACGTGGAAATGTGAAGGAAGGTCCGGGCGAGGCTATCGCTCTCCGGATGTCGGCGTGGCAATGTGGATAAAGGTCCTTGCGAGGCTATCGCTCTCCGGATGTTGACGTGGTAATGTGAAGAAATATCCGTGCGAGGCTATCGCTCTCCGGATGTCGACGTGGCAATGTGGATGAAGGTCCATGCGAGGCTATCGTTCTCCGGATGTTGGTGCTGAAAATGTAGTTATACGACCGTGCAAGGCTATCGCTCTCCGAACGCTGGTGCTAAAAATGTAGTTACATGACCGTGCGAGGCTATCGCTCTCTGGACGTTGGTGCTAAAAATGCAGTTACACGACCGTGCGAGGCTATCGCTCTCTGGACGCTGGTGCTGAAAATGTAACTACACGACCATGCGAGGCTATCGCTCTCTGGACGCTGGTGCTGAAAATGTAACTACACGACCGTATGAGGCTATCGCTCTCTGGACACTAGTGCTGAAAATGTAACTACATGACCGTGCGAGGCTATCGCTCTCCGGACGCTGGTGCTGAAAATGTAACTACACGACCGTGCGAGGCTATCACTCTCCGGACGCTGGTGCTGAAAATGTAACTACACGACCGTGCGAGGCTATCGCTCTCTGGACGCTGGTGCTGAAAGTAACTACACGACCGTGCGAGGCTGTCACTCTCCGGACGTTGGTGCTGAAAATGTAACTACACGACCGTGCGAGGCTATCGCTCTCCGGACGCTGGTGCTGAAAGTATAGTCACTCAAGGAGGAGTTATTTAGCTATGCAGAAAAGTAGTCGCTCAAGGAGGAGTATTTTTAGATAGATAGAAAAGTAGTCGCTCAAGGAGGAGTAATAATTATGCAGAAATGTAGAATTATGTAAATGAGAGTTGTAACGTACCTTCGCTCGGATATTGATTGACGGTAACATACCTTTGCTCTGATGTTGATTCGATGACTGTTTACGAATTTTCAAGATATGGTGTGGGGACGTGACCATATGAACTGAAATGGAGAGTGGTTGACCGTGAGGGAGCGTGATCCGCCACATGAAGTTGATTTGAATGTGAGGGAGCGTGATCCACCGCACGAAGTTGATTTGGGAGTGGTAACGTACTCCATTGGATTTTGATGAAAATCCAAGATGGCGAGGGCTTTACAACGATGTTGTCATCGAAGACCCAATTGAGGAGTGGTGACATTCTCCATTCGATGTTTGATTGGATTTTGATGAAAATCCAAGGCGAGGGCTTTACAACGATGTTGTCATCGAAGACCCATGGTTGAGGTTTCACTGGAGCATATCTGTGTCCTACAAATTGAAAGGAAACAAATACAAAGCAACAACAGATAGAAAAAGGAGAGAGCAATTGACTTATGTGAGAAATATCAAATATTCCTACATTTAACCCATGGCTTGCCCCCAAGTTTTTGTTTGGAATGAAAATGATTTCTTTGTTTAAGAAAATAAATTCAAGCCCCCCAATTTTTTGGATAAAAATGTTCGTTCAGTTTTCGTTATATGAATATGATTGATTCAAGTCTAGATAACGTCTACGTCTTGTTCAAGAAGTAACGACCTCAAGAACAAGACTTTCCCACAATTTGCAGCCGTAAGCAATCCTCACCTGATATTAGTGTTTGCACTTATGCTCTGAAACAAGGTTAAGTGTTTTACGCTCATAAAGGTGCAACTAACATGATACATAATTTTCAATTCGCAATGTCAATCCGAGTGAATAGACTTCAAATGAAGATGCACATGCATGGGTCTGCTAATAATCAATAGGACTTTTACGAAAAATAATGAAAGGACATAAAACGTCCGGAAAGAAGCTTATTTTGGGTAAAGATGTGCTTTTCTGATGAGTTTGAAGGTTTTCTGATGAGTGACGCTTTGTTGATTGGCCCTGATGAGGGCAAGGTGCGCGAGTTCTTTCGCGTTTTGCTGGGGATGCTTTCTTGACAGAGTGCATGAGCTCTTGGATCCTTGCTGGGAATGTCATTTTTCGGTCGCCCAGGGGCCCTTTTCTTAAGTCTTCACTGGAGAATGTTTCCTTCGAGATTCCTTGAGTTGGCTCTGGGCCCTTTCTCTTCTCGAGCCTTCACTGGGGAATGTTGTCGCCGTTCTTTTTGCGACTTACTACTTGAGTTGGCCTTGGGCCATTTTTCTTCTCGAGTCTTCACTAGGGAGTGTTGTCGCTGTTCTTTTTGCGACTTACTACTTGAGTTGGCCTTAGGCCCTTTTTCTTCTTGAGTTCTCACTAGGGATGCTTGCGTTGAGATTTCTCGAGTTGGCTTTGGGACCTTTTTCTCGAGTCTTTACTGGGGAATATTTTCTTCGAGTTTTCTCGAGTTTAGTTGCCCCTGGGCTGTGCTTGCTTCGGCTCTTCGATTGTTTGTATTCTTCGAACGTCTCTGAGCATTTCTCTCTTTTCTTTTCTTTTCCCTTTTCCCCTCTCTTTTCTTTTCTCTTTTTTTTTCTCTTTTTTTTTCTATTCCCCCCCTTTTTGATTTGATTTGAAATACAACAGAGCAGAGCAAGCACAACCTTTGTCTTGATCTCTTCTCATTTTGGCTTAAAGCCTCGGCCTTCATCTTCGGGTTTTTGGTCTTTCTTCGGTGATGGCTCTCAGCGATCTTTCGGTGACCTTTTCCGTCTCCTTCGTCGTGAACTTGAACTTGGCGTGCTTTTATTTCCGGCTGGCAATCTTAGCTGAGACTGCTCCTTGGCTCCCGAGGTATGAGTGATAGTGAAGGTTTTGGTAGGAGTGATGGCATATGTGGTGGAAAGAGGGAAGAAACGAAAAAATGGAGAAGGTCGTAAAAGTCCCACGTCATTTTATTGCTATCCCATGTCTAATTGCCCATGTACCCTGGATATTATGCGAATTCAACTAGTACCTAGTCAGGCACTTACACTCATGAAAGAAACAAGGCGTGAAGGCCCGAAATACTCACAGGGATATATTTTGTGATTGCTTACGTCTAAACATGCCATGGATATAAGAGCTAGCAGACAAGATCATGTATGTTTCATATAATTTCTAATGAACGCACAAGTCATCTGTGTCGTGATAAAGTGATGAATATGCTTGAAAAAAAAACGTTCAAAACGTGGGATTTTTGTTTTCCCTTTTTTTTGTTTTTTGTTTTTTTGTTTTTTGTTTTTAGCCCAAGTTGCACATGTATAAAGAGAAATTTTTGTGAAAACTAAGGATTTTAACCAATATGACGCACGCACTCTTGCAACAATGTAAATAGTAGAAAAAATTGCGAAAATGTAAATTGCGAATACATAAATTATGGAAGCGTAAATTGCGGAAACAAAAATTGCAAAAATATAAAAGGACAACTTCCCTGAAAAATGAGCTCTGACATTTTTTGACATCTTCTTTTGGTCATCACTTCACTTGCTTGCCCCCAAGTTTACAAGTCTCGTTGCACCTGAAATGCAAAACTACAGAAATGTAAATTGCGAGACCCTAATTTACAGAAACGTAAATTGCGAAAGGGGAAATTGTAAACATAAAGGATAACTTCCTTGAAAAATGAGCATCGACATTTTTCAACGCCTTCCTTTGGTCGTCACTTCATTCGCTTGCCCCCAAGTTTACAAATCTCATTGCATCTAAAATGACAAGGGAATTAGATAGTAAATTCACAGGAAAAGGATATCCCAAAATGTTTGAATTTTATTAACAAAAAACTAGAAATATTAAAAAGAACACGTGGGTTGCCTCCCACGAAGTGCCCTTGTTTATAGTCGTAGGCTCGACTAATATACAAAAAGTATTGTAGGTATCGCCATTAGATGAGTAAGCAGGATGGGTCCCTTATGGGAGAATGATCATTCAAAGGTTGGTAGGAGGAGGGTAGACGGTCGTGTTAGGTCCTTTGGCTAACCCTTTAAAAGAGATCCATCCATTCTTGATCAAGTGGTGAACCTTTCCTCTTAGGGCGAAGCAGTTTTCTATCGTGTGACCCTGAGCTCTAGCATGGTACTCGCATCTAGCGTTATGATCGTACCACTTCGGGTATGGAGGTTGCAGAGGTGCCATTGGGGTGGGCGCAATTTATCCAGCCGCCAAGAGATGTTTATAAATTTCCCCCAGAGGAGCTGGAAGAGTTGGCAGTGGCCCCCGGTTCCAACGGTTACTTGGGTTATTTTGGTTGTTTGGCGGGTTATATGGAGATGGTGGAAATGGTGTAGGGTTTTGAGGAGGTGGCGAGGAAGGTGGCTCGTAGCTAGGCTGGTGAGAGGCAAAGTTGACATCTTTCTTTATGATGGGCTCTTTCTTAGGTGTTACCCCTGGTGTGGAAACATCGATCGTCCCTGACTTGATCCCTTGTTCGACTCTTTCAGCCACCATGACCATGTCAGAAAAGTTATTTGATGGATTGGATATAAAATGAGTGTAGTAGGGAGCCTTGAAGGTATCCACGAAATTGGATATGAGCTCTTTGTCATTCAAAGGAGGTGAAATCCTAGAAGCTAGTTCTCTCCACCTCTGAGCATAAGTTTTCACCGATTCTTCAGTTTTTTTCTCAAGATTTCGGAGATCAGAACTGTCTGGCGCTACCTCCAAATTGAACTTGTATTGCTTGAAGAAAGCATCCGATAAATCTCTCCAAGTTTTGATCTTAACCCCATCCAAACTCATGTACCAGGTCAAGGCATGCTTGGCCAAACTCTCTCTGAACAGATGGATTAACAGGGGCTCATTGTGTATCATATCGGCCATTTTGTTGCAATAGGCCTTGAGGTGAGTTTTTGGGCACTCGATCCCAGTGTACTTCTCAAAATCTGGAATCTTATATTTCGGAGGCATTATGATCCCCGGGACCATGCACATGGCGGCGGGACCTATAGGGTCAAAGGGGTCTGTTCCTTCGACGACCCTGAGCCTTTCCTCTAGCAGGTTCATTCTATCCATATTCGGTCTTTCTGTGATGAGAGCGTTTGGACCAAGGTATGGCGGGGGTTCTATCGTGAATGGTGGTTGCGTCGGATTGACAAAAGGAGGCCGACTTCCCATAGGATTGGGAATCGCGACTTGAGTGGAATGGCCCTGGGGTGGGTAAAATCCCCGGGATTCCTGACGAATCAGATTTTGACCAGGGTCCAAAGTAAGGTTGACAAAGTAATGCTGTAGAGCTGTATCAACTCCTTCACCCGTGTTGGCTACAGGGTTCGGGGTGGTGGGTACAAAGACGGGATCAATCCATTTCCATTGACCCCCAGGAACCGAAAACGATTGGGGTCCCGAAGATCCAGCGATGGGGGATGAGGAGGGTCCCATCATTTGGCTAGGATCAAAATCGAGTGGGAACTCAGTGGTTGCTTCATCTCGCTCTTTTTCACCCTGAGTGGCCTTTTCTGCAGTAACCCTTACTTGCTCTTCTAACTCTTTTATTCTAGCAGTCAATGCCTCTTCTGTCTTGGTTTGTTCGGCCATTTTTCGCGTTTGAAGTCTAGTTATGGGGGGCCTCGGCGGAGTAATTCGCTTGCGAGGAGCTATCGTGAACCTAAAAAAAGAGAATACGAAAAAAGAGTAAGTACAAGTAAGGATATGTAGGTGATGGACGATCCCGAGGCCTCCACGTTGCTCATTCGCTTTTCCGGCTACACTTTCACTTGATATTTTCAGGGCGGTTGGAGAGGCGAGATATCCCAGCTATTGACAAGATGCGAAGGAAGCCTCTATTCATTCCAACGATGTGAAGCAAATCGGAGATGCTATTTACGAAACCCAAATCAACAGGGGCAACCAATGCCGCCATGCTAGGAAGATCTCTTTTACACTATGCTTTCAAACGATGCAGGGCCTGATGCCTGGTGAACCCAACCGAGGGGACGGACGACAATCTATACTATGAACTTGGAGTTTGTGATAAGCTAAGAGGACATGACCATGAGTGAGTAATGTCCGGATGTTTCGAATATTTGGTATGATTTTTTTTCAGATTTTTTTGGTGAAACGATTGTGTTTATCCCGGAGGGATTTTCTCTCGCTCTCTTCGCGATGGTCTTTTGATTTGTATTGGATGGAAAATTGATATGGAAAGTTGAAGCACTTTTTAATAAATATCCGAAGAGTATGACTTTATTAAAAGTGTTTACAAAATGTGGTAAACTTGCCGACTTCCTAAATTCATCAAAAATGGCTAAGATAGATGAAATCAGGGATCCTAATTACATGAAAAAAAAGAAAAGGGACTGTCAATATTCGAGTCTTCCCATGAAGGTGTCAACCCTGTAAGTCAGAATTTTCTTGCTCCTGCCAAAGGTATTCCATTGAGGCCATCTCCCCTTTCTGCATTTCTATCTCGGCCTCTAAAGCTGTAATCCGGCTTTGCAGTGCCTGATCGTCGAAACTTCATTCCCCGAAAATATCAAGTGAAAGTAGTGTAGGTGCCGATATATCGAATGAGCAAAACGGGTCCTGTGGGACAAAAATAAAATTTTAAATGCCAAGTAACCTGCACGTGTAAGAAAATTTACAGTTCGTATAACAGAAAATTTATGAAAAAATGGAAATCATGGCAACAAGATGAATAGAGCCACGACAAAGCAGGTATAATCATGATGCACGTGCTGGGGTTCTGATTCTGACTTTTCTAACTGGCTTGAACGGTTCCCGGATGATACCATGAAAAGGTCCCTAAAGTGTCGTCCAGTGCCCCGATTCCTTGCAAAATCGTGTAACCTTTGACTAGCTTTAGGGGTTCATCCGAGTTGGGATTGGTGAACACTACCCAGGACGTGTGTCCTAGGGCGTCGCTACTACCCTCATAATTTGGTAATTGTCCCCGGGGTGTAGGGCGCTATGAAATGCATATGATAATTGATAAAGCAAATAAATGAACATACCAGCAATTGATCAAAGTAAATAAATAAATAAACAAATAAAACACCTCTCTAAAAAGATAAAACCGGCTCCGACACTAAATTCCCCAGTGAAGTCGCAAAACTGTCACGCCCCAAAAATTTAAAAATTCGCGAGTGTGCAACGAACTTGAGACCTTACGATGCTCAGCGTAAACAGACGCCTTGCAACATGCAATGAAGTCGTCACCCTAATTTGGTTGCTAGGTTTAGGGAACCTTAATCGTCATGGCATAAGAAATATAATAAATAAACAACTAAAGGCACAAAAAGGGGGTCTGGACCCCAGACAAAAGGTTCGGGGTCGTATTATGGTCTCGGGAAGGTGTTAGGCACCCGAGTCACATCCAAAAATGGTTACCGGTTGATGAGAGAGGTGTTTTAAAAAGGTGTTTGATGAAAATGCGTTTTTTTGAAAAGGGGGCCCTCAGAGGAATCGTCACTTTAGTCTTTTCTATGATCGTGACCGTTCAGGAATAATTAATCATTGGACGGGGTTACCGTTTTAGCGTCTTTCGGACGGGGTTACCGTTTATCAAGACCGATTGATTATTCCTGACCGTAACGTGATGGGATTGAATTTTCCGAAAGACTGAATGAGCACCCTCTATTTCATCATCGGGCCATGCATGATTAAATTAATTACTCTGTGATTCTATCATGGATAGCTTAGCAGAGTACAGATTAAATGAAAGGCTTTTTGAAATGACAAACTGATGTGGAATCGAAAGTCCCCATGTACATGCAGTCAATATAAGCAAGAATTTAAAATCACATGAATGTGGCATTTTAACCAATCTTTAAACACGTTGTTCATGTGGGTTGATTTTAATTCTAGCAGTTCTATATATCATGCATACAATTGATATTTGCAGAAAGCATCGAATAAATAAAAAGGAATCGAAAGGCGTACTTTCGAGCGGAGCTTGAATTTTAACCCTGCAAAGTGAGAGTGCTAGCGATAGCTCGAGAAATAAATAAACAATTTTATGAATGCGAGAATTTAAATGGCAGTTGATTGCATGAGAGAAATGATGGATTTAATGCATACGAGAATTAAATGCTGAGTTTGGTAAGTGCAGGAAATTAAATGATGACAGTTGATTGCGTGCGAGAAATGATGGATTTGACGCATACGAAATTTAAATGCTGAGTTGATTGCATGCGAGAAATGATTGATTTGACGCATACGAAATTTAAATGCTGAGTTGATTGCATGCGAGAAATGATTGATTTCACGCATACGAAATTTAAATGTTGAGTTCGTTGCATGCGAGAAATGATTTATTTGACGCATACGAAAGTTTAATGTTGTTTTGATAAGTGTAGAAAAATTAAATACAGTTGACGATTTACAGGAAATTAAAACAGTTGATGATTTGCAGAAAATAAAACAGGTTGATATTGCAGAAAATAAGCAGTTTGATATTGCAGAAAATTAAAGCAATTGATATTGTAGAAAATTAAAACAGTTGATATTGCGGAAGAATTTCCAGCAGCTCGCGGAAAATTAAAGCAGTTGATATTTACGAAAATTAAAATGCGACCGACCATGTAGGCGGTAAAATGAATGATTGAATTTAAATTGCCGAAAGTAAATTGTGGAAATTTAAAGTGCGAATAATTTAAACAATTGATAAGTACAGAAAATTAAACATTAGAAAAATAATCATACGAAGCATACAAATATTTTTACGAAAAAAACGTGATCCGAAATCGCGGAAAGAAATAAAAATGGGTTGGGCCCAATTTGAAAAATGAAGGGAGAATGGAAAATGGGCCAGGAATAGTGCCTGGCCCATGAAAATAAAAGAGGGATGATGATGGGCCAAGCCCATCATTAAGGACGGATGAATAGGCCTTGCATGGCACTATTCATCGTCCCTCTCCTTGGTCGTCGGCGCTACTGCCGGCGGCCAAGCTCCGGCCAGCTGTGGCCATTTCTTATGATCTTCATACCGAGACGCTCGTCTCCCAACGACGTCTCGACCGTACGAAGCCCGAATTTTATTTCAAAACATACCGAGTTTAATTTCGAAAAAATGACAAAATTGTTAATTATCAAAAACTAACTAATTCACACAATCTAGCTAACGATTTCTTAAATTGAAAACGTGTATTTAATCTACATCATGCACATGAATTAATGGCACAAAAACAAGCAATTTATCTATTCAAAATCAAGCCAAACGAATTAAAGAAAGAAAGGCATGAAGAAAATGAAAATAAGCTAGAGAGAGAAAGCTTACTGCCAAAACTTTGAACTGGACGATTATCGCTCTAAATGAGTAATTGATCAGAGGGAGAAGAAGCAAGGGTTTCTTGCAAAATTGGTGCCCGTTTTTCGTTGACAGGAGCTCGGTATTTATAGCCAAGGATCGCGTGGCTGCCGGACGCGAGTGGCGCGAGTGGTGGCTGTGAGCGTGCACTAGGGGGGCTAGGGGAGGCGAGGTGGCAGCTACGGTGGTCGAAGGGATGGCTGGAAGGGATCGTTGACGGGACAGGACGTCCGGAGCAGGCTGCTCGGTGGCCTGCTCCACTGTTTGCTCACGTCCATGGTGCGCATCATGGCTTGTTAATTAGTCAACTGTTAATCTGGTTGACTTTTCTTGGTTGACCAGATCAACGGTTGTGATCAAATTGCCATTTTCCTTATTTAAATGGCCTCGAGCTGATTCCTGCGAGCAAACGTTCAGACTTTTTGAGCCGAAGGTACCAGCGCGTAGAGAAAAATACAGCGAGTTTAATTGTCTACAGCGAATGATGAGAATTTTTCGTTTAACGTGTTTATTTTCTCGTTCAAAAATGTGAAACGTTCGGACGAAAAAATAATGACGTTACGTCGAAAATTACACGAAACGCTGTAGACCGTTGTGAACGGAAAAAAAGCTAGCAACTAGTTGATGAAAAACATTTCAAATTCAAGCTATTGTCTGAGCGAACTAACTCGGGTCCAATAAAAGCTCGAACGAAAATAATAATAAAAAATTAAAAATACTAAAAAATGCGCTAAAACACTAAAATTCCTAAAAATCATGAGATGACCTAAAACGAAGAAAAAACTAGCAAATGACTGCCGGATAAATAAAAATGTGATTTTTAAGGCTAAAAATAATAATGATAATAATAATGAGGCTAAAAATAATAATGATAATAATAATGAAAATACGTGATGAAAAATTAAAAATGCTATTTCAAACGCTGGCGATGATAATGACGATGCTAAAATGCGATGAAAATTTTAAAAATACTAACGACAATAAATTAACTAAAAATGACAGTAAATTAAGTAAATAACAGAAATGCTAAAATCAATTAAAAATGGCGTCAAAATTTGGGTATCAACACTTAGAAAAGAAATGAATTGAATAGAGAGAAAGAGCAAGCATCTGAAGACAAAAGAATGAGAAGACCAAAGAAAGGTGGAAGCAAAGAGCAAAGTCTCCTATCATCTTACAGCTATCCCATGCCTAATGGTGCATGTACCATGGATATTATGCAAATCTAACTAGCACTTAGTTTGGCATTTACACACATGAAAGAATTATGGCGTGAAGGCCCAAAATGCTCACAGGGATGTGTTTATGACTGCTTACGTCTAAACATACTGCAGATATAAGAGCTAGCAGGCGAGATCATGTATGTCATATAATTTCAAATGGATGAAAGTCATCCTTGATGCAGTAACATGTTGAACATGCTCAATCTACGGAAGGTTTGAAAAAATTGAGGATAGTGTGAATTTTATTCAAAAACTTTTATTTACAGTTTATAACAAATCTTAACAGTTTTAGCAATTTTATAGACAAAAACGTGAGGGTACGAACTCTCATGAATAATTAAAAGAATTGCCCCCCCCCAATGCGGGAATGAATGATTGTACAAAATTAAAGAGGTAGAGAGGTAAATGGACTTCTCTGGATGTGTGCAGCAAGCAGTGGCTAACGATCTGACAAGTTCAGCAGTGGGGAATCACTTTGTTGTTTCGTATGATCGTTGTGTTTGTACGTGGAGAGATCTTATCATGGCGATGAACTGAAGCAAACGTCGGAATGATGTACCGAACTCATGGCTGCGAATTATCGTTCTCTATGCTTTGCCCCCCAGTAAACTGTGTTCAATCATTTCACCTGCTTTCCCCCAAGTCACCTGGTATCTAGAATAAAAAGGGGAATCAAATTGTAAATTCTGAGGAAAAGATATCCCAAAGTGTTGATTTAACAAAAGTAGAAACACTAAAAATAACACGTGGGTGGCCTCCCACGAAGTGCCCTAGTTTATAGTCATAGGCTTGACTATGTACAAAATATTACAGTCATCGCTACTGAACGAAGTAGCAGGATGGGTCTGTTGTGAGCTGGGGGAGAACAACCATTCAGGAGCTGGTAGGTGTAGAGCTGGTGGTCGTGTTAGCCTCATCTCTTCGCGGTCAAATCTTGCCTCGATCGTCGTCCCTACGCAACCAGCTGCCTCGAGCCTCGCCAACAATCCTCAGCCACACAACCGTTCCCACCACTGCTCGTCGACACGTCACCCTCGCTCAACCGACTTACTCGCCTATAAATACCAAGCTCGAGCGATTGATTGAGGCGGGGATAAAAGAGCCAAGTGAAGAGCTCGTGAACTCTATCCTCCATTGTTCTCTATTTATTTATTTTTTTCCTTCATTTCTGCATAGTTATTTATTTGTCTCCGCCATCACCGAAGACACGCTCCACCGCTGCCACTGCCGTACGCCGCCATTGCTGCTGCCGCAACCTTTTGTCATCGCCTGCTGTAGTCACTGGAGCTGCTAGTCTGCTGCCTTGCGCCGTGCTTTGCTGCGTGTCTGGTTCGGTTACTCAAGGAGGAAGAAGACGAAGTTGAAGTGAGGGAGATGATGAACAGTACATGTTCATTTTAATTGGTCATGGGCTTGGCATTGTACCAAGCCTAAATGGGAGGAAAGAAGCGGGCTGTGTCATTTTTAGTTTGGTTTGGTCATGAGCCAAGCCCAAATGCAAAGAAGAAAGGGTTGGGCTGCTAATGAGCCCAATTTCTAGGCCCAGTGGGCCTAGTCCAATTTGAGCCCATCACATTTATTTTTGTGCCGATTTTTTATACTTGTACTGTTTATTTATTTTCGCACTTGTACTGTTTATTTATTTTTCATATGCTTGTATGCATGCTTAGATAATTATTCTGTTCAAATTAATCATTTTCGCTCATGTACAACAATTGTCAAATATTTAATCGTTCAATGTTATCCTCTCCTCGTGCCAATAAACTCAATCAAAAAAGGGGAAAATCGCTCGTACACCTTTATCAAGTAAACCTTTCTTCCCTTTTATTTTTCAAACATGATTAAACACCTCTTTCTCCGGTAACCTTTTTAGGATGTGACTTGGGTGCCTAACACCTTCCCGAGTCCATAACACCACCCCGAACCAATGTTCTCGGGTTCAGACCCATTTCGCCTTAGTTTTTATTTTTTTATGCCATGATAATAGGTTCCTTAAACCTACAAACAAAATAGGGTGGCGACTTCATTGCATTATGTGAGATGAGTCCAATTTCGTCTCACATCGCGTCCCAAACCCGCGTCGCGCAAAAATTCCAAAAAGGGGGTGCGACAGTTTGGCGACTTCACTGGGGACTAATAGGGTCGAAGCCAGAATTTTTTTGAGGTGTTTGTTTTTATTGTATTTATTTAAATTGCTGATTTTTTCTCGTATGATTTTTCTGCATGATTTATTTGATATGGTGTATTATCACATGAATTTTTTTGCATGATTATTTGTCCGCTTATGTAAATTATTTATACATGATTTGTTGCTATTGTTGATACCCAAATTTTGACGCCATTTTTTCAATTTTAGCATTTCTGTCATTTATTTAATTTACTGTCATTTTTACTTGATTTACAGTCATCTGTAGTTAGTTTACTATCGCTAGCATTTTTAGGTGTTTCGTTGCATTTTTGCATCGTCGTTAGCATCGTCAGCTTTCGAAATCGCATTTTCAATTTTTCGGCATGCATTTTCATTATTATTATTAATATTATTTTTAGCCTAAAAAAATCACGTTTTAGACTATCCGGCAGTCGTATGCTAGTTTTTCTGCATTTTTGGTCATCTCACGAATTTTAGGATTTTTAGGGTTTTAGCGCATTTTTTAGTATTTTTATTATTTTATTAATATTTTTATTCGAGCTTTTATTGGACCCGAGTAAGTCTGCTCGAACCACAACTTGACTTTTAAATGTTTTCCATCAACTAGTTGCTAGCTTTTTTTCTGCTCGCAACGGTATACAACGTTTCGTGTAATTTTCGGCGTAACGTTTTTATTTTTCCGTTCCCGCGTTTCGCGCTTTTGAACGCGAAAATAAACGCGTCAAACGCGAAATTTTCATGCTTCGCTGTATACGGTTAAAACCGTCATATTTTTCTCTACGCGCTGGTACCCTCGGATCGAAAAGTCCGAGCGTTTGCTCGCAGGACTCAGCTCGAGCCCATTTAAATAAATTAAAGGGCATTTTAATCACAACCGTTGATCTGGTCAACTCAAGAAAAGTCAACCAGATCAACGGTTGACAAATTAAAGGGGCATGGTGCATGGCACACGCGAACGGCCATGGACGTGCGTGAACAGGGGAGCGAGCCACCGAGCTGCTCGCTCCCGTCCCCTCGGCCGTTACCTGTCCCCTCGGCCATCATCACAACGCCCCTAGCCCAGCCACCTCACGGCCGTAGCCCCGCCAGCGTGAACAACACCACCACGCGCAACTCCTTCTCCCTCTCCTCCACGCGATTTTCTCCTATAAATAGGAGCTCCCATTCAACGTAAAAACGGCACCAAAATCGCAAGAAACCCTTGCTCCTTCTCCCTCTTGATCAGCTTGCTCATATTGAGCGACAATCGTCCAGTTCAAAGTTTGAAACGTGAGCTTTCTCTCTCTAGCTCATCTTCGGTTTTTCTGCGCAAGTTTTCTTTAATTTCATTTGGCTTGATTTTGAGCAAATAAATTGATTGTTTTTGTGCTATTAATTCACATACGTAATGTAGATTAAATACATGCTTTCAATTTTGAAAATCGTTGGCTAGATTGTTCGAATTAATTAGTTTTCGATAATTAACGGTTCGGTCGTTTTTTCGAAATTAAATTTTGTACGAGTCAAACTAAAAATCGAGGTTTATACGGTCGGAAAGTCGTCGAAGAGACGAACATTTCGGTACGTCCATTTTTCAAAACGGCCAAGTGTGGCCGGAGTTGGGTCGCCGGCAGTAGCTCCGGCGACCAAGGGAGGGGGTGATGAATAGTGCCATGCCTATTCATCACACGGCGCCGTTTTGGCCCCCCTCCCAAGTTTTCAAAGTTTTCAATTAGGTCCCTCCGATTTAATTCTTTCCGAAATTTCAAATCGCAAGTTTTTCGTAAAAATAATTCGTACGCATCGTACGTTAATTTCTCGTATTATCAACTGTTTAATTTTCTGCACTTATCAACTGTTTAATTTTCTGCACGTATCAACTGTTTAATTTTCTGCACTTATCAACTGTTTTAATTCTTAGCACTTTAAATTTCCGCACTTTATTTTCTGCAATTTAAAAATTCAGTTATTTATTTTTACCGCCTACATGGACGGTCGCACTTTAATTTCCGCAATATCAACTGCTTTAATTTTTCGCAAAACTGCTGGAAATCCTTCCGCAATATCAACTGTTTTATTTTCTGCAAATATCAATTGTTTTATTTTCCGCAATATCAACTGCTTTAATTTTTCGCACAACTGCTGGAAATCCTTCCGCAAATATCAACTGCTTTATTTTCTGCAAATATCAATTGTTTTATTTTTCGCAAATATCAACTCTCTACTTTCTGCAAATTATCCAACTGTTAAATTCTCGTATGCTTAAAATCAATCATTTTTCGCATGCAATCAACGTAGATATTAAATTCTCCCATGCGTAAAATCAATCATTCTTCGCATGCAATCACGTAGATGTTAGATTCTCACATGCTTAAAATCAATCATTTTTCGCATGCAATCAACGTAGCATTTTAATTCTCACATGCGTAAAATCAATCATTCTCCGCATGCAATCACGTAGATGTTAGATTCTCACATGCTTAAAATCAATCATTTTTCGCATGCAATCAACGTAGCATTTTAATTCTCACATGCGTAAAATCAATCATTCTTCGCATGCAATCACGTAGATGTTAGATTCTCACATGCTTAAAATCAATCATTTTTCGCATGCAATCAACGTAGCATTTTAATTCTCACATGCTTAAAATCAATCATTTTTCGCATGCAATCACGTAGCATTTTAATTCTCACATGCTTAAAATCAATCATTTTTCGCATGCAATCACGTAGATGTTAGATTCTCACATGCTTAAAATCAATCATTTTTCGCATGCAATCACGTAGCATTTTAATTCTCACATGCTTAAAATCAATCATTTTTCGCATGCAATCACGTAGATGTTAGATTCTCACATGCTTAAAATCAATCATTTTTCGCATGCAATCACGTAGCACTGTTAAAATTCTCACATGCGTAAAATCAATCATTTTTCGCATGCAATCACCATAGCATTTAAATTCTCGTATGTGTAAAATCAATCATTTTTCACATACGATCAACCCAACATTTAAATTTCGTATGCGTAAAATCAATCATTTATCGCATGCAAATCAGCTCAGCATTTAAATTCTCGTATGCGTAAAATCCATCATTTTTCGCATACAAACAACTGTCATCATTTTTGTCAAACCCAGCACCTCACTTTCGTATACGCAAAATTCATCATTTCTCGTATGCAATCAACTGTCATTTAAATTTTCGCACTCATAAAATTGTTTACTTCTTTCTCAAGCTATCACTAATACTCTCACTATGTAGGTTTTAAATTCAAGCTTCGCTCGAAAGTACGCCTTTCGATTCCCTTTTATTTATTCAGCGCTTTTTTCGTAAAATAGCAGTCGTACGCATGATATATAGAACTGTTAGAATTAAAATCAACCCACATGAACAACGTGTTTAAAGAGTCGCTTCAAATGCCATATTCATGTGATTTTAAATTCTCGCATATATTGACTGCATGTACATGGGGACTTTCGATCCCACATCAGTTTTCCACTTCAAAAACCAATCATTTAAAATTGGTACTCTGTTAGCAATCCATGATAGGTTCACATAGCAATCAATCTAATCATGCATGGCCCGATGATGAAATAAGAGGGCGCTCATTCAGTCTTACAGAAAATTCAGTCCCATCACGTTACGGTCAAGAATAATAGACTGATCTTGATAAACGGTAACCCCGTCCGAAAGATCTTTTTTATTATTTTTGAACGGTCCCGATTGTGGAAAAGGCTAAAGTGACGATTCCTCTGAGGGCCCCCTTTTTCAAAATAAAACGCATTTTCATCAAAACACCTTTTAAACACCTCTCTCATCAACCGGTAACCGTTTTCGGATGTGACTCGGGTGCCTAACACCTTCCCGAGACCATAATACGACCCCGAACCTTTTGTCTGGGGTCCAGACCCCTTTTTTGTGCCTTTAGTTTTTTTTTTTTACTTATTATATTTCCTATGCCATGACGATTAAGGTTCCCTAAAGCCTAGCAACCAAATTAGGGTGGCGACTTCATTGCATGTTGCGAGGCGTCTGTCTACGCTGAGCATTGTAAGGTCCCAAATTTCATTGCACACTCGCGAGTTTTTAATTTTCGTGGGGGCGCGACAGTTTGGCGACTTCACTGGGGAACCTTTTGGGTCGGAGCCGGTTTTGTCTTTTTTAGAGAGGTGTTTATGTGTTTATTTATTTGCTTTGATCAATTGCTGATCTGTTCATTTATTTGCTTTATCAATTGTCATATGCATATCATAGCGCCCTACACCCAGGGGACCAATACCAAAATAGGAGGGTAGTAGTGACGCCCTAGGACACATGTCCTAGGTAGTGTTCACCAATCCCAACTCGGATGAACCCCTAAAGCCAGTTGAAAGGATTACTCGATTTCGTAAGGAATCGGGGACGCCAGACGACACTTTAGGGACCTTTTCATGGTATCATCCGGGAACCATTCAAGCCAGTTAGAGGTGTCGGAATCAGAGCCCCAGCACGTGCATCATGATTATACCTGTTTATCGTGGCTATTTATCTTGTTGGTATGATGACGTGATTTTTCCTGTTATACAAACTGTGGATTTCTCACACACACCATTTACTTAGCACTTAGAAATTTTGATGTTTGTCCTACAGGGCCCATTTTGCTCATTCACCATGACAGCACCTACGTTACTTTCATTTGATATTTTCGGGGGACGAAGCTTCGACGATCAAGCTGCCCGAGGAGATCTGTTAGAACGGGGATTCGCCCCTGACATCACCACTAAAATCAAAGTAGAGGTTGTAGACTTTGATTTGACTAGGATTCGGATGTTAAGGAATGAGCTGACTGAAGACGAAGAGACTCAGTTTGAGGGTAGTTATGGAAAGCTACTGACCCTAGTGGATGTCAAGGCCGATTGGGGTTGTATCAGGGCAGCTCTGAAGTTCTGGGATTCCTACTATCATTGCTTCTCTTTTGACAAGGGAGTGGACTTAACTCCTACACTCGAGGAGTACTCAACTTTGATGTGCTTCACATCACCCATATCAGTCATCTACCAGAATGTCCGACTTGACTCTGCAAGTGTAAAAATAAGACTCGACAAGCTATTAGGAATCCCTACTCGTGTCAAGGAGGGTGACTACGTTTGGTGTTGGTCGGATATCGAGGTACGATTTCAGCTATCAAATGGAGCTAGGCGCTTAAGGATTCTGGCCTTCGCCATTGTAGGATTCGTCTTTTTTCCGAGGATGAGAAACGCCATCGACTCTTCAGCAGCCAACATCTTTTACGAGATGGAGGTAAATGCCATTAATCCTACAACAGCCATCTTGGCCGAGACCTTTCGTTCCTTAGACTCCTGCCGAAGGAAGGGGAAAGGGAGGCTCACCTACTGCGCCCAGCTACTGACAGTATGGTTGATCAGCCACTTCAAGCAAATTCCTGATCAATCCATCTTCTTCGAGAGCTACATCAGGTCGTGCCCTCTGCTCAGAGTTATCAATGCAATGACCACAGATAAATGGGAGATGGAAAATAAAGACGTCTGGATCAACCGATTCATCAACCTCTCAGAGGAAGACTTCAGTTGGCATGCCAAGTGGCTACGAACCTCCGATCCTATCGTCTGCTGTGGACCCCTACCTTGGGTTCCTCTAATCGGAGTTTGGGGATGTGCTCACTACTGCCCTGCCCTCGTACTCAGGCAGTTTTGCATCACCCAGATCATTCCAGTAACATTCGGCATGACGAAAACGGATCTACCACACACCGGAGAGAATCAGAACATCCAGTTGTACGCCCTAGACTGGGCCAACCCCTTTTGTCTCAAAGGACGTGTCGCCCCTGCCGCAACAATACCGCAGTATCCACAGTGGAGGTTGCAGCGAGTCAACGGCAATGTCTTGCCTCACCCAGAAAATCAGAAACCGATAGAAGAGGAAGGAGAATCGCAAGTAAGTGGAGGAATGGATGCCATGGCTTACGCGCAAGTGGTAGAACAAATGCGAGCAGCGCAGGAAGAGCGAGATCTAATGACAGAGGAAAGAGATACTGCCGAAGCACGTCAATGCTACGCAGAAGTCCAGAAGAATGAGGTACACCGGCGTCATAGGGATTTTGTCCGGATACAAGCAGTAAAACAGAAGGTGGCCCTCAGGGCCTTCAACGAACGCTTGAGCAGCGAAACCCGCAAGAAAGAAGCTTCGAGTGCCATAATCCAAGACAAGGATTCAACGATAAGGGTTTTGACTACTCGAGCAGATCTAGGAGATAGGAAGAGCCAGGCATTGCAAAACCGAATTACCGCCTTAGAAGCTGAGAAAGAAATGCAGAAAGGGGAGATGGCTTCGATGGAGTACCTTTGGCAGGAGAACTCTGACGCCCAGGATTGACGCCTTTAGGGAAAGGCTCGGATATCGGCAAACCTTTTCTTTTAGCTAGGACCCCTAATTTCATCTATCTTAGCCATTTTTGATGAACTTAGGTAGTTGGCAAGTTTACCATACTTTTGTAAACACTTTAATAAAGTCGTACTCTTTCGGATATTTATTAAAATTGCCTATCTTTTTCATATCAATTATCCATCCCAAATACAACTCAAAAGACCATCGCAAAAAGAAAAAGAAAATCCCTCCGAGATAAACACAATCTTTTCACTAAAAAACCAGAAAAATCAGACCAAGCAATATATAGCCAAGTAGCCCTCGCTCATGACCCTATCCTTTTAGTTTATCACAAGAACTTCCGAGTTCATAGCATAGATCGACGTCCCTCCCCTTGGTTGGGTTCACTAGGCATCAGGCCCTACAGCGTTGAAAGCATAATGTGAAAAGAGATCCCCCTAGCATGACGGCGTTGGTTGCCCCTGCTGATTTGGGTTTCGCCGTTAGCATCTCAGATTTGCGTCATATCGTTGGAATGTATAGAGGCTTCCTTCGTATCTCGCCAACGACCAGGATATCTCACCTCCGCGACCACCCTGAAAATATCAAATGAAAGTACAAGCCAGAAAAGCGAATGAGCAAATGTGGAGACCACGGGATTGCACATCACCTGTGTATCTTCATTTATACTCACTGTTTTTGTGTTTTTTCCCTTTTTTCAGGTTCACCATAGCTCCTCGGAAGCAAGCTACTCCGCACAGGCTCCCTTTGACTAGACTTCAAAAGCGAAAAATGACTGAACCGGCCAAGACCGATGAAGCACTGACCGCTAGAATTGCTGAGTTAGAGGAGCAAGTTAGGATCACTACGGAAAGGGCCGCCAGGGCCGAAAAGGAAAGAGATGAAGCTGTCACCGAGTTTCCACCGGGTTTCGATCCCCCTCAAACAAACATACCTTCCCCTTTACTCACCGTCGCAGGACCTTCGGTACTACCACCCCTGTCCGGCCCCCGGGCCGTTGGAGATGGGTTAGTCCCTTCACTGTACCCAACGCTGCAAGTCCTCCAGTTAAGGCGGGTGAAGAGATCTCCCCGTCGCTTCAGTACCTTTCAATCAACCCTGCTGTGGACCCCAGTAAAATCAATCATTTTTCGCATGCAATCACCATAGCATTTAAATTCTCGTATGTGTAAAATCAATCATTTTTCACATACGATCAACCCAACATTTAAATTTCGTATGCGTAAAATCAATCATTTATCGCATGCAAATCAGCTCAGCATTTAAATTCTCGTATGCGTAAAATCCATCATTTTTCGCATACAAACAACTGTCATCATTTTTGTCAAACCCAGCATCTCACTTTCGTATACGCAAAATTCATCATTTCTCGTATGCAATAAACTGTCATTTAAATTTTCGCACTCATAAAATTGTTTACTTCTTTCTCAAGCTATCACTAATACTCTCACTTTGTAGGTTTTAAATTCAAGCTTCGCTCGAAAGTACGCCTTTCGATTCCCTTTTATTTATTCAGCGCTTTTTTTGTAAAATAGCAGTCGTACGCATGATATATAGAACTGTTAGAATTAAAATCAACCCACATGAACAACGTGTTTAAAGAGTCGCTTCAAATGCCATATTCATGTGATTTTAAATTCTCGCATATATTGACTGCATGTACATGGGGACTTTCGATCCCACATCAGTTTTCCACTTCAAAAACCAATCATTTAAAATTGGTACTCTGTTAGCAATCCATGATAGGTTCACATAGCAATCAATCTAATCATGCATGGCCCGATGATGAAATAAGAGGGCGCTCATTCAGTCTTGCAGAAAATTCAGTCCCATCACGTTACGGTCAAGAATAATAGACTGATCTTGATAAACGGTAACCCCGTCTGAAAGGTCTTTTTTATTATTTTTGAACGGTCCCGATTGTGGAAAAGGCTAAAGTGACGATTCCTCGGAGGGCCCCCTTTTTCAAAATAAAACGCATTTTCATCAAAACACCTTTTAAACACCTCTCTCATCAACCGGTAACCGTTTTCGGATGTGACTCGGGTGCCTAACACCTTCCCGAGACCATAATACGACCCCGAACCTTTTGTCTGGGGTCCAGACCCCTTTTTTGTGCCTTTAGTTTTTTTTTTTACTTATTATATTTCCTATGCCATGACGATTAAGGTTCCCTAAAGCCTAGCAACTAAATTAGGGTGGCGACTTCATTGCATGTTGCGAGGCGTCTGTCTACGCTGAGCATTGTAAGGTCCCAAATTTCGTTGCACACTCGCGAGTTTTTAATTTTCGTGGGGGCGCGACAGCTATGTGTTACTCGCTTTGATAAACTATCATTGCATATGCATATCCACGCATAATCCCTATCGTCGGGCATCACCAAATAGGATTAGGTCGGTAGTAGTGAAGTCCTGGGGCCCACGCCCTAGTAAGCTTTCATGAACCCACACTCGGACTTGAACCCCTAAATGGGTTGAGCACCCCGGATCCTTTTATGATTCGATAAATGCTCTCATATCTATTTACCGAGGGACCACTTTTATGGTATCGTCCGGGAGCCTTCCAGCTAGAATAGAAATAGTTGGTGTCACCCTAGCATATGCATCACATTGAAATGCGTACATTGCAACTTTGTTTCACTTTTTCCACTGATTTCCCAAAAAAATTCCATCTATAGCTGATTTCTCAAATTTTTCATAAATAATTTCTCAAAAATTTTCCACATTTTGCAAATGAATCCTCAAATTTTTCACTTTGTTACAAACTGATTTCGCAATTTTTTCACATTTATAAATTTTTTTGCAAAATTTTCCACGTTGGAAATCTTTTTTTGCAAACTATTCACGTTGGAAATTTTTTCTGCAAAATTTTCATATTGGCAAATTTTTCCATAAATTTGTCACATTTGCAATTTTTTCTCAATTTTTCCATATTTGTAAGTTTTTTGCAATGTCTCAATGTTTACAAATTTTTCCACAATTTCTCAATATCTATAAATTCTTCCACAATTTTTCCCGCAATTTGTTATGTGTCAAATTTTTTCGCAATTTTTCCACGTGTCAAATTTTTCTGCAATTTTCCCACGTGTGTCAAATTTTTCCACAATTTTCCACGTGTGCAATAATTTCCGCTATTTTTCCTCGTGTGCAATTTCTCCGTAAATTGCTCTACGGGTACAACTTTTCCCTCAATTTTTCACATTGACAAATTTTTCTGAAATTTTTTCCATGTGATTCTTCCGTAATTTTTTCCATGTATGTAAAATAAATTCCCACAATTTTTCACATGCCAATTCTTTCGCGATTTTTTTCATGTTTATAATTTTGTCTCAATTATTTTCGTAATTCTCTATGACTGCGATTTTTTAAGGTGCCTGCATTATTGTTGTTATCGTACTTACCCCTCTATTTCTTTCGCAGCGTGGAGACCTCGTGATGACATTTTGCAACCACTACTTAAACTTATAATTATTTTACTTGTTTATTTTTCAGGAAAACATTGCTCCCAAAAAGTAAATTATTCCTCACGAGATCCACGCGACTAGATGACAGAGCATGGTAGAATGGAGGAGACATTGGAAGAACAAGTTCAGGTTGCTACAATGAGGGCTGAACAAGCTGGGAAAAAAATAAGAAGAGGCAACGATTGATTTTTCTCCCGATTTTTATCCCTATTTTGCTCAAATGGGGGAGCCATCTGCTTCATATGCGATCGCTATTACTTCCATGCCTCCATCATCTCTCGGTTCGTGACAACCCTTTTTCCTTAATCCAAATCCCCTTCAGTACGTCACATCGGCAGTCTCGACCTTTGAAGTTGACTTCACCAGACAAGGTGATACACTTATTGGGCCTCCTCTGGCTAGACCTACGCTCGATCTCGATAAGAAAGAGACCCGCTCAATATTTTTACCCATCTCGGGGCCATTCCATTCAACTCATGAGGCCTAAACCGCCAAAAGTCCAGCCTTGGGGGCATCATATTCAGTCGCATCTCTCTTATGGTAACCCTTTTTGACATGATGATCAAACCGATAACTGAGTTAGGAGCGACTGTTGGTTCTACAGCGGAAATAACACCTCAAAGCGCACTTCCTAGAAAAGAAGACGTTAGCCCGGTCTCCCGTCAGCTTAGCTACAAATGACCGCCTTCACTGCATATGTCGCAGCTTGCATGACGTAGACCAATTGGCCCATCAAGTTAACCGAGAAACTAAAATAACCATAAGAACCAGGAACCAGTGCCATCTCACCCTCTCCCCACAGGGGAAATCTACGAGCATCTCCTAGCGGCAGAGCAAATCGCGCCCACTCCAACCTATACGACCTCCTTATCCAAAATGGTACGATCTTAATGCAAGATGCGAGTACCATGCTAAAGCTTAGGGCCACACAAAAGAAAACTATTTTGCCCTTGAAGGAAAGGTCAATCACTTACTCAAGAGCGGATGGATCTCTTTAGAAGGGTTAGCTGAAGGACTCTACCAGACCACCAGCTCTTGAACGAACGCTCTCTAGGCCCACGATAGACCCATTCAGCTTATTCACTCAGCGAGAATATCTCCAATATTTTTGTACATTAGTCGAGCTTACGACTATAAACAAGGGCGCTCCGTGGGAGGCAACCCACGCGTTCTTTTTAAATATTTCAATTTTTGTCAGTTTTAATTTTTAATTCCGAATTTTGGGGATATCCTTCCCTCCAGACTTACTATTTAATTCTCCCTTTATTTCAGATGCAATGAGACTTGTAAAATGGGGGGCAAGAAGTTGAAAGGATGACCAGAAGAAGGCGTCAGGGAGCATCAAAGGTTGAATACATTTTTTTACCGGGGGCAAGGCGTAGATAGCGTTAAATCGGAAATGATGAACTATTTTACGTCCATCTATCTTGGCCTCGGTCCATCACTACTTGGTAGAATAGAGAAACCCTCCTCCTGCTAGACTTGAGTAACCCTTCTCGGAAAATTCTACCATCAAGGCTCCCAAATATTCTCCAACCGTTTCACTCCCCAATTAACTGAGAATGAGAAACGCCTTCCTAAAACTCCAACTCAGTCAACACCTCCATTCTTTGCAAACTCTCTCTATGCACGTACACGATGATGGTCATGTGAAGGTCAATCCTATAAATGGTGGGCCACTAAATGCTGACTTTAAGGGTAATTGCACTTATCCGCGATCCCTTGCCGCAAAAATTAAAGTGTTGGGGTTTTCCTTCAAGGAAATAACTGATTAGATTCCACAAGGGCGCCTGAATCTTCAGCTGACCAAAGATTCTCTTTTATCACTCCAAAGGAAGTTCAAGCCATACCCCTTGAACAAATCATTAGCAGCTGGTCATCCCCAACGCAGAAGATGTCTTCGCGTCCAGAGCGGTCAAGGAGCGAAACGAGAAAGATTTCAAAATGGTTCTTCATTCGCTACAGTGAGCTAGTTTCTTTGCAAAACATCTTACAGTTGCAAACAACCAGTCTCAAGGGTTATTTCAAGCTCATCTTCCCTTGGCAATCTGACCAAGTCCAGAAATGATTCGGCTGTACCCCAAGACGGGATCTACAGGGGAATCGTGCATTCAAGGAATCATCAGGCTGTGACGGAACTATTAGAAATGTTTTCAGCAATACTATCATCTAAGTTAAGTACCGATAATGCTGGATCAGAATAATAAAACTGATTCCCCGCTGCTGAACCTATCTGATCGGTAGCTGCTGCTTGCTGCACACATCCAAAGAAGTCCACTTTCCTCTCTGCCTCTTTAAATTTTGTACAGCTACTCTGCATTCATTCCCACATTGGGGGCAACTTTTTAAATTGTTCATAAATTTTCGTGAGCAGTCATACCCTCACATTTTTGTCTATAAAATTGCTAAAATTGTTAAGATTTTTTTTATAATTGGAAACAAAATTCTTTAAATAAAATCCACACTACCCCTAAATTTTCATACTCCCTTTAGCCAATGAGCAGTGCTCGACTGAGGTAGTCAACAGGAGGTAAGGTACACAGGGAGTATGGAAGAAAAAGAAATCTCCGAAGATTATTGATGGCCAGTATGGGAGGGAGACTAAAAAAAAACTAGGGCACTACTGGTTTTCGCGTCTTGGCCAAGATAGTCTAGAGAATCTTTTGCATGATTTTTTGTTCCATTTTCTTAGGAAAATGGCATGCTCTGTGTGTTATTCTTAAAAATCAGACGATTCTTTGCTTGAAACCTTGCCATCTCACTCACGTAGGATGTAAAAATGTTTCAATTTTGACTCCATACTATACTACGGGGGGCAAATTAATTGGGTTGACATGATCAATATTTGCAAGAGTACGATCCTGTAAACATCCAATCTTTTATAAACCTAAAGTTTCGGTGCTTAATGCCAGAATTTTCAAGTAGAGCATTCACCTCTGTGCTCTTGAAACATTCTTTGATTCATGAAAAAAGAAGAGAAAAAAAGGAAAAAGAAAAATGGTGATTGCAATGCTTTGGTATTTTTGCCTCAGCAAATGAAAATATCCAAAGAACTATCTTTGAATAAAACCAGCCAAACGGACAAAACACGTCTTGACATTTTTGCCTCAGCAAGTGAAAATATTCAAGAAACTACATGTCAACGGACAAAATATGTCTTGATATTTTTGCCTCAACAAGCGAAAATATTCAAGAAACTACATGTCAACAGACAAAATATGTCTTGATATTTTTGCCTCAGCAAGCGAAAATATTCAAGAAACTACATGTTAACAGACAACACACGTCTTGATATTTTTGCCTTAGCAAGCGAAAATATTCAGGAAACTACATGTCTAAAATGCTGGTATAATAAATGGGTGAAAATAAATAAGAAAAAGGTAGTCGATGAATCAAAAGAATGAAAAGTAAACGGTTGCTGTTTTGTTTCTGTTTGCATGATTCTGTCATGAAGTACCTGAATTTTTTTGTTTATATAAGCTTGGATGTTTGGGGTATCGGTTAGGCCTCAATAATAAGGATTTGGAGTTATAAGTTGAATTGTTTGAAACACTTTGTGTGAGTGAGATAATTGGTTTCCTTGCAAAGCATTCTCTGATTTTACCTTTTCTGTATGTGGAATTGTCTCATGTCTTACCATCTAAATATTTTTATTTGGCCAACGATCAAGAAGAAGTATCCCCAACGAAGATTCAAGAATCTAGGCACTCCAAGTGATCAAGGAAAAGAAGCATCACCAACAAAACCGAAGAACCTGTGTACAATCAACGAGCACTGTTCATTGGAAGTTGTTTTCATCTTAACAAAATGTTGGGGGCAAACCTTAGGGTAGTATGGGAATACTTTCATATACAACATACATGATTTAATCTCATTGTTTCCATTTATCAATTGCTTTCTCTTTTTCCATCCATGTTGCTGCTTCGTATTTATTTCCTCTCTATTTGCAGGATACAAATATGCCTTAGTAGAATCTCAGCCAACAAACCGCCCATCCGAGCACCCGAATGGAGTACGTTACCACTCCTAATCAACTTCGCGCGGTGGATCACGCTCCACCACCATCCGAGCACCCGAATGGAGTACGTTACCACTCCTAATCAACTTCGTGCGGTGGATCACGCTCCCCCACCATCCGAGCACCCAAATGGAGTACTTTACCACTTCTAATCAACTTCGCGCGGTAGATCATTGACCGCGCGTCGAACACGTCAAATATAGTAGTGAAATAGTTATGGAATTGGGGGTAGAAATACAACTTATCACTGTCTACAATAGCTTGTAGATGATGGTAAGAGGATCGTCCACAGAGACCTCTAGGAGATGTAATTCTTGAGTTGACTTCCTCGTCACTGAGTTTTGGTTGGTTGTTATCTGAAACTAAAGACAAAACAGAAAGCAATGAAAACAGTTCAAAATATAAAATAGTATTGGCCGAAGTCTAGGCCAAGACTGCGGGCTAGATTGGGAATAAGTCTTGTGATACGGAATTCCAGGTAAGGGTGATGGGTGAGCTTGCATTCTTATGCATCGATCATGGACTGAAATATGTTCATCTCTTCTTCATAGTACTGCTATAGAGTGGAGGAACTCCTTTTCACTCCTATCTTCCCTCCTCTTCAAACTATCTGGCGGGTACTCCCTCTCCTGATAATCCTAGCCAAGGGACACCTTGCTGGTTAAAGGGTTTATCCGTTTGACTGCTGTCTTGAATGGTTGCTCACCTCTTCAATGGCACAGGGGAAGACAGTACCTAGGCTAAGTTCCTAGGTTGTCAATCTGGTCTCTACCTATTTTACCTATTCTTCTAGTCTGCTCGAGACTAGTCACCTACTCCGTCTAGCCGGCGGGTACTCCCTCTCCTTCTAGACTGGTTACAACTCTTCTCTCCTAGAGAACAAGGATGATCAAACCTTGGCTCTAGTGAGTAAGCGATGGATTAAGTTCAAGAATAAATAAATACAAAGAAAGAGATTGTGAAGAACGGATTGTGTCTCACGATTGCATTAAGAACTTCAGCTCATCACCCTTACCAAGAATGGGTTTTCAGTTACTCATACTCATGGATAAAAGATAAAGAAATTAACTTGCATAAATATTATATATCCGAAATAGATTCGGAGCGAAGTATTTTAACAATGGCCAACTAAGGAAGAAGAATTGCGTAGCTAACTAGGAAAATCCGATTGTCGACAGAGGTGAATAATGTTCAGCTAAAATAGCCATCAGAACCTCTGTCCCAATCCAACTAAAACTCCTAAAATATCCTAAAAGATTATTACAATTTAATTGTTCATAAATGGAAACTAAATCGCAATTAATAAAAGAGGGAGATCCCATTCGGGATTCTTCAAAAGATTGGCTTCAGATCCCTCTAAAATAGCGGAACAGCTGCTATGTGCCAGCTGTGAGAGTTCAACTCTGAAAGTACTTCAATCGCTCCAGGCTGCAGTCTGATTGCAAAGGAGTCTTGGCCGAAGTCTAGGCCAAGACAATTCTGGTAAGCGCACTGCGTCAGATACGAACCTGTCTAGGCCAAGGTCCAGGCCTAGACTCAAATAAACAGCTTCGGCTCCAAACTTCGTGAATTCTTCTCATTCAGCCTCCAAACCAGACCTGATCAAATGTGGGAGATTAAAGGGAATATCAATAGAATTACTGTCCAAAATAACTAGAAAATGGACAATAAAACATGATGAAATGCAATGCAATCAAACTCCCCACACTTAAACAATGCTTGCCCCCAAGCATACAGACTCAAAGACTCAACAAAAATTAAAAACACATCAAAACCAAAACAGACATCCTGACCCCCCGGACTTTCTCATTTTCAGATTGCTTACCCGTCCACTGGATCTGCCAAGACACTTCACTAGAGTACCCAATGCAAGACTAACAAGGAATGATCAATACCCCGAACATACACCTTCCACATGGTATCAAGACACCCTACTAGATTAGATGATAAAGTATAGGGCAACAAGGTTCACCAAGGATTTGAGTCCCACCAAGTGTCGTCTATCAAAAAGTGCCTAAAGACTGGTGCCATTTAAATCACTTTGACAGAAATTTTTCTTCTCTTTTGTGTCTTTAGCAATTTTTTTCTGACAATTCAAGTGTCTTTTCTATGATAATTTTTTTTTTCTTTTATAGACACGGCACATAGACAGAGCTTGTCCTTTTCAGCGGGGACTTCCACCTTTGCTATGTCTGTCCTATGACATTCCAACACCTTTATTTGTCTCACACTACAACAGATAGAACGACACACTCAAATCCGGACAGCAAACCTCATCATCCTGATAAGAATTAAGGTCCTAGCTAGGTGTCCTTACGACCATATGGATGGCTAACGTTCGGGAAACATCAGATTAAATGCCCCTTAGGCATTGATCATTTACGCTCATTCGCATCCTTGTTACTAAAGCATCGTATTCCCTAGAAAAGTGTCTACATGCAATCCCACCAAAAGACTAAACAATCTAAGCAAGAAAACAGGGATTCGGATGTTCACAACAAAACAAACTCAAAACATGCATAAAAATACCAATAAAAAGCATGCAAATGACTGACTCTATACTAGACATACTGATATAAAAATAAAAAATTAAAACACACTAATTTGACTCACAAAAACAGACGCAAAACACACAATCAAACATTCAATATTCACAAAAACACAAGGCATATTTAACACCCTCCCCACACTTAAAAGGACACAATGTCCTCATTGTATGGAGAGAAATAAAAGCAAAACAAAACAGAAAAGTAAGAGAAAGGAAAAGTACGACCTGGGGGCAGAAGCAACTCATGTTGCTTGGGTCTTGGGATCTTGGCCAGAGGCTTGGCCTAGATCAGAGGCAGGAGATTCCTTTGGCTTTGGATCTCTCGGAGCTGGAGGGCGCATTGATGGATTCGGTGGTTTTGCGGGCTGTGGTGCAGGCTCATCTTCCTCATCAGATGACTCCGAATCACTCTCGGAGCTCAAGTTGTCATGGAGATCCTTGAGGAGTTTGAAATGGGCCTGGAGGTGCAGGTAAACGTGGAGGACGTTTGTCCTGGTGAGCTTCATCTGCTCAAGGAGGACGTCCTGCTTGTCATTAAGACACTGGGCCCACTGAGGCGCTACTTCTGCATTGCTGGAGGTGGGAGGTTGGTCTTGACTCTTGTCTTGGCCTAGACGCTCCAGGATTATCTTCTGCTGCTCAAGGATGAGCAGCTGTCGTGCTTGGAATTCCCTGGCCCACGCTGGAGGCTCAATGGTGCTACTGTCAGGAGGATCTTGACGGGCTTCTTGGCCTAGATCATCTGCAGCATCAGGAATGGTGGTGTCTTGGCCAGCGTCTTGGCCTAGATCCTGGGCCAGATTGCCCTCTGCTCCTTCTCCTGGAATGATAATGGGCCGTAGTTTGTACTGCCCTCCATTATTCTTCGAGAAAATGTGGTCATGGACCGGCGTGAATCCTGTATTACATGC
Organism: Viola odorata; assembly: GCA_963691705.1. Classification (NCBI taxonomy): domain Eukaryota; kingdom Viridiplantae; phylum Streptophyta; class Magnoliopsida; order Malpighiales; family Violaceae; genus Viola; species Viola odorata. The sequence continues at coordinate 1,938,085 of OY829539.1, forward strand.
AACAAACTCTCCTTCCAAATGGAAATGTCCCATTTGGTCGAAGGATCTAAAACCAAGGATTTTCGGGGAACACCATGAATGTAAATCAGAAGCAGCAGGATCTAAATTAGCAGTTTGCATAGCAAGCCAAGTTATTAAAGAACCAAAGATTAGTTTTGTTTTGGACTCACGGGCATGCAACACTTCAACCAAATACAAGCCTAAGTTGACCTTTTTCTTGTGCAAAATGCACCATAGCAGAAACAATTCAGACTTGGCTAAATTTCCAGAGACCTTTGTCTTCCCCGAGAGGTTGATAGACAAGACCCTATGGAGCATTCTAAGCGCAGGGTTTAGTATGACATGTGCCTTAGAATTCCTATCAAATTTTGCATTTTGATCACCCGTAATTTCCCTAAAAGCTACATTATTATCCCAATCATTGGGATAATCAAATATAGCCTCATCACTGTGAGCAAATCCAAGCAAAGCATTAAATTCATACACAGACAAGTGACTCCATCTGTCACACAACCTAAAATTAACTATTTCGGGGGCTGCAAAATCAGGTTTGTCTCTACCCCTAACATACTAGGCAGGTTCATCAAACCAAAAGGTTGTGTGAAACTCAAGACACAACTCAACATAAGCATCACACTCAAGAGACATAAAAGGTACCCAACTGTCGCGCCCCCACGAAAATTAAAAACTCGCGAGTGTGCAACGAAATTTGGGACCTTACAATGCTCAGCGTAGACAGACGCCTCGCAACATGCAATGAAGTCGCCACCCTAATTTGGTTGCTAGGCTTTAGGGAACCTTAATCGTCATGGCATAGGAAATATAATAAGTAAAAAAAAAAAACTAAAGGCACAAAAAAGGGGTCTAGACCCCAGACAAAAGGTTCGGGGTCGTATTATGGTCTCGGGAAGGTGTTAGGCACCCGAGTCACATCCGAAAACGGTTACCGGTTGATGAGAGAGGTGTTTAAAAGGTGTTTTGATGAAAATGCGTTTTATTTTGAAAAAGGGGGCCCTCAGAGGAATCGTCACTTTAGCCTTTTCCACAATCGGGACCGTTCAAAAATAATAAAAAAGATCTTTCGGACGGGGTTATCGTTTATCAAGATCAGTCTATTATTCTTGACCGTAACGTGATGGGACTGAATTTTCTGTAAGACTGAATGAGCGCCCTCTTATTTCATCATCGGGCCATGCATGATTAGATTGATTGCTATGTGAACCTATCATGGATTGCTAACAGAGTACCAATTTTAAATGATTGGTTTTTGAAGTGGAAAACTGATGTGGGATCGAAACTCCCCATGTACATGCAGTCAATATATGCGAGAATTTAAAATCACATGAATATGGCATTTGAAGCGACTCTTTAAACACGTTGTTCATGTGGGTTGATTTTAATTCTAACAGTTCTATATATCATGCGTACGACTGCTATTTTACGAAAAAGCGCTGAATAAATAAAAGGGAATCGAAAGGCGTACTTTCGAGCGAAGCTTGAATTTAAAACCTACAAAGTGAGAGTATTAGTGATAGCTTGAGAAAGAAGTAAACAATTTTATGAGTGCGAAAATTTAAATGACAGTTGATTGCATACGAGAAATGATGAATTTTGCGTATACGAAAGTGAGATGCTGGGTTTGACAAAAATGATGACAGTTGATTGTATGCGAAAAATGATGGATTTTACGCATACGATAATTTAAATGCTGAGCTGATTTGCATGCGATAAATGATTGATTTTACGCATACGAAATTTAAATGTTGGGTTGATCGTATGTGAAAAATGATTGATTTTACACATACGAGAATTTAAATGCTATGGTGATTTACGCATGTGAGAATTTTAACAGTGCTACGTGATTGCATGCGAAAAATGATTGATTTTAAGCATGTGAGAATCTAACATCTACGTGATTGCATGCGAAAAATGATTGATTTTAAGCATGTGAGAATTAAAATGCTACGTGATTGCATGCGAAAAATGATTGATTTTAAGCATGTGAGAATTAAAATGCTACGTGATTGCATGCGAAAAATGATTGATTTTAAGCATGTGAGAATTAAAATGCTACGTTGATTGCATGCGAAAAATGATTGATTTTAAGCATGTGAGAATCTAACATCTACGTGATTGCATGCGAAGAATGATTGATTTTACGCATGTGAGAATTAAAATGCTACGTTGATTGCATGCGAAAAATGATTGATTTTAAGCATGTGAGAATCTAACATCTACGTGATTGCATGCGGAGAATGATTGATTTTACGCATGTGAGAATTAAAATGCTACGTTGATTGCATTCGAAAAATGATTGATTTTAAGCATGTGAAAATCTAACATCTACGTGATTGCATGCGAGGAATGATTGATTATACGCATGGGAGAATTTAATATCTACGTTGATTGCATGCGAAAAATGATTGATTTTAAGCATACGAGAATTTAACAGTTGGATAAATTGCAGAAAGTAGAGAGTTGATATTTGCGAAAAATAAAATAATTGATATTTGCAGAAAATAAAGCAGTTGATATTTGCGGAAGGATTTCCAGCAGTTGTGCAAAAAATTAAAGCAGTTGATATTGCGGAAAATAAAACAATTGATATTTGCAGAAAATAAAACAGTTGATATTGCGGAAGGATTTCCAGCAGTTTTGCGAAAAATTAAAACAGTTGATATTGCGGAAATTAAAGTGCGACCGTCCATATAGGCGGTAAAAATAAATAACTGAATTTTTAAATTGCAGAAAATAAAGTGTGGAAATTTAAAGTGCTAAGAATTAAAACAGTTGATAAGTGCAGAAAATTAAACAGTTGATACGTGCAGAAAATTAAACAGTTGATAAGTGCAGAAAATTAAACAGTTGATAAGTGCAGAAAATTAAACAGTTGATAATACGAGAAATTAACGTACGATGCGTACGAATTATTTTTACGAAAAACTTGCGATTTGAAATTTCGGAAAGAATTAAAAATCGGAGGGACCTAATTGAAAACTTTGAAAACTTGGGAGGGGGGCCAAAACGGCGCCGTGTGATGAATAGGCATGGCACTATTCATCACCCCCTCCCTTGGTCGCCGGAGCTACTGCCGGCAACCCAACTCCGGCCACACTTGGCCGTTTTGAAAAATGGACGTACCGAAATGTTCTTCTCTTCGACGACTTTCCGACCGTATAAACCTCGATTTTTAGTTTGACTCGTACAAAATTTAATTTTGAAAAAACGACTGAACCGTTAATTATCGAAAACTAATTAATTCGAACAATCTAGCCAACGATTTTCAAAATTGAAAGCATGTATTTAATCTACATTACGTATGTGAATTAATAGCATAAAAACAATCAATTTATTTGCTCAAAATCAAGCCAAACGAAATTAAAGAAAACTTGCGCAGAAAAACCGAAGATGAGCTAGAGAGAGAAAGCTCACGTTTCAAACTTTGAACTGGACGATTGTCGCTCAATATGAGCAAGCTGATCAAGAGGGAGAAGGAGCAAGGGTTTCTTGCGATTTTGGTGCCGTTTTTACGTTGAATGGGAGCTCCTATTTATAGGAGAAAATCGCGTGGAGGAGAGGGAGAACGAGCAGCGCGTGGTGGTGTTGTTCACGCTGGCGGGGCTATGGCCGTGAGGTGGCTGGGCTAGGGGCATTGTGATGATGGCCGAGGGGACAGGTAACGGCCGAGGGGACGGGAGCGAGCAGCTCGGTGGCTCGCTCCCCTGTTCACGCACGTCCATGGCCGTTCGCGTGTGCCATGCACCATGCCCCTTTAATTTGTCAACCGTTGATCTGGTTGACTTTTCTTGAGTTGACCAGATCAACGGTTGTGATTAAAATGCCCTTTAATTTATTTAAATGGGCTCGAGCTGAGTCCTGCGAGCAAACGCTCGGACTTTTCGATCCGAGGGTACCAGCGCGTAGAGAAAAATATGACGGTTTTAACCGTATACAGCGAAGCATGAAAATTTCGCGTTTGACGCGTTTATTTCCGCGTTCAAAAGCGCGAAACGCCGGAACGGAAAAATAAAAACGTTACGCCGAAAATTACACGAAACGTTGTATACCGTTGCGAGCAGAAAAAAAGCTAGCAACTAGTTGATGGAAAACATTTAAAAGTCAAGTTGTGGTTCGAGCAGACTTACTCGGGTCCAATAAAAGCTCGAATAAAAATATTAATAAAATAATAAAAATACTAAAAAATGCGCTAAATCCCTAAAAATCCTAAAATTCGTGAGATGACCCTAAAGTTGACGATGCTAACGACGATGCAAAAATGCAACGAAACACCTAAAAATGCTAGCGATAGTAAACTAACTACAGATGACTGTAAATCAAGTAAAAATGACAGTAAATTAAATAAATGACAGAAATGCTAAAATTGATTAAAAATGGCGTCAAAATTTGGGTATCAACAGTTGCCCCCTCTTTACTGTCTTATCGAAGGATTTGATAAGCAGTAAAGACAGCCGCCCCTATATATATCTGAATTTTGGCGACACAACAGGTCTTACCTCAAACCTACAGTGATGATGTCGCTGCGGGAGGAGGTAGTTTGATTGATGCTACCACTGGGGGTAAAAGGTGATTACTTGCCGTAACTCTGGGAGGAGGAAATTGCTGTTGTCATCACTAGGGATTAACAGGTGATTGCTTGATGTCGCTCTGGGAGGAGGAGATAGGTTGTTGATCCTGCAAAGATATAAGCTTAGATCTACTCGGGTATTGAGAGAAACATAAGTTGCAGGAAGTGTAAATGATGACTACTCTGCTAGGGATGAAAAGTGATTTTACGACAACGTAAATGACGGCTCCACTGGGGGGTCTGACACGCAACAGACGTTGCCTAGGGAGGATGACGCGCTATTCGTAGATGTACGAACGTTTCGCCCTAATGATGTCAACTCTAAGAGGAAGAAAATAATTATGCAGAAATGTAGAATTATGTGAAGGATATCACTCTGAGAGGGGAAGAAATGCTAAAGCTGAAAAAGGTAGATCTACGCTATGTTGTCACTCTGGGAGGAGAAGAAACGCTACACTGGAAGCTACACTATGCTGTCACTCTAAGAGGAGGAGAATGCTATGCTGAAATCAAAAGAACGTCGATTCCCGTAGGAGACGACGCGAAATGCGGAAACTTAAACTAAGGTCACTCTGGGAGGAGGAGATGCTGTGCTGGAAGCTAAACTATGCTGTCACTCTGGGAGGAGAAGATGCTATGCTGAAATCTAAAGAACGTCGATTCCCGTAGGAGACGACGCGAAATGCGGAAACTTAAACTAAGGTCACTCTGGGAGGAGAAGATGCTATGCTGGAAATTAAACTATGCTGTCACTCTGGGAGGAGAAGATGCTATGCTGGAAATTAAACTATGCTGTCACTCTGGGAGGAGAAGATGCTATGCTGGAAATTAAACTATGCTGTCACTCTGGGAGGAGAAGATGCTATGCTGGAAATTAAACTATGCTGTCACTCTGGGAGGAGAAGATGCTATGCTGGAAATTAAACTATGCTGTCACTCTGGGAGGAGAAGATGCTATGCTGAAATCTTAACCTATGCTGTCACTCTGGGAGGAGAAGATGCTATGCTGAAATCTGAAAGAACGTTGATTCCCGTAGGAGACGACGCGAAATGCGGAAACTTAAACTAAGGTCACTCTGGGAGGAGAAAATGCTATGCTGGAAATTATACTATGCCGTCACTCTGGGAGGAGAAGAATGCTAATGCTAGCGACCTTGATACGAATCTAGAATGCGTCTGCGTCCTGCTCAGGAGGTAACGACCCCAAGGACAAGACTTTCCCACGATTTGCAGCTGTAAGTAGTCCTCACCTGATATTAGTGTTTGCACTCACGCTCTGAAACAAGGCTAAGTATTTTTACACTCATAAAGATGCTGCTAACATGATACATAATTTACAGTTCGCAATGTCAATCCGAGTGAATAGACTTCGAATGAAGATGCACATGCATGGGCGTTCTAATAATCGATGGGTCTTTTACGGAAAAGAATGAAGGGACATGAAAAGTCCGGGAAGGAGCTTGTTGTGGGAACAAATTGCTTTTGCCGAGGAGTTGGAAGGCTTTTGATGAGTGATGCTTTGTTGATTGGCCCTGATGTGGGCGATGTTTTGCTGATTGGCCCTGATGTGGGCGATGTTTTGCTGATCGGCCCTGATGTGGGCGATGTTTTGCTGATTGGCCCTGAGGTGGGCGATGTTTTGCTTGATTGACCCTGATGTGGGCGATGTTTTTCTGATTGGCCCTGATGTGGGCGATGCTTTGCTGATTGGCCCTGATGTGGGCGATGTTTTGCTGGGGATGTCATTTTCCCGTCGGCCAGGGGCCCTTTTCTCGAGTCTTCATTGGGGGAGCGTCGTCGCTGCTTTGCGGTTCGCTGCTTGCGGTGTGTCGAGTGGGGCCTTGGGCCTTTCCTGGGGAAGGATGCTTCGAGATTTCTCGAGTTGGCCTTGGGCCTTTTTTGCTCGAGTTCACTGGGGAAGGTTGCTTTGAGATTTCTCGAGTTGGCCTTGGGCCTTTTTACTCGAGTTCACTGGGGAAAGTTTTCTTCGAGATTTCTCGAACTGAGTCGTCCCCGGGCTGTGCTTGCTTTGTCTCTTCGATTGTTTGTTATTCTTCGAAGGTCTCTGAGCATTTCTTTTTTCTTTTCTTTTCCCTTTTTCCTCTCTTTTTTTTTCTCTCTTGTCTCTCCCTTTTTTTTTCTTTTCTTTTTTTTTTCTTCTTCCCTTTTTTTTGATTTGATCTTGAAATGCAACAGAGCAGAGCAAGCACGGCCTTCGTCTTGATCTCTTCCCCTTTTGTCTCGAGGCCTCAGCCTTCGTAGTTGCTGCTTCTTCGGTGATAGTCCTTAGCGATCTCCTGGCGCCCTTTTCAGTCTCCTTCGTCGTGAACTTGAACTTGGCGTGCTTTTACTTCCGGCTGGCAATTTTAGCTGAAACTGCTCTTTGGCTCCCGGGGTATGAGTGATATTGTTGGTTTGGGGAGTGATGACATACATGGTGGAAAGAGTAAAGAAACGAAAAAAGTGGAGAAAATCGTAAAAGTCCCACGTCATTTCATAGCTATCCCATGTCTATTTGCGCATGTACCCTGGATATTATGCGAACTCAACTAGTATCTAGTCAGGCCCTTACACTCATGAAGGATACGCCGCGATGGCTCGAAAATGCTTACCGGGATTTGTTTGTGACTGCTTACGTCGGAACAAACCGTGGATATAAGAGCAAACAGGTAATATCATGCATGGCACGTAATTTGGATAGATGCTTGATTTAACAGAGGGATTGAATATTTCTGACCTATGCGATGCATGAAAATGCCTATAAGAGCAGTATGCTTTTGTTTTAGCCTGGCTAAAGAGGGATTTTGATCGATTTTTTTGATTTTTGATTGATTGAGGGTTTGATTGCTCAATGGTTTGATTGCTAGAAGACTTGATTGCTAGATGTGGGGGATGACCTACTTGCAACGTTCTAATGAGAACCTAAGGTTGCCCCTAGTGGGCCAGACGACCGTACTCGGCTTAAAGCTATCAAATCGAGTAAGAATGAAAACAATTTTAAATAAAAGGGGAAAGAAAGATGGACTCCCCTAAGGTGTGCAGCGGGGCTGCAAGGGCGTCTTCCACGAGCTTCACGTGGATGACAGCGAGATGCTTCCGGTCCCTGTGAGATGCAGAGGGGACAACAAACAGAGAAATTAATTTAAAACGAAAAAAGAGATAAGTTCAGGGATTCTCCCTTCTTTTAACTCGGCTTTTCGAGGGTGCCTATGACGTGGTCCCCGGTTCCGGGATGCTTAGCTTCGGTGTGCTGATTGGTTTCTTTTTCAGCTGCTTTATGGGAACCGCTGATCCCTGTCGAAGGGAAAATGGGATCCGCACTGGGTATACTTACTTACCGGCCCTTGCTAGACCTTTGTTGATGGGCTTTGTGATTTCTTGGGGATAAAGGGGAAAACCCTCTGTTCCCGTAATGTGCAGCGGGGCTGCAAGGGCACATGCTTACCGTCCTTATGCGGGCATCGAATGGGGGTGACCCAGTTCCTGAAAAAAACGATGCGGCAAGAACTAATGAGGAGTAAATGCGAGATGATTTTTGGCAAAAGGAATGTGATTGATAAGTTTTTAAGCTCTCCCTTTTAGACGGGCCACTCGTGGGTCATTGAGCGTGACTTAGGTCGGATGTCGATTGATGATAGCTTTGTTTTTAGATGTGTTGCTGCAGCTCTCGCCTTGGCGTGGGTGATACTTATAGCCTGGCTGTCTCTCGATTAAAGGATACACCGTATTGATCATGGTGCGGATGCCGGAACCTTCTTGAACAAGACCGCATTAAGTATGTTGATGGTGACCCCAGGAGGACGACTTTTTGTCGTGCTTTTCCCAGGAGTTGTTGCCTGTAATGTTGCACTGTGCGACCACGGTGTTTTGGCGATGAGCTCCTCCGAATAGGTGAACGGAGATGGGAGCCGACTTTGCTAGCGTTTCGACGACTTGGCCGGCTTAGGATGAGCTTTGTGACTTTGGTTCAGCATTTAGTCCTTCGAGAACGGTCGTTCGCGATGCCGGTTGTGCTGGTCGCACTGCAGGAAAAAGAATTTCGCTTTAGATGGCGACAGTTTGCCTTAAAATCTTTCCTGATTTGCTCTTGAAGGTGGCCCGTTGCAGCCCTCCAAGAGTCGCTACGAGCGGAAGCTCCGTGGTCTTCTCTTGATGCCAAGATGAGACTATACGCCGCTGCAAAACTTAAAATTGATTAGTGGCGTTAGTCTAAGGGACGCGTCTTACGTCTCGAGCTACTCCTGGGGAGCCATCTATGCCATGCCTCCTTTTGTCATCTCACACGTTTAACGAAAGAGGATAACAAAGTTTTAAAATCATACGCATCTCCTGAAAAAAACTTGTTTTATTAATTTCAGAACAAACGTTTGTATTAGATTGTCATGATAAAACCCTATGTCGCTGATCTGGCCGAACGTGTAACCCGTGACACTTCAGGCGTAGTATATCTTGACTGCATCGGCATTCACCGGTCTTAGGAGATCGTCTCCGTCCATGTTGGTTAGCATTAGGGCACCCCCTGAGAATGCACTTTTAACTAGATACGGGCCCTCATATTTGGGGGCCCACTTTCCTTGACTGGCCTCCTGATGAGGGAGAATCTTCTTCAGTACTAAATCCCCAGCCTCGAACTTGCTAGGTCGCACTTTCCTGTCATAAGCGTTGGCCATTCTTTGCTGATATAATTGTGCATGGCAGATAGCGGCCAAGCGCTTTTCGGGAAGGAGGTTCAGCTGCTCGTACCTCACTCTTGCCCAATCTGATTCTTCTACGTCAGACTCTGCCAGGATTCTGAGAGAAGGGATTTCTATTTCAAGGGGAATTACGGCTTCCATGCCGTAAACTAATGAGTAGGGAGTTGCCCCTGTAGATGTACGAGTTGCTATCCGGTAGGCATGCAATGCGAAGGGAAGCATGTCATGCCAGTCCTTGTGAGTGATTACCATCTTTTGGATGATCTTTTTTAGGTTTTTGTTTGCTGCTTCAACTGCGCCATTCATTTTTGGTCGATATGGAGATGAGTTTCGGTGCTTCACCTTCCAATGTTGGCAAAAACCGTCGATCATTTTCCCATTGAGATTGGAGCCGTTGTCCGTGATGATGGTTTCTGGGACTCCGTGACGGCAGATGATGTTTCTTTCGATGAAACGCATGGTCGTCTTCTGTGTGACGTTGGAGTAGGAGGCGGCCTCTACCCATTTGGTGAAGTAGTCGATCGCTACGAGGATGAAGGGATGGCCATTAGAGGCTGTGGGATGAATTTGGCCGATGATGTCGATTCCCCACATTGCGAAAGGCCAAGGCGATGTCATGTTGAAGAGAGGGGCTGGCGGTACGTGGATATGGTCCGCGTAAACTTGACACTTGTGGCACTTCCGGAAGTAGTTGATGCAATCCCGTTTGATGGTGAGCCAAAAGTAGCCTTGCCTCATTATCTGTCTGGCCATCATGTGCCCACTAGCATGTGTGGAACACACCCCTTCGTGGATTTCCGTTATGATTCTTTTCGCCTCGGTCATGGTGACGCAGCGAAGCAAAGCTCCATCAGCTCTTCTTTTGTATAAAACTTCGCCGTCGAGATAGAAGTCTAGGGCTAAACGCTGGAGGGTCCTTTTGCTAACCCGGCTTGCCCCCGGTGGATGTTCCCGGTTTCTGATGAATTGTACTAAGTCGTGGAACCAAGGCTTCCCATCGGCTTCCTCTTCCAAGGTGACACAGCATGCCGGCGTTTCCTTTACCTCTACCCTCAAAGGCTGAAGCATTACTCCACACTCTAGTTTGAACATGGAGGCCAAGGTGGCTAATGCGTCTGCGAAGCGGTTCTTTTCTCGGTCAACTCGGTCGAACTTGGTTTCCTCGAATTCCCGCGCGAGCTGAGTGAGTAACCTTATATAAGGGATGAGCTTGGAATCCCGTGTCTGCCAGAGGTCCTGGGCTTGGTAGATGACGAGTGCTGAATCGCCGAAGATCCGGAGCTTCTTTACTTTTAGGTCGATGGCTGCCGCGAGACCACTGATACATGCCTCATACTCAGCGATGTTATTAGTGCACGGGAAGTTCAACTTGCATGCTACAGGGAATTGACGGCCGTCTGGGGCTATGACTACGGCTCCCACTCCCTTGCCTGAGAGGTTCACCGCGTCGTCGAAGAACATGGTCCACCAGTCGTCTTCTTGAAGATCCTCTGCGATTTCATCCTCAACTGCTATGATGTCCTCATCGGGGAAGTCAAAGCTCAACGACTCATACTCATCCGAGGCATGATCAGCCAAGTGATCGGCGAGGGCGCTTGCCTTAATCGCTTTCTGAGTTACATAGATGATCTCGTGCTCAGCTAATAAGACTTGCCATCTGCAAATGCGACTTGATAGGTACGGTTTTTCGAAGATGTACTTCAGTGGATCCATGCGAGAGATTAGCCATGTCGTGTAATACAACATGTACTGTCGAAGTCTTCGGGCGCACCATGCTAGGGCGCAACATGTTCGTTCTAACATGGAGTAGCGCATCTCGCACTCGTTGAATTTCTTGCTGAGGTAGTAGATGGCTTGTTCACGTCTTCCCGACTCATCGTGCTGTCCCAAAACGCAGCCCATGGTGCTAGCCGTGACTGTTAGGTACATGAGCAAGGGTCGTCCTGGCGTCGGGGGAACCAGTACCGGCGGGTTTTGCAGGTACGTCTTGATTTTCTCGAAGGCTTTCTGACAGTCTCCGTCCCATTCCGCTTCTCCGTGTTTCCTTAGCATTTTGAACATCGGCTCACAAGTAAGTGTTAACTGGCTGATAAAGCGCGCGATGTAGTTGATGCGTCCTAAGAAGCTTCGTACTTCCGTTTCAGTGCTGGGAGCGGGTAGCTCTTGAATTGCTTTTATCTTATCAGGATCCACTTCTATGCCTTTGTTACTGACGATGAATCCCAATAACTTTCCGGAGGTTACTCCAAAGGTGCATTTAGCTGGGTTTAGCCTTAGCCGAAATTGCCTCAACCTTTCGAATACCTTCTTCAGGATGTCTACATGGTCTTGCGCGCCGCGAGATTTGGCTATCATGTCGTCGACATAGATTTCCAACTCTTTATGCATCATGTCATGAAAAAGGGTGACGACAGCACGTTGGTACGTGGCTCCTGCGTTCTTTAATCCGAAGGGCATCACTTTGTAGCAGAAGGTTCCCCAAGGGGTGATAAAGGTCGTCTTTTCACTGTCCTCGGGTGCCATCTTGATCTGATTGTACCCGGAAAATCCATCCATGATGGAGAACATGTCATTTTCGGCGGCACTATCCACCAAGATGTCGATATGGGGAAGTGGGAAGTCATCCTTAGGGCTGGCTCGATTGAGATCCCGAAAGTCCACGCACATGCGAACCTTCCCATCTTTCTTAGGCACTGGCACTATGTTGGCGATCCATTCTGGGTACTCGGCAACTCTCAGAAAACCCGCGTCCAGTTGCTTGGTAACTTCTTCTTTGATTCTCAGAAGGATGTCTGGATGCATTCTCCGAAGTTTTTGCTTGACAGGTCTAAACTCGGGCTTTAATGGGATACGATGCTCAACTATCCCGGGATCAAGACCTGGCATGTCGGCGTATGACCATGCAAATACGTCGGAGTAGTCTTTGAGGAGAGAAATCAACCTTTCTCTCTGAGTCGTATCCAAGGTAGTCCCGATCTTGACCAACTTTTGATTCTCATTGCTTGCCCCCAAGCTTACTTCGTCCAATTCCCCCAAACATGTGTTTTTCTAAAAGAAGTAATTACGGAGAGACATCCGGAAGCATGGTGATGGTCCAGTTGCACACAGACTCCCCTGACTTCTTAACGAAAATGACTGAACCAGACGACGATCCCTCTTCTCCTAGAGTGCAGATACGGAGGTCCGATACCTTGACAGGATTTCCATTGATGGTTTCGGCGGCGAAGGGGAATGTAGTTCTGATATGGGGGATTGACATCTTGCCCCCTGGCGCAGAACATCCGAATAGCTTAGCCAGCTGCTTTTCTTTCTTTTCTTGGGCAATTCTAACGAAATCGGCTTTGCCCGGTTGGTACCCTAACCCAAAATGGTCTCCGAAGCTCTTCGGAGGCGACCCTCCTTTGGATCCTTGTAGCTTGGCGCCGAGCCATTTTCCCAATTGGAAACTTCCTTCCAGCATTGGTTTAGGGGTGGTTCCGGCTGTCTCAGATTTTGAGGCTTTGCCCACAAGGGACCCCTCCTTGATCCAGTCTGTGTTGACGATTTCGAAGGCTTGGAACGAGCTCTCCAAGGTTTCGGCAGTTTCGATGTAAGGCACGGAGGCGTGCTTAGCCAAGATCAGGGCCTCTTCCGCCTTTATCGTGACTAAGGCATTATCCTTGACGTACTTGAGGCACTGATGCAGAGAAGAGGGGACTGCCCCTACTGAGTGGATCCAAGGTCGTCCCAGTAGCATGCTGTAAGCAGGTTGGATTTCCATGATCTGGAATGTCAGGGCGAAGGTGTGGGGCCCAATGACCATGTCCAATTCGAAGTTTCCGATGATCTCTCGAGTGGTGCCATCGAAAGCCCTAGCCATCATTCCGCTAGGTTTCATGTGAGAGAAATCGACCGGTAGTTGCTCGAGGACGTGCCTGGGCATGACATTCAACGCGGACCCATTGTCGATGAGGGCCTTGGCTATGACGTGTCCCTTACATTCTACCGTGATGTATAGGGCCTTGTTGTGATCTTTTCCTGAGGGGTCGATCTCTTCTTCAGAGAAGGAAATGCTGCCGAGGGCCTGAATCCTTCCGACAAGGTTTTCCACCCCTTCTGTAGTGATATCCTTAGTTACGAAGGCTTGCTTCAAGACTTTCAGGAGAGCTTGGCGATGAGCCTCTGAAGTAAGTATCAGCTCCATGATGGAAATGCGAGCTGGGGTTTTCTTCAGTTGTTCGATGATGCTGAACTCGCTTTGTTTCATGATTTTGAGGAACTCAGCCGTCTCGTCCGCGGTTACAGGTTGGCTCAAACCTTGTGTTTCCTCTATCGTTTCCTCGCGAATCACAGGGTTTTTCCCTTTAGCTTGTCGTTGCTTCTCTACTTCCTCCGAGATGTAACATCTCCCGGTGTGGGTCATGCCCCCGATATGAGAGGTTTCACCGATAGTGGGTCCTATTGGCGTGACTGTAGGAGGGGTGGTGACTACCGTGTACCCGTAGTCGAATGGGACCGCCTGCAGGTCTCGGCTAGGAGTATTCACAGCTAATGTGAACACTACCTTGCGTGGGGTTGTGGAGGTGTCCCCTGTCTGAGCCACATATTCGAAGGAATATGGTGCTGGAGAGTGGTCCCCGATGGCATTGATGGTTCCTCGGGCTTCTCCTTTAGTTTGGATGACTCCGAATGTGGTGAGTTGCTTGACTTTTTGCCGAAAGAGTCCACAATCCTGGATGTCATGCTTGCTTTCCCCTTGGCAGAAGAGGCATTGGGCCTGATTATTCCCTGGGAATGGTAGATAAGCGTTGTTAGCTAGAGCGAAGAACAACTCTTCGTTGGGTGTTTCTTCCATCGAAGGGCGAGGAAAGTTGATTCCTACGGAAGCAATGTCGCCCATCCCCGAATTATGGTGCGGTAGGGGACCCATTGTCACAGCAGGATCCTTTGCTAATCCATGGGGCGAGATTCGCCCTTGTTTAGTTAGGTGCTCGACCTTTTCTCTAAAGGCATAACAATCCTCCAAGGAGTGTCCTCTGGTTCCGGCGTGATATTCGCAGCTAACCTTTGGATCATACCAGCTAGGGTAAGGAGTGGATTGAGACGGGAGTGGGGATGGCATAATCTGTCCCTCTGCCAAGAGGCTTGTGTAGATTTCCTTCAAAGGAAACAGAGGGAGCGACCACATCGGTAAAGGGTATGATTCGGAGTCTGAGGGTTCCCAAGAAGGTAGTGATGGTGCTGGGCCACCATAGGAGGGTGGCGCCGAATACCTGACGAGGTAATCGAATCTCCCAGAAGGTTGGCCCAAAGTATCAATCTCGCGATCGCCCTCGTCGCGGCATTTGGAGAATCGTTTGCCCGACGAAGTCGATCCCTTCTTTCGGAGGATTGGGAGTGGAGTTCCCTTGGCGTTATGCGAGATAGGAAATCCGTCTTCGATGGCGTTAATGGATCTTCCCTCGTGGGTTGCTTTCTGGGTTTGGATCACCCCGAGATGCGAGAGTTGTACCACCCTTTCTGCGAACACCTTGCAGTTTTGGATTTTGTGATCGTCGCTTTCCTCGCAGTACATGCAGCTTGGATTGCTCTCCGAGTATGGCAAGTGTCCTCCTCGAGTTAGGGCCAGGAAAAGTTGTTCCTGTGGCCAGCTTGATGCGGAAAAGAGAAGGTCGTTTCTTTCTCCTGCCGAGATGGCGTTCACTCCTCCCTTTCCCTGGGCATGATTGGGAAGAGGGTTGGTGGATGTGTTGGGTCCTTTTGCTAACCCTTCGAAAGATACCCACCCACTCTTGATCAAGTGCTGGACTTTGGCTTTAAATGCGAAGCAGTTTTCCAGTGTGTGACCTGGGGCTCCAGCGTGGTATTCACACCTCGCGTTGAGATCATACCACTTCGGGTAAGGAGGCAATTGAGGCTGAGCCGGCACCGGTACGATCTGTCCGGCTGCCAAGAGATGTTTGTAGATTTCTCCTGCAGGAAGAGGAAGAGGAGGTGGAGGCTCTCGGCTCCACCGATTGTTTGTCGTGTTTTGGTTATTTGGGTTTTTTGGTGGGTTATATGGCTTGGGTTGCATGGGTTGTGATGCTTGTACTGATGGGAAATGCGTAGGGCTTTGAGGCGCGATATTGGCAACAGGCGGCGAGGTGAAAGGAAAGTAGGTAGGTTGATATAATGACGGCAGAGGGTAGGGCGATGGCGATAAATAAGGTGGAGGTGGTGGAAATGGCTGCCCCTGATGAGCCACAAATCCAACGTCTCTTTTTATGATAGGTGCTTTCCTGGGCGCAGATTCCGATGCTGAAGGCAAGATTCGTCCTGACTTAATTCCTTGCTCGACTCTTTCGGCAATTAGGACCATATCGGAGAAGCTATTTGAGGGGTTTGAGATCAGGTAGGTGTAGTAGGGAGCCTTGAAGGTGTGCAAGAAGATCGACAGGAGTTCCTTGTCGCTTAAGGGTGGAGAGATCCGTGAGGCCACCTCCCTCCATCTCTGAGCATAGGTTTTTACGGACTCGCCGACTTTCTTTTCCATGTTTTGCAGATCAGCGCGGTCGGGTGCTACCTCCATATTGAACTTATATTGCCGGTAGAATGCGTCAGATAAGTCTCTCCATGTCCTGATCCTGGCTCGATCTAGCCCCATATACCATGTCAGGGCGTGCTTGGTCAAGCTTTCCCGGAAGAGATGAATCAACAACGGCTCATTGTGGATTACCTCTGCCATCTTGTTGCAGTATGCTCTGAGATGGGTCTTTGGGCACTCTACCCCAGTATATTTTTCGAAGTCAGGGATTTTGTACTTCGGGGGTACGACAATCCCGGGGACCATACACATATCGGCAGGGCCGGTAGGGTCAAATGGATCAGCCCCTTCAATTGCTCGGAGCCTTTCCTCAAGTAGGTTTAGCCGATCATTTTTCGGTTGCTCGGCCCCGATGGGGTTGGAACCGAAGGGTAGTGCCAGTCCTGATGAGAACTGCGGTTGTGCTGAGTTGAAAGTGAGGAGCTGAGTTCCCACAGGTCCGGGAACTGTGCTCGGAGGAATAGGAGGGAGATACGGATTCTCTGGGTGGGCCTGGCTCTTGCTGGGGTCCACAGCAGGGTTGATTGAAAGGTGCTGAAGCGACGGGGAGATCTCTTCACCCGCCTTAACTGGAGGACTTACAGCGTTGGGTACAGTGAAGGGACTAACCCATCTCCAACGGCCCGGGGGGCCGGACAGGGGTGGGAGTACCGAAGGTCCTGCGACGGTGAGTAAAGGGGAAGGTCTGTTTGTTTGAGGGGGATCGAAACCCGGTGGCAACTTGGTGACAGCTTCATCTCTTTCCTTTTCGGCCCTGGCGGCCCTTTCCGTAGTGATCCTAACTTGCTCCTCTAACTCAGCAATTCTAGCGGTCAGTGCTTCATCGGTCTTGGCCGGTTCAGTCATTTTTCGCTTTTGAAGTCTAGTCAAAGGGAGCCTGTGCGGAGTAGCTTGCTTCCGAGGAGCTATGGTGAACCTGAAAAAAGGGAAAAAACACAAAAACAGTGAGTATAAATGAAGATACACAGGTGATGTGCAATCCCGAGGTCTCCACATTTGCTCATTCGCTTTTCTGGCTTGTACTTTCATTTGATATTTTCAGGGTGGTCGCGGAGGCGAGATATCCTGGTCGTTGGCGAGATACGAAGGAAGCCTCTATACATTCCAACGATATGACGCAAATCTGAGATGCTAACGGCGAAACCCAAATTAGCAGGGGCAACCAACGCCGTCATGCTAGGGGGATCTCTTTTCACATTATGCTTTCAATGCTGTAGGGCCTGATGCCTAGTGAATCCAACCAAGGGGAGGGACGTCGATCTATGATATGAACTCGGAAGTTCTTGTGATAAACTAAAAGGATAGGGTCATGAGCGAGGGCTACTTGGCTATATATTGCTTGGTCTGATTTTTCTGGTTTTTTAGTGAAAAGATTGTGTTTATCTCGGAGGGATTTTCTTTTTCTTTTTGCGATGGTCTTTTGAGTTGTATTTGGGATGGATAATTGATATGAAAAAGATAGGCAATTTTAATAAATATCCGAAAGAGTACGACTTTATTAAAGTGTTTACAAAAGTATGGTAAACTTGCCAACTACCTAAGTTCATCAAAAATGGCTAAGATAGATGAAATTAGGGGTCCTAGCTAAAAGAAAAGGTTTGGCGATATCCGAGCCTTTCCCTAAAGGCGTCAATCCTGGGCGTCAGAGTTCTCCTGCCAAAGGTACTCCATCGAAGCCATCTCCCCTTTCTGCATTTCTATCTCAGCTTCTAAGGCGGTAATTCGGTTTTGCAATGCCTGGCTCTTCCTATCTCCTAGATCTGCTCGAGTAGTCAAGACCCTTATCGTTGAATCCTTGTCTTGGATTATGGCACTCGAAGCTTCTTTCTTGCGGGTTTCGCTGCTCAAGCGTTCGTTGAAGGGCCTGAGGGCCACCTTCTGTTTTACTGCTTGTATCCGGACAAAATCCCTATGACGCCGGTGTACCTCATTCTTCTGGACTTCTGCGTAGCATTGACGCGCTTCGGCAGTATCTCTTTCCTCTGTCATTAGATCTCGCTCTTCCTGCGCTGCTCGCATTTGTTCTACCACTTGCGCGTAAGCCATGGCATCCATTCCTCCACTTACTTGCGATTCTCCTTCCTCTTCTATCGGTTTCTGATTTTCTGGGTGAGGCAAGACATTGCCGTTGACTCGCTGCAACCTCCACTGTGGATATTGCGGTATTGTTGCGGCAGGGGCGACACGTCCTTTGAGACAAAAGGGGTTGGCCCAGTCTAGGGCGTACAACTGGATGTTCTGATTCTCTCCGGTGTGTGGTAGATCCGTTTTCGTCATGCCGAATGTTACTGGAATGATCTGGGTGATGCAAAACTGCCTGAGTACGAGGGCAGGGCAGTAGTGAGCACATCCCCAAGCTCCGATTAGAGGAACCCAAGGTAGGGGTCCACAGCAGACGATAGGATCGGAGGTTCGTAGCCACTTGGCATGCCAACTGAAGTCTTCCTCTGAGAGGTTGATGAATCGGTTGATCCAGACGTCTTTATTTTCCATCTCCCATTTATCTGTGGTCATTGCATTGATAACTCTGAGCAGAGGGCACGACCTGATGTAGCTCTCGAAGAAGATGGATTGATCAGGAATTTGCTTGAAGTGGCTGATCAACCATACTGTCAGTAGCTGGGCGCAGCAGGTGAGCCTCCCTTTCCCCTTCCTTCGGCAGGAGTCTAAGGAACGAAAGGTCTCGGCCAAGATGGCTGTTGTAGGATTGATGGCATTTACCTCCATCTCGTAAAAGATGTTGGCTGCTGAAGAGTCGATGGCGTTTCTCATCCTCGGAAAAAAGACGAATCCTACAATGGCGAAGGCCAGAATCCTTAAGCGCCTAGCTCCATTTGATAGCTGAAATCGTGCCTCGATATCCGACCAACACCAAACGTAGTCACCCTCTTTGACACGAGTAGGGATTCCTAATAGCTTGTCGAGTCTTATTTTTACACTTGCAGAGTCAAGTCGGACATTCTGGTAGATGATTGATATGGGTGATGTGAAGCACATCAAAGTTGAGTACTCCTCGAGTGTAGGAGTTAAGTCCACTCCCTTGTCAAAAGAGAAGCAATGATAGTAGGAATCCCAGAACTTCAGAGCTGCCCTGATACAACCCCAATCGGCCTTGACATCCACTAGGGTCAGTAGCTTTCCATAACTACCCTCAAACTGAGTCTCTTCGTCTTCAGTCAGCTCATTCCTTAACATCCGAATCCTAGTCAAATCAAAGTCTACAACCTCTACTTTGATTTTAGTGGTGATGTCAGGGGCGAATCCCCGTTCTAACAGATCTCCTCGGGCAGCTTGATCGTCGAAGCTTCGTCCCCCGAAAATATCAAATGAAAGTAACGTAGGTGCTGTCATGGTGAATGAGCAAAATGGGCCGTGTAGGACAAACATCAAAATTTTTAAGTGCTAAGTAAATGGTGTGTGTGAGAAATCCACAGTTTGTATAACAGGAAAAATCACGTCATCATACCAACAAGATAAATAGCCACGATAAACAGGTATAATCATGATGCACGTGCTGGGGCTCTGATTCCGACACCTCTAACTGGCTTGAATGGTTCCCGGATGATACCATGAAAAGGTCCCTAAAGTGTCGTCTGGCGTCCCCGATTCCTTACGAAATCGAGTAATCCTTTCAACTGGCTTTAGGGGTTCATCCGAGTTGGGATTGGTGAACACTACCTAGGACATGTGTCCTAGGGCGTCACTACTACCCTCCTATTTTGGTATTGGTCCCCTGGGTGTAGGGCGCTATGATATGCATATGACAATTGATAAAGCAAATAAATGAACAAATAAGCAATTGATCAAAGCAAATAAATAAACACATAAACACCTCTCTAAAAAAGACAAAACCGGCTCCGACCCAAAAACTCCCCAGTGAAGTCGCCAAACTGTCGCGCCCCCACGAAAATTAAAAACTCGCGAGTGTGCAACGAAATTTGGGACCTTACAATGCTCAGCGTAGACAGACGCCTCGCAACATGCAATGAAGTCGCCACCCTAATTTGGTTGCTAGGCTTTAGGAAACCTTAATCGTCATGGCATAGGAAATATAATAAGTAAAAAAAAAAAACTAAAGGCACAAAAAAGGGGTCTGGACCCCAGACAAAAGGTTCGGGGTCGTATTATGGTCTCGGGAAGGTGTTAGACACCCGAGTCACATCCGAAAACGGTTACCGGTTGATGAGAGAGGTGTTTAAAAGGTGTTTTGATGAAAATGCGTTTTATTTTGAAAAAGGGGGCCCTCAGAGGAATCGTCACTT
Organism: Viola odorata; assembly: GCA_963691705.1. Lineage (NCBI taxonomy): Eukaryota > Viridiplantae > Streptophyta > Magnoliopsida > Malpighiales > Violaceae > Viola > Viola odorata. The sequence continues at coordinate 1,958,191 of OY829539.1, forward strand.
TAGCCTTTTCCACAATCGGGACCGTTCAAAAATAATAAAAAAGATCTTTCGGACGGGGTTATCGTTTATCAAGATCAGTCTATTATTCTTGACCGTAACGTGATGGGACTGAATTTTCTGTAAGACTGAATGAGCGCCCTCTTATTTCATCATCGGGCCATGCATGATTAGATTGATTGCTATGTGAACCTATCATGGATTGCTAACAGAGTACCAATTTTAAATGATTGGTTTTTGAAGTGGAAAACTGATGTGGGATCGAAACTCCCCATGTACATGCAGTCAATATATGCGAGAATTTAAAATCACATGAATATGGCATTTGAAGCGACTCTTTAAACACGTTGTTCATGTGGGTTTATTTTAATTCTAACAGTTCTATATATCATGCGTACGACTGCTATTTTACGAAAAAGCGCTGAATAAATAAAAGGGAATCGAAAGGCGTACTTTCGAGCGAAGCTTGAATTTAAAACCTACAAAGTGAGAGTATTAGTGATAGCTTGAGAAAGAAGTAAACAATTTTATGAGTGCGAAAATTTAAATGACAGTTGATTGCATACGAGAAATGATGAATTTTGCGTATACGAAAGTGAGATGCTGGGTTTGACAAAAATGATGACAGTTGTTTGTATGCGAAAAATGATGGATTTTACGCATACGAGAATTTAAATGCTGAGCTGATTTGCATGCGATAAATGATTGATTTTACGCATACGAAATTTAAATGTTGGGTTGATCGTATGTGAAAAATGATTGATTTTACACATACGAGAATTTAAATGCTATGGTGATTGCATGCGAAAAATGATTGATTTTACGCATGTGAGAATTTTCACAGTGCTACGTGATTGCATGCGAAAAATGATTGATTTTAAGCATGTGAGAATCTAACATCTACGTGATTGCATGCGAAAAATGATTGATTTTAAGCATGTGAGAATTAAAATGCTACGTGATTGCATGCGAAAAATGATTGATTTTAACCATGTGAGAATTAAAATGCTACGTTGATTGCATGCGAAAAATGATTGATTTTAAGCATGTGAGAATCTAACATCTACGTGATTGCATGCGAAGAATGATTGATTTTACGCATGTGAGAATTAAAATGCTACGTTGATTGCATGCGAAAAATGATTGATTTTAAGCATGTGAGAATCTAACATCTACGTGATTGCATGCGGAGAATGATTGATTTTACGCATGTGAGAATTAAAATGCTACGTTGATTGCATGCGAAAAATGATTGATTTTAAGCATGTGAAAATCTAACATCTACGTGATTGCATGCGAAGAATGATTGATTTTACGCATGGGAGAATTTAATATCTACGTTGATTGCATGCGAAAAATGATTGATTTTAAGCATACGAGAATTTAACAGTTGGATAATTTGCAGAAAGTAGAGAGTTGATATTTGCGAAAAATAAAACAATTTATATTTGCAGAAAATAAAGCAGTTGATATTTGCGGAAGGATTTCCAGCAGTTGTGCGAAAAATTAAAGCAGTTGATATTGCGGAAAATAAAACAATTGATATTTGCAGAAAATAAAACAGTTGATATTGTGGAAGGATTTCCAGCAGTTTTGCGAAAAATTAAAGCAGTTGATATTGCGGAAATTAAAGTGCGACTGTCCATGTAGGCGGTAAAAATAAATAACTGAATTTTTAAATTGCAGAAAATAAAGTGTGGAAATTTAAAGTGCTAAGAATTAAAACAGTTGATAAGTGCAAAAAATTAAACAGTTGATACGTGCAGAAAATTAAACAGTTGATAAGTGCAAAAAATTAAACAGTTGATAAGTGCAAAAAATTAAACAGTTGATAAGTGCAGAAAATTAAACAGTTGATAATACGAGAAATTAACGTACGATGCGTACGAATTATTTTTACGAAAAACTTGCGATTTGAAATTTCAGAAAGAATTAAAAATCGGAGGGACCTAATTGAAAACTTTGAAAACTTGGGAGGGGGGCCAAAACGGCGCCGTGTGATGAATAGGCATGGCACTATTCATCACCCCCTCCCTTGGTCGCCGGAGCTACTGCCGGCGACCCAACTCCGGCCACACTTGGCCGTTTTGAAAAATGGACGTACCGAAATGTTCGTCTCTTCGACGACTTTCCGACCGTATAAACCTCGATTTTTAGTTTGACTCGTACAAAATTTAATTTCGAAAAAATGACCGAACCGTTAATTATCGAAAACTAATTAATTCGAACAATCTAGCCAACGATTTTCAAAATTGAAAGCATGTATTTAATCTACATTACGTATGTGAATTAATAGCACAAAAACAATCAATTTATTTGCTCAAAATCAAGCCAAACGAAATTAAAGAAAACTTGCGCAGAAAAACTGAAGATGAGCTAGAGAGAGAAAGCTCACGTTTCAAACTTTGAACTGGACGATTGTCGCTCAATATGAGCAAGCTGATCAAGAGGGAGAAGGAGCAAGGGTTTCTTGCGATTTTGGTGCCGTTTTTACGTTGAATGGGAGCTCCTATTTATAGGAGAAAATCGCGTGGAGGAGAGGGAGAAGGAGCTGCGCGTGGTGGTGTTGTTCACGCTGGCGGGGCTACGGCCGTGAGGTGGCTGGGCTAGGGGCGTTGTGATGATGGCCGAGGGGACAGGTAACGGCCGAGGGGACGGGAGCGAGCAGCTCGGTGGCTCGCTCCCCTATTCACGCACGTCCATGGCCGTTCGCGTGTGCCATGCACCATGCCCCTTTAATTTGTCAACCGTTGATCTGGTTGACTTTTCTTGAGTTGACCAGATCAACGGTTGTGATTAAAATGCCCTATAATTTATTTAAATGGGCTCGAGCTGAGTCCTGCGAGCAAACGCTCGGACTTTTCGATCCGAGGGTACCAGCGCGTAGAGAAAAATATGATGGTTTTAACCGTATACAGCGAAGCATGAAAATTTCGCGTTTGACGCGTTTATTTTCGCGTTCAAAAGCGCGAAACGCGGGAACGGAAAAAAAAAACGTTACGCCGAAAATTACACGAAACGTTGTATACCGTTGCGAGCAGAAAAAAAGCTAGCAACTAGTTGATGGAAAACATTTAAAAGTCAAGCTGTGGTTCGAGCAGACTTACTCGGGTCCAATAAAAGCTCGAATAAAAATATTAATAAAATAATAAAAATACTAAAAAATGCGTTAAAACCCTAAAAATCCTAAAATTCGTGAGATGACCAAAAATGCAGAAAAACTAGCATACGACTGCCGGATAGTCTAAAACGTGATTTTTTTGGCTAAAAATAATAATAATAATAATAATGAAAATGCATGCCGAAAAATTGAAAATGCGATTTCGAAAGCTGACGATGCTAACGACGATGCAAAAATGCAACGAAACACCTAAAAATGCTAGCGATAGTAAACTAACTACAGATGACTGTAAATCAAGTAAAAATGACAGTAAATTAAATAAATGACAGAAATGCTAAAATTGATTAAAAATGGCGTCAAAATTTGGGTATCAACACCAACCAAGAGCATACACATATTCCCTAATTTTATTCCCTAAAGCCATCTCATTCAAGAAATCAAACTCCAAACGAGCATAAGCAGGAATATCACAGGCATGCATATCACGCAACTTAGATTTATGGTCAGGGGTATCAAATGTTAACCAGTCTTTGAGTGTGTGCAGAGGAGGAAGAGATCGTACCTTAGGAGTCTTGGCCGTAGTTTTGGCCAAGACTAAATCGTTTTCATTGTCCTCATCAGAATCCTCCACGACCGCCTTCTGTTTCCCTTTGCTCTTGGCGGTGGAAGGAGCGGCAGTGGTCTTGCTTGAATTAGGGTTCGGCGGAGGTGGAGACTGAGCTGCAATTGGGGTTTTCGCCGGCTTTTTGGTCGGTGTCTTTTTGTGAGCCACCTGCTTTACTCGCCCGGAATTTTTGGTCCGCGCAGTGGCTGGATTTTTCTTCGCCGGAGGTGGCGGTGGTGGTGTGGTAAAAGTAGCGGCGGCGGCAGTGGATTTCTTTCTAGCGGTTGTCGGAGTCGGGTTAGATGCTCCGGTACTGATACGATCACACCTATCTCCACACGTTGTAGCTTACTTTATGATCGCACACCAAGTCAAAGGGCCAAGAATCCAGTACAAAAAATATCAAGTTGTGTAAATTTACTATTCACGGAGCACTGTAGCAGGCGGAGGTACTGTGGCAGAGCGAAGTCACTGTAGCATGCGGAGTCACTGTGATGGATGGAGATACTGTAGCAACGAAGCTACTGTAGCAATGAAGCTACTGTAGCAACCGCTCACTTGTGTGATTTTTTCCTATAAATAGCTAGCTCTTCTCACTTCTTAGGAGACTTTGATAAATTGAAAAACATGAGCTCTTGAAGCCTTTACTTTCTTTGTATTGCAATTTACATTTCTATGTTAAGTTAATTCAAGCATTTCAATCTTCCAATCTCTAAGTCTATCTTCCAATCCCCATTTCAATCTTCCAATCTCCAAGTCTACCTTCTAATCTCCATTTCAATCTTCCAATCTCCAAGTCTATCTTCCAATCTCCAATTCAAACTCTAATCTCCAATCTCGAATCTAAATTTCAGTCATTTCAATTCAAGTTATTTACATTTCCGCAATCTAAATTTCTGTCATTTACTTTCAAGCACATGGATGGCATAGCCACCGTCGCTTTACATTCCAGCACTTTAATTATGTACTTCAATTCCAGTATTTACATTCCGCACTTTAATTCCAAGCACATGGTTGGCTGAGCCACCTTCATTTTCAAGTTCATGGTTGGCCGAGCCACCTTTCTTTTAATGTTCCTTTCCGCTGCCTAACTCCTTCCTTATATCCATCTATCTTGTTCGTTTCTTGTCTTTTTCTTGTGTTTGCAGCTCTGAGCTAGATCCTACAACAAGTTCCGAGCTCGGTTTCTTCCATTTGGAAGCCGGAGCTTATCAAGTGGTAGCGGAGCTCTAGCCGCTCTTGAGTTGCTCTTCCTGTCCAGTCCAGCTAGTATTCCTCTTCGTGTCTATCCAATCTACATATGTTCCCCTACTAATCTGAACTTTTGTGTCAACAAACTTCAATCCGTGTGTAACATTTTTTGTTCTTTAATCTTCTTGAGATTCGGAGTAAATCTTGGTCTAATAATTCAAAACATAAAAGCGTGCAGGTTTATCCGAGAATGTCAAAACTTGGTGTTCATCTTGAGACTTCTTGTTCAGCCTTTAGGGAAGATGAGCCAAAGGACTTTTGATCATCTCCCAATCCCTTTACTTTGAATTTCCAAGTGTGTGAGCTGAAAACATTAGTCAATGTCTTCAAAAATCTCCAAAGTCTTCAAAATCTTCAAAAGTCTTCAAAATCTTCACACTAGTCAAACCTATCCTAAAATCTAGGGATACCAAATTGTTTATCTTCCAAGTCCTGGATTTTATTCAAGATATTCAGATCCATTCTTTGAAGAATTCAGAAGATTAATCTTAGAGTCAAAAAAAAAAAAAAAACAATTTTTTTTTCAAGTCTTCATTTTCTTCATCCTTCTTCATCCTTCTTCATCCGTCAAAGTCTTTTCCCTTGTTTTCTTGTGTCCAAGTTTTCTTTGCTTCCTTTAAGTCCATTCTCTGATGCAAACATTTCTCGATTTCTCTCTATTTCTTTATTTCTTCTCCGTCTTCTTCTCTATTTCTTGATTTCTTCTCCTTTCAAACACAATTTCGGAGTCACTATTCACAGTGAGAATCAAGTAAAATTTAGCAAGTGTCTTTGTATCTTCTCTCTCTTTTCTTTGTGTCTTCCTTTGTTTCTTTGATTGAAATTTCGTGAATGTTGCTTGAGATTGAAGCTTGAACACTTGTGAAGTTACGAAGCTACCTACAAACACTTGAGAGATTTGTGAGAACAAATTTTACGAGTGATTAAACACGAGTGTAAACACGTGAGGGAGCGAACTTTCGATTGTTACTAACGTATGTATACATATATATAGTTTGTTTTCTTTTGCAGGTATAAATATGTCTTACTACTATGAAGACATAACTGATTTTTATTATCAAGAGCCTCCAACAAATGCCCAAAATGAGCAATTCTCCCACAATGACGGAATGACAATGCAAAATCAAATGCAACATCAACATCACTTAAGCTATGGCCTTGATTCCTTCATTCATACTAGTCTTGGCCATGGCTCCACTACAAATGAATTTATCCGTCGGCCACCTCAATGTTCCTATGGCCGAATGCCCTCAGATGCAAGAGAGCCTTCCTATATGATCGACCATTCTTATGTGCATACGCCTTCCTATGGCAGTATGCCTTCCTATACACAGGAGTTTACCTACACGCATGAGCCTTACTATACGAGCAACTTTTCTTATGCGTACGAGCGTTCTTATGATAGTGTGCCTTCCTATGCACAAGTGTCCTCCTATGCACAAGAGTCTCCCTATGACCAAGAACCGCTTTATTATCCAATTGTGCAAGGTGAGGGTTCGGTTAAGTCTTCCACCTCAGATCCAGTTATTGCCCTACTTACAGCTCAGAGGGAAGCAGATAAAGAAATCCAGCAATGCATGGATCGGATAATGCACCAAATGGAATGCACCAAGCAACTGATGAAAAAGGAGTTGTCTCGTACGAAGAAGGTGGAGAGTTGTTCCGGACAGGAATCCTTAAGAAGCGTCGAGCATGTAGATAAGGGAGAGGTTCCGACTACTACTTGTTCTTCCAATCCACCTCCCATCGATGAGGGTAGCGTTAACTCCTTTGCTTTGCCTTCATTGGAGGAGGATTTGGTTCCATCTAGAGAGGAAGTGCATGTTTTACCGCCAATTGATGATGTTGTGGTCCCTTTGGTCGCAGATATCGGTGATTTGAGTGTATGTTCACATGGTGATAATCATGAGACGGATGACAACAATGAGAATGGCATAGGGATGTGTGGATTTACTTCGGGCTGTCATGAGAAAGCTCTTCGTGGCCTTTTGTTGCAAAGGAAATTTCAAGATCTTGGCAGCCAATTCTCCCTCATTCCATCGGTTCCACCTTGTCACTTTCAGGATCCATTCCTACATGAGCATATTGGCCGCTCATCCACCATCACTATTTTGGCCCCCCTTCTTGGCTACACGGATCCCTTTCCTCGAGGGTTTCAAAGAGACATGGTACGAAGGAGAGCATTGGAATTTCTTGTGCTTAAATCTCCGTCTACCCTTTTGTCAAGCGTCATTCAACTTGTGTATAAACATGCAAGCTTGCACCCCATTTGTATCTCACCTTTGTTTTCAAGTGCTCTTAAGTATGTAGGTGAGATGAAGATGGTGACCTTAGTGCAACGAAGACACGAGTATGTGTACACAAGCTGTGAGCAAGATAAGACCCAAATGGCCGAGAAAGGCTTTAAAGAAATGGATTCGAGGACGAATCCTTTCAAAGGCGGAGAAGATGATACGATCACACCTATCTCCACACGTTGTAGCTTACTTTATGATCGCACACCAAGTCAAAGGGCCAAGAATCCAGTACAAAAAATATCAAGTTGTGTAAATTTACTATTCACGGAGCACTGTAGCAGGCGGAGGTACTGTGGCAGAGCGAAGTCACTGTAGCATGCGGAGTCACTGTGATGGATGGAGATACTGTAGCAACGAAGCTACTGTAGCAACCGCTCACTTGTGTGATTTTTTCCTATAAATAGCTAGCTCTTCTCACTTCTTAGGAGACTTTGATAAATTGAAAAACATGAGCTCTTGAAGCCTTTACTTTCTTTGTATTGCAATTTACATTTCTATGTTAAGTTAATTCAAGCATTTCAATCTTCCAATCTCCAAGTCTATCTTCCAATCCCCATTTCAATCTTCCAATCTCCAAGTCTACCTTCTAATCTCCATTTCAATCTTCCAATCTCCAAGTCTATCTTCCAATCTCCAATTCAAACTCTAATCTCCAATCTCGAATCTAAATTTCAGTCATTTCAATTCAAGTTATTTACATTTCCGCAATCTAAATTTCTGTCATTTACTTTCAAGCACATGGATGGCATAGCCACCGTCGCTTTACATTCCAGCACTTTAATTATGTACTTCAATTCCAGTATTTACATTCCGCACTTTAATTCCAAGCACATGGTTGGCTGAGCCACCTTCATTTTCAAGTTCATGGTTGGCCGAGCCACCTTTCTTTTAATGTTCCTTTCCGCTGCCTAACTCCTTCCTTATATCCATCTATCTTGTTCGTTTCTTGTCTTTTTCTTGTGTTTGCAGCTCTGAGCTAGATCCTACAACAAGTTCCGAGCTCGGTTTCTTCCATTTGGAAGCCGGAGCTTATCAGGTACCTACCATTTTCTTCAGTAGCCTGCTCTGGCGGCGGCTAGCTCTGTCTCCCGTCATCGCCGGAGCGGAGGTCTTCATCCTCTTCGCAAGAGGAACCTCATCTGAATCCTCATCGGACACGACAACAGCCCGGTCGCCTCCTTGGACACTCTCCTCTGAATCCTCGGGTAAGTCATCTTCGGAGGACATGGAGTCCTCATCTTCCAGCGCCTTAAGCAGACGACGCGCAGCGGCGGTGGAGTTTGTCGGCATTCCAGTCGGTGCAGCTCCGCGGAGGTCGTCACTCTCCTGAGGGACGGTTGAAGGCGAAGGACGGCTGGGTGCAGTCATTGTTGGAGATGGAGAAGAAGATGAAAAGATTTTCGGATGTTTGGGTTTTTTGCGTACTGTGCGATTTTTGATTGGGGAAGAAGAAGGAGAAAGGTTTTATGCTTTTAGCTCAGGTGGGAGCGGTTTAATTTGTACTGGATGTGAGAAGATCGTGTCAGAGTGGGAGAGAATATGCAGAGGTGGTGGTTTTAATTCCCACGCTGCCTAATTAATTCAATTTAATTGAATTTTGGAGCTGTCCGTTCCAAAAGCAATTAAATGACTTAATTTGGCAGAGCTGACACGTGTCCCACTATTTAAAAGAGGCTCTTCACACGCTAGGTAGTCTAGCTCTCAGTCTTGGCCAAGATCTCGGCCGAGACTACTTCAATTTCCCCACACTTAATTTCCTGCACAAAAACGAAAAATACCCAGAAATTAAATGTGATAATAAAAAAAAAAAAATATTTACATCCTAAAATTCTAAAAGACACAAGGGTTGCCTCCCTTGCAGCGCCCTTATTTCAAGTCCTAGGCTTGACTCTCAATTTTCTTCAGTTTTTTTGAGGTGGCTCGTCCACCTTTTCAGAAACTTTTTCTTCCTGAAAATTCTCAAAGAACGGCTTTAATCTCTGCCCGTTCACCTTGAGCTCGGCGCCTGTTTTCTCATTCCTAATATCTACTGCACCATGTGGGTAAACGTTAGTAATAACAAAAGGGCCTTCCCAACGAGTTTGTAATTTTCCAGGAAATAATTTAAAACGGGAATTGTAAAGAAGAACTTTCTCCCCTGTGTGGAGGGGTTTTCCAATAATTCTCTTGTCGTGGTAAGCTTTCATTCTGACCTTGACAATCAACTGATTGTCATAGGCTAGGTCCCTCAACTCCTCTAGCTCGTGGAGTTGTAATTTTCTGTCTTGGCCAGCCTCATCATAACTTAGGTTGCATTTTCGTATTGCCCAATACGCTTTGTGTTGCAATCCTACTGGCAAGTGACATGTCTTCCCGTAAACTAGCTTGTACGGTGTCATCCCGATTGGTCCTTTGTAAGCCGTTCTACAGGCCCACAACGCGTCATCTAACCGTTGGCTCCAATCGCGTCTATCTAGGCCTACTGTCTTGGCCAAGACTGACTTCACCTCTCTATTTGACACTTCGGCTTGGCCGTTTGTTTGAGGGTGATAGGCTGTGGATACCCTATGTGTGATGCCATATTTCCTGAAAAGAGAAGTTAAAATCTTGTTGCAGAAGTGGGTTCCTCGATCACTAATGATCCCTCAAGGAATCCCAAATCTGTTTAAGATATTAGTTTTAATAAAGGAAATAACAGTCCTAGCATCATCATTTTTAGTGGCTTTCGCCTCTATCCATTTTGATACATAATCCACAGCTAAAATAATATATCTGTTGCCAAAAGAAGTAGGAAAAGGTCCCATAAAATCTATGCCCCATATATCAAATATTTCACAAGAAAGAATAAAATTCATAGGCATTTCATTTCGAGAACTAATGTTTCCCACTTTTTGACATGCCGAACAAGTTTTACAAAATAGAGCACTATCCTGAAAAATTGTTGGCCAATAAAAACCAGCCTCTAAGATTTTTAGGGTTGTTCTTCTCGCGCCAAAGTGGCCTCCACATGCTTGGGAATGACAGAATTCAAGTATGGATTTTGTTTCATCTTGAGGTACACACCTCCTTAGCAATTGATCGGATCCTATCTTCCATAAATATGGATCATCCCAAACATAATACTTACTGTCATGTTTGACCTTTACCTTCTCATAGGTAGTCATGTCACCATAGTGTTTACCTGTTGCTAGGTAATTCGCTATTTCAGCGTACCATGGTCGCGGGTTTGGCTGGAGTCTAGGCCTAGACTCCGGGCTAGACAGTACGACAGAAAACAGCTTCTCATCTGGAAATTCTGCTTTGATCTGGCTTGTGTCTCCCTTTGCTAGGCAACGGCTTAGATGATCTGCTACAAGATTTTCCCTTCCACTTTTGTCCTTAATTTCCAGATTGTGCTCCTGCATAAGAAGAATCCAACGGATTAATCTTGGTTTAGCATCATGCTTAACCAAAAGATATTTCAATGCGGAATGATCTGAAAATACAATAATTTTAGTGCCCAATAAATAAGATCTAAATTTTTCCAGGGCAAAAACTATTGCAAAGAGTTCTTTTTCAGTTGTGGTATAATTCCGTTGGGCATCGTCTAGCATCTTCGATGCATAGTAGATGACGTGGGGGTCTTTCCCTTTCTTTTGGCCAAGAACCGCGCCAACAGCAGCATCACTTGCGTCGCACATTAGTTCGAACGGCAAGCTCCAATCTGGTGGTTGGATGATTGGTGCTGTGGTCAGTCGTTCCTTCAGCTCTTCGAAGGACTTCTTGCACGCTTCATTGAAGTCGAACTCCACCTCTTTTTGTAGTAACTTGCACATTGGTTCAGCCACCTTTGAGAAGTCTTTAATGAACCTACGGTAGAAACCTGCATGACCAAGAAAACTACGAACCTCAAGCAAGCATGAGGGGTAAGGCAAGTTCTTGATAGTGTCAATTTTGGCTTGATCAACCTCAATGCCTTTCTTAGAGACTACATGTCCAAGGACAATCCCTTGGTCTACCATAAAATGGCACTTTTCAAAGTTTAAGACTAAACATGTATCAACACATCTTTTTAAAATATTTTCTAAGTTGTGTAAGCATTGATCGAAGTCATTACCATACACGGTAAAGTCGTCCATAAACACTTCGATACTTCTCTCGACGTACTCAGAAAATATGCTTACCATGCACCTTTGAAAGGTGGCTGGCGCATTGCAAAGCCCAAACGGCATGCGCCTATAGGCAAACGTTCCAAATGGACAAGTGAACGTTGTCTTTTGTTGATCTTCGGGAGCAACGGGGATTTGGTGAAACCCCGAGTATCCATCTAGGAAACAGTAGTGAGACTTTCCAGTAAGTCTCTCTACCATTTGATCGATGAAAGGCAGCGGGAAGTGGTCCTTCCGTGTGACTTGATTCAGCCTTCGGTAGTCAATACATACCCTCCATCCGTTTTGAATTCTGGCTGTTCTTTGAGTGCCATCTTCTCCTTCGATTACTGTTGTTCCAGTCTTCTTAGGGACTACCTGCACAGGAGATACCCAATTACTATCTGAGATAGGATAAATAACACCCGAATCTAACAACTTAATTATTTCTTTCTTAACAACTTCCATCATAGGAGGGTTTAATCTCCTCTGGGGTTGCCGAATGGGTTTCTTATCCTCTTCCACATGTATTTTGTGGGTACAGATGTTAGATGATATCCCCTTGATGTCTGCCATCGTCCAGCCAATCGCCTCTTTGTTTTCCTTCAAGACAGCTATCAATTTATCTTCTTCCTCTCTTGATAGCTTGGCTGAAATTATGACGGGTAGTGTGTCATCTAGGCCTAGATAGGCGTACTTCAAGTGACCTGGTAGGGATTTCAATTCTAACTGTGGTGCTTGCACAACAGAAGGTAGAAATTTAGGACTCATTGATTGCACATATTGACAATTAACTACTCCTCTCCTTTTGTTGGCAGTCTTGGCCGGCGTCTTGGCCAAGATCGGGGCCAAGACTAAGTCTTCTTCTTTTTGTTCGGCCAAACTGTCCACCATTTGTTGGAGTTCCTCTTGATTCCCAGTGCGGTCTTCTAGCTCTGGCAGTGTTTGAGTGGAAATTCCCCTGGTCAAAACATACTCAAGGGGATCGTTATGATTAATGTCAGCTATTTCTTCTGTAATTGGATCCAAAACATCCAAAAAACTAACACATTGCAAGTCGTTTGGGTGTTTTAAAGCATCTGAAATGCTGAACTTAATTGTTCTTCCGCAAAATTCCAGAATTATGCTTCCTTCGAAGCAATCTATCTTTGCTTTTGAGGTCCTTAGGAAAGGTCTTCCTAATAAAATGTCAGTGGTACAAGATGGCAATTGAACATTCATCTCTACTATATAAAAATCAACTGGATAGATAAAATCATTTACCATTACCAGGACATCAGTCACTACACCTTTAGGTCGGATGATTGTTCGATCAGCTAATTGTATCACCAAATCAGTCTCCTTCATGGTTCCGATTTTCAAGGTTTCAAATTCACTTAGAGACATTACATTGATACCAGCCCCTAAATCACAAAGGGCTTTCTCAATGATTTTGTTCCCTATTTGGCATGGAATTGTGAAGGTTCCTTGATCCTTGCACTTCTCCGGGAGTTGTTGTACTGCTGAAACGTTGTTGGATAAATTTATCCTTTCTACACCTGCAATTTTCTTTTTATTAGTGCACAATTCTTTAAGGAATTTAGCATAAGAAGGGACTTTTGCAATTAAATCCAACATTGGAATATTCACGGCTATTTTTCCAAAAACAGTCATGAAATCCCTCATTTCATCTTGTCTTTTTTCTTTTGAAGATCTCGGGGGAAATGGTGGAGGAATTTCTATAATCTCCTCCTCCTGTTTTGGCTTGCCCGAAACAGTCTCTTCTTTTTCCGGTTCTGCTGTTACGGTAGTCTTGGCCGGAGTCTTGGTCAAGACTACTTCTGGTTCAGCTTCTTCTTCCTCATCCTCTTCCACATCTTCTGAAGCGATTTTCTTCATTTCCTCATCTGTCCTCGCTCCTTTCCTTTCTGGCAACACCACTCCACTCCTCAAACTTATAGCACTCACATTATGGGCTGGATTATTTACCGTAGTAGGAGGTAATTTTCCTTGATTTGCTATTTGAGTGATTTGCTTTTGTAGCTCCGCCAAGCTAGTCTGTGTGGACTGCATGTGATTTTTCTGCAGCTCCATCAGCTGCTTGAGCGTGTCCTCCACTGAAGGGCCAGTAAGCTGCAAAGGTCTAGGGGCAGGCGGTAGTTGAGGTAAAGGAGGTTGGCCTGGCTCTTGGCCTAGATTCAGGGCAAGATTCTGATTCTGAGGTCGTGGAACGAAATGCTGGAAGTTGATAGGAGGTTGTTGTTGCTGCTGGGGTACACCTTGATTCTGATTCTGATTTGGAGGGACTGGCTCTCTCCATCTGAAGTTTGGGTGTGATCTCCATGCGTATTGGTTGCTTCCTTGGGGATAGTTTTGCATGCTACCTTGGTTCTGTGGATATGCAGCGTTGACCTGAATTATCTCTTCTGGGTGCTGGACCATATAACAGTTGTTGGTCTGATGGTCTTGTTGCTGGCATATCCCACATACCGTGGCTATTTGCTCTTGATTTCCCGAAGTCATTGGACCTGAAATGTTAACAGAAATGGTTTTAATCATATCGGTTAATTCATTTAATTTTTGTTCAACATTAAGCGAATTTAGAGAAGAAGGAGAAGCATTTCTATCCGAAATGGTATTATTTTGGCAGTTGTCTGCCAACGTTTGGAGCAACATCTTTGCTCTTGTGACTGTTAAATCTTGCAATGCTCCACTTGCGGCTGAATCCACTTTTTCCTTGCAACTTGGGAGCATCCCATCATAGAAATATTGTATCATAGTGTTGTCTGCTACGCCATGAGTGGGGCAGACTTCTTGCAAATCTCTGAACCTTTGATGATACTCAGAGAAGCTTTCTCCGCTTCTTTGTTGTATAGCGGCCATATCTTTCCTAGCTATGCCAGCCTTCGTGGCATTCCAGTACTTGTTGAGGAACATGGTGGACATCTCAGCCCATGTGTTGATGGTATTATGAGGTAGACTGTAAAATCAGTTCTGAGCTCCCCCTTCTAGAGAGCTTGGAAAGGCCTTCAGCTTCGCCCTCTCCATGGTTACCATAGTGGGTTTCATGATGTCACACTGAACATGTAAGTTTCTTAAGTGCTTGAATGGATTCTCGTTGGAATGGCCGTAAAACTTGGGGAGGTTGGCCACCATGTTAGTCTTTATGGACCAATCATTGGCCAATGGAGGGAGATTGATGCAGGAAAAGGTCTCCTGCTCAGCTGTTTTATTCAGCTCCCTCATTGTCGGTTCTGGTTGCTGGTCCGCCATGTCTTGGTCTGAATCTAGGCCAAGACCGTGGTCTAGACTATATTCTGATCCGGAATTAGAACCTTCCGATCCGCTTTCTTCTTGGGCTGCCCTTAGTCGAGCTTGCCTCCTTAGCTGTGCTTCGGTCCTAGTGAGATTGGGATTGATGGGTAACAAATCTTGTTCTCTACTTGAGGACCTGGTCATCAACTGTCATAAAATATTAATAAAACAAAAACTACAAATACCGTTAGAGATCCCCAGCAACGGCGCCAAAATTTGACCGCGCGTCGAACACGTCAAATATAGTAGTGAAATAGTTATGGAATTGGGGGTAGAAATACAACTTATCACTGTCTACAATAGCTTGTAGATGATGGTAAGAGGATCGTCCACAGAGACCTCTAGGAGATGTAATTCTTGAGTTGACTTCCTCGTCAATGAGTTTTGGTTGGTTGTTATCTGAAACTAAAGACAAAACAGAAAGCAATGAAAACAGTTCAAAATATAAAATAGTATTGGCCGAAGTCTAGGCCAAGACTGCGGGCTAGATTGGGAATAAGTCTTGTGATACGGAATTCCAGGTAAGGGTGATGGGTGAGCTTGCATTCTTATGCATCGATCATGGACTGAAATATGTTCATCTCTTCTTCATAGTACTGCTATAGAGTGGAGGAACTCCTTTTCACTCTTATCTTCCCTCCTCTTCAAACTATCTGGCGGGTACTCCCTCTCCTGATAATCCTAGCCAAGGGACACCTTGCTGGTTAAAGGGTTTATCCGTTTGACTGCTGTCTTGAATGGTTGCTCACCTCTTCAATGGCACAGGGGAAGACAGTACCTAGGCTAAGTTCCTAGGTTGTCAATCTGGTCTCTACCTATTTTACCTATTCTTCTAGTCTGCTCGAGACTAGTCACCTACTCCGTCTAGCCGGCGGGTACTCCCTCTCCTTCTAGACTGGTTACAACTCTTCTCTCCTAGAGAACAAGGATGATCAAACCTTGGCTCTAGTGAGTAAGCGATGGATTAAGTTCAAGAATAAATAAATACAAAGAAAGAGATTGTGAAGAACGGATTGTGTCTCACGATTGCATTAAGAACTTCAGCTCATCACCCTTACCAAGAATGGGTTTTCAGTTACTCATACTCATGGATAAAAGATAAAGAAATTAACTTGCATAAATATTATATATCCGAAATAGATTCGGAGCAAAGTATTTTAACAATGGCCAACTAAGGAAGAAGAATTGCGTAGCTAACTAGGAAAATCCGATTGCCGACAGAGGTGAATAATGTTCAGCTAAAATAGCCATCAGAACCTCTGTCCCAATCCAACTAAAACTCCTAAAATATCCTAAAAGATTATTACAATTTAATTGTTCATAAATGGAAACTAAATCGCAATTAATAAAAGAGGGAGATCCCATTCGGGATTCTTCAAAAGATTGGCTTCAGATCCCTCTAAAATAGCGGAACAGCTGCTACGTGCCAGCTGTGAGAGTTCAACTCTGAAAGTACTTCAATCGCTCCAGGCTGCAGTCTGAGCGCAAAGGAGTCTTGGCCGAAGTCTAGGCCAAGACGATTCTGGTAAGCGCACTGCGTCAGATACGAACCTGTCTAGGCCAAGGTCCAGGCCTAGACTCGAATAAACAGCTTCGGCTCCAAACTTCGTGAATTCTTCTCATTCAGCCTCCAAACCAGACCTGATCAAATGTGGGAGATTAAAGGGAATATCAATAGAATTACTGTCCAAAATAACTAGAAAATGGACAATAAAACATGATGAAATGCAATGCAATCAATCACGCTCTCCCACCATCCGAGCACCCGAATGGAGCACGTTACCACTCCACCATCAATTTCGTGCGGCAGATCACACTCCCCCACCATCCCTCAATACCCGAATGGAGCACGTTACCACTCCACTATCAATTTTGTGCGGCGGATCACACTCCCCCACCATCCGAGCATCCGAATAGAGATACATTACCACTCCTCTTTCAAAATTTCGTATGACGGTTCAAAACCCCACGTTTTAAAAAACATTCGTGTGGCGGTTCAAAACCCCACCTTCCAAGTTTTGTGTAATGACTTGTTCGTCCACTTATCAGTCCAATCGTGCGGTGACTTGGTTACCCACGTCAATGTGACGACTTGGTCGTCAATTTATCAGTCTTGTCATGGTGACTTGGTCACCCGTGTTGGTGTGACGACTTGGTCCTCCACTCTACAGTAGCGTCATGGTGACTTGGTCACCCATGTTGGTGCGGCGACGTGGTCGTCCACATCCAGTCAGGTTGTGTAGTGATGTGGTCACTCACTCCAAGTCGTGTTGTGCGGCGACGTGGTCGTCCACATCCAGCCGTGTTGTATAGTGACGTGGTCACTCACTTCAAGTCGTGTTGTGCGGTGACGTGGTCGTCCACATCCAGTCATGTCGTGTAGTAGCGTGGTCACTCACTTCAAGTCGTGTTGTGCGGCGACGTGGTCGTCCACATCCAGTAGTGTCGTGTAGTGACGTGGTCACTCACTTCCAATCGTGTTGTGTGGCGACGTGGTCGTCCACATCTAGTTGTGTTGTGCGATGACGTGGTCGTCCACATCCAGATCCTCCTCGCTATCAGAGAAGAATTCCTCACTATCAGAGAAGATCGTCCTCACTATCAGAGAAGAACTCCTCACTATTAGAGAAGATCGTCCTCACTATCAGAGAAGAAGACCTCACTATCAGAGAAGATCCTCCTCGCTATCAAAGAAGAACTCCTCACTATCAGAGAAGATCCTCCTCACTATCAGAGAAGAAGACCTCACTATCAGACAAGAACTCCTCACTATCAGAGAAGATCCTCCTCGCTATTAGAGAAGAACTCCTCACTATCAGAGATCGTCCACCTCACTACCATTCTTCCACAGTATCCTAAGGTACATTACTATCAACCAACATCCGAGCAAAGGTACGTTCCAATCATCATTTTACAAATTCTGCAATTTACATTTTCCTCACTATCTGAGTAGTCTTTATTTACATTTCCTGCACTTCCCCTCCTCCCAGAGCGACTTTATTTACATTTCCTGCAAATCCCCTCCTCCCAGAGTGACTTTATTTACATATTTACATTTCCTGCAAACCCCCTCCTGCCAGAGCGACTTTATTTACATTTCCTGCACTTCTCCTCCTCCTAGAGCAACTTTATTTACATTCCCTGCAATTTATCTCCTCCCAGAGCGACTTTAGTATCTTGTCTTTTAAAAGGTGTGAGAGGTCACGTCCCTCACATCATGTCTTTTTAACGTTGTGAAGGTCACGTCCCCACAACTTGTCTTTTAAAAGGTGTGAAAGGTCACGTCCCTCACATTATGTCTTTTTAACGTTGTGAAGGTCACGTCCCTACAACTTGTCTTTTAAATGGTGTAAAAGGTCACGTCCCTCACATCATGTCTTTTTAATGTTGTGAAGGTCATGTCCCCACAACTTGTCTTTTAAATGGTGTGAAAGGTCACATCCCTCATATCATGTCTTTTTAACGTTGTGAAGGTTACGTCCCCACAACTTGTCTTTTAAAAGGTGTGAAAGGTCACGTCCCTCACATTATGTCTTTTTAACATTGTGAAGGTCACGTCCCCACAACTTGTCTTTTAAAAGGTGTGAAAGGTCACGTCCCCCACATCATGTCTTTTAACGTTGTGAAGGTCACGTCCCTCACATCATGTCTTTTTAACGTTGTGAAGGTCATGTCCCCACAACTTGTCTTTTAAAAGGTGTGAAAGGTCACGTCCCTCACATCATGTCTTTTTAAACATTGTGAAGGTCACGTCCCCACAGCATGTCCTTTTTCAAACATTTAAATTTTCATAGTTGGGTCAGAGATACATCAGCATTAGTCAAACACTCAAGCATCAATCAGCGACGGCCTACGAGTATGACCCTCGACGGAGCTGAAGTTTATATTTTCTGCATCGACGTCTGAGAATTGCGGTGTCCCCGTTCATATGTCAACTTTCATTTCTTGCATAGAGGTTCGAGAATTGCGGTGTCCCCATTCGGATCTCAATTTATGTTTTCTACCTAGATGTCTGACAATTGCGGTGTCCCCGTTCGGACGTCAAATTACATTTTTCACACCTTGCTTTCAACATCAACCTAGGGACTACGAGTACTACCCTCGCCCAGGTCAGAATTTGCCAATCACCCACTCCCAGGTAAGTCTGCATTTAAATTCTGCATTTTCAAAACCATTGCTGGTTCGGTAGCAACCATCTTTACTGCTCATAAAAAATTTCGACTACACCAGATTTTTGATAAGACAGTAAAGAAGGGGCAACTGTTGCTACCCGATTTTGGATTTTAAGTTTTTCGTCAAAAAGATTTTGTCATTTCAAGCATCAATTGGCTTAAATCATACGCTAGTTTATTTGCGTCAATCTGATGTTTATTTTTACGCTTAATGTCATTTAAATTTTATTTCATACATTTTTTGCATTTTTATCACTTTTTCCGTTCGAACCCGTATCGGTTCCCGAGTCAAATTCTCTAAACTAAGGGTCGAATAATTTCGCTTATTAGCTACTTTTTATTATTATTTTTGCTAACTCGGGTTATCTCTTTGCGTTTCGTTCAATTTTTATTTTAGTATTTTGTTAGGCTCAAACTTTTATTGCTTATAAGCATATATTTTTTATCGAACTATATGATGAAATTTTCATCGCTCACTGTATTTTAATTATTTCAGCTTATTTTATTATACGCTTTAGCATTTTCGGTTCGCGTTTTTATCCATTTTAAGGCAAAATTGCTCGTACCATCGCCTTGAACTGAATAGTTAAATAATAAATCAAGCTTTGCATCTCTACCATTGATCTAGTTGACTTTTGAAAGTCAACCAAGATCAATGGCCCTCATATTTTTCACATAGGCATGCATCTTCTTCATTTGGTTCATGTACGAACCCAGGAAACAAGCTTTCCTCATCTCTTCGCGGTCAAATCTTGCCTCGATCGTCGTCCCTACGCAATCAGCAGCCTCGAGCCTCGCTAACAATCCTCAGCCACACAACCGTTCCCACCACTACTCGTCGACACGTCACCCTCGCTCAACTGACTTACTCGCCTATAAATACCAAGCTCGAGCGATTGATTGAGGCGGGGATAGAGGAGCTAAGTGAAGAGCTCGTGAACTCTATCCTCCATTGTTCTCTATTTATTTATTTTTTTCCTTCATTTCTGCATAGTTATTTATTTGTCACCGCCATCGGTGAAGACGCGCTCCGTCGCTGCCACTGCCGTACGCCTCCACTCCTGCTGCCGCAGCCTTCTGCCGTCGCCTGCTGTAGTCACTGGAGCTGCTGGTCTGCTGCCTTGCGTCGTGCTTTGCTGCGTGTCTGGTTCGGTTGCTCAAGGAGGAAGAAGACGCAGTTGAAGGGAGGGAGATGATGAACAGTGCATGTTCATTTTAATTGGTCATGGGCTTGGCATTGTGCCAAGCCCAAACGGGAGGAAAGAAGCGGGCAATGTCATTTTTAGTTTGGTTTGATCAAGCCAAGCCCAAATGCAAAGAAGAAAGGGTTGGCTGCTAATGAGCCCAATTTCTAGGCCCAGTGGGCCTAGTCCAATTTGAGCCTATCACATTTATTTTTGTGCCGATTTTTTATACTTGTACTATTTATTTATTTTTGCACTTGTACTGTTTATTTATTTTTCGTATGCTTATATGCTTATATGCTTGTATGCATGCTTAGATAATTATTCTGTTCAAATTAATCATTTTCGCTCACGTACAACAATTGTCGAATATTTAATCGTTCAATGTTATCCTCTCCTCGTGCCAATAAACTCAATCAAAAAAGAGAAAAATCGCTCGTACAACTTTATCAAGTAAACGTTTCTTCCCTTTTATTTATTCATTCTTTTTCACATAAATGCTCGTATGCATGAATATTTTTGAAATTTAATCTGTTGGGCATGATCACTAAATTAAGACTTTTTATTTTTCAAACATGATTAAACACCTCTTTCTCCGGTAACCTTTTTAGGATGTGACTCGGGTGCCTAACACCTTCCCGAGTCCATAACACGACCCCAAACCAATGTTCTCAGGTTCAGACCCATTTCGCCTTAGTTTTTATTTTTTTATGCCATGACAATAGGTTCCCTAAACCTACAAACAAAATAGGGTGGCGACTTCATTGCATTATGTGAGATGAGTCCAATTTCGTCTCACATCGCATCCTAAACCCGCGTCGCGCAAAAATTCCATAAAGGGGGTGCGACAAGTAGGTTAATTAATTGAATAACTTAATTAATTAAAACTAAATTTCACAAACCCAACATTAAGCAAGTTAAATTTGAAAAGATGTCTAATTACTTGTTTTTTTCTTCCATATTTCTTTCTTTCTAGTTCTTACTCTAACAATAGCAACGTATGAAATAGAAAATAACAACAACAACAATAATAATAATTAAAAAAATAGTCTAAAAATAATTGTGATTATAATTTAATAAAAGGGAGAATCTTGTTACTGTATTTTTTCTTTAATTTTTCTTCTTTTCATAATAATATCATATTTTATTATCTTTTGAATGAAAAAAACATACTTTCTGAGTTTATTGGATTAGAATAATAATAGTAGTAATAGTTATTAGTCATGAAACTATTATTTCTATTATAAATAAATAAACTATTTTAATTTTAAAATATTTTTTATTAGATTAGGATGATAATAACGTTAGATTATTTATGTATCTCATCTAATACATAACTTTTTAATTTTTTTCCTATAACTTATGGCTTAGAACATGATTTCTTATTTAATTTTCTTCATTATATCAACATTCGTCACTCGGATTAAGAATCTAGGAGTGAGATCTTTTGTGTACATTTTACAACAGTCTATTAGGTTATACGAATTTACTCTCATCCATTTGTTATTAATTAAAAAATTAATTTAACTTTAAAGTTTTAAGGACTTTAAGTTTACGATAAATATTTATTTAATTATTTTAGGTATAATGATAACTTATAAATTAGTAACTACCCATTAATCAATTTTTTAAATTTTTTTTTTATATATGACTCATGCTTATTGAGTTGCACATTTTTTGGATAGACAGAAGTGAGATTCAGACTTGTGTCATTTAATTTTAATTTTTAATTTAAAGATTAAAAAGGTTACTCATTGTAACGATATCTTATCTCAAAGTTAATTTAACTTTAACGTTCTAACGACTTTAAGTTTACAATAAATATTTATTTATTATATTTTATATACTTATCGCATATTATCTTGATGACGTAGATCATGAGTTCGATCCATAATATTATAATGATAACGAATAAAAATATAACCATTTTTTAAAAAGAATATCTTATTACTTTACCTAGTACATATTTTAGGGTAAACTACATAAAAAAAATTATAGTTTCAAAAATCTTTCACTTCAAACACTATAATTTTAAAACATAAATTAGAAACCCTATAATATCCTAAAATATTTTAATATAAACATTATAAATATTTAAAAAATAAAAATAAATGGTAAAAAGTTGAAAAAAACTTATAAATATTGGAGGAAAATGTATAACTATAACTATTTGATGATTAGATTATAAAATATTAATTTTCAATATCTCTTTTTAATTATCTAACTTAATCATTTGATATTGTTCAAACTCATTATTCAACTTTTTTCACTGAATTGATTTTAGAAAAAGTTATAAATTATCTTTTTATTTGTCACTTATAGCTATTTTATGTACTGCCTTCAAATTATAGCTAAATAATTAAAATAAAATAAATACTATTAACCCATGTTGAAAATATTTTAAGCACAATATATAATATTTATTTCATAAAACAATTATGTAGAAAATTATTTTAATAATATATGGCTAATATTGTCAATACTTGTAAATAAAATTCTCAATTATTCTCAAAAAGATTGTTATTTATTTTACCATATAATTTATGTTATAAAAAGTATAAATATTACTATTTATTTTCACTTTTATCTAGTTTATGTTTCTTCAACTCTCTTAAAATCAACCCCTTTATAAAATTAAAATAATAAAATAAAACAAAAAATATTAACTCGAATAAAGAATATTATTTTTAAAATAATTAATAACACTTAAAATAATTTACATTTAAAAATTGATTCAGATATATTTTTTATGTTTAACAAATAATTTAAATTTAGAAATAGATTAACTTATATTCTCAATTATTCTCATAAAGATTGTTATTTATTTTACCATATAATTTATGTTATAAAAAGTATAAATATTACTATTTATTTTCACTTTTATCTAGTTTATGTTTCTTCAACTCTCTTAAAATCAACCCCTTTATTAAATTAAAATAATAAAATAAAACAAAAAATATTAACTCGAATAAAGAATATTATTTTTAAAATAATTAATAACACTTAAAATAATTTACATTTAAAAATTGATTCAGATATATTTTTTATGTTTAACAAATAATTTAAATTTAGAAATAGATTAACTTATATTTTACTCATTATGAGTGTTTTTCAATTCCATTATTTTAAGAATATTTCTGACATTTTAGCTCCACGAGTAAATTACATAAATTGATCTCCCACAACCTCTTTGAATATAGTGATGAACTTGCTAGTAATCAACCAAGGAAATATTTTTATCAAAGAATATGTAAAAATAAAGGTTCATAAGAATAATTTCATAGGAAAATAGTTTCTATATTTAACATGTTTTAGTTCTTAAATAAATTATCTTTCTCTTTTTTATTTTAGCATTTTAAATTATTAAATTATTTAAATAATTTTTTTAATTATAATTTAATATTATGATGTGAATATTTCATACTATAAAAAAATATTTAATATAAATTTAAAGTTTAAAGAATTAATTTAATATACATTAATTATTCATAACTTTAATATTAAGTCTCTTTTTAAAAATATATAGTTTATACAAATATAATTTATTTTTGCTAACTTTCTTAACTCACAATACTAAGTATACTTTTCTATTATAAATTATTTAATAATTTTAAATTCTTACTAATGGTTAAGTATATAATAATTCTTTATTAATTAAATAAATGGTCATTTAATAGTAGAAATAAAAATGCAATACTTAATTGAAAAATAATTTATCAGTTTGTTCACTTTCTAATTTACTATTATTAGTGTTATTTTAAAATATTGTCGCACCCCCTTTTCGATTTTTACGGTGAAATGTTCGGGACGAAATGTGAGACAAAATATGACTTGTCTCACATCATGCAAAATGAAGTCGCCACCCTATTTTCTAAGGTTTAGGGAACCTAATCGTCATGGCATAAAAAATAAAAACTAAGGCACAATAAGTTTATACCGAAGAACAACGGTTCGAGGTCATTTTTATGGACTCGAAAAGGAGTTAGGCACCCGAGTCACATCCTTAAAAGGTTACTGGTAAAAGGGTGTTTGGAAAATATTTTTAACATGTAATTTGGGCCCTCAAAGGTGACGTTACATCTAGTATTTTTCGTAGGGACATTGTTATTTCCGATCAGGGCCGATGGACGGGGTTACCATTTTTCTATTTTCTGGACGAGGTTATCGTTTTTCTCTTTGCTAGAGCGGACGTTCCCCCCTTATCATCGGTCCATGCATGATTAATTAATTACTACGTGATCCTATCATGGATAAAAACTAGCACGATACCAATTTAGTGAATGCAAATAACTGTGTGGGATCGAAGCCACCATGCTCATGTATCAATGCATAACAATTAATTTCATGGCGTAAAAGCAAGTGATTTAAACACGTAAACATGTGCGTCGATTTTATTTTCTAACAATTCTAAATATCATGCATACGATTATGATATCAGTTTTTAACATTTCTAAATAGCATGCATACAAGTAATATTTGCGAAAAATATTGAATAAATAAAAGAGACTAGAAGGGCGTACTTGCGAGCGAAGACTTAAAGATTACCTACAAATTGAGAGTGTTAGCGATAGTTCGAAGAATAATAAATAATAAAAATGCACGCAAATATTTATTTAGTTTATAAGCAAGCAATTTAATTAAATAAAATATGGCATAATTAATAATCAATTTATTTATGTCATGCAAGCATACTAAAAATTTTACAATAATTTAAACATGGCATAAACAAATCATCATACGAAACATGTGAATATTCCAAACGAAAATTAACGCGTAAAATAATTAGACAAATTATCGCATACAAAGCATGTGAGCAATTGCATATGAAATTTAAGCACGAAATCAAAATAAGCAATTTATCGCATGTGAAGCATAATACGAAAATTAAACATGAAAGTTTACGAAAAATAAATGGGTTGGGCCCGTCACTCTTGCCAAAACAGCAGCTGGGCTTGGGATGAAATCAAGCCCAGCTTTCATTTAATCCAGATGGGCTTGTGATGAAATCAAGCCCATCACCTTTCCTTTCCATATTCCCGCCCAAACCATTCTTCTTACCTTTCTTCTTCTTCCTTGCTTCGTCACCACAACACAACCAAAACAGGTCCCAAAACTTCAGCGACACAACAACAACTCAAATCAACCAAAACAGCAACTCAAATCAACCAAAACAATAATTTATTTCAAAGAAAACAGTAGGCAATTTCAAGGGAAACGCAATTAAGCAATCAACGCAACAATTGCTCAATTAATTAACCAAAGCAAGGAATAATTAAATTGAAGCAAACATACTGATTTCAACTTAACAACAGAGCATTTGAAGCAAGTTTGAGCAATTTATTCATGCATTAAGGACAAAAATAAAAATTAAAGGAAAACTAGAGTGAGAAA
This sequence comes from Viola odorata, assembly GCA_963691705.1. NCBI lineage: Eukaryota > Viridiplantae > Streptophyta > Magnoliopsida > Malpighiales > Violaceae > Viola > Viola odorata. Next base: position 1,983,608 of record OY829539.1, read on the forward strand.
GCTTACTTGCCAGGAGAGCTTAACCAAGAAGGAAGTGCAAGAAATTGGGAGTGAGAGTGAAATTAGGTGCTGTCGCGCCCCGAAAAATTAAAAAATTCGCGAGTGTGCAACGAAATTTGAGACCTTACAATGCTCAGCGTAAACAGACGCCTCGCAACATGCAATGAAGTCGCCACCCTAATTTGGTTGCTAGGTTTAGGGAACCTTAATCGTCATGGCATAAGAAATATAATAAGTAAAAAACTAAAGGCACAAAAAGGGGGTCTGGACCCCAGACAAAGGTTTGGGGTCGTATTATGGTCTCGGGAAGGTGTTAGGCACCCGAGTCACATCCAAAAATGGTTACCGGTTGATGAGAGAGGTGTTAAAAAGGTGTTTGCTAAAATGTGTTTTGAAAAAGGGGGCCCTCATAGGAATTGATATGCGTGTGTTTTCTAGATATTTTCTCTCTAATTTTGTATGTTTTCCCCTCCTTGATGCTACTAACTTGCTCTGTTTTCAATACTTTTACCATATCCAGCCCTGGAGGAGAAAAAGACAGAAAGCACACGTTTTGGGATGGAATTGAGCAGCTTTGGAAGTCTCCCAGTCTTCGTCGCGGCCTAGACGTATTTCCTCAGTCGAGCCCTAGATGCGCGCATTCGTGTCCAGCCCTGGACTATCTGTGAAGCCAAAAGGTGCTGCGTTTAGCCCTAGATCAGAAGCCGCACGTGCTTGCAATCCTCCTTGGAGCGCACGAAGAGAGACGCCAGCAAGATTCCTCTCTGATTCCTTTTGAGCATCCTAGGAATATTCTACTTTCCAGCCCAGGAATATTCTTCTTTACAGCCCAGCTGTCCCTTTCCTCATATTTTGTCTTCTTCCCTTAGCTGGACTTGTCCTCTAGTTAGCTTAGGGTTGTATATAAACAGTAACTTTAGGATTTTTAGGGTAAGCAACATTGGTAGGAGGCAGAAATCAGCATACTTTCTATTTTTCTCCCTTCTTTGGGATTTGTTCCTCCATCTTCAAGCTGTAGCCGCCGGCCAGCCTTACTCTTTCACCGGAGCTTTTCAGCTCCGGCTGGTATTTAATAGTTTTCTTCCCATTTTCTGGTTTTCCTTTTATGCTTGTTATCAAATCTATTTATATTTATGTTATTATGAGTATGAGTAGCTAGATCCTTTTGTCTTAGCAAAGGTTTTTCCAAGGGTTGCAAGGGTAGTTGTGAAGCCTTAATGCCCTTCATAAACTCTTCTGCGTGTATTTAATCTCTTGCCATTTTACTGTCATATTGCACTGGATCTGTAGAAGCCTGATCAACTGCTGTATTTCCCTTTGTAATTACTGCCATTTCTTTAGAATCAGTAGGCACCTAGCCCGGAGTCATCAGGTTGCTGGTCCAATCCGGCTAGGGCTGGAGGTTAACTAGGGTGGATCTGACAACGTCTTGCCCTAGACGTGTCTTCCTCCACTTCATGGGCCTCTAGATCTCCCCATAAGCGAACCTTGGGGAAGGACGGAGTGTCAAGGTCTTGCCATAAGCGTACCTTGGGCGAGACTTCTCTTACGAAGGTAGACAGGAGGCCTAAGCGTTCCTGGCCTCTATAGCACGTCTTCAGTGTGAGAGTGGAATATCCTTGAGCTGATGACCAACTAGGCCTAGACGCAACCCGTAGAATCACCTTGCTAAGACTCTTTCCCATTATCTGATTTACCCCTCTTGTGATATTGTTTTATTGCCTTTAGATAATTTTTACTTTATTTAGTCCACTTGTTAGCCTTAGTCTCCAGATCTCGCTGGTTAATTTCATTAGCCAGCCCAAAACCCCCCAGTGTTACTTGTTACTGTTTAGACCTTGACATACACTATGAACAGAATATTACCATTAATCCTTGTGGTTCGACTCTGATTTGCCCTATACACATTTATTGTGCATTTTGCTAGCAGAAAATATTACTTTTGAGTGACGATCAAAAATTGTCACTTTAGTCTTTTCTATGATTATGACCGTTCAGGAATAATTAAAAAATCTTTCTGACGGGTTTACCGTTTATCAAGATTGATTGATTATTCCTGACCGCGACGTGATGAGACTGAATTTTCCGTAAGACTGAATGAGCACCTTCTTTTTTCATCATCGGGCCATGCATGATTAAATTACTTACTACGTGATTCTATCATGGATAGCTAGCAGAGTACAGATTAAATGAAAGGTTTTTGAAAAGATAAACTGATGTTGGATCGAAAGTCCCCATGTACATGCAGTCAATATAAGCGAGAATTTAAAATCACATGAACATGGCATTTTAAGCAATCTTTAAACACGTTGTTCATGTGGGTTGATTTTAATTCTAGCAGTTCTATATATCATGCATGCAATTGATATTTGCAGAAAGCATCGAATAAATAAAAAGGAATCGAAAGGCGTACTTTCGAGCGAAGCTTGAAATTAAAACCTACAAAAATGAGAGTGCTAGCGATAGCTCGAGAAATAAATAAACAATTTTATGAGTGCGAAAATTTTAAATGACAGTTGATTGCATACGTAGAATGATGGATTTTACGCATATGAGAATTAAATGCTGAGTTTGATAAGTGCAGGAAAATAAATGATGACAGTTGATTGTATGCGAGAAATGATGGATTTAACGCATACGTGAATTAAATGCTGAGTTGATTGCATGCGAAAAATGATTAATTTTACGCATACGAGATTTAAATGATGACATGATTGCATGCGAGAAATGATCTATTTAACGCATACGAAAATTAAATGCTGACATGATTGCATGCGAGAAATGATGGATTTAGCGCATACGAAAATTAAATGCTGAGTTGATTGCATGCGAAAAATGATTGATTTTACGTGTACGAAATTTAAATGCTGAGTTGATTGCATGCGAAAAATGATTTATTTGACGCATACGAAATTTAAATGCTGTTTTGATAAGTGTAGAAAAATTAAATGTAGTTGACGATTTACAGGGAATTAAAAAAGTTTGATGATTTGCAGAAAATAAAATAGGTTGATAATGCAGAAAATAAGCAGTTGGATATTTGCAGAAAATAAAACAGTTGATATTGCGGAAGAGTTTCCAGCAGCTTGCGAAAAATTAAAGCAGTTGATATTTGCAGAAAATAAAACAATTGATATTTGCAGAAAATAAACAGGTGATATTTGCAGAAAATAAAACAATTGATATTTGCAGAAAATAAACAATTGATATTTGCAGAAAATAAACAGTTGATATTTGCAGAAAATAAAATAATTGATGTTTGCAGAAAATAAAACAATTGATATTTGCAGAAAATAAACAGTTGATAGTAGCAGAAAATAAACAGTTGATAAATTGCGGAAGAATTTCTAGCAGCTTGCGAAAAATTAAAACAGTTGATATTTACGAGAATTAAAATGCGACCGACCATGTAGGCGGTAAAATGAATGATTGAATTTAAATTACCGAAAGTAAATTGCGGAAATTTAAACTACGGATAATTTAAACAGTTGATAAGTACGGAAAATTAAACAGTTGATAGTACGAAAAATAATCATACGAAGCATACGAAATATTTTTACGAAAAAGACGTGATCCGAAATCTCGGAAAGAAATGAAAATGGGTTGGGCCCAACTAAAAAAGTGAAAGAAAAATGGAAAATGGGCCAGGAATAGTGCCTGGCCCATGAAAATTAAAAGGAATCACCTTTGACGCATGAATAGGCCATTATGGCACTATTCATCGTCATCTTCACCACGTCGCCAGCGACCAAGGTCCGGCCACCCGTGGTCGGATCTTGAAAATCTTCATACCGGGACGCTCGTCTCCTCAACGGCTTCCCGACCGTACGAACTTGGACTCGCAGTTTAAATCGTACAGAGTTTAATTTTGAAAAAATGATGAAACCATTAATTATCGAAAACTAATTAATTCGCACAATCTAGCTAACGATTTTTAAAATTGAAAGCATGTATTTAATCTACATCATGCACATGAATTAATGGCACAAAAATAAGCAATTTATCTAATCCAAACCAAGCAAAACGAATTAAAGAAGGAAACGATTAAAAGGAACGAAAGAAAAAGCTTGAAGAGAAGCTTACTGTGAAACTTTAAACTGAGGCAATCGAAGCTCTAAGTGAGCTATCGATCAAGAGAGGGAAGAAGCAAGGTTTTCTTGCAAAATTGGTACCCATTTTTCGTTGAAGGATGGCTTGTATTTATAGCCAAAGATCGCGTGGCGTTTGGACGAGGGTGCTGCGCGTGGTGGCCGTGAGCGTGCGCTGGCGGGGCTAGGGGAGCCGTGATGATGGCTGGACGGGATAGGGAGCTACGGGCTTGAGCTAGGAAGCGACGGGAGCAGGTAATCCCGGTGGTCTGCTCCGCTGCACTCCACGCCCACTGTGCATGTGCACCATGCTAGGTAATTCAAGGGTCGTTGATCTGGTTGACTTTCCTTGGTTGACCAGATCAACGACCATGATTAAATGGCCCTTTATCTGATTTAAATGCCTCGAGCCGGTTCCTGCGAGCAAACATTCTGAATTTTCAAGCCGAAGGTGCCTTTGCGTAGAGAAAAATACGAAGGGTTTAACCGTCTACTGCGAATGACGAGAATTTTTCGTTTAACGTGTTTATTCTCGCGTTCAAAAATGTGAAACGTTCGGACGGAAAAATAATGACGTTACACCGAAAATTACCCGAAATGCTGTAGACCGTTGTGAACGGAAAAAAAAACTAGCAACTAGTTGATGGAAAACATTTCAAATTCAAGCTATTGTCCGAGCGAACTTACCCGGGTCCAATAAAAGCTCGGACGAAAATAATAATAAAAAAATAAAAAAATAAAAAAACTAAAAAATACGCTAAAATACTAAAAATCCTAAAAATCATGAGATGACCTAAAATGAGGAAAAAACTAGCAAATGACTGCCGGATAGTTAAAGATGTGATTTTTAAGGCTAAAAATAATAATGATAATAACAATGAAAATACGTGACAAAAATTTAAATATGCTATTTCGAAAGCTGACGATGCTAACGACGCTACTAAAATGCGATGAAACACTTAAAAATGCTAGCGACAGTAAATCAACTGAAAATGACTGTAAATTAACTAAATAACAGAAATGCTAAAATTAAGTAAAAATGGCGTCAAAATTCGAGTATCAACAGTTGCCCCCCTCTTTACTGTCTCATCGAAGGATTTGATAAGCAGTAAAGACGGTTGCCCCTATATATCCAAATTTTGGCGACACAACAGGTCTTACCTCAAGCTTACAGTGATGAAGTCGTTCTGGGAGGAGGTAGGTCGTTGTTGTTATTCGTTGATTGTCACTCTGGGAGGAGATATGTCGTGGATGTCACTCTGGGAGGAGATAAATTTGTTGAATGTCACTCTGGGAGGAGATATTGCTGTGGACGTCACTCTGGGAGGAGGTATATTTTTGGGATGTCACTCTGGGGGGGAGGTAGTTTGTTGAACGTCACTCTGGGAGGAGGTAAGTTGATGTCACTCTGGGAGGAGGTATGCTTTTGATGGTGTTATTTGGTGATAAGGAAATTGATATTGTCACTGGGAATTAACAAGGTGTCTATAAAATTGATGATATTGTTCGTGGATGTCACTCTGGGAGGAGATAATTGGTTGATGTCACTCTGGGAGGAGGTATGCTTTTGGATGTCACTCTGGGAGGAGGTATTTGGTCGATGTGACTCTGGGAGGAGGTAAGTTGATGCCACTCTAGGAGGAGGTATATCGTAGACGTCACTCTGGGAGGAGGTATGCTTTCGATGTCACTCTGGGAGGAGATAGTTGGTTGCAGTCACTCTGGGAGGAGGTAATCGTTGATGTCACTCTGGGAGGAGGTATGCTTTCGATGTCACTCTGGGAGGAGATAGTTGGTTGTTGTCACTCTAGGAGGAGATAGTTTTGTTGATGTCGTCACTCTGGGAGGAGATAGATTCGTCGATGTCACTCTAGGAGGAGGTAATCGCTGATGTCACTCTGGGAGGAGGTATGCTTTGATGTCGTCACTCTGGGAGGAGATAGATTCAATCGGATATCCTGCAAAGATATAAACTTAGATCTATTCGGATATTGAGAGAAACATAAATGACGACTCCACTGGGGGGATAATCGCTTGACATGTGACTGACGTTGCTTCGGAAGGATAATGCGCGATTCGCAGAAGTATGAATGATTTGTCCTAATGATGTCACTCTAGGAGGAGGAAATAATTATGCAGAAATGTATAATTATGTAAATGATGTCACTCTGGGAGGAGAAAATGCATGATGGTGTCACTCTGGGAGGAGGAAATATAGTACAGAAATGCAAACAACGTCAATTCCCGTAGGAGAAGACGCGAAATGCGGAAACTAAACTAAGGCCACTCTGGGAGGAGAAAAATGTTGATGCTGTCACTCTGGGAGGAGGAAATACGGTACAAAAATGCAAACAACGTCAATTCCCGTAGGAGAAGACACGAAATGCGGAAACTAAATTAAGATCACTCTGGGAGGAGAAAAATGCTGATGCTGTCACTCTGGGAGGAGGAAATACGGTACAGAAATGCAAACAATGTCAATTCCTGTAGGAGAAGACGCGAAATGTGGAAACTAAACTAAGGTCACTCTGGGAGGAGAAAAAATGCTAATGCTGCCAGCGGCCTTGATACGAACCTAGAATGCGCCTGCATCCTGCTCAGGAGGTAACGACCCCAAGGACAAGACTTTCCCACGATTTGCAGCTGTAAGCAGTCCTCACCTGATATTAGTGTTTGCACTCACGCTCTGAAACAAGGCTAAGTGTTTTACGCTCATAAAGATGCAACTAACATGATACATAATTTTCAATTCGCAATGTCATTCCGAGTGAATAGACTTCAAATGAAGATGCACATGCATAGGCGTTCTAATAATCGATGGGACTTTTACGGAAAAGAATGAAAGGACATGAAAAGTCTGGAAAGGAGTTTGTTTTGGGAAAGATTGCTTTGTTGGAAGGTTTTTGATGAATGATGCTTTGTTGATTGGCCCGGATGAGGGCGAGGTGTACGAGTTCCTTCGCTTTTTGCTGGGGATGCTTTCTGGACAGAGTGCGTGAGCTCTGGGATCCTTGCTGGGGGTGCTCTCCATTCGGCCAGGGGCCCTTTACTCGAGTCTTCACTAGGGAGTGTCGTCGCTGTTCTTTTTGCGACTCACTACTTGAGTTGGCCTTGGGCCCTTTCCTTCTCGTGTCCTTACTAGGGATGCTTGCTTTGAGATTTCTCGAGTTGGCCTTGGGCCTATTTTGCTCGAGTTCACTGGGGAAAGTTTTCTTCGAGATTTCTCGAATTGAGTTGTCCTTGGGCTGTGCTTGCTTTAGCTCTTCGATCGTTTGTATTCTTCGAATGTCTCTGAGCATTTCTCTTTTCTTTTCTTTTCCCTTTTCCCCTCTCTTTTTTTTCTTCTTCTTTTTTCCTCTCTTCTTTTTTTTTCTCTTTTCTTTTCTCTCTCTCTTTCTTTTATTTTATTTTATTTATTTATTTATTTTATTCCCCCCCTTTTTGATTTGATTTGAAATGCAACAGAGCAGAGCAAGCACAACCTTTGTCTTGATCTCTTCTCATTCTGGCTTAAGGCTTCAACCTTCACATTTGGGCTTTTAGCCTTTCTTCGGTGATAGTCCCCAGCGATCCTCCGATGATCCCTTCTATCTCCTTCGTCGTGTGCTTGCACTCGACGTGCTTTTATCTCCGGCTAGCAATCTTAGCTGAGACTGCTCCTTGGCTCCCGGGGTATGAGTGATAGTGAAGGTTTTGGTAGGAGTGATGGCATATGGTGGAAAGAGGGAAGAAATGAAAAAAAATGGAGAAGATCGTAAAAGTCCCACGTCATTTTATAGCTATCCCATGTCTAATTGCGTATGTACCCTGGATATTATGCGAACTAAACTAGTACCTAGTCAGGCTCTTACACTCATGAAGGATAAGGCGTGATGGCTTAAAAATACTTATCGGGATTTGTCTATGACTGCTTACGTCGGAGCAAACCGCGGATATAAGAGCAAACAAGCAATATCATGCATGACATGCAATTTAGATGGATGTTTTTTGACAGAGGGATTGGACATTCCCGACCTACGCAATGCATGAAAATGCTGATGAGAGTAGTATGCTTTTGTTTTAGTCGGGCGACTTATTTGCAAGGGTCTAACGAGAACCTAAGGTTGCCCCCAGTGGGCCAGACGACCGTACTCGACTTAAAGCTAACAAAGCGAGCAGCAATGAAAACAAATTTAAATAAAGGGGAAAGAAAGATGGACTCCCCTAAGATGTGCAGCGGGGCTGCAAGGGCGTCTTCCACCAGCTTCATGCGGATGACAGTGAGATGCTTCAAGTCCCTGTGAGATGCTGAGGGGACAATAGAGTAGAAAGGGAAATTAATCTGAAAATGAAAACGAGATAAGTTCAGGGATTCTCCCTTCCTTTAGCCTGGCCTTTCGAGGGTGCCTACGACGTGGTCCCAGTTCTGGGACGCTTTGCTTTGATTGGTTTCTTTTTCAGCTGCTTTGCGGGAACTGCCGATCTGAGCCATAGCGAGGACGAGATCTGCATTCGGTTTGTTTGCTTGCCGGTCCTGCTGGACCTTCGCTGATTGGCTTCGTGATTGCTTGGGGATAAAGGGGAAAACCCTCTATCCCCGTTGTTGATACCCGAATTTTGACGCCATTTTTATTTAATTTTAGCATTTCTGTTATTTAGTTAATTTACTGGCATTTTCAGTTGATTTACTGTTGCTAGCATTTCTAAATTTTTCGTTGCATTTTAGCATCATTGTTAGCATCGTCAGCTTTCGAAATCGCATTTTTAATTTTTCGGCATGTATTTTCATTATCATTATCATTAATATTTTTTGCCTTAAAAACCACATTTTAACTATCTGGCAGTCAGTTGCTAATTTTTTCTTCGTTTTAGGTCATCACATGAATTTTAGGATTTTTTATATTTTAGCGCATTTTTTAGTATTTTTATTATTTTATTATTATTTTTATTCGAGCTTTTATTGGACCCGAGTAAGTCCGCTCGGACAATAACTTGACTTTAAAATGTTTTCCATCAACTAGTTGCTAGATTTTTTTCTGGTCGCAACGGTCTACAGCGATCCGTGTAATTTTCGGCGTAACGTTATTATTTTTCTGTTCAAACGTTTCACGTTTTTGAACGCGAAAATAAACACGTTAAACGAGAAATTCTCGTCATTCGCTGTAGACGGTTAAACCCGTCATATTTTTCTTTAAGCACCGGTACCTTCGGCTCGAAAAGTCAGAACGTTTGGTCGCGGGAACCGGCTCGAGGCCATTTTAATCAGATAAAAGGCCATTTGATCATGGCCATTGATCTGGTCAACCAAGGAAAGTCAACCAGATCAATGGCCCCTGAATTAACATGCATAATGCACGCGAACAGTGCCAAGGGAGTGCAGCGAAGCAGCCCACGCCCGAGCCACCTGCTCCCGTCGCGTCCATAGCCTCCTGTTCCTCAGCCATCATCACCGCTAGCGCCCTAGCTCCACCACCTCAGGCAGCCGTAGACCCGACGTCATCACGGCCTCCACGCGCAGCACCCGCACCTCCTCCTCACACGATCTTCGGCTATAAATAACCCCCCTCCTCCAACGCATTCGGGGCACAAAAAAATGGGCAAGCTTTCTTGCCCTCTCTCCCTCCTCTGATCAGTTGCTTATTTCAAGCGAAGATCGTCCAATTCAAGGCTTTGAGGTGAGCTTTCTCTCTCTAGCCTTTTTTTCTGTTTTTAAGCAAAAATTTTGTTTAAATTCGTTTGCCTCTTGTTTGAGCAATTTAATTGCTTTCTTTTATGTCATTAATTCACACACATAACATAGATTAAATACACGCTTTCACTTTTAAAAATCGTCGGTTAGTTTGGGCGAATTAATTAGTTTTCGATAATTAACAGTTTTGTCGTTTTTTCGAAATTAAATTTCGTACGAGTCAAACTAAAAATCGGGGTTGGTACGGTCGGGAAGTCGTCGAAGAGATGAACATTTTGGTACGAACGATTTTCAAATCGGCCACTTGTGGCCGGAGCTGTGCCGCCGGCGACCAAGCAAGGTGACAAATGAACAGTGCAAGGCCAACGGCACTGTTCACGCGGGAATGGGCTTGGCCCATTCCTTTTTAAATTCTCATGGGCCAGGCACTATTCCTGGCCCATTTTTCACTTCTTTTCATTCTTCAATTGGGCCCAACCCATTTTCAATTGTTTTCAAAACTTCGGATCACATTTTTTTGTAAAATACTCGTATACTTTGTATGATTATTTGTCATACTAACACTTTTAATTTTCTGTAATATCAACTGTTTATTTTCTGCAAAAATCAACTATTTAATTATTCGCACTTTAAATTTCGGTAATTTACTTTCGGCTATTTAATTTCAATACCGCCTACATGGTCGGTCGCAATATCAACTGTTTATTTTCCGCAAATTATCAACTGTTTACTTTTCCGCACTTTAAATTTCAGCAATTTAAATTCAATACCGCCTACATGGTCGGTCGCATTTTAATTCTCGCAAATATTCAACTGCTTTAATTTTTCACAAAACTGCTGGAAATCCTTCCGCAAATTATCAACTGTTTACTTTTCCGCACTTTAAATTTCAGCAATTTACTTTCAGCAATTTAAATTCAATACCGCCTACATGGTCAGTCGCATTTTAATTCTCGCAAATATTCAACTGCTTTAATTTTTCGCAAACTGCTGGAAATCCTTCCGCAAATTATCAACTGTTTACTTTTTCGCACTTTAAATTTCAGCAATTTAAATTCAATACCGCCTACATGGTCGGTCGCATTTTAATTCTCGCAAATATTCAACTGCTTTAATTTTTCGCAAACTGCTGGAAATTCTTCCGCAATTTATCAATTGTTTATTTTCCGCAATTTATCAACTATTTATTTTCTGCAATCTATCAACTGTTATTTTTCTGCAAATATCAACTGTTTATTTTCTGCAAATATCCAACTGTTTATTCTCTGCATTATCAACCTATTTTATTTTCTGCAAACCATCAAACTTTTTTTTTATTCCCTATAATCGTCAACTACATTTAATTTTTCTGCCCTCAGCATTTAATTTTTCTGCGCTAATCAAAACAACATTTCATTTTCGTATGCTTCAAATTCATCATTTTTCGCATGCAATCAACCTAGCATTTAAATTCTCGTATGCTTAAAATCCATCATTTTTCGCATGCAATCAACCTAGCATTTAAATTCTCGTATGCTTAAAATTAATCATTTTTCGCATGCAAACAACCCAGCATTTAATTTTCGTATGCGTAAAATCAATCATTTTTCGCATGCAATCAACGTAGCATTTAAATTCTCGCATGCTTAAAATCCATCATTTTTTGCATGCAAATCAACTCGGCATTTAAATCTCGTATGCATAAAATCCATCATTTTCGCATACAATCAACTGTCATCATTTTTATCAAACTCAGCATCTCACTTTCGTATGCGTGAAATCCATCATTTCTCGTATGCAATCAACTGTCATTTAAATTTTCGCACTCTTAAAATTTCTTAGTTATTTCTCAAGCTATCACTAACACTCTCGTTTTGTAGGTTAATTTCAAGTTTCGCTCGAAAGTACGCCTCACAAGTCCTTTTTATTTATTCGATGCTTTCTGCAAATATTAAATGTAGGATGATATATAGAACTGCTAGAATTAAAATCAACCCACATGAACAACGTGTTTAAAGACTTGCTTAAAACGCCATGTTCATATGATTTCAAATTCTCGCTTGTATTGACTGCATGTACATGGGGACTTTCGATCCCACTTCAGTTTTTCACTTCAAAAACCTATCATTTGAATTTGTACTCTGTTAGCAATCCATGTTAGAATCACGTAGTAATTAGGTTAATCATGCATGGCCCGATGATGAAATAAGAGGGCGCTCATTCAGTCTTATGGAAAATTCAGTCCCATCACGATCATAAAAAAGACTAAAGTGACGATTCCTCTGAGGGCCCCCTTTTTCAAAACGCATCTTTCAAACACCGTTTTAAACACCTCTCATCAACCGGTAACTGTTTTCGGATGTGTCTCGGGTGCCTAACACCTTCCCGAGACCATAATACGACCCCGAACCTTTTGTCTGGGGTCCAGACCCCTTTTTTGTGCCTTTAGTTTTTTACTTATTATATTTCCTATGCCATGACGATTAGGGTTCCCTAAGCCTAGCAACCAAATTAGGGTGGCGACTTCATTGCATGCTGCTAGGCGTCCCTTTTACGCCGAGCATCTGAAGGTCTCAAATTTCGTTGCACACTCGCGAATTTTTAAATTTCGAGGCGCTACAGTTTGGCGACTTCACTGGGGACATTAGGGTCGGAGCCGATTTTATCTTTTTAGAGAGGTGTTTTATTTATTTATTTATTTGCTTTGATCAATTGCTGGGCTGTTTATTTATTTGCTTTATCAATTGTCATATGCATTTCATAGCGCCCTACACCCAGGGGACAATTACCAAAATAGAAGGGTAGTAGTGACGCCCTAGAACACATCTCCTGGGTAGTGTTCACCAATCCCAACTCGGATGAACCCCTAAAGCCAGTCGAAAGGTTATACGATTTCGCAAGGAATCGGGCGACTGGACGACACTTTAGGGACCTTTTCATGGTATCATCCGGGAACCATTCAAGCCAGTTAGAAATGTCAGAATCAGAGCCCCAACACATGCATCATGATTATACCTGTTTGTCGTGGCTCTATTTGTCTTGCTGGCATATTGACATGATTTTTCTGTTATACGAACTGTAAATTTCTTACACGTGCAGGTTACTTTGCATTTAAAATTTTATTTTTGTCCCATAGGACCCATCTTGCTCATTCGCTATGTCGGCACCTACACTACTTTCATTTAATATTTTCGGGGGACGAAGTTTCGACGATCAAGCTGCACAAGGAGATCTGTTGGAACGTGGGTTCGCCCCTGACATCACCACTAAGATCAAAGTAGAAGTCGTGGACTTTGACTTAACTAGGATTCGGATGTTGGGAAATGAGCTGACTGAAGACGAAGAGACACAGTTTGAGGGTATTTATGGAAAGCTACTGACCCTAGTTGATGTAAAGACTGATTGGGGTTGCATCCGGGCAGCCCTAAAATTCTGGGATCCCTATTATCGGTGATTCTCTTTCGACAAAGAGGTAGACTTGACCCCTACGCTAGAGGAGTACTCAGCTCTGATGTGCTTCACCTCTCCTATATCGGCCATATACCAGAATGTTCGACTCGACTCCTCGAGTGTCAAAATAAAGCTCGATAAGTTATTGGGAATCACTACTCGTGTCAAAGAAGGTGACTACTTCTGGTGCTGGTCTGATATTGAGGCACGCTTTCGATTGTCCAATGGAAAGAAACGCTTAAGGATTCTGGCTTTCGCCATTGTGGGATTTGTCCTCTTTCCAAAAATGAGGAATGCCATCGACTTTGCAGCAGCCAACATCTTCTACGAGATGGAAACAAATGCCATCAATCCTACAATAGCCATTCTGGCCGAGACCTTTCGCTCCTTGGACTCTTGTCGAAGAAAAGGGAAAGGGAGACTTACATGTTGCACCCAGTTGTTGACAGTATGGTTGGTCAGCCACTTCAAACAGATTCCTGATCAGACCTTTTTCTTTGCAAGTTACATAAGGTCATGTCCTCTTCTCAGGGTTATCAATGCAATGACCACGGATAGATGGGAGATGGAAAATAAGGATGCCTGGATCAACCGATTCATAAATCTCTCAGAAGAAGACTTCAGTTGGCACGCCAAATGGCTGCAGACTTCCGATCCCATCGTCTGCTGTGGTCACTTACCTTGGGTTCCTTTGATCGGAGCATGGGGATGCGTTCACTATTGTCCGGCCCTCGTCCTCAGACAGTTTCGCATCACCCAAATCATTCCAGTAACTTTTGGCATGACGAAATCAGACCTGCCACATGCTGGAGAAGATCAGAACATTCAGCTGTACGCCCATGACTGGGCCCACCCTTTTTGCCTCAAAGGGCACGGCATCCCTGCAACCACAATACCAGAATATCCACAGTGGAGGTCCAGACGGGTTAACGGCAATGTCTTACCTCGCCCAGAAAATCAAAAACCGATGGAAGAAGAAGGGGAATCTCAAGTGAGCGAAGGAATGGATGTCATGGCTTACGCTCAAGTGGTAGAATAGATGCGAGCAGCACAAGAAGAACGAGATCTGATGGTAGAGGAAAGGGATATGGCCCAAACTCGTCAATGTGGCTTAGAGGTCCAGATGAATGAACTGGACAGGCAGCACAAGGATTTCGTCCGCGTACAAGCAGTACAAAAGAAGGTGGCCCTCAGGGCCTTTAAGGAATGCTTGAGCAGTGAAACCCGCAAAAGAGAAGCATCAAATGCCATAATTGAAGACAGGGATTCAACGATAAGGGTTTTGACTACTCGCGCAGACTTGGGAGAAAGGAAAAACCAAGTACTGCAAAGCCGAATTACCGCCTTAGAGGCTGAGTTAGAGATGAAAAAAGGGGAGTTGGCTTCGATGGAGTACCTTTGGCAACAGGACTCTAACGTCCAGGAATGACACCTTCAGGGAATGGCTCGGATATCGGCAAATCTTTTCTTTTTAGCTAGGACCCCTGATTTCATCTATCTTAACCATTTTTGATGAATTTAGGAAGTTGGCAAGTTTACCATATTTTGTAAACGCTTTTTAATAAAGTCGTACTCTTTCAGATATTTATTAAATCGCCTCATCTTTTCCATATCAATTATCCCTCCAATACAAACCCAAGAAAAAAAATAATAAAAATCCCTCCGGGATAAAACACAATCGTCTCACCGAAATTCTGAAAATTAGCACAAGTATTCAAAACATCCGAGTATCGCTCACTCATGGCCATGTCTTCCTAGTTTATCACAAAAAACTCCAAGTTCATAAAAAGATTGTCGTCTCTCTCCTCGGTTGAGTTCAACAGACATCAGGCCTTGCATCGTCAAAAGTATAGTGTGAAAATGATCCTCCTAGCATGGCGGCATTGGTTGCCCCTACTGATTTGGGTTTCGCCGTTAGCATCTCAGATTTGCTCCATATCGTTGGAATGTACAGAGGCTTCCTTCGTATTTTGTCAACCACTGGGATTCCTCGCCTCTCTGACTGCCCTGAAAATATCAAATGAAAGTACTGCCGGAAAAGCGAATGAGCAAATGTGGAGACCTCGGGATTGCACATCACTTGTGTATCCTCACTTGTACTTACTCTTTTCTGTGTTTTTCCCTTTTTTAGGTTCACGATAGCTCCTCGGAAGCAAGCTACTCCGCACAGGTTCCCTTTTACTAGACTTCAAAAGCGAAAAATGACTGAACCAGCCAAGACCAATGAAGCACTAATGGCTAGAATAGCCGAGTTAGAGGAGCAAGTTAGGATCAGTACAGAAAGGGCCGCCAGGGCCGAAAAGGAAAGAGATGAAGCTGTCACCGAAGTGCCACCAGGTTTTGATCTCCCTCAAACAAACGGACCTTCCTCTTCGCTCGCCGTCGCAGGACCTTCTATACTCCCGCCACTTTCTGGCCCCGTGGGCCATTGGAGATGGGTTAGTCCCTTCACTGTACCCACCGCTGCAAATCCACCAGTTAAGATGGGTGAAGAGATCTCCCCGTCACTTCAGCACCTTTCAACCAACCCTACAGCTGCAGTAGGTACAACCAGATAGTGTTCCCACCCATCTCAGGTTCGTTCTGCCCAAGCCGCAATTTCGGGACCATCGGAAATTAAACTTCCGGGAAGCAATCCGATACAGCTACAGTCCTCTCGTGAATATTCACCGGCCATAGGTTTTGGCGCCATTAGTGCAAAAGGGTCTAGTGTTGATCGATTGATCCCACGAGAGGACGAGCTAAAGGTTATTGAAAGATATGACCCTAGGGATCCCGCTGATAAAAGCATGATGCTAGAAACTACGACTCCTCGGAAGTTCAAGATCCCACAATCCGAGAGGTACGCGGGGATTGAATGCCCCAAAACTCGCCTCAAAATCCACCACAACAAAACATCTGAATGGTACAAGCTCGACGCAGAAATCGCACCCAACCGTTCTGATTTGCGAAATCTAGAGAAAAGGGCTGAGGGATCAGTAAAAACTTATGCTCAGAAACGGAAAGAACTAGCCGCGAGGATATCTTTTCCTTCGAATGACAGGCAACCTTTCCCATCACCCCCAACACAAAAACCGCGACTTACACAACGTAGACCATATAACCCACCAAAAAAACCAAGAAATCAAAATAACCGTTGGGATCGAGAGTCACTGCCACCGCTTCCCATTCCTTTAGGAGAGATCTACGAGCGCCTTTTGGCAGCTAAACAAATTGCACCCACCCCAATCCAACCTTTACAGCCTCCTTATCCAAGTTGGTATGATCCTGATGCTAGATGCAAATACCATGCTGAAGCCCTTGGTCACACCATAAAAGACTGCCGCACCTTTAAGAGAAAGGTTTACCGTTTGATCAGACGTGGATGGATCTCTTTCGAGGATTTAACCGAAAGACCCGCACAACCTAAGCCCTCCATCCCACCCAGGGAGACGAATAGAGAACCGGTACCGCCACTCCCACTCCCCGCAGGGGAAATATACAAGCATCTCATCGCAACTGGACAG
The DNA here is from genome assembly GCA_963691705.1 of Viola odorata. NCBI lineage: Eukaryota > Viridiplantae > Streptophyta > Magnoliopsida > Malpighiales > Violaceae > Viola > Viola odorata. The sequence goes on from OY829539.1 coordinate 2,000,299, forward strand.
ATCGTGCCAATCCCAGCCCGACTTCAGCAATCTCCAAGCCTAAGTTGGTACAATCCCAACATTGTGTGCGAATATCACGCTAGGGCATCGGGCCATACGCTGGACAATTGCTTTGCCTTTAAAATGAAGGTAAAACATCTAATCAAAAGTGGAGGGGTCTCCTTCGAGGGCTTGACCAAAAGACCTGACACGGCCATCGACCCTCTCCCAAACCACGCCTTAGGTGGTGAAGATATGAATGCTATTTCGATGGAAATGGTTGGGAAGAAGACTTGCGAGTTAGAGACAGTTGACACCGTCAGTAACGGTCCTCCCACCTCTTGTTCCCACAAATATATGTCTCAAGTTGGGCCAGTAACAAGTGAATTTCCTGATATTGGGGGCATGACAGGGAAAACAGAATGTATCCCCACATCGGAGCCACATTCTCCCTCATAGTCGAAATCGTCAATATGAATCACACCGTGGTCAGTATAGCTTCAGATTCCTGTATTGATGCTCCGGGAGAAGAAGAATCGTTGCCTGGTTCAGTCATTCTCGTAAAGAAGTCAGGGGAGTCTGTGTGCAGTTGGACCATCACCATGCTTCCGGATGTCTCTCCGAGATTGCTCCTTTTGAAAAATATATGTTTGCACGTTTTCTTACGAAGCCATTTTGTAGGGACTCATGTTCCCTTTTGTTAAAAATCAATATATGTGCAAATTTTCATTTTCACGCATCTCTTTTTTCGCACTTTTAATTTTAGGATGAGTGTTAGTTCGGATTGTCTTGGTAAAACCTATGTCTTTACTAGAGAAGAAATGGTCGTCACCACCGAAGATAAGGTCGAAATCTCCGACGAACTGGCCCGTTTACTAGAAAGTTCAGAAAAGGAAATAACCCCTCGTAAGGAGGAATTGGACGAAGTAAACTTGGGGGGCAAGCAATGAGGGTCAGAAGTTAGTCAAGATCGGAACTACCTTGGATACGACTCTGAGGGAAAGATTGATTTCCCTCCTCAAAAGACTACTCCGATGTATTCGCATGGTCATACGCCGATATGCCAGGTCTTGATCCTGGGATAGTCAAGCATCGTATCCCATCGATGCCTAAACCAGTCAAACAAAAGCTTGAAGAAAATCATCCAAAATGGTAGTCTCTCACAAAGACTGGCATGACACGCTTCCTTCGCACTGAACGCTTACCGGATAGCAACTCATACATCCCCAGGGGGCAACTCCCTTCTCATTAGTTTACGGCATGGAAGCCGTAATTCCCCTCGAGGTAGGAGTCCCTTCTCTCAGAATCCTGGCAGAGTCTGAAGTAGAAGAATCAGATTGGGCAAGAGTGAGATACGAGCAGTTAGGCCTCCTTCCTAAAAAATGCTTGGTCGCTATCTGCCATGCGCAATTATATCAGCAAAGAATGGCCAACGCTTACAACAAGAAAGGGCGACCTCGCAAGTTCGAGACTGGGATTTAGTGTTGAAGAAGTTTCTCCCTCATCTGGAGGCTAGTCAAGGAAAATGGGCCCCAAGGTACGAGGGGCCATATCTGGTCAAAAGTGCATTCTCAGGGGGTGCCCTAATGCTAACCAACGTGGATGGAGACGATCTCCTAAGACCGGTAAACGTCGATGCACTCAAGATATACTTCGCCCGAAAGCGTCACGAACTGAGCGTTCGGCCAGACCAAGGACATAGGGGTTTTATCATGACAATCTAGCACAAACCCTTGTCCTGAAATTAATAAGACAAGTTTTTTAGGAGATGCTCATTATTTTAAAATTTTGTTATTCTTTTTCTTTAACTTGTGAGATGACAAAAGGAGGCATGGCATGGATGGATCCACAAGAGTAGCTCGGGACGTAAGACGTGTCACTTAGACTAACGCCACTAATCAACCTTCAGTTTTGTAGGGACGTAAGGTCTCACGCCTCAACTCGTCATCACGATAGAACCAGAGAGTTCCGCTCGTAGGAGCTGTTGAATTGCCGCAACGGGCCACCTTCAAGAGCAAATCAGGAAAGATTTTAAGACAAACCATCACCATCTAAAGCGAAATTTCTTTTCCTCGCAGTGCTACCGGCGCAGCCGGCATCGCAAATAATCAGTCTCAAAGGACTAAACGTTGGACCAAAGTCACAAAGCCCATCCGATGCAAATCACACCGCAATAACCCACGGATAACCCGTCTAAAAGGGAGAGCTTAAAACTTATCAATCACTTTACTTTTGCTAAAAAGTGTCTTGCATTTACTCCTCATTTGTTCTCGCCATATCTTTTTCAGGGACGGGGTCACCCCCATTTGTTGCCTGCAGAAGAACGGTAAGCATATACCCTTGCGGCCCCGCTGCACATCTCGGAGACAGAGGATTTCCCCTTTACCCCCGAGCAATCACGAAGCCCATCAACGAAGGTCTAACAAGAACCGGTAAGTAAATGGACCAAATGCGTATCTCATCATCCCTTCAACCTGGATCGGCGGTTCCCATGAAGCAGCTGAAAAAGAAACCAATCAGCGCATCTAAGCAAGGCATTCTGGAGCTGGGACTACGTCATAAGCACCCTCGAAAAGCCAAGTTAAAGGAAGGGAGAATCCCTGAACTTATCTTAGTTTTGTTATCAAATTAATTTCCCTTTCCGTTTTCCCCTCTGCATCTCACAGGGACGGGAAGCATCTCGCTGTCATCCGCATGGAGCTCGTGGAAGACGCCCGCGCAGCCCCGCTGCGCAGTTCAGGGGAGTCCCTCTTTCTTTTCCCTTTATTTAAATTTGTTTTTATTCCTGCTCGCTTTGTTAGCTTTAAGTCGAGTACGGTCGTCTGGCCCACTGGGGGCAACCTTAGGTTCTCGTTAGACCCTTGCAAATAACTCATCCCCCACATCTAGCAATCAAAACGTCTAGCAATCAAAATATCTAGCAATCAAAACATCTAGCAATCAAACGTCTCGCAATCAAAACATCTAGCAATCAAAGCATCTAGCAATCAAAACATCTAGCAATCATAGCGTCTAGCAATCAAACGTCTCGCAATCAAACATTCTAGCAATCAAAACATCTAGCAATTAAACCATCTAGCAATCAAACATCTAGCAATCTAACATCTAGCAATCAAACATCCAGCAATCAAACATCCAGCAATCAAACCCCCTAGCAATTAAACCACCCGTCAATCAAAAATCAAAAATCAATCAAAAATCCCTCTTTAGCCCGGCTCAAACAAAAGCATACTACTCTCATAAGCATTTTCATGCATCGCATAGGTTAGGAATATTTAATCCCTCTGTTAACTCCAGCATCTATCCAAATTACGTGCCATGCATGATATTACCGGTTTGCTCTTATATCCGCGGTTTGCTCCGACGTAAGCAGTCACAAACAAATCCCGGTAAGCATCTTTGAGCCATCACGCCTTATCCTTCATGAGTGTAAGAGCCTGACTAGGTACTAGTTGAGTTCGCATAATATCCAAGGTACATGCACCATTAGACATGGGATAGCTATAAAGTGACATGGGACTTTTACGATTTTCTCCACTTTTTTCGTTTCTTCCCTCTTTCCACCATATATGTCATCACTCCCCAAACCGTCAATATCACTCATGCCCTGAGAGCCGAAGAGCAATTTCAGCTAAAATTGTCAGCCGGAAGTAAAAGCACGCCAAGTTCAAGTTCACGACGAAGGAGACGGAAAAGGTCACCAGGAGATCGCTAAGGACTATCACTGAAGAAGCAGCAACGACGAAGGCCAAGGCCTCAAGACAAAAGGGGAAGAGATCAAGACGAAGGCTGTGCTTACTCTGCTCGGTTGCATTTTCAAATCAAATCAAAAAGGGGAGGGATAAAAAAAAAAACAAAAAAGAGAGAAAAATGAGAGGAAAAAAAAAGAAAAAGGGGAGAGGGGAAAAAGGAAAAGAAAAGAAAAATGCTCAGAGACCTTCGCAGAATACAAACAATCGAAGAGCCAAAGCAAGTGTAGACATCAAAATTGCGGACCATCTTAAAATATGTGGTCCAATTTATAAAAAAAGTCACGAAGCCTATTCATCAAAATCCGTGAGGCTTATTTCAACAAACTTATACTCGGAGGGATAAAAATTCATCTCATATTTATTAAATAATTTGATTAAGTGTCAAATTAATTAATATTTAATTATTAATTAATGTGCAAATTAATTAATAATGGTGGTTACACATTGGGCCAATGAGATGAGGACATGTGTCATCTTTTCCACTCAAAACCATCCCTATGAGCCTATAAATAGAGGCCTCATTAGAAGGTGAAGGACACATTATTTTGAGGAGAAGAAGTGCTGCGAAAATCAAGAACTAAAGCATATCGTCTCCAAGGAAGAAAGAGAAGCCACAAGCTGATTCAAGGCCGGTTTTCTCTCAACCACATCAAATCAAATCAAGAAGAAGCCACAAGCTAATTCAACGTCGGTTTCTTCTCAAATCAACCGCGGATTACAAGCTGATTCAAGGCCAATCCGTCATCCATCCAACTCAAGTTCAAATCCAAATCCGGAGTGAAGATTGATTCATTAATCAGAGGAATCAAGAGAAGAAGAACCACTTTTATTCTACATTCAACATTTGTAATTTGACACGTGTAATTTTCTCTTGTTACGGAGAAATTTGTGTGTACAAATTTCTGGCACGCCCAGTGGGACACTACTCTCCTCTCATCTTTTGAATCACACTCCTCAAATCAAGATCCAAAATGAATCGCCTGATTAGAAATCAGACCGATGACTCCTTTCCTGAAGCACTTCAAGAAGGTCTTCCCGCAACACGTGCTCGCACTAGATCCGGAAGAGCCAGTTGGTGTCACCATTGAAACAATATTCCCGTAGGGAAAAACCAAGAAGAAAGGTCGTTAGAGAGATCCAAACCAGATCTGATGGCTCTTACTACCCGAGTGGAGAGTCCGATGCCGGAGTTGCTTCTGAAAACACTCTAACTAGGAGATGGGTAGACTACAGCTCTGACTCCTCTGAATCCTTTGCTGCGGTGATGGCCATCGACGCTTCCCCAGATGCTGAGACTCGCTTTCAAGAGATGTCCTTAGCAATTGAAAATTTGACAAAAGCTATGGCAGAGAAAGATGCCCAAATAACTTTCTTGACGGCTAAGTTGGCAAGTCACCCAGGTTCATCAAGCAATCCAAACTTCAGCGGAGACTCTTTTGGTGATGAGAATGCTGAGCGAGAACGACAGATGAAATACCATGAAGACTTCGCCACGGCAAATAATCTGAATGACAGCAGCAACAACACCGCGACACCCGTCGCAAATCTGACAGTTCAACAACTGCAGATGATGATTGCTAACACTATCCGTGCTCAATATGGCGGAGCTTCGCAATCCTCTCTCGGGTACGCGAAGCCTTACTCAAGGCGCATAGATGAACTATTACTGCCTGTGGGGTATCAACCTCCAAAATTCCAGCAGTTCGAGGGGAAAGGGAACCCTAAACAACACATCGCTCACTTCGTAGAGACTTGCAACAATGCAGGAACTTATGGAGATATGATGGTGAAGCAATTTGTTCGATCCCTGAAAGGCGTGGCCTTCGAATGGTACACTGACATCAGGCCTGGGTCTATTGATAGTTGGGACCAACTTGAAAGAGAATTCCTAACTCGCTTTTACAGCACTCGACGGATTGTCGGCCTACCAGAACTGGATGGGACGAAACAAAGAAAAGATGAACCCGTTACTGAGTTCATCGAAAGATGGAGAAACTTGGTCCTTAATTGCAAAGAAAGGATCAGTGAGTCATCTTCAATCGACATGTGTGTCCAAGGAATGCATTGGGGACTGCTCTACAACTTGCAGGCAAACATGCCATGCACATTTGAGGAGCTCGCAACTAGAGCTCATGATTTGGAAGTCCAGATCCAAAGGCACGGGAGTTACATGCCAAATGATTCTCGCGAAAAAAAGGAAGTCAAGAAAGAAGTAAGGAAAGACCTGAAGGCCAGCAAGGGAAAAGAAAGCATGGTGGTTACCACTGCACCTGTGAAGATATCCTCCAAGGAGGCCCAAAGGAAAGAAGGGATGAAGCAGGTCAAGATGGAGTACAAGCCTTTCAGAGCTCAGAGAAGGACCCTGAAGGAACGTGAAGAAAGGGGATACCCCTTTTTAGACTCGGAAGTCTCCGATATTCTGGACCAGCTCCTTGAACAAAAATTGATCGAACTTCCACCATCAAAGCGCCCAGAAGAAGTGAACCAGGTTGACAATCCTAGGTATTGCAAATATCATCGGATCATCAGTCATCCGGTAGATAAATGCTTTGTCCTTAAAGATCTCATCGTTCGTTTGGACAACGAAGGTAAGATAAAACTCGATAGTGAAGATGTTGCAGAGGCCAACTACGTCACGACCACCACAAAGAATGATGCTACACAGACGATGATTGCCTTCGGGTCATTCGATCCTATCCCATTGTCTCAAGCCTTGGGTCAGGGGATAGTCGCCTCTCAGCCGACGATACTGACAGCTGAATTACCGAAAGGGGCAGTCCCTATAAAATTCAGCACGGATGGAGAAGTCAAGGTCACCTATGCTTACCCAGGGATGCCAAAGATAGGCAACCCTTATGGGTCAAGCTTGTACGAGCTAATGACTGATGACTTAGATATTTGGGAAACAAGCTCTAAGTCCGAAGATGAATTTAACGATGGTTGGTCAACCTTTAGAAGAAAGAAGAATAAGAAGGTTCTTGCAAAAAGAAAATCATCATCAAAATGCTCTTATGGTGCCTCTAATCAAAATCATGATGTCCACCAAGAAGGATGGGGTCTTCCGAGCGAACATCTAGAGATGTCTAAAGAAGGAAGGGCGATAACTCTTGAAGAGTATTTCCCAGAGGAGCAATGTCGTGAAGATTGTGTCGCAGTCCACATGGTCAGCGTAAAGCAAGGTGAAGAGTCCCACCAGGAGGATGACAATGTTATAAAAAGGTTGAAAGAGGTTCCATCAAATGTCTCTTTAGCCGAAACGCTTAATCTCCCTTCAGAAGTCAGGATGTCACTAGTACAAGCATTGGTAGATCCAACCAAATATAAGTAAAGATTGTTGAAAGTTGTTGATCAACCATCTTAGGTCGAATGCTTTAATGCAATCACCTTTACAGATGATGATTTGCTACTGGGATCTCGCTTGCACAATAGACCTCTTTATGTTGCAGGTTACATTCGAGAAGAAAAGGTCAGAAGGATACTTGTGGATCAAGGGTCAGCGGTCAGCATTATACCCATACATACAATGAAGAAACTAGGAATTGCCATGTCTGAACTTTCCAAAAGTAAGTTGGTCATCCAAGGTTTCAATCAAAAGGGTTAAGCTGCCATTGGCACGATTCGAGTGAAGCTAGAGATCGAAGAATTGGTATCTACTGTTCTTTTTCATGTGATTGATGCTAGAACATCCTACCAGTTGCTCCTCGGAAGGATTTGGTTACACGAGAATGGAGTTATCCCTTCAAGTTGGCACTAATGCCTCAAATTTATTCGCAATGGAGAGGTAAAATGCGTTAAGGGAGAAACCAACCCATTCAACGAGGAAGAGTCACATTTTGCAGATGCAAAATTCTTCTCAGAAGAACAGATTCCTTCAGAAGCCTTCCCCATCTTCGCGCCACAATATAAGAAGAATGGAGAAAGTTTATCTTCTACGACAAGAGCAACACCTGTGTTCGTAAAGGCTTCGCTTTCCAAAACCGCCATCACTGAGGAAGTAGAAGTCTTAAAAAGGAGTATGACTCTCCCTATCCCTATGATTTCAACATTGGTTCCAAAACCATTCAAGTTGGAAGCTCCTCAAAAGATAAAATCTAAGGATGCGGGTGAAGGATCAGCAAGACGACCCATCCCTATGATTTCAACATTGGTCTCAAGGCCATCCAAGCTGGAAGCTTCCAAGGAGACAAGATCCGAAGATATAAAAAGTGAAGGATCAAAAGGATGTAGTCGAGCATGGTATGACCCAAAAGTCAAAAGACTTTTTGAGAATGCTGGGTACTCAAAAGGAGAGCCTCATAAACTTGGTGACTTGGATGTTGTCCTTTCTAGCGGAAGACCATCTACAGAAAGGCAAAGGTTTGGGCTCGGTTTCCTACAAGATCCTCCAGCCAAGATCAAAGTCAAAAGGGCATCTGCAAACCCAATTATGATACAAATATATGAAGTTGATAAGGAGATCCCTAAGGAGGAGAAGCCTTCCGTATTTAGCCGTATCCAAGGAGAAACGGCTAGGGTTTCTATTTTTGACAGGTTAGGAGACAAAGCGTCTTTGGAGCCTGAACTTACAACACCACCACAGAGGAAGTCCGTCTTCACACGGCTAGGACCTAACAACCTAAATCAAAAAGGAAACTCCAAGAAGCAAAAGCAGAGGAGAAAATACGTTAAACGACAACTCTTCCACAATGCTGAAGACATAGAGGTTGAGGATGTTAATTGTGCCTCCGTTGAGGAAGTGTCGGATGAAGATGAACTAGAGTCAGCTCCGTCAACATTTGAGGAAGAGGGGCAAGCGACAGTTGATGAATTGAAAGAAGTAAACTTGGGCACTATCGACGAGCCAAGACCAACTTTCCTAAGTGCTCTATTGAGTCCCGAAGATGCAGAAAAGTACATGGAACTCTTGAAAGAATTCAAGGATGTGTTTGCATGGTCTTACAAAGAAATGCCTGGACTAAATCCCAAGGTTGCAGTGCATCACCTTGCAGTGAGACATGGCATAAGACCTAGTAAACAACCTCAAAGGAAGTTTCGCCCGGACCTAATCCCATCGATTGAAGCTGAAGTGAATAAACTCATTGAGGCCGGATTTATCCGCGAAGTCAAATACCCTACCTGGATTGCCAACATCGTGCCAGTGAAGAAGAAGAATGGCCAAATCCGCGTTTGTGTGGACTTTCGCGACCTGAATAGGGCTTGTCCTAAAGATGACTTCCCTCTCCCAATCACTGAGTTGATGGTCGATGCAACCACAGGCCACAAGGCTTTATCTTTTATGGATGGCTCATCCGGATACAATCAAATCCGCATGAATCCAAAAGATGAAGAGCTTACGACATTCAGGACACCTAAAGGCATATATTGTTATAAGGTAATGCCATTTGGCTTGAAGAATGCTGGAGCCACCTACCAACGGGCAATGCAAAAAATCTTCGACGACATGATGCACAAAAGGGTAGAATGTTATGTTGATGATGTAGTAGTTAAGACTAAAACAAGGCAAGATCACTTAAGTGACTTGAGGGTTGTGTTTGAAAGGCTTCGTCGATATCAGCTCAAGATGAACCCACTGAAGTGTGCCTTCGGAGTTACCTCTGGGAAATTCCTTGGTTTCATTGTTAGACATCACGGCATCGAAATCGACCGAACAAAGATCGATGCTATACTCAACATGCCCGAACCTACAAATATTCATGAGTTGAAAAGTTTGCAAGGAAGATTGGCGTACATAAGAAGATTTATCTCTAATTTGGCTGGATGTTGCCATCCATTTAGTAGATTGATGAAAAAGGACGTACCCTTCGAATGGGATGAAGCCTGTCACAATGCTTTCGAAAGCCTCAAAAGGTATTTGCTTCACCCGCCAGTTCTCGCGGCACCCATTCCCGGAAAACCATTGATCCTTTACATATCCGCTCAAGAGCAATCTCTGGGGGCAATGCTCGCTCAACTAAATGAGAGCGATAAAGAAAATGCACTTTATTACTTGAGTAGGACACTCGTGGGAGCTGAGCAAAAGTACGCTCCAATCGAGAAGATTTGTTTAGCTCTAATCTTTGCTGCTAGAAAGTTGAGGTATTACATGCTCTCGCATAGCATTCATTTGATATCAAAGGCAGATCCTCTCAAGTATCTGATGTCTAGACCAATCCTCTCAGGAAAGTTGGCTAAATGGACATTACTGTTGTTAGAGTTTGAGATAACCTTTGTGCCACAAAAGGCCACAAAAGGACAAGCTCTAGCAGATTTCTTAGCAGATCATCCGATTCCGGCGGAATGGGAGCTTCCTGAGGATTTTCCAGATGAGGAAGTTTTCTTCACTGATTTTATGCCATCATGGAAACTTTTTTTTGATGGTGCAGCTAGAAGCTATGGTGCAGGAGCTGGGGTGGTATTTGTTACTCCCCACGATGAGGTGCTGACATTCTCTTTCACCTTGACGGAAAATTGCTCTAATAACGTCGCAGAGTACCAAGCTTTGTTGATCGGTTTAGAGGTAGCACTAGAAATGAAGATCAACCAATTGGAGGTATATGGTGACTCACAGTTGATTGTCAACCAACTATTGTCTGAGTATGAGGTCCGAAAAGAAGATCTAGTACCGTATCATCAATACGCAATGAAATTATCAGAGAAGTTCGAGTCTATAAGTTTCAACTTCGTTCCAAGAAGTGAAAATAGGCAAGCAGACGCTTTGGCCAACCTTGCAGCTGTTTTGGCTGTGACTGAAGGAGATAGCATTCCAGTATCAGTCTCTCGGCGTTGGGTCATTCCCCTATTAGTTCCCAAAGATGAAGAGGAAGTAAACGACATCACTGTGGTCGAAGAAGAGAATGAAGATTGGAGGCAGCCACTCATCAATTTTCTCCAGTATGGGAAGTTGCCCGATGATCCTCGTCACAAGACCGAAATAAAAAGACGTGCTCCCCGGTTCATATATTTTAAGGAAACTTTATACCGTCGTTCATTTGATGGTGTGTTCCTTAGGTGTCTGGGAAGAGAAGAATCAATCCAAGCCTTACAAGAGGCTCATAGTGGGGTTTGTGGTGCTCATCAGTTAGGTCCCAAATTACATTTCCGGATTAAGAGAATGGGGTACTATTGGCCAACTATGGTACAAGATTGCATGAAATACGCAAAGAAATGTGAAGCTTGTCAAGTGCATGCAAACTACATTCACCAACCTCCAGAGCCTCTGCACCCCACTGTGGCTTCGTGGCCCTTTGAAGCTTGGGGATTGGATGTGGTTGGACCTATCACTCCGAAGTCATCTTCTGGTCACTCTTACATTCTTGCTACAACGGACTACTTCTCCAAATGGGCAGAGGTTGTCCCTTTAAAAGAGGTCAAGAAAGAAACGGTGGTGGATTTCATTCGCACTCACATCATTTATCGGTATGGAGTACCTCGGTATATCATCACTGATAATAGAAAACCCTTCTACAATGCTCATTTGGACAAACTATGCAAGCAATTTGGATTCGTCCAAAGAAACTCTTCCATGTATTATCCGGCAGCGAATGGTTTAGCTGAAGCCTTTAATAAGACTCTTTGTAATCTACTGAAGAAGGTCGTTTCCAAGACCAAGAAAGATTGGCATGAAAGAGTTGGAGAAGCTTTATGGGCGTACCGCACAACCTTTCGGACTCCAACTCAAGCAACTCCTTACGCTCTTGTGTATGGAGTGGAAGCAGTCCTTCCTCTTGAACGTCAAATTCCATCTCTAAGGATAGCCATTCAGGAAGAATTGACCAATGAAGAGCAGACTAAGTTGAGATTGCAGGAACTAGAAGCCTTGGATGAAAAAAGGCTCGAAGCTCAAAACCGCTTGGAATGCTATCAAGCTCGCATAGCCCGAGCTTTCAACAAAAAGGTTCAGCCAAGATCCTTCCAAATAGGAGACTTGGTGCTTGCAGTCCGCCGTCCCATCGTGATCACAAGGAAGGTGACAGGAAAGTTCCAACATAAATGGGATGGACCATATGTTGTGCAAGAGGTCTATACAAATGGCGCGTACAAGATTGTAGACAAAGATGGACTACGCATTGGACCCATCAACGGAAAGTTCTTGAAGCGCTTCTATGCCTGAAATCATTGTAATACTCCTGGTCCGCAAGAGTATAAACTGTGTACGGCCAAAATACAAAATGAAAAAACAAAAATTGAACTACGTCATGACTTGATCCTTCTTCTTTGAAGGTACGTAGGCAACTTGACATATTTCAAGTGCAGTCACATCAAAAAAAAAAAATTCATTGTACTACTCCTGGCCCGCAAGAGTATAAACTGTGTACGGCTAAATAAATGAACAAAATAAACAAAAAAAAAAGAAAAGCTTTGGACGTTTGTATATATATATAGCCAGCAACATATATGTGTATATATGAGGAGCATGTAAGAAAAAAAAAGATAGGGCTGGAAAGCCATACCTGCGCAGAAAGAAAACGAAAGCAAAAAGAAGGAAAAGAAAATTACCTTTTTCTTTTGTTGATGCAGCAGCAGGGAAGAGAGGCGGAGAATGGTGGTTAAAGACTAATGTGTATATTTATATACACAAGGAATGGAAAATAGGGTTTCAATTATGGTAGTTTACCATAAGGATTTCCTACTCAAATTACATTAGAAATCAGCCTGCAATTTTAGGAAATTATGGCAATTTCCATAAGTTGGCTTCTTTCTTTCCTTAGATCCGCTGAATCAAAGCAATTAATTAATTGGCTTGTTCCATTTAATTAATTGAAGGCTCAATTATAGGATTAATTTATGGTAGTAATTAATTCATTGGATTGTTCCATTTAATTAATTACTTCATATGTCGATCCTGAAGAAAAAAAAAAGAAGAACAAAATTGATCCAAGGTCCCGTGATGTGCAAGAACAAATCTAAGACCATGGAGTCCTTTGCAGAGTTCCAAAGAAAATGTACATTCGAGACAAGTCTCTCCGCAGTTGAAATTGATCCATGACAAATTTGGGTCTACAATTAAATATGATTTCAAGTCCGGTCCGACGCAAATTAAGCTCACTCAGAAAGGAAAGAGTTCAAGATTAATTTACTTCATCAAGTAAAATAATCTTGAGGGGGCATTTGTAGACATCAAAATTGCGGACCATCTTAAAATATGCGGTCCAATTTATAAAAAAAGTCACGAAGCCTATTCATCGAAATCCGTGAGGCTTATTTCAACAAACTTATACTCGGAGGGATAAAAATTCATCTCATATTTATTAAATAATTTGATTAAGTGTCAAATTAATTAATATTTAATTATTAATTAATGTGCAAATTAATTAATAATGGTGGTTACACATTGGGCCAATGAGATGAGGACATGTGTCATCTTTTCCACTCAAAACCATCCCTATGAGCCTATAAATAGAGGCCTCATTAGAAGGTGAAGGACACATTATTTTGAGGAGAAGAAGTGCTGCGAAAATCAAGAACTAAAGCATATCGTCTCCAAGGAAGAAAGAGAAGCCACAAGCTGATTCAAGGCCGGTTTTCTCTCAACCACATCAAATCAAATCAAGAAGAAGCCACAAGCTAATTCAACGTCGGTTTCTTCTCAAATCAACCGCGGATTACAAGCTGATTCAAGGCCAATCCGTCATCCATCCAACTCAAGTTCAAATCCAAATCCGGAGTGAAGATCGATTCATTAATCAGAGGAATCAAGAGAAGAAGAACCACTTTTATTCTACATTCAACATTTGTAATTTGACACGTGTAATTTTCTCCTGTTACGGAGAAATTTGTGTGTGCAGCAAGCATAGCCCGGGGATAATTCAATTCGAGGAATCTCGAAAAAAACTTTCCCCAATGAACTTGAGTAAAGAGGCCCAAGGCCAACTCGAGAAATCCCAAAACATCCTTCCCCAATAAAGTCAAGCAAAAGAGGCCCAAGGCCAACTCAAGAAACCTCAAAGCAGGCATCCCTAGTGAGAACCCGAGAAGAGAAAGGGGCCCCAGGCCAACTCAAGTAGTGAGTCGCAAAAGGAACTGCGACGACACTCCCCAATGAAGACTCAAGAAAAGGCCCCTCGCAGAACGAAGAGCACCCCCAGCAAGGATCCCTGAGCTCACGCACTCTGTCCAGAAAGCATCCCCAGCAAAAAGCGAGAGAGCTCGCACCCCTCGCCCTCATCAAGGCCAATCAACAAAACATCATTCATCAAAAACCTTCCGGCAAAGCAATCTTTTCCAAAACAAACTCATTTCCGGACGTTTCATGTCCTTTCATTCTTTTCCGTAAAAGTCCCATCGATTATTAGAACGCCCATGCATGTGCATCTTCATTCGAAGTCTATTCACTCGGATTGACATTGCGAACTATAAATTATGTATCATGTTAGTTGCATCTTTATGAGTGTAAAACACTTAGCCTTGTTTCAGAGCGTGAGTGCAAACACTAATATCAGGTGAGGACTGCTTACGGCTGCAAATCGTGGGAAAGTCTTGTCCTTGGGGTCGTTACCTCCTGAGCAGGACGCAGATGCATTCTAGGTTTGTATCAAGGCCGCTGGCGATAGCTTTCTTCTCCTCCCAGAGTGACAACATTTAGTTTTCAGCATCAGCCTTCTTCTCCTCCCAGAGTGACATCATAGTTTATTCTTCAGCATTAGCATCTCCTCCTCCCAGAGTGACCTTAGTTTAGCTTCCTCATGCCGTGTCTTCTCCTACGGGAATTGACATTGTCTTACTTTTCAAGCATTAGCATCTCCTCCTCCCAGAGCGACAGCACTTAGCATTCTTCTCCTCCCAGAGCGACCTTAGTTTAATTTCCGCATCTCGCGCCTTCTCCTATGGGAATCGGCGTTGTTTAAATTTTCTGCCTTAGCATTCTTCTCCTCCCAGAGCGACCTTAGTTTAATTTCCACATCTCGCGCCTTCTCCTACGGGAATCGGCATTGTTTAAATTTTCTACCTTAGCATTCTTCTCCTCCCAGAGCGACAACACTTAGCATTTTTCTCCTCCCAGAGCGACCTTAGTTTAATTTCCGCATCTCGCGCCTTCTCCCACGGGAATCGGCGTTGTTTAAGTTTTCAGCATTAGCATTCTCCTCCTCCCAGAGTGACAGCATTTAGTTTCCAGCGTAGCTTTTCTCCTCCTCCCAGAGTGACAACATTTAGTTTCCAGCGTAGTATTTCTTCTCCTCCCAGAGTGATAGCATAAGCGTAGTTCTACCTTTTTCAACCTTAGCATTTCTTCCCCTCCCAGAGCAACATCCCTCACACAATTCTACATTTCTGCATAACTATTTTCCTCCTCCTAGAGTGACATCATTAGGACAAATCATTCATACTTCTGCGAATCGCGCATTATCTTCCGAAGCAACATCAGTCACATGTCAAGCGATCATCCCCGCAGTGGAGCTGTCGTTTACATTTTCGTAAAATTACTTTCCGTCCCCGGTAGAGTAGTTGTCATTTACATTCCTTGCAACTTATGTGCCTCTCAATACCCGAGCAGATCTAAGTTTACGTCTTTGCAGGATCAACAACCTATCTCCTCCCAAAGCGACGTCAGCGGATTACCTCCTCCCAGAGTGGCAGCATCGCTTTCCTCCTCTCAGAGTGACATCAAGCAAGCACCTGGTATCTCCCAGTGACAGCATCAATCAATCTCCTCCTCCCAGAGCGACTTCAAGCAACTACCTCCTCCCGGAGCAACATCATCACTGTAAGTTTGAGGTAAGACCCGCTGTGTCGTCAAAATTCGGATATAGGGGCAACTGTCTTTACTGCTTATCAAATACTTCAATAAGACAGTAAAGAGGGGGGCAACTGTTGATACCCGAATTTTGACGCCAATTTTATTTAATTTTAGCATTTCTGTTATTTAGTTAATTTACTGGCATTTTCAGTTGATTTACAGTTGCTAGCATTTCTAAATTTTTCGTTGCATTTTAGCATCATTGTTAGCATCGTCAGCTTTCGAAATCGCATTTTTAATTTTTCGGCGTGTATTTTCATTATCATTATCATTAATATTTTTAGCCTTAAAAACCACATTTTTAACTATCCGGCAATCAGTTGCTAATTTTTTTTCCTTTTAGGTCATCACATGAATTTTAGGATTTTTTATATTTTAGCGCATTTTTTAGTATTTTTATTATTTTATTATTATTTTTATTCGAGCTTTTATTGGACCCGAGTAAGTCCGCTCGGACAATAACTTGACTTTAAAATGTTTTCCATCAACTAGTTGCTAGATTTTTTTCTGGTCGCAACGGTCTACAGCGATTCATGTAATTTTCGGCGTAACGTTATTATTTTTCCGTTCAAACGTTTCACATTTTTGAACGCGAAAATAAACACGTTAAACGAGAAATTCTCGTCATTCGCTGTAGACGGTTAAACCCGTCATATTTTTCTTTACGCGCCGGTACCTTCGGCTCGAAAAGTCAGAACGTTTGGTCGCGGGAACCGGCTCGAGGGCATTTTAATCAGATAAAATGCCATTTGATCATGGCCATTGTTCTGGTCAACCAAGGAAAGTCAACCAGATCAATGGCCCCTGAATTAACATGCATAATGCACGCGAACAGTGCCAAGGGAGTGCAGCGAAGCAGCCCACGCCCGAGCCACCTGCTCCCGTCGCGTCCATAGCCTCCTGTTCCTCCGCCATCATCACCGCTAGCGCCCTAGCTCTGCCACCTCACGCAGCCGTAGACCCGACGTCATCACAGCGACGTCATCACGACCTCCACGCGCAGCACCCGCACCTCCTCCTCACGCGATCTTCGGCTATAAATAGCCCCCCTCCTCCAACGCATTCGGGGCACAAAAAAATGGGCAAGCTTTCTTGCCCTCTCTCCCTCCTCTGATCAGTTGCTTATTTCAAGCGAAGACCGTCCAGTTCAAGGCTTTGAGGTGAGCTTTCTCTCTCTAGCCTTTTTTTCGGTTTTTAAGCAAAAATTATGTTTAAATTCGTTTGCCTCTTGTTTGAGCAATTTAATTGCTTTCTTTTATGTCATTAATTCACACACATAACATAGATTAAATACACGCTTTCATTTTTAAAAATCGTCGGTTAGTTTGGGCGAATTAATTAGTTTTCGATAATTAACAGTTTTGTCATTTTTTCGAAATTAAATTTCGTACGAGTCAAACTAAAAATCGGGGTTGGTACGGTCGGGAAGTCGTCGAAGAGACGAAAATTTTGGTACGAACGATTTTCAAATCGACCAAGCAAGGTGACAAATGAACAGTGCCAGGCCAACGACACTGTTCACGCGGGAATGGGCTTGGCCCATGCCCTTTTAAATTCTCATGGGCCAGGCACTATTCCTGGCCCATTTTTCACTTCTTTTCATTCTTCAATTGGGCCCAGCCCATTTTCAATTGTTTTCAAAACTTCGGATCACATTTTTTCGTAAAATACTCGTATACTTTGTATGATTATTTGTCGTACTAACACTTTTAATTTTCTGTAATATCAACTGTTTATTTTCTGCAAAAATCAACTATTTAATTATTCGCACTTTAAATTTCGGTAATTTACTTTCGGCAATTTAATTTCAATACCGCCTACATGGTCGGTCGCAATATCAACTGTTTATTTTCCGCAAATTATCAACTGTTTACTTTTCCGCACTTTAAATTTCAGCAATTTACTTTCAGCAATTTAAATTCAATACCGCCTACATGGTCGGTCGCATTTTAATTCTCGCAAATATTCAACTGCTTTAATTTTTCGCAAAACTGCTGGAAATCCTTCCGCAAATTATCAACTGTTTACTTTTCCGCACTTTAAATTTCAGCAATTTACTTTCAGCAATTTAAATTCAATACCGCCTACATGGTCGGTCGCATTTTAATTCTCGCAAATATTCAACTGCTTTAATTTTTCGCAAACTGCTGGAAATCCTTCCGCAAATTATCAACTGTTTACTTTTCCGCACTTTAAATTTCAGCAATTTAAATTCAATACCGCCTACATGGTCGGTCGCATTTTAATTCTCGCAAATATTCAACTGCTTTAATTTTTCGCAAACTGTTGGAAATTCTTCCGCAATTTATCAATTGTTTATTTTCCGCAATTTATCAACTATTTATTTTCTGCAATCTATCAACTGTTATTTTTCTGCAAATATCAACTGTTTATTTTCTGCAAATATCCAACTGTTTATTCTCTGCATTATCAACCTGTTTTATTTTCTGCAAACCATCAAACTTTTTTTTTATTCCTTGTAATCGTCAACTACATTTAATTTTTCTGCCCTCAGCATTTAATTTTTCTGCGCTAATCAAAACAGCATTTCATTTTCGTATGCTTAAAATTCATCATTTTTCGCATGCAATCAACCTAGCATTTAAATTCTCGTATGCTTAAAATCAATCATTTTTCGCATGCAATCAACCTAGCATTTAAATTTTTGTATGCTTAAAATTCATCATTTTTCGTATTGAATCAACCTAGCATTTAAATTCTCGTATGCTTAAAATCCATCATTTTTCGCATGCAATCAACCTAGCATTTAAATTCTCGTATGCTTAAAATTAATCATTTTTCGCATGCAAACAACCCAGCATTTAATTTTCGTATGCGTAAAATCAATCATTTTTCGCATGCAATCAACGTAGCATTTAAATTCTCGCATGCTTAAAATCCATCATTTTTTGCATGCAAATCAACTTGGCATTTAAATCTCGTATGCGTAAAATCCATCATTTTTCGCATACAATCAACTGTCATCATTTTTATCAAACTCAGCATCTCACTTTGGTATGCGTGAAATCCATCATTTCTCGTATGCAATCAACTGTCATTTAAATTTTCGCACTCTTAAAATTGCTTAGTTATTTCTCAAGCTATCACTAACACTCTCATTTTGTAGGTTAATTTCAAGCTTCGCTCGAAAGTACGCCTCACAAGTCCTTTTTATTTATTCGATGCTTTCTGCAAATATTAAATGTAGGCATGATATATAGAACTGCTAGAATTAAAATCAACCCACATGAACAGCGTGTTTAAAGACTTGCTTAAAACGCCATGTTCATATGATTTCAAATTCTCGCTTGTATTGACTGCATGTACATGGGGACTTTCGATCCCACTTCAGTTTTTCACTTCAAAAACCTATCATTTGAATTTGTACTCTGTTAGCAATCCATGTTAGAATCACGTAGTAATTAGGTTAATCATGCATGGCCCGATGATGAAATAAGAGGGCGCTCATTCAGTCTTATGGAAAATTCAGTCCCATCACGATCATAAAAAAAACTAAAGTGACGATTCCTTTGAGGGCCCCCTTTTTCAAAACGCATCTTTCAAACACCATTTTAAACACCTCTCTCATCAACCGGTAACCATTTTCGGATGTGTCTCGGGTGCCTAACACCTTCCCGAGACCATAATACGACCCCGAACCTTTTGTCTGGGGTCCAGACCCCTTTTTTGTGCCTTTAGTTTTTTACTTATTATATTTCCTATGCCATGACGATTAGGGTTCCCTAAGCCTAGCAACCAAATTAGGGTGGCGACTTCATTGTATGCTGCTAGGCGTCCCTTTTACGCCGAGCATCTGAAGGTCTCAAATTTCGTTGCACACTCGCGAATTTTTAAATTTCGAGGCGCGACACCCGTGATGTGGAGCGGGGCTGCAAGGGCGTATGCTTACCG
This sequence comes from Viola odorata, assembly GCA_963691705.1. NCBI lineage: Eukaryota > Viridiplantae > Streptophyta > Magnoliopsida > Malpighiales > Violaceae > Viola > Viola odorata. The sequence goes on from OY829539.1 coordinate 2,019,655, forward strand.
TTCTTCTGCAGGCAATGAATGGGGTGACCTAGTTCATCGGATGTTGGTTCATGATAGCTTTACTTTAGATGCTTGGCCGCGACTCTTGCCTTGGCGGAGGTGATACTTGCAGTCCGGTTGTCCCTCAATTGAAGGATTGATCTTCACCGTGTTGATCATGGTGCGGATGTTGGGAAACTTCTTGAATAAGACCGCATTAAGTATGTTGATGGTGGTCTTAGGAGGACAGCTTTTTGTCGTGCTTTTTTTCAGGAGTTGTTGCTAGCATTCCGACGGCTTGGCCGACATGGGATGGGCTTTGTGACTTTGGTCCAGCATTCAGTCCTTTGAGACCGGTTGTTTGCGATGCCGGTTGTGCTGGTAGTACTGCGAGGAAAAGAAATTTTGCTTTAGATGGTGATGGTTTGTCTTAAAATCTTTCCTGATTCGCTCTTGAAGGTGGCCTGCTGCGGCAATTCAAGAGCTGCTATGAGCAGAACTCCCTGGTTCTATGACAATGATGAGATGAGGCATGAGACCTTACGTCCCTGCAAAACTTAAGATTGATTAGTGGCATTAGTCTAAGTGACGTGTCTTACGTCCCGAGCTACTCTTGGGGAGCCATCTACGCCATGTCTCCTTTTGTCATCTCACAAGTTTAAGAAAAAAGGGACAATAAATTTTAAAATAATAAGCATCTCCTGAAAAAAAACTTATTTTATTAATTTCAGGACAAATGTTTGTGCTAGATTGTCATGATAAAACCCTATGTCCTTGGTTTGGCCGAACGCCCAGTTCGCGACGCTTCAGGCGAAGTACAACTTGACTGCATCGGTATTTACCGGTCTCAGGAGATTGTCTCCATCTATGTCGGTTAGCATTAGGGCCCCCCCTGAGAAGGCACTTTTGACCAGATACGGGCCCTCGTACCTTGGGGCCCACTTTCCTTGACTAGCCTCCTGGTGAGGAAGAATCTTCTTCAACACTAAATCCCCAGCCTCGAACTTGCGAGGTCGCACTTTCTTATTGTAAGCATTGGCCATCCTTTGCTGATATAATTGTGCATGGCAGATAGCGGCCAAGCGCTTTTCGGGAAGGAGGTTCAGCTGCTCGTACCTCACTCTTGCCCAATCTGATTCTTCTACTTCAGACTCTGCCAGGATTCTAAGCGAAGGGATTTCTACCTCGAGGGGAATTACGGCTTCCATGCCGTAAACTAATGAGTAGGGAGTTGCCCCTGTGGATGTACTGGTTGCTATCCGGTAAGCATGTAGTTCGAAGGGAAGCATGCCATGCCAATCTTTGTGAGTGATTACCATCTTTTGGATGATCCTCTTCAGGTTTTTGTTTGCTGCTTCAACTGCGCCATTCATCTTTGGTCGATATGGTGACGAGTTCCGGTGCTTCACCTTCCAACGTTGGCAAAGATCGTCGATCATTTTTCCATTGAGATTGGTGTCGTTGTCCGTGATGATGGTCTCTGGGACCCCGTGACGGCAAATGATATTTCTCTCAATGAATCGCATGGTCATTTTCTGAGTGATGCTGGAGTAAGAGGCGACCTCTACCCATTTGGTGAAGTATTCGATCGCTACGAGGATAAAGCGATCTCCATTAGAGGTTGTTGGATGAATTTGGCCGATGATGTCGATTCCCCACATCGCAAAAGGCCAAGGTGATGTCATGCTGAAGAGAGGGGCTGGAGGGATATGGAGATGGTTCGCGTAGACTTGACACTTGTGGCACTTCCGGAAATAGCCGATGCAATCACGCTCGATGGTGAGCCAAAAATACCCTTGCCTCATTATCTGTCTGGCCATCATGTGCCCACTTGCGTGTGTGGAACAAACCCCTTCGTGGATTTCCGTTATGATTCTTTTTGCCTCGACCATGGTGACGCAGCGAAGCAAAGCTCCATCAGCTCTCCTTTTATATAGAACTTCGCCGTCGAGGTAGAAGTCTAGTGTTAAACGCTGGAGGGTCTTCTTGCTAACCACGGCTTCCCATCAGGTTCTTCTTCTAGGATAACACAGCATGCCGGAGTTTCCTTTACTTCCACCCTCAACGGCTGAAGCATTACCCCGCACTCTAATTTGAACATCGTTGCCAACGTGGCTAATGCGTCTGCGAAGCGGTTCTTTTCTCTGTCGACTCGGTCGAACTCGGTTTCCTCGAATTCCCGTGTGAGTTGGGTGAGTAGCTTTTGATAAGGGATGAGCTTGGAATCCCGTGTCTACCATAGATCCTGGGCTTGATAGATGACGAGTGCTGAATCACCGAAGATTCGGAGCTTCTTTACTTTTAAGTCGATGGCTGCTGTCAGATCGCTGATGTATACATCATACTCGGCGACGTTATTGGTGCATGGGAAGTTCAATTTGCATGCTATGGGGAATTGACGACCATCTGGGGCTATGACCATGGCTCCCACTCCCTTGCCCGAGAGGTTCACCGCACCGTCGAAGAACATGGTCCACCAGTCATCTTCTCGGAGATCTTCTGCGATCTCATCTTCAATCACTATGATGTCCTCATCGGGGAAGTCGAAGCTCAATGACTCATACTCGTCCGAGGCATGATCAGCCAAGTGATCGGCGAGGGCGCTTGCTTTAACCACTTTCCGGGTTACATAGATGATCTCGTGCTCAGCTAATAAGACTTGCCATCTACAAATACGACTCGATAGGTACGGCTTTTCGAAGATGTATTTCAAGGGATCCATGCGAGAGATTAGCCAAGTCGTGTAATACAACATGTACTGCCGGAGCCTTCGGGCGCAACAAGTTCGTTCCAATATAGAGTAACGCATCTCACATTCGTTGAATTTTTTTCTGAGGTAATAGATGTCTTGTTCACGCCTTCCAGACTCGTCGTTCTGTCCCAAAACGCAACCCATGGCGCTAGCCGTGACTGTCATGTACATGAGCAAGGGACGTCCTGGCGTCGGGGGAACTAGTACTGGTGGGCTTTGCAGATATGTCTTGATTTTCTCAAAGGCTTTCTGGCAGTCTTCGTCCCATTCTGCCTCTCCATGTTTCCTTAGCATTTTGAACATCGGCTCGCAAGTAAGTGTTAACTGGCTGATAAAGCGAGCGATGTAGTTGATGCATCCTAAGAAGCTTCGTACTTCTGTTTCGGTGCTGGGAGCGGGTAGCTCTTGAATTGCTTTTATCTTATCAGGATCCACTTCTATGCCTTTGTTGCTGACGATGAATCCCAACAACTTCCCGGAAGTCACTCTGAAGGTACACTTAGCTGGGTTTAGCCGTAGCCGAAATTGCCTCAACCTTTCGAACACCTTCCTCAGGATGTCCATATGATCTTGCGTGCCGCGAGATTTGGCTATCATGTCGTCGACATATATTTCTAATTCTTTATGCATCATGTCATGGAAAAGGGTGACGGCCGCACGCTGGTACGTGGCTCCGGAGTTCTTTAATCCGAAGGGCATCACTTTGTAGCAGAAGGTTCCCTAGGGCGTGATGAAGGTCGTCTTTTCACTGTCCTCAGGTGCCATCTTGATCTGGTTGTACCCCGAAAATCCGTCCATGAAAGAGAACATGTCATTTCTGGCGGCACTATTGACCAAGATGTCGATATGGGGAAGTGGGAAGTCATCCTTAGGGCTGGCTCGATTATGATCCCGGAAGTCCATGCACATGCGAACCTTCCCATCTTTCTTAGGCACTAGCACTATGTTGGCGATCCATTCTGGGTACTCGGCAACTCTCAAAAAGCCCGCGTCAAGTTGCTTGGTAACTTCTTCTTTGATTTTCAGAAGGATGTCTGGATGCATCCTCCGAAGTTTTTGCTTGACAGGCTTAAACTCAGGTTTTAATGGAATACGATGCTCAACTATCCCGGGATCAAAACCTGGCATGTCGGTGTATGACCATGCAAATACGTCGGAGTAGTTTTTGAGGAGAGAAATCAACCTTTCTCTTTGAGTCGTATCTAGGGTAGTTCCGATCTTAACCAGCTTCTGATTCTCATTGCTTGCCCCCAGATTTACTTCGTCCAATTCCTCCCGATGAGGAGTTATTTCCTTTTCTGAACTTTCTAGTAAACGGGTCAGTTCGTCGGGAATTTTGACCTTATCTTCGGTGGTGACGACAATTTCTTCACCAGTAAAGACATAGGTTTTATCAAGACAATCCGAACTAACACTCATCCTGAAATAAAAAGTGCGGAAAAAAGAGATGCGTAAAATGAAAATTTGCATATATATTGATTTTTAACAAAAGGGAACATGACTCCCTACAAAAATGTTTTCGTAAGAAAACGTGCAAAAACACATATATTTTTTTTCAAAAGGAGTAATTACGGAGAGACATCCGGAAGCATGGTGATGGTCCATTTGCACACAGACTCCCCTGACTTCTTTACAAAAATGACTGAACCAGGCGATGATTCTTCTTCTCCCAGAGCATCGATAGAGGAATATGAAGCTATACTAACCACAGTATGATTTATATTGACAATTTCGACTGCGAGGGAGGATGTGGCTCTGATGTGGGGATACATATCTTACCCATTGGCGTCAAACGCCCATGCATTTCGGCTAGCTCTTTCCCGTCTTTATCGGGGAAACATTCTGTCCTCCATGTCCTGCCCCTTCACCAACTGAGACACGGCTGGGAGAGGGTCGATGGCCATGTTAGGTCCTTTGGCCAAACCCTCGAAGGAGATCCATCCACTTTTGATTAGATGATTTACCTTTATCTTAAAGGAAAAATAATCATCCAGCGTATGGCCCGGTGCCCTGGCGTGAAATTCACATATAGCGTTGGGATCGTACCAATTTGGATATGGAGGTTGCTGAGGTCGGGCCGGGATTGGCACAATCTGCCCAGCTGCCAAGAGATGTTTGTAGATTTCTCCCCCGGGGAGTGGGAGTGGCGGTACTGGTCCTCGATTTGGCGCCTTCGGTGGATTGGAGGGCCTAGGTTGTGCGGGTCTTTCGGCTAAATCCTCGAAAGAGATCCACCCACATCTGATCAATTAATAAACCTTTTTCTTAAAGGCGCGACAGTCTTTTAGGGTGTGACTAAGAGCTTCAGCATGGTATTTGCATCTAGCATTAGGATCGTACCAATTTGGATAAGGAGGCTGCAAAGGTTGGATTGGGGTGGGTGCAATTTATTTAGCTGCCAAAAGGTGCTCGTAAATTTCCCCCAAAGGAATGGGAAGCGGTGGCAGTGGTCTTCGATCCCAACGGTTATCTTGGTTTCTGGGTTTATTTGGTGGATTATATGGTCTAGGTTGTGTAAGTTGCGGTATTTGTGTTGGGGGTGATGGGAAATGTAGAGATGGTGTAGGGTTTTGGGGAGCCCTGTTAGCAACGAGCGTTGGTGGAAAAGAAAAAACTGTGGGTCGATATAGTGACGGGGAAGGATATGGTGGTGGTGACAAATAAGGGGGAGGTGGCGGGTAAGGTCGTCTGTGAGTAGGTTGGGGAGAGACAAAGCCAACGTCTCTCCTTATGATAGGCATCGCCTCTGGCGTAGGAATGATGATCCTTCCGGAATTAATCTCTTGCTCTACTCTCTCAGCAATCCGGACCACGTCGAGGAAGCTACTCGACGGACCGAGGGTAAGATAAGCGTAGTAGGGAGCTTTGAAGGTATTTACGAAAATTGACAGGAGTTCCCTATCATCCAAAGGAGAAGAAATCCTTGCGGGTAGTTCTGTCCATCTCTGAGAATAAGCTTTTACTGATTCCTCGACCCTCTTCTCTAGATTTTGCAAATCATAACGGTTAGGTGTGATTTCTTCATCGAGCTTGTATCGTTCAGATATTTCATTGTGGTGGATTTTGAGGCGAGTTTTGGGGCGTTCAATCCCCGGGCACCTCTCAGATTGTGGAATCTTGTACTTCCGAGGCGTCGTAACTCCTAGCATTATGCTTTTATCGGCGGGATCCCTAGGGTCATATCTTTCAATAGCCCTTAGCTTTTCCTCTAGTGGGCTCAATCGATCAATACCGGCTCCTTTCGCACTAATGGTGCCAAAACTTATGGTCGGTGAATATTCAAGAGAGGATTGTGGCTGTGTCAGATCGCTTCCCGGAAGCTTAGTTTCTAGTGGTCCAAAAATCGCAACTTGGGTAGAAAGGCCCTGAGATGGGTGGGGACACTGTCTGGTTGTATCTACTGCAGCTGTAGGGTTGGGACTAATGTAGGGATCCTGCCACTTCCACTGAACAGAAGATGGTTGGGTTGATGAAGGACCCCACTCCTTTTCAGTTTGCAAAGTTCGAACTTGTTCTTCCAGTTCTGCTATTCTGGTCATTAGTGCTTCATTGGCTTTAGCCTGTTCAGTCATTTTCATTTTTGAAGTCTAGTTACAGGGAGCCTGTGCGGAGTAGCGTGCCTCCGAGGAGCTATTGTGAACCTGAAAAAGGGAAAAACACAGAAAGAGTAAGTACAAGTGAGGATACACTAGTGATGTGCAATCCCGAGGCCTCCACGTTTGCTCATTCGCTTCCCGGCCACACTTTCACTTGATATTTTCAGGGCGGTCGGAGAGGCGTGATCTCCTGGTTGTGGATGATATGCGAAGGAAGCCTCTATTCATTCCAACGAGGTGATGTAATCTGAGATGTTATCTGCGAAACCCAAATCAACAGGGGCAACCAATGCCGCCATGCTAGGAAGATCTCTTTCATACTGTGCTTGCAAATGACGCAGGGCCTGACGCCTGGTGAACCCAACCAAGGGGAGGGATGACAATCTATGCTATGAACTTGGAGTTTGTGATAAGCTAAGAGGACAAGGCCACGAGTGGGCAATATTTGGCTGTTTTCGAATGTTTGGTCTGATTTTTCGGTTCTTTGGGTGAAACGACTGTGTTTATCCCGGAGGGATTTTCTCTTTCTTTTTGCGATAGTCTTTTGAGTTGCTTTGGATAGATAATCGATATGGAAAAGATGAGGCGATTTTAATAAATATCCGAAAGAGTACGACTTTATTAAAAGTGTTTACAAAAGTATGGTAAACTTGCCAACTACCTAAATTCATCAAAAATGGCTAAGATAGATGAAATCAGGGGTCCTAGCTAAAAAGAAAAGGTCTGCCGATATCCGAGCCTTTCCATGAAGGCGTCAATCCTGGACGTCAGAGTTCTCCTGCCAAAGGTATTCCATTGAAGCCAACTCCCCTTTCTGCATCTCTATCTCAACCTCTAACGCGGTAATTCGACTTTGCAATGCCTAGCTTTTCCTATCCCCTAAATCTGCACGAGTAGTCAAGACCCTTATCGTCGAATCCCTGTCTTTGATTATGGCACTTGATGCTTCTCTCTTGCGGGTTTCGCTGCTCAAGTGTTCTTTAAAGGCCCTGAGGGCCACCTTCTATTTTACTGCTTGTACGCGGATAAAATCCTTGTTATGCCTGTCCAGCTCATTCATCTGGACTTCTGCGTAGCATTGACGTGCTTCGGCGGTATCTCTTTCCTCTGTCATCAGATCTCGCTCTTCCTGCGCTGCTCACATTTGCTCTACTACTTGGGCGTAAGCCATAACATCCATTCCTCCACTTATTTGAGATTCCCCTTCTTCTTCCATCGGTCTTTGATTTTCCGAGCGAGGTAAGACATTGCCATTAACTCGTCTCGACCTCCATTGTGGATATTCCAGTATTGTGGTTGTAGGGATGCCGTGTCCTTTGAGACAAAAAGGGTGGGCCCAGTCTTGGGCGTACAACTGAATGTTCTGATTTTCTCCGGTGTGTGGCAGGTCTGATCTTGTCATGCCGAATGTCACGGGAATTATTTGCGTGATGTGCAGAACTGTCTGAGGACGAGGGCAGGGCAATAGTGAGTGCATCCCCATGCTTCGATTAAAGGAACCCAAGGTAAGGGTCCGCAGCAGACGATGGGATTGGAAGTCTGCAGCCATTTGGCGGGCCAACTGAAGTCTTCTTCTGAGAGGTTTATGAATCGGTCGATCCAGACATCTTTATTCTCCATCTCCCATCTATCCGTGGTTGTTGCGTTGATAACTCTGAGTAGAGGGCATGATCTTATGTAGCTTGCGAAGAAAATGGTTTGATCAGGAACCTGTTTGAAGTGGCTGACCAACCATACTGTCAACAACTGGGTGCAACAGGTAAGTCTCCCTTTCCCTTTTCTTCGACAAGAGTCCAAGGAGCGAAAAGTCTCGGCCAAAATGGTTGTTGTAGGATTGATGGCATTTGTTTCCATCTCGTAAAAGATGTTGGCTGCTGCAAAGTCGATGGCATTCCTCATTTTTGGAAAGAGGACAAATCCTACAATGGCAAAAGCCAGAATCCTTAAGTGTTTTTTCCCGTTGGACAACTGAAAACGTGCCTCAATATCTGACCAGCACCAGAAGTAGTCACCTTCTCTGACACGAGTAGTGATTCCTAACAACTTATTGAGCCTTATTTTGACACTCGAAGAGTCGAGTCGAACATTCTGGTATATGGCCGATATAGGAGAGGTGAAGCACATCAGAGCTGAGTACTCCTCTAGTGTGGGAGTCAAGTCTACCCCTTTGTCGAAAGAGAAGCACTGATAATAGGGATCCCAGAATTTTAGGGCTGCTTGGATGCAACCCTTATCAGTCTTTACGTCAACTAGGGTCAGTAGCTTTCCATAACTACCCTCAAACTGTGTCTCCTCGTCTTTAGTCAGCTCATTTCTCAACTTTCGAATCCTAGTTAAGTCGAAGTCTACGACTTCTACCTTGACCTTAGTGGTGATGTCAGGGGTGAACCCATGTTCCAACATATCTCCTCGTGTGGCCTGATCGTCGAAACTTCGTCCCTCGAAAATATTAAATGAAAGTAGTGTAGGTGCCGACATGTCGAATGAGCAAGATGGGTCCTATGGGACAAAAATAAAATTTTAAATGCAAAGTAACCTGCACGTGTAAGAAATTTACAGTTCGTATAAAAGACAAGGTTACCATGGCAACAAGACAAATAGGGCCACGACAAACAGGTATAATCATGATGCACGTGCTGGGGCTCTGATTCCGACATTTCTAACTGGCTTGAATGGTTCCCGGATGATACCATGAAAAGGTCCCTAAAGTGTCGTCTAGTGTCCCGATTTCTTGCGAAATCGTGTAACCTTTCGACTGGCTTTAGGGGTTCATCCGAGTTGGGATTGGTGAACACTACCTAAGACATGTGTCCTAGGGCGTCACTACTACCCTCCTAATTTGGTAATTGTCCCCTGGGTGTAGGGCACTATGAAATGCATATGACAATTGATAAAGCAAATAAATGAACAGACTAGCAATTGATCAAAGCAAATAAATAAATAAACAAACAAAACACCTCTCTAAAAAGATAAAACCGGCTCCGACCCTAAGGTCCCCAGTGAAGTCGTCAAACTGTCGCGCCCCGAAAATTTAAAAATTCGCGAGTGTGCAATGAAATTTGAAACCTTACAATGCTCAGCGTAAACAGACGCCTCGCAACATGCAATGAAGTCGTCACCCTAATTTGGTTGCTAGGTTTAGGGAACCTTAATCGTCATGGCATAAGAATTATAATAAGTAAAAAGCTAAAGGCACAAAAAGGGGGTCTGGACCCTAGACAAAGGTTCGGGGTCATATTATGGTCTCGGGAAGGTGTTAGGCACCCGAGTCACATCCGAAAACGGTTACCGGTTGATGAGAGAGGTGTTAAAAAGGTGTTTGCTAAAATGCGTTTTGAAAAAGGGGGCCCTCAGAGGAATCGTCACTTTAGTCTTTTCTATGATCATGACCGTTCAGGAATAATTAAAAAATCTTTCTGACGGGGTTACCGTTTATCAAGATTGATTGATTATTCTTGACCGCAACGTGATGGGACTGAATTTTCCGTAAGACTGAATGAGCGCCCTCTTTTTTCATCATCGGGCCATGCATGATTAAATTACTTACTACATGATTCTATCATGGATAGCTAGCAGAGTACATGCAGTCAATATAAGCAAGAATTTTAAATAAACAAACAAAACACCTCTCTAACTGATGTGGGATCGAAAGTCCCCATGTACATGCAGTCAATATAAGCAAGAATTTAAAATCACATGAACATGGCATTTTAAGCAATCTTTAAACACGTTGTTCATGTGGGTTGATTTTAATTCTAGCAGTTCTATATATCATGCATGCAATTGATATTTGCAGAAAGCATCGAATAAATAAAAAGGAATCGAAAGGCGTACTTTCTAGCGAAGCTTGAAATTAAAACCTACAAAAATGAGAGTGTTAGCGATAGCTCAAGAAATAAATAAACAATTTTATGAGTGCGAAAATTTTAAATGACAGTTGATTGCATACGTAAAATGATGGATTTTACGCATACGAGAATTAAATGCTGAGTTTGATAAGTGCAGGAAAATAAATGATGACAGTTGATTGTATGCGAGAAATGATGGATTTAACGCATACGAGAATTAAATGCTGAGTTGATTGCATGCGAAAAATGATTAATTTTACGCATACGAGATTTAAATGATGACATGATTGCATGCGAGAAATGATCTATTTAACGCATACGAAAATTAAATACTGACATGATTGCATGCGAGAAATGATGGATTTAGCGCATACGAAAATTAAATGCTGAGTTGATTGCATGCGAAAAATGATTGATTTTACGCGTACGAAATTTAAATGCTGAGTTGATTGCATGCGAAAAATGATTTATTTGACGCATACGAAATTTAAATGATGTTTTGATAAGTGTAGAAAAATTAAATGTAGTTGACGATTTACAAGGAATTAAAAAAGTTTGATGATTTGCAGAAAATAAAACAGGTTGATAATGCAGAAAATAAGCAGTTGGATATTTGCAGAAAATAAAACAGTTGATATTGCAGAAGAGTTTCCAGCAGCTTGCGAAAAATTAAAGCAGTTGATATTTGCAGAAAATAAAACAATTGATATTTGCAGAAAATAAACAGGTGATATTTGCAGAAAATAAAACAATTGATATTTGCAGAAAATAAACAATTGATATTTGCAGAAAATAAATAGTTGATATTTGCAGAAAATAAACAGTTGATAAATTGCGGAAGAATTTTCAGTAGTATGCGAAAAATTAAAGCAGTTGATATTTGCAGAAAATAAAAAAATTGATATTTGCAGAAAATAAAACAATTGATATTTGCAGAAAATAAAACAATTGATAGTAGCAGAAAATAAACAGTTGATAAATTGCGGAAGAATTTCCAGCAGCTTGCGAAAAATTAAAGCAGTTGATATTTACGAGAATTAAAATGCGACCGACCATGTAGGCGGTAAAATGAATGATTGAATTTAAATTGCCGAAAGTAAATTGCGGAAATTTAAAGTGCGGATAATTTAAACAGTTGATAAGTACGGAAAATTAAAAAGTTGATAGTACGAAAAATAATCATACGAAGCATACGAAATATTTTTACGAAAAAGGCGTGATCCGAAATCTCGGAAAGAAATGAAAATGAGTTGGGCCCAACTAAAAAAGTGAAAGAAAAATGGGAAATGGGCCAGGAATAGTGTCTGGCCCATGAAAATTAAAAGGAAGGGTGATTGGCCAAGCCCATCACCTTTGATGCATGAATAGGCCATTATGGCACTATTCATCGTCATCTTCACCACATCGCCGGCGCTACTGCCGGCGACCAAGGTCCGGCCACCCGTGGTCGGATCTTGAAAATCTTCATACCGGGACGCTCGTCTCCTCGACGGCTTCCCGATCGTACGAACTTTGACTAGCAGTTTAAATCGTACAGAGTTTAATTTTGAAAAAATGATGAAACCGTTAATTATCAAAAACTAATTAATTTGCACAATCTAGCTAACGGTTTTTAAAATTGAAAGCATGTATTTAATCTACATCATGCACATGAATTAATGGCACAAAAACAAGCAATTTATCTAATCCTAACCAAGCAAAACGAATTAAAGAAGGAAACGCTTAAAAGGAACGAAAGAAAAAGCTTGAAGAAAAGCTTACTGTGAAACTTTAAACTGAGGCAATCGAAGCTCTAAGTGAGCTATCGATCAAGAGAGGGAAGAAGCAAGGTTTTCTTGCAAAATTGGTACCCATTTTTCGTTGAAGGATGGCTTGTATTTATAGCCAAAGATCGCGTGACGTTTGGACGAGGGTGCTGCGCGTGGGGGCCGTGAGCGTGCGCTGGCGGGGCTAGGGGAGCCGTGATGATGGCTGGACGGGATAGGGAGCTACGGGCTCGAGCTAGGAAGCGACGGGAGCAGGTAATCCCGGTGGTCTGCTCCGCTGCACTCCACGCCCACTGTGCATGTGCACCATGCTAGGTAATTCAAGGGCCGTTGATCTGGTTGACTTTCCTTGGTTGACCAGATCAACGGCCATGATTAAATGGCCCTTTATCTGATTTAAATGACCTCGAGCCGGTTCCTTCGAGCAAACATTCTGAATTTTCGAGCCGAAGGTACCGTTACGTAGAGAAAAATATGAAGGGTTTAACCGTCTACAGCGAATGACGAGAATTTTTCGTTTAACGTGTTTATTCTCGCGTTCAAAAACATGAAACGTTCGGACGGAAAAATAATGACGTTACACCGAAAATTACACGAAATGTTGTAGACCGTTGTGAACGGAAAAAAAACTAGCAACTAGTTCATGGGAAACATTTCAAATTCAAGCTATTGTCTGAGCGAACTTACCCGGGTCCAATAAAAGCTCGAACGAAAATAATAATAAAAAAATAAAAAAATAAAAAAATAAAAAAATAAAAAAATAAAAAAACTAAAAAATACGCTAAAATACTAAAAATCCTAAAAATCATGAGATGACCTAAAATGAGGAAAAAACTAGCAAATGACTGCCGGATAGTTAAAGATGTGATTTTTAAGGCTAAAAATAATAATGATAATAACAATGAAAATACGTGACAAAAAATTAAAAATGCTATTTTGAAAGCTGACGATGCTAACGACGCTGCTAAAATGCGATGAAACACTTAAAAATGTTAGCGACAGTAAATCAACTGAAAATGACTGTAAATTAACTAAATAACAGAAATGCTAAAATTAAGTAAAAATGGCGTCAAAATTCGGGTATCAACAGGTGCCCTTGATTCGTTGCTTGAAGGTCTGTATTTATAAGGTTGGGAAAAAAATGGAGTCGGTTTGCTTGTGTGGCTGCAAACCGACGGGGGAAAAAGAAGAAAGTGATGATGAGGTTTTGGCCGGAATAGTGAGCTAGCTAGGGTCGCATGTGGCCAAGGATGATCGGATGGGATGTTGTGATGATCAAAGTGAGTTGGTGCTGAGTTGGAGGATGAGGGAGCATTGAATGACATTTATGTGGACTAAATCCTATTTTTTGGGTACGAATGAGATATTTTGGCACGAGCGAAATTGCTCGGAATTGAAAATATATCCGAACCGAGGGGAACAAAGTGTGCAGAAAAATAAGACAAGATAACTAGCATACAGTGAATAAATGCAAAACTCAGTTTAATGTATTTATTTTCTCTTTCGGAAATGCCAAAAGTTCGGACGTAAAATAAATGTCTTTCCGACAAAAATTGAACGAAACCAAACGAGATGGCGTGGAAGAGAAAACTAGTAGGTAATTATCAAATAAAGAAATAACTAGCTCGATCTACGGTATGAGGAAACTTACTCGGGACCGATAGATGTTCGCGAAAAGACAGTAGAAAAGACGAAAAAATAAAAAAAACCTGAAATGATGCGAAATATTAAACAAATAACCCACGATTAAAGAATCGATTGAAATTTGACGTAAATGGGCTTTTAAAAGCGACAAGTAATACAATACGGAAAAAGTTGTGACGTAAGTCAAAATTTGGGTAGCAACAAATATTATTATAAGTTATTCTCATGTGATTTTCTAAGAGACTAATGAATGTAGCAAACCCGATTTTCTTTCCACTTTTGCCATATAGGAAAGATATAATTTTTTTTATTTAAAGTTTGTGTTGTTGTTGTTGTTGTTGTTGTTTAGCTTTAAATTTAAAACATCTAGTTTTCATCTAAAAATATATATTAAAATCTCAAGAAAAATACATTTACGTAATCATTAAAAATATACTAAGAATATTTATTTTGTAATATTTTATTTATTTATTATATAAAAAATTATTAACTTTATTACTTAAAAAATTAAATATATTTTTTGGTAAACTATATAAGGAAACCCTAAATTTTACAAAATTTCCAACCTTGAACCCAATTTGTCTTGAAATTTACAATATAAATCTGAAATTTGTAATATAAGCCTGCAATAAAGTTACAATTTTGGTCTTTCTAATAGTTAGAAAATTAAAAGATGGTAAAAGATATTATTAAGTTATTTAATAGTTTTAGCAATCACTAATTATTTTAATTTGTTAAAATATACTGATTAATTTGTTAAGGGTGATGTTGATTCGAACCAATTAAAAATGTAGGGAATTTACCATGACATTTATGATCAAATTAAGAACATTTAACTACAAATTAGATTAATTCCTCTCTATTCTTCCTTCAATTTTTTGCATAAATATGATCTTATTTTTCCTTAGAATTTTAGTCTCCCATTCTAACAAATTCATTCATGTCATCAAATAAACTAAATTTTTCTTTGTTGTCAATAATGTGAGGTTAAATTATTCTAAAATGAATTTAATTTAATTAATAGATTTATTAATAAATGACATTATAATCAGTCTCTCCAAATAATTTTAAATATTGAATCAAATTATTAATTTTAAAATATTAATTAATCATATACCTTAATATTCATAAAAAAATGATTGAGCTTTAAACAACCAATTTCGCTATCTTCTTTTAACATTTGGCGCCATCAAATCATTGGTCGCTCTTTTTTTTTGTAGACATATCTTCCCACAATTGAAATAAATTTAAAACATGAATTTGCAAATAAGTGGTAGTTTAAGTCATTTATTGAATAGTGTATTAAATTGTATAAATATACAAATATATATATATAGATCAAATTAAATAAATACAAGATGGATCTATTGTGCTTAAAGAAAAAAATTGAAATAACACGAAAATATGTAAAGGAAATAAATTGAGAAAAACATACAAGAAAGCAAATCTCATACCAAAGTGTTATGAGTAAGGCGCTGAAACAATAGATGTCAAAACTTTTAACTTTTTTTTATTGATTAAACAACATATTTCAAAACTATTAACCTTTCTCTTATTGATTAATCATAAAATATTTGTTTTAAAGATTAATCATAAAATATTTATTTAAAACAAATAAGGGGATGTATAAAATGATGTAAATTTGTTGGGGGTGTCTGTCTGTTGTACTTGATTTGCAGTTGTTGGTCATCTATTTTCTAGCAAAGCTTTACCTTTTGGTGCTATAAGGCATGGTTTATATAAAAAATAAAAATAAGGAATGTATAAAGCACACTCTGTTCCTTCCTTCAAAATTTAGATACATATCCGTTAAAGAACTTGCAGGAATCCCTTATTCTAAACTATATATATGTAGTTGTTCAAATAATTTCGACAATTATAAATATATACACATATAGATCGAACAAAATAAATACACATATATATGATTCAAACTAATTAAATATAGGATTCATATAATCTATACTATATAAAGGTCTATGTCCGACAATCAATTAAGAAATTAACCTATAATCAATACATTGGAGTTAAATATACAAATTCGAAGACAATATAATTAAAAGTAGATTAATAAATATATTATATATATATATATATATATATATATATATATATATATATATATATATATATATATATTTAGGAATCGAACTAAAGAAATCAAAACAAAACGCTACTCAATGGAATTCCAATAATCTCTTTGATAATGGTGATTCTTTAGGCTTTGGAAATCGGCAATCGTTGAAGCAAGAAATCCTTAAATTATCAGAGCCTAATGAATCAAAGGTATAGGAAGTCATTATCAGGTACTAATCAACCGAGCTTAATTAACTAAAGCAACAAAAAAAAAAACTTAAATCATTCAATTTCTAAGGCACACCGACTACAATTAGAAGAGAGAGGAGTTTAATATGCAAATCACCTGAAGATCCCCTCTCCACAGCCCACAAAGCTCTTAATTTAATGGTTAGCAAGGGGTTTAAGCCTACTCAAGTGACTTGATATTGCTGTTAGGTCCTTATGTCCTGCTGGGTATATAGATGATGCTATTTCTTTGGTAAAGGAATTCTGTTTAAAGCATTCAAATCCTGATACTTTCACTAATAATTTTCTCGTCAAGTATTTGTGCAAGAGTAGGAACTTAAGTACCGTCTATTATTTTATTGATGAGATGAAGAGTTCATTTGATACCGTGTAGTCTTTGGAAATAATCAAATAACTTAATAGGTAGGTTAATTAATTTAATACGTAGATTAATTAATTAAATAACTTAATTAATTAAAAGTCTATTACACCTTTCATTTTTTTAATAATTTAAAAGTATAATAGTAATTTAAAGAAATAAGATCTTTCGTGTTTTTTATATAGTATAGGCACACACATTATGATGATGATTTGCTAGAACTTTATACATCACAATCGGAAGAACCGAAAGAGTTTCGTAGAAAGATTAGAAAATATAACAATATATTATGGTTTACATCATTTGGTGTAAAGTATGACAAGAACTTGCTTTATAGAGGAAAAGAGTTTATACCTTTAAAGCTCAAGGTCAGGCATACCACAATCTTCCTAGATTGGTGCCCGTAGAGAATAATCTAGTGTATTTTCAACTTTATTTTTATGATACTAATAATGAGCTACACAATAGGATGAGAATTATAGAGAATGCTAACTTGGATGAAAGCATCTATATTCAACCACGTGCGGTAAGGGTGTTCACGGGTCGGGTCGGATCGGTTATAGACCCAACCCGCCACCGACCCGCCCAAAATTTAACGGGTCAGTTCGGGTCGATTATAAGCACATATAACCGCGGGTGTAGCGGGTCGGATCGGTTATCCGCGAGTTGACGGGTTGGTGGTTATATTTCTGGGTTTAAAATAATGGGCCGGGTTTAACAAAAAAAAACTAAAAAAAACAACCATTAAGAAAGCCCCTCAACCTTTCTTTTTTTCCTCCAACTGGGCTGAGCCCATTAACCAAACCTAACAAACCTAAAACAAAAACTAACATCTCATCTTCTTCCTCCAACAAACCCTAAATCTTAAAATAGAAATAAAAATATCATCCCTTGTGTTAGGAGGTCAGCCCATCCCCAACCCCTCCAAATTCTGTCAAAAATGCCTCATGTCCTCTGCAACTTACTGCTTCGTAATCAAAACAATCCAATTTGTAATTTTTTTTTTTTACTTTTTTGTCCCTCCACCACATTCCCACCACCACTTACACAAATTAGAAATTGGAATAAACCAATCACCACCACAACGTCAATCACCTGTCCAAAATCAAAACAGAAAACTACAGGGACGGCTCTGTTTGTGTTCACCCCTAAAGTGCGGATTAACCTACTCATTAAATAATTCAATTAATTAAAATATATTTACTAAATTATTGTTTAAAAGTCTATTACACTCTTAATTTTTTTAATAATTTAAGAATATAATAGTAATTTAAAGAAATAGCCCCTTTCGTGCTTTTTATATATTGTATAAATAGTTTAAAAAGTATTAATTCAATAAATTATTAGTTGTGAGCTGTTAATATAAAATAAATTTTAATAAGTATAATTAATTTATGGAGCTTTTTTAGGAAATAAAAAGAAAAAAGAAAAGAACAGGTTAGGATAAATAAAAAAAACAAGAAAACTTAAATCCAAAACAAGCTGTAGCAGAGATGGTTAGCATCCCATATCAACGAATGAAACGGTACGGTGAAAGAAATCTGGTTTTAACAAAACTAATCAGAAACAACAACAGATGATTCAACAAATTCATAAACACAAACCAAAACATTCATCAACAGGGACGCTCTTGATTGATCCTAATCAAAATGAAATCCTGGGCACGTTGATCTCAATCAAAATGTTAAACAAATGGAGGATGCAGCTCTATATAAATCACCAGAAAGCATGCCAATGAAGCATCAACTAATCCTACTACATACTACTTCACTAATTCCCAGCAATGGAATTCACAGCCCAACACCGATGCATCCGTACCAGTTTAGCAGTTGTCTTGATTTTGGTAGCATTGGCTTCTAAAGCCGTGGCTCGCACCCTCCAAGATGTAGGGATGCATGAGCAGCACGAGCAGTGGATGACTCAGTATGGGCGTGTGTACAAGGATGCTGATGAGAAGGAGATGCGTTACAAGTGTTGGAGTCCAGTTCATATCAAGGAAAGAAGAGTTTGATAATAGCAAAATTGATTATGAGTTGGTATCCGCCAACTAATCAATTGTTGCTGCAATGATGGAAAGAATGAGCCAAGTTGGACTCATGATCACCCTTAAATCAAGGAAAGGCTAAAGTTTTATAATGGAGTGGGTCGGCCAACTAAAAGAAAAGAAGGAAAGTTAGAAATGGGAAAGTAAGGAAAGAAACGTGTAGGGGCCAAATTGGATTAATTCCAATTTGGACTTGGACTTCTCGTGATCACACGGTGGTGATCATGTGCTTTTCTTTGGTTGGCACTCCATATATAAATACATGCCATTAAATGGAGAGCAGGAGCAGAGTTGTAACGATGTAGCTGCTAGAGAGAGATCAGTTGCAATGAAGAGCAACTGATCTGTGATTGAGAGGGATATTTTTAATATCCGAGAGAGAGAAAAATAGAGAGTATTTTTCTTGTTTGTGATTGAGAGAAAAATAAACCAGTGAGGGTATTTATTTTTCTAGATTGTGTCTCCTCGATCTAGATGAGAGATTGAGTTGAGAGAGATTGTAAAAGGGATGTTGTTGAACATCCTGAGAGATTGTGAAAAGGATGCTGTTGAGCATCCTGATGTGATTGTAAGACTAATAATTTATTATTAGTGAAAGATTGTTTGGAGTTGGTCCCGTGGTTTTTCCTCGTTGGAGGTTTTCCACGTAAATCCTCGTGTTGTGTATTTGTTTGCTGCTTGCTGTGTTTGATTGTGTTCGATCCTGGGCGGGGAAAAGGTGATTTTTTCCCAACAACTGGTAGCGGAGCTGATGGTTCGATGGGCATGCGGAGCTGAAGATCCTTTTGGGCCTATGAGATGGGCTTTGATCGGAATCGAAGGTTCGATTGGGCATGTGGAGCTGAAGATCCGGTTGGGCCTATGAGATGGGCTTTGATCGGAATCGAAAGTTCGACTGGGCATGTAGAGCTGAAGGTCCGGTTGGGCCTATGAGATGGGCTTTGATCGGAACCGAAGGTTCGATGAGCTTGCGGAGAAGATCCGATGGATTGGTGGGACGAGTATGTTGATGATGGCACAGACCTAGTGCACGAGGTCTGGTGCAGTGGCAGCACACAGCGAATCTCCAAACTGATGAGCTAAAACGGTGGGCCAATAGATTGAGCCCGAAGTATGATGGGTGAATTCAATACTTCGTGCAAGTTGATGGGCCAAATTGGTAGGCTTACTCAATTTGATGGTGTACTTTAAAGTACGGTAAATCTCCGAGAGGAACTTGAAGTAGGTGGGTCCTATTGAGGACTGTGTAGAGCTTCGTTCGAGAGGGAGATTGTCGGGCTCAGATGGTGGGCCTGGTGGTACTTTGTTTGAGGGGGAGATCGTTATAGTGTAAATGTATGGAGATTGGTGATTCCCATGATATGAGCTTGAGGGGGAGAATTGTTGGAGTCCAGTTCATATCAAGGAAAGAAGAGTTTGATAATAGCAAAATTGATTATGAGTTGGTATCCGCCAACTAATCAATTGTTGCTGCAATGATGGAAAGAATGAGCCAAGTTGGACTCATGATCACCCTTAAATCAAGGAAAGGCTAAAGTTTTATAATGGAGTGGGTCGGCCAACTAAAAGAAAAGAAGGAAAGTTAGAAATGGGAAAGTAAGGAAAGAAACGTGTAGGGGCCAAATTGGATTAATTCCAATTTGGACTTGGACTTCTCGTGATCACACGGTGGTGATCATGTGCTTTTCTTTGGTTGGCACTCCATATATAAATACATGCCATTAAATGGAGAGCAGGAGCAGAGTTGTAACGATGTAGCTGCTAGAGAGAGATCAGTTGCAATGAAGAGCAACTGATCTGTGATTGAGAGGGATATTTTTAATATCCGAGAGAGAGAAAAATAGAGAGTATTTTTCTTGTTTGTGATTGAGAGAAAAATAAACCAGTGAGGGTATTTATTTTTCTAGATTGTGTCTCCTCGATCTAGATGAGAGATTGAGTTGAGAGAGATTGTAAAAGGGATGTTGTTGAACATCCTGAGAGATTGTGAAAAGGATGCTGTTGAGCATCCTGATGTGATTGTAAGACTAATAATTTATTATTAGTGAAAGATTGTTTGGAGTTGGTCCCGTGGTTTTTCCTCGTTGGAGGTTTTCCACGTAAATCCTCGTGTTGTGTATTTGTTTGCTGCTTGCTGTGTTTGATTGTGTTCGATCCTGGGCGGGGAAAAGGTGATTTTTTCCCAACAACTGGTAGCGGAGCTGATGGTTCGATGGGCATGCGGAGCTGAAGATCCTTTTGGGCCTATGAGATGGGCTTTGATCGGAATCGAAGGTTCGATTGGGCATGTGGAGCTGAAGATCCGGTTGGGCCTATGAGATGGGCTTTGATCGGAATCGAAAGTTCGACTGGGCATGTAGAGCTGAAGGTCCGGTTGGGCCTATGAGATGGGCTTTGATCGGAACCGAAGGTTCGATGAGCTTGCGGAGAAGATCCGATGGATTGGTGGGACGAGTATGTTGATGATGGCACAGACCTAGTGCACGAGGTCTGGTGCAGTGGCAGCACACAGCGAATCTCCAAACTGATGAGCTAAAACGGTGGGCCAATAGATTGAGCCCGAAGTATGATGGGTGAATTCAATACTTCGTGCAAGTTGATGGGCCAAATTGGTAGGCTTACTCAATTTGATGGTGTACTTTAAAGTACGGTAAATCTCCGAGAGGAACTTGAAGTAGGTGGGTCCTATTGAGGACTGTGTAGAGCTTCGTTCGAGAGGGAGATTGTCGGGCTCAGATGGTGGGCCTGGTGGTACTTTGTTTGAGGGGGAGATCGTTATAGTGTAAATGTATGGAGATTGGTGATTCCCATGATATGAGCTTGAGGGGGAGAATTGTTGGAGTCCAGTTCATATCAAGGAAAGAAGAGTTTGATAATAGCAAAATTGATTATGAGTTGGTATCCGCCAACTAATCAATTGTTGCTGCAATGATGGAAAGAATGAGCCAAGTTGGACTCATGATCACCCTTAAATCAAGGAAAGGCTAAAGTTTTATAATGGAGTGGGTCGGCCAACTAAAAGAAAAGAAGGAAAGTTAGAAATGGGAAAGTAAGGAAAGAAACGTGTAGGGGCCAAATTGGATTAATTCCAATTTGGACTTGGACTTCTCGTGATCACACGGTGGTGATCATGTGCTTTTCTTTGGTTGGCACTCCATATATAAATACATGCCATTAAATGGAGAGCAGGAGCAGAGTTGTAACGATGTAGCTGCTAGAGAGAGATCAGTTGCAATGAAGAGCAACTGATCTGTGATTGAGAGGGATATTTTTAATATCCGAGAGAGAGAAAAATAGAGAGTATTTTTCTTGTTTGTGATTGAGAGAAAAATAAACCAGTGAGGGTATTTATTTTTCTAGATTGTGTCTCCTCGATCTAGATGAGAGATTGAGTTGAGAGAGATTGTAAAAGGGATGTTGTTGAACATCCTGAGAGATTGTGAAAAGGATGCTGTTGAGCATCCTGATTTGATTGTAAGACTAATAATTTATTATTAGTGAAAGATTGTTTGGAGTTGGTCCCGTGGTTTTTCCTCGTTGGAGGTTTTCCACGTAAATCCTCGTGTTGTGTATTTGTTTGCTGCTTGTTGTGTTTGATTGTGTTCGATCCTGGGCGGGGAAAAGGTGATTTTTTCCCAACAACAAGATATATAAGGAGAATGTAGAACTCATTGAAGCCTTTAACTCTGCCAACAACAAACCTTACAAGCTTGGAGTTAATCAGTTCGCAGACCTTACCAATGAAGAATTCAAAACAACCCGAAACCGGTTCAAGGGTCACATGTGCTCTGAACAAACAGGGCCTTTTAGGTATGAGAATGTGAGTGCAGTACCATCTTCCATGGACTGGAGAAAGAAAGGAGCTGTCACACCCGTCAAGGATCAAGGCCAATGCGGTAACCTTGCACAGAAAAATCCATATAATCAGCTCAAATTTTTTTTTTCAATTTAAAAAAAGTACATAGATGTGTTAATTTATTATAGTTATTATTACCTAACACTCTGCCCCTCTGTGGTGGTGTTGTTAAAATTACAGGATGCTGCTGGGCCTTCTCTGCAGTGGCTGCAGTGGAAGGAATCACGCAGCTGACAACTGGTAAATTGATCTCCCTCTCTGAACAAGAGCTTGTAGATTGTGATGTGAAGGGAGTGGACCAAGGATGCGGTGGTGGGCTCATGGATGATGCCTTCAAATTCGTAGAGAATAACAAAGGCCTAACCACTGAGACTAACTATCCTTACCAAGGCACTGATGGCACCTGCAACGCTAAGGAGGAGGCAAACCATGCTGCCAAAATCACTGGGTTCGAAGACGTACCAGCCAACAGCGAGGCCGGACTGATGAAGGCCGTGGCGAGCCAACCAGTTTCTGTTGCGATTGATGCCAGTGGATCTGAATTCCAGTTCTACTCAAGTGGCATCTTCACAGGTTCTTGCGGCACCGAGTTAGACCATGGAGTGACTGCTGTTGGATACGGCAAGAGTGATGACGGGATGAGTTATTGGTTGGTAAAGAACTCTTGGGGTGCAGAATGGGGAGAGAAAGGGTACATAAGGATGCAGAAAGATGTTAGTGCAAAGGAAGGCCTCTGTGGGATAGCAATGCAAGCTTCCTACCCCACTGCTTAATACATTCTTAAACCTTACCTAATTTTATCTATGTATGTATTAGTTATGTGTACGTGCCTACTTATTCAACTGCTTTGCTAGAGCTGTGTTGTAATGTATGTAAGCAAATTGAACACTTGCATAGGCCTTAGCTTATGGAAGTGTGTCTATGTGCAAATTAATGTCTTTTATTATGATAAATTAGTGTTGATATGTGATGGCGAACACAGAATGGGTCAAAACATAAATTCACAACAAAAAATGTTCAACTTCATTTGTTGCACAGGAACACATACATACCAATATGTGTGCAAGAAAAGTAGCAAGGGAAAACGTTATACATACCAATAGGATTGTAGCTGGAGCAGGAGGGCCAAAACAGTCTGGTGAACAAGAAACTTGTAGTGATGAGGTGTGGCTTAAGTATAACAGAGCAGTTGGAACTTTTTAAATAAACTTTCAATCGCTGATATGGAATGCATGTAGCCATAAAATAATAATGCAAAAGGAACCGACAGCTGTTCGTACCTGAGCAATTGCAGGCACACTTGCTGCACAGCTAAAACGCAGCAAATTTACCGAGCGTCATCAACTACTCCACCAATTGGTACCATCAAGCTTAAAGCTTATGCAGCAATTCAGGTTGATGGAATTGAACCTTGCATTATTATCGCGTACCCACAGCAGAACAGTCATAACCAAGCAATTGAAGATCATTATGGCATTGGATTGTTCCAAGCAATTAGCAGAAGCGAAACTAATATACCTGCCAATGAATTGATCTCTTCTAACTGGTTTTTCCCTTAAGAACCAAAACTGTTGTTAAATGAAAATCAAAACAAATATAGTAATTCGAGAAATGTAATTTCTACTGGAATTCTTACATACATACTGACAAGCATGTTGCAACAACCAAAAAAACAATCAAAATGAAAACTTAAAGTTGGTCGTATCAAATATATCTAAGGGGGAAAGAGACACTGCCGAGAACCCTATCATTCTCAACCACTGCTCCCCAAAAGTTCCGACCCCCTCAATAAAAACGGGGGAAAATATATTTGATTTGAAAATTTATGTATAACCAATGTTCATGAGTCTCATCTTTTAATCCCGATCCGCCCCATTGATATGCCTAGCTCTCATAATGCGGTGATGGTCCAGACTACTTTATGGCTCATAACCCCGCCCCGGCCCGCCCCTTTGCATCGCATTAGCCTGGTTACTGGTGCGGCAGAAATTTCAGAGCCTGTCCCAGGTAATGGTCCAGATTACTCTATGGCTTTTGATCCTCATTGTAATCGCTGATTGTTCAAGTTTGTCTGTAAGAATTTGGGAAGCAAATTGATATCTTATTTTGATCTGTCCGACGTTTGCTTTTTTGTGTTTTGATTTTATTTTTTGGTGTTGTTTATACGTGTTTGCGTTCAAGTTGATGTCAAAGCAAGAAGCTGTGCTGCTAGCTTTCCCAGTTCTGCTTCTGAATTTCCTGCATTGATTGGATACAATCCGATGCCACAAGGATCTTTATGAACACTTTCTGCTGTGAATTTATGTTTTGAATCTTTGTGAATTGGACACAATCCTTATTATTACACCAAAATACAATAAAACAGGAAATTACACAAAATAATTAAAATGCCAACACTTTAACAATGAGCGCACTAACGATGAATGAAACGGTACGGTGAAACAAATTAGGTTATCAACCGAACTAGTTAGGCACAACAGAAAAGACAGACATAATACCAAACCAGCATTCAACAAACCAAACAAAACACTGATCAACAAGGATTGATGTCGTTGCACAAATCGGAATGAATTCCTGGGCACGTTGATCTTAATCAAAGTGTTAAAGAAATGGAGGATACGGCTCTATATAAACCACCATGGAACATGCTAATCAAGCATCAATCAATCCTAGCTCTGCTAATTAAGTAAGATACTACTTCACTTCCCAGCAATGGAATTCACAGCACAACACCGATTCACCCGTACCAGTTTAGCGGTTGTCTTCATTTTGGGAGCATTGGCTTCTCAAGCCATGACTCGCACCCTCCAAGATGTAGGGATGCATGAGCAGCACGAGCAGTGGATGACTCGGTATGGGCGTGTATACAAGGATGCTAATGAGAAGGAGATGCGTTACAAGATATATAAGGAGAATGTAGAACTCATTGAAGGCTTTAACTCTGCCAACAACAAACCTTACCAACTTGGAGTTAATCAGTTCGCAGACCTTACCAATGAAGAATTCAAAACAACCCGAAACGGGTTCAAGGGTAACATGTGCTCTGAACAAACAGGGCCTTTTAGGTATGAGAATGTGAGTGCAGTACCATCTTCCATGGACTGGAGAAAGAAAGGAGCTGTCACACCCGTCAAGGATCAAGGCCAATGTGGTAACCTTGCACAGAAAAATCCATATAATCAGCTCAAATTTTTTTTTTCAATTTAAAAAAAGTACATAGATGTGTTAATTTATTATAGTTATTATTACCTAACACTCTGCCCCTCTGTGGTGTTGTTGTTAAAATTACAGGATGCTGCTGGGCCTTCTCTGCAGTGGCTGCAGTGGAAGGAATCACGCAGCTGACAACTGGTAAATTGATCTCCCTCTCTGAACAAGAGCTTGTAGATTGTGATGTGAAGGGAGTGGACCAAGGATGCGGTGGTGGGCTCATGGATGATGCCTTCAAATTCGTAGAGAATAACAAAGGCCTAACCACTGAGACTAACTATCCTTACCAAGGCACTGATGGCACCTGCAACGCTAAGGAGGAGGCAAACCATGCTGCCAAAATCACTGGGTTCGAAGACGTACCAGCCAACAGCGAGGCCGGACTGATGAAGGCCGTGGCTAGCCAACCAGTTTCTGTTGCGATTGATGCCAGTGGATCTGAATTCCAGTTCTACTCAAGTGGCATCTTCACAGGTTCTTGCGGCACCGAGTTAGACCATGGAGTGACTGCTGTTGGATACGGAAAGAGTGATGACGGGATGAGTTATTGGTTGGTAAAGAACTCTTGGGGTGCAGAATGGGGAGAGGAAGGGTACATAAGGATGCAGAAAGATGTTAGTGCAAAGGAAGGCCTCTGTGGGATAGCAATGCAAGCTTCCTACCCCACTGCTTAAGTTATTCATGTTGATGATATAATACATGAATTAATTCTCCAAATTATTCTTATCTATGTAAGAACTAATTAAGCGTGCCTACAGGTTATAGTTCTTATTTTGCTAAAGCTGTCTAGTATACATGGAAGCAAATGACGACTAGCATAGACCTTGGCCTACAAAAGCGTGTTGTGCAAATTATTTCTATGAATATTATAATATATGGATGTGTACAATTTCTTCTTGTTTTATGACTGTGATCACACAAGGGGTTCACAACAAAAGGTGTTCAATTTATCTGTTGCACAAGAACATTTATATACCAATATATATGCAAGAAAAAAGAATCAAGGGGAAACGGTCATAATTCATACCTGGGCAATCGCAGGCACACTTGCTGAACAACTAAGAAGAAGCATATTTACTGAGCCTAGCAACCTCCCACTAAATGCAAGTATTGTTGGTACTGTTGATTGAAATGAGAGTTTGGTCTTGGTTGGAAGTTTTGAAGGTTGAAAGGTGACCGACTAAGATTCTGATTTTTAGACCAACTAAAGTTAGGAGAATTTCACCACCCAGATTGTAATTATTAGATTAAGAATCAAACTTCCTAGGGCTCAATTTCAACAACGTTAACATAGAATTCTTCTAGAACATTTGGGCAGGCATCAGTAGGATGGTCTGTTAGAATACCTAATCCACAAGCTTTGACTTGGCAAGAAGTGTTGGTTGACAAATTCTATAGAAGAGCGGTAATTTTGTTGGGTCTAGCTCATATTGGCTGCCCAACTGTCGGTTCTGTATAGAGTCGAACAATTAATTGGATGCTGTAAAATTGGACTTCTTCATTGTCCAAATTGGAAAAGGAAGCTAGAAGTAGCTAGGCCGGCACCATAATTTCTACAAAAAATTACTATCACCGTCCAAGCCACAATCTTGGAATTTCTACACCACCAACTTTGCATGACAATTAAATGTGCTGCAAATTTGGACTTGGAAAATTGATGTGGACGCAGTAAAAATTGAAAAGAGAGTGGAAGAAGCTAAATTGGTTTGGCAGGAGCCAAAATTGAATTAATTGACTTCCAATTAATTCATGTGTTTACTTTCCATGACAAACAATGAATGCTTGTACTACTGCATCCGCCTATAAATAGGCATGGCATAGAATTGAATTGATCATTCCATTGCAACCGAGTGCAATTGGAAAGAGGGTGTGGGCAGAGAGAAAAGTGAGAATTGTGAGAGAAAAGTAATTGGTGGATTGATTCCATATTTCGAGTGAGTGTATCCTAAATATTTGGGATTTGGGTTTGAAAGACAACCTATTGTATTTTTTCTTCTTGGTTAATAAAATTCTCATATTTGTCCCATGGTTTTTCCTCATTTGAGGTTTTCCACGTAAATTCCCGGTGTTGTGTATTTGCTTTATTTTCCTGTTCGATCCAAAGTGGGAGATTTTTTCCAATAGTAAGTGGGAGTTTTTCCCAACAAGTGGTAGCGGAGCGGGTGTTCTTTTGATCTATTTTGAACAATGGATGTCAATACTTCCCGGATGATCTATTTGGACGGCCCAAATTATCCTGTCTGGAAATTAAAAATGAAGGATCTGTTATACTTGAAGAATTATCATCTTCCAGTATTTGCTGATGAAAAGCCAGAAGCCATGAAGAATGAGGATTGGTCTATGCTACACTTATAAGTGTGTGGTTTTATCAGACAATGGATGGAGTTAAACGTGTTGAATCACATTAGTGAGGAGACACATGCTCGTTCATTGTGGAAGAAACTGGATGAGTTGTATGCTAGTAAAATTGGCAACAATAAGATGATCTTGATCAAACAGATGATGAGTCTAAAGTATCAGGATGGAACCTCAATGACATATCATGTGAATAGTTTTCAAGAAATTATGAACGAGTTGGCTATGATTGGAATGAAGTTTGATGATGAGGTGCAAGGCTTGACACTTCTTGGCACTTTGCTAGAGTCTTGGGAAACCTTCAGAACATCTGTATCAAACTCGAGTCCCGATGGTATTGTTACCATTAGCTCTATAAAGGTTCGTCTTATAGACGAAGAGAAAAGAAGAATAGCAATAGGTTCTTCTTCACAGTCAGACGTCTTAGTAAGTGAATCCAGAGGGAGAAGTAACCACAGGAGTTACACAAATAAAGCACACGGTAGAAGCAAATCCAGAGGTAGATTTGTAGATGTTGGATGTCACTTTTGTGGCAAAAGGGGACATATCAAGAAGAATTGTTGGAAGTGGAAGAGAGAGAATAAAGGTGACAAAGATCAGAAAAGGGAGGATGGCAACCCGAGTGAAAGGATTGCAGTTGCTGAAGAAGATTTTCTACTTCTATATGACTATGTTGATGTGGTGAACACTACTGATCATGATTCTAGCTGGGTGATCGATAGCGATGCTACCACTTATGTCACCTTCAACAAAGATCTCTTTGCAACTTACACTCGAGGAAATTTTGGAGTCCTAAGAATGGGTAATGAAGGTGTTGCTGAGGTAGTTGGTTTTGGATGTGTCTGGTGACTCCAAATGGTGGAAGATTGATTCTTAAGGATGTAAAGCATGTTCCTGACATTCGACTGAACTTAATTTCCACTGGCAAGCTAGATGATGAAGGCTACTGTAACACTTTCTCTGATGGTCAGTGGAAACTTACAAAAGGTTCACTGATCGTGGCAAGATGTAAGAAATGTCCAAAGTTGTACGTGATGCAGGCTACGCTCTCCAACGACATAATTAATGCAGCGGAGAGTAAGAGTACAACTGAGTTGTGGCACAAGAGACTTGGCCATATGCGCGAGAAAGGCATGGCAATGCTCGCCAAGAAAAATATACTTCCTGAGTTAAAAGGCGGGCAATTGGAGAAGTGTTATCACTGTTTAGCAGGAAAGCAGAATAGAGTTGCATTCAAGATGCATGCTTCTGACAAGAAGAAAGATGCGCTAGAGCTAGTGCATTCTGATCTATATGGTCCTATGAAGACAAGGACAGTTGGTGGTTCTCTCTATTTTGTGACATTCATAGATGATCACTCGAGGAAGGTGTGGACTTACACCTTGAAGCATAAAAACCAAGTGCTTGATGTGTTCAAGCAGTTTTATGCCATGGTAGAGAGAGAATCTGGGAAGAAGCTAAAATGCATCAGAACGGATAATGGAGGAGAGTACTTGGGTCCCTTTGATGAGTACTGCCGACAGAAGGGCATTCGACACCAGAAGACACCTCCAAAGACTCCACAGTTAAACGGACTGGCAGAGAGGATGAACAGGACTTTGGTTGAGCGAGTCAGATGCTTGCTTTCACAATCAAAGTTACCACAGTCATTCTGGGGTGAAGCTCCAAATACCATTGTTCACGTGCTGAACCGTTCACCCAGTGTTCCGTTGAAATTTGATGTTCCAGATAGAGTTTGGATGGGGAAAGATGTTTCATATCGCCATCTTCGAGTTTTTGGGTGTAAAGCATTTGTGCACATCCCAAAAGATGAGAGATCCAAACTTGACACAAAGACAAAACAATGTGTTTTTGTGGGTTATGACTTGGATGAGTTTGGTTACAGGTTGTATGATCCCGTTGAGAAGAAACTCATCAGAAGTCGTGATGTAGTATTCATGGAAGATCAAACTATAAAGGATATTGTCAAAGCAGAGCGAGTGGTGCCAGACAGAGGTGGCAGTTCTGCTGAATTTGATATAGTTCCTCCTATGCTTTAGGGAGCATGCTTGCTTTATCCTTAAATGCATTTTGTCCTTAGCTAGGGTTGAAGATATTTTGTGCTTGGAGTTCTAGCTTAAAAGGAGCATCCAAGGAGTAGTTTAGAGCATCCTATCTTTTCATATCACACTTCATTAGAATTAATTTACACATTCTTAGACTTCTCTCTAGTTTATCTTTCTAGTTTATCTTTCTAGTTCTTGTTAGCATTCTTCCCCTTGGCCGCGGGGCTTGAAGCGTTTTCGGTTTAGTAAACAAGTTTTCTTCCCTTAAATCTAGTTCTTTACTTATTATGCTCTTTACATTTATTATTTGTTTCCTTTCAAGCATGAGTAGCTAAATCTTTAATTCTTAGCAAAGGTAATTCAAGGGTTGCAAGGGCAGATTCGAGGCATAAACGTGCTTAATATATTCTTGCTGCCATATTCAATTGCTTGTCATTTTAATTACATTTTCACTTTGGGTAATTAGAGGCTTGATCAACTAATAATTTCTTTGAATGATTACTGTCATCTATGTGATAAATACGGAAGGAAAGTTGCATGGATTAAGTAGGCATCTATCTAGTAGTAACTACGCTGAAGTGGTCTCGACTAGCTAGGGTGAGTAGTTGATTAGAGCGGGGTCACGAGCCTGACAAACTGAGGGACCTTTAGCTCTAGCTGTGTCTTTTTTTATCTTCATGGGCAGTCTGAATATGGCTCTCCCGCATTCGTGCGTGGAGAGATGGCGGGCTGTCAAGACTACCTCATATGTGGAAATGGGGGGGTAGTTTCTCTTAAGAGAAAAGTAGGGGATAACCGAGGAATCTGGTCCCCATGTCACTTCTATGATTGCATGAGCAGAATATTTTTGTGCTGATGACGATTGGGCCTCCGAATGCAACCTAAGAATACCTTTTGCTAAGATATTTCTCTATTTGACTTATTGTGTTTATTTGTCTCTCTGCTTTATTATTCTGACCATTGCTCACTAATTTGTTATATTTTACCCTTCGGGACCCCGAACTGATGACTCGAGATCCCGATTACTGCTTTCATAGTTAGAATTGTTAGCTCCAACTCTCTCTTGGCTAACTTGATTAATCAACAAAACACCCCCCTGTGTGTTATGTTTCTGTGCTTTTGTTCTGTGTTTTCATTCAAGACCTTGAATCAGTCTCTCCCAATCCTTGAGTTCGACCCTGACTACCACTGTACACATTATCAATTGTGCACATATATTCAGGCATTATAAATTGTATTTGACTGACGATCAAATTGGCGCCGTTGCCTGGGATTGTTTCAAGACTGATTTCTTTCTCTTGTTTTTATGACCAGAAGACTAGCACACGGAAGACCACCTGACTAGGCCTAATCAGCTTAGCCAACGTCGAGGCCCCGAATATAAAAAAGGCCAAGTGTGGGGAAATCCCACATTTTCTGACCCTCCTTCTTCCTTTCCTTTCTAATTTTTCAAATTCCAAGTCAATTCAGCTTTTTATTATTCTTTATGAGTACTTTTTATGTTCCCTAGGGTAGTTTTAATTATCTTTTGTGATAAGATTTGAATTTCTCGGATGATTAGAGTGAGGATTATGGTTGCTCGGAGTCGCTGTAGTTACCGTCGGGTGTAACTGCAAGGCGCCGGAGGGGGGCTCCGACGTAGACACTCTGATGCTTAAGTTAGTATGGTTGTTCAAAATGGCAGGGGTTCCAGTAGCGATCGTAAGCTTACCTGGCTTTTTGAATGGGGGGTATTTAAAGGCTACGCGAGGGCGGTATCTGGGGAAGGTAACGCCTCAAAGGGCGTCAGGGACGATATCTCCTAGTGACGTCAGGGACGATATCTCTTAGTGACGTCAAGAATAATATCTCCGAGTGTCGTTAGGGACGACAACTCTGGG
Source organism: Viola odorata (assembly GCA_963691705.1). Taxonomy (NCBI): domain Eukaryota; kingdom Viridiplantae; phylum Streptophyta; class Magnoliopsida; order Malpighiales; family Violaceae; genus Viola; species Viola odorata. The sequence goes on from OY829539.1 coordinate 2,051,313, forward strand.
CGACGTCATGGCTATCCTGGGATGGGTGATGGCGTGCTTGTCGAGGGCACGATCAAATAATTACAACTTATCACCTGCAACAAAAAGGATTGAAGACAGTGGCAAGAGATTCGATCCACAAAGAAAGGTGAAGACATACACTAGACAGGTCCAGATATAAAGTAAAACAATAAAAAAAACAATGGGGGGGATTTGGTTGGTTAATCTAGTTAACCAAGATAGAGATGGGCTAACAAGCTAACTAATAAAAACAGTAATCTAGGGCACGAAAGTAAAACACAATCAAGGGCACGAAAGTAAAACACAATCAAGGGCACGACATGCAAACAGAAATCAAATAAAGAAATAAAGTCAGAAGAGAAGATATCTTAGCAAAGGACATTATCGGGTTGCTTCCAGGGCTAGAAAATCATCGGCGCAGAAATATTCTATTCCTATGCCATAGATATGCTATAGGGACCGCGTTTCCACACCGCATCCCCTGCTTACCTTCTTAGATAAAAGTCACCCCCCGTTTCCACATATGAGGTGACCTTGACGTTCAGCCATCCTCCCAGCTACCTCTCTTGTCATCAAAAGGCAGCCTCGACCGTCCGGCCTGTCACGGGCTCGAAGTAGGGAGGCTAAATTCAGAACGCCCATGAAGGGGAGGTAAGACAGATCTAGGGCGCGACAGCTCAGCTTGTCAGACTCGTATCACATACCCTAATCGGTTGTTTACCCCTAGGTGAGACCTCTCGCGCTGTCTCCCCTAGGTGTCTACTATTATCTCAAGGCTTCGCGTCAGGTATAACCAAGAAAATGACAGTAATCATCTAGGTCTAGATTAATAGTATTCTGGTTGTTCTTGCATGATATCCCTGGGTATAGTCACTGTTAGACATGGTATAGTCACTGTTAGTCACTATATCCTTCTAGCAGTCGATTATGTTTCCAAATGGGTAGAAGCCAAAGCCACTCGGACGGATGATTCTAAGGTGGTTGTGAACTTTCTTCGTACCCATATCTTCAATCGGTTTGGCACCCCTAGAGCCCTCATCAGTGATAGAGGCACCCACTTCTGCAACCGTGTCGTGACCTCGCTCTTAGCAAAATATGGAGTCCACCATAGAACTTCCACTGCCTATCACCCTCAGACCAACGGACAAGCCGAGGTCTCGAACCGTGAGATCAAATCCATCCTTGAGAAGACTGTCAGCCAGTCCCGAAAAGACTGGAGCTTGAAATTAGATGATGCCCTCTGGGCCTACCGAACAGCTTTGAAGACCCCGATAGGAATGACCCCATATAGACTTGTTTATGGCAAACCATGCCATCTTCCAGTAGAGATAGAGCATAAAGCATTCTGGGCCATCCGAAAGGTGAATACAGAGCTGGGCCTCGCAAACCAGCACCGCCGTTTGCAGATCCAAGAGCTAGAAGAATTGCGCGACGATGCTTATGAAAATGCCTTACTCTACAAGGGCAAAACAAAAGCTTTCCATGACCGTCACCTTCGTCCCAAAAACTTTGTAGTTGGACAGCAAGTGTTGCTATATAACTCGCGCCTACGCCTCTTTGCTGGGAAATTAAAATCTAAATGGTCAGGACCTTTCGTGGTCACGACAGTTTACGACCATGGGGCGATAGAGATCCAAAATCCAACAACAGGAATTATCTTTAAGGTCAATGGTCAACGCGTTAAACCCTTCTACGAAGGATTTCAGCCCTCGACAGTTGAAGAGGCCATGGTGGACGTGCCACCTTTCCAGACCTAGATTCGTGTTGAACGTCGAGGTCCCGACGCATAAACAGACCACATTGGAGGCATTCTACATGCCATCCGCACCCTTTCTCTCTCCCTTATCTTTTCTGATATCTTTTCGGATTCTCTGATTTTATTTGATTTTATTTTATTTATTGTAATTATCCTTTACCTTTCCCTTTCCCTAGGATTTTATTCTTTTTAATTAACGTTAACTCACCTTTATTCTCTCTTTTTGTCCATATCTCTATTTGTACCAACTGCCTTTTTGAAATTTAAAATTGGCTATCCTTTTTTGGCAGTTGAGGTACGCACGGATCAACGTGCTCCACCCCCAAGATGACGCGTGGCCTGCCAAACAGCAGAAGGCGCAGGCCTCATCAAGAGTAAAGTTGTACCATTTATTGCAAGCTGCGATTTTACTCTCTCTCCCACGCTCCCACCTTATTTTTCACTCATCACTTCCAAACCCATCACTTTCACCCTATCTCCCTCACCAAACATGCAACCCTACCAATCTCTCCACTACCATCTTCTTCACTTCACTGTCTTTCTTCCACCTTCAATGGCACCTAAAACTAAAAAGCCAGCCCGCAAAAGCGCAAAGCCAGTGGACACCTCCAGTCCTGTTCCTTCCAGATCTAGGTCACAGTCCGCTACCCCTAACTCAGCTTCATACAAAACCGCAACACCACCATCAACCAACCCACGTCCTCTTCCCTCCCCTCAGTCGGTCTCACCTGCAGCCGTTGAGCAGCCACGAGAGTTTACCCCGGTGGATTACGAGCTGGAAATCACAGGGTCCGTTCCTCCTACCACCACAACCACTAGAGGTGGCCGTGTGGTGAAGCTCCCTCCCGGATCGTCCACTGCCAGATCTAAGCCCAAGAAGCAGTCCGCCTCTGCCAAGCAGTCACCTCTTGACGTGGCAGTTGACCGATTTTTATCTCCCCAGCCTGTTTTGACAGCGGAGCAAGTCCTCAAGGACATCCTCATCTCCGATGAAGATGCCGAGGCCATGGATGAGCAAGTTGAGACTGATCTAGGCCAGGAGAACGAAGACCCCGAAGCTATGGAGGAAGGAACTGGAGAAAGTGGAGAAGCTGAGAGCAGCGGAGGGAACGAAGAAGAGGAAGATCTCCAGGCCCAGGAAGCTCTGGAAGAGGAAGAGAGGAAGAAACAAGCAGCCGCAGCAGCATCAGCAGCCAAAAAGGGCAAATCCAAAGTTCCGGCCGAAGCGGAACGGCCAGCTGCAGCCGAGACACCAGTGGGGCAGAAGAGGAAACTTTCATCTTCCACTACCGTCAAGCCCTCGACCTCCAAAAAGTTTCGAGCCATCAAAACGGATGACGATGTCGAGGCCGAGACCCCTGCACCTTCATCAGTCCTCAAATCGAACGCCCAACAGGTGACTTCTGACCTTTCTTCACCCCATGAATGGATTGTGTTTAATGATAAGCCATCCCTAGATAAGTTGAGCATGCTGAATTCCAAAGGCGTTAGCTCTTGTGCGTGCCTGGATTTTGATTTTCTTGCTAAAATGGGTGTTGAGTCTAGGATCAGGGAGTATGTGGCCAACATCGGTTGGGAGTCTCTGTTCTATTTGGAACATCCGACCTTTGTTGAGCTTTCCCTTGAGTTTTTCACTACTTTTTGGGTAGAGGGCACATTTAGGCCCAAGGGCAAGGTCGATCCAAATTCTTCCACCCCTGGTCTTATCAACTTTAAGCTAGCTAACAAATGGGAACACCTAACTCTAGGAGAATTTAATTGTTGGTTAGGTTTTGTTAATGATGATGAGTTGAATTCCCCTCGTTATAAAAATGCCTTGACTGTTATACCTGCTATTTTTGATGCTACTGCTGCTTTTCGTGAGCTCACTGGTAAAAATGATATTAAGTATGACACTAAAGGTAGTAAAGCCCATGAAATCCTTGATCCTGCTTTGCGTATCCTACACAGATACCTAGCCCTCACCTTTTCAGCACGATTTGGTTCGTCCGGGCAGCTATCTGTGCAGGAACTTTTCTTTCTATGGTGCATGAAGCACAAACGTAGGGTCAATCTTGGTTTTTGGGTAGCTTCGGGTATTTTGCATGTATTGAATGGTAGTCGTGGGCCTATTTTTGGATCCCTTATCTCCTTGCTTGCTGTCAAAAAGAGAAAACTTAACCTGTATGATTGTAATCTTTCTGAGCCCCTAGCATTCAAGGATCTGGATATCCAGACCTTGGATGTCATGGGTCATTTATGCATCATAAGGGGTGTTTTGAGTTTTTATCCAGGTTGTGCCCCAGCTTCGGAGAAGGTTTTCGGGACCAAGAATGGTGGCATTTTTTACTACCCAGATCTTTCAGACCCCGACGCCAATGCCGCGCATCGAGCCCCCGAAAAGCAAGTGCGCGATGCGGAAGCAGCTAGGCCAGGACAGAATGCAGCAAGTCAATCCTCGACTCCCCTCGTTGTCTATGACCCAACCCAGACGCGGCTGCTCCAACTAATTCTGCGAGAAGTTCAGGCTTTGACGGCTGAAGTTGCTCGCAGGAATTTGCCACCCCAGTAGTCCGCCCCCGAACACTTCCATTTTTCCAGCCCCCGAAAAGGGGCACTGAACAATTTACTGCTTTTTGTTTAATTATTTTTGTACTGAACTACTTTTTTTTTTATCCCCCCCGCATTGAGGACAATGCGCTGCCTAAGTGTGGGGAGGGATTTATATTTGCTATGTTGCATGATTGCATGTTTAAATTCTTGTTTGTTGCATGACTGTATGATTCTCGGATTTTATTTTTCGGATTTTTCATTTTAGCCATGCTAGGAAAAATGTTCCCACTGCCAGTTTTCAAACCCTTGTTCATAACATGCATCTTTTGCTTTTGATACACAGAAAAAGCATGACACCCATCGCATCTGCACCTAAGCATGCATTTTTATGGCCTGCTAGCCCTTATATCCATATCTAGACCACGACACCAGTAGTCATGATTTGAACCCGCGAGCATACTTGAGCTTCATGCCTGTTATTCTTTGAGCGAAAATGCTTAGCTAGGCACAGTCTAGGTTTGCACTATATCCCTGGGTATAGTCACTGTTAGGACATGGGAAAGCTTAGATAGGACGAAAAGCTTCGCATGAATGTCTCTTTGTTTCTCTTCTCCCCCTCTCTCTCTCTTTTATTTTTGAGCCCCCGACATTCCCCTTCCTTTCATATTCTTTCCTGACCATTCATATTTTCTTGATCTTTTTCCTTGGCAGGTGAGGTAGCAATTATTGAGGGTAACGTCGAGGGCTAGACACCCGAAGAGCGCGCAGACAAGTTCAAGTGTGGGGAAGCAGGCAAAAGCAAAAAGGCTTCAGAGCAGAAAGCAGAGATCTAGGGCAAGAAAAAGCAGAAAACCGAAAAAGAAATTCAGCGCATTTCGAGCCCTAGATCATTCCAAAGCTTCGAGCCCTAGAAAAGTTCAAGTGTGGGGAAGCGAAAAAGAAGTCACCATCGATGCAGGAAGCAGACCAAGGGCAAGCACCGAACGAAAAACTAAAAGTCCTATGCCCCAGAGGAAGCAGAGTTTTGTAACTGCTTCGTACCCCCCCCCCCCCCCCCCTCTTCTAATCCTTTGCTAAAAAAAAAAAAAAAAAAAAAAAAAAAAAAAAAAAGAGAGAATAAAAAGGAGAGGGGTATTAATCCAGCAAAAAGTACATCCGCATCCGAAGCCTCCACAGCAAGCAAGTTTTCCTGCCCTCGAAAGAAGACCTCTGTCTAGCCCCCGAAACATCTCGTGCCCTCAATGAAAGCTGCCTTGCCACTTCGCCTTTTTCCTATGCCAGGGAATCCATCCACGTTATATCTGGTCCTTTCTTTTCTTTCCTTCTTTTCTCCCCTCATTTCTCTTCTATTCATCTCCTACTTCTCTCCTCCACATTTCTAGCTCTTCGCACCCTTTTCTTTCTCTTTGCTGATGCGTAGTCTCTTCCGATCGTTGATTGCCCATGCATGTGTGCTACAGTACTCGGATTGACTTGCAAACCATATGCCTGTGTTGTGTTATTTGCATTCTTGAGTGATAGCCTAAACACGTATTATATTCTGAGTATGAGTGCAAATACACATCGTTGTGAGGACTGCTGGTGATTAGGTTAGGTATGGGAAAGTCTGGTTGGTAGGGTCGTTATTCTGCCAGCCGGATGCAGGTGCTTTTCTAGGTCTGGATTTGTTTTGTTTGGGTGTTGCTTGTAGGATGGCGTGCCAATTCTGTGTATTGGGATTTGACTATGTATGCTAATGGATAAGGTGGTTTTCTAATTTTGTTTATGCTCGAGGGCGAGCATAGGGGCAGTGTGGGGATGTATGATAGCATGCTTCATGACCTAGATTTTACCCTCTTTTGTAGCCTTTTCGGGGGCTTCATGATGCCATTTGACCCTTATTACGATCTTATTTGCAGAATGACATCAAAAGAGGGAAAAGAGCAAAAAGAAGCAATTTCAGAGCAATTCTGAGGAATTCTAGCTTCAAGGCCTAGAAGGGAGGATGCTTTCAAGGCCTCGACGCGAACCAGACCAGTGCGCTGTCTCTAGGTCTCGACAGCTCCGCATCTTCCTCCAAAGAAAGCATCTTTAAAGATCCACACGGAATCCCATGCGCTTCTAGAAGGCAGCAACGTGGCAAGAATCCCAGAATATTCCTTTTGCAAGGACATGTGCTGTCACCTCCTCATTGCCCTTATCTATTTTGTCTCCTAGCTAGTATTAGGCTATAAAAAGCATAGTGCTAGGATTTTTGTAAAGACGGCTGGTCCTAAGGATATTTTCTTACATTAATTTCAGCACACATTCTCTTAGGATAATCTCCTCTCCTTGAAGAACAGCCTTTATGATTCAGCTCTCCTTTGATTATTAATTAATCCATCGGTTCCTTCTAATCCTTTGCTATTTGCTTTTGTTATTTTATGACTACTTATATCTATTGTTTATATTATAGTATGAGTAGCTAAACACCACCCTTCTTAGTGAAGGGTGTTTAATGGGTTGAAAAGGTTTGACTAAGAGGTCTAATGTATGCTTAATATATTCTCTTGTTCACATGACTATTTACCGATTTAATTCCATGCTTGCTTAGGAATATTAATGGCTTGATCATCTGTTAGTATGCCTACGTGAGTAACGTCATATTCCAGGGTTATACCTGACGCGAAGCCCTGGAATTGGAGCAGACACCTAGGGGAGGCAGCGCGAGAGGCCTCACCTAGGGGTAAACTGTCATCTAGGGTATGCAATACGGGTCTGACAAGCTGAGCTATTGCGCCCTAGATCTGTCTTACCTCTCCTTCATGGGCGTTCAGAGTTTAGCCTCCCTACTTCGAGCCCTAGACAGGCCGGGCGGTCAAGGCTGCTTCCTGATGACAAAGGAAGGAGCTGGGAGGATGGCTGAACGTCAAGGTCACCTCATATGTGGAAACGGGGGGTGACTTCTAGCTACGAAGGTAAGTAGGGGATGCGGTGTGGAAACGCGGTCCCTATAGCAGGTCTGTACATGAGTCTGGAACATTTTTGCACCAATGACTAGCCAACCTAGAAAACAACCCAAAGGAACACCTTTCGCTAAGATCTATTCTCATCTGATTAATATCTCTTTTACTACGTTTCTAGCCCTCGAAGTGTTTACATTTCTTGCCCTGGATTACATATTGCTTTCATGCCCTAGATAAATACTTTACAATTCTGTTTTGTTAGCTCCCACACTCTGCGTTGGTTAATTTATTAGCCAACATTAAACCCCCCCCCCCAGTGTTACTACAATTCGGTCTGTTGCGTATCACCTTGTCATACATCTTCATTAGCAAACCTGTCCTTCTATCTCTGTGGTTCGACCCTGTCTTGCCCCTATACACATTTACTTGTGCATCTAGGCACTAGGAAAATATATTATACAATTTTAAATTTCAAAAAGGCAGTTGGTACAAATAGAGATATGGACAAAAAGAGAGAATAAAGGTGAGTTAACGTTAATTAAAAAGAATAAAATCCTAGGGAAAGGGAAAGGTAAAGGATAATTACAATAAATAAAACAAAATCAAATAAAATCAGAGAATCCGAAAAGATATCAGAAAAGATAAGGGAGAGAGAAAGGGTGCGGATGGCATGTAGAATGCCTCCAATGTGGTCTGTTTATGCGTCGGGACCTCGACGTTCAACACGAATCTAGGTCTGGGAAGGTGGCACGTCCACCATGGCCTCTTCAACTGTCGAGGGCTGAAATCCTTCGTAGAAGGGTTTAACGCGTTGACCATTGACCTTAAAGATAATTCCTGTTGTTGGATTTTGGATCTCTACCGCCCCATGGTCGTAAACTGTCGTGACCACGAAAGGTCCTGACCATTTAGATTTTAATTTCCCAGCAAAGAGGCGAAGGCGCGAGTTATATAGCAACACTTGCTGTTCAACTACAAAGTTTTTGGGACGAAGGTGACGGTCATGGAAAGCTTTTGTTTTGCCCTTGTAGAGTAGGGCATTTTCATAAGCATCGTCGCGCAATTCTTCTAGCTCTTGGATCTGCAAACGGCGGTGCTGGTTTGCGAGGCCCAGCTCTGTATTCACCTTTCGGATGACCCAGAATGCTTTATGCTCTATCTCTACTGGAAGATGGCATGGTTTGCCATAAACAAGTCTGTATGGGGTCATTCCTATCGGGGTCTTGAAAGCTGTTCGGTAGGCCCAGAGGGCATCATCTAATTTCAAGCTCTAGTCTTTTCGGGACTGGTTGACAGTCTTCTCAAGGATGGATTTGATCTCACGGTTCGAGACCTCGGCTTGTCCGTTGGTCTGAGGGTGATAGGCAGTGGAAGTTCTATGGTGGACTCCATATTTTGCTAAGAGCGAGGTCACGACACGGTTGCAGAAGTGGGTGCCTCTATCACTGATGAGGGCTCTAGGGGTGCCAAACCGATTGAAGATATGGGTACGAAGAAAGTTCACAACCACCTTAGAATCATCCGTCCGAGTGGCTTTGGCTTTTACCCATTTGGAAACATAATCGATTGCTAGAAGGATATAGATATTGCCAAAAGAGTTGGGAAAGGGACCCATGAAGTCGATACCCCATATATCGAAGATCTCGCAAGTGATGATGTTAGTCAAGGGCATCTGATTTCTGGCCCCTATATTTCCAGTGGCCTGACATTGGGGGCACGAAGCGCAATACATGTAACTGTCCTTGAAAATGGTTGGCCAGTAAAGGCCAGCTTCTAGGACTTTCAGGGCAGTTTTCTTGGCCGCGAAATGTCCTCCTTCAGAATGACAGAATTTAAGGATCGAGGGCACCTCATCCATGGTCACACATCTTCGAATTATTTGGTCCGAGCAATGTTTCCATAAATAGGGGCTGTCCCAAATGTAGTATTTGGCTCGCCTTCTGATTTTGTTGCATTCGGAAGGAGAGGCATCGGCTGGAAAAGTTTCAGTGGCACAAAAGTTTGCAATATCTGAGAACCAAGGGGAATAGACAGCTTGGGCTAGACATAGTCCCTCGTCTGGAAAAGTATCTCGGATGGGTTCAAGTGAATTATCTGCTTGGGCTGGAAGTCTGCTCAAGTGGTCTGCCACAAGATTTTCTTTTCCCGCTTTATCTTTGATAGTTATGTCAAACTCTTGCAAAAGCAAGATCCATCGAATAAGTCGTGGCTTGACATCTGCTTTGGTCAGCAAGCACCGAAGGGCAGAGTGATCCGAATAGATGAGGACATGAGTGCCTAGGAGATATTTCCTGAACTTGTCTAGGGCATAGACAACAGCCAGGAGTTCCTTTTCTGTGGTTGTGTAATTCTGCTGGGCTGGGTCTAGTAGTTTGGAAGCATAATAAATCACATGGGTCTCCTTCTCCTTCCTCTGACCCAAGACGGCGCCCAGGGCTTGATTGCTGGCGTCACACATGACCTCGAAAGGTAATGTCCAGTCGGGGCCGAGATAAGTTTTTTCTTGAGAAGTTCAAAAGCGTCTTTGCACGCCTCATTAAAATCAAAGATCGTGTCTTTCTGGAGCAAGCGACACATTGGTTGAGCGATTTTGGAAAAATCCTTGATAAATCGTCTGTAGAATCCGGCGTGGCCTAGAAAAGATCTCACATCTCTGACACAAGAAGGATAGGGCAGGGACTCTATCACTTCAATTTTTGCTTTGTCGACCTCAATCCCTTTGGCTGATATAACATGGCCTAGCACCAGGGCTCGATCCACCATAAAGTGGCATTTCTCAAAATTCAGGACAAGGTCTGTCTCTATGCAGCGCTCTAAACATTTCTTCAGATTGCTCATGCATTCGTCAAAGGAATTTCCATAGACGGTGAAGTCATCCATGAAGACCTCGATTCTGTCTTCGACTAACTCAGAGAAAATGCTAACCATACAGCGCTGGAAAGTGGCAGGAGCGTTGCACAGGCCGAAGGGCATGCATCTATATGCGAAGGTCCCGAAAGGGCAGGTAAAGGTAGTCTTTTCCTGGTCTTCAGGAGCGACCGGGATCTGGTGGAAACCAGAGTAACCGTCTAGGCAGCAATAGTGGGTCTTTCCTGCGAGACGTTCCAGCATCTGATCGATGAAGGGCAAGGGGAAATGGTCTTTTCTGGTGGCAGCATTCAGTCGGCGGTAATCAATGCACACTCTCCACCCATTCTGGATCCGGGTAGGAATGGATTCGCCATCTTGGCTGGTGATGATTGTGAGGCCTGTTTTCTTGGGCACGACCTGGATAGGGCTGACCCAAGGGCTATCTGATATGGGGTAGATAACTCCTGCGTCTAGCAACTTAAGAATTTCTTTCTTCACCACTTCCATCATAGGCGGGTTAAGGCGTCTCTGGGGCTGGCGAATGGTCTTTCTTGCATCTTCTAGGTGGATGTGATGAGTGCACAATGCTGGGGATAGACCTTTGATGTCTGCAATGGTCCATCCTATGGCTTGTTTGAAGTTTTTCAGCAAAGAAAGCAGTTGGGACTCTTTGAGGTCTCGAAGCTTGTTGGAGATAATAACAGGTAAAGAGTTATCGGGGCCCAGATAAGCATACTTTAGATGAGAAGGTAAAGGTTTAAGATCTAGGGCTGGAGCCTGATCAACTGATGGAATTAATTTAACATGGCCTTCGTAGTCAGGGGACTGCGCTGGTGGCTCATACTGAGTGACAGGGCATTCTTCTAGGTCAGCGATGACAGAATGTAACTTAGATGGAATGGAAATTGTCGAGGCCACGACATCTAGAAGAGCGGGTGTCAGACTCCTGTCAAGGGCAAAATGCAAGGGGTCAGTAGAATACATTTCATCAATTTCCCCTACAAGGGGATCAACAATATCAATATAATTCACCCTAGAAAATTCAGAAGGGTATCGCATGGCCTCTAGCATATTGAATTTGATGATCTCTCCATCAAATTCGAGAGAAATGATGGCATCATGAACATCAATCTTGGCTCGGGCTGTGGCTAGAAATGGACGGCCTAGAAGAACATCAGTGGACTTGGTGGAGTCCTCATTTTCCATTGCAATTACGTAGAAATCAGCAGGGAACAAGAATTCTCCCACTTGGACTAGAACATCTTTGATAATCCCTTCGGGGTAAATGATGGAACGATCCGCGAGCTGGATAGCCAGGTCTGTGGGAACTAGAGGTTCGAGACCTAGACTATTGTAGATTATCAAGGGCATCACATTAATTCCTGCGCCGAGATCACACATGGCTTTTCCAATATCAACTGTGCCTATTCGACAAGGGATAATGAACATGCCCTGGTCTTTGCATTTTGGAGGAATTCTGCTTTGGATGTGCGCGGAAGCACTGGCTCCTATGCTGATCTTGTTGACTTCAGCGAACTTGTTTTTGTTAGTGCACAGTTGCTTCAAGAATTTGGCATAGCGAGGGACATTTTTCACGGCCTGGAGGAGAGGAATATTGACAACCACTTTACTGAACATCTCAAAGATATCTCGGTCTTCCTTATCTTTCTTGGCCTTGACCAATCTATGAGGGAACGGGGGCTCGAGAATCTTATGGATGTATTCTTGAGTAAATTCTGGTGGGTTTAGGTTATTTCGTGGTGAACCTCTCGGAGAGCGGATTCTATCCTCTTTGACTTCCACGAATCTAGGGGCTTTGGGAAGTTTAGTTCTGGGTTTGGGCCGAATCTCGGCCTCGGGTGTATTTTCAGCATCGGGGGCTGGAAGCTCAGGTGAGTTCAGGGTCATTCCACTATGCAGAGTCAATGCGCAGACATTGTGCTTTGGATTTACTTCTGTTTGAGGTGGCAATCTGCCATGGTTTGTTACTTCCTAGAGTTGGGCAGTTAGATTGCGCATCTGCTTTTTGAGATCATCGATTTCTTTTTGCTGTTCGGGGTTCCTGGGTATTTCAGCTTTCGGGGGCTGGATAAAAGTCTGATCTGGAGGTTGGACAAAGGTTTGATCTTGAGGAGGTTGGCGTTGGTACTGCTGTTGATGATACGTGGGTCGAGGTCTGAAGTTTGGCATGTTAGGCGGGGGGTTTCCATATGGATTCTGGTGTGGTTGGTGGCTAGGTCCCGAAAATTGATTGTTTGGTACCCACCCTGGATTTGGTTGTTTCCACCCTTGGTTGTAATTTTGAGCATATTGGACTGGAATGAATTGGCCAGCAGCATTTACTTGAATTTCTTCTGGAATGTGGGGGCATGCATCAGTGGCATGATCCACGAAATTGCATATTTGGCAAGCTTTGACAGGTGCGGGTTGTGATGTTATGAAATTCTGAAACATCCCCGTAAGGGACGATATCTGTTTCTGAAGGGCTGCTACTTGGACATCCTGGCCTGGATTGTTGGTAAGGTCATCAGAGGCATTCTTAGCCATGAGCTCTATCGTAGCTCGAGCTGCTTTCGGGGTCAAGGCAGTCAGGGAACCATTGGCAGCTGCATTTAGCAATGCCTTGTCATGAGGTTGGAGGCCTTCACAAAAGTACTGAACAAGAGCGTGTTCGGTAAGGTTGTGGGCTGGGCAATTAGACTGCATCTTCTGAAATCTTTCGTAGTACTGGGCCAGGGTTTCCTCCTTCTTCTGAACTATGGAAACTAGTTGCTTGCGTGTAGTGTTAGAGATAGAAGTAGGGTAGTACTTTTCAGTGAAGATTTTTGACATATCCGCCCAAGAGCGAATAGATCTTGCTGGAAGGTCATAATACCAATCAAGGGCATCATCTTTGAGAGACCACTGGAATGCGCGAAGCTTGGCTTGCTCAATACTGACGTTAGCAGGTTTCATGGCCTCGCAAATTGAATGGAGCTGTTGGAGGTGACGAAGGGCATTCTCCTTGGCTACCCCCCGAAAGATAGGCAGATGATGAAGTACGGCTGACTTAAGAGTCCAGTCATGGGGGACGTTAGGCCAGTCAATGCAGCTGCTTGCCATATCGGGAGTTGTATGGAAGTTGTCAATAGTTTGTTGGTCTGGTATTGGTGGTGGTGGTGGGTTCTCATGACGATCTTGGTCGTCATGATTGTTGTGGTCGGCTAGATCAGCCATTTCAAGTAAATCGAGATGGTCTGGTGGGATTTGGTGTTGGTTGTCGTGAAGGAAGGTCAGGTCTATGTAATGATGGTGTTCCTGATCAGCCAAGTTGGTAGGGGATCCGTCGAGGGCAGGATGTGGAATTACTCTACGGTGAGCAGATGTTCCTTGAGCTTGCCTCCGAAGTCCTCTTTCCGTCCTGGTCAACTCGAGGTCTAGAGGGAGCAGATCTGGGGCAGACCTCCTGGTCATACAAGAAAAACAGAAACAAAATTAGTACCGTTCATATCCCCGGCAACGGCGCCAAAATTTTATGGCGTGCTTGTCGAGGGCACAATCAAATAATTACAACTTATCACCTGCAACAAAAAGGATTGAAGACAGTGGCAAGAGGTTCGATCCACAGAGAAAGGTGAAGACATACACTAGACAGGTCCAGATATAAAGTAAAACAATAAAAGAAACAATGGGGGGGATTTGGTTGGTTAATCTAGTTAACCAAGATAGAGATGGGCTAACAAGCTAACTAATAAAAACAGTAATCTAGGGCACGAAAGTAAAACACAATCAAGGGCACGAAAGTAAAACACAATAAAGGGCACGACATGCAAACAGAAATCAAATAAAGAAATAAAGTCAGAAGAGAAGATATCTTAGCAAAGGACATTATCGGGTTGCTTCAAGGGCTAGAAAATCATCGGCGCAGAAATATTCTATTCCTATGCCATAGATATGCTATAGGGACCGCGTTTCCACACCGCATCCCCTGCTTACCTTCTTAGATAAAAGTCACCCCCCATTTCCACATATGAGGTGACCTTGACGTTCAGCCATCCTCCCAGCTACCTCTCTTGTCATCAAAAGGCAGCCTTGACCGTCCGGCCTGTCATGGGCTCGAAGTAGGGAGGCTAAATTCAGAATGCCCATGAAGGGGAGGTAAGACAGATCTAGGGCGCGACAACTCAGCTTGTCAGACTCGTATCACATACCCTAATCGGTTGTTTACCCCTAGGTGAGACCTCTCGCGCTGCCTCCCCTAGGTGTCTGCTAAAATTCCAGGGCTTCGCGTCAGGTATAACCCTGGAATATGACGGTAATCATCTAGGTCTAGATACTAGTTGGCCAGACTACTAATCTGGCCGTAGACGAATTAACAAGAAACCGATAAACAATCGAATACAACAATAAGAATATATTAAACACATTTAGGCCTCTTAACTACCCATGCAACCCTCAAAATACCTCTGCTAAGAAGGGGAAATCTAGCTACTCATACCACAAAACAAACAAACAAAATAGGAAAAGGAAGATTGCATAAAAGAAGAACAAGAAGAATAAAACTATTAAAATGTTACCGGCCGGAGCAAAGCTCCGGTTGAGTTCAATGGCTGCTGGAAATGGATGCCTCAGCCACCACCCAAAAGAGGGAGGAGAGAAAAGGAGGCGGCTCCTAAAAGAAGAAAGTGGAAAAATATTTACAAAGTGTGATGTTGTGTCCAAACCCTAAAACTAGAGGCTTATATAGGGCCTAGCCCACAAGAAGACAAATTCCAGCTAAGGGATTACAAAAAGACAAATTCCAGCTAAGGGGAGAGGGTGACAACACATGGAGCGTGCTGGAATATTCTGGAATCTTCTAGATATGCAAGGAATCCCGTGAGAATCTTTGAAGATTCGTCTCTTTGGCTTTGCAGAGATATCGCGGGCTAGAGAATGCTCACTGGTCTGGTTAGCTTTCGAGGGCTCGACGACATTCTGATCTTCTAGGCCTTGAAGCTTGAAATCCTCAGAAATACTCCAAAAATGCTTCTTTTCGATCTTTTCCTTCTATTGACGCTGATCTGCAATAAAGATTGGAATAAGGGTCAAATAGTAGAATCAAGCCCCCGAAAGGGCTAGAAAAGAAGGTAAAATCTAGACAATGAAATGTGCTATCAATGGGATAACATCGTGCGTGTGGATAGACGAGGCGTGAGACCCCTCCCCCACTGATGTCGACCATCCCAGGGCTCTTCTCTCGGAGAGGGGCGACAACTTCCACGGTATGCACCCGATAAGTGTTATAGGATTCCGACCTTAATGCAGGGTGTCAAGACGATGACGCCCCTGAAATTGTCTCTATTGTTATCATAAGCCCAACTGAAAATGAGCCCGAGTGTTTACCAAGGGCTAACGCTTCTTGTTTCTTCTATCGTCCTGCGGCAATTAACGGGATGGCTCGACCTTCAAGGGACATGTGTTCACATCCGCCACTCCTTTGTGGCCTATAAATTCGAACTTTCTCCGCGCAAATTTTACATCTCTTTAGCATTTTTATTGGCACTTTCATTATGGACGAACTGACAAGAAACTTCTTGCTCTCTAAAGCCCATACCTTAAAGAATATGATTGAGGCCGATGTGGATTTCCTGGACACCATGATGAGGAAGACCTCTGAGGACATCATGGAGCTCCAGGGAATGATGACTCCGCTCCTATCCAGACAACTTGGGACTTCCCTGGAGGATTTCAGCCCCTTGGAGAGTGTGTCGAAACTGGCTACCGCTGTCTCCCGTATCGAGGTGGTGGTCACCATGATGCGACTCCGGAAGGATTTGCTGGGGTGCTGCCTGAAGGGGATGAGGGTCTGCTGTTCTGAGCTGACCTCTATTGCGGATGCACTGAGGAAGGTCCCAGTGGTGCCGGGTGAGGACGATGCTGGGTCCAATGTCTGACCGTCAGTTACTGTCGTCGTCTCCCTTTATTTTGTCTGTATATGTTCGGATGTATGCCTCGGGCCGTTAGGCCATAAATAAATAAACTGCCTTTTTGTTATTCTGCTTGTAATCTTTCTTCTTTCGTGGTGTGTTGATCGACGCTTTAGTTGAGGGCCACATCAGCCCAACTAAAAACAAGTCTGCCATTGGTTGGGCTTCTGTAACGGTTATCCTAGCGAACCGTTTCATATTAATGTTGCGCCGCCTCTTCAGTGTCAACTGATTGGGCGGTTTTTTGGTGTTTCTCGATCAGGGAGAGATTTTAACAGGCGTGATCACAAGATCCGATTCTGTAATTAAGATCATTCTCTTCAACATGTATCAATTCCCTCAAAAGTCGTGCGAGAAGGTAGGAAAGCCTTCCCGCTTCGACTATTTAATGGGATTTTCTGTCCATTTTCCTGTTCATCTTCTTCTTCACATTTCTCTATTGAAATCACTGTTGGTTTCATGGCCGATTCATACTCTTTAGATATTGCTGAACGTGGTTCTCCCCCAACCCCTCCGACTTCACCAGATTCTGATAACCCTCCTTCACCATCCTGTCTGAAGAGGTGGTTACCTTGCCGTAAGAGTCGCAAGAGGTCACAGAGGAGGAGAACTTCAAAGACGGTTGACCCGTTTCGTCATTTTTATGTCCCTCCCGTCCGGAAAGGCGACGAACTATTTCCTCACATTGATCGTTTCATGGAAAGGAGTTCTGCCAGTGACATCGGTGCTGATGCCGTGACTTCTGCTGCCAAAGGAGAGTCAAGCTCATTAAAGCCGAGTCAGGAGAGGAACGTTGAGGAACCTTTCCCGTTTGCTGACGAAGAGTTTCCAGTTTCTGATAGGGAATACTGCTATTGGTCTTCCTATTGGCCCGACGATGATTAATCTCGCACGCTGTGCCCTATTGTAGATGCCGTATGGCCTTTACGAAATGAATAAAATAACACTTTTCATTTTACTCCTTTCTTGCTCACCTTCCCTTGTTAACTCTCCAAATGTTGGTTAGTTATCGCGGAGAAGTTGATTGCCGCTCGATGTAACCGTTTTTTCAGTTCTCAGTCAGTAACTGTCCCCCTTCGAAGATATAAATTCTTATCCATAAATGTCCCTCTGAGGTTTTTCCACGTGTCATTTTCCGCTTAGTACGTGTCTCTTTCTTACAGGCTGTTCAATCCTCAAGTTCAGCCTTTATAAGGGAACAACTGTTCTCTTTTAACACTTTTTGCTCGCGCTTCAAAATTCTTCCCCATCCTTCTCTCTCTTCTGCTTCTTTTTCTCATTCGAGGAAAGTTTCTTTAACCGCTTGTCGGCGTCGGCGATCTGCTTACTGCTTTCTTATTCCAGGTATTTTGCTCCATCTTCCTCAGATTTTCTTCTCGTTGGATCATTATGCATATGACTAGAGATCCCAGAGGTCTCCAAATGCCTATAGATCTAGAAGTCGAAAGAACACCCAGTCTCTTCACTTGTGATGAAATTTTGAAGGCTGAGTTGGAGGGTCATGGTATCTACTTTCCCCCTGGTTATTCCGTTAAGGTTCCTGAGGTGGGTCAGCGGCTTCATGACCCTTTGCCCAGAAACGATAGGATGGTCTATTTTAAGATGTTCCTCTATGGTTTTCGTTTCCCCATTTATGAGTCTGTAAAAAAGTTGTTGCGCCATTACGATATCGACCCGGCTTAGATAACCCCTTCCTTCTGGTGCGGGATTTACACCTTTCTTCGTGCTTGCGAATTGCAGGGTATCTTTACTCCGTCCGTCAATTTATTCTGTAAATTCTTTAGCTTCAAGTGTCGCAATTATTTGGTCGATATCGCCCTGAGGTGGAATGACGCGTTCGTGTAGTCATTCTGGCAGAAGTTTCGGGGCTTCGAGGAGGTTGTGGCTGATTGGAAAAGTAGCTTCTTCATTGTCAGGTTGCCTTTCGCCCCTGGCCTAGGGGCTTTAATCCAGGACTCGTTGATTCCGTCTGGGTAAATCCCGTAGTGTTGTCTAGGGATGAGTTGCGTCAGGCTAACGCCTTGCTAGAGATAGAATTCTCATTCCACATTCGAGAGTTTGCTTTGTACAGGCTTATGGAAGAGTGTATCATAGGTAAGTTTCTCTTTTCACATTATTGCTTTGACTTGCTTGTTGTTCTAATACATCTTGTTGGCAGATGACGTTGAAGGCCAATCGCCTGGGGGGAATAACGCTCCTTTAAACGTGGCGCCACTTCAAACACTGCTAGCCTCTCCACCACTCGAGAGTTCTAGCCGTCAACCCATTCCACCAAAAAAGAGGAGGACTAAGGTAGTCGCCGGCTGTGGTATTTCTACTCGAGCTTCTCGTTTCCTTGAGAATTGGTTGCCGGTCCGAGGCAGGGGAGTGAATTTGAATCGTACTAGGGTAACTGACAGTGATAGCGAGGACATGGATATCGATTTCGGGCTTCGTCATGCCTCCTCAGCTCAGCGGAAGAAACTCAGAGTGGAGAGGAACGATCCAGTTACTAAGATTCCTTCGAAGAAGGTTGATGAAGTTCTTGCCGCTGGGTTTGACACTTCTGTTGTGGCGAGCACTTCTCAGGTGGCAAGAGTTATTGGGGCGTCAACTGTCATTTCCTCTGAGGTCACTGAAACTCCGCCGGTGATGAACTCGCCTCCGCCGACTAGCGTCCCTGACTCTCCTATTTCCTCTTGTATTCTTGACATGGTCGCGCCGACTCCCAACCTGAGCACTCTTCCTGACCCTCCTACTAAGAGTCCTCAACCATTATTCTTCACTTCTATTTCATGTATCGGTGATTCCGTGAAAAGTTGCTCTCCTCCCTTTATCGCCAATCTTTCTCATCAGGGTCCCTAAAGAGTTTCTTCTTACCAACTGGATCTGTCCACCTTTGGTACTTGATAGCATGTCTCATAAGCATGATTTTACCTTCTTTTCTAGCCCTTTTGGGGGCTTGATTCTACCATTTGATCCTTATTTCTATCTTTATTGCAGATCAAAGTTAATAGAAGGAAAAGATCAAAAAGGAGCATTTTTGGAGTATTCCTGAGGATTTTCAGTTTCAAGGCCTCGAAGTCCAGATTATCGTTGAGGTCTAGACGCGAACCAGACTAGTGAGCAGTCCCTCAGCCACGACAAATCTGCATCTTCTCTTAATTGAAACCAAAGAGAAGCATCTTTAAAGATTCGCACGGGATTCCGTGCGCTTCCAGAAGCTGTCAGGCGCGCCAGGATTCCAGGATATTCCCCTGAAGGACATGTGCTGTCACGACCCCATTCATCCTCCTTCCCCTTAGCTGTTTTTGTCCCCTAGCTAACTTTAGTCTATATAAACTAAGTTTTAGGGTTTTGTGTAAGGACGACTGACCTAGGCAATTAATACATCACTCTCTCTTACCCTAATTTCTAGGGATCATCTCCTCTTAGCATTCTGGAGTAGCCGCCACTTTGTAAAAGTGGAAGCTTTTGATTAATACTATTTGATCTCTTCGGTTTCTTCTAATCCTTCTCTCTTATTTATTGTATGTTTATTATCATCTACTGTTCATATTCTAGTATGAGTAGCTAAGTTCCATCTTCTTAGTAAAGGGTGTTTTGAGGGTTGTAGGGTTCGGTTAGGAGGCCTAATGCATGCTTAATATATTCTCTTGTGACATATAATTCTTTACCGTTTTAATCCCATGCTCATTTAGGAATGTTAAGGGCCTGATCAACTGTTGATATTTCTGTTTGAGTACTGTCATTCTCTTAGTTATAACTGACACGAAGCCTTGAGTTAGAGTAGAAACCTTGTGGAGGCAGCGCGAGAGGCCTCTGTCTAGGGGTAAACGGTTATTTAGGGTATGCGATACGAGTCTGACAAGATGAGCTATCATGCCCTAGATCTGTCTTACCTCCCCGCATTCGTGCCTGGGAGGATAGCGGAACGTCAAGGTCACCTCATATGTGGAAACGGGGGGTGACTTTTATCTAAAAAGGTAAGCAGGGGATGCGGTGTGGAAACGCGGTCCCTATAGCAGGTCTGTACATGAGTCTAGAATACTTTTGTGCCAATGACTAGCTGACTTAGAAAACAACCCGAGAACACCTTTTGCTAGGATTCCTTCCTATCTTATTTATATCTCTCTAATTGCTTTTCTTGCTTTTCTTGCCCCCGATTGTTCTTTGTTATCTAGCCCTGGATTGTGACTTCATTTCGTGTCCTAGATAAGAAGATTTACTTAATTGCCTTGTTAGCTCCTGATCTTGAGTTGATTAGTTCACTAATCAACATAAACCCTCCCCCCCCTTGCGTTACTTGTTCCTTTTCTGTCGCATCCTCTCCCTGTCATACATTTTTATTAACAAATTAATCCTTCAATCTCTGTGGTTCGACCCTATCTTGCCCTGTACATATTAATCCTTCAATCTTTGTGCATTTAGGCATCAGGATAAATTTTAAGTATATTTGACTGACGATCAAATTTTGGCGCCGTTGCTGGGGATTGAACGGTACTAATTTTATTTCTGTTTTTGTATGACTAGGAGATCTGCTCCAGATTTACTCCCTCTAGATCTCGAATTGAGCAGAATGGAAAGAGGAATTCCAAGGCAAGCCAAGGATTTATCTACTCAACAACGAGTAATCCCGCATCCAACCCTTGATAGACTTCCTTCCAATCTGGCCGATCAGGACCACCAGTTTTTCCTAGATCTGGCCTATCTCCATCGTACCCTAGAAAATCCAATAGCCGCCCACTTTGATTTTCCAGCCATGGAAGACCTTGACAACCATGCCAGACGCGAAGACCCACCAATCAAACAAATAGCAAGTAGAGTAGAAGGCAATTTCAAGGAATCAAAGAAAGCTCAAAATTGACTCGAAAGGACTCAAACAAGTTTAATTTCAATTCGGATTGCAAGACACTATTGTTTTTCACGTTCAATCTGATTTTTATGGTGCAAAAACTGCTATATATTCTTGTATTTGCTGAATCGAAATTCTTTTCTGTTTCCCCTCTTTTTGGCTTTTTTTTTTTTTTTTTTTTTTTTACAGCAAAACACAATTTAGTGTTTTGATCACAACTTTTTACTCTTACCTTAGAATCTACTGATTCTTTTTGATTCAGAAGCCCAACAAACACAGCTTTCCAACGAGATCGAAATCACCCAAATCGGACTTCAGTTGCTATATATATAAATACAAATTCGACAACTGATACTGAACAGAATTTTCTCTTGTATTTCGTGACCTTCTTGTGGGTAAAAAACGCAAGTAATTTAGCGACTTTCAACACAACAAACTGGAACGAAACACAACCAATTGTATTCAAGTAACTAACCAAGCACAGCAAAGAAATCGGTTTTAGAATGGAGTAGAAAGAGAATACCGATTTCAACAAAGAAAACTTGAAACAATTGAAGATACTTACCAATCTTTGAACGCCTTAAGCTCCGCTACCAACTGATACGATCCTGGTTCCTTAGGATGCGTAGCACCAATTTTGATCTTTGTTCAAAGGCGGATTTCCTGTGGAAATAGATAACTCGACGAGTACGAGCTTAGACCACTTAGCTAACCTGTGCTAAGAGCCCTAATCGATTTCAAGTCAAGGGTCTTGAATCGGGTTCTTAGGACTAGACTCAACAATGTGAGAATCACACTAAGATAAACGACACAATAATACAATTCCAAGATTTACTTGTATACGACTCAAGTATTGCGGACTCAAGAAGAACAAGGTTCAACCAACTTGAACAAGGGGCGGAGATTTGAAGAGAATATCTCAATTTATCAATATAACAGCCAAGTTTCTAAGGAGGCCAAGTGGCTCCTTAAATAAGGTTACAAGCAAACCCTAATTCCAAAATAGGAATAATAACTAAAGTAGAATACTTAACTAAAGTAGAACACTTAACTAATTAATTAAAGTATCTAATTAATTAATGAAACTAAATAAATATAAGGGCGCAGCCTTGCTAAAAGAACAGTCAACGCGTGTCAACTCTAGGGTCAGCGAAACGGACAGGCGCCGTTGTCACAAGGAGCAGACAGGTGTGAACGCAGAACGGGTACAGCAATCGGCATGTGCGACAGATGCTTGAATCGGCAACGGTTAAGTGAAACGGACAAGTGCCGTTTTGATCCAAACGGGCAAGTGCCGTTTTGAGTAAAATGGGCAGATGCCGTTTTGAGTAAACGGTCAAGTGTCGTTTGCAGGAAACGGTTCCATGCCGTTTCCAGCAGACTCAACATCTGTCAAGGTGCAGGTGAGAAGATTCACCATTCTTGTCGTCTTCTCTCTAAGGGTAGCTTTCTCACTTGTCATCTCAGACTCCAGCTCCTTGTGAATGAGAGATGACAATCGGTCTTGAAGCTTTTGAGCTCTGGCTCGAGTCATTGGACCAGCTGGTGGTAAAGGCACGTGGATGCGTGGATTCGCATCATACCCCCTCCTCCTGATCAGCAAACCATTGATAATTTCCATGCGACCACCTATATGTCAGCAAGTTGCATCGACTGGCCCAACGTTCCTCACGACTGGACCCTCAAGTCAGCCGTGCTGCATCACCTGCCGACCTTTTGGGGGGTTGCCAAGGAAAATGCTCTTCGCCACCTTCAACAACTCCATTCCATATGCGAGGCCATGAAACCTCCTAACGTCGACATCAGACAAGCTAAGTTGCGCGCCTTTCAATGGTCCCTCAAGGATGATGTCCTCGACTGGTATTATGACCTTCCTCCTAGATCTATTCGCTCGTGGGCGGACATGTCAAAGATCTTCACTGAGAAGTATTATCCGACTTCTATTTCGAACACCACGCGCAAACAACTGGTCTCCATAGTCCAGAAGAAGGAGGAGAATCTAGCCCAGTATTACGAAAGGTTCCAGAAGATGCAATCTAGTTGCCCTTCCCACAATCTCATAGAACATGCTCTGGTCTAGTATTTTTGTGAAGGCCTGAAGGCCCATGATAAGGCTCTCCTCAACGCTGCTGCCAACGGCTCTCTGACTGCCCTTACTCCAACTGCTGCCAGGGCAACAATAGAGCTCATGGCCAAGAATGCTTTGTTTGACCTTGCCAACAATCAAGGCCCAGATGCCCAAGTGGCTGCCTTGCAGAATCAGCTTTCTTCCCTTAGAGGGATGCTTCAGAACTTTATGACAGGGCAATCCGCGCCTGTCAAAGCCTGCCAAGTCTGCAATTTTGTAGACCACCCCACTGATGCATGCCCCTATATTCCGGATGAAATACAAGTGAATGCTGCTGGTCAATATGTCCCAGTTCCTTATGGTCAAAACTACAATCAAGGCTGGAAACAGCAAAATCCAGGATGGGTACCGAATCCTCAGTCTTCGGGACCTAGCCATCAACAGCACAACCAGAGCCCTTATGGAAACCCCCCTCCCAATTTGCAGAACTTCAGACCTCGACCTACTTACCATCAGAATCAGTATCAACGCCAACCTCCTCAGGATCAGACTTTTGTCGTGCCCCCGAATCCAGAACTGTGTTGGAATCTCGAACAACAGAAAGAAATTGAGGATCTTAAAAAGCTAGTGAGCACTCTGATGACAGAGATGAAAGAGGTGAAGAATCAAGGGAGGTTTCCACCCCAAACCGAAAACAATCCAAAACACAATGTATGTTCAGTAACTTTGCAAAGTGGAACGACCTTGACACCTCCAACGAATCCAGTCCACGATAATGGAAACTCACCAGAGCCTGAGCTTAAGCCGAAACCCAGAACAAAACTCCCCAAAGTTCCCAGATTCGTAGAGGTCATGGAGGACAGAGTCCGCTCTCCCAGAGGTTCACCGAGGAATGACCCTAATCCACCTGAGTTTACATAGGAATACATTCACAAGATTCTCGAGCCCCCGTTCCCTCATAGATTGGTCAAGACCAAAAAAGATAAGGAGGACCGCGATATCTTTGAGATGTTCAGTAAAGTGGTTGTCAACATCCCTCTTCTCTAGGCAGTGAAGAATATTCCTTGCTATGCCAAATTCCTGAAGCAGCTATGCACGAACAAAAGCAAGTTCGTTGAAGTTAACAAGATAAGTGTAGGGGCCAACGCTTCTGCCCACATTCAGCGTAGGATACCTCCAAAGTGCAAAGACCAGGGAATGTTCATCATCCCATGCCGAATTGGCACGGTTGACATCGGCAAGGCCATGTGTTATTTAGGGGCAGGAATCAATGTAATGCCTTTAATCATTTACAACAGTCTAGGCCTCGAACCTCTCGTACCTACAGACCTTGCCATTCAGCTTGCCGATCGCTCTATCATTTACCCCGAGGGGATCATCAAGGACGTCTTAGTCCAAGTGGGAGAATTCTTATTCCCAGCAAACTTCTACGTTATTGCAATGGAGAATGAAGATTCCACCAAGTCTACTGATGTTCTTCTAGGCCGACCATTCCTGGTCACGGCCCGTGCAAAGATTGATGTTCATGATGCAACCATCTCTCTCGAGTTCGATGGAGAGATCATCAAATTCAATATGCTAGATGTCATGCGCTATCCCTCTAAATTTCCAGGCGTTAACTATATTGATATTGTTGATCCTTTTGTAGAAGAGATATCTGGAATTCATTCTACTGACCCTTTACAGTTTGCCCTTGACATGAGTCTAACGCCAGCTCTTCTAGATGTCGTGGCATCAACACTTTCCACACCACCTGAGCTCCACCCAGTGGTCGCCGCCCTAGAAGAGTGCGTTGTTGCCCGGTATGAATCCCCAAAGATGTCTCCTGACTATCCAGGCCATGTTAAGTTGTTTCCCTCTATTGACCAGACTCAAGCCCTCGATCTAAAGCCTCTGCCTCCCCACTTGAAATATGTTTATCTAGGCCCCGACAACTCCCTGATAATGCGCTTGTCGAGGGCACGATCAAACAAATTATTACAACTTATCACATGCAACAAAATAGATTGAAGACAGTGGCAAGAGGATCGATCCACAGAGATTGGTGAAGACTTACACTAGACAAGGCCAGATTATAAAATAAAACAATAAAAGAAACAAAATAGAATTCAAGGTCTTGAATGGACTCAAGGTCTTGAATGTATTCGGGGGCAAGGCACAAAAAGTAACAATCAGGGGGGGTTTTACTTGACCAAACGAGTTGGTCAAGAGAGATTTGGAGCTAACAAGTTTATCTAAGAAAGCAGTATCCGGGGTCCCGAATGTCACGTTCGAGGTCCCGAATGGTAAAATAAAGCAAGTCAGTAACAGATGTAGAAATAACAACACAGGAGTGAAATAGAACAAGGGTGAAATAAGCGCAGAATAATCAGATGGGGAAAGGTTCTCAGCGAAGGCGTTCTTGGGTTGCGTTCGGGACCAGATCGTCATCGACTCAGGGGTATTTCATTTAAGACGTCATAGAAATGACATGGGGACCAGATTCCTCGGATATCCCCTACTTTTCTCTTAAGAGAAACTACCCCCCGTTTCCACATATGAGGTAGTCTTGACAGTTCGCCATCCCTCCAGGCACGAATGCGGGAGGGCCATACTCAAACTGCCCATGAAGCTAAGAAAAGACAGATCTAGGGCTAAAAATCCGTCAGTTTGTCAGGCTCGTGACCTAGCCCTAATCAACTACCCACCCTATCTATTC
This sequence comes from Viola odorata, assembly GCA_963691705.1. Lineage (NCBI taxonomy): Eukaryota > Viridiplantae > Streptophyta > Magnoliopsida > Malpighiales > Violaceae > Viola > Viola odorata. Next base: position 2,076,923 of record OY829539.1, read on the forward strand.
GAGACCACTGTGACACAGTCAAGACTAAACAGGTGCCTACTTGGTTCATGCAATTTTCCTTCCGTATTCATCACACAAATGGCAGCATTTACACAAGATAATTATCAGCTGATCAGACCTCAAATTAAATCATGCAAAGATGTAATTAAAATGATGAATAGTTGAATATAGCATCAAGAATGTATTAAGCACATTAAGGCCTCGAATCTGCCCTTGCAACCCTTGAATCAGCCTTGCTAAGAACTAAAGATTTAGCTACTCATGCTTGGAAATGGACGATTAATAATTAAAGAAAGCATAACAAAATAAATAAATAGATTAAGGGAAGAAAACTTGTTACTAAAAATCGGTTTGAAGCCCGGCGGCAAGGTTGAAGGTGCTAACAAGAACTAGAGAGAGAAACTAGAGAGAAGTCTAAGAAAACTAAAACTACATGATCATGGATAATCCAAGATATCCTAATCTACTCTTAGATGCCCTTTATATAGTAGAGCTCTAAGCACAAAATATCTTCAGCCTAAAACTAGGGACAAAAAGCATTAATTGAAAGCCTAAAAAAGTGGATCCATGTTCCTTAAAGCACAAAGCTGAAAAAGCATAAAGCTGTCTGATTTTTCCAGCTTTGGACAGGTCTGGAATGGGCTCAAGGCCTGCAATGGTCAGAGGGGTAGGTATTTTGTGATCAGTGCAGACTGTCGGAACAGTGTCAGAGGAGGCACATGGAAGGTCTGGGAAGAGGACACGTGGAAATGCCATTCTTCGCCCTTCGGGGTCCCGAATCCATTCGGGACCTTGAACGCGATTCTGGACTCGGGACCTCGACTGTGGTCTTGAAGCTCGAAAATGCCCAAAATGCTCAAAAAACGTATGTTTTTGCATAAACTCCCTTTTTAGGCCTAGATCTGCAATAGTAATGAAAACAAGGGTAAATTAACAGAATCATGCCTTAAATTGATGAAATAATGGAGAGAAAATCATGCATAAATACACTCTATCACTCCCTTCCAGTCATTATCTCCAACAAGCTCAAACATCCTAAGGAGTCTGAACTGATTTCCTTGTTGAAGGAATTTAGACAAGCCATAGGGTGGACCATTGTAGATATCAAGGGCTTGTCGCCATCACTATACACCCATCGTATCCACTTGGAAGATGCTAGCAAAACTATACGCCAACCCCAACGCCGATTGAACCCACCCATGATGGAAGTAGTCAGGAAAGAAATTCTGAAGTTGTTAGATGCAGGAGTTATTTACCCCATCTCCGATAGCCCATGGGTCAGCCCTATACAGGTCGTGCCTAAGAAAACTAGTATCACCATCACCATTGGGCAAGACGGCGAATCCATTCCCACCCGAATCCAGAATGGGTGGCGAGTGTGCATTCACTACCGTCGATTGAATGCTGCAACCAGGAAAGACCACTTTCCCCTGCCCTTCATTGATCAGATGTTGGAACGAATCGTGGGCAAGACTAACTATTGTTGTCTAGATGGTTACTCCAGTTTTCATCAGATACCAGTTGCCCCCGAAGACTAGGAGAAGACCACCTTCACGTGTCCTTTCGGCACATTTGCTTATAGACGCATGCCCTTCGGTTTGTGTAATGCCCCCACCACTTTTCAGCGCTGTATGGTGAGTATTTTCTCCGAATTGATAGAAAATGGAATCGAGGTCTTCATGGATGACTTCACGGTCTATGGGAATTCCTTTCAAGAATGCATGGGCAACTTGAAGAAATGTTTAGAGCGCTGTATAGAGACAAATCTTGTCCTGAATTTCGAGAAATGCCACTTCATAGTGGATCGAGCCCTCGTTCTCGGTCATATGATCTCGGCCTAGGGAATCAAAGTCGACAAGGCCAAGATTGAGGTGATAGCGTCCCTACCCTATCCAGCGTGTACTCGCGATGTGCGATCTTTTCTAGGGCACGCCGGTTTTTACAGACAGTTCATTAAAGATTTTTCTAAAAATGCCCAACCTATGTGTCGCTTGCTTCAGAAGGAAGTACCATTTGATTTTGATGAAAGTTGCAAAGCTGCCTTTGAACTCCTAAAAAATAAGCTTGTCTGAGCACCGATCATTCGTGCCCCTGATCGTCACTCAAAAGTAATATTTTCTGCTAGCAAAATGCACAATAAATGTGTATAGGGCAAATCAGAGTCGAACGACAAGGACTAATGGTAATATTCCTTTCATAGTGTTTGTCCAGGTCTAAACAGTAACAAGTAACACTGGGGGGTGGTGGGGGGGGGGGGGGGGGGGGGGGAGGGGGTTTGGGCTGGCTAATGAAATTAACCAGCGAGATTTGGATACTAAAGCTAACAAGTGCACTGAATAAAGTAAAAATTATCTCAAGGCAATAAAACAATATCACAAGAGGGGTAAATCAGATAATGGGAAAGCGTCTTAGCAAGGTGATTCCGCGGGTTGTGTCTAGGCCTAGTTGGTCATTAGCTCAAGGATATTCCACTCTCACAGTGCAGATGTGCTATAGAGGCCAGGTACGCCTAGGCCTCCTGTCTACCTTCGTAAGAGAAGTCTCGCCCAAGGTACGCTTATGGGCAAGACCTTGACACTCCGTCCTTCCCCAAGGTTCGCTTATGGGGAGATCTAGAGGCCCATGAAGTGGAGGAAGACACGTCTAGGGCAAGACGTTGTTAGATCCACCCTAGTTAACCTCCAGCCCTAGCCGGATTGGACCAGCAACCTGATGACTCCGGGCTAAGTGCCTACTGATTCTAAAGAAATGGCAGTTATTACAAAGGGAAATACAGCAGTTGATAAGGCTTCTATAGATCCATTGCAATATGACAGTAAAATGGCAAGAGATTAAATACACGCATAAGAGTTTATGAAGAGCATTAAGGCTTCACAATTACCCTTGCAACCCTTGGAAAACCCTTGCTAAGACAAAAGGATCTAACTACTCATACTCATAATAACATAAATAAAAATAGATTTGATAGCAAGCATAAAAGGAAAACAAGAAAATGGGAAAACTATTAAATACCAGCCGAAGCTGAAAAGCTCCGGTGAAAGAGTAAGGCTGGCCGGCGGCTACAGCTTGAAGATGGAGGAAGAAATCCCAAAGAAGGGAGAAAAATAGAAAGTATGCTGATTTTTGCCTCCTACCAATGTTGCTTGCCCTAAAAATCCTAAAGTTACTGTTTATATACAACCCTAAGCTAACTAGAGAACAAATCCAGCTAAGGGAAGAAGACAAAATGGGAGGAAAGGGACAGCTGGGATGGACCACATCCTAGGGAGAATATTCCTAGGACGCTCAAAAGGGATCAGAGAGGAATCTCGCTGGCGTCTCTCTTCGTGCGCTCCAAGGAGGATTGCAAGCACGTGCGGCTTGATTCGAGGGCAAGACGCAGCACTTTTCGGCTTCAGATAGTCCAGGGCAGGACACGAATGCGCGCATCTAGGGCTCGACTGGGGAAATACATCTAGGCCGCGACGAAGACTGGGAGACTTCCAAAGCTGCTCAATTCCATCCCAAAACGCGTGTTTTCTGCCTTTTTCTCCTCCAGGGCTAGATCTGGCAAAAGTATTAAAAATAGAGCAAGTTAGTAGCATCAAGGAGGGAAAACATACAAAATTTGAGGGAAAATATCTAGAAAACACACGCATATCAAACATCCCCACACTGCCCAATGCTCGCCCTCAAGCATCAATCAAAACTTAAAACCACCCCAAGGCACACACGACACACATCCAACGAGACACAAGAGCAAGGATCCTTAGGATCAGACCAAGCTGCGACACAACAGACCTTGCCTAGATGCACACCTGCGTTAAACCAAAAGGATAATGACCCTAGAGATTAAAATTTCCACATCCAGGCCCAAACAGAAGCAATCCTCACAGGTCGTGTTTACACTAACTCTCATAAGCAGGGCTCATATGTTTAAATCACTCAAACTAATGCAATGACACAACAGAACACACAATTTGCACATCAATCCGAGTAGCTATCAACATGCATAGGCAATCATTCGATCTAAAAGACTTTGCGATAGGGCAAAAGAAAGAACAGTGAAAGAGGTGGCTAAGGAAAAGATGAGAGATGAAATGAAACTCGGAATGTTTCCTTGGCTGAAAGAAGCAAATTGGCGAGGTAGCGCTCGTCGAGGGCTGGACGGAGGATGAGGGCTAGACAACTGGTACTTCTTCTAGAGAGGGGAATTTCATTCTTTGATAATATGCTGGCAAGTTCTTTGTTCATTTATGCTCGTGCCTCGATTCTTTAATGCTCTTTTTATTTTTTATTTTTTTATTTTTTGGATATATATCGAGGCCACGAACCTTGGACGCTTGGATTTCTCAAGACTAGGGCGAGACATCATTTCTTCATTCTGATGCTGCTGGCCCTTTTTCCTGCTTTCAGCACTACAATTACGATGTATCTTCCCTACACTTCGGCTTTGCTGTGTTGTCTAGCCCTCGACATTGCCTTCTTCGAATTCTACCTCACCTGCCAAGGAAAATATGAATGAGTCAGGTCAAATGGTTAAGAAAATAGGGTGAGAAGGGGGGGGGGGTGTCGGGGTCTAGAGATGGAGAGAAGAAGATGGCGAAAAACAAAGGAGAAGAGAAGCAAAAAGAAATTTTTACAAAGTCTTTTGTCCTTTCGACGCTTTCCTATCACTAATAGTGTCCGCACCCAGGGATATCATGCAAATTTAGTGCTTTGCTAAGCCATGCAACTATTCACACATGAACAAAAATATATCATTGAGGCTCAATCATGCTCACAAGGTTTAATTTTTATTGCAACTATCCAGACCTAGATGTGGACATAAGGGGCAACAGGCAAAGACTGCGTGACTAGGCCTAGACTGATAGAAAGGAAAATTTTCATGTGCGCAAGCTAGAAGTGTGTGTCCATGCCTTGGGGGTTTTAAAACAAAACTGGCAGTGCATAAAGATAGTTGGAAAAATCCGAGAAAAATCCGAGAAAATCCGCATCATGCAGTCATGCAACAAACATGAAAATAAACATGCGTTCACACACAAAAATTAAAAAGCAAGCAAGGATAAAGTCCCTCCCCACACTTAGGCTTCGCATTGTCCTCAATGCGAGAAGGGCACACAAACACAGAAGTTCAAATTTTAAAGAAAAGTACAAGACAGAAATTTAAAACCCTCCACGAGGGTGGAACGATTGTTCAGGGCGGGATTAATGGGGGGGGGGGGGGGGAGATTGCGGCGCGCGACTTCAGTAGTCAGACCGCGGAGTTCAGTAAGGATTGCGTGGAGGAGCCTTTCAAGGGCTGGAGCGTTGATGGACATAGGAGTGATATCGGGGGCTGGAGTCACTGCTGGGCGGGAGCTACTAGCTGGGTCTAGAGGGGGCTGAGTAGAAGGTTGCGCTTCCGAAGGCCAAGTAAACTTGCCACCGTGCTTTGCGCCAAAAATCTGCTCTTTCTGGCTGGTGCAAACTGTACTGAAAGTCAAAACTTTGCGTGAGAGACAAAGGTGCCCCATCCGGTCAAGAGTTCTGAGGTCCAGAACAGTGTCCGGGACAGGGGTTAAAGAGCTATGCTTAGCAAGGTCGAGACCACGCAAATTAATGGCAAGCAGAGTGATAAGAGAACCAAAGGCGGGGCCTCGACTATTGTTTTCAATACCAGTGACAGTGGTGGCAACCCAAAAGCCTAAGTTAACTCTACGTTTTTTATACATGCACCATAAAAAGAACAATTCTTGCAACGACAGCTGGCCTGAAGAGGTATTCTTACCTACGAAGGTAAGGGCCAGATATCGGTGCAAGATGCGCAGGCAAGGATCACTGATTTCATGAGCTTTGGCCGATTTCGGGCTAAAGGTGGCATTGGGTTTGCCAGTTAGCTCCCAAAATGCCGAATTACCATCAAAGTCATCAGGAAAATTAGTCAAAGCAGATGTATATGCATCAGAGCTCAAATCAGAAGCAGTAACAAAACCCAAGGCACAGTTAAATTCATCAATAGACATGGTGAGCCATTTTTTCATCAACCTAAAACTAATAGCTTCCGGGGCAGACAAATCAGGGGCAGTCTTACCTCTAGACTTAAAATGCTCAGAGACAGTCCAAAATGAAGTAAAGAACTCTAGGGAGAGTTCGACAAAGTTCAGATGCTCGAGGAAGAACAACACTTCCCACCCAATATTGGCAATAAACTCCTTAACTCTTGACCCTACATGCATCTTTTCAAGAAAACTCATATTCAGGCGTGCACAAGGGCGCACGCCTTTCGGGAGCAACACAGCCAGCCTATCTAAAGACGGCTTGTCATTAAACTTAACCCAACCAGTAGAAGGGATAGAAGTCACCTAGGAAGGTTGAGGGGTGGACGCGGAAGACGGTGTCGAGACCTCGACCGAGTGCTTGGCCTTTTTGGCAGTCGAGACCTTGGCTTTCCCTTTGCTGGATGGTGGTGCTTTGCGCTTCTGGGTAGTCGGAGTGGGCTCATCCTCCAGCGCTGGTGGAACTTTCGCCGTGGATTTAGGCTCAGGGGTTTGCTCAGCTGGGCCAGACTCGGTCGCCTCTTCGTTGGCGCCCTCGACGTCCTCTCCATCTTCTCTGCCATCGCCACTGACATCCATGGTGTCCTTCCCTTCAGCTTCGAGCTCCGGGGCAACCTCAGAACCAGGGGATTCAGTTTCCCCGTCAGATCCAGAGATGAGAACCACTTTCAGCACCTCCGACACCGTGAGTTCATGTTTGGCCGCGGGAGAGGCCTTGGCTTTCGTGGGGTGAGAGCTTTTGGGGGTGGAGTGACGCACTGGAGCCCTGGATTTGCCGGATCTGGTCATGGGTGAAAGTTGAGGAACGACAGTGGTGGCGTCGGGCTCCTTTCTAGGAGAATCGGTGGCGGACTCGGTGGCTGGAGGTTGTGAGGTGAGAGTAGTAGGTGGAGGTAGAGTGAGAGAGGGTGGGGGAGATGGGTTTTCACTATGTGTAGCGGAGGAAGAAGAAGCCACGGGGCTATGAGGTAGAGCTTTGGGGCTGGAGCCTGAGGTGCTTCTGTGGGCCATCTTCTTCACTCTTACCATGGTGAAAGGTTGGTGGTGAGGTGAAAAAAATAGAGAGAAGAAAGAGGTGGTAGAGATGGTGAGTTGTTTGGTTGAAAGAGATATGTGAGAGAGATGAGGCTGACAAGGCGTAAAAAGGGGAGGGATGGGAAGAGATAGAGACGGATGGAGGGAATCACACTGTCAGATGTGATCTGCGTCTGACACAGCGTGGACGTGGCGCGCTGGGGTTCGGCGAAGCGTGCCCCTTGTCAGCGCCCTCCTACAAAAAGGTAAGTAAATTCAAATTTCAAATGCGCAAGAAGACACAAAAGAGGGAAACAAAGGGATAAACATGGGGAATGAACAAGGAAAGTAGTTACATACGTGGTAAAAAGAGAAACAAATCAAATCCTCATTAATTAAAAGAGAGTGCATGCGTGGACATAAAATAAACAATCAGGCAAGGAATTAAATGTATTCAAGGCAAGAAAATAAAGAGAAGGGAAAGAGAGGGGAACGGCATGTGGAATGCTTGTTCAGTTGGCCTTGGCATTGACGTCCAGGCCTGGATGTTCTCAATAGAGTCTAGGTCAGGATGGGAGGATCCTCCAACCCCATCTTGTCGATGGTGAAGGGACGAAATCCTTCGTAGTAGGGCTTGAGCCTGTGGCCATTGACCTTGAATAACACTCCTGTATCCATGCTCTGGATCTCGACAGCACCATGATCAAAGACAGTAGTGACCAGATAGGGACCAGTCCATTTGGATTTCAGCTTGCCCGCGAAGAGTCTCAACCGGGAGTTGTAGAGTAGAACTTTCTGGCCAATTTTGAAGAACTTTGGTGTCAGCATCTTGTCATGGTAGTCCTTGGTCTTACCCTTGTAAATCAGGGCATTCTTATAGGCATCGCTTCTGAGCTCCTCGAGCTCTTGAATTTGTAAACGGCGTTGCTGCCCAGCCTAGTCTAGATCCATGTTAACCTTGCGAATTGCCCAAAAAGCTTTGTGTTCAATCTCGACGGGCAAGTGGCATGGCTTGCCATAGACAAGGCGATAAGGGGTCATCCCAATCGGGGTCTTGTAGGCTGTACGGTATGCCCAAAGAGCATCGTCTAGCTTCAGACTCCAATCCTTTCGGGACTGGTTGACCGTCTTTTCCAAGATCACTTTAATCTCCCGGTTAGACACCTCTGCCTGACCATTTGTCTGGGGGTGGTAAGCTGTAGAAACCCAATGGGTGACTCCATACCTGGTCAATAGAGATGCTACAACACGGTTACAGAAATGAGTGTCGCGGTCGCTAATGAGCGCTCTAGGGACTCCGAACCGGCTAAAGATGTTGGTGCGCAAGAACTCGACTACCACTTTAGAATCATCAGTCCTAGTGGCCTTGGCCTCAATCCATTTCGAGACATAGTCCACAGCAAGGAGGATATACGTGTTACCATGGGAGTTCGGGAACGCGCCCATGAAGTCGATGCCCCACAGATCAAAGATTTCGCAGGAGATAATGCTCGTCAAGGGCATCTGGTTCCGAGCACCTATATTACCCGTGACCTGGCATCTAGGGCAGGATGCACAATACATGTAGCTATCCTTAAAGATTGAGAGCCAATAGAATCCAGCCTCCAACACCTTGAGGGTCGTCTTCTTTGATGCAAAGTGGCCTCCTTCTGTTGAGGAATGACAGAATCTTAGGATCGAGGGCACTTCATCAAGTGTAGCACACCGCCTAACGATCTGGTCTGAACAATGTTTCCAGAGATATGGGTTATCCCATATGTAATACTTGGACTGCTTCTGAATGCGAGTTCGCTCTGAAGCTGAAGCATCTGCTGGGAAAGATCTCATGGCACAAAAGTTAGCTATATCTGAGAACCATGGGCACTGAACAGCTTGGGCTAGACAAAGGTACTCATCTGGGAAGGTGTCTCGGATGGGTTCCTTGGATTTGTCGTCTTGGGCTGGAAGCCTGCTGAGATGGTCGGCCACAAGGTTCTCACATCCTTTCTTGTCCTTGATTAAAACATCAAATTCTTGGAGCAAGAGGATCCATCTTATGAGACGTGGCTTGGCATCAGCCTTGGTCAACAAGCACCGGAGAGCAGAATGATCAGAATACACTATAACATGAGTCCCAAGGAGATACTGGTGGAACTTGTCCAAGGCATAGACAACTGCTAGGAGCTCTTTTTCGGTAGTGGTGTAGTTTTGTTGGGCTGGATCCAGAAGTTTAGACGCATAATAGATAACATAGGTTTCTTTGTCTTTCTTTTGACCCAAAACGGCGCCCAGGGCCTGGTTACTTGCATCACACATAATCTCAAATTGAAGGGTCCAGTCGGGGGCCCGAATGATAGGAGCAGAAATGAGTTTGCTCTTCAGCAAATCAAACGCAGCCTTACATTCTTCATCGAATAGAAACTCCATGTCTTTTTGTAGTAGCCGACACATGGGTCTGGAGACTTTCGAGAAGTCCTTAATGAAGCGTCGATAGAACCCGGCATGCCCGAGGAAGGAGCGAATATCCCGCACACTGGATGGGTATGGAAGGGATTCAATCACCTCAACTTTGGCCTTATCAACTTCGATTCCCTTGCTGGATACAATGTGACCAAGGACGAGACCTCGATCAACCATGAAGTGACATTTTTCGAAGTTCAGGACTAGACTGGTCTCAACACATCGGCGCAAGACTTTTCTCAAATTGGAGATGCATTCGCGGAAAGAATTCCCATATACCGTGAAGTCATCCATAAAGACCTCAATACCGTCCTAGATGAATTCCGAGAAGATACTCATCATACAGCGCTGGAAAGTAGCGGGGGCGTTACAAAGACCAAAGGGCATTCGGCGATACGCGAAGGTTCCAAAAGGGCAAGTAAAAGTGGTCTTTTCCTGGTCCTCCAGGGCAACTGGAATCTGATGGAATCCAAAATAGCCGTCTAGACAGCAGTAGTGTGTCTTACCCGCGAGACGTTCCAACATCTGGTTGATGAATGGAAGCGGGAAATGATCCTTTCTTGTGGCAGCGTTGAGATTGGGCACGACCTGGATAGGGCTATGTTTTGGCACAATCTTGGCCTGGAGTGATGGTAATGCCAGATTTCTTTGGCACGACCTGGATAGGGCTGACCCAGGGGCTATCAGATATGGGGTAGATGACACCAACATCTAATAATTTCAGCACTTCTTTCTTCACTACTTCCATCATGGGAGGGTTCAACCGACGTTGAGGCTGACGAACTGTTTTGTTGGTATCATCAAGATAGATTCGGTGGGTGCACAGGGCTGGAGACAGGCCCTTGATATCGGCAATAGTCCAGCCGATAGCTTGCTTGTATTCTTTCAATAGATCGATCAATTCTGTTTCTTCCTTCTCACTTAATTTGTTCGAGACAATCACTGGAAGGGTCTTGTTGTCACCAAGATAGGCATACTTCAGGTGTGAAGGTAGTTCTTTCAAGTCCAGGGCGGGAGCTTGAATGATAGAAGAAGGAAGCTTGACATGCTCGGCACTATAGGGGGCGAGGGCTGGAGATGTCGAATGATCAATAGGTAGAGCATCAAGGGATGCGACCACAGAATGAAGTTTTGGAGTGGTAACTTGTGCAATGGCAATCCCTTCGAGTGCTTCTGAAGTAATACTTTTCTCGAGGGCAAATCGGAGGGGGTTGTCCAGGGCTTGGTCGGAAACATCTTACACGGGATAACAAACATACCCTGATCTTTACATTTCGGAGGCAATTTCTGTTGGATATGGGCAGTAGCATTTGCTCCCACACTTATCTTGTTGACCCCAGTCAAATGACATTTGTTGGTGCAAAGAGTTTTGAGGAACTTGGCATAACGGGGCACATTTTTGATTGCTTGAATTAGAGGGATATTGACAAGAACCTTACTGAACATATCAAATATTTCTCGGTCATCCTTCTCCTTTTTCGATTTGACCAACCGTTGGGGAAATGGAGGCTCAAGGATCTTATGAATATATTCTTGAGTGAATTCTGGGGGCTTCTTGTCATTCCTCGGAGAACCTCTAGGAGATCGTATTCTGTCACTCATGACATATGGAATCGTCTTATTTTTTCTTGGCTTAATCCCGGGCTCGACTGTTTGTTCTGTGTCGAGATCTGGACTCACTCTAGATGGCAATTCATGCCCACTTCGGAGAGTGACAGCGCAAGCCTCGTGCTTGGGGTTTGCTTCGGTTTGTCCAGGGAGCCTGCCTCTGTTCTTTAATTCTTTCATTTCGGCTGCCATGGTACCCATCTGCTTTTGCATTTCCGTGATGATGTCTTTGTATTTAGTGCAATCTTCGGGTGGTGGAGGTGAAGGAAAAGGTTGATTTGTTTGTGGTGAGGGTTGGTATTGCTGGTTAGGGTATGGTGGTCGAGGTTTAAAGCACTGCATGTTGGGAGGAGGGGGGTGGTTTCCATAAGGATGTTGCTGTTGATTAGAGTTTGGCTGTTGAGGGCTGGGTACCCACCCTGGGCTTGGTTGTTTCCAGCCCTGGTTGTAGTTCTGGCCAGGGGGTGAATTGTAATACCCAGCGGCATTCACTTGGATCTCGTCCGGGATATAAGGACAAGCATCCGTGGGGTGATCCGTGTAATTGCAAATTTGGCATGCCTTGACCTGGATCGGCTGTTGAGATGTCATGGTATGTAGCATGCCCTGGATATAAGTCAGTTGCCCTTGCATAGCGGCTACCTGAGCACTCTAGTCGCTACTTGCCCCTCCCAATAGAATGGAATTTTTGGCCATGAGGTCAATTATGGCCTTGGCGGCAGCTGGAGTGAGAGCACTAAGGGATCCATTAGTGGCTGCATGCAACAAGGATTTATCATGGGGTCTCAGTCCTTCGGCGAAGTACTGAATAAGACCGTGCTCGGTCAGGTTATGAGAGGGACACAAGGCTTGCATACGCTTGAAACGTTCATAGTACTGGTCAAGGGTCTCGTCTTCTTTCTGAAGAATAGATACAAGTTGCTTGACTGTCACCATCGCCCTGGATGCAGGGTAGTACTTATCCGTGAAGGCCTTTGTCATCTCAGCCCATGAGTGAATCGAACGTGGAGGGAGATCATAAAACCAGTCGAGGGCTAAATCTTTGAGTGACCACATAAAAGCTTGGAGCTTGGCCTGCTCGATACTGACGTTCGTAGGTTTCATTGCCTCGCAAATAGAATGGAGCTGCTGAAGATGGCGATGAGGATTTTCCTTGGTAGCACCTCGGAAAATAGGGAGATGGTGCATGACAGCGGACTTGAGTGTCCAGTCGTGAGGTACTTCAGGCCAATCGATGCAGCTACTGGGCGCTTCTGGGGCGGCATTAAGATCATCGATGGTCTGAGCAACAGGAGGAACTACGTCCTCATTTCCTCCAGGAGGAGGTGGTGGTGGATCTTCCATTTCAGGTGGCGGGAGCTGGATAGACTCGAGACTGTCGAGGGCTCGATGTAAAGATGCAATTTCTTCCTGAAACAGGCTTTGAAGAGTATCAAGATCTGAAAGGTCTCTGTCGAGAAAAGGGACAGGAGCTCTACTCCAGAGAGAAGATAATCCTCTGGCTTGCCTTCGGAGTCCTCTTTCTGTCCTAGTGAGCTCTGGATCGTAAGGCAGTAGATCTAAAGCAGACCTCCTGGTCATACAAGGAGAAACAAAATATCAGAACCATCAGTCCCCGGCAACGGTGCCAAAATTTGATCGTCACTCAAAAGTAATATTTTCTGCTAGCAAAATGCACAATAAATGTGTATAGGGCAAATCAGAGTCGAACGACAAGGACTAATGGTAATATTCCATTCATAGTGTATGTCCAGGTCTAAACAGTAACAAGTAACACTAGGGGGGGGGTTTGGGCTGGCTAATGAAATTAACCAGTGAGATTTGGATACTAAAGCTAACAAGTGCACTGAATAAAGTAAAAATTATCTAAAGGCAATAAAACAATATCACAAGAGGGGTAAATCAGATAATGGGATAGCGTCTTAGCAAGGTGATTCCGCGGGTTGCGTCTAGGCCTAGTTGGTCATCAGCTCAAGGATATTCCACTCTCGCAGTGCAGACGTGCTATAGAGGCTAGGTACGCTTAGGCCTCTTGTCTACCTTCGTAAGAGAAGCCTCGCCCAAGGTACGCTTATGGGCAAGACCTTGACACTCTGTCCTTCCCCAAGGTTCGCTTATGGGGAGATCTAGAGGCCCATGAAGTGGAGGAAGACACGTCTAGGGCAAGACGTTGTCAGATCCACCCTAGTTAACCTCCAGCCCTAGCCGGATTGGACCAGCAACCTGATGACTCCGGGCTAGGTGCCTACTGATTCTAAAGAAATGGCAGTAATTACAAAGGGAAATACAGCAGTTGATCAGGCTTCTATAGATCCATTGTAATATGACAGTAAAATGGCAAGAGATTAAATACACGCATAAGAGTTTATGAAGAGCATTAAGGCTTCACAACTACCCTTGCAACCCTTGGAAAACCCTTGCTAAGACAAAAGGATCTAGCTACTCATACTCATAATAACATAAATATAAATAGATTTGATAGCAAGCATAAAAGGAAAACAAGAAAATGGGAAGAAAACTATTAAATACCAGCCGGAGCTCAGCTCCGGTGAAAGAGTAAGGCTGGCCGGCGGCTACAGCTTGAAGATGGAGGAACAAATCCCAAAGAAGGGAGAAAAATAGAAAGTATGCTGATTTCTGCTTCCTACCAATGTTGCTTGCCCTAAAAATCCTAAAGTTACTGTTTATATACAACCCTAAGCTAACTAGAGGACAAATCCAGCTAAGGGAAGAAGACAAAATGGGAGGAAAGGGACAGCTTGGCTGGACCACCTCCTAGGGAGAATATTCCTAGGATGATCAAAAGGGATTAGAGAGGAATCTCACTGGCGTCTCTCTTCGTGCGCTCCAAGGAGGATTGCAAGCACGTGCGGCTTGATTCGAGGGCAAGACGCAGCACTTTTCGGCTTCAGATAGTCCAGGGTGGGACACGAATGCACACATCTAGGGCTCGACTAGGGAAATACGTCTTGGCCGCGACGAAGACTGGGAGACTTCCAAAGCTGCTCAATTCCATCCCAAAACGCGTGCTTTCTGCCTTTTTCTCCTCCATCGCTAGATCTGGCAAAAGTATTGAAAATAGAGCAAGTTAGTAGCATCAAGGAGGGAAAACATACAAAATTTGAGGGAAAATAGCTAGAAAACACACGCATATCAGCCCCCGATTGGACATTGCCTTTCGAGGTCATGTGCGATACCAGCAATCAAGCCCTAGGAGCCGTTCTAGGCTAAAAGAAAGACAAAGAAACCTACATCATCTATTATGCTTCCAAGCTATTAGATCCAGCCCAACAGAACTATACAACCACAGACAAAGAACTCTTGGTCGTGGTTTATGCCTTAGACAAGTTCAGGAAATACCTTTTGGGCACTCATGTCCTCGTCTACTCGGATCACTCTGCCCTCAGATGCTTGTTGACAAAGGCAGATGCCAAACCTCAGCTTATTCGGTGGATATTGTTGCTACAAGAATTTAACATCTCGATCAAAGATAAGGCAGGAAGAGAAAATTTGGTGGCAGATCATCTCAGTAGACTTCCAGCCCAAGAAAATGATTCATTCGTGCCTATCCGAGATACCTTTCTAGACGAACGTGTGTGTCTAGTCCAGGCTGTTTATTCCCCATTGTTTACAGAAATCGTGAATTTTTGCGCTACTGGGACATTGCCCGCTGATGCTTCCCCATCTGAATGCAACAAAATCAGACGACAATCCAAGTACTATATTTGGGATAACCCTTATCTCTGGAAGCATTACTCGGACCAGATAATTCGCCGCTGTGTAACTATGGATGAAGTGCCCTCGATCCTCAAATTTTGCCATTCTGAAGGAGGACACTTCGCGACCAAGAAAACTGCCCTCAAAGTGCTAGAAGTCGGTCTCTACTGGGCCATCATTTTCAAGGACAGTTACATGTACTGTGCTTCGTGCCCTCGATGCCAAGCCACTGGAAATATCGGGGCCAGGAATAAAATACCTTTAACGAATATCATCCCATGTGAGATCTTCGATATCTGGGGCATAGATTTCATGGGCCCGTTCCCCAATTCCTTTGGTAATATCTACATCCTCCTCGCAGTCGACTATGTTTCCAAATGGGTCGAGGCCAAGGCAACTCGGACTGACGACTCCAAGGTGGTAGTAAACTTTCTACGCACCAATATTTTCAATCGGTTTGGTACACCCAGAGCTGTCAGCAACCTCTCTACCCCTAGTCTGATAAACTTTAGGTTGGTGAACAAATGGACCCCACTGTCTCTTAATGAATTCAATTGTCTGCTTGGTTTTGTTAAGCCTGATGAGCTAGATTTTACTTCGTATAAAAATACTTTGACTGTTATACCTCATGTTTTTTATGCTTATGTTGTGTTTCGTGAGTTTACCAATAACCCTGGTGCTAAGTTTGACCCTAAACAAAGTAAAGCCCATGAAATTGCTGACCCTGCATTGCGTATCCTGCATAGATATCTAGCCCTTACCTTTTCAGGTCGGTTTGGATCCTCGGGACAGTTATCCGTGCAGGAGCTTTTCTTTTTATGGTGCATGACGCACAAACATAGGGTTAATCTTGATTTTTGGGTCGCCTCGGGTATCCTTCATGTTCTAAATGGTGCCCGAGGTCCTATTTGAGGATCCCTTATCTCCCTGATTGCTGTAAAATTGCATAATATTAACCTGTATGACTACAACCTTTCTGAACCCCTTGCATTCAAGGATTTAGATGTTCGTACCTTAGATGTTATGGGTCATCTTTGTGTTTCACATGGTGTGCTGAGTTTCTCTGCAAGTTATACACCACCAGGAGATAAGGTTTTCGGGACCAAGGTTGGAGGGCATTTCGATTATCTAGATCCTTCCAGACCCCGATCTTCTTCTGTTCCTCCCGCCCATGCTGAGACATCTCGCCAAGCCCAGAAGGCATCTACGACAGTCCAGACCCCAACTCCAGCTCTTGTCTATGATCCCGTACAGATACGACTCCTCTAAGCCATTCTTAGGGAACTTCAGGCTTTGACGGCTGAAGTTGCCCGACGCAATCTCCCACCCCAATGATCTCGCCCTCGAACAATTTTAAACTTCTTGCCCTCGAGGAGGGTTCTGAGTAATTTTTACCGCTTTTATTTTTGGATATCCTGTACTATTTTTAAGTTACTTGAACTCCTTTGTGAGCCCTTCCCGCATTGAGGACAATGCGCTGCCTAAGTGTGGGGAGGGATTTATTGTGTGTTTTGAATGTTTGTGTTGCATGTATAAATTTCTGTTTGTTGCATGACTGCGTGTTTACGAATTTTTCAACTTTTTCAGATTTTTCTTTTAGTCCTTACTAGAAACTTTTACCACTTCCCATTTTAAAACCCTTATTGATTGACATGTATTTTTGATTTCTAATGCACAAGAGAAACATGACATTCATTGCATCTATGCCTGAGCATGCATTTCTAGACCTGCTAGCCCTTATATCTTACCATGCCCTAGACACCAGTAGTCACAATTTGAACCCGTGAGCACTTTGAACTTCATGCCCTTTATTCATGTGTGATAATGCTTGGCTAGGCACTGTCTAGGTTTGCATAATTGATAAGAGTCCGAGGTTCGTCGAGTAGGATTGGCCAAAAGGGGGTCGTCGAGAACACTATTCCGGTGTCTTCGTTACCTGCAAAGCGCCGGAGGGGGTCTCCGGCGTAAACACTCCAATGCTTAAGTCAGTATGAGTGGTGAAAATGGTAGGGGTTCAGCACGCTGTCTTAGGCTTACCCTCTAGTCTGGACTGATGGGGGTATTTATAGACAAAGGAAGGACCTTACTGACAAAAAGAGGGGGGGGGGGTAGGCGTTATCTATGGTAGATATCACTTGGGTGCTAGGGAGTGACGTCAGGCGAGGTGACGTCATACAGAGTGACGTCATGTGTGACCTGGGATGGGATGACGTCGTGCAGATGTCGCGTGAGAGCCCCCCCCATTGATGTCGACCATCCCAGGGCCGACCACCAGGCTAGGGGTGGTAGGAACAGTGCCATGTCTCTCTTGGTATATACAGTGTTCTGGCCTTGTCGCCAGGTGCGATGGCGGAGATGCCGCTAGAGTGATATCAATGGTTATCATAAGCCCAACTGAAAATGAGCCCGAGTGTTTACCAAGGGCTACTGCCTCGTCTTCAGTCTTGTCTCTTCAGGGGTTTCTGCATTAATGAGGGCTCGACAGTCGATAAGCACGCCTTTTCAGAACATTTTTTCTCTGGGTCTATAAATAGGCATTTTTTTCTGCACTTATTTTCACAACTCTCTCAACTTCCTTCACCTCTCCTTGTTCAATGGACTTTTACCAAAAATGCACAAATTAATGTGTATAGAGCAAGACAGGGAGTTACCAAAAATGTTTTGCTCTCCAAGGCCCTGATCGTCAGTTAAATATACTTAAATTTATCCTGATGCCTAAATGCACAAATTAATGTGTATAGAGCAAGACAGGGTCGAACCGCAAGATTGAAGGAATGAATTGCTAGTGAGTATGTATGACAAGGCAATACGCAACAGATCTAACCAAAGTAACAGTAAGGAGGGGGGGTTTATGGTGATTAATAAATTAATCAACGCAGAGTAGGGGAGCTAACAAAACAGAATTGGAAAGTACTTATCTAGGGCACGAAAGTAAATCATAATCCAGGGCAAGATATGTAAATTGCAATCCAGAGCAAGAGACGTAAACAGATCGAATGCAGGAAAAAGTAATGAAAAGGATATTAATCAAATAGGACGAGATCTTAGTGAAAGGTGCTCCCTTGGGTTGTTTTCTAGGTCGGCTAGTCATCGGTGCAGAGGTTTTCCAGACTCATGTGCAGATCTGCTATAGGGACCGCGTTTCCACACCGCATCCCCTGCTTACCGTCGTAGATAAAAGTCACCCCCCGTTTCCACATATGAGGTGACCTTGACGTTCAGCCATCCTCCTAGCTACCTTCCTTGTCATCAAAAGGTAGCCTTGGCCGTCCGGCCTGTCACGGGCTCGAAGTAGGGAGGCTAAATTCAGAACGCCCATGAAGGAGAGGTAAGACAGATCTAGGGCGCGATAGCTCAGCTTGTCAGACTCGTATCGCATACCCTAGATAACTGTTTACCACTAGGTGAGGCCTCTCGCGCTGCCTCCCCTAGGTGCCTGCTCTAACTCCAGGGCTTCGCGTCAATTATAACCCTAGAATATGACGTTACTCATGCAGAAATACTAAAAGATGATCAAGCTCTTAACATTTCTAGACAAGCATGTAATTAAATCGGTAGACAGTTATGTGTCACAAAAGAATATGTTAAGCATGCATTAGACCTCTTAGCCGAACTCTACAACCCATGGAACACCCTTCACCAAGAAAGGGGTATTTAGCTACTAATACTATAATATAAACAGTAGGTAGATAGAATCATACAATGATAAACTAAAGAAAGTAAAAAGGGAGTAGAGTAAACCGATAGATTAATTAAATAATCGAAGAGGAAAGTTGTTGACAATGGCTGCTCTTGATCGAGAAGAGGAGATGATCCCCAGAAAATAAATGTTGAAACTAATGTAAGAAATTATCCTTGGAACAGCCGTCCTTACAAAAACCCTAAAACTATGCTTATATAGCCTAAACTAGCTAGGAGACAAAATCAGCTAAGGGCAATGAGGGTGTGACAGCACATGTCCTTGCAAAAGGAATATTCTGGGATTCCTGACACGCCTGATGCCTTCTAGAAATGCCTGGGATTCCGTGCAGATCTCAGAAGATGCTTTCTTTGGAAGAAGGCTCAGAACTGTCGAGGCCTTGAGACAGCGCACTGGTCTAGTTCGCGTCGAGGTCTTGACGACATTCTTTCTTCTAGGCCTGGAAAATGGGAGTCCTCAGAAATGCTCTAAAATCGCTTCTTTTCGTCCTTTTCCCTCCTTTGATGCTAATCTGCAAATAAGATTGAAATGAGGGTCAAATAGCGACATCGAACCCCCGAAAGGGCTAGAAAGGAGGGTAAAACCGAGAGTATGAAATGTGCTATCAAACATCCCCACACTGCCCCTATGCTCGCCCTCGAGCATAAACAAAATTGGAAAGTCACCTCATTCCTAAACATACATAATCAACTCCCAACACCTAGAATTGGCACGCCATCCTACAAGCTACACCCAACCAGAACAAATCCAGACCTAGAAAAGCACCTGCATCCGGCTGATAGAATAACGACCCTATCAACCAGACTTTTCCATATCTAGCCTATTCACCAGCAGTCCTCACAAAGATGTGTATTTGCACTCATACTCAGAATAAAATATGTGTTTAGGCTACCACTCATGAATGCAAATAACACAACACAGGCATGGATTGCACGTCAATCCGAGTACTGTAGAACACATGCATGGGCAATCAACAATCGAAAAAGCATCGCATCAGCAAGAAGAAAGAAACGGGATCGAAAGAGCTAGAAAGGTGGAAGGGAGAAGTAGGAGATGAACAGAAGAGAAATGAGGGGAGACAAGAAGGAAAGAAAAGAAAGAACCAGGCAAAACCTAGTTGGATCCCTTGGTTGGGAAAAAGCGAAGTGGCGAGGCAGCTTTCATCGAGGGCACGAGATGATTCGGGGGCTAGACGTAGGTCTTCTTTCGGGGGAAGGAAAAGTCTTCTTATTGAGGCTTCGGATGCGGATGCTTTTACTTGGACGTTCGGTGCCCTTCTCCTATTATTTTTGATTTTTGATTTTTTCTTTTCTTTTTTTTTTTTTTTTTTAGAGTAGGGCACGAGATGATTCTACCAGGGCGCGAAACTTTTGATCTTCCACTCAGCGCTTACCCTTGATCTGCTTCCAGCATCGATGGTGACTTCTTTTTCGCTTCCCCACACTTGAATGTTTCTGGGGCTCGAATTGTATGAATGGTCTAGGGCTCGAAACTCTTTCGAGCTTTTGCTTTTCTTGCCCTAGATTCCTGCTTTTTGCTCTGAAGTCTTTTGCTTTTGTCTTCCTTCCCCACACTTAAACTCGTCTGCTCACTTTAGGTGTCTAGCCCTCGACGTTACCCTCAATAATTGCTACCTCACCTGCCAAGGAAAAAGATCAAGAAAAGACGAATGGTTAGGAAAGAGTATGAAAAGAAGGGGAATGTCGGGGGCTCGAAAAGAAAAGAGAGAGAGATGGGAGAAAAGAAGGAAAGAGACATTGATGCGAAGTTTTCTGTCATTTCTAAGCTTTCCCATGTCCTAACAGTGACTATACCCAGGGATATCATGCAAACCTAGACTGTGCCTAGCTAAGCATTTTTCTCAAAAATAAAAAGGCATGAAGCTCAAATATGCTCACGGGATCAAATTATGACTACCGGTGTCGTGGCCTAGATATGGATATAAGGGCTAGCAGGTCTAAAAATGCATGTTCAGGCGTAGGTGCTATGGATGTCATGCTTCTTCTATGCATCGAAAGTTGAAAAATGCATACCAAAAATGAGGGTTTGAAAACTGATAGTGGGTGGGAAAATTTTCGTAGCATGGCTAAAAATGAAATCCGAAGATCATGCAATCATGCAGCAAACGTAAAAATAAACATGCAATCACACAAGTAAAACGCATAAATAATTCCCTCCCCACACTTAGGCAGCGCATTGTCCTCAATGCAGGGAGAGCATAAAAAGGAGTTCAAGAAATATAAGTACAGTACAAAGTAAAAACAGTAAAATTGTTTAGTGCCCCTTTCGGGGGCTAGAGAGATGAAAATGTTCGGGGGCGGGTTACTCGGGTGGCAAATTTCTGCGGGCAACTTCAGCCGTCAAAGCCTGAAGTTCCCGCAGGATAAGCTGGAGAAGTCTCGTCTGGGTCGGGTCATAGACGATGAGAGGAGTCGGGGGCTGGCTTCCTGATGCCGCATTCTGACCTTGTCGAGTTGCTTCCGTTTGGTGCACTTGTTTTTCGGGGGCTGGAGGAATGGCATTGGAGCGGGGGTCCAAAAGATCTGGATAGTCAAAGATACCGCCATTCTTGGTCCTGAAAACCTTCTCCGCTGCTGGGGCACAACCTGGGTAAAAACTCAATACACCACGTGAGAGACATAAATGGCCCATGACATCCAAGGTTCGGATATCCAAATCCTTGAATGCCAGGGGCTCAGAAAGGTTACTAGCAGCCAGGTCAATGTTACGCATCTTCACAGCAAACAAGGAGATAAGGGATCCAAAAATAGGCCCACGGCCACCATTCAATACATGCAAAACACTCGAAGCTACCCAAGAACCTAGATTGACCCTACGTTTGTGTTTCATGCACCATAAAAAGAAAAGTTCCTGCACAGATATCTGTCCCAAGGAACCAAATCTTACTGAAAAGGTGAGGGCTAGATACCGGTGCAGGATACGCAATGCAGGGTCAACTATTTCATGGGCTTTACCACCCTTAGGATCATACTTAACAGTAGGCTTATTGGTTAGCTCACGAAAAGCAGCAGTGGCATCAAAAACAGACGGGATAACAATTAAGGCATTCTTGTACAGAGGGGTGTTCAGCTCATCCTTAGTGACAAATCCCAACCAGCAATTAAATTCACCCAGTGTCAGATGCTCCCATTTGGTGGCTAGCCTAAAATTTATCAAACCAGGGGTAGAGGAGTTTGGACTGACCTTACCCTTGGGCCTAAAAGTGCCATCTACCCAAAAATTAGTGAAAAACTCAAGGGAAAGCTCAACAAAGGTCGGGTGCTCCAAATAGAACAGAGACTCCCAACCAATGTTGGCCACATACTCCCTGATCTTGGACTCAATGCCTATATTAGCAAGAAAATCAAAATCCAGGCGCACACATGAGCTATCGCCCTTGGAATTCAACAAAGTTAACTTGTCAAGAGAAGGTTTATCACTAAAGACAATCAATTCATGGGGTGAGGAAAGGTCAGAAGTCACCTGTTGTGAGCCGGATCTGGGGATAGATGAAGGCGCTGGGGTCTCGACCTCGACATCCTCATCTATTTCGGGGACCCGAAGCTTCTTGGAACTCGAGAGCTTGTCGGCACTGGTGGCTGAAAGCTTCCTCTTGAGACTCACTGGTGTACCGACTACAGCTGGGTGTCCTGGCTTGGCCTCAGCTTTGGACTTCCCTTTCTTAGCCGCTGATCTTGCCGCGACTGCTTTCTGGGCCTCGAGATCTTCCTCCTCTTCCTCTCCCTCAACTTCCCCACTTTCTCCCATTCCCTCCTCCATAACCTCATCCTCCTGGCCAATACCAGTCTCCGTTTGGTCCTCCATGACCTCGGCTTCTTCGTCAGAGACTAGGATGTCCTTGATGACCTCCTCCACCGTTAAGGCAAGCTGAGGAGATAGGAAATGGTCAACGACCGCGTCAAGGGGGGACTGCTTGGCTGATGTAGAGGGCTTTTTGGACTTGGACTTAGCAGTGGATGATCCAGGAGGGAGCTTCACCATACGGTCGCCTCTAGTGGTCATCATGGTCGGAGGAATGGAACCTGTGACTTCTATGTCATCTTCCACCAAAGTGAACTCTCTGATCTGTTCCACGGTTATGGGTGAGACCGCCGTAGGAGAGGGAATGGGACGTGGCTTGACAGACGGTGGTGGGACTATTTTGTATGAAGCCGAGTTTAGGTCCAGCAGCGTTCTTGCGGGCTGGCGTGGTGTGACGACGGTGACCTTGACATTCGTATCCCCTGCTTACCTTCGTAGATAAAAGTCACCCCCCGTTTCCACATATGAGGTGACCTTGACATTCAGCCATCCTCCCAGCTACCTTCCTTGTCATCAAAAGGTAGCCTTGACCGTCTGGCCTGTCACAGGCTCGAAGTAGGGAGGCTAAATTCAGAACGCCCATGAAGGAGAGGTAACATAGATCTAGGGCGCGATAGCTCAGCTTGTCAGACTCGTATCGCATACCCTAGATAACTGTTTACCCCTAGGTGAGGCCTCTCGCGCTGTCTCCCCTAGGTGCCTGCTCTAACTCCAAGGCTTCGCGTCAGTTATAACCCTGGAATATGACGTTACTCATGCAGAAATACTAAAAGATGATCAAGCTCTTAACATTTCTAGACAAACATGTAATTAAATCGGTAGACAGTTATGTGTCACAAAAGAATATGTTAAGCATGCATTAGACCTCTTAGCCAAACTCTACAACCCGTGGAACACCCTTCACCAAGAAAGGGGTATTTAGCTACTCATACTATAATATAAACAGTAGGTAGATAGAATCATACAATGATAAACTAAAGAAAGTAAAAAGGGAGTAGAGTAAACCGATAGATTAATTAAATAATCGAAGAGGAAAGTTGTTGACAATGGATGCTCTTGATCGAGAAGAGGGGATGATCCCCAGAAAATGAATGCTGAAACTAATGTAAGAAATTATCCTTGGAACAGTCGTCCTTACAAAAACCCTAAAACTATGCTTATATAGCCTAAACTAGCTAGGAGATAAAAACAACTAAGGGCAATGAGGGTGTGACAGCACATGTCCTTGCAAAAGGAATATTCTGGGATTCCTGACACACCTGATGCCTTCTGGAAATGCCTGGGATTCCGTGCGGATCTCAGAAGATGCTTTCTTTGGAAGATGGCTCAGAACTGTCGAGGCCTTGAGACAGCGCACTGGTCTAGTTCGCGTCGAGGCCTTGACGACATTCTTTCTGCTAGGCCTAGAAAATGGGAGTCCTCAGAAATGCTCTAAAATCGCTTCTTTTCGTCATTTTCCCTCCTTTGATGCTAATCTGCAAATAAGATTGAAATGAGGGTCAAATAGCGACATCGAGCCCCCGAAAGGGCTAGAAAGGAGGGTAAAACCGAGAGTATGAAACGTGCTATCAGGCCCACACCCTAAGGAACCTGACTCAAGCAAACATCGATTTTATGGGGTCGCTGAGCACCAAGAATTCTGAGGATATCTTGGAGCTCCGGGGGATGCTGACCCCCCTGCAGGCTAGGCAGAATGTTGTCTCCATGGAGGACTTCAGCCCTGTGGAGAAGGCGGTGAAGCTGTCTGTGGTTGTCTCTTAGATTCAGCTGCTTATCGCCATGCTGTAGCACAGGAAGGATTTGCTGGGGTGCTATCTGAAAGGCATGAGGGCCTACTCTTCCGAACTTACCACTCTTGCGGATGCCTTAAGGGATTTTCCCTTCATGGAGTAGGAAGATGAGGACGCTGGGTCGAATGTCTGACCAGCGGTGGGGACCCTTCTGCTATGTCTCTTTATGTTTCCTTTGGTGCTAACTTGTGTAATCTCGGGCCGTTAGGCCCTTAAATAAATAAAATGGTTTCCAAATTTGATTGTCGCGCTTTTGATGTTTTCCTTTTTCGTACAACATCTCTTGTTTGAAAAATAACCTCCGCGCCCACCAACATTGGGTTTAATGTCCCTTGGGATCCCGCACCTTTTCATTTACTTGATCGGCACATAATAATAAATGTCTCTCCCCACCGTTCCCAATCTATTTCACGCCTTTTCTTCAGTGCCCCCCGATTGGGCGGTTATTTCGGCGTCCTTTGGTTGGCGCAGGCTTTCAACAGTTGTGATTGTAAAATCGGATCTCTTCACCCCTCTGGCCATTATTCCTGAACGTATTAATTACTTTTGAAAACACGCGAGAAGGCAGGAGCACTTCCTTGCCTTGGCTATATAATGAGGCTCTTCTCCCTTTTTTCCTGTTCATCCCTCTTCGTCTCATTCCTTTCTTACTACTACTGATATTTTCATGGCTGACTCAAGTTTTTTGTACACTGCTGCTCGTGACTCTCCCCCAATTCCTCCGACTTCACCAGACTCCGACCATCCTCCTTCCTCACCTCCATAGAGGCCTACCAAACACCTTACCAAACGCCGGGGTTGCAAGAATCTGAAGAAAACAAAGAAGAAGGCCTTTGAATCTTTCTTTGCCAGTTATGAGCCTCACTACTTTGCACTATAGAAGGGTGATGAAGTGCCATCGTCTGCCCCTCGTCCTCCTTCAGATAGAGGAATTTTTACTCAGAACGCCGATTCGAGGTCGGCAATATCTACTATGGGAGAGGGCTCCCGCGCCGCCCCAGTAGAGGGGGTTGCCCCGCGGCAAAGCTTGTGCCTAAACCTGTCGAGTATCTCTTTTCCTATAACAACTTATTGCCATCATCCCCGGAGGACTACGATTACTGCTATGAGATGGACTGGGCTAACGAGGATTGATGATGTCGCGTTTGTTGTAGATGCCGCTGGCTCTTTGAATAAATGAATAAAATTAGTATTTTACCTTTCTCTCCTTTACTTCTGCCTCATGGGGTAACTGACACTGACCAACTACTTACCGCTTCACACAACCGTCTTTTTTTACTTTTTTGCGGTTCACAATTTTTCTCTCACAAAGTTCGAGGCGGGGCTTGATTTTAAGTTTCATGTTAGAATCGTTCCACGTGTTGCATTTATTTGACACGTGTCCTACTGCGATGGGCTGCCTGGTCGTCTGGTTTTTAGTCATCTTTCTTAAAAGGAAATTCATTCCCTCTTTCTACTCTTTTGCTCTTCTTTTAAATTTCGCGTCTCTCTTCTTATTTTCACTCGCTCTGAGGAAATTCTCTCGCTCATACCCAGACGATCTGCCCATTAGTTTCACTCCTCCCCTTCTTTTTCAAGGTATTCTGCTCGATCTTGCTTTGATTTTCCTTTTGCTTCTTACCTGTCATGCCTCGCACAAGATCTCAGTCTGGCTCTCTGGTTATCCCCGGGGCAGCCCCTCGAGATCCCGAAATCGAGAACACTCCTAGTATCTTTACTTGCCCCACTGTTCTACATCTCGAATTAGAAAGCAATGGCATTACTTTCCCCAGGGGTTACAGTCCTTCTATTCCTACTAGCATTATGAGGCTCCATGACAGACTTTGGGGGACTCGTAGGATGCTTTATTTTAAAATGTTTCAGTATGGGTTCCACCTCCCTGTTCATACCACACTAGAAAATGTACTGCGTGAGTATGGGCTTAACCCTGCGCAGATCACTCCTTCCTCGTGGAGTGGCATCTACGTTTTCCTTCGCACTTGCGAGTTGAAAGATATTCTCGTTCCCTCTGTCGCTCTATTTTGCAAGTTTTTGACCTTGGTCTGCCGCAACGGCTTAGTTGACATTATCCCGCGGTGGGGTGATGCCTTAGTCGGGTCTTTTTGGCAAAGATTTCAAGAATTTGAGGAGAACGTCAAAGACTAGAAGAGCGGTTTCTTTGTTGTCGAATTACCCTCTCGTCTGTGGCGTTCTGGCTTCAACCTGGGTGTTATTGATTGGGTGAAGCCAGTAGTTATGTCTAGGGAAGAGTTAGGCCAGGCCAACGCCTTACTGGAGATGGAGTCATCCTTCCAGATCCGAAACTTTGCCTTGTATAGGCCTTTGTCTGAGTGTACCATAGGTGAGTTTTTGGGCTTTATCATTATCTTGCTTGTCCCTTGTTTACTAACATAACTCCTCGCAGGGGATACTGTTGCTCATCCACTTTCAAAGGGTGACGGTCTTCCAAAGATTATACCGTCTCCGGTGACAACTCCTTCTACTTCTGCTGGGGTTTAGGCTGACCCCTGCGTGCCCATAAAGAAAAGGGCTTCGAACGCGGCTCTTTCGAGGGAGAGTGGTACTTCTATCCGTGCTTCGCGCTTCGTGGAGAATTGGTTGCCAACTCGGAATAGGGGGTCCAGCTCTGGTTCGCCAATAATTGAGATGAAGATTTTTTCTTACGGGGCTGAGGATATGGAGGACATGGATACAGAGCAGAGTCTTCGCCCAACCTCCGCGGCTCAGTGAAAGAGGCTGAGGGAAGAGAGCGAGACTCGAGTGGCGAAGATGGCTGCTCGGCCTGCCCCTGCCCCAGCGACAATCCTTGTCTCTCCTCACGTTGCCGCTTCACCTGGTGCCACTAGATACGCTACCGCGCCGCCCGACAACACTTCCTCGACTCCGAGGCCGTCTCCTCCCAATGGGGTTCCCGCAGCTACGATGGTATCGTCGTCGGTGACAGACTCCACTCCAGTCATAGAGCCTCCTCATTCTCCCATTGGTTCTTGTATCCCTAAGGTGGTGGCACCAGTTCAGGGTAGTACTGGTTCTTTTTGCTTTCCACCAAAATCTCCTTGTCCGTTGTTCCTTACTTCTATCCGAGATACCGGTGGTTCAGTCGATAGCTCTGCTCCTTTCTTTGTTGCTGATCTCTCCCCTGACGGGCCCCGATGGGCTCCTTCTCACCAACTAGATTCGTCGAAGTTTGGGACAGACGAGTTTCGTGCCTTGGGTGTATCAGACCCCTTGTCACGAGACCAACCCACGGCTATCTTGGCCTGCGAGATGTTCCGCGTCCCTGAAGATGAGAATAGGTTACTGCAACTTCCTCCTGAGGTTCAGCGTGCGCGCATTATGAATAACTGCCTTGCCGTCTTCCGGGAACTTCATTACTTTATCAAGGCCCATGGTGAGCAGTTTCAAGATCCGAGTGCCTTGGCAAAGGTGGAAGAGTTGACGCGGCTCCAGAAACGTACCCAAGCTGAACTGCGCGAGTGCCGTGCTGACCTTGCTCAGGAGAGGTCTAGAGGAAAAGCCAAGGTTGAAGCTTTGGAGGCTGAGTTGGTGGCTGCCGAGAAAAAGAATTCCCTTCTTCACGAAGAGATATCATCCCGCGATGCTGATTTGGCGAGGGCTTCGTCAAAGGTGAGTTGGTGGAAAAAGAAGGCTGTACGGGCCTTTACTACTGGGCTCGCGGATCAATGTCGTGGTAAGCCTTTTGATCCTGCTCAGGTTGCCGAGTATGCCTCCGCGAAGATGAAAGAAGTTGATGAGAATCAGGAAGGCTTCTTTTCCTCCGAAGAGGAGTGATGTCAGTTGATTGAGGTGTCGCTTCACTATCTGTTGTTCTGTTGTTACTATTTTTTCTATTTGAACTTTGATGTCGCCTCCTTACTTTGTAATAACTAATAAATCTTGTATACTTGACTGAATAACACATGTACCTTTGCGGCGTCGCCTGCCTGATACGGGTATGATATGAGCATGACATCTAGGCCAAGCTGTCCGTCTAGGCCAAGACTGCCCGTCTAGGCCAAGCACACCAGTCTAGGCCGAGACCGTGCCCCGCATTGCTATCGCACGTCCGTCTTGCCCTCGCAGTCCCGCGCCCGTCTTGCCCTCTCAGGCCCGAGCCTCATCTTGCCCTCGCGGGACCGTGCCCCATCTCGCCCCCGCCGTCTAGGCCAAGATTTCCCGTCTAGGCCAAGACCGACCGTCTAGGCCAAGACTGCCCGTCTAGGCCAAGCCCACCAATCTAGGCCAAGACCCTTTGTTAAGGGTATTTAGGGGTTTTCCCCATGTAATAACCTAGTAGTTCATTTTAGACTTGTCTTTGTTTTTGTTGAGTTATCTCCTAACCAAGACCAAACTTTAGCTTAGTTAAATGGGGTTCTTAAAATCTCCCCTTCTTCTCCTCTTGGATTAGAGATCCTTGTATGCTTGTGGTAAGGTTGTCTAGGAATCATCCCTAGAAGGGTTTACCGTGCATACAAGTTAGTTTATTGTTCTTCATCAATACATCTTCATCTTCAACCATAAATCCACTGCATCTATTCCGCAATCTCCTTGTGACGTTATCCTCTCCATCAATTTCCACCCAATTAACGATCCAACCTCCCAAAGAGGACTAGATCCGTGTAAAGGCTCCAAACCGGAACCAAGCTTGTATCATTTGGTAGCGGAGCTCCAGCTGCCCTCTAGGTTGGTTCTTCTTGTTCATCTCCTCATTTCCACCTCTAAAATCGCTTCCCCTTTGTGTTTTTAATTTCGTTTGTGTTGGACAGATTGTTTCTGTCCAGGAGTCAGTTTTGTGTCTGTTTTAGTTTTGATTTTCTGTGCGTTTTCTCCATCATAAAAGTCTGAAACTTTCGTTGCTTAATCTTCTATCTGTTTAGAGAAAACTTTGTTTTTTAGTCGACTGTTAAATCGGTGTATTTCTCATACTTTTTGACCTTGGAAGAAAAGTGTGCAGAAATCGCGCGAGAAAAATAGTTTTGTCTTGTGTGTCTGTTTTGTGTGTCTTCCACTTGGAATCTTGATTTTCTTTCTTCTACAAATTTTTATATCGGTGTCTTAGGAGTCTGGATGTCTATTTTCGTAAATTTTGGGCTACATTTGGGCTGTTTAAGAGTCATAGAGCGAAGGTGTTGCTTGGTGTTCTTTGTGTTCATCTTGTATGCATTTTGCATTTTGAAGTTTGATCTTGTGTGAGCCCAAAAATCCGAAATTTGGTGTTTGAATGATTAAAAACTTCAGCTTATTTCCTAAAACCCTAATTGGTGTGATTGGTTTATTCCTTGGTTCATCCATGTGTAAGAACAAGTGTCATGTGTGCCATGTGGAGGTTGTGGTCCCTCTTTGTCTTCTTGTGTAGTAGGTGCATATTAGGCCACCTCATCTTCATTTTTCAGCCTAGTATTTCATATAGGATATACATAGAATATTCTTCTAGATATTTTATCACCTCACACTTGCCACCTCACTTGAGACATCACTTGCCACCTCACATAATTTTGCCACCTCATCACTAATGCCACCTCATACATTTTTGGCATCTAGTGAATATTTTTCAAAGTGTAAAACTACTTGTCTTTCACTTCTTGTTTTCAAAATACATGTCATACAAGTGAGTTCTCTTCACTCATTGCAAAAAAAAGAAGAAGAAAGGAACTAAAACAAAAAAAAAGAAAAAAAAAGAAAAAAGAAAAGTGATCAAGTTCCAAATTCAAAACAAAAAATTTGCAACTGAGTCAAAAGCAAGAGACTACTAGTGTGTGATTACATTAGAAGTGTAGTAGTTTACAATTAGGTGTGCATTTGTTTGATTTTCGGTTTTCAATTTTATTGATTAAAACTTTCGGTTTTAAATTTCTGTGATTTTCTCTTCTTGTTTCCTTGAGTCTTTTCTTGAGTAGCTTGTCTTGGTGTTTTCTTTTCCTTGTTTCCGCACATACACCTATCCAAATCAAGTTCTCTTCTTTGCTCACTAATTCGGCTTTCTTTCACCTTTCTTTCTAGCCTTGTTTTCCTTGCTCCTTCCGTGTGCCTTAGTGAGTCCTTGAGTCATTGTTGGACTCTGTTCTCGTTTGGGCTTGAGAGATTTTTGTGAGATTATTAGAGTGCTAAACACGAGCGAAACACGTGAGGGAGGGACTAACCCCCTTTTAGCTATTCAATTGTGTTTGTTTCTTTTTGTAGGTAATTTCTATGTCTTCTTCTTGTTGTTCGGATGATGAACCCTCTTGGGAAGAGGATTCATGTTGTGCTAGTACCGTAGCTTGGGAGGAAAGCCCTTGTTGGGATAGTGGCTCCTACATTTCGGTTGCTAGGGCCAATGACGAGTATTGCTATGAGGACGATTATTCGGATGGGCATGAGGCGCCACATGGGTCTTGGTCTTATGACACGGATGGCCTAGATAGCCGCCCTTGTGCCACACCCTCTTCGCGGTTAGAGTATGTTGATACCCGAATTTTGACGTCATTTTTATTTAATTTTAGTATTTCTGTTATTTAGTTAACTTACAGTCATTTTCAGTTGATTTACTGTCGCTAGCATTTTTAGGTATTTCGTTGCGTTTTAGCATCGTCAGCTTTCGAAATCACATTTTTAAGTTTTCGGCACATATTTTCATTATTATTATCATTATTATTTTTAGCCTTAAAAACCACATTTTTGACTATCCGGCAGTCGTTTGCTAGTTTTTTCTTCGTTTTAGGTCATCACATAATTTTTAGGATTTTTTATATTTTAGCGCATTTTTTAGTATTTTTATTATTTTATTATTATTTTCGTTCGAGCTTTTATTGGACCCGAGTAAGTCTGCTCGGACCATAGCTCGACTTTAAAATGTTTTCCATCAACTAGTTGCTAGCTTTTTTTCTACTCGCAACGGTCTACAGCGTTTCGTGTAATTTTCGGAGTAACGTCTTTATTTTTCCGTTCAAACGTTTCACGTTTTTGAACGCGAAAATAAACACGTTAAACGAAAAATTCTCGTTATTCGCTGTAGACGGTTAAACCCGTCGTATTTTTCTCTACGCGACGGTACCTTCGGCTCGAAAAGTCAGAACGTTTGTTCGCGGGAACCGGCTCGAGGCCATTTAAATCAGATAAAGGGCCATTTGATCATGGTCATTGATCTGGTCAACCAAGGAAAGTCAACCAGATCAATGGCCCTTGATTTAATGTGCATAATGCACATGCACAGTGCACGCACGAGGGAGGCAACGGAAGTCCTCGCCCGAGCCAACTGCTCCCTAGCTCCCTAGCCCTCTACCATCATCACGCCTCCCCCTAGCTTGCCACTGTGACCAGCCGGCCACCATGCGCAGCTCTGACGTCTCCCTTCCCACGCGTTTTTGGCTATAAATAGCCACCATTTCCCTTCGAATAAATGGTCCAAAAAATCGCAAGAAAAAGCCCTGCTTCCTCCCCATTCTTCCTGTCCAATTCACGAGCACTTAAGCCCACTCCTTGCGCGCAGTCCTTCCCTCTCTCGGCAAGCATTGTGAGCTTCTTTCTCTCTCTCTCACTCACTGTTTTTTTCTCTAACTTTTGTTCTTGCCTTTGATGGTCATTTAACTGCTCAAATTCGTTCCAATCACTTGAGTTTTAAGTGAATTTCATCACATTAGCATTGATTAAATTGTTTAAACGCGTGAGGTATTTATTTGCTAATTAAACGGATTAATGCGCATCCTTATTCTTGTTGCAATTGTCACTGTTTTTGTTGCCCTTCTCTTGCTGTGATCGTGCAGCTGTGTTGTGGGAAGGGAGGCCTTTCTTTTGGGCCAAGAACCAGGCGAATTGATCGCCTGGTTCACCACCTCCGTCGCCGACAGTGGCGCCGGCGATGGGAGGTTGAAGATGAGATGATTCGGGCCGCATGGCCCTTCGTGCGAAATGAGAGAAAGGTAATGGGCTTGGCCCATCACCATTTAAATTAATTTCTTTGGGCCAGGAACTGTTCCTGGCCCATTTCTCCAATTTCTAAACTGAGCCCAGCCCATTTATACTTTTCCGAGTCTTCGATTCGTCATTTTGTTTACGTAAAATGCTCACATGCTTCGTATAATTATTCTTCATGATATGTGCTATTTTCCTGTATTTTATGCATGAAGTGTTTAGTTCACTTTTTTGTAAAACATTTCGTATGTTTATTCTTGTCTCAAGTTTGTTTATTGAACTGTTTTTTTTATAAACGTGAATTGCTCATTTCTCATCATGATATTTATTTTCATGTCATTTAACCTCAGTCATTTATATTTCACAATTTAATTTCAGTCATTTAAATACCGCCTATATGGTCGGTCGCATTTTAATTTTCGTAAATATTCAACTGCTTTAATTTTTTCGCAAAACTACTGGAAATCCTTCCGCAAATTATCAACTGTTTAATTTTCCGCACTTTAAATTTCAGCAATTTACTTTCGGCAATTTAAATTCAGTTATTTATTTTACCGCCTACATGGTCGATCGCATTTTAGTTTCCGTAAATATCACCTGCTTTAATTTTTTGCAAACTGCTGGAAATCTTTCCGCAAATTATCAACTGCTTTAATTTTCTGCACTTTAATTTTCTGCACTTTAATTTTCCGCACTTTACTTTTTCGCACTTTAATTTCTCGCAATTTAATTTTCCGCACTTTAAATTCAATATACCGCCTATATGGTCGATGGCATTTTAATTCTCGTAAATATTCAACTGCTTATTTTCTGCAAATATCCAACTGCTCATTTCTGCATTATCAACTTATTTTATTTTCTGCCAATCATCAACTGTTTTAATTCCCTATAAATCGTCAACCACATTTAATTTTTTCGATCTTATCAAAATAGCATTTAAATTCTCGCATGCTTAAAATCAATCATTTTTCGCATGCAATCAACGTAACATTTAAATTCTCGCATGCTTAAAATCAATCATTTTTCACATGCAATCAACGTAACATTTAAATTCTCGCATGCTTAAAATCAATCATTTTTCGCATGCAATCAACTCAGCATCTAAATTCCCGTATGCGTAAAATCGATCATTTTTCATGCAATCAACACAGCATTTAAATTTTCGTATGCGTTAAATCAATCATTTCTCGTATGCGATCAACCTAGCATTTCATTTTCGTATGCGTAAAATCCAACATTTTTCGCATGCAATCAACACAGCATTTAAATTCTCATGTGCTTAAAATCAATCATTTTTCGCATACAATCAACGTAGCATTTAAATCCTCGTATGCGTAAAATCCATCATTTTACGTATGCAATCAACTGTCATTTAAATTTTTGCACTCATAGAATTGTTTATTTATTTTTCGAGCTATCACTAACACTCTCATTTTGTAGGTTTTAATTTCAAGCTTCGCTCGCAAGTACGCCTTTCAATTCCTATTTATTTATTCAATGCTTTTCGCCAATATCAATCGTATGCATGATATATAGAACTGCTAGAATTAAAATCAACCCACATGAACAACGTGTTTAAAGAGTTGCTTAAAATGCCATGTTCATATGATTTTAAATTCTCGCTTATATTGATTGCATGTACATGGGGACTTTCGATCCCACATCAGTTTTCCACTTCAAAAATCTATCATTTAAATTTGTACTTTGTTAGCAATCCATGTTAGGATCACATAGTAATTAATTTAATCATGCATGGCCCGATGATGAAATAAGAGGGCACTCATTCAGTCCCATCACGTTACGGCCAAGAATAATCGATCGATCTTGATAAACGGTAACCCCGTCCGAAAGATCTTTTTATTATTCCTGAACGGTCCCGATTATGGAAAAGACCAAAGTGACGATTCCTCTGAGGGCCCCTGTTTTCAAAACGCATTTTATCAAAACACCTTTTTAACACCTCTCTCATCAACCGGTAACCGTTTTCGGATGTGACTCGGGTGCCTAACACCTTCCCGAGACCATAATACGACCCCGAACCTTTTGTCTGGAGTCCAGACCCCTTTTAGTGCCTTTAGTTTTTTTTACTTATTATATTTCCTATGCCATGACGATTAAGGTTCCCTAAACCTAGCAACCAAATTAGGGTGGCGACTTCATTGCATGTTGCGAGGCGTCTGTTTACGCTGAGCATTGTAAGGTCTCAAATTTCGTTGCACACTCGCGAATTTTTTTTTAAATTTCGAGGCGCGACAGAGTATGAGCTTGATGAGTCATGGAGTGAGAGCCATTACCCACCAAGCTATGACCTAGGTTTCGCCCCCAATCCAAGCCTTGGTCATGGCCCCTCTTCACATGCTTATGTCCGAGGCCCACATCTCTGAGTTGATTCCGCCTCATCTAGGCAAGCCCGTGTGCCCCCGTACCTTAGTTATGAGCCCTCTTGGGCACTCTCCCGGCCATCCTCTCGGCCATCCCATGTGCCCCGCACCTTCGACGTGACCTCCCACACCGCCCCCATCTTTCTCACTTAGTGCCACCTCTGTGTGGCGTCCATAGGCCATCTCCCCGAGCACGGCCTTGCCATGATGCCCCACCGTCAGGCCATGACCGTAGGGCCCCTCCGGGCTCATCTAGCCGTGCCACTGCCCATGTGATTGAGCCACCCGTGGCTCCTAACCCTTTATCCTTGGAATCAATTGCGGCGTTAGTTAGGGCCCGAATGGAAGATGACGTGAGGTCATATGAGAAGTTTCAGCGGATCAGCCAAGAGCTCAAACTTTTGATTGAGAAGGAATCGGCTAAGCCGAAGCAAGAGGAGAGCTTGGCCTCGATTACGGAGGAGTTACTTGTGGTCCCTTCGCGTGTTGGTAGTGAGGAAGAAGGAGAAGAGAGTGGGCCGAAATTAATGAGGGATGTGGACCTTAGTGCATCCATGACTTCGGGGGTTGAGCTCATTGAGACTTCGGATTTAGTGAGTCCGAGTGCTCCTTTGGATGACTTGGACTTTGGGCTGCCACCCATTTGGGATGAGTCACTTGAGGCCCCTTCGGCCAGCCACGCGAAAGCCCTCATGGGCCTAGCACATCAGTGCACCTTACGGTCATTTGGGAGTGAGTTCTCCACCTTCCTGAGTGTGCCATTACATGACTTGGTGGACCCTTTCATCCGTGGCTTTGAGTATGTTGACCGTTTGGCCATCTATAGTGCCCACTCCTACTTGTCTACTACTTTGAGCCCTCACTTGATCTGCATGTCATCCCTTCTCCGTCTTGGCCGATCCTTCGTTGTTCTTGGATTTTTCCTGACCGCTCCTACTTGCCTTGCTCGTGAACGGCCTCCACCTTGGCCTATATTCTCCGCGAGTGGTATTTTGATGTTTCCATGGGTAGTCACTAGCCGCGAGCTTTCCTTAGCCCGCTTAGCCTTTCAAGGGATTGACCCTACAGATTCGAGGCCGAATCCCTTCAAAGGTTGATGGGATGATACGGGTATGATATGAGCATGACATCTAGGCCAAGCTGTCCATCTAGGCCAAGACTGCCCGTCTAGGCCTAGCACACCAGTCTAGGCCGAGACCGTGCCCCGCATTGCTATCGCACGTCCGTCTTGCCCTCGCAGTCCCGCGCCCGTCTTGCCCTCTCAGGCCCGAGCCTCATCTTGCCCTCGCGGGACTGTGCCCCATCTCGCCCCCGCCGTCTAGGCCAAGACTGCCCGTCTAGGCCAAGACCGACTGTCTAGGCCAAGACTGCTCGTCTAGGCCAAGCCCACCAGTCTAGGCCAAGACCCTTTGTTAAGGGTATTTAGGGGTTTTCCCCATGTAATAACCTAGTAGTATAAATAGTGAACAATAGGTTCATTTTAGACTTGTCTTTATTTTTGTTGAGTTATCTCCTAACCAAGACCAAACTTTAGCTTAGTTAAATGGGGTTCTTAAAACCTCCCCTTCTTCTCCTCTTGGATTAGAGATCCTTGTATGCTTATGGTAAGGTTGTCTAGGAATCATCCCTAGAAGGGTTTACCGTGTATGCAAGTTAGTTTATTGTTCTTCATCAATACATCTTCATCTTCAACCATAAATCCGCTGCATCTATTTCGCAATCTCCTTGCGACGTTATCCTCTCCATCAATCTCCACCCAATTGACGATCCAACCTCCCAAAGAGGACTAGATCCGTGTAAAGGCTCCAAACCGAAACCAAGCTTGTATCACTGCCTGTTGAGTTTACTTATCACTTGTCTGCTTGTACTATGTGCTATACTTTTTGCGTGTCACGGCGTTGTAACTTGCCTTCTCTTTCGTTGGACCTGACTCCACTTTTTAGAGCATTTAATGCTCTGAATTCTTTTGTTGATGCAAAAGAGACAGTCATGATGCTTTAAGCACACGTGTCCGTAGAGGGGAGCGTTAGGGGAATGGTGAGGCTGAGAGCGTCTTTTCACTCGCCTGGGACTGTACCCGTTTTCCGCGTCCCTTATTTTTTGACACGTCACACACAATGATCGCTTGATCTGTCATTTCACTTGAGCCTTAGGGTTATAAAACCCTTCTCATACTCCTTTCTCATCTCTTGCTGCTATGTTTCTTTCCTTAAGAAAAGAACACAACTTCTCTTCCTCTCGTTGCGATCCGCCGCCACCTGGGTGCCCCAACCTTCTTCCCAAAAAGGTACATTCTATTCTACCCTTAGCTTAGCCTTATTCTTGGCTCGCAATCGCCGTTATTCCTAACCCCAATCTGCTGGGGAAGGAGATATTGAGAATACCGTCTCCACTTGTCGCACCCCCTTTTTCGTTGAAAATGAGTTTAAGGTTCGCGGTGGATGCTAAGCATAAATGGATGCTTCGCATAATGCAATAAAGTTGCCACCCTATTTTTCTAAGGTTTAGGGAACCTAATGTTATGGCATAAAATAAACAAACTAAGGCACAATGGTCTAAACCAAAGAACGATGGTTCGAGGTCGTATTTATGGACTTGGGAAGGTGTTAGGCACCCAAGTCACATCCTTAAAAAAAGGTTACCGGTATGCGAGGTGTTTTGAAAATGTTTTGAACATGTAATTAGGCCCTCCAAGGTGACGTTACATCTTAGCATTGGGTCATGTTATTTCTGTTTGGGGGTTCGAGGGATGGGGTTACCATTTTGTCTCGATACTAGAGCGGACGCTCCCCCTTTTCATTGGGCCATGCATGATTATCTAGTTACTAAGTGATCTATCATGGCAAAACTATCATCGCACATTTTTATGAATGCACGTATGGTTGATATGGCCTTTGGAGCCATTATGCATATCACTTAACAAGAAAAGCATTTAATTTCATGGCAAATAAACGCGAGTGACGTAAACATGTAAGCATGTGGGTTGATTTTACTTTGTAGCAATTCTATATGTCATGCATACAATTTGGTGGTTTTAGCGCTTCCTAAGTGGTCATGCATACGATAAGATTAAGGCTTTGGACCTTCGTGTGAACATTCAAGGAAAATGTTTTAAGGTAATCTTACCTTTTGGACGATCCTCGATTGACGATATTTAACATAAATACTCTTAGGTATACAAACATACACGATGTTTAGCTACTTAGCTAATTATTACAAATTATAATTCACCAAATAAAAACTACTTACCTAATTATTACAAATTGGAGGTCGGAATAATTAACGTAGCTAATTATTACAACAATTGAAATATCTAATTATTACAACAAATTGATAACGAGTAATTACTTATTACAACAAGTGAAAATAAGCAATTAATTGTTACAACAAGTTTAGTAAATAATTATTACTCCATATATGCGCTTAAAAATAATTGACGATTAATTATTACATACGAAATGCGTGGAAATGAGACTTTTAATTTTAATGGGCCGGGCTAGGCCCATACTTGGGTTCCTAATGTTTTAGACACTATGCATGCAAAATTCTTACGGAAAACATTTAAATAAAATAAAAGAAAAGTAAAACGTACTTTTCGGTTGACGATTCAAAATTCTTCCTACAAAATTAGAGTATTAGTACGAACTTAAAATAATAAATAATAAAAGCACATGCACCATTTATTTCATACGAGTGGTCATAAAAACAAATAAACATCATGTGAGCACTTCATGATTTTTACAACAAAATTGGCAAGACACATAACAAATAAAACATCATGTAAAACATGCAATTTAAAATTCATGATAAATTACATGTTATAAGCTAAATAAAACCTCATACATGACATAAAATAAATAAATACATCATACATGCTATGTAAACATTCTATGCGAATTTAGCAAGTCAAAACATCATGCGAGCAATTTAAATAACTTGACGAAAATGGATCGAATGGGCTCATACCAATGCTGAAATTTAAAACAAATTAAAGGGACAGATGGGCTTGGCCATCAGCATTTAAAACAAGGAGGGACGGGCTGAAGCCCGTCACCTTCTTCTTCTTCCGCGAGAACAGCCACATGGTTGTTCTCCTTCTTCACGTCGCCGGCCACCATTGCCGGCTACTCCAGCTCCCTAACTCCCCCCACACAACAACTAAAACAGCCCAGAAAATAAACACTTCACAACAGCAGTGCAAACTTTCAAAAACAGCAGCCAAACAACCAGCAAAAATGAAAGGAAAAAGCGTGCGACTCCTTGCAAGAAACGGAACAACCACCATGAAAAAAAAACAGCCAACGATTGGTCATGAAAAACGCGTCATCATGCTCGGATATGAAGCACCACTAATCGCCAACGAAAACCCCGACTAACTCAAGCAATTTTACCCACCAACCGCAAGCAATTTTAACAATTAAAATCATGCGTATTAAAGCCATAAAATTGCAATTAATTCATTAATGCATCATTTGTTCAAATTGACGCAAGAACAGACCATACAACTCGGCGATAAAGCAATTAAAGTAAGTTTAGGCAATTGATTGAGTTGATAGATGCATAAAACGAAAGAAACGAAGAGAGAGGTTAGAGAGAGAGAGCTCGGAACGCTCACCTTTCTTTGCTTCCTTTGCTTCGGTTTGATGTTGATGATGAATAGGTGCGACAACCCGTGCCCGCGAGATGGTGAAGAGCTTGCTATTTATAGGACAAGGCTCGGAGGAGCATGTGGTGAATTTGATGCGCGTCGGCGTGGGCTCGGGCTTCAACGGCGAGTGGAAAAGGAGCAGTTCGGAGTGGTCAGTAAGTCTTGTGTTCGGTGGCTGGGAAGAAACGAAAGCTTCTTTTGATTGGAAAGGCTATGGCTCCAGGTAGAGTGTCCTTGAGTTTGCGTTTAATGCATGAGGAAAATGAAGGAAAGGTGATGATGAAAATGCCTCACGGCCGTTGGATGATCATACAAGAGTCAATGATTTTGATCCAACGACTGTGATGAAGGGAGATATTTATAAATTTCTATATTTAATTAATTGGTTCGAACCATCAGTACGTAAAAACTGATAATAAATTTGAACGAAACCCACTACGTCGTGTAATAAAATGCAAGGAACAAAATGACGCGAACGAAAATTCAAACTCAACTCCCGAAATGGAGATTTTATTTTGAGCCTAAAAAGCTCGTTCGGGACTAAATAGGGGTTTTACGAAAATTGATAATAAATCCGAACGAAAACCACTACGACCTGTAGAAAAATAAGATAAGAAAACTAGTGTACAGTAAATAAACAAGAAGTTTGAGTTAACGTATTTATTTTCTCTTTCGGAAACGTCAAAACGTTTGAACGCAAAATAAATGTCCTTACGACAAAAATTGAACAAAACTGAACGAGGTGGCGTGAAAGACAAAAATAGTACGTAATTATCAATTAAAGAAATTACACGTTCGAGCCACGGTCCGAGAAAACTTACTCGGGACCGAGAAAAGTTCGCGTGAAGACAGTCGAAAAATACGAAAAAACTAAAAAGATAGGAAATGACACGGAATATTAAACAAACTAGCCCAGGATAAAAAATCGATAGAAATTTGACCTAGACGAGCAATTTAAATGTGGTAAACATAAAAATACGAGAATACGTTGACGAAAACCGAAAAATACGGTTTAGTCGAAAATACGGAAAAATATGAAAAATTCAAAAGATGTGAAATGGTGTGAAATATTAAAACAAATAGTCCATGATCAAAAATCGATTGAAATTTGACGTAAACGGGCTATTAATGCAACATGCAATAAAACGAAAAAATTATAACGTAAGTCAAAATTCGGGTAGCAACAGTTGCCCCCTCTTTACTGTCTGATCAAAAATGCAGTGTAACTGAAATTTTTGATGAGCAGTAAAGATGGTTGCCCTGAGTACTTACCACCTCCCGATTACGTCCCAACCTGTTGAAAGAGAGAAAAACGTAAGTAGTAAAATGTAAATGCTGCAGGGTGAGGGTAGCACTCGCGGTCCATACAATTTGACAGAGAGTAAATGACGTAGGGCGAGGGTAGCACTCGCAATCCATACGTTGACAGAAATTTAAATACGTAGGCGGTGATGTGCACTCGCAGTCCATACGTTGACAGAAATTTAAATACGTAGGGCGGTGATGTACACTCGCAGTCCATACGTTGACAGAAATTTAAATACGTAGGGCGGTGATGTACACTCGCAGTCCATACGCTGACAGAAATTTAAATACGTAGGGCGGTGATGTACACTCGCAGTCCATACGCTGACAGAAATTTAAATACGTAGGGCGGTGATGTACACTCGCAGTCCATACGTTGACAGAAATTTAAATACGTAGGGCGGTGATGTACACTCGCAGTCCATACGTTGACAGAAATTTAAATACGTAGGGCGGTGATGTACAATCGCAGTCCATACGTTGACAGAAATTTAAATACGTAGGGTGGTGATGTACACTCGTAGTCCATACGTTGACAGAAATTTAAGTACGTAGGGCGGTGATGTACACTCGCAGTCCATACGTTGACAAAAATTTAAATACGTAGGGCGGTGATGTACACTCGCAGTCCATACGCTGACAAAAATTTAAATACGTGTTTGGAACTTACCTTGAGTTCATAGCATCATACCTTTGGTCGGATTATTGAGGAAAATGTCTCTGATAGTGAGGAAGATGGCCTTCTCGGCTATTGAGGAGGGTGGTTTTCTCTCGAATTTACCGTGTGAACTCGGACACTTGAGGAAGATAGTCACCTCAGACATTTATCTACTTTTGAGGAAGATGGTCACCTCGGACATTTATCTAAAAATAACATGACTTGAAAGATATAGTAGTAGATAGACAATGAATTTAAATGACAAAGTGTGGGGAAAACAAGTCTTACCTTGAACTTACCGTATGGATTAAAATTGATTTGAACGTGAGGGAGCGTGATCCGCCATATGAATTTGATTTGGGAGTGGTAACGTACTCCATTCGAATTATTGATTGGATTTTGATGAAAATCCAAGATGAGGGTATTACAACGATGTTGTGATTGAAGACCCATGGTTGT
Organism: Viola odorata; assembly: GCA_963691705.1. Taxonomy (NCBI): domain Eukaryota; kingdom Viridiplantae; phylum Streptophyta; class Magnoliopsida; order Malpighiales; family Violaceae; genus Viola; species Viola odorata. The sequence continues at coordinate 2,118,371 of OY829539.1, forward strand.
GTTCCAAAGAAGCTTATCTGTGTCCTGCAAATAGGAAGGAAGAAAGCACCAAGCAGCAACAGATAGAAAAATGAGAGAGCTATTGACATTGTGAGAAATATCAAATATTCCTACATTTAACCCATGGCTTGCCCCTAAGTTTTGTTTGGAATAAAAATGATCTCTTTGCTTAAGAGGACATAAATTCAAATGTTATTTTTGAAAAATGCGTTCCATCTTCGTTATAAGAACATGATTGATTCAAGTCTAGATAACGTCTGCGCCTTGTTCAGGAAATGACGACCTCAAGAACAAGACTTTCCCATGACATGCAGCCGTAAGCAATCCTCACCAGATATTAGTGTTTGTGCTCACGCTCAGAAACAAGGCTATGTGTTTACACTCCTAAAAATGCAGTAAACATAGCACAAAATTAAATTTGCAATGTCAATCCGAGTGAATAGACTTCAAATGAAGATGCACATGTATGGGCCTGCTAATAATCGAAAGGACTTTGCAAGGGAGGAAAAAAAGAGAAATTTGTAGAATAAAGTGTTGTGTTTTTTTTGGCGAAAGGTTTTAATGAGCTCATGCTCGACTGATTGTGATGAGAGCAAAGTGCACAAATCCTTGAATCTTTGCTGGAGATGTTTCTTCTTGATTGTTTTGAGGGCACTGTGCCCGAGCTCTGTGAATAATCTCTTTCCCTTTTGAGATTATTTTGCTGTTGATGTTTGACAGTTTTTTTGGTATGTGCTTGTTTTTTCTGTTGTTTTGTGTTCTTCGAACACTCTCTTCTTGATTTTGATTCTTTTGATCTCTCTTTTTTTCTTTTCTTTTCTTCTTTTTTTCCCTTTTTATTTTTTTTCTTTTTTCCTTTCCTTTTTTTTTTTTTTGCAAGCAAAGCAAGTTCAATACTCTTGTTTAGTCTATCATCCTTACTATCTTTGGCAGAAACCTCCAGGTCTTGATTTATTTTTGCCTTCTTCTGACATTGTTTTGTCAGCGACCCTCTAAAGGTTCCTTGTGATTCCCTTGCTTGATGTGTAACTCTAACTTAGCGGTCCCAGTCGAGCACTACTCACTTGGTTAGGAGAAAATAAAAGGCTTAGTCTTGAGTGTTTGATAGAGTTGTACCTGGTGTACAGAATATGTGTTTGAGAGCAAAAAGTTAAAGAAAGAAAAATGTGGAAGAAGAGCAAAAGCAAAGTCCAATGTCATCTTACCGCCATCCCATGTCTGACAGTTCATGTACCCTGGATATTATGCAAATCTAATTAGCACCTAGTTTAGCATTTTACACTCATGAAAGAACCCAGGCGTGAAGGCCCAAAACACTCACAGGGATATGTTCGTGATTGCTTACATCTAAACATGCCATAGATATAAGAGTGAACAGACAAGATCATGTGTGTTTACGTAATTTTTAATGAACTCCCAAGTTAAAAATGATGGATGTGCTTGATTTACGACGTTCAAAACGTGGGATTTTTTTGTTTTCCCCTCTTTTTTCTCTTTTTTTTTTTTCAAGTTGCGCATGTATAAAGGGAAAATTTTGCGAAAACTAAGGATTTTAGCCAACATTACGCACGTACTTTTGCAACAATATAAATGGCGGGGATTTTAAAATTGCGAAAATGTAAATTGCAAAAACATAAATTACGGAAACATAAATTACGAAAACAAAAAATTGCAAAAATGTAAATGAGCTTGGACATTTTTCGACACCTTCTTCTGGTCGTCACTTCACTTGCTTGCCCCCAAGTTTACAAGTCTCGTTGCACCTGAAACGTAAAACTACGGAAATGTAAATTGTGAAGACATAAATTGCGATAACGTGAAAGGACAACTTCCCTGAAAAATGAGCTTTGACATCTTTCAACGCCTTCCTTTTGTTGCTATTTCATTCACTTGCCCCCCCGAGTTTAACAAGTCTCGTTACACTTGAAGGCTAGCCATTAAGTTCTTGAATAGCGTTCTGGATTAGAATGGCCTCCCTATAGCCGTCGTTCGCGGGTACGAAGAAAGCACTACACGTTAAACCATGTATGAAAGCATACATTCATCCGTCATGCACCTGTAAAACTTAGCATTTGATTAGTAGGGGTTACTTCAACCGCGGGTTTTGTGACTCTAACTACTCCCTAGTGCTGCCGACACCACACTTCCTTTATTTAACTCAAGAGATTTAACATGCAGATTTTAAGAAGAGAAAGCTCTCATTTTATTGATTTAGAACAAATATTAAGTGGTTTGGTCGAGAAGAACCCTATGTCCTTTTAGTCGACGAGATGTGGCTTACAGATTCCTACGCAAAATACATCCTGACGGCATCTGCGTTCACGGGTCTTGGTAGATCATCCCCATCCATTCTGGTGAGCATTAGGGCCCCTCCCGAGAATGCGCTCTTGACAATGTATGGACCTTCATACTTTGGGGTCCACTTTCCTTGACTCTCCCCCTGATGAGGAAGAATTTTCTTCAACACTAAATCCCCGACCTTGAACTCGCGTGGCCGCACTTTCTTGTTGTAAGCGTTAGCCATTCTCTTTTGATATAACTGGGCATGACACATAGCGGCCAAGCATTTCTCCGAGATGAGATTCAGTTGCTCATATCTCACTCTTGCCCAATCTGACTCTTCTATTCCTGATTCAGCCAAGACTCTGAGGGAGGGAATCTCTACCTCAAGTGGTATCACTGCCTCCATGCCGTAGACCAAAGAGTAAGGGGTCGCTCCCGTAGAAGTGCGAATTACGATCCTATAAGCGTGTAGGGTGAAAGGAAGCATGTCATGCCAATCTTTGTTGGTGACTACCATTTTCTGGATGATTTTCTTCAAATTCTTATTTGCGGCTTCAACCGCGCCATTCATCTTCGGGCTGTAAGGTGAGGAGTTGCGGTGTTTCATCTTCCATTGTTGGCATAGATCATTGATCATCTTTCCATTTAAATTGGTACCGTTATCGGTAATGATCGTTTCGGGGACTCCATAGCGGCAAATGATGTTCTTCTCGATGAACCACATGGTCGTCTTTTGAGTAATGCTTGAGTAAGAAGCGACTTCTACCCATTTGGTGAAGTAATCGATTGCCACCAGGATGAAGCGATGACTATTGGAAGCTTTCAGATGAATCTGACCGATGATATCAATCCCCCACATCGCGAAAGGCCAAGGCGATGTCATGCTAAAAAGGGGTGCCGGAGGGACGTGAAGGTGGTCCGCGTAGACTTGGCACTTGTGGAATTTTCGGAAATAATCAATGCAGTCTCTTTCGATGGTGAGCCAAAAATAACCTTGCCTCATGATTTGCCTTGCCATCATATGTCCACTAGCATGCGTGGAGCAAACCCCTTCATGAATTTCGGTCATGATTTTCTTAACTTCGAGAACAGTGACGCAACGAAGTAAGGCCCCATCCACCTTTCTCTTGTACAACACTTCGCCATCAAGGTAGAAGTCCAAAGCCAAACGTTGGAGGGTTTTCTTACTACTTTGACTCGCCCCCGGTGGATACTCTCGATAATTGATGAACCGGACCAAATCGTGGAACCACGGATTCCCGTCGGGCTCATCTTCCAACGTGGCACAGCAGGCCGATGTTTCTTTTACTTCCACCCTCAATGGTTGCAGCATTATCCCACATTCTAATTTGAACATTGAGGCCAAAGTGGCCAATGCATCCGCGAAGCGGTTCTTGTCTCGATCGATTCGGTCAAACTTGGTTTCGTCAAATTCCCCCATGAGTTGGGTGAGCAACCTTTGATAAGGTATTAGCTTGGAATCTCGGGTTTGCCATAAATCTTGAGCTTGATAGATGACGAGGGCTGAGTCTCCAAAAAATTTCAACTTTTTCACTTTTAGGTCGATGGCTGCCATCAAGCCGCTAACACATGCCTCGTACTCGGTGACGTTGTTGGTGCACGAGAAATTTAACTTGCATGCTACGGGGAATTGCCGACCATCTGGGGCTATGACTACGGCGCCTACTCCCTTTCCTGAGAGGTTTACCGCGCCATCGAAGAACATGGTCCATCAATCATCCTCTTCTAAATCTTCCGTGATCTCGTCGTTGATTACCATGATATCCTCATCAGGGAAGTCAAACTTTATAGGCTCGTACTCATCCATGGCATTATCAGCTAAGTGGTCAGCGAGAGCACTTGCCTTGACCGCCTTTCGCGTCACATATATGATCTCGTATTCGGCCAACAAAACTTGCCATCTACAAATCCAACTTGATAAGTATGGCTTCTCGAAGATGTATTTCAAAGGGTCCATGCGAGAAATCAGCCACGTCGTGTGATATAACATGTATTGTCTGAGTCTTCGGGCACTTCATGCTAAAGCACAACAGGTTTGTTCCAAAGCAGAATAGCGCATTTCGCATTCGTTAAACTTCTTACTCAAGTAGTAGATGGCTTGCTCGCGTCTTCCGGAGTCATCGTGTTGCCCTAAGACGCACCCCATGGCGCTGGTTGTGACTGTTAAATAGATGAGCAAAGGGCGTCCTGGAGTAGGAGGGACCAGCACCGGTGGATTTTGTAGATATGTCTTGATTCTCTCGAAGGCCCTCTGACAATCTTCATCCCATTCAGCCTCTCCATTCTTTCTCAACATTTTGAACATTGGCTCACAAGTGAGTGTCAACTGGCTGATGAAGCGGGCGATGTAGTTAATGCGCCCTAAGAAGCTCCGCACCTCTTTTTTCCGTCCTGGGAGAAAGTAGCTCTTGAATGGCTTTCACTTTATCTGGGTCTACCTCTATGCCTCTGTTGCTGATAATGAACCCTAGCAATTTCCCGGATGTTACTCCGAAAGTACACTTGGTGGGGTTCAAGCGTAAATGAAATTGTCGTAATCTTTCGAAAACCTTCTTTAGGATATCTACATGATCTTGTTCTCCGCGAGACTTGGCAATCATATCATCGACATAAATTTCGACCTCTTTATGCATCATGTCATGAAAAAGAGTGACAGCGGCGCGTTGGTAAGTGGCACCCGCATTTTTTAATCCAAAAGGCATCACTTTGTAGCAAAAGGTCCCCCAAGGCGTGATGAAGGTTGTCTTCTCTCTATCTTCCGGAGCCATCTTGATTTGATTGTATCCTGAAAACCCATCCATGAAGGAGAACATGTCACTGTGAGCGGCGCTGTCCACTAGGATATCGATATGAGGGAGTGGGAAGTCATCTTTGGGGCTTGCTCGATTGAGGTCTCTAAAGTCCACACACATGCGGACCTTCCCGTCTTTCTTCGGCACAGGTACGATATTGGCGACCCATTCTGGATATTCGGCGACCTTTAAGAAACCCGCCTCTAGTTGTTTAGTAACTTCCTCTTTTATTTTTAAAAGGAGGTCTGGATGCATTCTTCGGAGTTTTTGCTTTACGGGCTTGAACTCGGGTTTTAAAGGTATGTGGTGTTCGACTATGCTAGGATCGAGACCGGGCATATCGTCATAAGACCAAGCGAATACGTCCGAGTATTCCTTGAGGAGGGAGATCATCCTTTCTTTCTGAGTAGAGTTTAAAGTCGTTCCGATATTGACGATTTTTCGATTTTCTTCGCTTGCCCCCAAGTTTATTTCTTCCAACTCCTCCTGATGAGGAATTATTTCTTTCTCTGAACTCTCAACTAAACGGGCCAACTCGTGCGGAACCTCACCCTCATCTTCGGTTGCGGCGAAAATTTCCTCATCGGTAAAGACATAGGGTGTATCAAGACCAATCGGTTTAACATTTATCCTGAAAAATAAAATGCGAAGAGTAAAAGACATTTGGAAAAAGGGTTAAACATATTTATTTATTTTTAAACCGAAGGGGAACGCAAGTTCCTATTAAAGACAACAAAACGTGCATACATATATATACATATATATATATTTTTTTTTTTAATCGAAGGGGAACGCTAGTTCCTATAAAAGGCAATAAAGCATGCATATATAATTACACGTGGACATCAGGAAGTGTGATGGCGGTCCAATTGCGCACTGGCCCCCAAGACTTCTTCACGAAAATGGCCAAGCCTTGAGATGACGCTTCTTCTCCGAGTGTGCAAACATGGAAATCCGAAGCCACACTGATTGTGGTTGAATTCGAGTTGACAATTTCAGCTGCGAAAGGGAAAGTGATTCTAATGTGTGGGATACTCATGCCATAAGAAGGCGTAGGACGCCCAAAGAGCTTGGCTAGCAGCTTCTCTTTCTTTTCCTCAGAGGCCCTCACGAGATCGGCCTTGGTTGGTTGATACCCCAACCCGAAGTGGTCCCCAAACTTCTTAGGCGGCGCTAGGCCCTTTGCTCCCTGTAGCATGGCTCCTAGCCTTTTCCCTAGCTGTGAGTTATCTTTCGACGTCACATGGGTAACTATCATGGCCTCCTTGGGAACTTGGGTTTTGACGATGGGCGATCCCTCCTCTATCCATTCTGCGTTAACTATTTCGAAAGCTTGGAATGAGCTCTCCATGGTTTCGGTAGCCTCGATGTAAGGCACGGATGAATGCTTTGCTAGAATCAAAGCCTCTTCTGCTCTTATGGTAATGAGGACGCCATCCTTTACATACTTAAGGCATTGATGCAAGGACGAGGGAACGGCCCCTGCCGCGTGGATCCAAGGTCGTCCTAAGAGCATGCTGTATGCGGGTTCGATTTCCATGATTTGGAACATCAAGGTAAACGTGTGGGGCCCTATTACCATATCCAAATCAAGGCTTCCGATAATCTCTCGGATGGTTCCGTCGAATGCGCGGGCCATCATTCCACTAGGCTTCAGAAGGGCCATGTCTATTGGTAACTGGGCGAGGACATGTTTGGGCATGACGTTCAGCGCGGACCTATTATCAATTAAAGCCTTGGCTATGACGTGGCCCTTACATTGCACCGTTATGTAGAGGGCTTTGTTGTGATTCGTCCCCTCGGGGTCAATTTCCTCTTCAGAGAAGGTGATGGTACTTAGAGCTTGGATTCTCCCTACGAGGTTTCCCACTCCTTCCACAGTGATGTCTTTAGTCACTAAAGCCTCATTCAAGACTTTCAAAAGGGATCGACGATGAGGTTCAGATGTGAGGATCAATTCCATTATGGAGATGCGAGCCGGAGTCTTCTTTAATTGTTCAATGACATTGAACTCGCTTCTTTTCATGATTTTCAGGAATTCAGCCGCATCGCTTTCAGTTACGGATTCATTCACCCCTTGCTCTTTTTCCACTATTTCCTCGGGAATCAATGGGCTTTTCCCTTTGGCTAGCCTTTGCTTCTCAACTTCTTCTGAAATGTAGCATCTCCCGGTGCGAGTCATGCCCCCAATGTTAAAGGTTTCGGCCTCTGATGTAGCGAAGGGAGGAGTTGCGATGACCGTGTATCCGTAGTCAAATGGGACGGCGTGCAAGTCTTTGCTAGGACTGTTCTGAGCGAACTTGAAGACTAGCTTGAAGGGCGTCGTGACGGGTGTCTCGGCTTGAGCTATACACTTGAAGGTGTATGGGGCGGGAGGTCCATCCCCCACAACACCGATTTCCTCTACCTCTGGGGTTTTCCTCCCAACTTGAATAACCCCAAAACTCACAAGTTGTTTCAATTTTTCCATAAAAAAGCCACAATCCCGGATTCCATGGTCTCTTGCTTGATGACAAAACAAACAAACACTCAAACCTTCCTGTGAGCGTGATATGTAACCACATTTGACTAATGTGGCGAAGAGCCTTTCCCGAGGTAATTCCAAGATGAGAGGGAAGGGATCCTTAACCTTTTCCAAGGAGATGGCGCTCACCCCTCCGCTTCCTTGGGTGTGATTTGGGAGAGGGTTGGTGGTGATGTTGGGCCCTTTGGCTACTCCTTCGAAGGAGACCCATCCACTTTTGATTAGTTGTTGCACCTTCATCTTGAAGGCATAGCAATTATCCATTGTGTGACCTGGAGCCCCTGCATGATACTCGCACTTTGCGCTGGGGTCATACCACTTGGGGTAAGGAGGTAGTATGGGTTGGGGAGGAATTGGCACAATTTGTCCAGCGGCTAGGAGGTGTTTGTAAATTTCCCCTGCGGGAAGAGGAAGGGGTGGTGGTGGTTCCCGCTGGAAATGGTTAGCTTGAGTTGTTTGGTTGCTAGGGTTCTTTGGCGGGTTATATGGTCTAGGTTGTGCGGGTTATGGCGTTTGTGGTGCGGGATATGGATAAGGTGGGAATGGCGCGGGGTACTGCGGAGCCACATTAGCAATGGGCATTGGTGCGGGAAAAAATGGTGATTGATATGGTGATGGTGCGTGGTACGGTGGTGGTGCAAAGGGTTGCCGATAGCTGGGCTGGTGAGATACAAAGCCGACCTCCTTTTTCACAAAAGGCACTTTCTTGGGTGTTGCTTCGGGAGCGACGATTCTCCCTGTCTTGATCCCCTGCTCAACTCTTTCGGCTATCAGGACCATGTCGGAAAAACTGTTCGATGGATTAGAGATGAGGTACGTGTAGTAAGGGCCTTTGAAGGTGTTCACAAAGATGGCTATGAGCTCTTTGTCGCTTAGTGGTGGAGAAATCCTAGCTGCTAGCTGCCTCCATCTTTGAGCGTAGGTTTTCACTATTTCGCCAACTTTTTTTTCGAGATCCTGAAGATTGGAGCGGTCTGGTGCCACCTCCATGTTGAACTTGTATTGCTTGAAGAAAGCATCAGATAGATCCCTCCAAGTCTTAATCTTAGCTCGGTCTAAACCCATGTACCAAGTCAAAGCATGCTTGGCCAAACTTTCTCTGAACAGATGGATCAGAAGAGGCTCATTGTGTATCATTTCGGCCATCTTATTGCAATAGGCCTTAAGGTGAGTCTTTGGGAACTCGACCCCCGTGTACTTCTCAAAATCCGGAACTTTGTATTTAGGAGGCATCACAATCCCTGGGACCATGCACATGTCTGCTGGCCCTGTAGGGTCAAAGGGGTCCGTTCCCTCAATGGCTCTGAGTCTTTCTTCCAGTAGGCTTAATCTATCAATACTTGGCCTCTCCATGACGACCATGCTAGGACCAAGGGGTAGTAGGGGTTCTGACGTGAATGGTGGTTGCGTCGGATTGACGAAAGAAGGACGAATTCCCGTAGGATTGGGGATCATGCCTTGAGTGTAGTGGCCCTGAGGAGGGCGAAGGCTTTGGGATCCCTGATGAATCTGAGTTTTACCAGGGTCCAAGGTGAGGTTGACTAAGGAATGTTGCAGAGCTGCAGTAGCTTCTTCATCTGTGTTGACTACAGGATTTGTGGTGATAGGTCCGACGAACGGACTATTCCACTGCCATTGACCCACGGGCCCTGCGAATGACTGGGGTACCGAAGGTCCAGCTATGGTGGATGAAGAAGGTCCCATCATCTGAGTAGGATCAAAATCGGGTGGGAACTCTGAGGTGGCTTCATCACGCTCTTTTTCGGCATGAGCAACCCTCTCTGTAGTAACCCTGACCTGCTCTTCTAACTCCGCTATTCTAGCAGCCAATCTCTCTTCTGTCTTCGCTTATTCAGCCATTTTTCGCGCTTGAAGTCTAGTCACGGGGAGCCTAGGGGGAGTAGTTTTCCTTCGAGGAGCTATTGTTAACCTGAAAAAAATGAAAAAAGGCAACAAAAGGGTTAGCATCGGTGATGCGATCCCGAGGCCTCCACACTGCTTATTCACTCTTCCGGCCACACTTTCACTTGATACTTTGAGGATGGATGAGAAGATGATACTTTGGTGAAGATATAAAGGAAGCTTTTATTCATTCCAACGACGCGACGCGATCTTGGATGCTACCAATGGAAACCCTTGAAGCCAAATGGCGCGAGTAGCTAATGTTATCATGCTCGGAAAATCTCTAAATCCGTAGCCCAAAAAGGTTTATTTTTGGTATGAACATACTTCAATCTGTTATCGATAACTTTCATGTTTTGGCCGAGTGGAGATTCTGAGTCCAACGCATTCATATTGGCCGAGACAAAAGATCGCGCGGCTGAGACCGAGAAAACTGTCCTCCTTATTCCTGAATTATTTGTGAGCGATGTGCTGCTCGGAAAAATTCCATTTTCGGTATGGAAACTCTTTATGGTGTTTTGAACATCTTTCGTGTTTTGGCCGAGTGGAAATTCTTAGCCGATTGTGTTCATATTGGCCAGAACAAAAGAACACGCAGCTGTGACCGAGAAGAAACGACTGTCCTTGCGCTTAGAATTTTTTTTTGTGAAATATTGGTCGCCCAGAACTTCATGAAAGTTTTTAGAGTTGAACTTCAACATGTTGGGAACATCTTTCATGTTTTGTCTGAGTGGAAACTCCGAGCCTATCATCTCCGTTTTGGCCAAGACAAAAGATCGCGCAGCTGGGACCGAGTAGCAGCTGCCCTTGCGCTTCAAAATTTTTTTGTGAAAGATTGACTATCCAGAACTTCCTGAACTTTGGTGGGGATGTATTTATATGTGTGGTGAACATCTTTACTGTTTTGGACAAGTAAATATTTGGAGTAAATTTCCTCGATATTGGCCAAGGAAAAAGAGGGTGCGGCTGGCCGTGAAGAAGCAGTCATCTTTGCGTTCTGAATTTTTTCATGAGAGATGTGCTATTCCGAAAATTATGAAATTTGGTAAGGGTGGAGTCTTATGTGTTATGAACATTTTTTGGGTTCTCTTGGTTCTCATCAATCTCTTTCATTTTTTCGGAGGCATATCTGGCAACCTCAGCAGGATCAACAGTCCTACCGTGGCACCGATCTGCGAAACCAGTGGCAAAGGCTTGTGCGGTTTTCTTCTTCCACCAAGTCACCTTCGACGAAGTCTTCGTCAAGTCAGCATCGCGAGATGATATTTCTTCAAAAAGAAGGGAATTCTTTTTCCTTTCAGCCACCAACTCAGCTTCCAAAGCTTCCATTTTGGCTTTTCCTTTAGACTTCTCCCGAGCAAGGTCAACACGATACTCATGCAGTTCAGCTTGAGTACGTTTCTGGAGTCGCGTCAGCTCTTCCACTTTGGCCAAGGCACCAGGGTCTTGGAACTGCTTACTGAGGGCCTTGATAAAGTAATGAAGTTCCCGAAAGGCGGCAAAGCAGTTATTCATGGCGCGTACACGTTGAATCTCAGGAGGAAGCTGCAGTAGCATATTCTCATCCTCAGAGGAACGGAACATCTCGCAGGCTAAGATAGCCGTGGGCTGGTCCCGCGATAAGGGGTCTGATACACCCAAGGCACGGAACCCCTCAGTCCCAAATTTTGATAAATTTAGTCGATGAGAAGGGGCTCCTTGGGGCCCATCAAGAGAGAGATTAGCAACAAAGGAAGGGGTAGAATTACCGTCCGAACCGCCAATATCTCGAATCAAAGTAAGGAACAACGGACAAGGAGACCTTGGTGAAAAGCTAAAAGAGCCAGTACTTCCCTGGACTGGCGACACCACGTCAGGAATGAAGGAACCAATGGGCGAGTGAGGAGGCTCCATGACGGGAGTAAAGTCTGCCACGGACGGCGGTGTCATCACAGTAGTGGAAACCCCGTTGGGGTGAGAAGATCCTGGAGTCGAGGAGGTGTCGCCCAGTGGCGCAGTAACCTTTCCAGTAACATCAGAAGAAGTGGCAGCGTGAGGGGCGACAGGAGTTGTGACACCAGTAGGGGTGGGCTGAGCAGCCATCTTTGCCACTCGAGTCTCGCCCTCCTCCCTCAGCCTCTTTCGCTGAGCTTCGGAGGTTGGGCGAAGACTCAACTCTGTATCCATGTCCTCCATATCCTCAACCCTGTAAGAAAAAATCTTTGTCTCAGTTAGTGGCGAGCTAGAGCTGGATCCTCTCTTCCGAGTTGGCAACCAATTCTCCACGAAGCGAGAAGCGTGAGTAGAAGTACCGCTCTCCCTTGAAAGTGCCACGTTCGAAGCTCTTTTCTTTAGGGGCATGTGGTGGTCAGCCTGAGTCCCAACAAAAGTGGAAGGAACTGTCGTGGGAGACGATATAACTGTCGGAGGAGCGTCACCCTTGGAAAGTGGACGAGCGGCAGTCTCCCCTGCGAAAAATTATGTTAGTAAACGAGGGACAAGTAAGATAACGACAGAGCCCAAAAAAACTCACTTATGGTACACTCAGGCAAAGGCCTATACAAGGCAAAGTTTCGAATTTGGAAGGACGACTCCATTTCCAGCAAGGCGTTGGCCTGACTTAACTCTTCCCTAGACAGAGGTACTGGCTTCACCCAATCAACAACATCCAAGTAAAAACCAGAATGCCACAGACGAGAGGGTAATTCAATAATGAAGAAACTATTCTTCCAGTCTTCGATGTTTTCCTCAAACCCTTGAAATCTTCGCCAGAAAGGCTTAACAAGGGCATCACCCCACCTTGGGGTAATATCAACCAAGCTGTTGTGACAGACTAGAGTCAAAAACTTGCGAAACAAAGCGACAGAGGGAATGAGAATATCTTTCAACTCATAGGCACGGAGGAAAGCATAGATGCCACTCCACGAGGCAGGGGTGATCTGTGTAGGGTTAAGCCCATACACGCGCAATACGCTCTCTAGTGTGTCATGAACAGGGAGGCGGAACCCATATTGAAACATCTTAAAATAAAGTATCCTACGAGTCCCCAAAAGCCTGCTGTGGAGCCTCGTAGTGATATTAGGAATAGTGGCGCTATAACCGTTGGGGAAAGTAATGTAATTGCCCTCTAACTTGAGGCGCAAAACAGTGGGGCAGGTAAAGATACTAGGGGTGTTTTCGATCTCAGGATCTAGAAAGAGTGCCCCAGGATTAACTAGAGAGCTGGACTGAGATCTTGTGCGAGGCATGACAGATAAGTAGCAAAGGAAAATCAAAGCAAGATTGAGCAAAATACCTTGAGAAAGAAGACTGAAATGAATAGGTGGATCGTCTGGATACGAACGAGAGAATTTCCTTAGAGCGGTCGAGAAAGCGAAGAGAGATGCGGAATTTAAAAGGAGAAGTAAAAGGGTAGAAAGAAGGAGCAAATTTCCTTTTAAAAGAGACGGCTGGAAATCAGACAGCCAGGCTGCCCGTTGCAGCAAGACACGTGTAAAATAAATGCGACACGTGGAAATACTCTGAGAGAAACTTAAAGTCAAGCACTCGCCTCGAACCTCGCAAAGGAAGAATCGTGAATAGCAAGAAGTTAAAAAAGAAGGTTGAATGAAGCGATAATTGGCTGGCCAGCGTCAGTTACCCTATGAAACGGTGCAGTGCAGAGGTAAAGAAGGGAAAGAAAAATATCATATTTATTCATTTATTTAAAAGGCCAGCGACATCTACAAGAAGCGCGACACACGGGTGTCAATCCTCGTTAGCCCAGTCCATGTCATAGCAATAATCATAGTCCTTTGGAGACGAAGGCAACCCACTGTTATAGGGAGGAAAAGGTTTGTCAATCCTGCAGGGCCTTCGGCCGGGCTTAGGCACAGGGCTCGTCGCGGGAGCAGTCTCCTCTATCGAAGTGACGCGGGAGCCCTCCCCCATAGTAAATGCTACCAGCCTCGAGTTAGCGTTTTGAGTAGAGAATCTCTCCTCTAAAGGAGGACAAGGGGCAGACAATGACGCTTCATCGCCTTTCTGCAGTGCGAGGTAGTGAGGCTCATACTCGACAAAGAAAGATTCAAAGGTTTTCTTCTTCGTTTTCCTTGCATCCCTGCAACCTCGGCATTTGGCAGGGCACTGGGCAGGTCTCCATGGAGGTGAGGAAGGAGGATTATCGGAATCTGGTGAAGTTGGAGGAGTCGGGGGAGAGTCACGAGTAGCAGTATACAAAAAACGTGAGTCAGCCATAAGAATATCTGCAATAGTAAGAAAGAAAAGAGAAGAAGAGGGATGAACAGGAAAAGGGAAAAGAGCCCCATTATATAGCCAAGGCAGGGAGGTGCTCCTGCCTTTTCGCGCATTTTCGAGGATAATCAATGCGATCAGATGCAACGACCATTGGGGGAAAGATCTGATTTCATAATTACAACTGTTGAAAGTCTGCGCCAACCAAAAGGCACCGAGATTGTTGCCCAATCCGTTAGCACTGAAGAAACGACGTAAAATAAATTCGGAGCAGTTGGGACTGGGGAGACAAGTTCGTTAGTATGTACCGGTCAAGCAGACGAAAAGGTGCGAGATCCCGAGGGACGCTAAACACACAGTTAATGGGTGCGGAGGTTATTTTTCAAGCAAGATAGCCTACGAGGAAGAAAAATATCGACAACGCGGCAATCTAACGAGGAAAAACATTTTATTTATTTAAAGGGCCTAACGGCCCGAGATTACAAAAGGTAGCACCAAGAGAAACACAAAGAGGCCTAGCAGAAAGGTCCCCACCGCTGGTCAGGCATTCGACCCAGCGTCGTCATCCTCTCACTCCAGGAAGGGAATATCCCTCAGGGTATCCGCCAGAGTGGTCAGTTCGGAAGAATAAGCCCTCATGCCCTTCAAGCAACACCCCAGCAGATCCTTCCTGCGCTGTAGCATGGCCATAAGTAGCTGAATCTGGGAAATAGCTACTGACAGCTTCACCGCTTTCTCCACGGGGCTGAAGTCTTCCATGGTGACAGCAGTCTGCCTAGCCTGCAGGGGAGTCAGCATCCCCTAGAGTTCCAAGATATCCTCCGAAGTCTTGGTACTCAGCGCACCCAGGAAATCAATGTCCGCCTGAGTCAGGTTCCTTAGCGTGTGAGTTTTAGAGAGCAGAAATTTTTTGGTGACTTCGTCCATTGTATGAAGAGAGAAGAAGAAAGTTGAGAAAGTTGTGAAAACAAGTGCAGAGAAAAGGCCTATTTATAGACACAGGGAAAAGGAGAGGCGTTCTAAAAAGACGCGCGTATCGACTGTCGAGCCCTCATTAATGCAGAAACCACTGAAGAGGTAAGACTGAAGAAGAGGTAGTAGCCCTTGGTAAACACTCGGTGATAACAATTCACCTAAAAGAAAGGGTATTTTCGTCCATCACCCGGCGGGAGGACGCCTAGCTACTGTTTCGTACCACCGCGGTAGGGACAAGATCGCTACCTTCCCCAAAGGCTAACGCTACAAGGGCTAACGGGTCCCTATCGGCTCCTCTCACGGACCTCACGGATGGCTCAAGGAGTTATCTTACCCCCAGAGGAAACCACGCGTCAGGAGTATCGCTCCGGCCGTTATCCTACCGTGGCAATATCTACCTGCATACCTACCGCCAAGGTAGCGTATCGTGATAAGGGCGAACCACAGACCCTAACGCGAGCGATAGCTCCGTACCCGTTTACTCGGGCGGGAACGCCCCTTTTCTTCTATAAATACCTCCCCCACAAAGGAGGCAGGTAAGCATACTCAACTGGCCAAAACTCTGCTAATTTCAGTACACATACTGACTTAAGCATCGGAGTGTTTCCGCCGGAGGCCCCCTCCGGTGCATTGCAGGTACTGTGGACCGTCGCGTACACTGATCTGAGAAGAACCGCTCCGCCATACATCCTTCGGCAGAAGACAAATAATTATCAAATTGGTGCTTTCATTGAGAGCTTTGGTTCTATTAAGTGAGCATCCTTAATAACCAAGCTCCTCCTCCCCGAAGCTAGAAGGATTATGGCCTCAGAGTCAGATCCGACGCTGTCCCGAACTTCCAACATCCCATACAACACCCGCAGATGCCTGTTTCCCTTCGCTACCTCTGATGTCCCCACCCCAGGGCAGGACGTCACTACAGGAGACTTGGACCCTCTTCCTGGGTCATGTTCGGAAGAAGTTACCTTCCAGATTTGCTCTCCCTTCTCCCACATAGCAGGAACCAGCCATCCTACCCTCTAGGTGGGAAGATCTATGATAGGAGAAGCGAACAACCCTTTAATGAATTCAATAGTTGCTCTCCAAGCTCAACTGGATCAGCTGACAGAGATGGCTGCTGGATTTACTCCTCACGCCTCAAGACCTGGTGTGTCCTCCCATGTGGTTTTCACTCCAACCATTGTCACCGAACGACCCTTATCGCCCCAACATTCTAGGGCGCTCCCGTCCTCATTACCTTTCCCCTTGGCCCCCATAAACGTTCCCCCATTCACGCGCGGACCTGCTGATCATTCTGGACAATACAGGGGAGGAATATCTATCCCCGAAGTAGTCCGCCAGCGTGATGAATATAGAGAGCCCTGGGATGAGCGAAGGGGGGATATAGTGAGAGATCCATCTCCTAGATACAGTGAGAGATCTAGCAGCAGAAGTTGACGAGCTCAAACTCCGAGGAGCCGTAGTCGTTCTCCTAGGAGACACCAGGAATATGACCCTCAAAATCCCAGATACGACGCTGAAATTCCACATCAGCGTCAGCCTCGTAGGATCCCCGATGCTAACGTGGGTCATCCGTTCAGCTACCGTGTCAGGCACCACAGAGTCCATCGACATGTGAAACTCCCAGCAGAATCATATGATGGCACAAAAGATCCCATTTCTCACCTCAATAAGGTGAAGGATTTCGTGCAATTCCAAACGCGCAGTGACGCAGCATTGTGTCAAATTTTCATAATGACGTTGTCAGGAGTGGCACGTCTATGGTTCGAAGGGCTCCCCGCTGGGTCTATCGATAATTTCTCTCAACTGGAAGAAAAATTCAAAAGTCAGTTTAGCATGGCTATTCCTATCAGAAAGTCAGCAGCTACGCTGTTCGATATCCATCAAAAACCACAGGAATCGTTGAACGACTTCTTAGGTCGCTTTGATCTCGAAATGTCCCTAACGCCAGGGGTCACTATCGATTTTGCGATTGAAGCCCTGAAACGCAATTGTCGATACGACAAACTGAAAGATACGCTAACGGTGGACCCACCAACGACCCTGGATGCGTTAAGGCTGAAAGCGCATAACTATGCGAGAATGGAAAAGGAAGAAAATAGAGAATGGATCCGAGGCATGCCGACGGACCCATATGTGGCCCCTAACATCCTGAACAGCAATGCCCCTGACGCTAAACCCACCGAGGATCTCGGGCAGCGGAAAGAAAATAACACTAAGACCTCTAACCGGCAAAGAGGTAATTTCTCAAAGGGGAGACCTGGAGGATCCCCCACTCGGAAGCAAACAGACCCGTCGAAAGGCCGAATATACGATCCTGACCTCCCGTCTCTCATACTCCCAAGGGCTGAGATCTTAGCAATAGTCCAACAGAGAAATTTACCTATCCGCTACCCAGCTCCCGTGAAACCAGGAGTAATCATGGGAGGAAGAGAAAATGCATACTGCAAATTCCATAAGGTCAAGGGACACTCAATAGATGTATGCAGAGAGTTAAAATCAGCTATAGAGCGATTAGTCGAAGAGGGCTACCTTGGAGAATTCGCCACAAAGGCAAGGGAGGAAGCCAGAAATAATCCAACTGGAAATACAACCGAGCAGAGGCAAACGCCCTCGCACGCTACAGGGGCTAACACAGTTCCCCTCGGGCCAAACAGAGAAGCGCTCGCTATCGATAGCGACCAAATGCCCATGATAAATATCATCGCGGGGGGGCACCCTATTGCGAGGAAATTATGCCACAAATGCCCAATCCTGGAGAGAAGCGCAAACGGGAGAGCGTTCAAACAAAAATCGAGCCAATAAGTGCCTTAGACATAATGATATTGTCTTTTTCAGAGGAAGACGAAAAAGGCATCGTTTTCCCGCATAATGATGCGATGGTTGTAACGCCTGTCATTGGAAGTCATGGGGTAAGAAGGACCCTTATCGATAACGGGAGTGCAGTGAATCTATTCTCGTTGGAAGCATACAACTTGATGAAACGACCTGACGGTGAGCTATCGTCCTGCACGAGGCCAATTATTGGGATTGATGGAGTACCGATTCCGGTAGCAGGAATAACATCCCTGCCGGTGTACTTCCGGGAGGACACATCCAAACGCTCCGAAGAGCTACTATTTCTGGTCGTAGACCTAACGTTACCATATAACGCCATTTTGGGGCGACCTTTCCTTAATCGTTTTGGAGTGGCCATATCTCAAAAACACCTGCGGATGAAATATCCCTCATGGGACGGCGTGGTCTCAATCAAAGGGGACCAAAAGCTGGCAGCCGAATGCTACTTACTCATGACTCAAAGGAGATGTGACCGCTATGTTTGCGTGGCGGACGACCCTTTCGATGACAAAGAAGAAAAGCGCACTCAGCCGCTAGATCAGATGATATCACTCCCTATCGGTAAAGATAGTGAAATGAATCTCTTAGCCAGTGAGAAACTAAGCCTAGAAGAGAACGCGCAGTTAATCCGGCTGTTGAGGAAATGCAAGGGAGAGTTTGCGTGGAAGCCAGCAGACATGCCCGAAATCTCTCGGGAGGTTGTGGAACACCGGCTAAACGTTAGTCCTGAGGCCAAACCTGTCCAACAAAGGCGACGTGCTTTTTCGTCGGAAAAGATAGCCGCCATCGAAAAAGAATTGCTAAAGCTCACAGAGGCGGGGTTCATTCGAGAAGTCCAATACCCGACCTGGCTAGCCAATCCTGTGTTAGTCCCAAAGCCTAACGGGGACTGGCGCATGTGTATAGACTTTACTGACCTAAATAATGCCTGTCCCAAGGACTGCTATCCCCTTCCGCGAATAGATCAGTTAGTCGATCAAACCGCTGGGTATACTTATCTAAGCTCCCTAGATGCGAATTCCGGATATCACCAAATCCCTATGGCTGTAGAGGACGAAGAAAAAACTGCCTTCATTACTCCCAGGGCTACATACTGCTATAACGCAATGCCGTTTGGGCTAAAGAATGCCGGTGCAACGTTTCAGCGTTTGGCAAACAAAGTTTTTGAAAATCAAATCGGGAAAAATGTAGAGGCCTACATAGACGACATCTTGATTAAAAGTCGGAGTTTCAGAGAACACCTCGCTGACTTGGAAGAGGTTTTCAATGTGATGAGAAAGCACAAGATGAAGTTAAACCCGCGGAAGTGCATGTTTGCATTCCAAACGGGAAAATTCTTGGGCTATGTGGTCAACCGGAAGGGCATCCAACCCAACCCGTCAAAGATAAAAGCCATCCAGGATATGATATCCCCGCGAACTGTCAAAGAAATAGAGAAGTTAACCGGGCGCATCATTGCGTTGGGGCGATTCATATCTAAGCAAGGCGAGAGATGTTTGCCTTTCTTCAAAGTCATCCGCAACAAGTCTCCCTTCGGATGGACAGAGGAATGCGAGAAAGCGTTTGCAGGACTAAAAGCTTACCTATCATCAGATTTAGTGCTAACGAGACCCGAGCCCGGTGATGAGCTATATCTATACTTGGGAATAGCCGACGAGGTAGTCAGCGCCGTCCTCGCGCGATGTGAAGGGCACGTGCATCGTCCTATATTCTTTGTGAGTCACATATTGAAAGATGCCGAATTGCGATACGCTCCTATCGAGAAGATAGCACTCGCTCTAGTACAGGCCACGCGAAAGATGGATCGATACTTCCAAGCCCACCCCGTCATCGTACTTACGGATCAGCCGTTGAGAAGAATCTTCAGAAAACCTGAGTCTTCAGGAAGAATGTTAATTTGGGCTATCGAACTTGAACAATACGGGCTGCAATACAAAGCTAGACCGGCCGTTAAAGCCCAAGCGTTAGCTGACTTCATAGCTGAGTGCACATTCGCAAAGGACACAAAGATAGACCTGTTGGAGGAAGAAGCGAAAAATTCATGCCTACCGTCTCCAGAGACATATACAGATACATGGGTCATCCACGTGGATGGAGCAAAAAATCAAGAATTAGCAGGCGTAGGAGTTTTCTTAGCTGGACCAAACGGCCTGGAGATGCGATACGCCATCAGAATCCTGCAGCCATTGTCCAACAATGCGGCTGAATACGAAGCGATGCTGGCGGGACTCAGAATCGGAAACAGTTTCTCCATCGAAGCCACCCTCGGTATGGAGAAGGAAGACAGAACACGTTTAAGGATCCGAGGAGATTCCAAGTTAATAATGGATCAGGTCCTGGGGAATTCCCAAGCCAGAGAACCCATCATGGCCCAATACTTAGCCAAAGTGAAACATGAGCTGTCAGAGATACAGGAAAAAGGCACCCTGGTTACCTTCGAGCACATTCCTAGAGAAAACAATGGAGAGGCCGATAGCCTCGCCAAAATGGCAGCCAATCCGGAAGCCTCAATACCCAGAGACGTACGCTATGGAGAACTGTCTACACCCTCTTTCATGGAAGAGCAGGCATCGCTCTATGTGGAAGAAATGGAAAATGATTGGAGGATCCCAGTGATAGAATATCTGAAACATGATAAGCTACCGGGAGACCAGACAGAGAAGAAGAAAGTCCTAAAACGGGCAGCACGATGCACATATTATAACGGAGAGTTAATACGAAGATGCTTCTCCCATCCGGCCGCTAAATGCATAACAGAACAAGAAGGCTTGCATGTGTTACGAGAAATTCACGAAGGGATATGTGGCATGCACATCGCCAGCGGCACTCTGGCAGCCCAAGTCTTTCGGTCGGGATTTTACTGGCCCACCATTCGACGAGATTGTCATAACTTCGTGAAAACCTGTCAGAAATGCCAGGAATATGCTAAGATTCCTCGAAAACCTGTTGTGCCAATCTCAGAAATAGTGGCTCCGTGCCCGTTTGCAAAATGGGGGATTGACATCCTGGGCCCGTTTCCAAAGGCCAGATCTCAGTTAAAATTCGTGGTCGTAGCGGTAGACTACTTCACAAAGTGGGCCGAAGCCGAGGCGTTAGCTACCATTACCACCGAAAAAATTTGGCGTTTCTTCAAACACCAAGTCATCATGAGATTTGGAGTACCGCGCGTGCTAGTCAGCGACAACGGGACACAATTTACAAGCCAGTTCTTCAGGGATCAGTGTGCGGAGTTTCAGATAGAGCAAAGATTCTCCTCTGTGGTACATCCCCAAACCAACGGCCAGGCGGAAGTAACTAACCGCAGCATCCTTAGTGGCATCAAAAGAAACTTGGAAGGGTCCAAGAAGAAATGGCCAGACGAATTGCCATATGTGCTATGGGCCTATCGCATGACTGTCAAGGCCAGCACGGGAGAAACCCCGTTCGCGTTAGCATTCAGAACTGAGGCTGTCACACCAGTCGAGATTGGCATGATGAGCCTCCGGGTGGCTCACTTTAAAGAAGAAAACAATGAAGAAAGGTTACGAGCTAACCTCGATACTCTACCATAAATACACGAGGAAACCCTCCTGAAAACTCTGCACCACAAGAGAAAAATGGCACAATATCACAACCGGCAAGTGAGGGAGCGATTGCTCAAAACGGGAGATTTAGTGCTCAGAGACAAGCGGGCGGCAGGACAACGTATGGGAAAACTCAGTCCAAATTGGGATGGACCGTATCGTGTCACCCACATTGTGGGAAAAGGAGCATACCACCTGGAAACGCTCGAGGCAACGCCCCTGCAGAACTCCTGGAACATCGCTCGACTGAGGCTATACCACGCCAGGAGCTAATCGGGTAACGTCGAAGTTATTCTAATAAATGAATATTGAGATATTCACCGTGCGTTTGCTACTGGTAATATGCAGGTAGCGAAGAATGCCAGGGGTGAAAATCCTATCCTTGTGATGGCTGGTCTTGATCAGACAACTCCTTAAGACGAGGCACGCCTGGCATAACAAGGCGTTTGGGAGTGAAAATCCTATCCTTGTGGTAACCGTGCTCACATAGGCGGCCCATTAAGACGAGGCACGACCCCAAACGGCTCCCCGGAGTGAAAATCCTATCCTTGCGGCAACCGTGCTCACATAGACGGCCCGTTAAGATGAGGCACGCCCCGGAATCCTTGGGAGTGAAATCCTATTCTTATGGTAACCCCATAAGGAGAGGCACACCCCAAGGAGAGACCAACTCCGTCCTGGAAGTGAAAATCCTATCCTTGTGGTAGCCGTGCTCACATAGACGGCCCATAAAGACGAGGCACGATTCCACAGACGCGAGGTACAACGCTTGGGGGTGAAAAGTCCTATCCTTGTGATGGCTGGTCCTGATCAGACAGCTCACTAAGACGAGGCACTCCCCAAAGCCTATCTGTGGCGGAAAGAAACAAAGACATCCCAACTAGTAGCCGCGCGGTTGATACCCGGTGAAGCGATGTTGGAGCCTATCTGTGGCGGAAAGAAACAAAGACATCCCAACTAGTAGCCGCACGGTTGATACCCGGCGAAGAAACGTGGGAGCCTATTTGTGGCGGAAAGAAACAAAGACATCCCAACTAGTAGCCGCGCGGTTGATACCCGGTGAAGCGGCGTTGGAGCCTATCTGTGGCGGAAAGAAACAAAGACATCCCAACTAGTAGCCGCGCGGTTGATACCCGGCGAAGCAACGTGGTAGCCTATCTGTGGCGAAAAGGAATAAAGAAATCCTAACTAGTAGCCGCGCGGTCGATACCCGGTGAAAAGATGAATGGAGAAATGACCATACTGCAACAACAACGTTGAAACAGACGAAAAGCCCCCTCTGACAGCGAGGGACAGTAGGAATATGAGTGCAGCAGATGCGGAAGCAACGCTGATTTACTCTCAAAAATGCTATCGGAGGATATAATGGCAATGCTACTCGAACGCAGCTGATGAAAAGCAAACGGCATACAACCCGAAATTATGTGTCTATGGAGACCTAACGCCAAACGTCCCAGGCGAACAAGTGATTAAATGGCATTATGAAGAAAAGCAAATAAAGAACTTCTGTCCAAAAAGAGTGGATTAGCCGAGTCAAGGCCGACATCGTTTAAAATTACAAAATAAGGATGGGGCCATCAGCCACAAAATGTAAAACATCTAAATAACAAAAAGCCTAAAGATTGGGCGGTGCGTTGACCCCTCCTTGCTGAGCAGCCTTCCACTGGTAGAAACTACTATCATTAATGGCTGAGGCTCTCTTGTCGAAATACGCAGAAAGATCCTCAATACGGAGCTCCTCAACTCCATAATGATGCATCACGGCTTCTGACATGACTCCCCCACCCTGCTCAAAGTACCAACGGTTCTTCTCAGCGTTAAGGGAGGAATCGGCAGATAGCTCGGCGTTTTTCTATCTCTCCTGGCGTAGGCTATTCTCCTCCTGAGAGAGGCGTAGGGCCAAATCAGCACGTTGTCTCTTCTCTTCCTCCAAAGCCAACTTAGCGGCCTCCAACTCTTGTTTCACCGCGGTAACTTCTCCCCGAGCAGTCTCCATACCTTTGTTGGCAGCAGCAAGGGCATTTTCAAGACGTTGTCGCTCCTCCAACAGCCTGCTTATCTCTCCCCGCCCGTTAGCTGCAGCCCTGGCATTCTCCTCATCCATATAGTGAAGATGGCAAAGCATAGAAAACGCCTGAGAGCGAAGGAGATTGATGCGCCCCTGATCGCCCCGAGCCACAAAGGTATCTCTCTCTCTTGGAAGAGACAAAATCTCTGCTACCAGATAAGCGGTAGAGGAAAACACGGTCTCAGGATCGGCATCGGCAGGAAACTGCAGAATACTGTCCCTAAAGGAGCGCAAGTTGACGTGATGAGTCAGCATGAGAGGAGGATCATAGGAAGAAATACCAGCCATTAAGGCAGGAGCGGGCCCACCCCTCACGATAGGTGGATGAGGCATCGGAACAAAGAACAACGCACCAGGAGAAGCTGGCCGGCTAGAGAGGCCTTCCGCGTTAGGCATCGAGACCTCATTGCCTCCGGGCACCTCAGGATTAAGGGCATCAGAATCATAGCCCGTTGGGGGTGTGCGCAGAATGAATCGGGGAGCCAGGAGGCACATGGGGTTCACCGCCAAAATCAACGGGTTCCGGTTGATCAGTAGACATACCCCCGCCTCCAAGAACATTTGAACTATGATGGGCAGCCGAAGAAGAAGGGCTAGTCTGAAGATCATAGCGAGCCTTCTTCTGACGCTCGCGAAGGACATCTGCGATACCCATATCTCCCTCGGAGGTAGAGGTGGCAGAAGCAGCAACGACTTCCTAAATAAGGCAGAACGTGATAAGGAAATCATGTACAAAGAAAGAGAAAGTCCCAAAAGTAAGAAAAATGCTCACCTGAGCGGTGGAGGACGCAAGAGGAATCCCAACAGGAATCGGACCAACCGTAGCCTCTGAAGAAACAACAGTCTGGGACGAAACGGATGGGGCAGCACGAGCTCTCCTAGGCCTTTTCTGTCTCACAACTCGAGTACCCGTAACACTAGCGGTGGCCTCCCCTTCCTCAGCGTTAGCGGCAGCAGCAGCCCTAGCTTCAGCGATAGCTTTCTTCTTCGCCTCCTGTTTCCTCCTCCTTCGGAAATACTCGGGCTCCCAACCAGGCGGAGGCACTGCACAATCACAAAACGTTAGCGTTAGTACTTCTTGACAAACGCAAAAGAAAAAGGTTAAACACTCACCCTTCTTGCACTGTTCCACGGGCAACCCGTTAGCCACTTTTCGGGCATCAACGCTAAAATCAAATTGAAGCAGCGTCTTCAACCAACCATCCTCCGGGTCGGAAAGGGGTTTCCGATGACGCCAAGCCCCATCTTTAATTGTCTCGTTGAAGCCAGCCCTCCACAACGGCTCCGGCAGATCAACAATAAAAAATTCCTCTTTCCAGTGAGGAATAGATGACTCAATACCCATAAGTTTCCAGGTAAAGGGCTTCAAAGAACCGTCTTCGTAGTGAGGCGATATCAAGATCACCCCTTTACGGGAATATAACTGAAAAATGTCATGGAGCAACGCTAAAGTGGGAGATTCTATCCCCTTGAAACGGCACAGTGCGGCAAAGGCACTAACAACGCAAATCGCGTTAGGACTTAACTGAGCCGGAGCCAGATCAGAATCAACCAACAACAATTTTACGAGCGGGTCAAGAGGGAGACGAAACCTATGATCGAAAAGCTTAGCGTACATCATTCTACTATTTCCGGGCAAAATGCTGTTTAGTCGAAGCGACTCAGAAGCAGGATGCACGGGATATTCCTTGGGAAATCGTGCAGAAAACCCAGCAAGCCTACGGTTAATTAAGGGCAACGTGTACAAAGAAGTGGGAGTAGTATCAATTACTTCTTCCCCGGAGGACCGTTGGGGGTCTCCTTCTTCAGAGGATTTCTTAGTCCTAGCCATGGCCAACAAAGAAGAAACAAGGAGAAGAAAAAGACGTGTACCTTGTACCTTCGTGAAAGAGAACGCGAGGAGTCTTGAACTAGAAAGAGAGAGCGGCGCAAAAGTATTTATCCAAAGGCAACAGCGTATAAGGAAAAGATAGAAAAAGAAAAAGAGGGTAGAAGAAACAATAAGTATAACCCTGAAAGGACACGACCAGTCACCGGCAGACACGTGGCAAAGTAGCGCGTCATAAAATAAGGCACGCGTCAGAAGGTGCAAATTTGAAACTAGGACGAAACGCTTCTGCATTCGCAACTCCCTTGGAGACGCTTGCTCCAAACGCCTCCCTATAGAAGGACACGTGTCTTCTTTCATCATTACCCTTCAAGTCGCATTAAGTGAGGGACAGGGAGATTGATTAAAAAACATAAAAAGCAGCGCTGGCCTTGCCAAACGATGCGATGGTACGAAGAAGATAAAGAAGGAATAACGGTAATGTCACGACGAATCATCCAGAACGACAAAGGATACAAGGCGTTAGCATTATTACAAGAGAAACAATGTTCGAATGGGTTTTCAAGAAATAATAAAAGAAGAGACGACAACAAGAAAAGCAAGGAAAGGCCCAGGCACTATCGCTAACGTTAGGCTTTCTCCCTCGAAGGGTCAGAAGAACCGCTGCCACCTTTGCTAATCTCACCCATCACGAGAGAGATGTAATCAGCTACCTGGGCTGGATCCAAAGGGTCACCTTTGAAATGGGACGCAAACCCAGAAACGAAGGCCTCCAGAACCCTTTTCCTCCATAACTCTTCCTCTAATGGCGCCCTAGCAGCCCCCTCATCTTGGGCGAGCATCTCTTCGCAGAGAATGAGAATCTTCTTCTTTTCTAGCGCCAATTCCGCCTCCAGAACTTCTATCTTGGCTCTCCCGATAGACTTTTCCCTGTCCAATTCCGTTTGGGATGATTCACAGAGGCGCGTCAGCAACCTAGAATGCTCCACCGCCTTCTCAAGCTGCACCTTCGCAGCACGCAACGCGCTGGAAAAATTGCGGGACTCGCGATCGTGAATCTCGAATTGATAATTCAGATGGCGGAAAAAGTCCAGAGAATCATTCAGAACGTGGCGAAAGCGTACCGAGGGAGGAAGTTGAAGAAATTCCTCTTTCTTTTTTTTCGAACTCAGCATCTCTCCTACCAAGGGTGCAGTAAACTCATCTCGAGAAAAAGGTTGGGGAACCCCGACAGCGCGAAGGGCATCAAAGCAAAACCCTTCAAGATTCATACGGTAGGCCGGGGCCCCGTTAGGGCCAAGATTGATCGAGGAAGGCGGAGAAGAGCCCTGAGGAAAAGTACTCTTGAGAGGAGTAAAAAACAGCTGCGGAGTAACCACAGGCGGTAGCTCAGCAGTCGAATTCGCCACGGGAGGTGTGACCACTACGTTAGGAATGCAGTGAGCAATCGGAGAGTCGGGAGCGTCAGCCATGGGTGGAGGACATTCCATTGGCGGGGCCTCTCCCTCAGTAGAACAAGTTTTCTCCAACGCCTCAGCGGCTCCCGTTGGCAGAGAGGCGCCTGCCTCAGATGAAACAGCAGGCGTAGAAACAGTTGCCATATCCACAGGAGATATCCCGGTAGCTTGTCCACTAGAGGCCACTCGAAGTTTTTTCCGACGCTGGGAAGCAGCAAGGGAAGAAGCATGGCAAAGGTCTGACTTGGAATCCGCATCCTCATCATCGCTAGTAATTACCGTCGTTACGACAGGCCTGGAGTCCGTCCCCGTGCGACGCTCCGGTAGCCAATTTTCCACAAAGCGAGAAGTTCGAACAGAGCTAACGGGCCTTCGCCCTCCCCGGGCAACGGTTTTAGTTCTCTTCCTCGAAGGAGGAGCGTCACCCCGACTTGAGCCCTCGGCCGAAGGCGAGGCTGGCAAAGTTTGAAGCGGTGTTACGTTCAGAGGTGCACCAGGGTCACCTGGGAATCAACCGTTAGCCTACTATAGCAAACAAAGCGTGCGAGAACTAAAGAAAAGAAAACATGGAAAGAAATAGGCTCACCCATAACGCACTCTTCCAGAGGCTTGAACAGAGCGAAGGCACGAATACGGTAGTGGGTATTCTCGTCTAACAAAGCGTTAGCCTGGTCCAGCTCAGTTCTGGACAAAATCGCGGGATTTGTCCAAACGGGACCTGCCAGTTCTTGATTGAAATTGATACGCCACAAACGTGACGGTAGCTCCAGAACAAAGAAGCTGCTCTTCCAATCAGCTACACCCGTCTTGAAGCCGTGAAAATGTTGCCAAAACGACTGCACGAGCGCATCATCCCACCGGGGAGTAATCTCGATTAAACAATTGTAGCAAATCATGCTAAAGAATTTGCAAAACAAAGTGATAGATGGGGCAAAAATGTTCTTCAACTCGCAAGCGCGAAGAAAAGCATACACCGCACACCAAGAGGAAGGAGTTATCTGGGCAGGATTAAGGCTATACTCCCGCAGCAGAGTTAGTATCGACTCATGAACGGGGAAACGGAAACCATAAAGGAACATTTTAAAATAAAGAAGCCTACTGTGGCCCCACCCTGGATTATGAAGCCTCATATCACTACCGGGAATAGAAGGCTCATGCCCAGGAGGAAAGGTAATACCATGTTCCTCCAATTCGGCTTTCAGAACCACATCGCAGGTAAAAATACTCGGTGATTAGGCGACCTCGGGATCCATGGGCCTAGAGATAATCTGGCGAGGTCTATTCCTAGCCATAGCAAACCAACAAAAAGGAAATCTGAGAAGGGACGGATTGATACCTTAAAGGAGAAGAGTCCCAGAGAAATCGGCGGACAGTGGCGAGCGGCCGAAAAGATATTCGGGGAAGAAGGCGAAGGAAGACAAAAAGGAAAATTCGAAGCGAGGGCAAAAGTTTTGAGAAATTGGAGAATAGCCCTTCTTAAAGGATAAAAATGCCACCGCATTAATTGAGTTACCAATCGGGCGAAGACGCGTGTAAAAGAAGTTGGCCACGTGGAAGCGCATTAAAATTTTTTTTGGAAAAGAGAAGTTATTCGTCGAAACTCCCCAAAAGGGCGAGACAGTATTGAGCCGAAGGAGCACTCCGATCCCTGAAAAATCAATTAAGACGCTTGGGAAGATAACTGCAAGTGCAGAATCCGATCCGTCGCAGGCACCTCTGCTCGTTAAACGCACCAATCAAAGGGCACCAAAGAACCGCCCAACCACCTGCCACTGAAAAGACGACCCTGTAATAGTCAAGACAGAGCATTCATTGCTAAATCCCGGAACCCGACCACTGCAGTACAATGTCCCGAGGAAGACCCATTTTCGGTTGGGCTCATGACAATTATTTCCAACCAATAAAGCAAGCAACCAAGCAAGAAAAAGAGAAGACTTGGGAAAAAGCAAAGACAAGTTATTTATTTATGGCACGGTGGCCTTAACGTTCGAATATGTACAAGAAGTATAAGAAAAACAGCGAGAAGTGAAACCAGCGGTCATACATTGGACCCCGCATCATCGTCCCCTGGCGCAATGGGAACCTCCTTTAAAGCGTCAGCGACGGAGGTCAGTTCGGAAGAACAAGCTCTCATGCCCTTTAGGCAGCAGGCCAGCAGATCTTTCCTCTGCTGCAGCATCGAAGCCACCACGTCAAGGTGAGCGCTAGCAGTGGCCAGTTTCGCCAAGCTCTCTAGGGGGTTGAAATCCTCCAGAGTGATTCCTAGCTGTCTAGACAGAATAGGGGTTAACACCCCCTGCAACTCCAGGACATCCTTGGAGGTCTTGGTGATCATCCTCTCTAGGAAGCCGATATCACCCTCAGTAAGATTCTTCAGGGTCAGAGTTTTAGAGATCAGGAAATTGCGAGTCAGTTCATCCATGGCAGAATATGGAAAGAAAGAACGTGAAAATGCGAAGAAATTGGCGCAGAAAAACCTCTGATTTATAGATTCTGACAAAAACCGTCAGGGCCATCTGATGAGGCAAACCTCCACGGTACTTAGAAGAACTCTCCGTCAGAGAAGGAACGATAGCCCTTGGTAAACTCTCGGGCTCATTTTCAGTTGGGCTTATGATAACAATTCACCTAAAAGAAAGGGTATTTTCGTCCATCACCCGGCGGGATGAGGCCTAGCTACTGTTTCGTACCACCGCGGTAGGGACAAGATCGCTACCTTCCCCAAAGGCTAACGCTACAAGGGCTAACGGGTCCCTATCGGCTCCTCTCACGGACCTCACGGATGGCTCAAGGAGTTATCTTACCCCAGAGGAAACCACGCGTCAGGAGTATCGCTCCGGCCGTTATCCTACCGTGGCAATATCTACCTGCATACCTACCGCCAAGGTAGCGTATCGTGATAAGGGCGAACCACAGACCCTAACGCGAGCGATAGCTCCGTACCCATTTACTCGGGTGGGAACGCCCCTTTTCTTCTATAAATACCCCCCCACAAAGGAGGCAGGTAAGCATACTCAACTGGCCAAAACTCTGCTAATTTCAGTACACATACTGACTTAAGCATCGGAGTGTTTCCGCCGGAGGCCCCCTCCGGCGCATTGCAGGTACTGTGGACCGTCGCGTACACTGATCTGAGAAGAACCGCTCCGCCATACATCCTTCGGCAGAAGACAAATAATTATCACTCGGGCTTATTTTCAGTTGGGCTTATGATAACCATTGACATCACTGTAGCGGCATCTCCATCATCCCACCTGGCTGCCCGGCCAGAACACTATACTTGCCAAGGGAGACACGACACTGTTCCTACCACCCCTAGCCTGGCGGTCCACCCTGGGATGGTCGACATCAGTGGAGGGGGCTCACACGCGACATCCGCACAGCGACATCCCATCCCAGGTCACGCATGACGTCACCCCGTATGACGTCACCCAGCATGACGTCATTCCCTACCACTCCAGCGACACCTACCAGGGATGACTCCTACCCCCTGTCGGTACATTCCTTCCTTTACCTATAAATACCCCCGCCCTTTCAGATAAGAGGGTAAGCCTAAGACAGCGTGTTAAACCCCTGCCATTTTTACCCCTCATACTGACTTAGGCATCAGAGTGTTTATGCCGGAGACCCCCTCCGGCGCTTTGCAGGTCACGAAGGCACCGGAACAGTGTTCCTGACCAGACCCCGTAGGCCGATCCTACTCAGCAAACCTCGGACTCTTATCAATTTGGATGGGTATTCCACTGAAGTTGCCTCTAGGTCGCTTCGTCTCAACAGCGAGCTACCTGGCAACCGTAGCATTCTTTATGCGAAAATGTTTAACTATGGTTTTCGACTCCCTCTGGATCCTCTAGTTGCAGAATTGTTTTCTGAATTTGATTTTAACGCTGCCCAATTAAACCCAAATGCTTACTATGGCATTTATGCCTTTATAGCTCTTTGTAGACATGGAGGGATTGAATCCCCTTCTCTATTGCTGCTTCGGTCCCTGTTTCAACTGTATAATCATAGCAATGGTGTCATAGCGATATCGCCTCGCTATGACGATGACTCACTAAAACCCTTCACCTGGAAATTATTACATCTTGAATCCTCTATTGATGCCTGGAAAAAAAGGTTCTTTATCGTCACTTTGCTTGAGCCTTTGTGGCGAAGTGGGTTTAATTTGAGCATTAGGGACGGCGCCTGGGGTGGGAGGCCACGCCTAGGACTAGTTGAGCAAGGTTGGTTGGATAAATTGCTCAACCTGACAGGGATTCCTGGTGTTAATACTCGCGAGCTTGCGTGTCGGGGTGACATCCGAGGCTGCATCCAAAGTGAGCACACTCCATTTCATTCGTTATTCCCTGTCGGTACTAAATCTGATGTTTTTCTCTTATTCCTGCAGATCCTCCAGCCGGGTGGAAACCTTAGTGTATCAAGAAATGAGAAAAAAGAGCTCAGCGGAGAAGGGAAAAAGAGGCTCTTGCTGCTGCTACTGCTGGAGTCGCTGCTAACGTTGCACACGTGTCCACTTTTGCGCCTGAGTCTTCTTCTCGTCCTCACGTGAAAGTTACTGCCGCTTCGGCTACTGAGCCCATTTCTTCCACAAGCGCGGATCCCACTCAAGCGTCATCTTCTCGACCTCCAATTGCCAAGAGGAGGAGAAGGACTATCCGTATTCGCGTCATCGCTCCTACTCGTCCTTCTGCTCCAGTTTCTGAGGTTGTTCTCGCAAATTCTTCTCCATTTATTTATTCCACTTATCCTCTTATTCTCTCTATTTTTCTCCGTAGGACACCGCTGCTGTTTCTTGTACTGCTCCTTCTTGCGATGGTATGGACCTGACGCATATTCTTGGTCCTAAAAGGACGCGCCTCGATGGGGATGCCCCTTTATCAGATGGTCTTGCCACCAATCAGGAAAGGCAGGAAGGTGTCGCTGGTGCTGGCCTCTTGCCAGGTGATCATGCCTTTGAGCTACCGGGGAACAGGGCTGCTTCCGCGCCATTTCCTCAATTTTCTTCTTCTTTTACCGCGTCACCTCCTCTTACTAGCCACCCACTGGGCTTCATAGCCGACCTCTTGGGGAGCGACTTTCCTCCTTTCCAGGCCGAAGGTTTCAGTCTTGACGTAGGAACGTCCTCTCGTTCCCCTCCGTCTCCTCTTAGCGTCTTTTTTATCCCTGCGGCCGCTCCAAGAATCTCTCCTTCCCTTGGGTTCGTCGAGACTCCCCGTTTGGTGGCTGACTTAAGTACCATAATTTCTGGCGGGACCGCCACCCACCAAGTCGACTTAAGCAATATTCATCAACGCGGGTTCCCAGCGCTAGGGGGTGACAACTCTTTAGTGACATCTGCTTACTTGGTGTCGTATATGTTTTGGCTTGAGAAGGAGGAGCGAGCTTTCCTTTCTCATGCCCACAGGGACCAACTGCAGCGGATACATACTCAGCTATTCTTTGCTCTTCAGGACTTCCACTATTGGTCAAAGGACGTGACGAAGCAAGTAAGCTCTCTCAGCTCTTCCTTCAAGGAGTGGCGCGACACTAATCGTCAGCTTTTGGAGGAGATTAACAGGAACCAAGAGGAGCTTGGGAGGAATCGAGAAGAGATGAGGAAATATACAGAAGATCGGCAGAATATGGAGGCCAGCTTGGCGGCTATGAAAGGAGAGTTAGAGGAGGCTAGAGGGCACGAAGCCACTAAGGATGCTGACCTGCAAGCGGAACGAGGTCGAAGTGCCGCGCTTGAGAAGGAGACGGCAGATAAATGTACGTGGTTCTCGGAATAGACCGCGGGCATTATGGTTGACTATTTTATTGAGCGATATGGCTGAGATAAGTTTGATGCCGCTGCTATCATTCAGCTCTTCAAAGATAAGTCAAGAGGCCTTACGGAGGATGGCTACTACCGTGCGAAGAGGCCACGGGGGAGCGAGGAGGACGGCAGCCTGTCAGGGCCATAGGTTTTCTTGTTTTTCTTTTCATACGTCGGGTGTCCTCCCTTTTTGCCCTTTTTGTGTTTCAAGGATTTTTGCTTGCGCAAGCCTCCGCTCTTGTGTGAACAGCGCCTATATTCTAACTTTAATTTTCCTTTGCCAATGGTCTTTCTTAATTTGTTGTTGTTTATTCCCAGACTTGTAACACCAATATTGATAGAGTGATGCCGCACGCACATTCGAGCCTTCTTCGTAGGGTCATAACATGTAGTGTTCAAAGCGGTGTCGCACTTTTCTCTTCTTCGTGAGGGCCCGTGTGGTTAAACAGAACTGGCATTCTAAATCATCTCAAACTGCGTTTAGGGTAACAAGATGACCGTCATTCGATCAGAATACTTTGCCTTTCCATGACATCATTACTTTCTCGGGTGCTTCGTCACCTCGATGCTTTGCCAATTTTCCTGCGCATTTTCACTTATTGTTTGTGTTAGTAGCGATATATGACAAAGGGTCTTAATTACCTTGGGGTGTTGCCGCGTACTCTCCAAGCTAACTTGGCGCGATCCCACCGAGATGTCGCTCGTGTCACATACTCATCCAGCCATCTTCACCAGGTTTGTTCCTTCCGGTTACTCGCTGGGGTATCGTGACTCCTTATATTTCCTCAATTGGCCGAGAAGTGCCTCATCTCAGTGAGCCGCCTGATCAAGGACGGCCATCATGAGGATAGGACTTTTCACTTCTCAGCATTGTCACCTCGCACCTCGAAACGTGCCTCGTCTTAACGATGTTCCTGTGTTAGCGCCACCATCGTAAGGGTAGGAGTTTCACTTCCGGGGTGGAGTTTTTATCTTCCCTGGGGTCGTGCCTCATCTTAGTGATCAACCGCCTATGTGAGCATGGGTTGTCACAAGGGTAGGATTTGCTTTCCCAGGGGAGTCGGGGCGTGCCTCGTCTCGGTATACCATCTATGTGAGCACGGGTATCCTAGGATAGGACTTTTCACTCCCGACAGTGTTGGAGCATGTCTCATCTTAGTGAGCCTCCTGATCAAGGCCGGCCTCACAAGGATATAATTTTCACTTCCAGCACTATATATTTCTAGGGTCGCTGGGGCGTGCCTCGTCTTGGTGGCCCGTCTGTGTTAGCCCGGTCTGCCACAAGGTTAGGACTTTTCACTCCCGACACCCTTTCTTCTGTTATCTGCACACCACAGACAACCAAAGAAGAAACACAAGAGATATCTCCAAAGTAATTGTTAGAGCATGCGCCACGGCATGTCAAATTCTAGTATGATATAATTTCAAGCGAGCAATGTTCCAGGCGTTAGGTAAAGGGGTACCATCAAGTGTTTCCAGGTGATATGCCCCCTTCCCGATGACGCAGGTGACGTGGTATGGGCCCTCCCAATTTGAGCTAAGTTTCCACATCCGTTGGCCCGCAACTCGCTTGTCCCTGAGCACCAAGTCTCCCGCTTTGAGCAACCGCTACTTAACATGTCTATTATGATACCGCGCCATTTTCATTTTATAGTGCATTGTTTTCAAGAGGGCTTCCTCATGTAGCTCAGGTAACGCGTCAAGATTAGCTCGTAACCTTTCTTCATTTAGCTCTTCCTTGAAGTATTCGACCCTTAGGCTTAGGGTGCCGATTTCCACAGGCATGGCAGCCTCGATGCCAAAGGCCATCGCGAAGGGCGTTTCCCCTGTGCTAGTTTTAACAGTCATACGGTAGGCCCACATCACGTAGGGTAGTTCATCTGGCCATTTCTTTTTTGAGCCCTCCAGGTTTTTCTTAATGCCACTCAGGATGCTTCGGTTGGTCACCTCTACCTGGCCGTTAGTCTGGGGATGCGCTATAGAGGAAAACCTTTGTTCGATCTGGAATTCCTCACACTGTTCCTTGAAGAAGTGGCTGGTAAATTGCATCCCGTTGTCACTGACCAGCACACGAGGTACCCCGAAGCACATGATAACTTGGTGCTTAAAAAAGTGCCATACTTTCTCTATTGTAATGTTGGCTACCGCCTCCGCTTCTGCCCATTTTGTGAAGTAGTCCACAACCACGATTACGAATTTTAGTTGGGATCTCGCATTAGGAAAAGGGCCTAGAATGTCAATTCCCCATTTGGCGAAAGGGTAGGGAGCCACGATCTAAGAGATTTTTGTGGTAGGTCGCCCGTGGATTTTAGCAAATTCTTGGCATTTGTGACATGTTTGCATGAAGTTATTGCAATCCCTGCGGATGGTGGGCTAGTAAAATCCTGACCAAAACACTTGTGCGACCATGGTGCCGCTCGATACGTGCATACCACAGATCCCTTCATGAATCTCTCGCAGGGTGTGGAGGCCTTCCTGTTCAGTTATGCATTTTGCCGCTGGGTGTGAGAAATATCTCCGGATTAGTTCCCCATCATAGTAGGTGCATCTTGCCGCTTGTTTCAATACTTTTTTCCTTTCTGCATTATCGCTCGGCAGCTCGTCGTGCTTTAAGAATTTTATCACAGGGATCCTCCAATCCTTTTCAATTTCTTCTACACACAGCGACAACTGCTCCTCCATGAAGGATGGTACTGACTTCTCCTCGTAATACATGTCCTCTGGTATGATCGCCTCCTGATTAGCTGCCGTTTTGGCAAGGTTGTCTGCCTCGGCATTGTCCTCTCGGGGGATGTGTTCAAAAGTGATGTGCACGCCGCTTTGTTCTATTTCCATCAATTCTCATTTTACTTTCGAGAGGTATTGCACCATGATAGGTTCTCTGGCTTAGGAGTGTCCCAATACTTGGTCTATTACTAGCTTGGAGTCGCCTCGTATTTTCAATCGTGGGG
The DNA here is from genome assembly GCA_963691705.1 of Viola odorata. NCBI lineage: Eukaryota > Viridiplantae > Streptophyta > Magnoliopsida > Malpighiales > Violaceae > Viola > Viola odorata. The sequence goes on from OY829539.1 coordinate 2,153,582, forward strand.
CTCCTGCTACCGCATCACACTCGGCTTTGGTGAAAAGGTTTCTTCCTATTATGAGCCCGGCTAATAACGCTTCATACTCTGCTGCGTTATTAGATAATGGTTGTAAGATTCTGATGGCATGTTGTACTTGTACATCGTGGGGCCCGATCATGTAAATACCGGCTCCTGCCAATTCTTGATTTTTAGTGCCATCCACGTAAATAACCCATGAGTCCGTGTATGCCTCCGAGGGTGGGAGCTTGGCGCTATTCTCTTCCTATTCAAGCGGCTCTGCCACAGGATCCCTGGCAAAGGTGCACTCGGCGATGAAATCTGCCAGGACCTGAGCTTTTATAGATCGTCGAGCCTTGTATTGTAATCCATAATGCTCAAGCTCGATTGCCCAAATCAGCATTCTCCCAGAGGACTCTAGTTTCCTGAAAATTCTCTACAAGGGCTGATCTGTGAGCACAATTACTGGGTGGGCCTGGAAGTACCTGTCCATCTTTCGTGTGGACTGTATCAGGGCAAATACCACCTTCTCGATATGGGTGTATCGCACCTCAGCATCCTTTAACACATGACTAACAAAGAAGACGGGGCAGTGGGTATGATTGTCCTCCTGTACTAGGATAACACTGACTACTTCATCTGCAACGCCGAGATATAGGAATAGGGTGTCGCTTGATTCTGGTCGTGTTAGCACCAAGTCGGACGACAAATAGGTTTTCAAGCCTATAAACGCTTCTTCGAATTCTTGTGTCCACCCAAAAGGAACCTTTCTACGTATGACCTTAAAGAACGGCAGACATCTCTCGCCCTGTTTAGAGATAAATCGCCCTAAAGCGATGACACGTCCTGTCAACCTTTGGACCTCTTGGATGGTTCTCGGTGATGCCATGTCATAGATGGCCTTAATCTTTGACGGGTTCGGCTGGATGCCCTTCTGGCTTACCACGTACCCCAAAAATTTTCCCGTCTGAAATGCGAATGCGCATTTGCGAGGATTCAGTTTCATTTTATATTTCTTTAATGTGTCAAACACCTCTTGTAGGTCTACCAAATGGTCACTGAAGCTTCGGCTCTTGACCAATAAGTCATCTACGTAGGCTTCTATGTTTTTTCCCGATTTGCCTCTCGAACACTTTGTTCGCCATGCGCTGAAAAGTTGCCCCAGTATTCTTCAATCCGAACGGCATCACTGTGTAACAATAGGTGGCCTTTGGGGTTATGAATGCCGTCTTCTTCAGCCATGGGGATCTGATGGTATCCGGAGTTGGCGTCCAAAGAACTCAAGAGTGCGTATCCAGCAGCTTGATCGACTAGCTGATCAATTCTAGAGAGCGGATAACAGTCCTTGGGGCAGGCGTCGTTTAAGTCAGTGAAATCAATGCACATGCGCCAGTCTCCGTTGGGCTTCGGGACTAGGACGGGATTGGCCAGCCAGGTGGGGTATTGAACCTCTCGAATGAATCCCGCGTCCAGGAGTTTCGTTACCCCCTTGTCAATAGCCGCTGTCTTCTCCACAGAGAACGCTCACCGCTTCTGTTGAACTGGCGTAGTACGAGGATCGACGTTAAGTCGATGTTCTGCTATCTCCCTGGACACACCAGGCATGTCCGCCGGTTTCCAGCGAACTCCCCTTTGCACTTGTTCAACAGTCGGGCTAGTTGTGCACTCTCCTCCGGGGTTAGCTTTTCACTGACCAAGAAACTTGCCTCACTATTGCCATTGACGGGGACGGGCATCATCGTGTCTACCGGTTGGGTGCGCCTTTCATCCCTTTGCTCGTAGGGATCTGCTGCCACACACACGTACTGGTCACAACTTTTCTGAGTCATGAGCAAGTAGCACTCGGCGGCTAGCTTTTGGTCGCCCTTGATTGACACCCCTCCTTCCCAAGAGGGATATTTTATCCTGAGGTGTTTTTGAGATATCGCTGCCCCGAAGCGATTGAGAAATGGCCGCCCTAGAATGGCGTTATACGGTAGAATGAGATCTACAACCAAGAACAATAGCTCTTCTGATCGCTTGGACGTGTCTTCTCTAAATTATACGGGCAGCACTATGACTCCAGTTACAGGTATAGGAACTCCGTCCACTCCAATGATTGGCTTCTTGCAGGGTTCTAATTCACCGGCGGGGCACTTCATGAGGTTATATGCTTCCAGTGAAAATAGATTTACTGCGCTGCCGTTGTCAATGAGGGTTCTTCGAACCCCATGGTTTCCAATGATGGGCGTAACTACCAACACATCGTTGTGAGGGAATACGACACCCTTTTCATGTTCTTCTGAGAAGGATAGCACCATCCGGTCCAACACATCTATCGCTTCCTATTTTAGGGCTGGCTTTCTCATTTTCACTTCTCTCCTACGGCGGGTGTCGCTTGGGTGAGTTCGTCGAGATATGATGTGCCACCGGTAATAATGTTGATAATGGGAATGTCCTCATCGTGAATTGTTAACGCTTCTTTCCCTCTTCCACTAGAAGTCCCGCTGCTTCCGGGGGGTCCACCATTAATGTGTCCCTCAACTTTCCGTAGTCACAATTTTGCTTCAAGGCTTCTATGGAAAAATCAATAGTAATACCTGGTGTTAGCGACATTTCCATGTCGAAACGACCGAGATAGCCTTTTAGGGATTCTTCTGGTTTCCTGTGTATATCAAACAAGGCTGCGGCGGACTTCCGGATGGGGATAGCTGTGCTGAAATGACTCTTAAACCTAGCCTCTAATTGTAAGAAATTATCGACCGACCGGGCGGGGAGTCCTTCAAACCAGAGGCGGGCTACCCCTGACAATGTCATAACGAATATTTGACACAACGTCGCGTCATTGTGCGTCTGGAATTGCACGAAATCTTTCACCTTATTGAGGTGAGAGATGGGATCTTTAGTGCCGTCGTACGACTCTGTGGGGAGCTTGACGTGCCGGCTGACCCTGTGGCGTCTTATACGGTGGCTGAACGGATGACCCGAAGTGTCATCTAGAATCTCACGGTCATGGCGAGACGGAGAAATTTCCAAGTGTCGTCTGTGCCCTCGAGGCTCCGGGGTATGTTGTTGCCTAGGGGATCGGCTGCGACTCCTGGGTGAATGAGTTTGATGTCTTCTACTGCTCGATCTTTCGCTCCGCTCTAGGGAGACCTCTCTGTCGGCCCCCTCTCTCCTACCATCCCAGCGCTCCCTATAGTCACCCTGCTGTCGTTCTACTTGGGAGACGGGGACTCGCGGCGCTCGCGGTATGTAAGGCTCTACCTGTCCCTTGGCGAGTTGTACAAAGCTGAACGGCGTACTTATCGTAGGTGGAGTCAGAGGAACGCTCACCTACCGTCGAGGCGATACCGGTCGTTCGGTGACGATAGACGGGGTGAAGACAAACTGAGAAGGCACACCCGATCTAGGGGCACTAGAAGTAAAGCATGTGGCTAGCTCAGTCAAGTAATCTAGCTGGGCACGGAGGGCTAAGATTGAACTTGCCAAAGGATTGTTAGCACCGTCCGTTCTGGAACCTATAGGAGGGGGAGCGGAGTGACTAGGTCCGACCATCTGAGAAAACAGGGCGCCCGTTTGAGAAAATGGGGTGCCCGTTTGGGAAACGGTGTGCCTCCTATCAGTCCAAAAAGGAAGTCCGTCTGTGCAGAGAAAGTTCCATGCGATGTGGTGAATATACTAGATGAAGACGTAGGAAAAAGTTCCCTGCGCGTGTGGGTACTGTGAGAATGAGGGGGGGGGGGAGATTCTGAATCTGAGGCCATGATCCTTCGACTCTCAGAAAAACAGAGCTTGGTTATCAAGGAAGCTCACTTAATTAACCAAGACTCTCAATAAAAGCACCATTTGATAAGAGTCCGAGGTTCGTCGAGTAGGATTGGCCAAAAGGGGGTCGGTCGGGAACACTATTCCGGTGTCTTCGTTACCTGCAAAGCGCCGGAGGGGGTCTCCGGCGTAAACACTCCAATGCTTAAAGCAAAAATAGAACTTTTGGAGGCAGAATTGATGGTAGCTAAGGCTGAGTTAGTGGCGGCTGATAAGAGAAACTCTCTTCTTCGTGAAGAGATATCGGCTCGCGATGCTGATCTGGCAAAGTATCAAGATTTGGACTTCTGGAAAATCAGGACGAGGACGGTGGCAGCTCGAAGTTACTGTAGCTGACGTCGAGGATACCTGCAAAGCGTCGGAGGGGGGGCTCCGACGTAGACACTCCGATGCTTAAGTTAGTATGGCTGTTCAAAATAGCAGAGGTTCCAGTAGCGATCTTAGGCTTACCTTGTGTTTCAAATGATGGGATATTTATAAGCTACGCGAGGGCGTTACCTCTAGGGGAGGCGTTATTGGGGGAGATAACGCCTTAGGTGACGTCATGGGCGATAGTCTCAAGTGACGTCACGAGTGATAGTCTCAAGTGATGTCACGGGCGATAGTCTCAAGTGACATCACGGGCGGTAGCGTCAGGTGACGTCATGGGCGACAGCTTCAAGTGACGTCATGGTTGTCCTGGGATGGGATAACGTCGTGCGTGCGGATAGATAACGTGTGAGACCCCCCCCTCCCGCTAATGTCGACCATCCCAGGGTTCCTTGCCGGCTAAGGGGCGTCAGCCTTCCGCGGCTGACCCCTGGCAGGCGCGGTAGTGTTTCGGCCTTTACACTGGTACAAAGACGATAATACCCTTGGGGTTGCCTTAATTGTTATCATAAGCCCAACTGAAAACGAGCCTGAGTGTTTACTAAGGGATATCGTCTCAGCTTCCATTCAGATTGTGCCTATCGACTCGCACGATAAAAGGTGGCTCGATCATCGAGGAGCACGTCTTTTCACCGCCTTTTCTTGAGACTTATAAATTCGAATTTTCCTCGAGCCAATCACACATCTTTTCAACATTTCTTCCTAGCATTTTCATTATGGACGGTCTCACCAAGAACTTTCTGATCTCCAAAACCCACACTCTAAATAACCTCAACGACGGCGATGGCAGCTTCCTAGAAAATATGCTGATCAAGACTTCCGAGGACGTTCTGGAGCTTCAAGGGATGCTGACTCCCCTACGGTCCAGGCTTGGTGCGGCTTCTCTGGAGGATTTCAGTCCTCTGGAGAGTGTGTCAAAGCTGGTTGCTGTTGTCTCCCGCATCGAGGTGGTGATCACCATACTGCAGCAGAGGAAGGATCTGCTGAACTGCTACTTGAAGGGCATGAGGATTTCTTCCACCGAGCTGACCTCTGTGGCGGACGCTTTGAGGGAGGTCCCCACTATAGTGGAGGATGATGATGCCGGATCCCAGGCTTGATTGTCGGTCGTCACCATCCTATCTTTTCTTCTCTTTGTATGAATGTATGCCTAGGCCGTTAGGCCATAAATTAATAAATAAAACGTCTTTCTTTATTGGAGTCGTAGTTTTTCGCAATGTGTCAGTTGTCATTTCAGTTGGTTGCCACATCAGCCCAACTGAAAACGAGTCCGTCCTCGGTTGGACACTAGTAACGGTTATCTTCGCGAACTGCTTTACATTAATTTCGCGCCACCTCTTCAGTATCAACTGATTGGGCAGTTTTTTGGTGCTCATTGATCAGGGAGAAACTCCAATAGGCGTGATCACAAGATCTGATTCTGCGATTCAAATTGTTTTCAGAACGCATCAATTCTCTCAAAAGTTGTGCGAGAAGATGGAAAGGCTCCTCCTCCTCGGCTATTTGATGGGATTTTTTCTCTCCATTTTTCTATTCATCTTCTTCTTCATATTTTCCTGTTAAAACCATTTGTGGTTTCATGGCTGATTCATACTCTTTAGACCTTCCTGAACGCGGTTCTTCCCTAACTCCTCCAACCTCACCAGATTCTGGTAATCCTCCTTCACCCTCATGCCTGAAGAGGCAACCTCCTCGCCGTAAAAGTCGTAAGAGGTCGAAGAAGGGAAGGGTTTTGAAGACAGTCGACCCATTTCCTTACTTTGACATCCCACCTGTTCAGAAGGGTGACGCACTGTTTCGTCACATCGATCGTTTCATGGAAAGGAGTTCCGCCGGCGATATCGGTGCTGCTACCGCGGCCTCTGCTGCCAAAGGAGGGCCAAGCTCGCTAGAAATGGGTCAGAAGGGGCACGTTGAGGAACCTTTCCCGCTTGTTGCCGATGAGTTTCCGGCCTCGGATGGGGAATACTGCTATTGGTCTTCCTATTAGCCTGACGATGATTAATTTTGCATACTGTGCCTTTCGGTAGATGTCGTATGGTTTTATGAAATGAAATTATGCTTTTCACTTCTCTCCTTTCTTAGTCGCCCTTCCGCGTTAACTCCTTCCGTGCTTGGTTAGTTATCGCTGAGAAGTTAGCTGTCGCTTGATGTAACCGTTCTGTCAGCCTTCAGTCAGTAGCTGTCTTTCTTCGAAGATACAAATGCTTAGTCAAAAATATCCTTTTGCGGTTTTTTCCACATGTCATTTTCTGCTTAGCACGCGTCTCATTTTTACAGGTTGTTGGGTACTCGGGTCAACCTTTAAAAGGGAACAACTGTTTTCTTTTAACACTTTTGCTCGCTCTTTGAAATTCTTCCCTATCATCCTCTCTTTTCTGCTTCTTCTTTTATTCGAAGAAAATTTCTTCAACTGCTCATCGGCGCGGGCGGTCTGCACACTACTTTCTCATTCTAGGTATTTTGCTCCATCTTCCTCAGATTTTCTTCTCATTGGTTCATTATGTGCACGACTAGGGATCATAGGGCTCTTCAGATGCCTATAGACCCAGAAATCGAGAGAACACCCAGTCTCTTTACTAGTGACATTGTTCTGAAAGTTGCGTTGGAGGGTCAGGGTATCACCTTTCCTCCTAGTTATTCTGTTAGAGTCCCCGAGGTGGGTTAGCGGCTTCATGACCCCTTGTCCAAGAGTGATAGGATGGTCTATTTTAAGATGTTCCTTTATGGTTTTCGTTTCCCCATTCATGAGTCTATAAAGAAGTTGCTACGTCAGTACGATATCGACCCAGCTCAGATAACACCTTCCTCTTGGTGCGGAATTTACGCCTTTCTTCACGCTTACAAATTACAGGGTGTATTTACTCCGTCTGTCAATTTGTTATGCAATTTTTTTAGTTTCAAGTGTCGCAACTGTTTGGTTGATATCGCCCCGAGGTGGAATGACTCATTCGTGCAGTCATTCTGGTAGAGGTTTCAGGGCTACGAGGAGGCCGTAGCGGATTGGAAAAGTGGCTTCTTTATTGTTAAACTGCCTTTCCGCCTGGGTAAACCCAGTAGTGCTATCTAGGGATGAGTTACGCCAGGCCAACACCTTGCTAGAAATAAATTTCTCCTTCCGCATCCGAGAGTTTGCCCTGTACCGGCTTATGACCGAGTGTATTATAGGTTAGTTTCTTTCTTTGTGTTATCTTTTCGACTTGCTTATTGCTCTAACATGTCTTGGTGGCAGATGATGCTGAAGATCAACCGCCTGGAAGGGATGACGCTCCTTTAAATGTGACACCGCTTCTAGCGCTACCGGCCTCTCCACCTCCCGAGGGTTTCAGCCGTCAAACTATTCCTCCAAGAAGGGGAAGGACTAAGACAGTTGCCGCGAGAGGGCCTCTAATTTTCTTCACAATTGGCTACCGGTCCTAAGCAAGAGAACGACCATGAGCCGTCCCGAAACTAAAATAGTTGAGAGCGATAGCTAGGACATAAACATCGAGACTGATAACAATTGATGAAACACCAAGGGTAAATCTATCTTCTCACCCCAAGTCAAAGCCAGGAACCTGTAGACCTAGACTGGCGTCAACACCCTGGCTACCGCCCGCGTTAGGCCGAGGAACCCTGGGATGGCTGACATCAGCGGGGGAGGGGGGAGGGGCACACGGGGTTATCACCACTTTATCTATTTATGGGGAGTTCTTCTTCTTTTTCCTATTCATCTTCTTCCTCGTATTTTTCTGCTGCTACTGATTTTCTCCTCTCATGGCCGATTCTCATTATCAGGTTTCCGATGAGCGAGAATCTCGTTCGACCCCTCCGACGACACCAGATTCTTATAATCCTCCTTCACCGCCGTGCCGGAAAAGGCGATTGCCCCGCCGTGGAGGTCGGAAGAGATCGAAGAAGAGAGCACATTCTGAAACCACTGGTTGGTTTTCTTCATTTTTAACCCCTCCATCCTGTAAGGGCAAAAAATTGTTTCCTCCTGCTGATTGGTTTGAAGAGGAGATTCCTTTAGGCGATACCGTTGCCAAGGCGGCATCTTTGGCTACAAAGGAGGAATCCAAGCCATTAACGCTGAGCCCGGAGCGAAAGGCTGACAAATCCCCTCCTTTTGCTGATGAGGAGCTTCCGCCCTCCGATGAGGAATACTGCTACTGGTCCTCTTACTGGCCTGACGAGGACTGATTCTGCCCCCGGCAATCCCTTGTAGATGTCGTATGGCTTATTGTTGTATGAAATGATGCTTTGCTTTTTTAGTTTCGCATGTTCGTGCATTAGCTCCTCTTTGGATGGCTATCGCTGAGAAACTAACTGTTGCTTCGATGTGACCGCTTGCAACTGATTGTCAGTAACTACCCCCTCTAGAAGATATAAATGCGTGGACATAAATATCCTTCTGAGGTTTTTACACGTGACAATTTTGCTATGGGGCGCGTCCCGTTTTTACAGGCTATTCAATTCTCGAACTCAGCCTTTAAAAGGGAGCAACTGCTCTCTTTTAATACTCTTTGCTTGCACTTAGAAATTTTCTCCCTTTCTCTCTCTAGATTCTTGCTTCGAAGGAAGTCACGACCACCGCTCACCGGCGCCGACGGTTTTGTCCACCGCCTTCTGTTCAAGGTACTTCACTTCTTTTCCTCAGATTTTCTTCTTGCCGATTCATTATGAGTACATCTAGGATACCCAAGGATTCTCAGTGGACTCTGGCTACGAGTAGGTCTTTGAGGAGTCTCCAGCGGCCCATAGATTTATAAATTGAAAAAACACCCAGTATTTTTATTGATCAAGCGGTATTGGAGGCAGAGCTGGAGGAAAACGGTATCTTTTCCCCCCCTGGTTACTCTGTTAGGATTCCTGATGCTGGTCATCAACTTCATGACCCTCTATCGGGGGGCGATAGGATGATATATTTTAACATGTTCCTTTACGGCTTTCGCTTTCCCATCCACAAAGCGGTGAAAGGATTATTAGTTCGATACAACATTAATCCGGCTCAAATTACGCCTCCTTCTTGGTGCGGGATTCATGCCTTCATTCATATTTGTGAGTTGCGGGGTATCCTTGTCCTGTCTGTCAATTTATTCCGCAAGTTTTTTAGTTTTAGGTGCCGCAACTGTGTGGTAGATATCACCCCAAGGTGGAATGACGCGTTAGTGCAGTCATTCTGGCAGAAATTCCAGGGCTTCGAAGAGACTGTGGCCAATTGGAAGAGCAATTTTTTCATCGTGAAGTTGCCTTTCCGCCCTTGGCCTAGGGGATTCAATCAGTGTCTTGATGATTCCATTTGGACAAATCCGTCAACCGTGTCCAAGGAAGAACTTCGACAAACGGATATGCTGCTGGAACTGAACTCGTCTTTTCTCATTCGAGAGTTTGCCTTGCACAGGCTTATAGAGAAGTGTACTATAAGTAAGTTTCTTTTCCTTCGTTATCGCTTCAGGTTATTTACTGTTCTGATATGTCTCGTTGGCAGGTGACGCTGGGAATCAACCGTCTAGTGATAAGGACATTCCTCTGAACGTGAGGCCGCTTCAATCACTGCCACCATCTCCTCTGCATGAGAGTTCCAGTCGCCCTGCCGCTCCACCAAAAAGTAAAAGATTCAAAACTATTGTGAGACGTTGTTCCTCCAACCGTACTTCCCATTTTCTCGATAATTGGTTACCCATTCGGAAAGGAGTGGCTCCGAATTGTCCTAAAACTGAAGTAACCGACAATGGCAATAAGGATATGGATACTGACTCTGGGCTTCATCATTCTTCCGCGACTCAGCGGAAGAAGCTAAGAATGGGAAATAGCAACCTAGTTGCTGAGGTTGCTTTGAAGAAGGTGAACGAAGCTTCTGCTACTGGATCTAACGCCCTCTATGGTGCAAGTACCTCCAAAATGGCGGCAGCAACTGAGGCGTCAACCGACATTCCTCCTGATACTTTTGAGGCTCCGGCAGAGGTCAACCTTCCTCCTCCAACAGCCGCTCCTGACTCTCCTATCTCCTCCTGCATCCCTGATGTCGCTGTACCGAATCATGAGCCTGACGTTCCTCTTGACCCTCTAATAAATGGCCTTCCGCCATTATTTTGCACTTCTATCTCAGGAGTCCGTGGTTTCGCTGAAAGTCTCTCTCTTCTCTTTACCGCCAATCTGTCTTCTCCTCAAGGAGCTACCTCATATCGCTTGGATCTGTCTAACTTTGGTACCAGCGGACTCCGCGCACTGGGAATATCGGACCCGCTATAGCGAAGCGAGCCGGTGGGTTCGATAGTAGGCGCAATATTTGGCTCTTCTGAAGATAGGGAGGAGATGTCAGAGCTTCCTCTGGAGGTTTATCGCGAATGCACTTTGAATGACGTGTTGGCTAGCTTTCGCATGCTAAATTACTTTCTCGATATCCATGGTGACAAAGCTCGAGGTTCCCCCTATAAGGTGGCGGAGCTGACGCAACTCCAAAGCGATATCCAAGTAGAGCTTAACGACTGCCGTGCTGAACTGGCCAGAGAGAAGTCGATAGGGAAGGCCAAGATAGAGCTTTTGGAAGCAAAACTGGTGGCTGCCAACAGAAGAAACTCTCTCCTCCGCGAGGAGATATCGGCCCGCGACGCAAAGCTAGCGAGGGTGCCCAATGAGATGTCACGCTGGAAAGATAAGGCGATACAGGCCTTTGTCGCTGGATTCTCAGATTATTACCGCAGCGAGGCTTTCGATCCTGCCAAGATAACTGACTACGCCTTCGAAAGGTTAAAGGATATGGATGCCAGGGGCTACAAAGGACTTCTTCCTTGATTAGCGTAAGGCAGCGCTTGAGAGTGTTTTATTTTTCTTCAAACATTGGTTTCATTTGGCTTGTAATAACTGATAACGCTTGCATAATAATGACTGTCATTCCACTTCTGGATAACAATTAATTTATCCCTTGGCGTTATCTGGTTGATTACGTCATCACTCTTGACCTCTTTTTGATAAAGTAATTCTGCTTTTTCGGAGCATTTAATGCTCAGGATCCCCTCATTAATGTGAGCAAGGGATCAAGATGGTTTAGAGACACGTGTCTGCTCATTAGGACGCTAGGGCTAGCGTGATTTAATAGGATCAAAGCGTCTTCTCTCCTTTCTAGGGTTGTACTCATTGCTTATGCCTGTCACGCGCGTCGCGACTGTTCCAACAGTCATTTCTCTTAGCCTCTTAGGGTTATAAAACCCAACACTTTATTTCTTTTTTCCACTTTCGATAATCTGTTTCTCTGCATCCTCTTCTCGAATCATCTTGCATTTCTGGTTTTCATCTCCTGGGTACTTCGATTTTCTTCTCAAAAAGGTACTTCCTTTATTCCCTTTGTTGTCTTCTTCATCTTTTATTTTCCTTTTCCACCATGGGCAAAAGAAAAACTCGTGCTCCTGGGTCTAAATCCCTTGACGAAGAAAAAATAGAGACCATAGTCAGTACTATTACTTCTTCTACCATTCTCGATAAATATCTGACCGATGACGGTGCCACCTTCCCTAAGGGCTTCGAGGTCTCTGTCGCCCCTGAGTCTTTACGCCTGAACAACTTTCTGACCGGTAAACGCAGAATCTTGTACGCCCAGATGTTCCGTTATGGTTTCTGGTTTCCAGTTGACCCGTTTATCCAAGAGTTGCTCACTTCTCTGGATCTGAACCCCGTTCAACTGGCTCCAAATACCTACTGTGCCATTTATGCATTTCTAGAACTGTGCAAGTACAAAGGAATTACCTCTCCTTCCCTTGCATTACTTAAGTCTTTCTTTAAGATGTACAACCATCGGGGTGTAATAGCGATATCGCCCCGTTTTGATGACGATTCGCTCCAAAACTTCACCTGGAAGCTTCTTCATTTAGAGTCTTCCATCGATAAATGGAAAGAGCAATTTTTTGTTATTGAGACTCCCGAGATTTCAGATCCGTGGTGGCGGTTTGGTTTCAACCAGGGCGTCAAGGACAGTGCTTGGCGGCGGGAGGCTCTTGACGAGACAGAACAAGGCTGGTTTGATAATTTACCCAAACTGGAAATCAGCATTCACACTCACCTTTTGGCCTGTGGAACCGATATCCAATCCTGCATTAGACGTGAGTGTCGCGTCATTTTTTAATTTTCGACCTTGGTACTAACGCTAACGTTGTCTTGTATTTTTGCAGCAACCGATCCCAAATACGTTCCTGGGAGTGTTAGGAGGCGCTTAAAGAGGCTTCGAGATAGAGAAGTGGTCGTGGCTGTCAATATCGCCACCACTTCAGTTGCTCCTTCTGCTACCGCGTCGATTCCTCCTCAAACATCCTTAGCCCCAGTTGATGAGGAAACCGACACCATTTCGGTCGGTATCCCTGTCATATCAATCGCTGCCCTTCCTGTTTAGCCAGCCGCTCGCAAGGCTTCCGCAAAAGGGAAGAAGAAAAAGAAGACAAGGAACGTTGCCACCCTCCTGCCACTAATTCCGCCTTCTTCGGACACAATTGGTTCTTCGGAAGCACCTTCCACTGCGACGGTAAGTGTAATTGTTGCCCGATACCTCTTACACTATTTTTCAATGCCTTTCTGCCTTTTCTTTTGTTTTTGATTGTTTTTCTTCATGGGATACTTCTGGTGCTTCTACTCCTTCACTGTTACGAGGCAATATGGACTTGAGGCGTATCTTGACTCAACCAAGGAAGAGGCAGAGGTCCAATGGAGCAGGCACGAGCCGGTCCTCGAGTAAAACGGATGTCGGGGAGAGACCTCAAATCGTTGTTGACTCTTCCGTACCTCTACTGATCCATAACCCTAGCATTTTTGAGGGGGTGACCATACCTGGGGTTTTTGAGACTTTTCCGCCTTCGTTCGGTTCGGAAGTTCCTCGCTATTCCTCTAACGTGGTCTAGAATGACGAGCTATCGGGTTTCTCCTCTTATCAGTCTTAGGAAATATTCGGGCCCCAGGGAGGTTCCGCTTCTAACCAGCCTCCCTCTCCTCTCACCGTAGTCTTTGTTCCTTCCAATGCTTTCGCGCTTAAGCGCTTTGGTGAGGGGACGATAATGTCCAATCTTCTGGCAGACGTAAGCTCATATAACGCCACTAGGCCTATCACTCATCAAGTGGATCTGTCAACACTACGCAGTACATGAATCACGGCCATGGGGGGCGATAACTCGGCTGTCACTGCTTCATTCTTGGGAGCCCATATGCTAACGTCTCCTGAAGAACGGAGCACTTTTGCTGCGGAGGGAGACGGAGAGCAAGCTGACTTGCTGCACTCTAACCTTTTCACTAGTTTCCTTCAGTTTCATCACTATGTCGAGCGCGTGTCACAAAAGGCAGCTAACTTTGCCGCTTCCGTAGCCAAGCTTTCACAGGAACAAGAGGAGAAGCAGAGGATGCGGGAAGAGCAAGACAGGTGCGTAAGGGCCTTGGAGGCAGCTAAAGAGGAAGCAAGAGAGGCGAAGGAACAGTTGGCCGCTTCTAACGCTGCCCTGAACAATCAAAGAGTACTGCGCTCGAGGGAGAGAAAGCAGCCTTAGCAGAAGAGAAAGCAGCTTTGATAGAAGAGAAAATGACACTTGAGGTGGAGACAGTAATCAAGTGTCAGTGGTATGTTGAGAAGACCGCTTCTATCATGGCTAACTGTTTTGTGGAGATTCACGGGGAAGAATTTTACGATGGTTACGCTATTTCTGACTCCTTTTTGAAGAATTCTTTCGACCTTAACGACGAGGGCTTCCGCTTGGCTAGATCGAAAGGCTACCCAGAGCAAGGGATTTCAGAAGACCAGCAGTAGGCAGGGTATTATCGCCCCCTTCTTTTTGTGAGGATTGAGCGTTACCCTTTTTGTTCATCTTTTGTGTATTTTGTGACCCTTCATGGGTATTTGGACAATGACACTTCCATGATATTAGCTTTCGTTGGTGCTATTTTCCTTTCCTGTATTTCTTTTTCTTTGAATTTTTCGCAGCGCGGCCGTCGCGCCCTTATCATCCTGATCATGTTAACGGGCTTTGTCAGGTTCAACTTAACCACTGCTCGGCCCCGTCAGGGAGGGCACTCCCAGAAAAAGAAGCATTCTTCCTTCTTCTCTTGATTTAAAGAGATAACGAACAAGGTCTTTAGGCCTTATTCTTCAAGCCATGTTAAAATCAGCGTGATTGTCTTCACATCTATTTTGTTGACGAGTTGCGTAATCCTTTTATCACCTTGAGTGTCACGATCTCACTTAATATCTGTTAGTAAGAGATATGCGATAACAGACACAAGTTTCCCGTAGGAGCCCTTCCGCCGCCATTCTAGGGTACAGGTGTCACTTATTATCGCTTTCTCAACCAGCTCACTTCACCAGGGATTCTGCATCTGGTTACTCGCTGGGATTTCGTGATTTTTTGCATTTCCATGATCGACCGGAAAGTTCCTCTTCCTAGTGAGTCGTCTGATCAGGACAGGCCATCTCAAGGTTAGGATTTTTCACTTTCGGCGTTATCCTCACATCCCGGAATCGTGCCCTCACTTAGTGAACCGTCTATATTAGCTCGGTTACAAGGATAGGATTTTCACTTCCCAAATGGAGTTAGTATCTCCCTAGGGTGTGCCTCTCTTTAACGAGTCGTCTCCACGAGAACGGTTGTCATAAGGATGGGGCTTTTTCACCTTCAGGAATCCCGGGGCATGCCCTCACTTAGTGAGTCGGTGGATCAGGACCGACCATCACACGGATAGGACTTTTCACTCCCAGAGGTGTCGGGATGTGCCTCATCTTATGGCCCCATACACGACTACCACAAGGATAGAACTTTTCATTCCCGACGCTAAATATTTGGTGCGCTAGGGCGTGCCCTCACTTAGTGAGCCGGTGGATCAGGACCGACCATCACAAGGATAGGACTTTTCACTCCTGGCAACCTCTTTTCCATTTTTCTTATTGCCTGCACACACACATACAGCCGCGAAACACAAGAATGCTCATTATTCGAGCGTTAGCATAAGTTAGGGCTGGCGTTAGTAAAAGGTGCAGAGATAAATCAAAGTCTAGCATGATATAATTTCAAACGAGCAATATTCCAAGAGTTAAGTAAGGGGGTACCGTCGAGTGTCTCCAGATGGTACGATCCTCTCCCGACAATACGGGTAACGCGGTACGACCCTTCCCAATTAGGACTGAGCTTCCCCCGGCGTTGACCGGTCGCTCGTTGATCCCTGAGTACCAGGTCACCTTCTTTCAAAAGGCGTTCTCTGACGCGCCTATTGTGATAACGCGCCATCTTTTGCTTATAGTGCATCATTTTCAGAAGAGCTTCCTCTTGCAATTCGGGCAACGCGTCAAGATTCACACGCAACCTTTCCTCATTCAGCTCTTCTCTAAAATAGGCCACTCGTAGGCTCATGGTACCAATCTCCACGGGCGTGACGGCCTCAATACTGAAAGCCAGTGTGAAGGGCGTCTCTCCTGTGTTTGTTTTTGCGGTCATGCGATATGCCCACATCACATACGGCAGCTCATCTGCCCACTTCTTTTTGGATCCTTCTAGGTTCTTCTTTACACTGTTAAGAATGGCTCGGTTTGTTACCTCAGCCTGACCATTGGTCTGTGGATGAGCCACGGAAGAGAATCTTTGCTCGATTCCGAACTCCACACATTGGTCTCTAAAGAATTGGCTGGTGAATTGCGTTCCGTTATCGCTGACTAGCACGCGGGGAACTCCGAAGCGCATGATAACTTGGTGTTTGAAGAAACGCCAGATTTTTTTTGTCGTGATGTTGGCAACCGCCTCAGCTTCCGCCCATTTGGTAAAATAGTCTACCACCACGACCACAAATTTTAAATGAGACCTCGCCTTTGGAAATGGTCCAAGGATGTCAATTCTCTATTTCGCGAAAGGACAAGGAGCAACGAGGTCATAAATTTTTGTGGCGGGTTGTCGAGGAATCTTGGAGAATTCCTGACACTTCCGGCAGGTTCGCACGTAATCATGGTAGTCTTTCCGGATAGTGGGCCAGTAGAACCCTGATCTAAAGACCTGCGCAGCCAGGGTTCCGCAGGATGCATACATGTCGTAAATTCCTTCGTGGATTTCGCGGAGGGTATGAAGGCCTTCTTGTTCCGTTATGCAGCTGGCATCCGGATGAGAGAAACACCTCCGCATTAGTTCCCCGTTATAGTATGTGCACCGTGCCGCTTGCTTTAGCACTTTCTTCTTCTCAGCGTTATCCGCAGGCAGCTCGTCATGTTTCAAATATTTTATGACGAGAATTCTCCAGTCATTTTCACTTTCTTCCACGCAGAGCGTCACCTGTTCTTCCATAAAGGAAGGTACGGGTATCTCTCGATAATACACCCCTTTCGGTATGGACGCTTCCGGATTTGCTGCGAGTTTGGCGAGGTTGTCCGCCTCAGCGTTATCCTCTTAAGGAATGTGCTCGAAACTGACTTGTATGTCGTTTTTCTTTATTTCTATCAACTCGCGTTTTACCTTAGCAAGGTATTGTATCATGATGGGCTCCCTAGCCTGAGAGTGTCCCAGCACTTGGTCTATTATCAGCTTGGAGTCTCCACAGACTTTCAGCCGCAAGTCTCCCAACCTCCCTGAGTCATGTATTCCCTTTATGGAGATGCTCTTTCCTATCCTGAGCCCGACTAATAGCGCTTCATATTCTGCGGCGTTATTGGATAACGACTGTAGGATTCGGATGGCATATCGCACATGGATGCCATGAGGCCCACTCATGAAAATTCTGGCCCCGGCAAGCTCTTGATTCTTGGCTCCATCCATGTGGATGACCCACAGGTCGGTGTAGGTTTCAGGGAAGGGGAGATCCAACTCCTCTTTTTCCTTTTCTGTCAGCTCTGTCAGTGGATCCAGCGTGAAGGTGCATTCCGCGATAAAGTCCGCTAAAATTTGAGCCTTCACAGACGGTCGGGATCGATAATGCAACCCATATTGTTCAAGCTCAATGGCCCAAATCAGCATTCTCCCTGAGGATTCGGGTTTCCGAAATATCCTTTTTAAAGGTTGGTCCGTCAGCACGATGACTGTATGAGCTTGAAAATATCGACTCATTTTCCACGTGGCTTGTATCAATGCGAATGCTATTTTCTCAATACGGGCATATCTCAGCTCAGCATCCTTCAAGATGTGACTCACAAAGTATACAGGGCAGTGCGTGTGCTTGTCATCTCGCACAAGGACCGCACTGACCACTTCGTCAGCAACCCCAAGGTATAAGTACAAGATGTCGCCAGGCTCGGGCCTTGTCAACACCAAGTTAGAAGATAAATAGGCCTTTAAGCCCGCGAACACTTCTTCGCATTCTACTGTCCATCAAAAGATGGCTTTTTTGCGTATAACCTTGAAAAAGGGGAGGCACCTCTCGCCTTGCTTAGAGATAAACCGTCCTAGAGCGATAACACGCCCAGTTAGCTTCTGTATCTCCTTTACTATTTGAGCGGATATCATGTCTTGGATAGCTTTGATCTTTGATGGGTTGGGTTGAATGCCCTTTTGACTAACCATATAACCCAAAAATTTGCCCGTTTGAAAGGCAAACATGCACTTCCGAGGGTTCAGCTTCATCTGATATCGCTTCATCACTTCGAAGACTTTTGCCAGATCAGACAAGTGATCTTTGAAGCTTCGACTTTTGATCAGTATGTCGTCGACATACGCCTCTACGTTTCGCCTGATCTATTTTTCAAAGACTTGATTCGCCATTCGCTGGAAGGTAGCTCCAGCATTTTTCAACCCAAAAGGCATCGCCGTGTAGCAATAGGTGGCCTTTGGAGTGATGAAGGTCATTTTCTCTTCATCCTCGCGGGCCATGGGGATTTGATGGTACCCCGAGTTGGCGTCTAACGAGCTCAAGTATGCATACCATGCAGCCTGATCAACTAGCCGATCGATCCGAGGGAGTGGGTAACAGTCTTTGGGGCAAGCGTTATTCAAATCTATGAAGTCAATGCACATGCGCCAGTCTCCGCTGGGCTTGGGAACCAGAACAGGGTTAGCCAACCAAGTGGCATATTGCACTTCTCGAATAAAGCCAGCGTCGAGAAGTTTTGCAACTTCCCTTTCGACTGCCATTGCTTTTTCGGCAGAAAAAGCATGTCGTTTCTGCTGGACCGGTCTTGCGTCAGGGTTGACATTGAGTCGATGTTCCACCACCTCTCGCGAGCTACCAGGCATGTCAGATGGTTTCCATGCAAACTCTCCTTTGCATTTATTCAACAGTTGGGCTAACTGAAAGTTTTCCTCTAGGCTGAGGTTATCGCTAACCAGAAATACGACCCCGTCTACCCCGTTAACTAGGACGTGAGTCATTTTGTCTACAGGCTGAGTGTGTTTCTCATCATTTTGTTCATATGGATCAACTGTCACGTATACATACCTATCGCAACTCTTCTGAGTCATGAGCAGGTAGCATTCAGCCGCTAACTTCTGATTACCCCAGATTGAGTCCACTCCATCCCAGTATAGATACTTCAACTTCAGGTGCTTTTGCGATATCGCTGCTCCGAAACGGTTGAGGAATGGTCGCCCCAATATGGCGTTATAAGGCAGATTTAGATCCACCACCAAGAATAAAAGCTCCTCTGGCCTGGGGGGCGGGAAGGTGTCGCTCTGCCATCGGCTACTCTGCTTGTTGGGTTACTCTTGGCTTTTTCTCTTGTTTTCACAGTGAATTCTCCCAGATAGCTTTCCTCCACCAGGCGCTCTATTGCCGATTTGAGTTCTCTACATGCCTCGGTAGAATGCCCTTTAGCTTTGTGAAATTTACAATAGGCATTTTCTCTTCTCCCCAGGGTTACCCCCGGCCTTACAGGGGCTGGATAACGGATGGGTAGATTCCACTATTCCACTATCGCTAGTATCTCTGCCCTGGGCAAGATGAAAGAAGGAGGGTCTGAGTTATGTACTCGTCCCTTAGGGGGATCTCCTTGTCGCTGCGCTGAGGAATCACCAGACTTTCCCTTTGAGGAGTTACCTCTTCTCCGGTTAGAGGTCCTGGGAATGTGATCCTTTCGTTGAGCGTAATCGTTGATGAACCGATCTTCAGAAGTAGTAGGAACGGGAGCATTATGGACCGGAGGTATAGCTGGCGGCATGTTCCGAATCATGTCCCTATTCTCTTCCTCTTCCATCCTCGCGTAGTTGTGGGCTTTCAGCCTTAACGCATCTAAGGTTGCTGGCGGGTCAACCATTAAAGCATCTCTAAGCTTTCCATAACAACAGTTTCGCTTTAAGGCTTCTATGGCGAAATCAACCGTTACACCTGGCATTAGCGACATCTCAGTGTCGAAATAATGGAGGAAGCTCCTTAAGGATTCCTGAGGTTTTCTATGTAGGTCAAACAAGGCAGCGGCAGACTTCCTGATAGGGACGGCATTACTGAATCGACTCCTGAATTTAGATTCCAGTTGCGAAAAAACTATCAATAGACCCACCCGGAAGACCTTCGAACCATAAGCGCGCAACCCCTGACAGGGTCATTACAAATATCTGACACAAAGCAGCGTCATTGTGGGTCTGGAATTGCACAAAGTCCTTCACCTTGTTAAGGTGAGAGATGGGATCTCTAGTGCCATCATAGGATTCTGAGGGGAGCTTCACATGTCTACTAACTCTGTGACGCCTTATGCGCAGGCTAAAGGGGTGGCCAGAAGTATCATCAAGAATTTCACGTGCATGCCGAGGTGGGGATACCTCCAAGTGATGCCTACGATCTCGCGGATCTCTAATATGATGCCGCCTAGGAGTCAGACTGCGACTCCTTGGCGAGCAAGTTCGATGTCTCCTGCTGCTAGATCTTTCACTCCCCCCAGGAGACATATCCCTATCATTTTCATTTCTTCTACCGTCCCAACGACCTCTGTCCTCGTCACGCCATTGTCGTTCCTCTCGGGGAATAGGAAGTAAGGGCACTTGTGGTACATATGGCTCTACTGTCCTGTGAGCAAATTGTACTAGGCTGCCTAGCGCATTCAACGCATGCAACGTCGGAGGGGCGCTCGCCTGCAATGGGGACGACAACGGCCGTTCCGTGACGATAGGTGGAGTAAAAACAAACTGGGATGAGACGCCTAATACAGAAGCATTAGGCGTGAATCTAGCAGCCAATTCTGTTAAATGGTCCAACTGGGCAAGAAGGGCTGAAATTGAGCTCGCAAAAGGGTTATTCACGTTGTCTATCACGGATCCCCTTGACTGAGGAATAAAATGACTAGACCCCGCTATTTGGGATAAAGGAGTATGTGGGTGGGACACAAACGTTCCTACTGCTTGATTAGAGGAAAGATCTGACATTCCTGGAGGAATTTCTTGCACCGAGGTGGGAGCATCAGAAGTGGCAAAAATGAAAAGTCGCATGCGGGTATCAAATGGAAGGCTAGAGGACGGAGTCAATGGCGGATCTGAATTAGAAGCCATAATCTTCCAATTCCCAGAAGAATAGAGCTTGGTTATTAAGGATGCTCACTTAATTAGAACCAAAGCTCTCAATGAAAGTACCAATTTGATAAGATTTGATCTACTGTGGGAGCGGGATAGAGATTACGGCTGTCTGGGATCACTGTTGCGGCAGTTTGTCGTACCTGCAAATCGCCGGAGGGGGGCTCCGACGTAGACACTCCGATGCTTAAGTTAGTATGGCTGTGCAATTTGGCAGAGATTTTGGTAGAGAATTTGATCGTACCTTTGATCTAGAAATGAGTGGTATTTATAGCCAAGGAAGGTCGTTATCCCCAGGGGTGGGCGTTATCGCGGGGAGATAACGCCCGGGATGACGTTAGCACGCGTCAGCATGATAGGGTATCGCTGGTGAGATATCACCTGTTAGAGGTTGTCGGGGCGGCCTAGGATAAAGAAGCACAGAAAAACCACCCAATCAGTAATTGCCAAAGAAGCGGCGCATGATTAGTACAAAACGGTTCACCAGAACAACCATCACCACCTGGCAGATAAAGAAGAATAAATGCAGCAAACATTTGACCAATAGCAGACTCGTTTTCAGTTGGGCTGACACATCCCTCAACTGAAGCAAGGGCTAACGCCCTGAAAAGAAGGAAAGAGATTGCGAGCCCAATACCGAAAAGAAGTTTCATTACGGCCTAACGACCTAGATATATGTCCGCATACATAATACATATAAAGGAAAAACAAAAAAGAAGGCACAGCGGCAAGCCTTCAAGCCCGAGACCCGGCATCGTTGTCGTCATCCACCAGCAGAATGGGGATGTCCTTCAAGGCGTCCACCACAGAAGTCAGCTCCGAAGAGGTGCTTCTCATGCTCTTCAGGCAGCAGTTCAGCAGATCCTTCCTCTGCTGCAGCATGGCGATGGCTACCTCGATGCGACAGGCGGCGACAGCCAACTTGGAGACATTCCCGATAGGATTGAAGTCCTCCATGGAAGCGACCCCGATCCTAGCTTGAATGGGGGTCATCATTCCTCGAAGTTCCAGTATATCCTCACCAGTCTTCGTCAGCATGTTGAGGGTTAAGGCTTCCACAGTGAGATTCTTGAGGATTAAGGCTTTGGAAATCAGAAAATTTCTAGTGAGATCGTCCATGAGGAAATAGTAGATGAGAAGTAGAGGATGTGTGAAGAATCTGCACCGAAAAAGGATCACATTTATAGATCCAAAGTAATAGCTGCTCACAAAGGCGTACACCTCTAAAATGGGGTCGTCCTAATAACCCAACGCCGTCAGGAGGGAAGGCTGGTGCGAAACCCCTGGAAGACGCCCGAGGTACTCAAGTGGAATATGGGCTGAGGTCCATAACGACATAAAACCTGACAATTTGTAGGTGGCCTACAGTGTAAAACCCCGCAATATTGCAGGTAGCTCCGAGCAGCGTAAAACCGCGTTGATATTGTAGGTAGCTACGGTGTAAGACCGCATAAATTGTAGGTAGTTCTAACAAAAAACCGTGTCGATGTTACAGGCAGCTTACGGCCAGGCTGGATCCAACGAGCTTGGATGAAAAAGGCGACAGTAATGACCCTCCGTTATTGGCTAGTGAATGCCTCTGAGGGAGTAAGGGTAACTTACGTCTATCGTTGCATGATATTTTCACTAACAAAACCACATTTGAGAATGTGCAGGAAAAATAAGACAATATCGCTTTCAGAATGATATTCGAAACTCTGAAGGGGTAACGCCGGAAGGCTCTACCATGACGATGTTAATCATATGAGCGCCCTCTCTGTGACCGATCATTACCGCCAAAGATTGATTCCCGTTATCCGCTTCGCTATCACATATCCAGTATAAAGGAACTGACGAAGGAATCAGAAAAACTCAGAGATTCTCACGAATGTAATGCGGCACAAGAGGAGTAACGTTCCTCCAGATGCCAGGGAAGGAAGGCCTTGGTGAACACTCGGGCTCGTTTTCAGTTGGGCTTATGATAATAATTGATGAAACACCAAGGGTAAATCTATCTTCTCACCCCAAGTCAAAGCCAGGAACCTGTAGACCTGGACTGGCGTCAACGCCCTGGTTGCCGCCTGCGTTAGGCCGAGGAACCCTGGGATGGCTGACATCAGCGGGGGGGGGGGTGTCACACTGCGTTATCCTATCCCAGGCCGCCCCGACAACCTGTAACAGGCGATATCTCACCAGCGATACCCTATCATGCTGACGCGTGCTAACGTCATTCAGGGCGTTATCTCCCCGCGATAACACCCACCCCTAGGGATAACGACCTTCCTTGGCTATAAATACCACTCATTTCTAAATCAAAGGTACGATCAAATTCTCTACCAAATTGTACAGCCATACTAACTTAAGCATCGGAGTGTCTACGCCGGAGCCCCTCCTCCGGCGATTTACAGGTACGACGGACTGCTGCAACAGTGATCCCAGACAGTCGTAACCTCTATCCCGCTCCCACAGTAGATCAAATCTTATCAGAGACAGAGCTTCTCCATGCTTCTGCGGCTCAACAGAAGAAATTCAGAGTTGAGAAAACCGCTCAGGCTGTCGGGATTTCCTCGAAGAAAGTTGATGAAGTCCCACTCACAAGTGTTGACACTTCTACTGTGGCGAGTACTTTTTAAGCGATAAAGGTCACTGAGGTGTCAACTATCATTCCCCCAAAGGTCGCTGAAACCCCGTCGGTGCCAGACTCGCCTCCGCCGACTGGCGTCCCTGATTCTCCCATTTCCTCTTATATTTCTGACGTGGTCGTGCCGACTCTCGACCCAAGCATTCCTTCTGGCCGTCCTACAAGGAGTCCCCAACCATTACTCTTCACATCCATTTCTGGCCTCGGTGATTTCGTTGAAAGTTGCTCTCCTCCTTTTGTCGCCAACCTTTCTCCTCAAGGATCCCAAAGCGTAGTTTCTTCTTACCGACTAGATCTGTCCACCTTTGGTACTAGCGGACTTCGTACTCTAGGGATATCAGATCTGTTATCGCGAGACCAGCCTGTAGGCTCTCCCAAAGCTAAGGAGGAATTATTGCGGCTTCTCCCCGATATCCAACGTGCGCGGGTTCTGAATAACGCTCTTGCTAGTTTCCTCGAAATGCGTTATTTTCTCGGGGCTCATGGTGACAAACTTCGGGGTTCCCCTAGCTCAAAGGAGTAGTTAGATGTCGCCCTAACAAGGTGACAGAGTTGACTCAGCTTCAAAGTCGTACCCAGGCAGAGCTGAATGATTGTCGCGCTGAGCTTGCGAGAGAAAAATCAAAGGGGAAGGCCAAAGTGGAACTTTTGGAAGCAGAATTGGCGGTGGCTAAGGCTAAGTTGGTGGCGGCTGACAAAAGAAACTCTTTCCTTCGTGAAGAGATATCGGCTCGCGATGCGGATCTGGCTAAGGTTCCTTCAAAGATGACCGAGGCGTTCCCATGATCAAATAAGGTTGACGCCAGAGAGGACTTTACTTCTTGCATTTCTCCCATCGATATTTGGCTCGATTTAGTTTGTAATAATCGATGACACTTGTCCTGTATTATTGTCTGTGATTCTTTCTTGAACCATAAATAATCTTTATTCTCTTTTTTTGCGTTATCTTGTCAGCTACTAGTTCGATTATCGCCCAATCGCGTTATCTCAATCATCGCGTCATTTCGTCTGTCTTGTTTTGAAAATTGATTCTACTTTTCAGAGCATTTAATGCTCAGGATTTCTTCATTAATGCAAAAGAGGAGTCATGATGATCCGAAAGACACGTGTTAACTTGTAAGAGAGCCAAGAGTTAGCGTGCCCTAGGAATTGATGAGATCAAAGCATCTTCTCGCTTCTCAAGAATCGTACTCATTACCTACGTATGTTCCTTGAGATGCCGCAATGACTATTACAACAGTCATTTTACTTAGCTTCTAAGGCTATAAAACCTAACACTTGTTTCTTTTTTCCACTTTTGTCATTTTACTCTGTCCATATCCTTCTGAGTCGGCTTCTGTTTCTCCTTTTCATTGTCTGGGTGTTCAGAGCTCCTCTTCTTAGAAAGGTATTTCTCGTTTGTTTTTGTCGTCTTCTTCATCTTTTTATCCTTTATTTCTACCATGGCTAGAACTCATCATTCTGAGTCTAAATCCGTTGACGAGGAAAAGATTGAGAATACCGTTAGTAGCATTACTTCTTTAACCGCTCTCAATGAGCATCTAGTCGATCATCATGCTAATATTCCTAAGGGCTATACGGTCTCCGTCGCCCCTGAATCATTACGCCTGAATAGCATTTTAACCGGTAAACGTAGGGTTCTGTATGCCCAGATGTTTCGTTACGATTTCCGATTTCCTATTGATCCCTTTATAAAATAGTTGCTTATTGCTATTGATTTGAATCATGTTCAGTTAACCCCAAACGCATATTGTTGTGTTTATGCCTTTCTAGAACTTTGCAAGTACAAAGGAATTAATTCTCCTTCCCTTTTTCTGCTTAAGTCCCTTTTCAAACCGTACAGTCGTCGGGGTGTGATAGCGATATCGCCCCGTTATGACGATGACTCGCTTAAAAACTTCACTTCGAAACTCCTTCACCTTGAGTCTTCCATTAAAGATTGAAAAAAGGAATTTTTTGTTATTGACCTTCCTGATCTTCCTGGCCCTTGGTGGCAATCTGGTTTTAATCAAGACGTCAAGGATAGTGCCTGGGGTCGGCGGGGGACACTTCACCAGCCTGAGCGAGGCTGGCTGGACAAACTACTCCAGCTGGAAATCAGCGTTCATACTCGCAATTTGGCATGCGGGATGGACATCCAAACCTGCATCAGACGTGAGTGTTGTGTTGTTTTCTTCATCGTCATAGTCTGTACTAACGCTAACGTTATCTCATGATTATGCAGCAACTGATCCCAACCGGAAGCCCGAGAGCGTCAGGAAACAGCTGAGAAGGGCTCAACAAATGAGGGAAAAAGAAGAAGCTATTGCCGTTGCTGCAGCTGCGGTTGATCTGACTGTACCGCCTGTCTCTACCGTGAGTCTCATCCAGGCGTCTTCCTCTCCAGTTGGCAAGGAATCCACTACTATCCCTCTTGGTGTTCCTACCGTGTCTGTTGCCGCCTACCCTGTTCAGGCATCCTTCTCCAAGGCTCCAACAAAAGGAAAGAAAAAGAAAAGGACAAGAAGCATTGCCACTCTCACTCCGTCTCCAGACGCGGCGACTTCCTTCGAAGCACCTGTTAACAAAATCGTTGCTGTAAGTGTTTCTTTTATAAATGCATTATCTCACTCATTGCCTTTTAATGCCATTTTTGCGTTTTCTTTTACTTTCTTATCCCTCGCTTCATTTTCCTTTGTAGGACACCACTACTGCTTCCACTCTCACATCCCCAACAAACAGTATGAACTTGGGCCACATACTGGATCGTCCTGCGAAGAGGGCGCGGCCTGACGTAGGGGGCGCAAGTTCGCCGACTGGTCGCGCTGATACCGGGGGGAACACAATGTCACCTTTGATTCCACGATGCCTTCTGGGGATCAATCTTCTGATTTTCTTGGGGGCATTGGTGGTCTAGGGCCCTTCGAGTCCTCACTGCATTCCTTTGACACCTCAGTACCTCCCTTTTTCCAGTGGTTTGGGCTTCAACGAAGGTTTTTCTGGTTTCTCGCCTCACGGTTCCTTTGGGCTTCATGGGGGCACTTCTTCTCACCAACCTCCATCTCCTTCTACCTTGGTTTTTGTTCCTTCTGGCACCCCGATGCTTCGGCACTTTGGGAGAGGGGTTGTCGCGATGCTTCGGCACTTTGGGAGAGGGGTTTCCCCGATGCTTCAGCACTTTTGTTCCTTCTTCTCACCAACCTCACCTCATGGCCGATCTGAGATCGATGGGCAAATCCGGTCCTCTCACTCATCAGGTTGTCTTGACCAAACTGCGTAATTCCAGGTTTGCGGCTGTTGGGGGCGACAGTTCCGTCGAAGTTTCTTCTCTCTTGGCTTCTTATGCACTAACATCCCGTGAAGAGCAGGAGGCATTCCTCTCTCGATCCGCGGACGAGCAGGTAAACTCATTGTGCTCCAAGCTCTTTACTTGTTTCTCTGAGTTTCATTACTGGGAGGAGCATATGTCGCATAAGGTCGCTTCCCTTTCCGCCTACTTAGACGGGCTTTCTAAGGAGCGAGAGGAAAAGGAAAGGTTATTAGTGGAATGCCAGAATTTGTTACTGGCCTTGGCGATGGCCCCAAAGGAACAGAGAAAGGCGCAAGAGCAGGCGTCTGCTGAGAAAACTAGGAGTGCCGCGCTGGAAGAGGAAAAAACAACATTGATAGCAGAGAAAATGGCACTGGAGGGGAGATGGCCGAGAAATGCATGTGGTACATTGAGAACACTGCCGCTATTATGGTCGACTGCTTTAGAAAGAGATTCATGGAGAAGAGGTGTACCGCGGTGCCGCCCTTACTAACATTTTCATGAAGAGGCCCGTCGATCTCACGGACGAGGGCTTTCGCCAAGCTAAGGCAAAGGGCTACCGAAGTCGGGGGAGTTCGTAGGATCGACATACACCGAGCGTTATTGCTTTTTTTCTTGATCATTAAGAGTCATCCATTTTTGTCCTTGTCTCTTGAACTTTAAAGTTTTGGACTTTGTCTTTTGTAACCCCTTAGGGGTATTTGTAAACAACCATATATTCGGCTTCATAATTTCTTTTGTTGCTGATTTCCTTTCCTTATTGACTCTTCTTCGAGCTCTCTCCATATGATAGTGGCATCATTATCGCCACGAAAATATTGACAAGTCTGTGCTTACTGCCGCAGAATAACGAATTTCCATAGGAGTATGCCAACTACCCTTTGGCTACCCATTTGATAAAATCATGGATTGTGACGATGGGTGCTTCGGGAGATATCACGGCATGACCTCATCATGCGCATTTCAATTATCACTCAGTAGATAACCTCCGAGATAACGAACTTATAGAAAAGAAACGCGATATCTGCTCCTTCCAACTCCCCGCAGTATATAGCGTATAATCGCATTGTCATAGATGTTCTCAGCTGATGGCTTAGAATGACCTGTAGATAGATTCTGACGTATCCCTTTCTATGAGAATATTTGCCAAAGAGAGAGACATAGTACATATGTCCTTTGAATCATGTTGACCGAACCACGATAATGAGAGTGTCAATCTCTTCGTTGTCTGAATAATATCTCTGCACATTCTCCGTTATAAGTCATTAGTAAAACGACATGTTCTCAGGGTGTTGTCGTTGATGTCGCTCGTATCGCTTTCTCCACCAGCTATCTTCACCAGGGATTTCCCATCTGGTTACTTGCTGGGATTTCGCGATTCTTCGCGTTTCCAAATTTCCACGATCGGCCTAGAAAGTGCCTCATCTTAGTGAGTCGTCGTATTAGGATATGTCGTCACAAAGGCTAGGTTTTTCACTTTCAAGCGTTGACCTCGCATCCCGGAATCGTGCCCTCACTTAGTGAGCCGTCTGTATTAGCTCGGTTATCACAAGGATAGGATTTTCACTTCCAGGATGGAGTTACTGTCTCCCTGGGGCGTGCCTCGTCTTGGCAAGCCGTCTCCACGAGAACGGTCAGCACAAGGGTAGGACTTTTCACTCCCAGGGACACCGAGACGTGCCTCATCTTGGTGGGCCATCTATGTTAGCCCGGTTTACCACAAGGATAAGACTTTTCACTCCCGGGGGCGTCGGGACGTGCCTCGTCTCAATGGCCCACCTGTGTTAGCATGGCTGCCACGAGGATAGGACTTTTCATTCCCAACACTAGTTTTTAGGTATGCTAGGGCGTGCCCTCACTTAGTGAGTCGTCTGATCAGGACCGGCCGTCACAAGGATAGGACTTTTCACTCCTGGCACCCTTTATTATCTGCACACAATCAGCCACAAAACGCACAAGAATATTCTCTATTCGAGCGTTAGCACAAGTCAGGGCTGAGATTAACCAAAGGTGTAGAAAATGCATTAGACTCTAGCATGGTATAGTTTCAAACGAGCTATGTTCCAAGAGTTAGATAAAGGAGTACCGTCGAGTGTTTCCAGGTGATATGTTCCCTTTCCAATAACGCGGGTAACGCGGTATGAGCCATCCCAGTTCGGGCTGAGTTTCCTCATACGCTGTCCAGCGGCTCGTTTGTCTCTAAGTACCAAGTCGCCTACTTTCAGCAGTTGTTCTTTGACGCGCCTATTGTGATAACGCGCCATTCTTTGCTTATAATAAAGCATTTTCAGAAGAGCTTCCTCCTGCCATTCTGGTAACGCATCGAGGTTAGCCCGTAGCCGCTCCTCATTCATTTCTTTCCTGAAGTACGCCACTCGTAGGCTCATAGTACCGATTTCTACCAGTGTGACGGCCTCAGTGCCAAAAGCCAATACAAAAGGCGTTTCTCCCTTACTAGTTTTAACGGTCATGCGGTACGCCCACATCACATATGGCAGCTCGTCTGCCCATTTCTTTTTAAATCCTTCCAAGTTTTTCTTTATGCCACTAAGAATGCTTCGATTCGTCACTTTTGCCTGACCTTTGGTTTACGGGTGAGCCACGGAAGAGAACCTTTGTTCGATCTGAAATTCCGCGCACTGATCTTTAAAGAACTGGCTGATGAACTGCGTCCATTATCGCTGACTAACACACGGGGAACACCGAACCGCATAATGACTTGGTGTTTAAAGAAACGCCAAAATTTTCTCTGTTGTGATGTTGGCCACCGCTTCCGCTTCTGCCCACTTCGTGAAGTAATCCACTGTCACGACCACGAACTTTAGTTGGGACTTTTCCTTTGGAAACGGGCCCAGGATATCTATCCCCCATTTCAGGAAAGGACAAGGAGTCGCTATCTCAGAAATCTCTGTGGTGGGTTGTCGAGGAATTTTGGAGAACTCCTGACATTTTTGACATGTCCGTACATAATTGTGGCAATCTCTTCTAATGGTGGGCTAGTAGAATCCAGACCTGAAGACTTGCGCGGCTAAGGTGCCGACCGATGCGTGCATACCGCATATTCCTTCATGGATTTCTCGCAAGGTATGAAGACCCTCTTGCTCCGTTATACACTTAGCAGCTGGGTGAGAAAAGCATCTCCAGACTAGCTCCCCGTCATAATATGTACACCGTGCTGCTTGTTTCAGCGCTTTCTTTTTCTCAGCATTATCCACAGGTAATTCCTCATGTTTCATGTATTTTATCATAGGGATTTGCCAGTCATTTTCAATTTCTTCCACACAAAGTGATGTTTCCTCTTCTATGAAGGATGGAACCGATATCTCTCAATAGTACACGCCCTTGGGTATGGACGCGTCTAGATTTGCAGTGAGTTTGGTCAGGCCGTCTGCTTCAGCGTTATCCTCTCGAGGGATGTGCTCAAAGCTGACCCTTATGCCGCTTTTCTTTATTTCTAACAGTTCGCGTTTCACTTTACCGAGGTACTGAACCATGATGGGCTCTCTAGCATGAGAGTGTCCCAAGACTTGGTCTATTATCAGTTTGGAATCTCCACAAATTTTTAATTGCAAGTCTCCCATCATTCTCGTATCGTGTATGACCTTAGTGGAAAAGTTTCTTCCTATCTTGAGACCGGCTAGTAACGTCTCATATTCCGTTGCATTATTGGATAACGGCTGTAGTATTCTGATGGCGTATCGTATCTGCATATCGTGTGGCCTGATCATGAAGATCCCGACTCCGGCTAGTTCTTGGTTTTTGGCTCCATCCACATGAACAACCCACAAGTCGGTGTAGGCTTCAGGGAACAGGAGGTTCGAGTCATCTCTTTCCTCTTCCGATAAGTCCGTTAACGGGTCTTCTGTGAACGTACACTCGGCTATGAAGTCAGCGAGGACCTGGGCTTTTACGGAGGGACAATTTTTATACCGCAACCCATATTGCTCGAGTTCAATGCCCCAAATTAGCATCCTTCCTGAAGACTCAGGTTTCCGGAATATCCTTTTCAACGGCTGGTCAGTAAGTACGATAACGGGATGGGCTTGGAAGTATCTGTCCATTTTCCGCGTGGCTTGAACCAGTGCAAACGCTATTTTTTCAATGCGAGCGTATCGCAGCTCGGCATCTTTCAAGATGTGACTCACGAAATAGACAGGGTGGTATAGATGGTTGTCATCTCGAACGAGGATGGCACTAACCACTTCGTCGGCAACACCGAGGTATAAGTATAGGGTATCGCCCGGTTCTGGCCTTGTCAGCACCAGGTCGGACGATAATTAAGCTTTCAGGCCCATGAACGCCTCTTCACATTCCGTTGTCCATCTGAAAGAATCTTTTTTGTGTATAACCTTGAAAAAGGGCAGGCATCTCTCACCTTGCTTAGAGATAAACCGGCCCAGGGCAATAACGCGCCCCGTCAATCTTTGCACCTCCTTGATGGTTGGAGGAGATATCATATCCTGGATAGCTTTGACCTTCGAGGGGTTGGGCTGGATACCTTTTCGGCTAACCATGTAACCCAAAAAATTTCCCGTCTGAAACGCAAACATGCATTTATAGGGATTCAACTTCATTTGATATTTTCTCATTACGCAGAAGACTTCCTCTAAGTCGTTCAAATGGCCCTGGAAACTTCGGCTCTTGACCAATATATCGTCAACATATGCTTCCACATTTCTTCCAATCTGCTTTTCAAAGACCTTGTTCGCCATTCGTTGAAAGGTGGCTCCAGGGTTCTTTAGCCCAAACGGCATCGCCGTGTAACAGGAAGTAGCTTTTGGGGTGATGAAAGTAGTTTTTTCTTCATCCTCAATGGCCATGGGGATTTGATGATACCCCGAATTGGCATCTAAAGAACTTAGATAGGCGTACCCCGCAGTTTGATCGACCAACTGATCAATTCGAGGAAGTGGGTAGCAATCTTTGGGACAGGCATCGTTTAAGTCAGTAAAGTCGATGCACATACGCCAATCTCCGTTGGGCTTTGGGACAAGAACTGGGTTGGCTAGCCAGGTCAGGTATTGAAGTTCTCAGACGAAATCGGCATCTAAGAGTTTAGATACTTCCTTACTGATGGCTAAATTCTTCTCCGAAGAAAACGTGCGTCGTCTTTGTTGGATGGGCTTGACATTGGGGTCAATGTTGAGTTGGTGTTCCGCCACCTCTCGTGAGATACCTGGCATATCTGCGGGCTTCCATGCGAATTCTCCCTTGCATTTATTCAACAGCCGAGTTAGCTGAAGGTTTTCCATTAGGCTAAGCTTTTCACTAACCAGGAAGCTTGCTCCGTCGGTCCTGTCAACCGGCATAGATATCATCTTGTCTAAGGGTTGAGTGCATTTCTCATCATTCTGTTCATGTGGATCTACCATCACGCACACGTATCTATCATAACTCTTCTGAGTCATGAGTAGGTAACACTCAGCCGCAATTTCTGGTTGCCTTTGATTGACACCACTCCATCCCAAGAGGGGTATTTCATCCTTAAATGCTTCTGGGATATCGCGGCTCCAAAGCGGTTAAGGAAAGGACGTCCAAGTATAGCGTTATAGGGCAAGGTTAGGTCTACGACCAAAAACAACAACTCCTTCGACCGCTTGGAGGCATCTTCTCAAAAATACACTAGCAAAGTGGTAATTCCCGTCACTGGTATTGGGACTCCATCTACTCCAATTATCAGCTTCTTACAGGGCGTCAATTCACCATCAAGACGTTTCATGACGTTTCATCAAGACGTTTCATCGCGCCTCCGGCTATGATGTTGATGATAGGGACATCGTCATCATCAACCATGAGTGCCTCCCTACCTCTCCCAGTAGGAGTGACGTTACTTCCTTGAGCACAAGGAGGTGTTTGTCTGTTGTCAGTTGCTCTATCGGTCTGGTTGTTCCTGGCCTCCTCTCTTGCCTTAGTGGTGAATTCTCCGAGATAACCTTCCTCCACTAGACGTTCTATCGCTAGCTTTAGTTCTCTGCACACTTCCGTAGAGTGTCCCTTAGCTTTGTGAAACTTGCAAAAGGTGTTTTCTCTTCCTCCCATGATTACTCCAGGCTTAACAGGGGCTGGGTAACGAATGGGCAAGTTTTGTTGTTCCACAATCGCTAAGATTTCCGCTCTTTGCAAAATGAGGGAAGGAAGGTCTGGGTCATAAATCCGACCCTTGGGAGGATCTCTCTGTAGTCGAGTCGGGGAGTTTCCAGCCTTTCCCCTCGAAGAGTTCCCTCTCCGCCGATTGGAGGTCTTGGGAATGTGATCTTTCCGCTGGGCGTACTCGTCGACAAAATGATCTTCAGAAGTTGTGGCCGCGGTGCGTTAGGGACTTGAGGCGCATCTTGTGGTATGTTTCGAGTCCTGTCCCTGCTTTCTTCTTCCTCCATTCTCGCATAGTTATGGGCTTTCAACCTTAACGCGTCCAAAGTCATCGGAGGGTCCACCATTAGCGCGTCTTTCAGTTTCCCATAGCGGCAATTCCGCTTCAAAGCTTCTATAGCGAAATCAACGGTAACGCCGCCGTTAACGACATTTTCATGTCAAAGCGACTAAGGAAGTCTTTCAAGGATTCTTGAGGCCTCCTATGTATATCAAATAAGGCCACGACAGATTGATAGGGACCTCGGTACTAAATCGGCTCCGAAACTTTGACTCTAGTTGCGAGAAGTTATCAATAGATCCAACAGGGAGACCTTCAAACTAGAGACGGGCGACTCTTGACAATGTCATGACAAATATTTGACATAAAGCTGCATCACTATGGGTCTGAAATTGTACAAAGTCCTTCACCTAGTTAAGGTGTGAAATAGGATCTCTAGTACCGTCGTAGGATTCCGTGGGGAGTTTTACATATCAGCTGACCCTGTGACGTCTTATGCGATGGGTGAACGGGTGACCTGAGGTGCCATCAAGGATTTTACGCGTATCATGAGGGGGATACGCTTCCAGCTGACACCCCCGATTTTACGGTTCTGAAGTGTGGTGTCGCCTCGGAGATCGACTGCGACTTCTAGGCGAACAAGTTCAGTGCCTTCTACTACTGGATCTTTCACTACGCTCAGGGGATACATTTCGATCCACTTCTTCTCGTCGACCGTCCCAACAGTCTCTGTACTCATCATGTCGCTGCTCCTCTTGGGGGACGGGAATTCTTGGTATTTGTGGCACGTAAGGCTCCACTCGCCCCTGAGCGAGTTGCACAAGGCTAATTGGTGTATCTGTTATAGGCAAGGCTGGCTGAATATTTCCATGCTGTAGGGGTGATATGGGTCGTTCGGTGACAATAGATGACGTGAAAATAGCCTGGGGAGGAACGTTTGACCCCGAAACGTCAGGCGTGATTCTTGTCGCCAGCTCAGTCAAATAGTCCAACCTAGAATGAAGAGCAGATATTTCACTCGCGATGGGGTTATTTGCACCGTCCAGCACGAATCCCCTCGGAGGTGGGGTAAAAAAACTAGATCCCGCCATCTGGGATAGAGAGAGGCTCATTTGAGGAGGGAGTGTTCTCCCTATTGATCTAAGGGGGGAATCTAAAGATTCCAGAGTAATCTCCTGCGTTGTTACAGAAATATCAGTGGTGGCAAAAGGGAATAACTGTCTGCGGGTCTCATAAGGAATGTTAGAGGATGAAGGTCGTGTGGGCTCTGAATCAGAGGCCATGATCGTTCCGATCTTCCTGTGAAGATGGAGCTTGGCTATTAAGGATGCTCACTTAATAAACCAAAGCTCTCAACGAGAGCACCAATTTGATAAGATTTAGACTTCTGGAAAATCGGGACGAGGACGGTGGCAGCTCGGAGTTACTGTAGCTGACGTCGAGGATACCTGCAAAGCGCCGGAGGGGGGCTCCGGCGTAGACACTCTAATGCTTAAGTTAGTATGGTTGTTCAAAATAGCAGAGGTTCCAGTAGCGATCTTAGGCTTACCTTGCGTTTCAAATGATGGGGTATTTATAAGCCACGCGAGGGCGTTACCTCTAGGGGAGGCGTTATTAGGAGAGATAACACCTTAGGTGACGTCATGGGCGATAGTCTCAAGTGACATCAAGGGTGATAGTCTCAAGTGACGTCACGGGCGATAGTCTCAAGTGACGTCACGGGCGGTAGCGTTAGGTGACGTCATGGGCGGCAGTTTCAAGTGACGTCATGGCTATCCTGGGATGGGATAACGCCGTGCATGCGGATAGATGACGCGTGAGACCCCCCCCCCCCTCGCTGGTGTCGACCATCCCAGGGTTCCTTGTAGGCTAAGGGGCGTCAGCCTTCCGCGGCCGACCCCTGGCAGGCGCGGTAGTGTTCCGGCCTTTACACTGGTACAAGGACGATAATACCCTTGGGGTTGCCTTAATTTTATCACAAAGGTTCCTTCAAAGATAACCTGGTGGAAGAACAAAATATTAGAGACCTTTTCCGCCGGATTCCCCGACTATTACCGCGGTAGGACTTTCGATCCTGCTAAGATAGCCGATTATGCTTCCAAGAAAATGAAGGAAATAGAAGAGAGTAAAGAGGGCTTTCTTTCTTCTGGGGAGAGAGAGGGAGATAACAGTGACGATGTCGAAGCGTTTCCATGATTAGGTAAGGTTGACGCCAGAGAGGACTTTATTCTTCAAACATTGATTCCATTCAACTTGTAATAATCGATAACGCCTGTCGCGTAATATCGTCTGTAACTCTTTTCCGAATAATGAACAATGTTTACTCTACTTTTTTGTGTTATCTTGTCAGCTGCCCATTCGGTTAACGCCGAGCCGCGTTATCTCGATTATTGCATCATCGCGTTTGTCTCGTTTTGGAAAATCGATTCTACTTTTCAGAGCATTTAATGCTCGAGATTCCCTCATTAATGCGAGGGAGACTTCATGATGCCCAAAATACACGTGTCTGTTCCTATGGGCGCCAGGGGTTAGCGTGCCCTAGGAATTGGAGAGATCAAAGCGTCTTCTCGCTTTTCTAGAATCGTACTCATTACTTAGGCCTGTTCCTCACGATATTCCACGCGCAACGACTGTTACAACAGTCGTTTTGTTTAGCCGCTAGGGTTATAAAACCTAACATTTGCCTCTTTTTTCCACTTTTGTTATTTTACCCTCTCCATATCCTTTCGAGTCGTCTTACGCTTTTTCTTTTCATCCCCTGGGTGCTCGAAGTTTTTCTTCCATAAAGGTATTTCTTATTTTCTTCCATCGTCTTCTTTATCTTTTTATCTTTTATTTCTGCCATGGCTAGAACTCACCGTTCTGGGTCTAAATCTGTTGATGAGGAAAAGATTGAGAGTACTATTAGTAGTATCACCTCCATAGCCGCTCTCAACGAGCACTTAGCCGAACACCATGCTGATATCCATGAGGGCTATACGGTTTCTGTCGCCCCTGATTCATTGCGTCTAAATAGCGTCTTATCTGGGAACCGCAGGGTTTTGTATGCCTAGATGTTTCGCTATGGTTTCTGATTTCCCCGTTGATCCTTTCATAAAACAATTGCTGACTGTCCTTAATCTGAATCTTGTACAGTTAACCCCAAATGCGTATTGATGTGTTTACGCCTTTCTAGAACTTTACAAATATAAAGGGATTAATTCTCCTTCCCTTTTACTACTCAAATCACTTTTCAAATTGTATAGTCGTCAGGGTGTGATAGCGATATCACCCCGTTATGACGATGACTTGCTCAAAACCTTCACCTGGAAACTCCTCCACCTTGAGTCTTCCATTGAAGATTGGAAAAAAGAGTTTTTTGTTATTGATCTTCCTGACCTTCCTGGCCTCTGGTGGCGATCTGGTTTTAATCAAGGCGTCAAGGATAGTGCCTGGGGTCAACGGGGAGCTCTTCGTCAGCATGAACGAGGCTGGTTAGATAAACCGCTCCAGCTGGAAATCAACGTTCATACTCGCAATCTAGCATGCGGGATGGACATCAAACCTGCATTAGATGTGAGTGTTGTGGTGTTTTCCTTGTTATCATAGTCAGTACTAACGCTAACGTTATCTTATGATTCTACAGCAACTGATCCCAACTGGAAGCCTGAGAGCGTCAGGAAACGGCTGAGGATGGCTCAACGAAGAAGATAAAAGGACGAGGCTGCCGCCACTGCCGCAGTTAACCCAACTATACCGCCTGCTGTTACTGTAAATCCCATTCAGGCGTCTTCTTCTGTCAGTGAGGAAACCACCACTATTTCTCTTGGTATTCCTACCGTGTCTGTTGTCGTCTATCCTATTCAGGCCTCTTCTTCCAGGGCTCCGGCAAAAGGAAAAAAGAAGAAAAAGAGGACAAGAAGCGTTGCCGCTCTTACTCCTTCTCCAGACACGGTAGCTTCTTCAGAAGCGCCTGCTAACGATACTGCCACTGTAAGTGTTTCTTTATAGCTGCGTTACCTCACCTATTGCTTTTTGTTGTTTCGTGTTTTCTTTACTCATTTATCCTTCACATCATTTTTCTTTGTAGGATACTGCTACTGCTTCCACTCTCGCATCGCCAACAATCAGCATGAACTTGGGCCACATATTGAATCGCCCCGAGAAGAGGTGGCGACATGCCAGGGAGGGTGGAAGTTCGGCATCCGATCATGTTGATACCGAGGAAGGGCACACTACCATTTTTGATTCTACGATACCTTCCAGGGATCAATCTTCTGAGTTTTTGGGGAGCATGGGCGTTCCTGGGTCCTTTGAGGCTTCGCCTAATTCCTTCTGCACGTCAATTCCTCCTTTCTCCACCGCCTTGGGCTTTGGTGAAGATTTGCTTGGTTTTTCGGGTTATCAATCCCACGGCTCTTTCGGACTTCATGAGGGTACCTCCTCTGATCAACCTCTGTCTCCTTCTCCTATGGTTTTTGTTCCTTCTAATGCTCCGATGCTTCGGCGCTTCGAGGGAGGGGTTAGGGACGATATCTCCTAGTGACGTCAGGGATGATATCTCCGAGTGTCATTAGGGACGACAACTCTGGGCGACGTCATGGCTGTTCTGGGATAGGATAACGTCGTGCGTGTGGATAGACGACGTGTGAGACCCCTCCCCCTCTGATGTCGACCATCCCAGGGCTCTTCTCTCGGAGAGGGGCGGCAACTTCCACAGTATGCGCCCGATAAGTGTTACAGGATTCCGACCTTAACGCAGGGTGTCAAGACGATGACGCCCCTGAAATTATCTCTATTGTTATCATTTTGTCTCCTTTATCCCCATTTAATTCTCTTGTCCCCTCCTTTTTCAAACCCAATTAATTCCCCATTTATTTTAGCTTTTTATTATTCTTTATGAGTACTTTTTATGTTCCCTAGGATAGTTCTAATTATCTTTTGTCTCCTTTATCCCTATTTAATTCTCTTGTCCCCTCCTTTTTCAAACCCCATTAATTCCTTTTGTTTTGCCTTCTTTCCCTCTCTTTAAATTTTTTTTTTTAAAAACAAAATCAAAAACGTAACTCACCTTTTTCTCTGATTTGTGCAGGTGTCGGGTGCTAGCTTTCTCAGGAACTTCCCGTCCTCTCCTAGTGCGCCACGTGGAACCTGTCGAGACCCCAACACCTGTTTCCGCTTCGGGACCCCACACTCCGAATCCTGCAGCGCTTTCTATCCATTGCGCTCTCAGTTCCTAATTCCTTTGGCACGTCAGTTCCTCCTTTCTCCACCGCCTTGGGCTTTGGTGAAGATTTGCCTGGTTTTTCGGGTTATCAATCCCACGGCTCTTTCGGAGTTCAGGAGGGTACCTCCTCTGATCAACCTCTGTCTTCTTCTCCTATGGTTTTTGTTCCTTCTAATGCTCCGATGCTTCGGCGCTTCGAGGGAGGGGTTGTCGCTCCCCATCTTATAGCTGATCTGAGCTCGATGAGTGC
Source organism: Viola odorata (assembly GCA_963691705.1). Taxonomy (NCBI): domain Eukaryota; kingdom Viridiplantae; phylum Streptophyta; class Magnoliopsida; order Malpighiales; family Violaceae; genus Viola; species Viola odorata. The sequence continues at coordinate 2,191,896 of OY829539.1, forward strand.
GTCTGGGCCCATCACTCATCACCTTGACTTGACCAAGCTGCGCAGTTCTGGCTTTGCGGTTGTTAGAGGTGACAGTTCTGTCGAGACTTCTTCTCTCTTAGCCGTTTATGCGCTAACGTCCCCTGCAGAGCGAGAGGCATTCCTTTCTCAAGCTGAGGACGAGTAGGTAAATTTGTTGCGCTCCAACTTCTTTACTGTTTTTTCCAAATTTCACTACTGGGCCCAACATATGTCGCACAAGGTTGCCTCCCTTACCGCTTCCTTGGATGAGCTTTCCAAGGAGCGAGAAGAAAAGAAGAAGTTGTTGGAGGAACTCCAAGAATTGTTACTGGCCTTGGAGATGGCCAAGAAAGACCAGAAAGAGGTAAGAGAGCAAACGTCTAGTCTTGATACTGCTTTGGTGGCGGAGAGAGCTAAGAATGCCACCTTGGAGGGGGAAAAAGCGGCGCTGATAGAGGAGAAAATGACACTGGAGAGCGAGACGGCAGAGAAGTGCACGTGGTACGTCGAGGAGACTGCCACTATCATGGCCGACTGCTTCATGGAAATTCATGGAGAAGGGGTGTACCAGGGTGCCGCCCTTACTGACGCTTTCCTGAAGAAGTCCGCTGACCTCTCCGACGAGGGTTTCCGCCAGGCCAAGGCGAGAGGCTATAAAAGGCAGGGGAGTCCATAGGATCGACACACCCGAGGCATTATTGCTCTCTTTCACGAATGTCGGGGACCACCCATTTTTGATTTTTGCTCTCGGAGCCTTGATACTTCGAACTTTGTGTTTTGTAACCCCTCGAGGGTATTTTTGTACGATCATATATTCGGCTAACTCATTTCTTTTATTGCTGATTTCCTTTTCCTTATTTCTTTATCTTCAAACTTATCAGTGCGACAGCAGCATCACTATTGCTACGATAACGTTAATGGGTTTGATCTTGACGCCGTAAGATAACAGATTTTAGTAGAAATGGTGTCTGCGGGTGCCATTTAATCGATGAATCATCACTATTGATGATAGGTGTTTCGCTAGATGTCGCGACATGACCTCGTCATGCGCATTTTTATTGTCGTTCAGTATTCTCCGAGATAAAGGCTTATAGAAGAGAAAAAATATGACCGCTATTTAAAGCGATATGTAGCATATAATCATGCTGCCGTAGATATTCTCGACTATCGGCTGAGGGTGACCTGCAGGTAGATTCTGAAATATCCCTTCCCACGGGAATATTTGTTGGAGAGACATAATATATACGCTCTTCAGTCCATGCTTCTCGAGCCACGATAACAAAATCGTTAGTGTCAATAACACGTCAATATCAATAATGGGTTTCATGACATTATTGTATGCACGAGCGTCAACCTCTTCGTCGTCCAGATAATATCTCTGCAGTCTCTCATTCATAAGTTATTAGTAAAATGACGTGCGATAATAGACATTAGTTACCTGTAGGAGCCTTCTCGCCTCCATCTCGGGGGTTGTTGTCGTTGTCGTTCATATCGCTTTCTCCACCAGCTATCTTCACCAGGGATTTCCCATCTGGTTACTCGCTGGGATTTCGCGATTCTTCGCATTTCCATATTTCCACGATCGGCCTGGAAAGTGCCTCATTTTAGTGAGTTGTCGGATCAGGACTGGCCATCATAAGGCTAGGTTTTTCACTTTCAGGCGTTGCCCTCGCATCCCGAAATCGTGCCCTCGTCTTAGTGAGCTGTCTGTATTAGCCCGGTTATCACAAGGATAGAATTTTCACTTCCAGGATGGAGTTACTATCTCCCTAGGGCATGCCTCATCTTGGCGAGCCATCTCCACGAGCACGATCAGCGCAAGAGTAGGACTTTTCACTCCCAGGGATGTCGGGGCATGCCTCGTCTTAGTAGGCTGTCTATGTTAGCCCGGTTTGCCATAAGGATAGGACTTTTCACTCCCGGGGGCGTCGGGACGTGCCTCGTCTCAATGGCCCACCTGTGTTAGCGTGGCTACCACAAGGATAGGACTTTTCACTCCCAACACTGAATTTTAGGTATACCAGGACGTGCCCTCACTTAGTGAGCCGTCTGATCAGGACCGACCGTCACAAGGATAGGATTTTCACTCCCGGCACCCTTTGTTGTCTGCACACAGTCAGCCACAAACACACAAGTATATTCTTTATTCACACGTTAGCACAAGTCAGGGTTGGCGTTAGTGAAACGTGCAGAGATATATCAACTTCTCGCATGGTATAATTTCAAACGAGCAATATTCCAAGAGTTAGGTAAGGGAGTACCGTAAAGTGTCTCCAGATGATATGCTCCCTTTCTAATAACGCGAGTAACGTGGTATGGGCCATCCCAGTTTGGGCTGAGTTTCCACATACGTTGTCCAGTGGCTCGTTTTTCTCTAAGTACCAAGTCACCTTCTTTCAGTAGCCGTTCTTTGACCCGCCTATTGTGATAACGCGCCATTCTTTGCTTATAATAAAGCATTTTCAGAAGAGCTTCCTCTTGCCATTCCGGTAACGCGTCGAGGTTTGCTCGTAACTTTTCCTCATTCAGTTCCTCCCTGAAGTACGCCACTCGTAGGCTCATAGTACCGATCTCCACCGGTGTCACGGCCTCAGTGCCAAAGGCCAATGCGAAAGGCGTTTCTCCAATACTAGTTTTAACGGTCATGCGGTACGCCCACATCACATACGACAGCTCGTCTGCCCATTTCTTTTTAGATCCTTCCAAGTTTTTCTTTATGCCACTGAGAATGCTTCGATTCGTCACCTCCGCTTGACCGTTGGTCTGCGGGTGAGCCACGGAAGAGAACCTTTGTTCGTTCTGAAATTCCGCGCACTGATCTTTGAAGAACTGGCTGGTAAACTACGCCCCGTTGTCACTAACTAACACACGGGGAACACCGAACCGCATGATAACTTGGTGTTTAAAGAAACACCAAATTTTCTCTGTCGTGATATTGGCTACCACTTCTACTTCTGCCCACTTCGTGAAGTAATCCACTATCACGACCACAAACTTTAGCTAGGACCTTGCCTTTGGAAACGAGCCTGGGATATCTATCCCCTATTTTACAAAACGACAAGGAGCCACTATTTCAGAAATCTCCGTGGCGGGTTGTCGAGAAATCTTGGAGAACTCCTGACATTTTTTAGATGTCCGTACATAATTGTGGCAGTCTCTTCGAATAGTAGGCCAATAGAACCCAGACCTGAAGACTTGCGCGGCTAAGGTGTCGCCTGATGCGTGCATGTCGTATATTCCTTCATGGATTTCTCGCAAGGTATGAAGACCCTCTTGTTTTGTTATACACTTGGCGGCTGGATGAGAAAAGCACCTCCGAATCAGTTCCCCGTCATAGTATGTACACCGCGCCGCTTGTTTCAGCACTTTCTTTTTCTCGGCGTTGTTCGTAGGTAATTCCTCATGTTTTAAGTATCTTATGACGGGAACTCGCCAGTCATTTTCAATTTCTTCCACGCAAAGCGACGCTTGCTCTTCCATGAAGGAGGGTATCGATATCTCTCGATAGTATACACCCTTAGGTATGGATGCGTCCGGATTCGCAGCAAGTTTGGCAAGGTTGTCTGCCTCATCGTTATCCTCTCGAGGGATGTGCTCAAAGCTGACTTGCATGCCATTTTTCTTTATTTCCAACAATTCGCGCTTCACTTTGGCGAGATATTGCACCATAATGGGCTCTCTAGCTTGAGCGTGTCCTAGGACTTTGTCTATTATTAACTTGGCATCTTCACAGATCTTTAGTCGAAGGTCTCCCATCATCCCCATATCATGTATAGCTTTACTGGAGAAGCTTCTTCCTATCCTGAGTATGGCCAATAGTGCCTCATACTCTGCCGCATTATTAGATAACGACCGCAAGATTCTGATGACGTATCGTAAATGCATATCGTGCAGTCCGATCATGAAGATCCCAGCTCCGACTGATTCTTGATTCTTGGCCCCATCCAATGGATGACCCATAAGTCAGTATAAGTTTCCGGGAACGGGAGATCCAGGTTATCTTTCTCTTCCTCGGTTAAGTCCGTTAGAGGTTCCTCTGTAAAGGTGCACTCGGCTATGAAGTCTGCTAAGACCTGAGCTTTCACGGAGGGTTGATTCTTGTATCGTAGTCTGTATTGCTCAAGTTCAATAGCCCAAATTAACATCTGATAACAATCCACCTAAGGAAAAGGGTATTTCCGTCTATTGCCCTGAACTGAAAGAAGAGATCACTGTTCCCACCTTCGCGGTAGGGAGAGGGACACCGCCTCCCCTAGAGACTGACGCCAAGAGGGCAAAACAACGCTCAGGAGTTTCCCCAAACGAACCTTCTAGATGGCTCGAGGAGCTGTCTCATTCTGAGGAATACTACGCGTCAGGGGGACCACTTAGTCGCTACCCTATCGTGGTAGCATTTATCCCATGGCTATCGCCACGGTAACATATCATCCGAGGGGCGAACCACGATCCCTAACGTTAGGGATAACTCTCTAGTTATCCCCAAACGCGGAAATGCTCAATTCTTCTATATATATACCTCCCCCTCAAAGGAGGCAGGTAAGCGTAATCTGACTGGCCCAACCTCTGCCAAATTCAGTACACATACTGACTTAAGCATCGGAGTGTTTCCGCCGGAGACCCCCTCCAGCGTATTGCAGGTACCGCGGACCGTCGTGAGCACTGATCTGAGAGGAGCCGTTCCGCCATACATCCTTCGGCAGAAGACAAAATCTTATCAAATTGGTGCTTTCATTGAGAGTATTGGTTCTATTAAGTGAGCATCCTTAATAACCAAGCTCCTCCTCCCCGAAGCCAGAAGGATTATGGCCTCAGAGTCAGATCTGGCGCTGTCCCAAACTTCCAATATCCCATACAACACCCGCAGACGACTGTTTACCTTCGCTACCTCTGATACCTCCACCCCAGTGCAGAACGTCACTGCGGGAGAATCAGATCTTCCTCCTGGGCAAAGTACGGAAGAAATTACATTCCAGATTTGTTCTCCCTTTTCTCACGTAGCAGGAACCAGTCGTCTTACCCCCCAAGCAGGGAGATCCATGATAGGTGAAGCGGACAACCCTTTCGCAAATTCAATAGCAGCTCTCCAAGATCAATTGGATCAGTTGACAGAGATGGCTGCTAGATTTACCCCTCATGCCTCGAGACCTGGTGTGCCCTCCCAAGTAGTTTTCACTCCGTCCATTGTCAATGAACGACCATTATCGCCCCGACAATCCAGAGGACTCCCGTCCTCCTTACTATTCTCATTGGCCCCCATAAACGTCCCGCCGCTCACGCGTGGGCCTGCTGAACATTCTGGACAATACAGGGGAGGAATCTCTATCCCTGAAGTAGCCCGCCGACGTGATGAGTACAGAGAACATTGGGATGATCGACGGGGGGATATATTGAGAGAGCCATCTCCTAGATATAGTGAGAGATCTAGCAGCAGAGGTCGACGAGCTCGAACTCCAAGAAGCCGTAGTCGATCTCCCAGGCGGCATCAGGAATATGACCCTCAGAATCCCAGATACGACGTTGAAATCCCACACCCACATCAGCCTCGTGGGGTCCCTGATATTAACGTTAGCCATCCGTTTAGTTACAGTTTCAGGCACCACAGAGTCCATCGACATGTGAAACTCCCAGCAGAATCATATGATGGCACGAAAGATCCCATTTCTCACCTCAATAAGGTGAAAGATTTTGTGCAATTCCAAACGCGCAGTGACGCAGCATTGTGTCAGATCTTCGTAATGACGCTGTTAGGCATGGCACGTCTCTGGTTTGAGGGACTCCCGGGCGGGTCTATTGATAATTTTTCTCAACTGGAAGAAAAATTCAAAAGTCGGTTTAGCACGGCTATTCCTATCAGGAAGTCAGCAGCTGCACTGTTCGATATCCATCGAAAATCGCAGGAATCGTTGAACGACTTTTTAGGTCGATTTGATCTTGAAATGTCCCTAACGCCAGGGGTCACTATTGATTTTGCGGTTGAGGCCCTAAAGCGCAACTGCCGATACGGAAAATTGAGAGACACGTTAACGGTGGACCCACCGATGACCCTAGATGCGCTGAGGCTGAAAGCGCATAATTATGCGAGAATGGAAGAGGAGGAAAATAGAGAATGGATCTGAGACATGCCAACGGACCCATATGTGGCCCCTAACGCCCCGCATAGCAATGCCCCTGGCGCGCGACCCACTGATGATCATGGGCAACGAAAAGAGCATACTGTCAAGGCCTCTAACCGGCAAAGAGGCAATTTCTCGAAAGGAAGACCCGGAGGGTCCCCCACTCGGAAACAAACGGATCCGCCAAAAGGTCGGATATATGATCCCGACCTTCCATCCCTTATACTCCCAAGGGCTGAAATCCTAGCCATAGTCCAACAGCGAAATCTGCCCATTAGATATCCAGCTCCTGTGAAGCCAGGAGTGATCATGGGAGGAAGGGAAAATGCGTATTGCAAGTTCCACAAGGTCAAGGGACATTCGACAGATGTATGCAGAGAACTGAAATTGGCCATAGAGCGATTGGTCGAAGAAGGCTACCTAGGAGAATTTGCCACCAAGGCAAGAGAAGAGGCCAGGAACAACCCAACGGGAATGACAATTGATCAGAGGCAAACGCCTTCACGCGCCACGGGGGCTAACGCAATTCCCCTTGGATAAAATAAAGAAGCTCTCATTGTTCATAGCGATCAGATGCCTATGATTAATATTATTGCCGGGGGAACACCCTACTTCGAGGAGGCCATACCACAAACGCCCAGTCCTAGGGAAAAGCGCAAGCGAGAAAGCGCCCAGGCAAAAATTGAGGCGATAAACGCCTTAGATAGAATGATATTGTCCTTCTCAGAAGAAGACGAAAAGGGCATTGTTTTCCCACACAACGACGCGTTGGTAGTCACACCTGTCATAGGAAGTCACGGGGTGAGGAGAACCCTTGTTGACAACGGGAGCGCAGTAAATCTATTTTCTCTGGAAGCGTATAACTTGATGAAACGCCCTGATGGTGAGCTAGCGTCATGCGTGAGGCCAATTGTCTGGATTGATGGCGTACCGATACCGGTAGCCGGAATAACATCCTTGCTAGTGTACTTCCGAGAAGACACATCCAAGCACTCAGAAGAGCTATTATTCCTGGTTGTAGACCTAACGTTACCATATAACGCTATACTGGGGAGACCGTTCCTCAATCGTTTCGGGGCAGCGATATCCCAAAAACACCTGCGGATGAAATACCCCTCGTGGGACGGAGTGGTCTCAATCAAAGGAGACCAGAAACTGGCAGCCGAATGTTATTTGCTTATGACTCAGAGGAGTTGTGACCGCTACGTTTGCGTGGCAGACGATCCTTTCGACGATAAAGAAGAAAAACGCACTCGGCCACTAGATCAGATGATGTCAATACCTATCGCTGAGGACAATGAGGCAAATCTCTTGGTCAGTGAGAAACTGAGCCCTGAAGAGAGCGTGCAACTAACCCGACTATTAAGAAAATACAAGGGAGAATTCGCATGGAAACTAGCGGACACGCCTGGAATCTCGCGAGAAGTCGCGGAGCATCGACTAAACGTCAGCCCTGAGGCCAAGCCTATTCAGCAGAAACGACGCGCCTTTTCATCAGAAAAAGTAGCAGCTATCGAGAAGGAGTTACTGAAGCTCATGGACGCGGGGTTCATTTGAGAAGTTTAGTACCCAACTTGGCTGGCTAACCCGGTGCTAGTTCCAAAGCCTAACGGAGATTGGCGCATGTGCATCGACTTCACTGACCTAAATAATACTTGCCCCAAAGATTGCTATCCCCTTCCTTGAATTGACCAGCTGGTCGACCGAACCGCGGGGTATGCTTATTTAAGCTCTCTGGATGCCAACTCCGGGTATCACCAAATCCCAATAGCCGCAGAAGATGAAGAAAAAACTGCCTTCATCACCCCTAGGGCTACATATTGCTACACCGCAATGCCGTTTGGGCTGAAGAACGCCGGGGCAACGTTCCAGCGCATGGCGAATAGGATTTTCGAAAAGCAAATAGGGAAAAATGTCGAGGTCTACGTGGACGATATTCTGATTAAAAGTCGAAGCTTCGGAGACCATCTTGCCGATTTGGAAGAAGTTTTCAATGTGATGAAAAAATACAAAATGAAGCTGAACCCACGAAAGTGTATGTTCGCGTTCCAAACGGGAAAATTCTTGGGCTACGTGGTCAGCCGAAAGGGTATCCAGCCCAACCCTTCAAAGGTAAAGGCCATTCAGGACATGATATCCCCGCGAACCGTCAAGGAAATACAAAAGCTCACTGGCCGCATCATCGCGTTAGGACGGTTCATATCTAAGCAAGGAGAGAGATGCCTCCCCTTTTTCAAGGTCATTCGAAATAAGGCCCCATTCGGGTGGACAGAGGAATGTGAAAACGCGTTTGCAGGACTGAAAGCCTACTTGTCATCCGATCTAGTGCTAACGAGGCCTGAGTTCGGCGATGAGCTATACCTATACCTGGGAGTAGCAGACGAGGTAGTCAGCGCCGTCCTCGTACGAAGTGAAGGGCATGTACACCGCCCTGTATTTTTTGTGAGTCCCATATTGAAAGACGCGGAGCTGCGATACGCCTGCATCGAGAAGATAGCGCTTGCTCTAATACAGGCAACGCGAAAGATGGACCGATACTTCCAAGCCACCCTGTTACTGTACTAACTGATCAGCCGCTGAGAAATTTTTTTAGAAAGCCTGAGTCCTCAGGGAGAATGTTGATTTGGGCAATCGAGCTCGAACAATACGGGCTGCAATACAAAGCCAGGCCGCCAATAAAAGCCCAGGCGTTAGCTGACTTCATAGCGGAGTGCACATTCACCAAGGACGTGTTGGAAAAACTGTCAGAGGAAGAACCAGAAAACTCATGCCTACCGTTCCCAGAAAAGCGCGCAGACTCATGGGTTATTCACATGGACGGCGCAAAAAATCAAGAGCTGGCAGGAGCAGGCGTTTTCCTGGTGGGGCCAAACGGCATGGAAATGCGATATGCCATCAGAATCCTGCAGCCGTTATCCAACAACGCCGCTGAATATGAAGCGCTGCTGGCAGGAGTCAGAATTGGAAACACCTTCTCCGTCGAAGCCTCTACCGTGGCGGAAGAGCAATACGGCTTGCGCCTAAAGATACGAGGAGACTCTAAATTGATAATGGATCAAGTCCTTGGAAACTCCCAAGCCCGAGAACCCGTCATGATTCAATACTTGGGCAAAGTAAAGCGTGAGCTGTCGGAGATGCAGAAAAAAGGCACTCGGGCCATCTTCGAACACATCCCCAGAGAAAGTAACGAAGAGGCAGATAGCCTCGCCAAGATGGCAGCCAACGCAGACGCCTCCATACCCAACGACGTACATTACGGGGAGCTATCCATACCCTCTTTCATGGAGGAGCAAACATCGTTGTGTGTGGAAGAAATAGAAAGTGACTGGAGGATCCCAGTGGTAGAATATCTGAAGCATGGTAGGCTACCAGAAGAAATTGGGGAAAGAAGGAAAATTCTAAAACGGGCGGCGCGATGTACATATTACAATGGAGAGTTAATACGGAGGTGCTTCTCCCATCCAGCCACTAAATGCATAACGGAACAAGAAGGCCTGCATGTTCTGAGAGAAATTCACAAAGGGATATACGGCATGCACATTGCGAGCGATACTCTGGCAGCTCAAGTCTTTCGGTCGGGATTCTACTGGCCTACCATACGAAGAGATTTCCATAACTTCGTGAAAACCTGTCAGAAATGTCAGGAATACGCAAAGATCCCTCAAAAATCGGCCACGCCAATCTCAGAAATAATTGCTCCATGCCCGTTCGCCAAATAGGGCATTGACATATTAAGCCCCTTTCCAATGGCTAGATCTCAGCTAAAATTCGTGGTCGTGGCGGTAGACTACTTCACAAAATGGGCCGAAGTCGAGGCGTTAGCCACCATCACCACTGAAAAAATTTGGCATTTTTTCAAACACCAAGTCATCATGCGATTCGGGGTTCCGCGCATACTGGTTAGCGACAATGGAGCACAGTTCACAAGCCAATTCTTCAGGGCTCAGTGTGCGGAATTCCAGATCGAACAAAGGTTCTCTTCCGTGGCACACCCCCAAACCAATGGCCAGGCAGAGGTAACCAACCGCAGTATCCTTAGTGGCATCAAAAGAAACCTGGAAGGTTCCAAAAAGAAATGGCTGGACGAACTACCATACGTACTATGGGCCTATCGCATGACTGTCAAGACCGGCACTGGAGAGACCCCGTTTACCTTAGCATTTGGAACCGAAGCTGTCACACCGGTTGAGATCGGAATGATGAGCCTTCGGGTGGCTCATTTCAGAGAAGAAAATAACGAGGAAAGGTTACGTGCTAACCTTGACGCCCTACCAGAAACACATGAGGAAACACTGCTGAAAACTCTGCACTACAAAAGAAAAATGGCGCAATACCGCAACCGGCAAGTGAGAGAGCGATTGCTCAAAGCTGGGGATTTAGTGCTCAGAGATAGACGAGCGGCAGGGCAGCGCATGGATAAACTCAGCCCAAACTGGGATGGACCGTATCGCGTCACCCGTATTGTGGGGAGAGGAGCTTACCACTTGGAATATAGCCCGACTGAAGCTATACCACGCCAGGAACTAGCTCACCCTATCTGGTAACATCAATACTATTCTAACAAGATATATCTTTCTGTGCATTTGTTGTTGAATAAAATATAGATAGTGAAGCATGCCAGGAGTGAAAATCCTATCCTTGTGATGGCTGGTCCTAATCAGACAGCTCACTAAGACGAGGCACGCCCTGGCATGACTAAGCGTTGGGAGTGAAAATCCTATCCTTGTGGCAACCGTGCTCACACAGACGGCCCATTAAGATGAGGCACGACCCCAAACGCTCCCGGGAGTGAAAATCCTATCCTTGTGGCAACCGTGCTCACATAGACGACCCATTAAGACGAGGCACGCCCCGGTATCCTTGGGAGTGAAAATCCTATCCTTGTGGCAACCGTGCTCACACAGACGGCCCATTAAGACGAGGCACGACCCCCAGGAGAGACCAACTCCGTCCTGGAAGTGAAAATCCTATCCTTGTGGTAACCGTGCTCACATAGACGGCCCATTGAGACGAGGCACGTTCCAGGGACGCGAGGTTTCAACGCTTAGGAGTGAATCTCCGGCAGAAGGAAGGAGGGGACACTCCAGCTAGAAATTGAGCGGTCGATACCTAGCGAAGTATGGCTGGAAAGACATCCGTACTACAACAACAACTTCACAGCAGGCCTAACGGGGCAAGAAAGATCCCCTGACAACAAAGGGTGATTTGAATCTGAGCAATGCTGAGTCATTCTTGGAAATGCTATCGGAAGGCAACGATAAGGCCATCGAAAAGGCAGCTGAGGAACCTATATGAAGGTCATGCGAGAGCAAAGTGGGCATATCTATAGAGGCGCGGCAGCAAACGCCACGGACAAATTATTGCGCAAGCAGTATTATGAAACAGAGCAGATAAAGAAGTTCCGTTCAAAAGGGGTAGCCCAACCAAGGTAAAAAGTGATATCGTTAATATTACAAAACAAGGAAGGGCTCGTCGGCCGATAAAATCAGAATATATCTAAATTCAAAAAACTAAGGAGCGGGTGGTGCGTTGACTCCTCCTTGCTGCTTCGATTTCCATAAATAGAAGTCGTCATCAGTAATAGTGGAGACTCTCCTATCAAAATACGCGGACAGCTCATCAATACGGAGTTTTTCTACCCCATGATGATGCATCAACACCTCCGACATGAGCCCTGCGCCTTCCTTCAAGTACCACTGATTCTTCTCAACATTTAAAGCCAGATTGGCAGTCAGCTCGGCATTCCTATGCCTCTCCTGGCGCAACTCATTCTCCTCACGAGAAAGGCGTTCGGTCAGATTGGCACCTTTCCGTTTCTCCTCCTCCAAAGCGTGCTTGATAGCCTCCAGCTCTTGCTTGATAGTCGTCACTTCCTGTCGGGTAGACTCCATTTCTTGGTTGGCAAGGTTAAGCGCATCCACAAAACTCTGGCGCTCGTTCTGCAACCTGGTTATCTCCCCGTGCCCGTTTGCAGCAATCTTAGCATTCTCCTCATCCATGTAATGGAGGTGGCAGAAAAAAGAAAGCGCTTGGGAGCGAAGAAAGTTTATACGCTCCTGCTCACTCCTAGCTGCAAAGGCATCCCTCTCCCTTGGAAGAGACATAATCTCGACTACCAGGTAAGAGGTAGACGCGAGAATGGAATCATGATCGATCCCGGCAGGAAATTGCAAAATGTTGTCCTGAAGGAACGCAAACCAATATGATGAGTGGGCATGAGGGGAGGATTATAAGTAGAGGCACCGGCTATCAAAGCAGGGGCAGGGCCACCTCTCGCGATAGTGGGAGGAGACATCGGAACAAAGAACAGAGCGGCAGGAGAAGAGGGTCGACTGCCGGAACCTCCTGCGTTGGGCACTAGGGACCCATCTCCACCAAGTACTTCAAGGTTAAGGGCACTTGAGTTATAGCCTGTCGCGGTGGAGGAATCACCTAAAACGCGAGGACTACCATCGAAATCAATACCCTGCGATTGCTCGGCAGGAATACCGCCGCCTTCAGGGACGTTCAGAGAAGGATTCGCAGCAGAAGAGGTAGGGCTGTGCTGAAGCTCATAGCGAGCCTTCTTCTGACGCTCTCGAAGGACCTCAGCAATAGACATATCACCTGGAGAGGTTGACTGAGCAGAAACAGTGGAAGCCTCCTAGAAAATGCAGTGCACACATGATAAGAAAATTATACAGAAGAGAAGAAAACTTTAGAGAGAAATGAACACATACCTGGGTGACTGTGGAAACCAGAGGTATCGCGGTAGGAATGGGATCAACTGTCGCCTCTGAAGAAACAACAGTGTGGAGGGAAACGGGTTGCGTGGCACGTGTTTTCCTCACTCTCTTCTTCCTTGCAACAAAGGTGCGAGGAGGTGGCGATGAGGTAGTACCCGTAGCGGTAGCAATGCCTTCCTCTTCCGCAGCGGCAGCAGTAGCAGCAGCAGCCCTGGCGGCGGCGGCAGCTTTCTTCCTTTGTTCCTGTTTCCTCTTCCTCCGGAAGTACTCGGGCTCCCAACCAGGTAGAGGCACTGCACAGTTAAAGAAACGTTAGCGTTAGTACCTCTTGGCAGCATAAAAAGAAAAAGGGCAGACGCTCACCCTTTTTGCACTGTTCCATTTCCAGCCCGTTAGCCACTTTTCGGGCATCAACGCTGAAATCTAGTTGAAGTAACATCTTCAACCAGCCATCTTCTGGATCAGAAAGGGGTTTCCGATGGCCCCAAGCTTTATCTTTAATTTTCTTATTGAAGCCGGCCCTCCATAACGGCTCGGGCAAATCAATAATAAAAAATTCTTCTTTCCAATGAGGAACAGAAGACTCGATACCCATAAGCTTCCAGGTGAAGGGCTTCAATGAGCCATCTTCATAACGAGGGGATATTGATATCACCCCCTTACAAGAATACAACTGGAAAATGCCATGAAGCAGGGCCAGAGTGGGAGACTCGATCCCCTTGAAACGGCACAGTGCGGCAAAGGCACTGACAACGCAAATCTCGTTAGGGCTCAATTGAGCCGGAGCCAAATCAGAATTAGCCAATAGCAACTCGACAAGCGGGTCAAGAGGAAGACAAAACCCATGGTCAAATAACTTAGCATATAATATTCTACTGTTACCGGGCAGAACTCTGTTCAGGCGAAGTGATTCGGAAGCAGCGTGCACGGGATATTCTCTGGGAAATCGCGCATTACACTCGGCAAGTCTACGATTAACTAAGGGCAGAGTATAGAGAGAAGTAGGAGTAATGTTAATTTTTTCTTCTCCGGCGGACCCTTGAGGATCCCCCTCATCGGAAGATCTCTTAGTCTTAGCCATGACCAATAAAGGAGAAGTGACGAGCAAAGAAAGGGTGTGTACCTTCGCAAAGAGAACACCAGGAGTCTCAGACCAAAAAGAAGAGAGCGGCACGAGTTGTTTGTCCAAAAAGCAGCAGCGTGCGAGAGAGGAGATTAAAAAAAAAAAAGGAGGAAGGAAAAACATTATATATAACACTGAAAGGGCGTGACCAATCAGCGACGAACACATGGCAAAGCAGCGCGTCGGGAAATAAGGCACGCGCAAGAAGATACAAGTTTAAACGCTTCAGCGATTCACGTCTCCCTAGAAGACGCTTGCTTCAAACGCCTTTTCGTAGAAAGACACGTGTCCTTTTCCATCATTGCTTTTCAGATCGCATTAAATGGAAGGACTGCGGTATTTAATGGCCTAAAAAGCAGTGCTGGCTTAGCCAAACGGCACGGCAACACAAGGAAGATAATGAAGAGATGGCGATAGCATCACAACAATTCACACGAATGCGATAAAGGTTATGTAGCGTCAGCATTATTACAAGAGGAATAATGACAAATGGTTTTCAGGAAAAAATAGAAGCAGACAACAATAAGAAAAACAAGGGAGGGTCCAGAAACCCGTTGTGACACTTCTCGAAAAGCAAAGCGGCGCCCCAATCTTTAGCGTTAGCCCCTTTCCCCTTCTGAGGCAGAAGAACCAATCCCGGCTTTGCTAACCTCATCCATCACGGTAGAAATATAGTCAGCAACCTGGGCAGGGTCGGAAGAGTTACCCTTGAAACGGGTTGCAAATCCAGAAGTAAAGACTTCCAAGATTTTCTTCTTCCACCATTCCCCCTTTAATGATGTCCTAGCGGACTCCTCGTCTCGAGCAGACATCTCTTCGCGAAGAAGAAGATTTTTCTTCCTCTCCAGCGCTAACTCTACCTCCAGAACCTCCACCTTTGCTTTCCCGACAGACCTCTCTCTGTTTAATTCCTTTTGCGACTCATCGCAAAGACGCGTTAGCAACCCTATTTGCTCCACCGCTTTCTCAAGCTGCACTTGCTTAACGCACAGCGCGTTGGAAAAATTGCGTGACTCGCGATTATGAATCTCGAACAGATAGTTCAGGTGACGGAAGAAATCCAGAGAATCATTCATCATATGGCGAAGACGGGCCGGTGGAGGAAGCTGAAGAAACTTTTCCTTCTCCTTCTGGGAGCCCAACATCTCTCCTATCAAAGGCGCAGTAAACTCATCTCTGGAAAAAGGTTGGGGAACCCCGACAGCACGAAGACCATCAAAGCAGAATCCCTTCAAGCCCATACGGTAGGAGGGGTCTCGGTAGGACTGCCATAAGAAAGATTGATTGACGGAGCGGGAGAAGAACTCCCGGAAAAAACATCCGTGATAGGAGAAAAGAACAGTTGCGGAAGGACTTTAGGCGGTAGCCCAGCAGTCGAATCCGCAGTAGAAGGTGTAGCGACTACGTCAGGAATGCAATGAGAAATTGGAGAATCGGGAGCGTCAACTATAGGAAGAGGGCACGCTGCCGATGGAACCTCCGCCTCGGCAGAACAAGTAGCAGTCGGTGCCTCAGTAACTCCCACCGGTTGGGAGGCACTCGTCCCAGTCGAAGCGGCAGAGATAGGAACAATTGCTACATCTACAGAAGAAGTCCCGGTGGCCTGCTCACCCGTGGCAAATCGAAGTTTTTTCCGGCGTAAAGAAGAGGCATGGCAAAGGTCCGACTTGACATCCACATCCTCATCATCGCTAGCAATCACCGTCGTTGTGGCTGGGCTGGAGTCCGTCCTCTTGCGACGCTCCGGTAGCCAATTTTCCACAAAGCGAGAAACTCGGGCAGAGCTAACGGGCCTTCGCCCTCCCTGGGCAACCGTCTTGGTTCTCCTCCTCAGGGGACGAACGCTACCCTGATTAGAGCCATCGGCAGGGGGGGAAGCTGGTAAAGTTTGAAGTGGCGTAACATTCAAAGGAGCGCCAGCGTCACCTGGAAATTAACCGTTAGCATCCTATAACAAAAGAAACGCGCAAAGACAAAAGCAAAGAAAATACGAAAAGAGGCAGACTCACCCATAGCACACTCCTCCAGAGGTTTGAACAAGGCAAAGCTACGGATGCGGCTGTGAGTACCTTCGTTTAACAGAGCGTTAGCTTGCTCCAACTCAGCCCTGGTCAATATCGAGGGATTCGACCAAATGGGGCCTATCAGCTCCTGGTTGAAATTAATACGCCACAAACGGGACGGTAGCTCCAGAACAAAGAAACTGCTTTTCCAATCAGCTATACCCTTCTTAAAGCGGTGAAAATGCTGCCAGAATGACTGCACGAGCGCGTCATTCCACCGAGGAGTAATTTCGATTAAACAATTATGGCAATTCATACTAAAGAATTTGCGAAATAAATTGAGAGATGGGGTAGAAATGTTCTTCAACTCGCAAGCGCGAAGAAAAGCATAAACCGCACACCAGGAAGAGGGAGTTATCTGGGCAGGATTAAGGTTATACTCCCGCAGCAGCGTTAGTATCGATTCATGAACAGGAAAGCGGAAACCGTAAAGGAACATCTTAAAGTAAAAAAGCCTACTGTAACCCCACACCGGATTATGAAGCCGCATATCACTTCCAGAGATAGAGGGCTCATACCCAGGAGGAAAGGTAATACCGTGTTCCTCCAGTTCGGCTTTCAGAACCACATTGCATGTAAAAATACTGGGTGATTGCGCGACCTCTGGATCCATTGGTTTCCAGATAACCTGGCGAGGTCTATTTCTAGCCATAACAAACCAGCAAAAAGGAAATCTGAGAAGGATTGAATTGGTACCTTGAAAGGGGAGAGTTACAGAGGAATCGGCGGACGACGACGGACGGCCGGTGAGATATTCGGGGAAGAAGACGAAGGAAGATAAGAGAAAAAATTTGAAGTAAGGGCAAAAGTTCTGAAAAAAGAAAAATGGCCCCTCTTAAAGGATTAAAATGCCACCGCATTAATCGAGCCACCAATCGCGCGGAGACGCGTGTAAAAAGAGGTTGGCCACGTGGAAGCGCATTAAAGAAATTTGAAAAAGAGAAGTTATTTGTCGTGATTCCCCAAAAGGGTGACAGAGTTGACCCAGTCAAAATAACTGCGAAGCGACTGCCTCGGCCAAGCCAACCGCTTACGCTGGCTATCACCAAGGACCAGTAGGCTAACGGAAAATAACGACAAAAGAAAAAGGCAGAAAACATCATCTTATTCATAAAATGCCAATAGGCATATACAACACAGAGGCGTTAATCCTCATCAGCCCAATCCATGTCATAGCAGTACTCATAGTCCTCCGGGGACGACGGCAATCCACTGTTGTAGGAAAAGAAATATTCGACAGGTTTGGGCACAAGCTTTGTCGCATGGGCTACCGCCTTGTCATAACGGGCACGGGAACTCTCCCCAACGGTAGAAGCTGCTGGCTTTAAATTAGTGCCGTGAGAAAGAGCCTCATTCTCGGAAGAAGGAGGAGGAGGGGCAGACGGTGACGCTTCATCACCTTTCAGTAGCATCATGTAGTGGGGCACAAAGCCGGCAAAGAAGGACTCAAAGGTCTGCTTCTTCACTTTCACTGGTTTCTTGCGACCCTGGCGTCTAGCAGGACATTTAGTAGGTCTCCACGGTGGAGTCGGAGGAGGATTATTCGAATCCGGCGAAGTCAGAGGTGTTGGCAAGGAATCACGCCCGCAAAAATCTGTCATTCTGACCTACAAAAAGCAAAGAGAAGGAAAAGATGAAGATGAACAGGGAAAGGGAAAGCATTTCCCTTAAATAACCAAGGAAGCGCTCCGATCATCGCGCAGATCCTGAAAAATCAATTAAGATGTCTGGGAAAAATAACCGCAATATCAGAAGTTGATCCGGCACCAATATACCTGCTCGTTAAATGCGCCAACCAAAAGGCACCAAATAACTACCCAATCACTCACCCCTGGAACGGCGGATTTGGAAACAGTTGAGTCAAAGCATTCATTGCTCATTCACGGAACGCAACCACTGAAAGGGTATGTACTGAAGAAGGCTCATTTTCAGTTGGGCTTGCCACCAACACATTCAGCCAATGCAGCAAGAAATAAACGAGACAAAAAAAGACTGGAAAAAGTAAAAACAACCATTTATTTATGGCCTGAGCGGCCTCAGCGTTCAGATATATACATAAAAGCATAAGAGAAAGGCAACAAGAGGAAACAAAGGCAGCGGTCAGGCATTGGATCCGGCATCATCCTCCCCTGGTACGACCGGGATATCCCTCAGCGCGTCAGCAACGGAGGTCAGCTCAGCGGAGCAGGCCCTCATCCCCTTCAAGCAGCAGGCTAGCAAGTCCTTCCGCTGCTGCAGCATCGAGGCAACCACGTCAAGGTGGGCAGTAGTAGTGGCCAGCTTCGCCAAGCTCTCCAAAGGACTGAAGTCCTCCAAAGATATCCCCAGCTGTTTAGACAAAATAGGGGTCAATACCCCCTGCAACTCCAAGACATCCTCCGAGGTCTTGGTGATCATCCTCTCCAGGAAGCCGATGTCACCTTCAGTAAGGTTCTTCAAGGTCAAAGTTTTGGAGATCAGGAAATTTCGGGTCAGTTCATCCATGACGAAATATGGAAAAGAAAGGGACGTGCAAGTGCGAGGAAACTTGCGCAGAAGAAACCTCAATTTATAAGCCCTGACAGAAATCATCTAAACCACCTTCTGACAAGGAAACACTCTGATACCTCACGGAGAAAGGGCGTTAGCCCTTAGTAAACACTCGGGCTCATTTTCAGTTGGGCTTATGATAACAATCCACCTAAGGAAAAGGGTATTTCCGTCTATTGCCCTGAACTGAAAGAAGAGATCACTGTTCCCACCTTCGCGGTAGGGAGAGGGACACCGCCTCCCTAGAGACTGACGCCAAGAGGGCAAAATAGCGCTCAGGAGTTTCCCCAAACGAACCTTCTAGATGGCTCGAGGAGCTGTCTCATTCTGAGGAATACTACGCGTCAGGGGGACCACTCAGTCGCTACCCTATCGTGGTAGCATTTATCCCATGGCTATCGCCACGGTAACATATCATCCGAGGGGCGAACCACGATCCCTAACGTTAGGGATAGCTCTCTAGTTATCCCCAAACGCGGAAATGCTCAATTCTTCTATATATATACCTCCCCCTCAAAGGAGGCAGGTAAGCGTAATCTGACTGGCCCAAGCTCTGCCAAATTCAGTACACATACTGACTTAAGCATCAGAGTGTTTCCGCCGGAAACCCCCTCCGGCGTATTGCAGGTACCGCGGACCGTCGTGAGCACTGATCTGAGAGGAGCCGTTCCGCCATACATCCTTCGGCAGAAGACAAAATCTTATCAACATCCTTCCCAAAGACTCCGGTTTCCTGAATATCCTCTTCAAAGGTTGGTCAGTAAGCACGATAATAGGATGAGCTTGGAAATATCTGTCCATTTTCCTCGTGGCTTGAATTAGCGCAAACGCTATTTCTCGATGCGAGCATATCGCAGCTCGGCATCTTTCAAGACGTGACTCACGAAATAGACAGGGTGGTGTAAGTGGTTGTCGTCTCGGATGAGGACAGCACTAACCACTTCGTCAACAACGTCGAGGTCTAAATACAAGGTATCGCCCGATTCTGGCCTTGTCAACACTAGGTCGGACGATAAATAAGCTTTCATGCCCTTAAACGCCTCTTCACATTCTGTTGTCCACCCAAAAGGAGCTTTTTTGCATATGACCTTGAAGAAGGGCAAGCATCTCTCGCCTTGCTTAGAGATGAACCGTCCCAAGGTAATAACGTGTCCTATCAATCTTTGGACCTCTTTGAAGGTCCGAGGGGATATCATATCTTAGATAGCTTTGACCTTCGAAGGATTGGGCTGGATACCTTTTCGGCTAACCACATAACCCAAGAATTTTCCCATCTGAAATGCAAACATGCATTTACGGGGATTCAACTTCATTTTATATTCTCTCATCACGCGGAAGACTTCCTCCAACTCATTTAGGTGGCCCTGGAAGCTTCGGCTCTTGACCAATATGTCATCGATATATGCTTCCACATTTCTTCCAATCTTCTTTCCAAAGACTTTGTTCGCCATTCGCTGAAAAGTTACTTCGGCGTTCTTAAGCCCAAATGGCATTGTCGTGTAACAGTAAGTAGCTTTCGGGGTGATAAAAGTGGTTTTTTTCTCATCCTCAACAGCCATGGGGATCTGATGGTATCCCGAATTGGCATCTAACGGACTTAGATAGGCGTACCCAGCAGTCTGATCGACTAGCTGATCAATTCGAGGAAGCGGGTAGCAATCTTTGGGACAAGCATCATTCAGGTCAGTAAAGTCGATGCACATACGCCAATCTCCGTTGCACTTCGAAACAAGAACTGGGTTAGCTAGCCAGGTTGGGTATTGAATCTCTCAGATGAAGCCTGCATTTAGGATCTTTGTTACTTCCTTATTAACGGCTAGCGCTTTCTCCGGAGAAAACGCGCGTCGTTTCTGTTGGATCGGCCTGACACTGGGGTCCACATTGAGTCGATGTTCCGCTACCTCCCGTGAGATACCTGGCATATCCGCGGGCCTCCAGGCGAATTCTCCTTTACACTTGTTCAACAGCCGAGCTAGCTGAAGGTTTTCTACTGGACTAAGCTTTTTGCTAACCAGGAAGCTCACTTCATCGATCCCGTTAACCGGTACAGGAATTATCTTGTCTAAGGGCTGAGTGCGTTTCTCATCATTCTGTTCATACGTGTCTACCGTTATGCACACGTATCTATCACAACTCTTCTGAGTCATGAGTAGGTAACACTCTACAGCCAATTTCTGATTACCCTTGATTGATACCACCCCATCCCAGGAGGGGTATTTCATCCTCAAATGCTTCTGGGATATCGCAGCTCCAAAGCGGTTGAGGAAAGGTCATCGAAGTATGGCGTTATAGGGCAGATTTAAGTCCACGACTAGGAACAGCAGCTCCTCGGACCGCTTGGAGGTATCTTCTCTAAAGTACATTGGCAGGGTGGTTACCCCGGTCACTGGGATTGGGACTCCATCTACTCCAATTATTGACTTTTTGCATGGCGTTAACTCGCTATCGGGGCGCTTCATAAGGTTATAGGCTTCTAGTGAAAATAAGTTCACAGCGCTTCCGTTGTCAACGAGGGTTCTTCTAACTCCGTGATTAGCGATAACAGGTGTGACCACTAACGCATCGTTGTGTGGGTAAATAACGCCTTTCTCGTCCTGTTGCTACCCGATTTTGGATTTTAAACTTTTCATTTGTCGCCTTTTTATCATCAATTTTCCAAAATCATACACCTGTTTATTTTCGTCAATCTGATGTTTATTTTGGCGCTTAATGTCGTTTAAATTTTATTTCATACTTTTTTCGCATTTTATCACTTTTTCCGTTCGAACCTGTATCGGTTCCCGAGTCAAATTCTCGGAACCAAGGGTCGAACAATTTTGCTCATTAGCTACTTTTCTTTTATTATTTTTCTAATTCACGCTATCTATTTGCGTTTCGTTCAATTTTTGCTTTGAGCATTTTTTCTGTTCGAACTTTTATTACTTGCAAATAAATATTTTTTATCGAACTCTGTAGTAAACTTTTTATCGCTTACTGTGTGCTAATTAGTTTATTTTATTTTATTCTACATTTTAGCATTTTCGGTTCAAGTTATTCTCCATTTTCAGGCAAAATTCGCTTGTACCATCAGCTCGAACCATTAAATAAATAATAAACCTTTTTCCTTCTCATCTTTATCTCAACCGTTGGATTGGTTGACTCGCCAATAGTCAACCATCCAACGGCCATGCCTTTTTCAACCATTATCTTCCTCATTTTCTTTTCCTCTGCGCCAACATCGCCAACTCCCTCTTTTCTTTCCTTCACGCAATCGTCACATTAATTGCTCCTCTCTGCCCCTACATTTAGCTAGTCGTGCCAGCTCCCTCTCCTACCACGGTACCTCACCTTCTCCCTCACTGCCTTCACCTTGCCCATCCCTCACTCCCTCTATAAATAGCCAAGAAAACTTTCCATTAGGGGGGGGGAGCTCGGGCCACACTCCTGCAAAAGATCAATTTCAACCCCAATTTTAATTGAGCCCTCCAAACAAAATCCCCCCTCTGCCCAAATTAAATCCAAACACATCTTCAAAATTGAACCAAGCATCCTACACCAATTTAAATCCCAATTGAAACAAGCATGCTCTCCCGTCAAACCCCAATCACCACCACCGCTGCTGCCCAAATTGTCACCGCGCCACCCTATGTCGCCGACACTGCCGCTGCTACCTGGGCCCCACTGCGTACGCTGCCCAAGCCACACCGACGCTGCCGCTGCTATCCGGTCGCCGCTGCTACCCAGTCCTCGCCAAACCCAATCACCGGCTACGTCACAGCCACAACCCGCCACAATTGCCGCTACTGCCAAAAACATTTATCAATACCCAAACAAGACCAAGTAGAGAAGAGAGCAAACCGATAAAATAAAAAGAAAAGAGAAGAAGACAAACAGAGAAAAGAAAAGGAAAGGGAAGAAGAGAGTGATCTCGTTTGAGAAGGAAGAAAGAGAGGAAAGAAGAGTGGGCTGGTCTTTCATTTTTAATTGAGTAGTCATGAGCTTCGCTTGTGCCAAGCCCAAAAGGGAAAAGAATGAAGAGAAAGAGGCTTGGCCTCATTTTAATTAATTATGAGTTTGGGCCAAACCCAAATGCAAAGGAGAAAGGGCTTTGCAGATGATGGGCCCAACCAGTGGGTGACGAGGGTGTCGCGGTCCCTGCATAAATAAAAATATTACAACTGGTCACTAAACTACAAATGAATGTAGATAGCGGCAAGAGGTTCGAACACAGGGACAAATCGGTCCAATCTTTATTGCTCCTGCAAATGACAATAATCAGCAAAGAGGTGAGAGTATGATGGGTTGAGAAACAAAAAGAACGAAAATGAGATTGCATGAAAGAAAACAGTAGAGAAATAAAGAAATACAAAAGAGAAAGAAAATCCCTAGTAGAGATCCTTATGTGGTGACAATTCCATGCTTGTTGATCATTGACAAAATACATTTTCGAAATGGTTTTCATAGAAGAAGTTGTGGAACCAGCTCACACTAGATTCCCAACCTGCTACAAAAGTATTTAAAAGAATCACTTCATTTTAAATACCCTAATCTTCCTAAGTTCATCCTAAGATTCTAATCCGCCACTTTGCCTTGGCTATGCAGAGCCTTCTACAAAGGAATCAGAATACTTATGGAAGCACTTGAGAGATTGATTAAAGACAGTGAGGTCCCTCTTCTAGACAAGGGAATACTTTCATCATCCACGAGTCTGGTCTAGTCTGGCACTTGACCCAGCTGTCACCTAGGTCGGCCCTTCTCAAGGCCTCGGGATGGGATGACCGCCTAATTCAATTCCTTCTATCAGCTTAGACCAAGCAAATACCCCTCATGCCCTGCTGATTTGTCTACAACTGTTCTCTAAGAGTGATTTAATCACAAGAGAACTGACTGTAATCATTCAAATCAAAATCCAAGTTGGCCAAACTCAAACTTAAACATGAATAAATTGGAGTTAAAACAAGAAGGAGAGAAATATGAAAAACGTTTTTATTTAAGATCAAAGAGTCTCACAACCTACTGGAATTATCAACCACAAGATCCCTACTAGGAATGGAGGTTCTTAGTTACAAAACATAATGGAAAATGATTCAAGAAATGGAAATCCGAAAATACAAAAAGCTGGAAAATCTGGAAAATGGGAGAAATGCTGATTTTCTCCTCACGTTCCTCCTACTGTCCTCCTACGTTCTTCTTCTTTTTTCAGTCCGAAATTGCTACCTTAAATCGTCCTTCCCTCTGCCTGCACGCTCCTCTCCCAAGTCAGTCAACACTAGCTCACAAGCTCCCAAAATCTTGTCTTCAAAGTGCTTGTACACTAGTGAGAATATTCTTCCAAAAACAAGAAGAATGTTGATTCATTCTTCCAAAGGTGTTTGTAAGCTCAAGAGAATAACAAGGAGTGGCCCAAGAAGTCTTGTGTCTGATAAGAATGAGTCCCAAGAAGACAAGAAATGCACTAGGGAATAAACAAACACGGCACGCGAATTTATGGCGAGTGCAAGTCCAGCTGGAATTCCGAAAGGTTGCTTCTTGTCGAGGCCTAGAGGAGAGCTGATCTCGGCAAAATAGTGAAGTGGCCTAGGGACGAATGGACCAGATTCAAGGCAGCAAAGCCGAAAACGAAACTCCATCACCAAATGATTGATTTAAGCTCTAATCTTCAAGCTTTCTGCTCCTTTCCTTCAGATTGATGCTCCAAAGGCTGTTTATAGAGAAAGGAAGCAAAAGGACTTAAAGTAGCATAATTACCATCTCAATTAATAATAAAAGAGAAGATAAAACATCCATAATAAACCATCAATCATATACCCCCACACTTAAACCATGCTTGCCCTCAAGCATGAACTAAAAACACAGAAAACACCCTCTATACAGAAAATCAACCCCTGGGCTGAACTCATATGAACACTTCAAAAACCAACTCTTTCAAGCAATGCTCAAACACACCAAACATCACAAATGTGCAAATATTCAAAAAGTGGTAAGATAGCATGTTGTTCAACCAGGAAATAAAGCCCTAGAACTACTGTCTTCTCTGCCCAAGACACAATCCAAACGCAGCTGCCACACACACAAAAATACACAAGCAGTCATGCAACAATTATAAAAATACAAGCAACAAAATTAAAGAACACCACCAATCTTTCCTCTTTCCCTTTTGCACATTTTCTTTCTTTTAGGCCTTCGGCCTCTTATACCCCCTTTTTGTTTTAGGCCTTCGGCCTCTTATACCTCCTATTTATTTTTTCTTCTTCTTCTTCCCTAGGCCTTCGGCCTCTTATACCCCTTTTTTTTATTTTTTTATTTTTTCTTCTTCTTCTTCTTCTTCTCCACCTCATTTTTTTTTTCCTTTCCTTCCTTTCCAGGTTCTTATACCTTTCCACAATCCCAGAAAACACAAACATGCAGTCATGCAAAGAATTTAAAAAGTTAGCCATGCAAAAACAAAAATTAAAAACTTGCAGCAATATTATGGACGGGAGCTTCATCCCAAGGTCTTGAGATGAGAAGACAGTACAATCCTAGCAAAATATTTCCTAGGACAACAATACCCATCATACAACCATGTGAATAAATGTACAAATTATAAGGTCAGAAGTATTTAGCATTGTAAGACAGAGTTGATAAGTCAAGTATTTACATGAGTTCAGTTTTGGGGTTTCAATTCTATACAAAAAAGGGTGAAACACAACAAGAAAAGAAAAACGACTCATGCATAAATGAAAACAAGCAGAAGCGCATGCAAAAATAATTGAACTAATCATGCGCCAAAAACAAACAGCAGAAAAACATGCATAAAAACAGAAAAACAAACATGCACAAAAACACAAAAAAAACACAAACAAACACGAAAGTGTCTCTCCCCCACACTTAAAGGACACATTGTCCTCAATGTGAAAGAAAAACCACACAACAAACAAGCAAACAAACAAACAGAACAGAACAGAAAAAAGAAAAAGAGAGGGAAAGAAATGATAAAACCCGGGGCAATGATCATGGTAGGGGAAGAGCTGGAGGCTTCGGTCAGCTCGTCTCGAGGCCTAGAGGAGAGCCAGGAGGCCAGCACTGGAAAAATTCCAAAAATCCATTATTATGCAGAAAAAACGATTAACTAGAAATAAAAACGAAAATAAAAAAAACGACAACGAAATGAACATGGGTTGCCTCCCATGCAGCGTCCCTCTTTATAGTCTTGGACTAGACATTGAGCGTCACTTTGTCAACCAATCCTACATAATGCTTTGAATGCACGAAGTTTGATGAGAATAATCTCATTTCGTGCATGGTCTCCTACCAAAGAAATCTGCATGCAACCATAAAATGATTCAAATTCTGGTTCGGGTGCATGCATAATAAAAAGATAATATTGGTTGTGAATGGAGGGTAATTCAATAAATGGATCAATATAATCAAGGAAATTCAGAACTTCCCTTTTAAACACAACCGTTTGTGGATTCTCAACCACTTTGATTTCTTCCTCAATCCTCCTCGCATCCTCCTCTAGCTCGATGCTACAACAAGTGTCCACAAACTTCGTCTCCTGCTCCAGTGACATGCTGGAATGAGTTTGGGTCAGATTGGATTGCTTTGACTGAGTGGCAACTTCTGCTGAATTTTCTGGGCTTGTTTCTGGTTCTGGGTCGTTCATCTCAAGGCCTTGAGATGAAGCGACCTGCTCGGGCAGATTTTTGTTGCTCACAAAAGAGGCAGTGCTGGCATCAGATTCCACGTTTGGTTGGAAGTTTGAAGGTATGTATCTCTCTCTTTCCTTCTCAAGTGCAAGTTCTCTCATTTGCTTCGCTAACCTTGCTAAATTCTCCTCTGTTTCCTGCATAAATGGAACTAAGATTTTCATTAAAATTTCAGAAACATTGGGTACTTGGCTAGGTTGCGGAGGCTGGAAATATTGATAATTAGGAACTGATTGCACTCCATAATCAGAACTTTGTTGGTTCCACCAAGTGGGATAAGGAGTAGATATGTATGGATTATAATTTGGCTCATATCCCCACTGTGGCGGACCAAAACATCCTTCATGGCTGGACACATCTCCTACACCAAAACTTTGAGGAATAGGGGCTGATTGAGAAAAATAATTGAAATTGCTCATAAAAAAAAAGAAAACTGAAAATTGTCACAAACAAGAAAAATGAAAATCAGTACACCATTGTCCCCGGCAACGGCGCCAATTTATGACGAGGGTGTCGCGGTCCCTGCATAAATAAAAATATTACAACTGGTCACTAAACTACAAATGAATGTAGATAGCGGCAAGAGGTTCGAACACAGGGACAAATCGGTCCAATCTTTATTGCTCCTGCAAATGACAATAATCAGCAAAGAGGTGAGAGTATGATGGGTTGAGAAACAAAAAGAATGAAAATGAGATTGCATGAAAGAAAACAGTAGAGAAATAAAGAAATACAAAAGAGAAAGAAAATCCCTAGTAGAGATCCTTATGTGGTGACAATTCCATGCTTGTTGATCATTGACAAAATACATTTTCGAAATGGTTTTCATAGAAGAAGTTGTGGAACCAGCTCACACTAGATTCCCAACCTGCTACAAAAGTATTTAAAAGAATCACTTCATTTTAAATACCCTAATCTTCCTAAGTTCATCCTAAGATTCTAATCCGCCACTTTGCCTTGGCTATGCAGAGCCTTCTACAAAGGAATCAGAATACTTATGGAAGCACTTGAGAGATTGATTAAAGACAGTGAGGTCCCTCTTCTAGACAAGGGAATACTTTCATCATCCATGAGTCTGGTCTAGTCTGGCACTTGACCCAGCTGTCACCTAGGTCGGCCCTTCTCAAGGCCTCGGGATGGGATGACCGCCTAATTCAATTCCTTCTATCAGCTTAGACCAAGCAAATACCCCTCATGCCCTGCTGATTTGTCTACAACTGTTCTCTAAGAGTGATTTAATCACAAGAGAACTGACTGTAATCATTCAAATCAAAATCCAAGTTGGCCAAACTCAAACTTAAACATGAATAAATTGGAGTTAAAACAAGAAGGAGAGAAATATGAAAAACGTTTTTATTTAAGATCAAAGAGTCTCACAACCTACTGGAATTATCAACCACAAGATCCCTACTAGGAATGGAGGTTCTTAGTTACAAAACATAATGGAAAATGATTCAAGAAATGGAAATCCGAAAATACAAAAAGCTGGAAAATCTGGAAAATGGGAGAAATGCTGATTTTCTCCTCACGTTCCTCCTACTGTCCTCCTACGTTCTTCTTCTTTTTTCAGTCCGAAATTGCTACCTTAAATCGTCCTTCCCTCTGCCTGCACGCTCCTCTCCCAAGTCAGTCAACACTAGCTCACAAGCTCCCAAAATCTTGTCTTCAAAGTGCTTGTACACTAGTGAGAATATTCTCCCAAAAACAAGAAGAATGTTGATTCATTCTTCCAAAGGTGTTTGTAAGCTCAAGAGAATAACAAGGAGTGGCCCAAGAAGTCTTGTGTCTGATAAGAATGAGTCCCAAGAAGACAAGAAATGCACTAGGGAATAAACAAACGCGGCACGCGAATTTATGGCGAGTGCAAGTCCAGCT
The DNA here is from genome assembly GCA_963691705.1 of Viola odorata. Lineage (NCBI taxonomy): Eukaryota > Viridiplantae > Streptophyta > Magnoliopsida > Malpighiales > Violaceae > Viola > Viola odorata. Next base: position 2,219,994 of record OY829539.1, read on the forward strand.
GGAATTCCGAAAGGTTGCTTCTTGTCGAGGCCTAGAGGAGAGCTGATCTCGGCAAAATAGTGAAGTGGCCTAGGGACGAATGGACCAGATTCAAGGCAGCAAAGCTGAAAACGAAACTCCATCACCAAATGATTGATTTAAGCTCTAATCTTCAAGCTTTCTGCTCCTTTCCTTCAGATTGATGCTCCAAAGGCTGTTTATAGAGAAAGGAAGCAAAAGGACTTAAAGTAGCATAATTACCATCTCAATTAATAATAAAAGAGAAGATAAAACATCCATAATAAACCATCAATCAGTGGGCCTAGTCCAAATATTCAGCCAATCGCATTTATTTATTTTTCGCACCAATTTTTCATATGCCTGTAATGTTTATTTATTTTTCCGCACTTGTACCGTTTATTTATTTTTCTGCACACTTGTACTGTTTATTTATTTTTCGTGCATCTATTTATTTACTTTTCGTGCATTTGTACTATTTATTTATTTTTGCACGTATGCTTGTACTATTTATTTAATTTCCGTATGCTTGTACTCTTTATTTAATTTTCGTATGCTTGTACTATTTATTTATTTTCGCACGTATGCTTGTACTGTTTATTTAATTTTCGTATGCTTGTACTATTTATTTATTTTCGCACGTATGCTTGTACTGTTTATTTAATTTCCGTATGCTTGTACTGTTTATTTAATTTCCGTATGCTTGTACTGATTATTTATTTTCGCACGTATGCTTGTACTGTTTAATTATTTTCGTATGCTTGTCTATTTAATTATTATCGTATGCATGCATGTTTAATTATTTTCGTATGCTTGTATGCTTAATTATTATTTTCGTATGCCCTTACATGTTTAATTATTCTGCTTGCGTATAACCGTCAAAATAATTACTTCGCTTGCATACGATAATTTTGATTTCGATTATTCGTATGCTTGTACTTTTTAATTAATTATTTTTGCATGCTTTTCAATGTTTAAATAAATATTCCACTCATATTTAATCCTTAAAATTAATTATTTATCTACTTTTTTTCCAAACTAATAATCTCGACTTTGTAGGGCAAATCAATCAATGCCCTTCACAAGTACGCCTGACAACTTCGTCCAAAAAAGGGTATATCAGCCCAATATCCCTCCACAAGTAAACGTTTCTTACCTTGTATTTATTTCACGCTTTTGACGCTCGTATGCATGACTATTTAGAATTGTTAAAATTTATCCATTGGGCATGATTATTAGATTAGAACTTCTTATTTTCAAGCATCTTTAAACACCTCCTCATCCGGTAACCTTTTTAGGATAAGACTCGGGTGCCTAACACCTTCCTGAGTCTATAACACGACCCCGAACTATTTCTCGGGTTCAGACCCACTTTGCCTTAGTTTTTTTTTTTTTTATGCATGACTTTAGGTTCCCTAAACCTAGAAACAAATTAGGGTGGCGACTTCATTTGCATTATGTGAGATGAGTCCGATTTCGTCTCACATCTCGTCCCAAACCCGCGTCGCATTAGGATAAAATCCGAAAAAGGGGGTGCGACACGTCCTCTTCGGAAAAGGACAACACCATTCGATCGAGAGCACTTATCGCTTCGCTTTTTATTAACGCGCCCTCCCGCTTCCGCTTGTCTCCTGTTGCGGACGTCAACTGTACCGATTCGTCTAGGTAGGGGGCGCCTCCAGCTATGATATTGATGATAGGAACCTCATCGTCGTCTACCATGAGTGTCTCCCTGCCTCTCCCAGTAGGAGCAGCATTATTTCCTAGAGTGCGAGGAAGTGGTTGCCTATTATCAGTCGCTCTATCCGTCGGGTTGTTCCTGGCTTCCTCTCTTGCCTTAGTGGTAAATTCACCGAGATAACCTTCCTCTACTAAACATTCTATCGCTAGCTTTAATTCTCTGCATACTTCAATAGAGTGTCCCTTAGCCTTGTGGAACTTGCAGAAGGCGTTCTCCCTTCCTCCCATAATTACCCCAGGCTTCACGGGGGCTGGGTATCGAATGAGCAAGTATCGTTGTTCCACAATCGCTAAGATTTCCGCTCTTGGCAAAATGAGGGAAGGAAGATCCGGATTGGAAATCCGGCCCTTGGGAGGATCTCTCTGTCGCCGAGTCGGAGAGTTACCGAACTTTCCCTTCGAAAAGTTACCTCTCAGCCGGTTGGAGGTCTTGGGAATATGATCCTTCCGTTGGGCGTAGTCGTCGATAAAACGATCATCAGAAGTTGTAGTGGCAGAAATGTTAGGGACTTAGGGCGCATCTTGTGGCACGTCTCGGGTTTTGTCCCTATTTTCTTCTTCCATTCTTGCATAATTATGGGCTTTCAGCCTTAACGTATCCAAAGTTATCGGGGGGGTCCACCATTAACGTGTCTCTCAGCTTCCCATAGCGGCAGTTCCGCTTCAAGGCTTCTATAGCAAAATCAACGGTAACGTCTAGCGTTAACGACATCTCTATATCAAAGCGACTGAGGAAATCTCTCAAAGATTCCTGAGGCTTTCTGTGTATATTGAATAAAGTTGCGGTGTATTTCCTAATGGGGACCGCGATACTGAATCGGCTTCGAAACTTAGATTTCAGTTGCAAGAAGCTTACAATAGATCCGCCAGGGAGACCTTCAAACCAGAGGCGTGCAACTCCTGACAATGTCATGACAAATATTTGGCACAAAGCCGCATCACTGTGGGTCTAAAATTGAACAAAGTCCTTCACCTTGTTAAGGTGAGAAATGAGATCTCTGGTACCGTCGTAGGATTCTGAGGGGAGCTTCATGTGTTGGCTGACCCTATGACGCCTTATACGATGGCTGAACGGGTGACCTGAGGTATTATCAAGGATTTCACACGTATGGCGTGGGGGAAAATACTTCCAAATGACGCCTCCGATTTCGCGGATCTAGAGTGTGATGTCGCCTTGGAGACTGGCTACGACTCCTTGGCGAGTAGGTTCGATGTCTTCTACTGCTGGATCTCTCACTACGCTTAGGGGATATGTTTCTATCCACTTCTTCTCTTTGACCGTCCCAACGATCTCTGTACTCCTCAAGTCGTCTTTCTCCTTGAGAGACGGGAATTTGCGGCACCTGCGGCACGTAAGGCTCCACTCGCCCCCGAGCGAGTTGCACAAGGCTGATTGGTGCATCTGTTGCAGGCAAGGCTGGCAGAATATTTCTGTGTTGTAGGGGCGATAAGGGTCGTTCGGTGACAATAGATGATGTGAAAATAGCATGGGGAGAAACATTTGACCCAAAAACATCAGGCGTGATTCTTGTCGCCAACTCAGTCAAATAATCCAACCTAGAATGAAGAGCAGATATTTCACTTGCGAGGGGGTTGTTTGTGCCGTCCAGCATGAATCCCCTCAGAGGTGGGATAGAGAGAGGCTCATCTGAGGGGGAGGTGTTCCCCCTATTGATCTAAAGGGGAGATCTGAAGTTTCCAGAATAATCTCCTGCGTTGTCATAGAAATATCAGTAGTGACAAAAGGAAATAACTGTCTACGGATCGCATAAGGAACGTTAGAGGATGAAGGTCGTGTGGGCTCCGAATCATAAGCCATGATCGTTCCAATCTCCCTATAAAAACGGAGCTTGGCTATTAAGGATGCTCACTTAATGAACTAAAGCTCTCAATGAAAGCACCAGTTTGATAAGATTTGAATTTCTCGGATGATCAGAGTGAGGATTATGGCTGCTCGGAGTCGCTGTAGTTACCGTCGGGTGTACCTGCAAGGCGCCGGAGGGGGGCTTCGGCGTAGACACTCCGATGCTTAAGTTAGTATGACTGTTCAAAATGGCAGGGGTTCCAGTAGCGATCGTAAGCTTACCTGGCTTTTTGAATGGGGGGTATTTATAGGCTACGCGAGGTCGGTATCTAGGGAAGGTAACGCCTCAAAGGGCGTCAGGGACGATATCTCCTAGTGACGTCAGGGACGATATCTCCTAGTGACATCAGGGATGATATCTCCGAGTGTCGTTAGGGACGACAGCTCTGGGCGACGTCATGGTTGTCCTGGGATGGGATAACGCCGTGCGTGTAGATAGACGATGCGTGAGACCCCTCCCCCGCTGATGTCGACCATCCCAGGGCTCTTCTCTCGGAGAGGGGCGGCAACTTCCACGGTATGCGCCCGATAAGTGTTACAGGATTCCAACCTTAACGCAGGGTGTCAAGACGATGACGCCCCTGAAATTATCTCTATTGTTATCATTTTGTCTCCTTTATCCCCATTTAATTCTCTTGTACCCTCCTTTTTCAAACCCCATTAATTCCCCATTTAATTTAGCTTTTTATTATTCTTGATGAGTACTTTTTATGTTCCCTAGGGTAGTTTTAATTATCTTTTGTCTCCTTTATCCCTATTTAATTCTCTTGTCCCCTCCTTTTTCAAACCCCATTAATTCCTTTTGTTTTGCATTCTTTCCCTCTCTTTAAATTTTTTTTTTTAAAAACAAAATCAAAAACGTAACTCACCTTTTTCTCTGATTTGTGCAGGTGTCGGGTGCCAGCTTTCTCAGGAACTTCCCGTCCTCTCCTAGTGCGCCACGTGGAACCTGTCGAGACCCCAACACCTGTTTTCGCTTCGGGACCCCGCACTCCGGATCCTGTAGCGCTTTCTATCCATCGCGCTCTCGGGGAAATTCGGGACCTCAGGCTAAATAACACAGACTGAGCTGTTTTTCCTTTGGGTCATGCACCACAAGAAGAGAGTCAACCTAGGGTACTGGATCGCCTCCTCAGTTCATAATGTCTCGAGTGCCCCCCAGGGTCGCTCTCCTATTCTCGGATCGATCACCACTAATTTAGCCTCGTGCCTATACACCTTGAAGCCTCAGGACCTGAACTTACACCCACATCCTTCACCCTTCAAGATTCTCAGTCTCAAGACCTTGGATTTGATGGGATTTTTCTTTGTTTCTGACGGTGTCTTGAGTTTTAACGCAGATAACAAGGGCAAGATCGAGGGAAAATTTGAGTACCCCGACCTTTCAAAGCCCCGATCCCAGAATCGCACTCCCGCTGCTCCATCCCGCGCTGCATCTTCAGCTGCTCCTGTGCAAACTCCAGACCCTTGGGACCCCGAAGAAGTTCCTGCTGCCGAGACTACGAACAGACTCCTGAGTGCCCTCTTGAAGACCAACCGTGCCATCCTCACCGAACTGCAAGCCCTCACATTGGAAGTTGCTAGACACAACCTTCCCCCTTCTTGATCCCGAACAATCTATCTCTTCACCCCTGCGTGGGCAAAAAACTATCTTTTACTTTATGTTGAACAATTTCCTTTATGTTTTATTTTGAACTGCTTTTGTATCCTTCTCGCATTGAGGACAATGTGAAGCCTCAGTGTGGGGCGGGGTCTGAACTGCTAGTATTTCCCGTATTATGCTTGTTTCATTTATTTGCATGATTTTTTTTTCGGATTTTCAATTTTATTTTGCTGCCCAGTTTTTGAAAACCCCCAATGATGGACACATACATGACTTATGCACATAGAATTCAAATGTTGCTTGTTGTGTCGGGACCTCGATGATTAAATCTCTGCCTGCTGCACCTTATATCTGCTTCAAGACCTAGACACCAGTAGTCACGAAATAGCACCTTGTGAGCATTTGAGCCTTCATGTCTATATTTATTGTTTGAGTGATAAATGCATGACTAGGTACTGGCTAAATTTGCATGATATCCCTGGGTGTAGACACGATTAGACATAGGAAAGTAGCACAAAGATGAAGTCTTCGCATCAAATTGTTCTTTCATTTTTTTTTCTCTCTTCTTCTGTTATATCTCATTCATCTTGACCCCAATACCCCTCTTTTTCCTCCATTCTAACCATTTAAATTTTCTTTGATCTTTCTCTTGGCAGGTGAGTGGTGTTGTTGGGAACACTATAGAGGGTTAGACTAGATAAATGAAGCAGCAAAGGCGAAGTGTGGGCATCCCACAAATTCAAGGCCCCGACGCTGGCACAAATTCAAGACCTCGACGATAAACGAAGAATTCAAGGGTAGAGCAGAACGAAAAATCACTTCCCTTCCAACACAAGTGTGGGGAAGTGAGATCAAAATATCCAGCCCGTGAAGAACAAGGTCTCAATCCTCAACATCCAGGTCCCTCTTCTCTCAAAGAAAAAAAAAGGAAAAAAAAACAAACAAAACAATATATATATATATAGTTATATATAATAAAAGAGAGAAAGAAGGGACCAAGTTCAAATCATGAAGAAAGAAGAGGAAAATCAAAGCCAGTGTCCATTCAAGGCCCCGAGCGAAGTATACAAAGATCCCAATCGAAGAAGAAGAATCTAGTATAGCTTTAACCCTCAGCAACATTGTCTCACCATTTCGAATTTTTTCCTACCAAGGGAGCGTTCCAAGTTTGAGTTGGTTTCACCACCTCCTCATTTCACTTCCTTTCTCTCCCTCTTCTCCACTTTTTCTATTTCCTCTTATCCTTTATTTTCCTTGCTTTCCTTTCTTGCCCCCAATGCGGAGTCTTTTGATTGCTGAATTGCCTATGCATGTGTCTAATGTACTCGGATTGATATGGAAACTTGGTTTTGTGCTGCGTTTTCTACATACTTGAGTGTTTAAACACCTAGCCTTGTTTACGAGTGTGAGGGGAAACACTTATCCATGTGAGGATTGCTGGTGAATAGGCTGATGTAGAAAAGTCTTTTCTTAAGGGTCGTTATCCTTCTGATCTGATGCAGGTGTTCATCTAGGTAGCGTCTGTTTTTATTCAAGGTCCCGACTGACTGAGTAACATGCTTATTCTCTGTGCTATGGTCAAGTATGCTAGTTCTATTTTGGGGTTAGTTTTAAATTTTGTGAATGCTCGAGGGCGAGCATTGGGCAGTGTGGGGATATTTGATAGCGTGTATTTATGCATGATTTTTCCTCCATTATTCCATCGATTTATGGCATGATTCTGCTAATATACCCTTGTTTTCATTACTATTACAGATCTAGGCCTAAAAAAGGAGTTTATGCGAAAACATGCATTTTAGGAGCGTTTTGTGTGAATTCGAGCTTCAAGACCAAAGTCGAGGTCCCGACATCAGGATAGCATTCAAGGTCCCGAAGAGAATCCTCTATTCAAGACCCTGAAGGACAAAGAACGACATTTCTACGTGTCCTCTTGCCAAAGCTTCCACGTGACTCCTCCGACACTTTTCAGAGAGTTCTGCACAAATCTCCAGATACCTACCCTCTGACCATTCCAGACCTTGAGCCCAATCCCGATCTGCCAAAGCTGGGCAAATCAGCTCTACCACCAGCTTTGTACTTTTCAGCTTTATGCTTTAGGGAGCGTGTTTGCTTTATCCTTAAATACATTTTGTCCCTAGCTAGGACTGAAGATATTTTGTGCTTGGAGTTCTAGCTTAAAAGGAGCATCCAAGGAGTAGTTTAGGGCATCCTATCTTTTCATATCACACTTCATTAGAATTAATTTACACATTCTTAGACTTCTCTCTAGTTTATCTTTCTAGTTCTTGTTAGCATTCTTCCCCTTGGTCGTCGGGCTTGAAGCGTTTTCGGTTTAGTAAACAAGTTTTCTTCCCTTAAATATATTTCTTTACTTATTATGCTCTTTACATTTATTATTTGTTTCCTTTCAAGCATGAGTAGCTAAATCTTTAATTCTTAGCAAAGGTAATTCAAGGGTTGCAAGGGCAGTTTCGAGGCATAAACGTGCTTAATATATTCTTGCTGCCATATTCAATTACTTGTCATTTTAATTACATTTTCACTTGTAATTAGAGTCTTGATCAACTGATAATTTCTTTGAGTGATTGTTGTCATCTATGTGATAAATACTGAAGGAAAATTGCATGGAACAAGTAGGCATCTATCTAGTAGTAACTGCGCTGAAGTGGTCTTAGCTAGGGTGAGTAGTTGATTAGAGCATTGTCACGAGCCTGACAAACTAAGGGACCTTTAGCTCTAGCTGTGTCTTTTCTTATCTTCATGGGCAGTCTGAATATGGCTCTCCCGCATTCGTGCCTGGAGAGATGGCGGGCTGTCAAACTACCTCATATGTGGAAACGGGGGGTAGTTTCTCTTAAGAGAAAAGTAGGGGATAACCGAGGAATCTGGTCCCCATGTCACTTCTATGATTGCATGAGTAGAATATTTCTGTGCTGATGACGATCGGGCCCCCGAATGCAACCTAAGAATACCTTTTGCTAAGATATTTCTCTATTTGACTTATTGTGTTTATTTGTCTCTCTGCTTTATTATTCCGATCATTGCTCACTGATTTGTTATATTTTACCCTTCGGGACCCCGAACTGATGACTCGAGATCCCGATTACTGCTTTCATAGTTAGAATTGTTAGCTCCAACTCTCTCTTGGCTAACTTGATTAGTCAACAAACCCCCCTCCCCCCTCCCCCCCTGTGAGTTACGTTTCTGTGCTTTTGTTCTGTGTTTTCATTCAAGACTTTGAATCAGTCTCTCCCAATCCCTGAGTTCGACCTTGACTACCACTGTACACATTATCAATTGTGCACATATATTCAGGCATTATAAATTGTATTTGACTGACGATCATAGCTCATGATTGGTCTATAAAGACTAATATAATCCCCAACCTCAAGATGTTTCACGGGCACTCCAATGAGAACCCTTATAATCATTTAAGGAATCTCCATCTGGAGTGCGATACCTTGAAGCCACCGAATGTCTCCATCGAAAGAGCTAAATTGAAGGTGTTCCCATGGTCCCTTGACGACTCGACCAAAAATTGGTTATATAGCTTACCCCACAACACGATTACAACATGGGTTGAAATGTCATCGGTCTTTCTCAACAAGTACTGGAATACCAGTAAGCCCTTGTCCGGTACTTTTATGATGGCATGAGCTAGAATGATAAGGACTGAGTGGATGTCGCAGCTGGAGGAGCCTTACAAGACCTTACTCCTACCAGAGCTAAAATTTTGCTCTAAACAATGGCTGATAAATGCCTCAACAACGTATCCGCCGAGAGAAATGCTATTCTTTCTAGTTTAAATTCAATTAATGTTGAACAAAAATTATCTGAAATTACTAACTTGTTCTCCACAGGTGTACCAATACTAATACAACTCCTGAACAAGTGGCCATGGTGTGTGGAGTGTGTCAACAACAGAATCATTCGACCCACAATTGCTACATGGTGCAACAATCAAGTGATCTAGATAAGGTGAATGCGACGTATGGGTATAATCAAAACTAGAAGTTCCCACATGAAAACAACCAATACTTCTAGAGGAGCCACCCAAACCTGAGATGGTGATAGGATCCACCCCAACAGAGCCAAGCGCAGATTAGCCAGCCACAACAATCGCCGATTAACTTCCAACATTTCATACCTTGGCTTCCACAAAACCAAGTTCTTCTACCACAGCTTCCACCTATACCTTAGCCTCTAAAGATCATTGGCATACCGATGGAGGAGACCCTTCAGAAGTTCATGTAGGCAACACAATCAAGCCTGGCAGAGATGCAGAAACATATCACCTACCTGGCACAGAAACAACCGGATAACCAGGGGAGATTGCGCTCCACCATAGTGGACAACTCGAAGCACAACGTGAGTGCTATCAACTTGAGGAGTGGCAGTATCCTACTAGAGAGACAAGGTGCAAAGATAGACTAAGAGATCCAAGCGCAGACGTTGGAGGAAGATGGGGAAGAGATCTAGGCAGAAACTATCTTGGTCAAACCTAAGGCCAAGATAAATAGAGAAGACACCATCAAGTAGGAGGAACCAGAGATTCCACCTCCTTTCCCTCATAGGTCTGTGAAGACTAAAAAGGAGGAAGAGGAAAAGGAAAAGGAATTTATGAACATTCCCATGTTGGATTAATTGCTAAAGTGTCTAGTTATGCTAAGTTACTTAAGGAATTATGCACTAATGATTGCATGTCGAGGGTATCAAATTTAGTTGTAAAAAAAGATATAGAAATGGGGTAGGAATACAACTTATCACTCGTCCACAAGGGACTCGTAGGTCATGATAAGAGGTTCATCCACAGAGATCTTGTTGGGGTTTCGTAGTCTTGACTCGACTTCCTCGTCACTGGAGTTGAGGGGGTTTTGTTCCTGCAGTTAAAGTAGACAAAGCATAAAAGAGAACAAGCAATAATAAAATAAAAAGAGGCAATCTTAAGTAGAGGTCGATCTTAGCTAAGATTGCAGATTGAGGCTGGTTGCGAACTTATGTGAGGTAGATTCTTGGTAAGGGCGAATTCGTGAGCACTTTACTTGTTTATTTGATCATTGACCTTAGATTTTCTCCTTCTCTTTCATAACTTTGCTATAGATTGGGAGGAACTCATTTCCAATCCTGCTCTCCTCCTATTGAAACCACCTGGGAGGAACTCCTTTCCAAGTGATCCTAGCCAGTGGACACCTTGCTGGTTAAAGGGTTTATCCAATTGGTTGCTGGCTTGAGGCACATGCATTTTCCCAATGGCGTAGGGAAAGACGGAGTCTAGGCCAAGCTACTCCCAACTCAGAGCCCTAGATTGTCAGTCTGGTTAGGCCTATATCGATTCAAGTTAACTAGCCCCCACGAGGTTAGCTGCCTACTTCGTTGATAACACTTGATGAAACACCAAGGGTACATTCGTCTTTTGACCTCCAGTCAAGGCCGGATCATTATAGACTTTGATCAGCGACAGCCTCCCGGCTACCACCCCCGTTAGCCAAGAAATCCTGGGATGGTCGGCATCAGCGCGGGGGGGGGGGGGGGGGGCCTACACGGCATCTTCCCATCCCAGACAGTCTCGACATTATCTCACTGGCGATACCTTGTCAGCGATATCTTATCCAGCTGACGCCTGCTGACGTCATCTTAGGCGTTATCTTCTCCCGATAACGCTCACCCCCGGGAGTAACATCCTTTCTTTTGCCTATAAATACCACTCATTTTCAGATCAAAGGTAAGACCAAAATCACTACCAAAATCTCTGCCAAATTTCACAGCCATACTAACTTAAGCATCGGAGTGTCTACGCCAGAGTCCCCCCTCCGGCGCTTTGCAGGTACGACGGACTGCCGCTACAGTGATTCTAGATGGCCATAATCTCTACCCCGCTTCCCCAAAAGTCCTAATCTTATCAAACTGGTGCTCTCGTTGAGAGCTTTGGCTTTAATTAAATGAGCGTCCTTAATAGCCAAGCTCTGTTCTTCTGAAAATCAAAAGATTAAGGCTTCTGATTCAGATCCGTCATTATCTTAGTCCTCTAGCCTTCCATTTGATACCCGTAGGTGACTTTTCCCTTTCGCCACTTCTGATGCTTCTACCACGGTACAAGAAATTCCCCTAGGAATGTCGGATCTCTCCTTTGAACAGACGACAGGAACATTTGTGTCCCAGGTGTATACTCCTTTATCCCTGATAGTGGGACCCAGTCATTATACTCCCCAGTCAAGGGGATCCGTGATTGACAGTGCGAATAACCCTTTCGCGAGTTCGATTTCAGCCCTTCGTGCCCAACTGGACCACTTAACGGAATTAGCTACCAGATTCACGCCTAGTGCTTCTAGATCAGGCGTTCCGTCTCAGTTTATTTTTACTCCACCTATCATCACAGAACGACCGTTGTTGTCCCCATTGCATGCGAATGTCTCTTTGATGCTGCCCGCGTTGAATGTGCTAGTCAGTCTTGTACAATTTGCTCATAGGACAGTGGAGTCGTATGTGCCACAAATGCCTTTACTTCCTATTTCCCAAGAGGAACGGCAATGGTGTGACGAGGATAGAGGTCGTTGGGATGGCAGGAGGGATGAAAACGATAGAGACATGTCTCTTGGAGGGAGTGAAAGATCCAACAGTAGGAGACATCGAACTCGCTTGCCAAGGAGCCGTAACCCATCTCCAAGGCGACATCATGTTAGAGACCTGCGAGATCGTAGGCGTCATTTGGAGGTATCCCCACCTCGATATGCGCGCGAGATTCTTGATGATACTTCTGGCCACCCCTTTAGCCCACGCATAAGGCGTCATAGAGTCAACCAACATGTGAAACTCCCCTCAGAATCTTATGACGGTACTAGAGATCCTATTTCCCACCTTAACAAGGTGAAGGACTTTGTGCAATTTCAGACCCACAATGATACCGCGTTGTGTCAGATATTTGTAATGACCCTGTCGGGGGTTGCGCGCTTATGGTTCGAAGGTCTTTCGGGTGGGTCTATTGACAGTTTTTCACAGCTGGAATCTAAATTCAGGAGTCGATTCAGTACCGCAGTCCCCATTAGGAAGTCTGCTGCCGCCTTGTTTGACCTACACAGAAAACCTCAGGAATCCTTGAGGAGTTTCCTCCATTATTTCGACACCGAGATGTCGCTAACGCCAGATGTAACAGTTGATTTCGCCACAGAAGCCATAAAGCAAAACTGTTGCTATGGAAAGCTCAGAGATGCTTTAATGGTGGACCCTCCTGCAACCTTAGATGCATTAAGGTTGAAAGCCCACAACTACGCAAGGATGGAAGAGGAAGAGAATAGGGACATGATTCGAAACATGCCGCCAGCCATGCTTCCAGTCCATAACGCTCCCATTCCGACCACTTCTGAAGATCGGTTCATCGATGATTACACTCAGCGAAAGGATCACATTCCCAAGACCTCTAATCGGAGAAGAGGCAACTCCTCAAAGGGAAAGTCTGGTGACTCCTCAGCGCAGCGACAGGGAGATCCCCCTAAGGGACGAGTTTATGACTCAAACCTTCCTTCTCTCATCTTGCCCAGAGCAGAAATACTAGCGATAGCAGAACAGCGGAACCTACCCATCCACTATCCAGCGCCTGTGAGACCGGGGGTAACCTTGGGAAGAAGAGAAAACGCTTACTGCAAATTTCACAAAGCTAAGGGACACTCTACGGAAGTATGTAGAGAGCTCAAATTGGCGATTGAGTGCCTAGTTGAAGAAGGCTATCTGGGAGAATTCACCGTCAAAACACGAGAAGAGGCTAAGAGTAACCTGACAAACAGAGTAGCCGATGACATATCGGCACCTTCCGCGCCCTAGGCAACGACGCTGGTCTTGCAGGAAGGGATAGGGAAATGCTCACGGTTGATGACGAAGACGTACCCATCATTAACATCATCACTGAAGGCACACCTTATCTGGACGAGTCCGCACAGCTGGCACCCGCGGTAGGGGATAAGCGGAAGCGAACGGATGTGTCAATCAAAAGTGAGGTGATAAGCGCCTTGGATCGTATGGTATTATCCTTTTCTGAAGAGGATGAAAAGGGCGTGGTATATCCACACAACGATGCGTTAGTAGTTATGCCCATTATCGCTAGCCATGGAGTTAGAAGGACTCTTGTGGACAACGGAAGCGCCGTGAATCTATTCTCACTAGAAGCTTACAATCTCATGAAACGCCCTGATAACGAGCTTACGCCCTGCAAAAAACCCATTATCGGAGTAGACGGAGTCCCCATCCCTGTGACTGGGGTAACCACCTTGCCGGTATATTTTAAGGAAGATACCTCTAAGCGGTCAGGGGAGCTTCTATTTTTAGTGGTGGACCTAAATCTGCCTTATAACGCCATATTGGGGCGGCCATTCCTCAACCTTTTCGGAGTGGCAATATCGCAAAAGCATCTGAGGTTGAAGTATCCTTCCTATAACGGTGTGGTCTCAATATGGGGTAATCAGAAGTTAGCGGTTGAATGCTACCTGCTCATGACTCAGAAGAGTTGTGATAGGTACGTGTGCGTGACGGTGGATCCATATGAACAAAATGACGAGAAACGCACTCAGCCCATGGACAAGATGACTCACGTCCTAGTTAACGGGGTGGATGGGGCCATATTCCTAGTTAGCGATAACCTCAGCCCGGAGGAAAACTTTCAGTTAGCCCAGTTATTGAACAAGTGCAAGGGAGAATTTGCATGGAAACCATCTGACATGCCCGGTATCTCGCGGGAGGTAGCGGAACATCGACTTAATGTCAACCCTGACGCAAAACCAGTTCAGCAGAAATGACGCGCCTTCTCTACAGAAAAAGCGACTGCTGTGGACAAAGAAGTAGCAAAGCTTCTCGACGCTAGCTTTATTCGAGAAGTACAATATCCTACATGGTTGGCTAACCCCGTCTTGGTTCCCAAGCCCAGCGGAGAGTGGCGTATGTGCATCGACTTCACAGATTTGAATGACGCTTGTCCTAAAGATTGTTATCCACTCCCTCGGATTGATCAGCTAGTTGACCAGGCTGCCGGGTATGCCTATATGAGCTCACTAGATGCCAACTCGGGGTACCACCAAATTCCCATGGCCAATGACGATGAAGAGAAAACTGCTTTCATCACTCCCAAGGCCACTTATTGCTACACGGTGATGCCTATTGGGTTAAAAAACACTAGAGCCACCTTCCAGCGAATGGTGAATCAAGTCTTTGAAAAACAAATTGGGTGAAACGTAGAGGCATATGTCGACGACATACTGGTCAAAAGCCGAAGCTTCAAAGACCACTTGTCTGATCTGGCAGAAGTCTTCAAAGTAATGAAGCGATATCAAATGAAGCTGAACCCTTGGAAGTGCATGTTTGCCTTTCAAACGGGTAAATTTTTGGGTTAAATGGTCAGTCAAAAGGGTATCCAACCCAACCCATCAAAAATCAAAGTCATCCAAGACATGATATCCCCTCGAACTGTAAAGGAGATACAGAAGCTAACAGGGCGTGTTATCGCTTTGGGACGGTTTATTTCTAAGCAAGGCGAGAGGTGCCTCCCCTTTTTCAAAGTTATACGTAAGAAAGCCATCTTCGGATGGACAACAGAATGTGAAGAAGCGTTGTGGTCTTGAAGTCCTATCTATCGTCTGACTTGGTGCTGACAAGACCAGAGCCTGGCGATATCCTGTATTTATACCTCGGGGTTGCTGACGAAGTGGTCAGTGCGGTCCTTGTGCGAGATGACAATCACACACACCGCCCTGTATACTTCATAAGTCACATCTTGAAAGACGCCGAGCTGAGATACGCCCATATTGAGAAAATAGCGTTCGCATTGATACAAGCCACGCGGAAAATGAGTCGATATTTTCAAGCTCATACCGTCATCGTGCTTACGGACCAACCTTTAAAAAGGATATTTCGGAAGCCCGAATCCTCGAGGAGAATGCTGATTTGGACTATCGAGCTTGAACAATATGGGTTGCACTACAGATCCTGACCGTCTATGAAGGCTCAAATTCTGGCAGACTTTATCGCGGAATGCACCTTCACGCCAGATCCACTGACGGAGTTGACTGAAAAAGAAAAAGAGGATCTGGACCTCCCCTTCCCTGAAACCTACACCGACCTGTAGGTCATCCACGTGGACGGCACCAAAAATCAAGAGCTTCCCGGGGCCGGAATCTTCATGAGTGGGCCTCACGGTATCCATATACGATATGCCATCTGAATCCTGCAGCCGTTGTCCAATAACGCCGCAGAATATGAAGCGCTATTAGTCGGGCTCAGGATAGGGAAAAACTTCTCCTTAAAAGGAATACATGACTCAGGGAGGTTGGGAGACCTGCGGTTGAAAATCTGTGGAGACTCCAAGCTGATAATAGACCAAGTTCTGGGACACTCTCAAGCTAGGGAGCCCATCATGGTGCAATACCTTGCCAAGGTGAAACACGAGTTGATAGAAATAAAGAAAAGTGGCATACAAGTCAGCTTCAAGCACATTCCTCAAGAGGATAACGCTGAGGCAGATAACCTTGCCAAACTCGTAGCGAACCCGGAAGCATCCATACCTAAAGGGGTGTACTACCGAGAGATACTCGTACCTTCCTTTATGAAAGAACAGGCGACACTCTGCGTAGAAGAAAGTGAACACGACTAGAGAATCCCCGTCATAAAATACTTGAAACATGATGAGCTACCAGCGGATAACGCTGAGAAAAAGAAAGTGTTAAAGCAAGCGGCACGGTGCACGTACTATCCGGAAAGACTGCCATAATTACGTGCGAACTTGTAAAAAGTGTCAGGAATTCTCCAAGATTCCTCGACAACCTGCCACACAAATTTATGACATCATTGCTCCTTGTCCTTTCGTGAAATGGGGAATTGATATCCTAGGACCATTTCCGAAGGCGAGGTCTCAGTTAAAGTTTGTGCTCGTGGCGGTAGACTACTTTACCAAATGGGTGGAAGTTGAGGCTGTTGCCAACATCACGATAGAGAAAATCTGGCGTTTCTTCAAACATCAAGTCATCATGCGATTCGGCGTACCCCGTGTGCTAGTCAGCGATAATGGAACGCAATTCACCAGCCAATTTTTCAGAGACCAATGCGTGGAGTTCGGAATCGAGCAAAGGTTCTCTTCCGTGGCTCATCCGCAGACCAATGGCCAGGCTGAGGTGACAAACCGAGCCATCCTTAACGGTGTTAAGAAGAACCTAGAAGGATCCAAAAAGAAGTGGGCAGATGAGCTGCCGTATGTGATGTGGGCATACCACATGACCACGAAAACCAGCACCGGAGAGACACCATTCACACTGGCTTTCGGTACTGAGGTCGTCACGCCCGTGGAGATTGGTACTATGAGCCTACGAGTTGCCTATTTCAGAGAAGAGCTGAATGAGGAAAGGTTGCGTGCAAATCTTGACGCGCTGCCGGAATTGCAAGAGGAAGCTCTTCTGAAAATGTTGCACTATAAGCAAAAGATGGCGCGTTATCACAATAGGAGCGTCAAAGAACGACTGCTGAAAGAAGGTGACCTGGTACTCAGGGACCAGCAAGCAACCGGTCAACGACGGGGGAAGCTCAGCCCGAACTGGGAAGGGTCGTACCGCGTTACCCGTATTGTCGGGAGAGGAGCGTATCATCTGGAGACACTTGACGGTACCCCCTTACCTAACTCCTAAAATGTTGCTCGTTTGAAATTATATCATGCTAGACTTTGATTTATCTCTGCACCTTTTACTGACGCTAGCCCTAACCCATGCTAACGCTCGAATAGTGAGCTTTCTTGTGTTTTGCGGCTGTGTGTGTGTGTGCAGGCGATGAAAGAAAAACAAAAAAGAGGTTGCCAGGAGTGAAAATTCCTATCCTTGTGATGGTCGGTCCTAATCAGACGGCACACTAAGTGAGGGCACGCCCTAGCACACCTAATATTTAGCGATGGGAGTGAAAAGTCTTATCCTTGTGGTAGCCACGTGTGGGCCATAAGACGAGGCACGTCCCGACGCCCCCGGGGGTGAAAAGTCCTTTCCTTTTGGTAAACCGTGCTAATATAGGTGGCCCAATAAAATGAGGCAAGCCCCGGTATCCCCGGAAGTGAAAGCCCAATCCTTATGCCAACCGTTCTCGTGGAGACAACTCGTTAAGGAGAGGCACACCCTAGGGAGATAGTAACTCCATCTTGGAAGTGAAAATCTTATCCTTGTGACCGGTCTAATACAGACGACTCACTAAGTGAGGGCACGATTCTGAGATGTGAGGACAACGCCTGAAAGTGAAAAATCCTAACCTTGTGATGGCCTATCCTGATCAGACGGCTTACTAAGAAGAGACACTTTCCGGCCGATCGTAGTAGCGTGGAAACATGAAGAATCACGAAATCCCAGCGAGTAACCAGATGCGGAATCCCTGGTGAAGTGAGCTGGTTGAGAAAGCAATAACGAGCGACACCTGCACCCTAGAATGGCAGCGAATGGGCTCCTACGGGTAACCTGTATCTGTTATCACATATCTCTTACTAACAAATATTAATCGAGAGTGTGCAGGATATCCCTGACTGACGGAGATGGTGACGCTCGAGGCGATAGCAGAGTTGCGCAACCCGTCAACAAAATTGACGCGAGATTTCTTGAATATTTCTACTTAGTGAGGCAGAAATATCAAGACATTTTTTTATTTTATTTGAGCAGCAATATACTGGGCATAAAAGTAGTTCTCTTTATAAGAGCAATTTCAGCTTAATTACAAGGCATCAAACTCCATTATCCACTTAGCAGTTTTCCTTAAAGGGATATTAAGTATATTTGGTGAAAGCTTGCCTATCTGTCAAGTCTATTACGCAATGCTAGACCCTATGATCATGTACAATAAGGATGTTTTAGGTGTTGAACAGACCTTGCTCATATGTTATGGGGTCGCAAGGTGAAGGATGCTAAAGATCAAGGTTAAGACACTAAAGAGAAGGGTTTTAGGCATAGTTTAAATCTTTGCCGACACTCAATCAAAACACATAACACACATTCCTAAAAACACACAATAAGACACGAAAGAATCATGCATCAGACTCGTCTAGACAATCTAGGCCAACTATCTTAGCCTTGATTCACAAAAAATTTCATGCGATAAGAGAAAATCACACAAAAACACATCACAAACATGTATATATAGACAAACTTCCTAGAAACACCCTCACCACACTTAGAGAACACATTGTCCTCAATTTGTAAATGAGAGTAAAAAGACTTAAAATATGTAAAAAGAGAAGAAAGAAAGACACGACCTAGGGGCATTTACTGTGATGTGAGAGGTGGAGGTGGCTGCTGGGTATCTTGCATGGATGGTGTTGCATCATCGTCTTCATCAGAGGAGTCATCGCTGCTACTGCTGAAGTGGTTTTCCACTTTGTTTCTTATGCGCGCGACAGCCTTGTCTATGGCTCGGACGAATTTGAAGGTAACATCTAGGTGGGTCTGGATCTGTTGGAACTTGATATCCTGCTGCTCCAAAAACTTATCTAGCCTCTCCTGCTGGTTCCTTTCAATGCTCATAAACAGAGCCTGCTGCTGATCTATAATCTATTGTATCTACTTTTTAGCGTTGTCTTGTTATTCATGGAACAGCTTCTGGTTGGTAGTGAAGAATAAGATCTGGTCATTGATGACCTGCACAAGGGTGTCAGCCCATTCGGGGAGCCTTGGATGGTTTGGATCCATGCCAAATTTGTTTGGAAACTGCTCGGCATCTTCCCCAAGATTGGGTTCTTCGTCTGCACCATCAAGCTGGATTGGCTGAATCTTGAAGTTCCCATTGATCCCCAAAGAGGTGGTCTGCTACTTGCGTAAAACCTGTATTAAAACAGAGATAGCCTTTTTCCTCGTGGAAATGGCCCATTTGGTCAAAAGCCTTAAGATCCATGATCTTAACGGCACATGATTTATGCATATTCAAAGTGGATAAATCAATACCCCTAGCAGTAGCAGTAATATGGGAAATGAGAGTTCCTAGGATCAGTTTAGGGAGAGGATCGCATGTCTTTATCTGCCTAACAATCCAATAGCCCAAATTAACCTTCCTATTGTGAAGCATACACCAAAGCAAAAAAACTTCTAACTTAGAGATGTTGCCAGAAACAGTAGTTTTGCCCGAAAGGTTAATAGACAAGATCCTTTGGAGCATCCTCAAGGTAGGATCTTGGATCTGGTGGGCTTTGGCATTTTTATCCAGATTTCCATTATGGTCACCAATCAATTCTCCATAAGCTACTGATTTATCCCAATCAAGGGGATAATCAGTAAAGGCATTCTTATAATCATCAGAATTTAGTCCCTCCTCAGTCACAAACCCAAGTAAGAGATTAAATTCATCGATGGATAAAAGAGACCACATATCAAGCAATCTAAAATTCACAACATCAGACGCCCCAAGATCAGGATTGGCTCTACCATTGGCATATAATTTGTCCTGATCCAACCAGAAAGAGGCATGAAATTCCAAGCACAATTCAGCATAGACAGGCAAATCAAGGTACATAAAACAATTCCCACCCTAGATTGGTTATGTACTGCCTAATCCTATTACCCACACCCAAGGCATCAAGAAAAGAGAAATCAAGAACAGCAAATTGAGTAATCTCGCATGCATGCTTCTCATTCAGTCTCACCCTAAGTTCAGGGGTATCAGGCCTCAAACAGCCATTAAGCGAGTTAAAGGGGGGATGAATACCTTGGCAGTCTTGGCCGTAGGCTTGGCCAAGACTGCAGCCGCATCAATGCCTAAGCCATCTTCCTGATCAGCCTCCTCAACCTTTCTTTTTCCTTTAGCAGCCGCAGATCGAGTCCTCTTGGCTGGGGCTGATTCACTGCCCGCTTCTAGCTTCCTCTTCCCCGCTCTATTCTCTTTTGTTGAACCTTCTTCGCATTGAGGTTCTGAATCGGCTCCTTTCTTTCCAATCTGCTTGCGAGCCACTTTCTTAGCTCTAGCAGAGGGTTTCTCTTCAGATTCAGTATCCAAAAGTACCTCTACCTCTGAATCACCAGGCTGGCTAACCCTAGATTGGGTTATCGGCTCCTTGGGGAGATCAATCTTCTTCTTGGCCTGGAGGGAGATTTGAGGGGATTCAGTGGTAGAAACTGGAGGAGGAGTGGAAAGTCCTTGTTTTTGTGTACCAGAGGGGGTCGCATCAATGGACATGATTGTCCTTGCTATGCTAAGCACCTCACTGAGATTTTGAGGGAGATCATTTTCTGGATTTGAGAGAGAGGGAGATTGCGAAGGCATGGGAGATTCTTGCCTAATCAGGGTAGATTTTGGTGTTGCTGATTTCTTTGAAGATTTCTTTGAAGATTTTCCCATGTTTAAAGCCGAAAGATCATGGATTGAAAGTAAGAGTGGAGTGATTTAGATGAGGATGGTTTGAGAGATAATCGGATGAGAGCGAGATTTTAGGGATTTGAGTGGTTTTGGTATTAGTAGGAGGTAAGGAGTCTAAGTCTTCAAAAATATCTTCTAATTAAAATTTAAAAAATTAATTTCCAAATCAAAATTCAAAATATGACCGTTGCTCCTACTTTTTTCTCCTCCTTCTCACACGCAATCTGCTCTTCTCCCCTTTTTTCTTCGCGTGTCACCCAATTCTTGGCCGAATAGAATGTAGCTTTTATCAAAAAGACTTAGCCAAGATCCCTCACCACACTTAATTCCTCTCAACCACTCCATAAAATTCCAAAAAGATCCTGAAATTTCCTGCAAGAGAAAATCTGTAAGCGGTTCTGGATTATTTCGAACAAACAATTTATTTTATTAAAAACAAAAAGCATGGGTTGCCTCCCATGTAGCGCCCTAGTTTTAGTCCTAGGCATGACTTTTCTTCTGCTTTTTACTGAATCTCAGGTGGGACTTCAACCTCCTGACTTTCTTCGTAGGTTAGAAATCCTTCCAGGAACGGCTTGAGTCTTTGTCCATTGACTTTGAACTCAATACCTATTTTTTCATTCTTAATATCTACTACACCATGAGGGTAGATATTAGTGATAATATATGGACCTTCCCATTTAGTCTTAAGCTTACCAGGAAAGAGCTTGAATCGTGAATTGTATAGAAGGACCTTCCCGCCAATTTGGAGGTTTTTCTCAACAATTTGCTTATCGTGATATGTTTTCATCCTGATCTTAGCTAAGAGCTGATTGTCGTATGCTTGATTTCTCAGTTCCTCCATCTCATGGATTCAGAGCTTTCTTTCCTCGCCTGCTTGGTCGTACCTTAGATTGCATTTCCAGATTGCCCAATAAGCCTTATGTTGCATACCTACGGGCAGGTGACACGTTTTCCCATACACTAATTTGTACGGAGTCATTCCTATGGGAGTTTTATAGGCGTTCCTATATGTCCACAATGCATCATCCAACCTTTGGCTCCAATCTCGCCGATCTAGGCCAACTGTCTTAGCTAAGATCGACTTGACCTCTCTGTTTGACACCTCCGCTTGGCCATTTGACTGAGGATGATAGGCAATGGAAACTCTGTGTGTCACACCATATTTCCTGAAAATCGAAACAATAATCCTATTGCAAAAATGTGTTCCACGGTCGCTAATGATTCCCCTAGGCACACCAAATCTGTTCAAAATGTTAGTTTTCAAAAATGAAACAACAGTTTTAGCATCATTGGTCCTAGTTGCTTTCGCTTCTATCCACTTAGACACGTAATCCACAACAAGCAATATATATTGTTTCCCATCAGACATAGGAAAAGGTCCCATAAAATCAATACCCCATAAATCAAAATTTTCGCAATTTACTATAACATTCATGGGCATTTTATTTTTAGCACTTATATTTCCTATCTTTTGGCATTCAGGGCATGTCTTACAAAATCTATAGCTATCATGAAATAGAGTCGGCCAATAAAATCCTGACTCAAGGACTTTTAAGGTTGTCCTCTTAGTTCCAAAATGCGCACCACATACATAATAATGACAAAATCTTAAGACAAAAGGAATCTCACTTTCAAGAATACATCTTCTAATCAATTGATCAGATCCAATCTTCTATAGATAAGGATCGTCCCAGACGAAATACCTGCTGTCGTGCTTAATCTTTACCTTTTCTTGAGTCGTTAAGTCTCCATGATGCTTACCCGTGGCTAAGAAATTGACGAGATCAGCAAACCATGGTCTCATTGCCTGGACAGCAAATAGGTGTTCATCTGGAAAATCGTCTCTAATTGGTTCTGAATCCCCTTTCACAAAGCATCTGCTAAGGTGATCCGCGACCAAGTTCTTCTTTCCTACTTTGTCTTTAATCTCCAAATTATGTTCCTGCAAAAGTAAAACCCAGCGGATCAGTCTTGGCTTAGATTCTGCTTTTGTCAAGAGGTACCTTAAGGCCGCATGGTCAGAAAAGACTATGAGTTTTATTCCCAACAAATACGATCTGAATTTGTCCAACGCAAAGATTATTGCGAACAATTCCTTTTCGGTTGTGGTATAGTTCTTTTGTGCATCGTCAAGCATCTTAGAGGCGTAGTAGATCATGTGTGGATCTCTACCATTATTCTGCCCTAGAACCGCACCAACTGCTGAGTTGCTGGCGTCGCACATCAATTCGAATGGAAGGCTCCAGTTCGGTGCTTGGATGATTGGGGCTGATATGAGTTTCTCCTTAATATTGTCAAACGCCACTTGGCAAGCTTCGTTAAAATTGAAGTCTACTTCTTTTTGT
Organism: Viola odorata; assembly: GCA_963691705.1. Classification (NCBI taxonomy): domain Eukaryota; kingdom Viridiplantae; phylum Streptophyta; class Magnoliopsida; order Malpighiales; family Violaceae; genus Viola; species Viola odorata. The sequence goes on from OY829539.1 coordinate 2,242,885, forward strand.
AAAAGCTTGCACATCGGTTCCACTATCTTTGAAAAATCTTTAATAAACCTGCGGTAAAATCCTGCGTGGCCAAGAAAACTTCTAACCTCACGCACGCATGAGGGGTAAGGCAAGCTTTTAATAACATCAATCTTAGCCTGATCTACTTCTATGCCTTTCTTAGAAACCACATAGCCTAAGACAATTCCTTGTTCTACCATAAAATGGCATTTTTCAAAGTTTAACACAAGATTAGTGGCTACGCATCTTTTCAAAACATTTTTTAGATTAGTTAAGCATTCATCAAAACTATCACCATAGACGATGAAATCATCCATGAACACTTCAATACCTTTTTCCACATAGTCTGAAAAGATAATAACCATACACCTTTGAAAGGTGGCTGGTGCGTTGCATAATCCGAATGACATCCTCCTATAAGCAAAGGTTCCGAAGGGACATGTGAATGTCGTCTTCTCTTGGTCTTCTAATGCCACCGGGATTTGATGAAATCCCGAGTAACCATCCAAGAAACAGTAATGGGATTTCCCAGTCAATCTTTCTACCATTTGGTCGATGAATGGTAATGGGAAGTGATCCTTCCTCGTGACTTGGTTAAGTCTGCGGTAGTCTATGCAGACCCTCCATCCATTCTGAATTCTTGTGGTTCTCTTTATCCCATCTTCTCCTTCGGTTACGGTAATTCCTGTCTTTTTAGGCACAACCTGCACAGGAGAAACCCATGAACTATTAGAGATTGGGTAAATAATTCCAGCATCAAGCAACTTAATAACTTCTTTCTTGACAACTTCTATCATCGAAGGGTTTAGCCTCCTTTGGGGTTGTCTAATTGTTTTCTTATCCTCTTCCACATGAATTTTGTGGGTGCAAATGGTCGAGGATATGCCCTTGATGTCTGCTAGAGTCCATCCTATAGCCTCTTTATGTTCTTTTAAAATGGTCGTCAATCTTGCCTCTTCCTCTTCGGAAAGCTTAGCTGAGATTATTACTGGCAGAGTTTTGTCTTGGCCTAGATAGGCATACTTAAGGTGTTCTGGCAACTCCTTAAGGTCAAGCTTAGGTGCCTGCACAATAGATGGTAAAAATTTAGAATCAGACATGCTAAACAATGGGCAATTTAATGATTCTTTCAATGGTTCAGTCTCGTGAAGATCTATTAAGATCTCCCTAAGATCTTCTCGGTTCCCCACTTGGTCTTCCAATTATGCCAGTGTCTTAGCTGAGATACTTCTGCTTAAGACAAAATCAAGGGGGTCAGTAGTACTTAAGTCTGCAGCTTCTTCTTCGATAGGGTACAAAATATCAATAAAGTTAACACCGTGTGTCTCATCCTGATATTTTAATCCCTCCTTCATAAAGAACTTAATCGTGCTCCCAAAGAATTCCAAAATGATACTTCCTTCATAAACATCTATCTTTGCTCTAGCCGACCTAAGGAAAGGTCTTCCTAGAAGCACATCTGTTGTACATGAAGGTAAGTCAGAATCCATTTCAACGATATAAAAATCCACAGGTTATATAAAATTATTGACTTGGACAAGAACGTCCTCTACTACTCCCTTACGATGTATTACGATTTTGTCAGCCAATTGAATCACCACCTGTGTTTCCTTCATCGGTCCCATTTGCAATGTCTCGTATTCTTTCAAGGACATCACGCTGATTCCAGCTCCTAAGTCGCAAAGAGCTTTTTCCACATTTTCATTCCCTATCTTACAAGGGATAGTGAAGGTACCTTGATCTCCGTATTTCTCCGGAATTTGCTCTGAAGTACGGAGGAAACATTCTGTGTAAGATTCACTCTCTCCATTCCTGTAAGTTTTCTTTTGTTAGTACAAAGTTCTTTTAAGAATTTTGCATAAGATGGTACTTTAGAAATTAAATCCAGCATAGGAATATTCACTGCCACTTTGCCAAAAATGCTCATGAATTCCTTAGCCTCGTCTAATTTCTTCTGTTTGGAAGACGTGGGAGGGTAGGGAGGTGGAATCTCTACTGGTTCCAGAGGTTTTGAACCCTGATCATCGGTTTTAGCCGCTGGCTTGGCTAAGATCGGTTGCTCTTTCCCCGCCTTGGTCGGAACGTCAGCTTTAGTCTCAGTCTTAACCAAGATTGGTTCCGGCTGAACTTCTGCTTGAATTTCTTCGTCCACATTGACGTCTTCATCCTCTAAAAGCTGATTACGTAGCTCTTTATCTGACTGGGCCCCCTTTCTTTCAGGTAGGACGCTTCCACTCCTAAGATTGATAGCACTTACATTGTGTCTTAGGTTATTTTCTGTGGTGGAAGGTAGTTTACCGCCTGACTCAGGTTGCTGAGTCTGTTGGGTAAACTGTCTGATTTGTTTTTGTATTTCAGCAAGACTAGATTGGGTCGCAAGCATGAACTTTTGTAACATCTCTTCTATAGGGACTCCAGTAATCTTAAGCGGTTGAGGTGCAGGAGGTAATAGTAGGACATTGCTATGATTTGCTCCAGGTGGTCTGGGTACGAAGTGTTGGAAATTTATGGGAGATTGTTGTGGTTGTTGTTGGTATTGTTGTTGATTTGGTTGATTTGGTTGGCTAGGCTGAGGTGTATCTTGTCTCCACCTTAGATTGGGATGTTGCCTCCAAGGGTATTGGTTACTCTCATGTGGGAATCTAGGTTTTCCACTAGATTATCCTTGATTGTAACCATATGTTGTATTTACTGGGATTGGGGCTGGATCACCTGGTTTTTCCACCATGTAACAACTATGGGTTGGATGATCTAGTTGTTGGCAAATCCCGCAAACCGAAGGCATAGGATTAGTTGTTGCTACTGTAGTTTGTGCTTGAGGTGTGGTACCTGTAGAAAGATTCATCAAAATGTTAGTAATCTTATCAAGCTTATTTTTCACATTTATAGCATTCAAAGAAGAAGGTATAGAATTTCTCTCGGATGAGGCGTTGTTTTGGCTGTTGTCAGCCATTGTTTGGAGAAGTGCTCCTCCAGCGGCTGCATCTAACCTTTCCCTATCCTTCACACACATTCCATCATACAAATATTGGATAAGGAGATGGTCTGCCACTCCATGGGTAGGGCAAATGTCTCGAAGGTCTCTAAACCTTTGATGATACTCGCTCAAACTCTCTCCTCCCCTCTGCTGAATGGAAACTAAACTTTTTCTGGCTGCCCCTGCCTTAGTTGCATTCCAATATTTGTTTAGGAAGGCAGCGGACATGTCTCCCCATGTTGTAATGGTGTTATGGGGCAAGCTATAGAACCAATTCTTAGCTGAGTCCTCGAGAGACCAAGGAAATGACTTCAATTTGGCTCTCTCGATTGTTACTCCCATTGGTTTTAAGGTATCACATTGGAGGTAGAGGTTCCTCAAATGGTTATACGGATTCTCGTTTGAGTGGCCATGAAACTTGGTTAAGTTGGCAATGATGTTTATCTTGATAGACCAATCATTAGCCATCGGGGGTAGATTAATACAGGAGTAGGTCACTCGTTCTGCCCCTCTGTTATGTTCCCTCATCGTCTATTCTTGTTGGTTTTCCTTCATGATTGGAATTGGGTTTTCAGCTGGGCTTGAATCTTGGCCTAGATTGTTGCTGGGACCAGATTCTGTTTGTGTCCCAAAAAATTCACCGTTAGTCTTTCTCTTGGCTTTCTTTCTGTTTTGTGCTTCAGCTTTTGTAAGTTCCAGATTCAAAGGTAGTAAATCTTCCTTTGAGGACCTGGTCATCAACTGCAAAAAGCAAAAAAAAAAACAAAACTACAAGAAACACCGTCAAAAGATCCCCGGCAACGGCGCCAAAATTTGATTGCGTGTCGAGGGCATCAAATTTAGTTGTAAAAAAAGATATATAAATGGGGTAGGAATACAACTTATCACTCGTCCACAAGGGACTCGTAGGTCATGATAAGAGGTTCGTCCACAGAGATCTTGTTGGGGTTTCGTAGTCTTGACTCGACTTCCTCGTCACTGGAGTTGAGGGGTTTTGTTCCTGTAGTTAAAGTAGACAAAGCATAAAAGAGAACAAGCAATAATAAAATAAAAAGAGGCAATCTTAAGCAGAGGTCGATCTTAGCTAAGATTGCAGATTGAGGCTGGTTGCGAACTGATGTGAGGTAGATTCCTGGTAAGGGCGAATTCGTGAGCACTTTACTTGTTTATTCGATCATTGACCTTAGATTTTCTCCTTCTCTTTCATAACTCTGCTATAGATTGGGAGGAACTCCTTTCCAATCCTGCTCTCCTTCTATTGAAACGACCTAGGAGGAACTCCTTTCCAAGTGATCCTAGCCAGTGGACACCTTGCTGGTTAAAGGGTTTATCCAATTGGCTGCTGGCTTGAGGCATATGCGTTTTCTCAATGGCGTAGGGAAAGACAGAGTCTAGGCCAAGCTACTCCCAACTCGGAGCCCTAGATTGTCAGTTTGGTTATGTCTATATCAATTCAAGTTCACTAGCCCCCGCTAGGTTAGCTGCCTACTTCGTCACTCCGGTTTCGCTTGTCCCCTTCGTGACTGCCTACAAATTCGTCTTCTTGCCTAAGATTGATCGAGTCTTAGCCTAGACGGGAACCGGTTTGTTAAAATAGAACTTGAATCAATTACGAACGAGAGGATAATTGGGACAGATCGGTCTCACGACTTACAAGAAGACTCACTCAACCCTTACCAAGAATTAGGTGTTTAGCTACTAGATATAATAATTAGAGAATAAAGAAATATTTGATGAATATGAAAATAGAATTAAATGCGATATTCCAAAGGAATTATCACAGCAAGTGTTTACAAGAACCAGAAGAAAAGAAGATGGAAGATCCCGTAATTGATAGCCTTCCCTAACCTTTTATAAGGTTAGAGTCCCCGCCCATCACGTTCCTTTCCAAATTCAAAACTTCAAAAGCCTAAAAGATAGGGATAAAATCCCAATTGTTTGAAATTAAAATAACATAAGATAAATATCTAAACAGATTGTTTTTGTTCTTAAAAGATTACATCCGAGATTTCTTCAAAAGGGATGTAATCGCCAGCTGGCTTCCTGATCCGCTCCGCCTTCCATGCGTCCAATATGATCACGCCTCTATCTCTACAATCTTGGCCAAGCTTGCGGCCAAGATTGCTACTTTGTCGCTCGAGGCACCCGTTTACTTCAATTCTGCTCTTAGCCGAGATTTCCTTCAAAAGACCACAAGATGACGTGAAAGAGATTGATTTTACCAAAACCAAAGTGGTTTTAGATGGCAAAATCACATGAAAATAAACGTCAATCAACTAACAAGAAAAAACTTGCAGGTATTGAAAGGATTAATCTTAATCAAAATGTTTCTGCAATTTTACAAGCTAAGCTTCTCAAGAAGTGCAAGGACCAGGGCACTTTTGCAATCCCATGTAAGATAGGCAACAAGACTGTGGAGAGAGCTCTCTATGATTTGGGAGCGGGCATCAATGTTAGGTCTCTATGCGAGTATGAGACACTAAAGATGGGAACAATGAAGGGCACTAGAGTAGTGATCCATCTTATTGACAGGTTAGTAATACATCCGAAAGGAGTGGTAGAGGATGTACTTGTACAGGTTAATGATTTCATTTATCCTGTAGACTTTTATATTTTTGAAATGAACACTGACCTCTCTACAAGATTTACAAATGTACTCTTGGGAAGGCCATTCCTCAGGACCGCGAGAGCAAAAATAGATGTTTATGAGGGTAGCCTTACTCTAGAATTTGATGGTAGGATGATAAAGTTTAACATGTATGCAGCACTTAACCCAAATGAGACCTATAGTGTTAACTTTATCGATATTTGAGATGTTTGATATTACCTCTACTAACCCTCTGGAATATGTTTTGAGCAGGGGAATATCAAATACAAAGATGAAAGAAATTCAAGAAAGGATTGTAGTTCAGGAGAAATTATAAGAGACTGTCACAGATTTGGACATATTTAAGCCCCGCACTTACATTTCTAATTACCAAGAGTTATCGAATATTAATTCTGAGTTCTTACCTTCAACTGTGTAGGCACCCAAATTGGAATTGAAGGTTCTGCTAGAACACCTCAAATATGTCTTTCTTAGCTAAGACAATAGCCTACCCGTTATTATTTCCAGTAAACTGATAGAAGATGAAGAAGAGAAGTTGGTAGCTATTTTGAAGGAACACAAAGAGGCTATAGGCTGGACTATGGCAGACATCAAGGGAATATCTTTAGTAGTCTACATCCACAAAATCCATATGGAAGAGGATAAGAAATCAATTAAACAACCCTAGAGGAGATTGAACCCTCCAATGATGGAGGTTGTCAAGAAAGAAATTATCAAGTTGTTAGATGCTGGAGTAATATATCTCATTTCTGATAGTGCTTGGGTCTCTCATGTGCAAGTAGTACCCAAGAAGATTAGCATTACAGTAGTAGAAGGAGCGAACGGAACCAAGAGAACCTCCTGAGTATAAAATGGCTAGCGGGTGTGCATTGATTACCGAAGGCAAAATACGGTGATAAGGAAGGACCACTTCCCGCTGCCCTTCATTGATTAGATGGTGGAAAGACTAAATGGGAAGTCACACTACTATTTTCTAGATGGTTATTCAGGCTTCCACCATATCCCGGTGGCCCTTGAAGATCAAGAGAAAACAACCTTTACATTCCCCTTCGGAACATTCGCTTACAGGCGCATGCCATTCGGCTTGTGTAATGCGCCTGCCACATTTCAGAGGTGCATGGTGAGCTTTTTCTCAAAATATGTGGAGAAGAGCATAGAAGTGTTCATGGATGATTTCATCGTGTACGGTGATGATTTTAATAATTGTCTATCTAATCTCCAAAACATTCTTAAAAGGTGCATTGACACCAATTTGGTTTTAAATTTTGAGAAGTGTCATTTTATGGTGGACTAAGGGATTGTCCTTGGCCACGTTGTGTCTAGGAAAGGGATAGAGGTAGACCAGACTGATTGGATCGTTAAATGTCTTAGTTTCATCATCCTTTCCACCTTTTTTAGAATGATGATACTGCTAATTTTAGGCTTTTTCACTCCTTTCTTGCAGAACATGTTGCTGAGGAGCAATCCATCCATTTGGAGTTAAAACTGCCTATTAAAGAGCAATTTCTAGTGATCAGAGTTCAAAAGCAGTCCTTGTCCCAGGCCTGGGACAAGCCGAGTCAGATACGTGTGATTCAGGCCTATGACGCGCCTCTAGCTGTCTCTTCTAGAAGAATAAATCCTGTGGAGTCCCACTTCAGCTTGAAGTCCTGTGACCTAAATCTCCTATTTTGTTGAGGAGATTAAAACAATTATTATCTATAGGGATTTTATTCCCTTTTAGGTTTTTGAATTCAAACTTATCGGTTTGCTATTTGCTATTAAAGAACCGATTTGGGAAAAGAGGGCATGTCTCTTCTTCCCAGTTTTTCTTCTTCTTCTTTCTGGAACAGCAGCCATTAATGGAGCTTCAAACCTCTGTTTGCTTTTCTTCCCTTTAATTAATTAAATCTCGTTTTATGCTTCCAATCTCTTCTATTTATTTATTATGATGATGCTATGCTAAGCTCTTATTTTCCTTGTAAGGATTCGTCGCCATGATTATCTGATTGTGACATCTAATTGCAGTTATTAAATTCCAGCTTATATCTCTATTTGTTTTGATTGAATGTCATGTTATTCATATTTCTATTGAAGCCTGATCAACTACAATTAGGGTTTGAATGATTACAGTCTTCTCTTGATACTTTGGAGTCTACATTGTAGAGAGAGATACGAAGGCAACTACCTGATCGACGGATCAGAATAGAAAACGAATAGAGTCTAGTTTATAGGAGTAGACACTTCTCTCTCCCAGACTTGGGATAAGGTCTCTCACAACGTATTTATCAACCCACTTTCTTAGACCTGATAGAATAACTTCTTCAGGCCAGAAAGTAGGCCAAGGATTTTTAATAGGTGAAAACCTTTATTAATCTCGTATAGGTAGAGACTAGGAGATCTAGGTGAAAACCTAGTCTCTATAGCCGCCTATAAGTTCGGTCTTGAAAATATTTGGATCGATGATCAATCAGTATAATGCATGAGCACAGTCGAATCCTTACTGGGAATTTTGTCACATCTGAACACACACAAAAACCATTTTCTTTACTGTTTTATGTTATTTCTATTTCATAATCAATTGCAACAAAACGTTTCAATATTGGTATTTACCACTTGTTACTTTCCTAGTCATTTACAAAGAATTTTAATAGTCCTGAAATCTCTGTGGAACGATCCTTTTACCATTTGCTACAACTTTTAATCAAATTCATGCATAGTAAATTGTACTTATTTTATTTTTTATGGTTTCGGCAACCATCAAATTTTGGCGCCGTTGCCGGGGATTTCAGCGGTACTAATTTTAATTTCTTTGTTTTATGACCAGGTCCACTTGTTAGCAATTAAACAACCTAGAGATCACCAGAGGCAGAGGACAGAAGAAAAAAAAATAGATCCAGTAAACAACTCGTCATCTGATGCAACATCAACAGCAAAGGGACTCTCTCTCATACTTGGGAGAGAGCACATCTGCACATAGATGACTACAGAGGTATTGTTATGTTCCCTAATTAATAAAATGAATGCCTTATCTTTTCGTGTCTCTTCTATAGCAGATCAGATGCAACAAGTCTCATATGGAGTGCCTAACTTCCAACCGCACCCTTGGGCGAACGCCCACAACTATAATCAAGGATAAGAGTATCCCCCAAACTTTAATTGGGCTCCATCACAACAACAACATCAATACCACCCGCAAGATACCATACCCATACCTCCTATTCAGCAGCAATTGTTTCAACCAACTCAACTGTCACCACAACAGTCACAAGAACCACCCCTGAACCTGCAAAATTCTGTACCTAGACCTAGTGCTACACAGTTACCAGCCCCTATTGCTCACTGGAGTCCCAATGGAAGACATGATCAAACAGTTTATGCAAACCACACAAGCTAGCATCTCGAGTCTCATACAATCAAACCAAGCAATGTAGAAAGAGATGGGACAAATGCAGCTAGCATTGACCAACCAGAAATAGGAGCAAGGAAAGCTACCATAGACTACTGTGGACAATCCGAAACACAATGTCTGTGCGATGACATTGAGGAGTGGAGCAGAAATTTCAGACAGAATGGTCCTTGCCCTAGGCCTGGGGAAGAAGCCATCAGCAGTGCCTGTCCCAGACCAGTTCGAACCAGAGGCAGAGGTAACTTCTGAAAAATCAGCTAAGGTAAATCCTAATCCAGCACCAGTACTGCCCAAAAAGGAACAGCAGGTAATCCCTCTTCCCTTCCCTGACAGGTCTGAAAAGGCCAAGAAGGTAAAGGATGAAAAAGCTATTTTAGATATATTTCGTAAAGTAGCCGTTAATGTTCCTCTTCTTGATATGATTACACAAGTTCCAAAATATGCTAAATTTTTGAAAGAATTGTGCACTAATAAGAAAAAGCTTGCAGGAGTAGAAAGGATCAACCTAACCGAAAACGTCTCCGCTGTTTTCCAGAAGAAATTGCCGAATAAGTGCAAAGATGGAGGAACGTTTGTAATCCCTTGTAAAATCGGGGATCAGGTTATCGAAAAAGCACTATGTGATTTAGGTTCAGGAATAAATGTTTTCTCTTTAACCTTGTTTAAAAGCTTGAAAATCGGTGAATTGCAAGAAACTAGACTAGTCATTCAATTAGCTGATATGTCTATTATTTTTCCTATTAGGGTAATTAAAGACGTGTTAGTACAGGTTGATTACCTTGTATTCCCTGCTGATTTTTACATTATTGACATGGACAATGCACACACTTCCAAATCAACCGAAATATTGTTAGGTAGACCTTTCTTGAGAACTGCCCGAGCTAAAATTGACATTTTTGGAGGGTGTTTAACCTTTGAATTTATGGATGAAATTATCACTTTTAACATGTATGATGCTATGAGATATCTTGAGGATGTGCATTGTGTTAATTTTGTTAATCTTATTGATCATGATGCTGAAAATATTCATGAATTAATTGCTATTGACCCCTTGGATTGTGTTATTAGCAGAAATATTGACAAGCCAAAAATACTTGAGATGGAGGAAAGTTTTGAAATCAGAGAAGAAATTAAAGAAACTGTGTTTGAACTTGAAGTTTCTAATTCCTGTGATAAACTTTCTGATGATGTTAAGGTACCAGAAACTCATAACGAATTTCTTACTTCAGTTTTGCAGGCACCAAAGATTGAGCTGCAAACCTTGCAAGGAGAATTGAAGGAAGAAAGGCTTGCGAGGGTACTAAAGGAATACGAAGAGGCTATTGAATGGAGGATAACCGACATTAAGAGGAATTCTCTGTCCATCTGTGGGGCAATGCGCAGCCCACAAACCACCTGAAACAAAGGAGAAAGTGTCTAGCCCAAAGACAATAAATCAGGACCCTTCTTGAGAGGCAACCCAAGTCTTTTAATTTTAGTAATTTCTGTTTCAATAAAACTTCTGTCACTGGGAATTTCCTTATGGATTTTGATTTTCATTTTATCAGGTTCAGAGAATCAGGTCAGGTAGCAGCGAGAAATCAGGCCTTATCCCAGGCCTAAGATAAGAGTCTTGGAGGAGAATTCGGGATTGGGTAAAGGGCTAAGCCAATGAGAAGAATTCGGGATTTAATTTTAAATCACGAATCCTAAACCCACTAAAACCCCAAAACCTACCCAAATCCTATCTCTACACAACAGGCTGCTAGTGTTGCTTTTAGACAAACCACCAACCCCACCACAGCCTTGAAATTGCCCAGGTTCAATCGTTCCCTTTTATTTTAATTTCATTTTTTTCTTTCTTGAGTCTGTTTTAGTTTCTATTTTTCCTTTCTCACACTTTGAGGACAAAGTGTCTTCTAGTGTGGGGGAGGAGTTTTTAGGATTTTGTTTGAGTCAGTTTGTTTGATTGTTTGTTTGAGTCAGTTTTTTTATATTTTTGGTCTGATGTTTGCATGAATTTTGTTCTTATTTTTATGCATGTTTGAGTCAGTCTGTCTTGCTGTGTGTACATCAGACCTTGATTTTGACCTAGGTTGTATAGTTCACTACTGAAACTACATTTTAGGCACTTGTTTGATCAAGTCTATGCTTTAGTACCAGGGGAGTGAATGAGCGTAACATGATCAATGCCTAAGAGGCATATATCCTAATGTACTCAGAACATTAACTATCCACATGGTCTAAAGGACATTTAGCTAGAGTCTGAAATATAATTAGGGTGACAAGATTTGCTACATTGGATTTGAGAGTATTTAGTTCCCATCAGGTTTATGTGCAACATTTAAAAGTGTTGGAATGTCATAGAGCAGAATTAGCAAAAGTGAAAGTTCTGGGAGTTAGAGAGCCCAAAAGAACAAACGCTGCTATGCAATGAAAAAAATAATTCTACCTGAATTTTTTTTTTGTTAAGGGCAGAAAATGACAAGAATGAAAAATCTGCCAATAAAATGACGTAAATAGCACAGTGGTCTAAATGCACATGGAACTGCACTGCGGTAGGCTCAAATCTATAACGCTTTGTCCCTTAATTATTGCTTAAGACTCGCTGGATGTCTTGATACCATTTGGATGGGGATGTTTAGGGTATTGATCGGCCCTTGGTAGTCCAGCATCGATTTGGTAAGGGAAGTATCTTGGTAATTTCAGTAGTAAGGTATGCAGTCAAAGGAAGAACTCTAGGTCTTGATGTCTATTCTGTTTTGTTCTGCTTTTATTTGTTTTTATATTTGATGCTTGAGGGAAAGTATAGGTTAGTGTGGGGGATTTAATTGGATCATTAAATGTTTTAATTTCATCATCCTTTCCACCCTTTTTAGGATGATGATACTGCTAATTTCAGGCTTTTTCACTCCTTTCTTGCAGAACATGTTACTGAGGAGCAATCCATCCATTTGGAGTTAAAACTGCCTGTTAAAGAGCAATTTCTAGTGATCAGAGTTCAGAAGCAGTCCTTGTCCCAAGCCTGGGACAAGACGAGTTAGATACGTGTGATTCAGGCCTAGGACGCCTCTGCCAGCTGTCTCTTCTAGAAGAATAAATCCTGTGGAGTCCCACTTCATCTTGAAGTCCTGTGACCGAAATCTCCTATTTTGTTGCTGAGGAGATTAAAACAATTATTATCTATAGGGATTTTATTCCCTTTTAGGTTTTTGAATTCAAACTTATCGGTTTGCTATTTGCTATTAAAGAACAGATTTGGGAAAAGAGGGCATGTCTCTTCTTCCCGTTTTTTCTTCTTCTTCTTTCTGGAACAGCAGCCATTAACGGAGCTTCAAACCTATGTTTTCTTTTCTTCCCGGTAATTAATTAAATCTCGTTTTATGCTTCCAATCTCTTCTATTTATTTATTATGATGATGCTAGGCTAAGCTCTTATTTTCCTTGTAAGGATTCGTCGCCATGATTATCTGATTGTGAGATCTAATTGCAGTTATTAAATTCCAGCTTATATCTCTATTTGTTTTGATTGAATGTCATGTTATTCATATTTCTATTGAAGCCTGATCAACTACAATCAGGGTTTGAATGATTACAGTCTTCTCTTGATACTTTAGAGTCTACATTGTAGAGAGATACAAAGGCAACTACCAGATCGACGAATCAGAATAGAAAACGAATAGAGTCTCGTTTATAGGAGTAGACACTTCTCTCTCCCAGACCTGGGATAAGGTCTCTCACAACGTATTTATCAGCCCACTTTCTTAGACCTGATAGAATAACTTCTTCAGGCCAGAAAGTAGGCCAAGGATTTTTAATAGGTGAAAACATTTATTAATCTCGTATAGGTAGAGAGTATGAGATCTAGGTGAAAACCTGGTCTCTATAGTCGCCTATAAGTTCGGTCTTGAAAATATTTGAATCGATGATCAATCAGTACAATGCATGAGCATAGTCGAATCCTTACTGGGAATTTTGACACATCTGAACACACACAAAAACCATTTTCTTTACTATTTTATGTTATTTCTATTTCTTAATCAATTGCAACAGAACGTTTCAATATTGGTATTTACCACTTGTTACTTTCCTAGTCATTTACAAAGAATTTTAATAGTCCTGAAATCTCTGTGGAACGATCCTTTTACCACTTGCTACAGTTTTTAATCAAATTCGTGCATGGTAAATTGTACTTATTTATTTTTTACGGTTTCGACAACCATCACAGGCTAAGATTGATGTTATAAAAAAATTGCCTTTCCCCTCATGCTTGCGTGAAGTTCATAGTTTCCATGGACATGCAGGCTTTTATAGAAGATTCATTAAGGACTTCTCGAAGATTCGAGAACTAATGTGTCGGCTCCTTCAAAAAGAGGTGGACTTCAACTTCAATGACCCGTGCAAGAAAGCTTTCGATGAGCTAAAAGGAAATCTCACATCAACCCCAATTATCCAGGCCCCAGACTGGAGAATCGCGTAAATGCCTGACAACTGAAGATCAAGAGCCCGTGAGGGATGAGTATGTTTTCCTTGTGGATGCGGTAAGACCTTGGTACGCGGACATTGTCAATTACCTTGCAACAAGTAAGCATTTCAGCAACCTTACTGTTGGTACCCGAATTTTGACGTCATTTTTACTTAATTTTAGCATTTCTGTTATTTAGTTAATTTACAGTCATTTTCAGTTGATTTACTGTCGCTAGCATTTTTAAGTGTTTCGTTGCATTTTAGCATCATCGTTAGCATCGTCAGCTTTCGAAATCGTATCCTTAATTTTTCGGCACGTATTTTCATTATTATTATCATTATTATTTTTAGCCTTAAAAATCACATTTTTGACTATCCGGCAGTCGTTTGCTAGTTTTTTCTTCGTTTTAGGTCATCACATGAATTTTAGGATTTTTAATATTTTAGCGCATTTTTTAGTATTTTTATTATTTTATTATTATTTTCGTTCAAGCTTTTATTGGACCCGAGTAAGTTCGCTCGGACAATAGCTTGACTTTGAAATGTTTTCCATCAACTAGTTGCTAGCTTTTTTTCTACTCGCAACGGTCTACAGCGTTTCGTGTAATTTTCGACGTAACGTTTTTATTTTTCCGTTCGCGCGTTTCACGCGTTTGAACGAGAAAATAAACGCGCTAAATGAAAAATTCTCGTCATTCGATGTAGATGGTTAGACTCATCGTATTTTTCTCTACGCGCAGGTACCGTCGGTTCGAAAAGTCTGAACGATTGCTCGCAGGACTCGGCTCGAGACCATTTAAATAAAATAAAGGGCAAGTTGATCACAACCGTTGATCTGGTCAACTCAAAAAAGTCAACCAGATCAACGGTTGACTAATTAATCAACCATGGTGCACATGCACCATGGACGTAAACAGTAGTGTCGCAGGCCACCAAGCAGCCTGCTCCCGTCGAGTCCAAGCAGTTTCCTGTCCCTTCGATCATCATCACCCCCGACCTAGACCAGCCACCTCACGGCCGTAGCCCCGCCAGCTCCCGGTCATGGCCTCCATGCGCACAACCGCGTCTCTCTCCTCACGCGACTTCGGGCTAGAAATACAGCGCCTCTCCCAACGTTCAAACAACACCGAAATCGCAAGAAATCCTTGCTTTCTTCCCTCTCATTGATTGATAGCTCATATCGAGCATCGATCGTCCAGTTCAAAGTTTAAAAGTGAGCTTTCTCTCTCTAGCTCGTTCTTCGGTTTTTATGCATGTTTTTCTTTAATTTCGTTTGGCTCGATCTTGAGCAAATAAATTGCTTTCTTTTATGCCATTAATTCATGTGCATGATGTAGATTAAATACATGCTTTCAATTTTAAAAATCGTTAGCTAGATTGTGCGAATTAATTAGTTTTCGATAATTAACGGTTTTGTCATTTTTTCGAAATTAAATTCTGTAGGTTTTGTATTAAAATTCGAGCTTCGTACGGTCGAGACGCCGTCGAGGAGACGAGCGTCTCGGTATGAAGATCGCGAGAAACGGGCAAGGGAAGCCGGAGCTTGGCCGCCGGTAGTAGCGCCGGCGACCAAGGAAAAGGATGATGAACAGTGCCATGTTTCGGCACTGTTCACGTGTGCATGGGTGATGGGCTCAGCCCATCACCGTTTAAATGATTTCCTTGGGCCAGGCACTATTCCTGGCCCATTTCAATTTTTCCTTTCCTTTTTAAATCAGGCCCAGCCCATTTTTAATTCTTTCCGAAACTTCAGATCACGATTTTTCGTCAAAATAATTCGTATGCTTCGTATGGTTATTTTTCGTACTATCAACTGTTTAAATTATTCGCACTTTAATTTTTCGCAATTTACTTTCGGCAATTTAAATTCAATTATTCGCTTTACCGCCTACATGGTCGGTCGCATTTTAATTCTCGTAAAATATCAACTGTTTTAATTTTTCGCAAACTGCTGGAAATCCTTCCGCAATATCAATTGTTTTATTTTCTGCAAATATCACCTACTTTAATTTTCCGCAAACTGCTGGAAATCTTTCCGCAAATATCCAACTGTTTATTTTCTGCAAATATCAATTGTTTTAATTCTTGCAAATATCAACTGCTTTAGTTTTTCGCAAACTGCTAGAAATTCTTTCGCAATATCAATTGTTTTATTTTCTGCAAATATCAAACTGTTTATTTTCTGCAAATATCAAATTGTTTATTTTCTGCAAATATCAAATTGTTTATTTTCTGCAAATATCAAACTATTTATTTCCTGCAAAATATCAATTGTTTTAATTTCCGCACTCATCATACTGCTAGAAATTCTTCCGCAAATATCAACTGTTCATTACCTGTAAATCATCAACTGTTTTAAACCCCCTGTGAATCGTCAACTACATTTAATTTTTTCTGCACTCATCATGACAACATTTAATTTTCGTATGCGTCAAATCAGTCATTTCTCGCATGCAATCAACTCAGAATTTAAATTTCTTATGCGTCAAATAAATCATTTCTCGCATGCAATCAACTCAGCACTTAAAATTTCGTATGCGTCAAATAAATCATTTCTCGCATGCAATCAACTCAGCATTTAAATTTCGTATGCGTCAAATCAATCATTTTTCGCATGCAATCAACTCAGCGTTTAATTTTCGTATGCGCTAAATCCATCATTTTTCGCATGCAATCAACTAAGCATTTAAAATTTGTATGCGTTAAATCCATCATTTTTCGCATGCAATCAACTCAGCATTTAATATTCGTATGCGTTAAATCCATCATTTTTCGCATGCAATCAACTCTGCATTAAAATTTCGTATGCGTTAAATCCATCATTTCTCGCATACAATCAACCGTCATTTAAATTCTCGCACTCATAAAATTGCTTATTTATTTCTCAAGCTATCGCTAACACTCTCATTTTGTAGGTTTTAATTTCAAGCTTCGCTCGAAAGTACGCCTTCCGATTCCTTTTTATTTATTCAACGCTTTTTCGCAAATATCAATCGTACGCATGATATATAGAACTGCTAGAATTAAAATCAACCCACATGAACAACGTGTTTAAAGAGTTCCTTAAAATGCCATGCTCATGTGATTTTAAATTCTCGCTTATATTGACTGCATGTACATGGGGACTTTCGATCCCACATCAGTTTTTCACTTCAAAATCTATCATTTAAATCGGTACTCTGTTAGCAATCCATGATAGGTTCACATAGCAATCAATCTAATCATGCATGGCAGGATGATGACATAGAGGGCGCTCATTCAGTCTTATAGAAAATTCAGTCCCATCACGTTACGGTCAGGAATAATCGATCGATCTTGATAAGCGGTAACCCCGTCTGAAAGATCTTTTTATTATTCCTGAACGTCACGATCATAGAAAAGGCTAAAGTGACGATTCCTCTGAGGGCCCCCTTTTCAAAACAAAACGCATTTATCAAAACACCTTTAAAACACCTCTCTCATCAACCGGTAACCGTTTTCAAATGTGACTCGGGTGCCTAACACCTTCCCGAGACCATAATACGACCCCGAACCTTTGTCTGGGGTCCAGACCCCCTTTTTGTGCCTTTAGTTTTTTTACTTATTATATTTTCTATGCCATGACGATTAAGGTTCCCTAAACCTAGCAACCAAATTAGGGTGGCGACTTCATTGCATGTTGCGAGGCGTCTGTTTACACTGAGCATTGTAAGGTTCCAAATTTCGTTGCACACTCGCGAATTTTTTATTTTCGGGGGCGCGACACTTACCACAAAAGAAAAGGTAAAGATTAAGAATGACTCTAGATATTATATATGGGATGAACCTTATCTGTGGAGAGTCGGTTCTGATCAATTGCTTAGAAGGTGCGTACAGAAAAATGAAATACCCTCCATTTTTAAATTTTATCATTCTTATGCATGTGGAGGGCATTTTGGGGCTAGGAGAATAACCCTAAAGATCCTCGAATCATGTTTCTACTGGCCTACTATTTTTCAAGACAGTTTTTTTCTTTTGTAAAACATGTCTAGGGTGCCAAAAGGTAGGTAATATTAGCACTAGAAATCAGATCCTGATGACTTATGTTATCTCTTGTGAGATTTGACTTGTGGGGCATTGATTTCATGGGGCCATTCCCCAACTCTTGTGGCAATTGCTATATACTCCTTGTTGTAGATTATGCTTCAAAATGGGTAGAGATGAAAGCCACTAGAAATGATGATGCTAAAACTGTTATATCTTTCATAAAGACCAACGTACTCAACAGGTTTGGAGTCCCCAAGGGAAACATTAATGATATGGGGACTCACTTCTACAACAGGATAGTGGAGTTTTTATTCAGAAAGTACAACATAACCCACAGGGTATCCACAACATATCACCCGCAGACGAACGGCCAAGCAAAAGTGTCAAACCGAGAAGTAAAATCCATCTTGGCCAAGATAGTCAACCCAAAAAGGAGTGACTAGAGTCAGCGGTTAGTTGAGGCACTTTGGGCATATAGGACAACCTACAAGACCCCAATTGGTATGACCTCATACAGATTGGTGTACGGTAAGGCTTGCCACTTACCCGTGGAACTGCAACATAAGGCGTATTAGGCAATAAAGCATTGCAATATGGACTTGGAAAGAGCCGGAGAGGATAGGAAGCTCCAAATGCATGAGCTGGAGGAGTTGCAGAATCAGGCCTATGACAACTCACTTATTCTTAAGACCGGAACCAAGCAATATCACGCCAAGAGGATTGTGGAGAAGCCTTTCTTCATTGGACAGAGAGTTCTCCTTTATAATTCCAGATTCAAACAATTATTGTTCATATTTATTCTCATGGTGCAGTTGAAATAAAAAACGAGAAGACGAGAGTTGCCTTCAAGGTGAACGAGCAACGATTGAAGCCTTTTTCGAAGGATTTCTGGAGCAGAAGAGCACGAAGGAAATAGTGGAGATGCCACCACATTCTGAGTGATAAAAACCAATCGGGTCATGCCCAGGACAATAACTAAGGGCGCTACATGGGAGGCAACCCATGCTTTTATTTGATTTTTCATTATTATTTTTTATTTAAGACCTTTTTAATCTCTATAAATTGTTCAGATACATCTCATTTATCCATTTGACACCATTTATGTTTGCTTCCAGGTTTATTTCTACAAAGAAAAGGAATGCAACTAGAAGGGAAATTCAGCTTGGCCGGAGTCTCGGCCAATGGGTTGACCAAGACACTTCTCCTAGGGTAGACCCAACAACCCCTTCTACATCCAGCTCAACTCCAACATGGGCCACTGCCCTCCTTCATCAACAAAACGAAACCCTTGCACACCACCGCGAGCCAAACACCCTATTAAGAGAATTCATGGGAGTCTTGAATGCCCTACGTTAGTCCATAAAACTTTGATGCCACAGCACCTACAAATGTCCCCTCCTCCAGCTTAAATGCCCCAGGTTGTTTCTTTTCATTTCTGTTTATTTTTTTTCTTTTTTTTTCTACACCAACACACATTGAGGACAATGTGTCTTCTAAGTGTGGGGGGAGAGTTTTGTCTATATATGTATATATGTCTTTGTTTTTATGTGATATTTTTTATGTCTTCTCACAATAAACATGCATGAATTTTTTTTTTAAAATTGTCTTGGCCAAGCGATAGGCTAAGACACCCTAGGATGCTTTTCTTTTTCTAGGATCAAAAAGAGTCTTATGCATGATTTTCTGTTTTGATTTTTTGTGTGTTTTTAGATAGATTGCATGCTTTGTGTTGTTTTTGTTGAAAAATCCTGCAAAACAATGTTATAAATACAAAGATCGAGTCGTGTAGAAACACTGTCCTAAAGGAATTTATTTCCCCCAGGATAAAACGATCTCTTCCGATTTAGAAATCGGGAACCAGAACAGCAAGAACAATAATAACCAGGAAAAGACTCTCAATTTAAGTGTAGTGTTTTTTCTCTTTTGTCTTGTATCTTGGTTTGATAGAGTAGGTGGTATTTATAGGAAGGAAGAGAATCATGACCATTAAGGTGGGGAATCATGGTCATTATGGTGGAGATTGATGACCATTAAAGTGGGGATTATCATGGCCATCATTGCCATTACCGTTACAGAATCATGGCAATTAAGCCGTTGCATAATCATGGTAATTAAGCCATTCATAGCCGTTGGAATGGGAGAGATATTCAACCTTTGGAATATCATTATTTTACAACAATCCCCCACATATTACAAAGGTTGATGGTAGCAATTCCTGGTTAATATATATATGGAGTATAACTTTTCGAATCTGGTGTCTTTTGGACTATGAACCAGCCCTAGACAAATAAATTTTATCCTTACAGAGATAATGGTGAAGTTTAAAACTTCTATGAACCATTAACTCTTTTGTAAGGTAGGGAATCTATTTATCATGTTATACCCCCACAATTCTTGCTGTTAACGCGGTTTTGCGTGTTTTGGCCATGCGCGTGCCTGGATGTTAATGAATGCTCTAGAGATTATGCCACAATCTCATAGGAGCGGCCCCACTCCACATTCATATAGGTGATTTCATCAAATGTATCCGCAATCAATACATCACCCATAAGGGATATGAAATCATTAAGAGTTCAAAACTCATCCTCTCAATCAATGCAGTATAACACATCCACACCTTAGGAAGGACAATCAATTTGTGTTAACAGAATTAACAAGTGACTTGTTATTACCCATATGAACCTTCTTCATGGGATCTCCAATCACAAAGGTTGGGTTCCCATCACTGTTAATTTTCCAATATGGCTTTAAGTCTCATTCCCCTCGATGTTTCTTCAATTAATCGATGTTTCTTCAATTAATTTTTCCACTCAGAGACTTAGTCAGAGGATCGGCCAAAATCACTTCTGACTTCTCATAATCAACAAAAATCATTTAACAATAGCTAGCTCAACCACATGCGAGCCTCAGCTTGGCAAACATAATGTATCGATACATAGGTGTTACACCCAATAAAATTCTCACGTGTTGTAGAATTTCATCCAAAAATTATTAACATCACTAGTGGATCATCACATTTCATCACTAGTGGATTTTAATCTCATCAAATTTCATTTGAATATAAAATTCAACTATCATCATTGTATTTTCTAATACAATGGATACCACAATTCATTGTTCTTATCATCACTGTATTCTCTAATACAGCAGAAACTCAAATTATATATGATACCACAATTCAGGGTATCTATCATCACTGTATTCTCTAATACAGTAGAATCTCAAGTACGTCATTTAAGAGTACTGAAAACTTTGACATCAAAAATGTCTACTTTTTGAGAAAAATCTCAACACCAATTTCTGGTGATAGCATTGTGCTAACACATCACATCTCTCATTTATTTATTTATTTTCCCATTATCACACTTGTGATATCATTGCTGCCACAGACTCACAAAAGTATTAGTATACTTCATGGCAATTTTTTTTTAAATAAATAAGACAATAATATTCGGACCCCCACATTTGCGAATATTATTCTATTTGTTTAATTTTACCAAATAAATATATCTGGTACATTCTTAATTCCACACAATTACACAAGAATTAATATTGAGAGTAAATACCTTTTTTTTTTTTTTTTTTTTTTTAGAGCACCAACACTTAGTATATTCACATCACTTAAAAATAATTTTACATGCATCATTGTTTTAAATTCTTTTTAAACGGTAAGACTAAACATTAATCCCTTTCCGTTTAAAACATCACATAAAATTGCAATTAAATTTTGGAACCTTAATTGCATACCATAATACATAGATTCTAATTTCACCAATAATAATAAAGTCATCATCCACTTTATTTCCATAACCAATTAAAAATTAATATGATATATTAAGATCTCATTTATATATGCATTTAAGTAGTCATTTGACTAATTTTACATATTAGTCCATTGCCACATCATAATACATTAAAATTTCATTTAATGCATCTCATTATAACAATATTTATGGCATAAATTACTAACCAAAGATCACAATCAGTTTTATGCCATAAATCTTTTCATAAGCCATAAATCTCACCATATTGTTTACTCCTTTATTGAGCATTTCATATAGTCAACTACGACCAATTTCATCTTTATGGTTTGTTTATAAAACATGGGAAAGAATTAAGAAATTTCACAATTAATAGATTTTAGGAATAACGTACCTCTGTACCTCATTACTTTCCAAATAAAGATATTTGACATCTTAACACCATTAATGTATTCATACCAGTAATGAGAAAAATTCTACAAGAATTACTTCTCTGGGTAATCTTGCATTCATTCTACTGCTCCTCTGTAATTACTCCACTTTTAGGCAGTGGATATAAACAATTAAATTATCTGCAAATATTTAAGAGAAAACATAGGCTAATGCCATTAAACATACAACTGTAAAATTCTCATGTGGCCATCACATATATAAAATTATGTTTTAAATTTGTAGTTGGGTATTTGAAATATCACTCAATTTCCTCATAAGCATAAAGTTAGTAACCACATGTTATTATAATAAAATTTATAACTCCATTATTGCTCAAAAAAAAAAAACACCCTCCACAGTAATTGGTATCATTAGGAAACAAAATTAAATGATAAAATATTGAACAATATCAATACATGACAAACATCTCAAACTCTTGTGACATTAGCAGAACTAAACAGTAAATGGCCATGCTAGCAAATGCTCCTAATTACCAATTCTTTATTGGTCCATCAAAGGCACATTATGATTTAAAAACATAATAATTAATATTTGTCCATTGATATTTTGTCATTGAAACTGCATCCCATTGTAAAAACACTTACGTTACTAGCCGATTAACAAGGTTGCTATTAAACATTCGTGCATAATTAAAGATCATTACGGTATGTATAGACATTACAATCTTACTATCAATTACACTCTTAAGTCTTAACACACCGGTCAAACAACAATAGTTAAAATAAAATCCGCCCCTAATTGAGCTTCCCCTTTCACAACCCTCTATCTTGTGATGCCACTCAAGACTAAACCAATTTTTGATTAATAAATCAGCCAACAAAATTAACCCAATAGTAATTGAATCCAAGTAAAAGAAAATTAATTAGTAATTTAACCAAAAGCTGCACCCGTAGCAATTAACTAAGCAATTTAATTGCAGCAACAAATTTAGAAAGCCAATTTGCACCACCCAAAAATCAGACATGTATATTCAAGGTTGTTAGAACGAAGTAAATAGGAGCTTATCAAGGATACGTGGCAACCAACTAAATAAAAAAGCAAGTGATCATTTTCCAAATAAACAACAGAGTAGGAAAATACACATCCCATGCTAATTTCTCATTCCAATTTTTTTTTTAAAATTCTACTAGCACTCAAAATATCCATTAGCATGAAAAAATGTTGTACAAGAGTATCAAACCAAACAACTATACGGAAAAGAATGAAGAAAACAGTGTACCTAAAACAGTTACCGATTTCTCCAAGCCACAATAAGTATTTAATTAATTGAAGGACTTATCTGATGAGCACACGTGGAGATGATGAAGATATTCCCAGGAAGCTAAAAATAAACCTGAAAATAAATTCCTTTAGATTGTTGAAAAATCCTGCAAAACAATGTTATAAACACAAAGATCGAGTCGTGTAGAAACACTGTCCTAAAGGAATTTATTTCCCCCAGGATAAAACGATCTCTTCCGATTTAGAAATCGGGAACCAGAACAGCAAGAACAATAATAACCAGGAAAAGACTCTCAATTTAAGTGTAGTGTTTTTTCTCTTTTGTCTTGTATCTTGGTTTGATAGAGTAGGTGGTATTTATAGGAAGGAAGAGAATCATGACCATTAAGGTGGGGAATCATGGTCATTATGGTGGAGATTGATGACCATTAAAGTGGGGATTATCATGGCCATCATGGCCATTACCGTTACAGAATCATGGCAATTAAGCCGTTGCATAATCATGGTAATTAAGCCATTCATAGCCGTTGGAATGGGAGAGATATTCAACCTTTGGAATATCATTATTTTACAACAGTTTTTTCAAAAATTAGAAACCATCTTGTATTTGAACATTAACCCTATCACACAGAAAGTAAGGATACTTGTTTACATAACTCCATGTTTTGCTACCAAGGCATCCTAATGGGTTTAACATCTCCAATGCATGTAAGAGTACGTTACCTGGTGTTTTTTTAAACATCCCACATGTGTATAGATTCATGATATTAGTGCTTAACACCTGAGTTGTGCAAAAGGAACACCCCAAATAATTTTGACATATCAATAATCAATCAACGTCCTTAGTTACATAGACTGCTAGTTTTACATTTATGCATCGCATGATTGAGTCTTACAATTCTTTGCATGATTGTTTGTGACATGAAAATGCAAATTGCTCTGGTACTCTTGCCTCAGCAAACAAGAGTATCCAAAGAACTTCTAAAGAAAAACAAAGAAAGAAAAGTAAAAGAGCAAAGAGCAACAAAGAAAGGGAAACAATTTGTCCGAGTGTTCTTGCCTCGGCAAGTGAGAGCATCCAGGAAACTATAAATTGAATCAAAGATTTAAAAACAATAAGTGTTGGTAAAAAGCGCAAAATAATGCTCAAGGTGAAAACAATGGCAAAACCTGGTAATAAAATATGAATTATATGCTTTAAGATTCTACTTATGCCTGCTTGTGTGAGTTTGTGCTTGAAAGTCAGCAGTCTGTGTATCTAGAGAATAATGGGAAGACAACCAAATATGTAATCAAATGTTTTGTTCAAATTGCATGACTCTACCTTTAAGCACCTAATCATAGCGCTATACAAATGTAGGATATTTGGGGTATTGGTTAGGCCATGGTAATACGGGATGGAGTTGTGTGTTTTGTTTTGTTTATAAAGTCAGTATACTTGGGGGCAAGCATAGTTTAAGTGTGGGGGAATTTGATTGAGTGATTTATTGTCATGTTTTTAGTGCCTAATTACTTGCAAATTGAGCAGTAAAACTATTAATATCCATGAATTCCTCTCATTTGTGCAGAATTTCTTGACGGCGGACTAAAAGGAGAACAATATCGACAAGAGCAAATCAGACATTCAAAACTATCTTGGTCGAGGGCTTGGCCACGACAGTCACGAAAGAGAGACAGACTATAGTAGGAGACTTGGAGCGAGTGCGAGGATGCAAGATGGCAATTGCAGTAGCTACGAGATATGAGGGATCTACTTTCATCGAAGATATGCCCAGCAAGAATCCTTAAATGGATCTCCCTCTTGAACAATATTTTATTTTCCATAAACAATATTTTTATCTTTATCTTTATTTTCTTTCATCTCTATCCTTTTGTTTTGAAAGAGATTGAGATAGAGTAGGACTAGGATTCTCCTAGGACATACCGTGAAACTGTGGTAAGTGATGGATGGTAGCGGACTTGATAACCTAGTCATGTGTCACTCTTGGGTTTGCAATACAAAGAGGGACTGTCTGCTCCGGAGCAACATTCAGGTCCTGGATCTTTGATCTTCAGCCATGTTGTCAGGAATAGGTTGAATTGATTCGTTTCTATCTAGGGCGAGACAAATAGGTGTAGTTACGATGTCTAAGATGGGAGGGTCGTTCTTAGGGTTTTGGTTAACTACTCCTTCCTCAAGGAGTTGTAATCTCGCCAATCTTCAGAGCTTACTCTTCGTCTTAGTGATTTTCGGATCGAATGTGTAAGTTCTGGATAGCTAGACGTGGTCATAAACAAAAGAACAAATCAGTGCTATAATCCTTAGTAACGACTCAAAAATTTGATCGGTTGTCAAAACCGTAAAAAATAATAAATAAAACCTATAGCCAATATGCATAAAATAAATTGTATATAGTGGTAACATAATCGTCCTTAGGGATTAGGCAAGACGTAGATTTTTGCAATGACCAAACAAAAACAAAACGAAACAAGTAACAAAAGGGGATTTTGAGTTGTGATAATTAAACTATCAATAATAACAAGATAAATAAAACAAAGTAAAGCAAGTAATTACCTCAAGTAGAGAAAGCTTCCTAGTAAAGATCTATCTCCAGTTACGATTGAGGTCAACTAATCATCGGTGCAAAGGTATTTTATTCCTAACTTGTAGAAGAGCTATAGAGACCAGGAACGCTTAGGTCTCTTACTTTCCCTCTTAAGAGAAGCAACTCTAAGGTAAGAGGGCTTCACTATCTAACAACTCCTAAGGTACGCTTATAGGGATTTAACTAAATAAACAATAAAATGGAGGAAAGACTCAACTTGGACAAGATAAATAGTACACTCAAAACCTTTAACCCAAATTATTTATTTATCTAACCTAAGAGGCCAACAATATGGTGACTTCGTATTAGATGTCTACTTTATCTTCTAGAATTGCAATTACGAACAAAACCTTACAGAATGACTGTAACTACTCATGTAAACCCTAAGCTGGCCAAACCACGAATCAACACATAAGTAATATGACGTTCAAGTATTAAATAAATAAATACAAGTACTATAATATGTTAAGAGCGTTTAGACCTCACAATATTGTATGAATCGTAACCTTTGATGACGTTTACTAAGAAATTGGTATTTATCTACGCAAAAGCATAATTTAAAATAACAAGGTAAAGTAAAACAAATAGTGAATCATATTAAGAATAAGAGTGAAGGAGAAAACACTGTTGTTGCAGCAGCTCTCCAAAATCGAAGTACAAGAGTTGCTAAGGGAAAAGAGAACAAAAGATAAAGATCCTTGTTTTAAACCCTAAAATCTTATATATATATAATAAAACTAAATCCTACTTTAGGCGAACTACTTGCATTAAATGCTCATTGATGAGTTGGATACTTGACACCTGCAATCGCAAAAGAATTGGACTTTCCATAATAGCACATGCGGTGACTTGGCCTTCGAGTTATTGATATTTTTCAGAAATCTTCAGGTTTGGGCAAGACAATAATAACATAATCGGTCAAAATTCAACTAATAGTGTGCATTTCTAACAAAAGTTTCCTTTATGCCCTCTCTACAAATAGGAACTAAATAGACACTAATTAGTGGCATCAAAGTTCAAATAAGATAGAAAATAGAGACAAAAACAT
The DNA here is from genome assembly GCA_963691705.1 of Viola odorata. NCBI lineage: Eukaryota > Viridiplantae > Streptophyta > Magnoliopsida > Malpighiales > Violaceae > Viola > Viola odorata. The sequence continues at coordinate 2,269,376 of OY829539.1, forward strand.
GAATTATATGTTTGCTATAAATAGTGTTTTTGAAATAAAAAAATGACTAAAATAGGCACAAATGTATTTAATTCTAAAAACTAGCATATATTATAATTTAATTTTATATATTTATTATTAATTATAAAAATGGATAAAACCTATTTCTAAAAGATTAAAAAAGAAAAGAAAAGTGAATATAAAATTAGTGAAAGATTATGATTTTTTAATTTTTAATTTATTTTGATCATGGAGAAATTGTGCAATGCAAAACTTCTTAAACCCTAAAGACAGCTCAGATCAGCTTAATATTCCTCCGCCATTTCGCACTTCCTATCCAGAGCGTGGCTCACCGTATCTTCTTTCACTGTTTGTCCATATTTCTGAGTCGCGGAGAATCAACGCAGATCACCTGACCATGGAGAAGCCGCCCATGGAGAATCCTCCGTTGGAGAATCCGCAGGAGGAGGATTTGGAGCGGAAGAAGAAGAAGGAAGAGAAGGCTAGGGAGAAGGAGCTCAAGAAACTGAAGGCGCAGGAGAAAGCCAAAGCCGCCGCAGCCAAGCTTATCAATGATAGCAATGCTTCAAAAAAGAGTGCCGCCAAGAAGATTGCGAGGCGAGATGATACAGGTTCAGCAGCTGACGAAGTTGACCCCGAAACTCCTACTGGCCATAAAAAACTGCTTTCTCCTGTAATGGCTAAGCAGTACAATCCCTCTGCTGTTGAGAAATCGTGAGTCAATCTATATAAGTCTTGCTTGTGGATTTATTTCTCTATTTTATGAATAAGAATTTGAACTCTCAGATGGTATACATGGTGGGAAAACTCTCGTTTATTTGTGGCCGATTCTAAGAGCTCGAAGCCGCCCTTTGTCATTGTAAGTACTGCATTATACTGCTTTGGTGTTAAAAATATGATGTTTCGTTCCTGTCTGATTGAAAGTTGTCATCATCTAACAGGTTATTCCCCCTCCAAACGTTACTGGGGCGCTCCACATTGGTCATGCTCTCACCACTGCTATAGAGGTCTGTTTCTCACTCGCCTTCCTACATTTTGCTGCATGTTACAGTTATATGTTATTAACCTTCTACTTCCTTTTCCAATCAGGATACCATTATTCGCTGGAAGAGAATGTCCGGATATAATGCACTGTGGGTGCCAGGTGTGGACCATGCTGGGATTGCTACACAGGTTCCATTCCATTCATAGGCTTATCGTTTGTTATGTTTTTGATCTTATACTTCTACATTCTGCATTTATAACCTCTCCATCCAGACAATGCTCTATTAACTCCTTGGATGAATGGATAGTTTTATTTTGAAACAGCCATTTTAATTTCTGTATTATATTTGCAGGTTGTCGTGGAGAAGAAGCTAATGCGTGAACGTAATCAAACCAGACATGATATAGGCCGTGAAAAGTTTATATCTGAAGTGAGTATGAATCTTATGACTCAATTTGAGTTTGTATGATAGTTCTACTGCCCTCCATCAATCTCCTATTCTCATGTAACCTTTTTCTTTTGTTATTGCTGAAAAGTTCTGGAAGTGGAAGGATGAGTATGGAGGTACCATTTTGGGACAGTTACGCCGTTTGGGTGCCTCTTGTGATTGGACTCATGAGGTAATAGCATAAACTCAGTCGTTTGGATCATAGGAAGGTTTTAACATTCTTCAGGTTGATAACTTGTCAGATTTTTTGTCATCGCCGTTTGCCAATGTTAACTTATACTTCTGTTTTTGCCTCAGTGTTTCACTATGGATGAGAAGCTTTCAAAGGCTGTGATAGAGGAATTAGTACGGCTATACAAGGAAGGACTTATTTACAGGTATGTATGCATTTTAACTTGAAAGTTTTGCAGTGTGTGCGCTTCTTGGTTGATGAATAAAGCTTTGCCTATTCTTTTCTGATGCCAAGCTCCTTCTTTTTTACTCCCATGCCCTTGCTGGTTGTTTTATTATTTGGCTGAAGATTTTTGTTTTTAATGGAAATATTTACAGAAAGGCTTTAATGTTTGTTTGCAGAGATATCAGGCTGGTGAATTGGGACTGCACCTTAAGAACAGCAATATCTGATATTGAAGTAAGTTGTTTCTTTAGAAGGTGTATTTATTGAATCACCCTTGGCTCATCTCGAAGTTACTTCTTTTATGTAGGTAGATTTGAAGACATCAAAGAGAAGAAGGCATTAAAGATTCCTGGTTATGACAAACCTGTGGAGTTTGGTGTTTTGACCTCATTTGCGTATCCTTTGGAGGGTGGGCTGGGTAAAATTGTTGTGGCCACTACTAGGGTGGAAACAATGCTTGGGGATACTGCCATTGCTGTACATCCCAATGACCAAAGGTACACTCATCTGCATGGAAAATTCGCAATTCATCCATTTAATGGAAGGAAACTTCCTATAGTATGTGATCCGATACTTGTCGATCCCAATTTTGGGACTGGTGCTGTCAAGGTGAGACTTTGTTCATGAACTTAGTATGCTGAATTTTATTTTGTTGACTTGCATGCTGATTTCTATACTCTTATGCTGTATATTTTTCAGATCACTCCTGCTCATGACCCAAATGATTTTGATGTCGGAAAGCGTCACAATCTTGAATTCATAAATATATTTACTGATGATGGAAAGATTAATAGTAATGGTGGACCTGAGTTCATGGGGATGCCTCGTTTCGCAGCTCGTGAGGCTGTGACAGAAGCATTACATAAGAAGGTAACTTGCCTGTTGCGCCATTCACAAATCATGTGGGTTATAAATAACTGTTTTCTCTGCTGTATACCCTGCATGCATGTTCAAACAGGCAATAACTATTATTATAGGAAAACTTATGGGCCCTTGAGGAAGTCAATTTTTTTTTGTAGTGGAAATGTGTTCTGCCTTTTATTTGCGCTGTAGCTGTATGACTCATTTATTTCCTTGTTTCTCTGATGGAAGGCCAGTTCACTGACTAGCTTATTCCTTACTTGTAGGGATTGTATGTAGATGCTAAAAATAATGAGATGCGCCTTGGCATTTGCTCAAGAAGCAATGAAGTGGTTGAGCCAATGATAAAGCCACAGTGGTTCGTTGACTGCAATGATATGGCAAAGAAGGCTCTTGATGTAGCAATGGATGGTGAAAATCCAACACTTCAATTCATTCCAAAACAATATTTGGCTGAATGGAAAAGGTTTTCATCTTGTCTTGTTATGAGCAATTTATTAGTTAATTGAAACATGATATGGGTAAATGAAGGTTGTGTCTACTTGCTTTTGTAAGTGTCTTTTTTCAGTTGCTTTTGTTATTGTCAATGACTTAAACTTTTTGCTAGTTTTTGTGCTTTTCAGTTGGTTTGTTACCTTATTTGTTTGCTTCACTGTCTGATTACCTTCATGTTTTAAATGGCTACAAATCTCTTCAGATGGCTAGAGAATATTCATGATTGGTGTATCTCAAGGCAGCTGTGGTTTGGTCATCGTATTCCTGCATGGTATTGTACTCTTGAAGATGATGAATTGAAGGAATTTGGTGGCTACAATGATCACTGGGTAGTTGGCAGAGATGAGGAGGAGGCTCGATCTGAGGCTTGCCAGAAATTTCGTGGGAAGAAGTTTGACATGAGTCAAGATCCTGATGTCCTCGATACCTGGTTTTCTTCTGGTCTATTCCCACTATCTGTGTTGGGGTGGCCAGATGACACAGATGACTTACGGGCATTCTATCCAACTTCAGTCTTGGAGACTGGGCATGACATTCTATTTTTCTGGGTTGCACGAATGGTGATATTAGGAATTAAGCTTGGGGGTGATGTACCTTTCAGAAAGGTTAATGAATACCTCTCCTAAAGGCATTATAATGGCTATCATCAAGTGGAATAACTGTTGCACTAATTAATCTGTTGCTATATTCGTGACATGCAGGTATACCTGCACCCAATGATTCGTGACGCGCATGGACGTAAGATGTCAAAATCTCTAGGGAATGTTATTGATCCACTTGAGGTAATAAATGGGGTGACTCTTGAAAGCCTTCACAAGAGGCTTGAAGAGGGTAATTTGGACCAAAATGAGTTGGCTAGGGCAAAAGAAGGACAGAAAATAGACTTCCCTGATGGTATACCTGAGTGTGGTACAGATGCTCTCCGATTTGCTCTTGTCACCTATACAGCTCAGGTTTCTATTTCTACTAATCAATTTGTTTGTGATTCAAGATCTCTATTTCACTCCTCCCTAATTGATGTAGTTCTTTGATCTCCTATTTTCAGTCAGACAAAATAAATTTGGATATTAAGAGAGTTGTTGGATATCGTCAGTGGTGTAACAAACTTTGGAATGCTGTTCGATTTGCTATGAGCAAACTTGATGTTGATTATATTCCTCCTACAAAATTACTTGTAGAAACGATGCCTTTTATCTGCAAGTGGATACTTTCTGTACTTAACAAGGCCATATGCAAAACTTTGTCAGAAATGGAAGCATATGAATTCGCAGATGCTGCCAGCACGTTGCATTCATGGTGGCTGTATCAGTTTTGCGATGTTTTCATTGAAGCAATCAAGCCTTACTTTACTGGTGATGGTTCAGCTTTTGCTGCAGAGAAGATTTCTGCACAAGATACTCTTTGGGTATGTTTGGACACTGGGCTGCGGCTGCTCCATCCATTCATGCCATTTGTTACTGAAGAGTTGTGGCAACGGCTTCCTCCAGCTGGGGGCCGTGTAAGCAAGGAGTCTATAATGGTAACTGAATACCCTTCACCAACCGAGGTGAGTTTGAAAATATTTTAAGTTTTTAGTAGTCTAGAGATTATTTATCGCGGTGTACCCACATGTTGATCTTGCTACTGTTAATATTATTATCCATTATTCCTCACTGTTAGTTTCCTGGTGACTTGTCTTTGTTTCATTTTCACAGGCTTGGACTAACAACCAGGTGGAATATGAAATGGCTTATGTGGAGTCCGTTGTGAAATCTATACGGTCGTTTAGGGCTGAGGTGCTTGTGAAGCAAAAGAATGAAAGGCAAGTATTGTAAAGAACCTGAATTTATGAATCCTTTTCATCTATGTTTCAGCATCCAGTGTGTGTGATTATACAACTATATGTTTTGATTCTAGTTTTTACACTATTTCACTCCAAATATGGACACATTTCTTTCTTTCTTTCCCCTTGTAAAATCTTTTTTCCCCTCCTTATGCTCTGCGTACCAATGTTTGATATAGTGTTTCTGTACTGCTTATATTTATATTACCACATTACAAAATGATTTGGTATATTTGTCAGAAATTTTTTATATAGATCATTTGCTAGATACTAAATAGTAAAAGCACACACTGCCAAAGTATGTATTTTCGAAGGTTTTTAAATCATGTACGAGATCTGTTTTCAATGAATCTTTTTTGCAGATTACCAGCTTTTGGTTTTTGCCAAAGTGAGGAAGTGGCAGAAATTATCAGAGCTCGCGAGTTGGAAATTTTAACTCTTGCAACGTTATCATCTTTGAAGGTAATAAATTGTATTTGCTATGCTTTGGGTTCTCTTTTTCCACGTCTGCTGGTGTTTTTGTCCTCATATATAAGAGTGACTCTCATGCAATATAATATTTGGACAAGGAAATGCTCACGAGTCTGTTATTATAATCAAGACATTTTATTGGAGCTTGTCCTTGGCTGCACTCTTCTCACTTCTGAGCATGCCTATTAGTTTCTTTTTTAAGGTTTAGTGACTTATAAATAATAGTAATAGATAAAATTCATATGTGGCTCCTTGTGGGGTCAAATATGGAACCGACAAGTGCTAACTAATTTCTGGAATACACATTAACGTATATTGATGATATGTGAATGCTCACATGGCAAGAACTTGGTTGCTTAGAAGATTTCGGCTTTCTTCAATCCAACCACTCACGCATTGCTTTCCTGCTCCTCCTCCTGTTACATAACTAAGGGTCACAAATTTTGAACCCTTGATTGTATCTCCCAATTTAGATGAATAACAAGTGATTGGAGTTGCATTATTATTTCCTGATATTATAGCACTCATCTATTTGATTTGGATCACTCATTTAAAAAATATAAATTGTCTACAGGTTTTATTGAATGGGCGGGATGTGCCTCCAGAAGGATGTTTAGTTGTGAAGGTGGATGAGAATCTTAAAGTCTTATCTTCAAGGGGAAGTTGATGCAGAAGCCAAGCTTGAGAAGATAAGAAAGAAACTGGATGAAACACAAAAGTAAGTCTGCCATAAGTTAGCATGTCCTGATTGATATCTGTTGCAGTTTTTTCCACCTTAATCTAAGGCTTACTTTATATTCCATCGCCTCTTTCACAAGGAAGAGGAGTTTAAGATAATTAGCTGTCTTGATACTTGAGAATTTGTCTCATTACTATTTGATCCATGTCTTTGTTTATGACTGTTTATTCCTCTTAACAGACAACGGATGAAATTGGAGAAGAGGATTAATGCATCTGGCTACAAGGAAAAAGTACCATCACACATTCAGGAAGAGGATATTGCCAAGCTGTCCAAACTTCTTGATGAGACAGATTTCTTTGAAAACCAGCTGCGGGAGGAGGTCAGGGCAGGACAGGACGCGACCATGACATGACCGAAGATCCAAGTCAATGATCCTGTAAGTTCCGTGAATTTTATTGAAGAAACAAGAAAAGCCAACCCTCACAAACCTTGCAGAAGTTGGGTTACTGGTATTTTCATCCCTAAGAAATCGATTCAACCTGACGAAGCAGTAATACGCATAGGCACTAGTAGGGTGGTGCCCTTAGAGCAACCCCGTCTTTTAAAGTTTCAAATGTTTCTTCATGGATCTCCGATGCTTGTCATTTTAGTAAAAGGTTGAACTTTTACAGCGAAAGTTTACCATCCGAAACATATACTATACAACTTCAGTAAAAATAAAAGGATTTATACAGGGTTTTTTTTTCTTCAAAGTAATTAACTTTTGATCCTGTTGATTATGAAACTATTAAAAATGATAACAGGTATTTATTACCTATTATAATCAAGAAAAAAGAAAGAGTAATAATGACAGAAAGATAATGCAGTAACAGTAATAAAACAAATAAATTCGAGTTTAACTGAAGTTTTGCATTTATGGATTATAAATTAGATGGGCGGTTATATGTAATTAAATTTAATATAAGTCCTTTTGCATACTAGATTTGCTTCACCGGTGGAGACAGACACCATGTCCTGGAATAAAAAGAATGCAGAATTGGTGTTTATACCCTCACCAGGAATTGGTCATTTAGTCTCAACTATAGAGATGGCAAATCTTCTGGCCAACCGCAACGATCAACTTTCCATCACATTCCTCGTCATGAAATTACCATTTGACCCCAGCTTCACTGACCTCACCAAGTCACTCTTCCATCCAACCATCATCTCTGATCGTGTTCGATTTCATGAACTTCCTCTTCACCCAGCCGCACTAGATTCCAACTCTCAAGACATGGTCAATAACTTCATGGAAACTTACAAACCCTATATCAGAGACGCCCTATCTAACCTAATCGAACTCAGCACATCTCCTATTATTGGGTTGTTCGTAGACATGTTCTCCACCACCATGATTGATCTTGCAAATGAATTTGGACTGCCAACTTATCTTGTCTTCACATCTGGTGCTGGATTCCTTTGTTTCATGTCTCATTTACAGATCTTGCATTATCATCAAAATCTCAATTTGGTTGATTTTAAAGACCGAAACTTTGAAATTATAATTCCTAGTTTTATGAACCCAATCTCTGCAAGTGTTTTCCCATCTGCATTGCTTAACCAAGGCACTGGTCTTGGCTTCCTCAATTTTGCTAAGCGCTACAGAGAGGCCAAAGGTATTATCATAAACACGTTCAAGGAGTTAGAATCGCATGCCGTCACCCATCTCTCTAATACCGTACACCTTCCAACTGTGTACCATGTGGGACCAATTTTAAATCTTAATCGTGATTGCAATGGAACTGATCACGAGGAGATCATACATTGGTTAGATGATCAGCCTCCTTCGTCAGTAGTGTTCCTGTGTTTTGGGAGCATGGGAAGTTTCAATGAGGATCAAGTGAAAGAGATCGCTTTTGCGTTGGAACAGTGTGGGCATCATTTTTTATGGTCCCTACGCCGACCTCCTCCAAAAGGTGTTATTGGGTTTCCATGTGACTACGACGATATTGAGATGGTTTTGCCAAACGGATTTTTGGATCGGACATCTAAGATTGGGATGGTCATCGGATGGGCTCCACAAGTTACGATCTTGGCTCACAAGGCTATTGGTGGATTTGTGTCTCATTGTGGGTGGAATTCCGTATTGGAGAGCATATGGTATGGGGTGCCAATGGCCACATGGCCTATCGATGGCGAGCAACAATTCAACGCATTTGAGATGGTGATTGAGTTGGGATTGGCGGTAGAAATTAAATTAGATTATCGAAAAGAACTATTAAGTGATGGTGAGATTTTAGTAAAGAGTGAGGAGATCCAAGGAAGCATAAGGTATTTGATGAAACAAGATAGTGTGGTGAGGAAGAGAGTGAAAGAGATGAGTGAAAAGAGCAGGAAAGCTTTAATGCTCGGTGGATCTTCTAGCTCTTCCATGGATAACTTGATAGCAGATTTAATTGGCAACTTATGAGAAGAAATTCTATTTATTAAAAATAAATAAACACCAACTATTTGTTTGTGTGGCTCATGCTACATTATGCTCCCTTTTAAATAAAAAGCTCATAAATTTGAGTAGTTTTATTTATGAGTTGTGCTACTTGACCATCTCGGTTCGCGCATGACTCATCATTTAATCCTTAATCGTTTTCTCTCACGAGTCAATATTATGGTCCGAATATAAAAACCTTAATAAAAATATCTACTAAGAATTCAATAGGGTAAGTTTGAAAAAGAAAAAGAAATACTCTGCAGTATACAAACTTCAAGCAACGTGGGCGATAGGCAGGAAAGAGAGAAAACGCGGCCGTGCCAATAAACATTGATTTCCTTCATTTTTCAAACAAATTAATAAATATTTTTTCTCTCCTTAACCACATGAAATTCCAGTGAATTTTTTTGAAAACTACTTGCTGATTTTGAAATCCCAACTTTTATTTTTCTTTTCTCCGCGTATCTTCTCGATCATGATTAATTCCATTTGAAAATTGTCAAGTTTTTAAAGTATAGTTCTTTTAACCTATTTTGTTTTATTTCAAACTCGAACTCAAAATTTTAGTTAAAGATTAAATTTTTTACCACTTGATTACAATTAATGTTAGTAAAAATTCCAACTTTTCAATTTGCCTATCTCAATTTTATAATTTTTTTTATAGTTTTAGAAGAAGTTATGACTAGTCTAAAATATTGTAAATTTATTTATTATTCTTAAAATTAGTTTATTTTTAATATTGAGATATTTTAATTTGAGTTGGTTGTAACTAGAGGTGTCAAAACGGGTCTACGGGTCGGACCTGACCCGGACCTGACCAGACCCGAGACACTCGGGTCGGGGATCAGTCTCGGTCCCGAAAAAAATCTGGACCAGAAATTGGTTCCGGTCTCGGCCCGACGGGTCCGGAACCAGACCCGGAAGCTACTTCTTCTTTTTTTTCTTCTTTTTTTCTTTCTTTTTTTCTCTTTTTCGTTTCTCTTTCTTTCCTTTCCTGGGCCGGCCCACTCCTCTTTCCTTTTTCCCTTTCATTTGCCGCAACCTCACTCTCTCTCTTTTCTTTTTTTCTGGATCAGAGAGAGGTGGTGTGTCGTGTGTGGTTGTTTTCACTAAAGTGAAGAAGAAGTGAAGAACGAAACGAAATAAGGGAAAAAAAATTAAGGCTAAGCCTAAATTAGCTGGGTCTCGGGTCAGACCCAGGCCCGACCCGAAAAATCTGAGTCTGGTCCCGACCCGGTCTCGACACAAAACGGGACCAAAAATTGGTTCTGAACCCGACCCGAATTTCTAGGTCTGGGACGGATCTACAGGTTTCAGGACTGGTTGACAACTCTAGTTGTAACTTATAGATGACCCATAGAGATGAAAATCGACAACTTTTTAAATTAGTTGCCCTAAAGTTTGGCATTAATGCCTCTCATTGCTTCACTACCGTGATGTTCTCAAAACTTTTTCCTATTCAAAAGGACTTGAAGGTTTTCCTATTCCTAAAGTTTTTTTTTCTTAGTTATTAGGTGGAAAATATTTCTAATTTTGAATTTTATCCACCTATTTTTAATATAACCACTAGTTTTATGTGTAATTGCCCTGGTAAAATTACTTTTATTAAAATAAGTGAGCCAATAATCGTATTAGGCTACAAAGAAAGTGAATGCCACGTCATTTGTTAAATTTTATCCATATAAATAATGAAACCTACTATTAATGTCCAACTTCACTAATAATGAACCTTACAATTTATATAAATGGAGCATAAAATACTATGGGTTTGTTTGGCGTTACGGTTCTGGTCCGAAAAGTGCTTTAAGTAAAAGTGTTGTGGGAAAATTACTTTTGCGCAAAGCAGTGTATTGCTTGGTAAACATTTTTTAAAAGTGCTGTGGAAAACGAGAAGTTATTTTTGGTGTTTGGTAAAACTATACAAATGAAAGAGTTGGACTATAAACCCCATTTTTATAAAATTAATAAAAATAAGAAAAGTGGATCTAGAATTACTTATTTTTGTGATAGTTTTTAATTTATTTTGTTCATTATATAGAGTAAAAAAATGAAATTAAAATGATAAAAAAAAGAAGAAGGAGAGAGCAAAAGCAGCAAGCTCTACTTGCCACTGCTTCGAAATTTTCCAGTGGATTTCAGCCCACTTTTACTCACAAACTCAACCGAGCTTTTGAAAAGCTCGGTGAAAAAACAGTAAGCCAAACAACAATATTGACTTTTGGGTTAGGAAAAACTCTACTCCCAACCCAAACCTCAACCCCAAAAGCTACCTATATGAGAACTCTTTCTAAATTTCATTTTTATCAATCTCTAGATGAAATCATTGAAATGATCTTTCTTACACATGAAATGAATATGATAATGAACCCAATCCAAGATTCTATAGCAATCCCTCGCCTCCATTAACCACGTGAATTTGGTCCACGTCCAACTACCAAAAAGTTGGACTAATTTGCTGAATTTTACTCGTTTTAACTATAATGTGTCTTACTATATGTCTTATTATCGTATTGTCACACTTTTATGGGTTACAAACTTACAATAAGACATATTATAAGAAAACCGATCTTACATTACAAATGGGATGTTGTAATTAAATACTCTTTTTGATTTTTATTATCTGACATTTAGTGACTGTGCATAATTATTAAGAAAAATTAATAAAAACTAAATAGGCAGCAGCAGACAATAAACAGTCTTTTACACGAGAATTTAAAATGTGTCAATTAATTGAGAAAAAAAATGAATCCAAAGGTCAATTATAATAATACCAATTATAAATTACAACAACAATTAATATTTTTTTTCACATAAAAAGGACCATTACCATACCAACCTTTACTTATTTATTTATTTTTAACATTTTTTTGAAGTTGAACAAGAAGCTAGTGCTTGGAAGTTGGAAGCCAATCTTGGGAGTAATAGATTGGTTTACATCATTTTTCCACCAAAAACGATGAAGGAGGGGGAAAAACAAGGAAAAGGACAAAGATGGGGAGGCATGCAGATCGAAGAGAGAGAGGTTGTGGTCTCCTCCACTTATTAGAAAGCTCCACTTCTTATCTTTTTATTGCCTTTTTAGTTCTTTTCTCATGTAAAACAATGACTGCACTCTAATCTACAACACCTTTTCTGCCTTCTTTTTTCACACACCTAATGGAAATTGGAAGTACAGACTGCACACACCAGCAGGAAAACAGGAAGTAGAAGCGCACACACCACATGTACCACACCAGTACTAAATTACTAATCCATTCCATTCCAAGCTTAGCTTGTCTTCCTTGCCTGTCAGTTTTTAATTACAATGGAGAGCTCAAGATTGCATGCCCCTGTATCTGATTTTGATTTTGAAGAACTGTGGGAGGATGGGTTTTTGGAGTATCCTGGGTTTCATCCCAAAACAGGAAATGGGTCGCCTTCTGTTTCTTCTAATTTGGTGTTTTTTAGTGAAAGAGGAGAGCTTGTGGAGGCTGCAGCTTTGAGTGTGGAGAGGAAAGGAATGTCCGCAGAGAGAAGCATTGCTGCTTTCCGGAATCATAGTGAGGCTGAGAGGAAGCGCAGGACCAGGATTAATTCTCATCTTGATACACTCAGGAACCTTGTCCCTGCTACAAATAAGGTGAATTCTATCGAACTAGGCGCGCTTAGATGGAATATTTGTATCACTATATAATTACTCAGTGTTGTTGGCAGTTATTTTTTTCAGTCTTTGATTCTCTTTTTTATGTCTTTGAGGGGAAAAAAGAAAAAAGAAAATCTGGGATCAGTGGTTATAGATAAAAGATAAAAATGAGGTACTGGATCAAAAAATGTTAATAGGATCATTTGTATCTGTTAAAGGACAAAAGATAACATCTTTATCTGTTGGAGACAAAAGATGTTTAAGCCTTGCTGCTGATACTTTCTTGGTTATTGCAGTTCTTCATTTGCTGTTGAGGATTGTGTTTTAATTTGTTGTTAATAGTATCATTTGTAACACATTAGCAGCAGACTTTTAAATAAGTACGGAGTTTTTCGCATGGTTTATCTCTATAAGTAGTTAGACTTATCCAGTCTTGATACGGCGCAATCTAGTACATATATCGGTGTAAGCATTATGCATGTTGGAATCGTAAAACTTGTTGAATTTACTATTTGGTGTTGCATATTTTAATGCTACTGTCAATTTCAACCTTATGAACTTACTGAACTGATTTCTAAATTGCGAAACTTGAACTCACAGATGGACAAGGCATCATTGCTTGCTGAAGTTGTAACCCACTTGAGAGGATTGAAGAGAAGAGCAGCAGAAGCTAGTAGTGGTCTTCTTATACCAACAGATATAGATGAAGTAAGAGTTGAAAGACAAGCCGAGGGATTGGATGGCGCCCCTTTTCTAATCAAGGCATCGCTGTGCTGCGATTCCAAGCCGGGACTTCTATCGGATTTAAGACAAGTTCTTGATGATCTCCCTTTGATAGTAGTTAGGGCCGAGATTGCAACCTTGGGAGGCCGGATGAAAAATGCTTTCATAATAACCAGCTGCAAGGAAGGACCGCATGGTGAAAATGCTGAAACCCAACAGTTTCTTGCAAACTCTGTGCAGCAAGCTCTCCGATCCATACTAGAAAAATTTTCCCCTCCACAAGAGTTCTCATCAAGATCTGCACTTTCAAGCAAGAGACGGAGAATCTCTTTATTCGGTCCTTCAATGTCATCTTCCTCTGAAGATCTCTGGTGAGCATACGAGAATGTAGTGATGGTTGCATCTTTTTATAATGTTCATTTCCTCTACATGCTTGGCTTACATTTATATCATACCATATTTTACCCTCTTCTATGCACATGCGCGAACATATACAATTCGTATAGTTATGTTCACTGTGCTAGCATAATAGATTGCTGGATATAGGCTATAGCTTACTTGCTGTAATATAAATAGAAGATGATGTTTCAAATTTTTGATATGTCAATGTAATCTACACGGGAAAGAAACGTCATCTGTGACAATATTTGTTATTTATTGATGGAGGTTTGTTGCTTAGATTGAATCCTTATCATCTTGTAGCTAGATGAGCTCATTCTTTCTCTTTTAACTTTTTTCATTTCGAGAAATTAGTTGTGGTCTGAGGTTTACCTGAATTGAACCATCTAACTGCAGTTGCAAAAACTTGAGCAGCTAAAGATACCAAGCTTAAGTGAGACGTATAAGATATGCAGATGAATAAATAGTTGTAAACCAGTTTGGCTATATTGAAAAAAGCAGATGCAAACATAACTCTGACTTATATTTTTACCCTGGTTTTATGATTTGATGACCAAAAAGGTTTCATATTCTGTTTCTGTGTGATCTATACCACAGAATGAGAAAGGACAGGAATCTGTATCCAAGAATGAAACTTAGCATTAATCCTAAATTCTTCCATTTATGCGACCCGTCGAGACCTTGCTGCATGAGGAATCCATCACCATACAGATAGCAGTTTCCTTCCATTGTCTGCACACATCTCCTCTTCCCCGCCTCTCCACCATACTCATTTATCATAAAACACTCAAATGGGTATTTAAACAAGCTTAAATAGTGCATAAAAATCCAATACTTGGGTATGTCATCCTTGACTATGAAATACCCAGAAAAGAGGAAAAATGACCCCATCAGCCCAGCAATCAAAGATGTCCCCATAATGAAATTTGGGACAAGTGCACTAAAACATGCAACAAAAGAATTTGACATCAACACAACCATCCACACCACCAGTGAAAAGTAGAGGAACCCATCCATTTGCCTTCTCAACCCAACTAGCCAGTATACTGGAGTGCTGTAGAGGAGGGCCACCATTAACAGAAATGGAATGAAAACAAGAGTGTTTGATATGACATACGAAGAAACTCTGTAAGCTCCTTTTGAGGTTTCTCTCATTAGGATTCTTCTCTCTTTCAAGAATATCGGTAGGCCTTCTGTTGAGGATGACAGCAGGAAGGTGAGGGTGAAGGCGAAGAACCCGAGTTGAGTTTGTAGATTGTGTTGTGCTGCATCCTTAAATGTGTTCATAAATATAGTGCCAAGCATAACTCCAGCAAGCAGTGCCTGTAGTATTCTTGCCACAAAGAGCTGGTTGGTCCTGCAGATAATGTTAGAGAATCTCTGACTCAGTATCAGAACCTCTTTGATTCGACCATTGGGGTAAAATAGTTTGATTCCTTTGCAACTGCTGTGACTAGGATTTGTTGTGGTATGCTGGCAAGCTTGTTCCCTACCTTCTATTTCGCTTTCTTCCATATAGGTGATCAGGGAATCTGTGGCTTCGATAGCTAACTCGAGCACATTAACATGCCTTGGAATGGAATGACCGGTTAATCTAAGCGTCTGCTCCAGCAGATGCAGGGATCCTTGATGCAGAACAGTACCATTTGATAATAACAGAATCTGATCAAAGAGTTCAAGAATTCGAAAACCAGGTTGGTGGATGGTTAACATAATTGTTTTACCTTGCTTTGACGCGATAGATTTCAACAACACAACTACTTGAAGAGCTGATGCAGAATCCAATCCGGATGTTGGCTCATCAATCAGAAGAACAGCTGGGTCATGAACTAGATCAATGCCTATGGAAACTCTGCGCTTCTCGCCTCCTGAAATGCCACGCCTTGATTCACTGCCAATTCTTGTATCTGCAACATGCTCTAATCCAAGCTCCTTCAGTAGTTCCTTAACTCTATCCGCAGCCATGTGAAACATTCCCCGCAACCTGAGACGAGCGCTGTACATGAGGGTTTCTTCCACTGTAAGGAGTGGGAAAAGAGCCTCATCTTGTGTGACATATCCTGACAATCTCCGAAAGCATCTGGCATTCATTGGTTGCTCATTGACAAGAACATCACCAGAAACTCGGCTTAGCGGGATCATACCAGCAAGTATCTCGAGCAATGTGGTCTTTCCTGCGCCACTCGGACCAGCAATCGCCATGATCTCCCCCGGTCTAGCCTCACAATGAACATTTCTCAATATGAAAGAACTTTCAGATTTCTTCCAAGGCAGCCAATTGTAGCATTCATTTTGTTGCAAGGATCGTTTGTAAGACACATTATTTGCCTTAACCCTATACCGAATTTTTCGGGTGCCAGAATTTAGACCATTTCTTTGCGGTTCCATTGATCAAACAAGGGTGTGAGAAATGAAAGAATGGCCAGCCAGCCAGCTAAAGCCAGATAGCAAGAAAGTAGAAGTGTGAAGATGAACTAACACAATAACAGGCTCTATTTTCACACACTAGGGCAGTTATGCACATATATATATAAAAAAAACAAACTTCTTTGCATGTATTTTCACAAACTTTTTTTCCTCCCTATATTTTTTTTAAATAGGAGATCGATCTCGTTTGAATAATATCAGATTTTAGAAAAAACTAATTATCGGAGCACTTTCACTAGCTTTAACCACTGTTTTTTGTTTTTATAAAAGTGTGTACACAAATTAATGATGGGGGCTTGACAGTTTCAAAATTTCGTAGGAGTTACAATTTACTTTTGAGGAGAGTATGTGGAGTAGTGTTGACTGAGTGGATGGCTTACCTATTAGGGTTGGTCTTTGTTGCAAGCATCATCCATGTGACTATACAGTATTTGTTCTTTTGGTAATCTATTTAGGAACGTAGAAATGGCTACTACTACTTCTTTTTGCCGTTTTTGGTACTGTTTTAACGTCTTTTAGGCTTATTTATTACGTACCTTAGGTATGGTTGAGTTTTTTTTATAAATGGGTTGATATTTTTGAATCTCTATCGGTATTTTTTGTTATTAGCAAAATAACCAATAAGCTGCTACATATATTTAGTTGAATAGACGAATATTTTAGGTCGACTTTTTAATATAGCTTAAAAAATTTCTATCTTCTAGTCGTGCTTATCCATTTTTTAGGTGTATGGTTGAGTAACCACGTAAGTGTTTTGCTCTAACTTAACAAAAATATAGGAATGTTGATAAAAGAATTCGAACTCAAAATTTTATCTTTCTTATTTTGAAGGAAATACGATTGACTTACAAATATATTGATCTCTATATTTCATAAATTCTAAATAGTTTATTATATTTATAATTTCTGTCTCAAATAGCCATTTCATAGAATTCAAACGAGGGATATTTGAGACAAAGTTTATAAATATAGAGAATATTTGTGATGAAGTGAAGTGAGATTAGCCATTGAAACTAAGATTAGTAAATTTGTCGATATTTTAAGCTCAAAAGAATAATAGAAAATGCAGACGAGGAATTAGATTAGATTAGATTAGATAGATTAGTTATTAGGGAATGAGTAATGTATGACCGATTTTCCCTCATATCCAGTGTGTTTGAGTGTAGCTAAGCTGAGTAGGTGCGCCACTAGCGTATACTTTTTGTTGCATGCTAACTAAGGTGTTTTTATCTTTATTCATTTCTACCAAAGCATTTAATTGCATGCTTCTCACACTCACCAAATAACTCAATTTTTCACTTGCCCCCCTTTTTTTAATAAGGAATGGAATGCGACTACTTCTAAAGATTTCCAGTAGAAACAAAATGGATACGTGGATTAATATTATTGATCTCTGTAGGGAAATCGGTTTCCTTTGTTTTTCCATTCCCTGATCAAACGTACTTATAGCTAGGGGTGGGTATTTTCCGAAATTTTCGAATTCCGAAATTTTCGACCAGAATTTTTTGAATTTCGGTTCGGGTATTTCGGATATCGAAAAATTCGGGTTCGGGTATGTAATACTCGAAATTATATCGGGTTTGGGTTCGGAATGAGTTTGTGGCGATACCCGAATTTCCGAAATACCCCATTATTCACATTTGATTTATTGGGTGGTACTCGAAAATATCATTATTTCATTTTCACCTCTCTCTCTCTCTTCTTTCTCCTCCATCACCAGTAAAGTGTGCAAGAAGAAGAACCCCATGAAAATGGTTCACATATCCAACCCAGTGAAGTTCAAGACCAGCACGCCTGAATTTCGCGCTCTGGTTCAAGAGCTCACCGGCCAAGATTCCGAACTCCCAGTCACCATCGCCAAAACAAATCCTTGATCCAAATCCAGATTGTGATGACAATAATAAACAAGCTGTTAGGCCCTCACCGGGATCGGAAGCTCCATCGTACTTTCCGCCACGCAAAGGTCATCTCCTGGAGCCAATTTCCCAGTTTTTTTTGTTGTTTCCATGGGTCATATATGAACTGATTGGTATGATTCTAAGAACATTTGTTCTCGGCAAGTCATGGGTTATGTTGTATAATTGATTTGATGATGTAGTGCAATTTGCTGGTATGTTGTGATAATGCTTGTTGGTTTACGATTTCAATTTCGATGTCTGAAACTAAAATTTTGGAATTTTGGGTATACTCGAATTTTCGAAATTCAAATTTGGGTTCGGAAAATTCGGGTTTGGGATTTTTTCTGGGTATTTCGGAATCCCGATACCCGAATTAAAAATTTCGGGTATTTTCGAAATACCCGAATGCCCACCCCTACATATAGCCTAACCTAAGCTTAACTTAACACAATAAACATAAGGTCCCAATATTTAAACAATACACATTATACACATATTAACAATCCTAACACCTACCCCTCTAAAGTTGGAGCATGGAGATCGCGAATGCCCAACTTGTGAAGGAGGTATAAAAATTTCTGCTTGCCCAACGCCTTAGTAAAAATGTCGGCAAGCTGCTCATCCGTTGACACATAATTAGTTGCAATAATCCCTTCCGTGATCGCATTACGGACATAATGGCAATCAGCCTCAATGTGCTTTGTACGCTCATGAAAAACTAGATTCTGGGCAATGTGAAGAGCCGACTTACTATCACAGAAAATATCCATAGCCCGTGGATGTTTTACACCAAGACTTTGAAGAAGCGTCTTTAACCATTTCAATTCACACGTAATCGACGCCATCGAACAATATTCAGCTTCTACAGAGGACCGAAAAATAGTGTGTTACTTGGTTTTCTAGGAAATCGGAGAACAACCAAGAAAAACAAGCTAGCCAGTAAGAGAACGCCGAGTCAAAGGGCAACTAGCCCAATCAGAGTCACACCAACCTGTCAAAGACAGATCGCATTCTGACGACAACAAAATGCCCTAACCCGGACACCCTTTTAAGTACCTTACAACACGCAATGCAACATCCCAGTGCTCTTGTCGCGGCTCGTGCATAAATTGAGCAAGAATATGAATGGAGTGCGCCAAATTTGGTCGAGTAAAAGAGAGACAAATGAGCCGACCAACTAGGCGACGAAACGGTTCCGGGTCGTCGAGAACAACACCATTTGCAAGAGCTAAAGTATGATTCTGGTCCATCGAAAAACCAAACAGTTTCGAACCAAGTAAGCTTGCTTCTTCGATAATGTCAAGTGTGTATTTACGCTGGCACAGAAAAATTCCTTCCGGGCTACGAGCAACTTCAATACCCAAGAAATATTTCAAGTGCCCTAAATCCTTCATGTGAAAACATTCACTTAAATACTTCTTAAAATTAGAGATAGCGGAAGAGGCGATACCAGAAATTATCAAATCCTCGACATAAACAAGAACATTAAGGTGGACCTTGTCTTGCCGAAGAGTAAATAAAGAGTAATCTAAATAAGACTAAAGGAAACCATATTTCTTCAAAAAAACCGCTAACTTAGCAAACCAATATCTCGGGGCCTAACGCAAGCCATACAAAGATTTTTTCAGACGACATACCATGCCGGGTGTGCCGGAACGATGGCAATTTCATATACACTTCCTCAGCTAGATCTCTATGAAAAAAAGCATTGTGAACATCCATTTGGTGTAACTCCCAGTTTTTAGCAGCCGCGACAGCCAGGAATGCACGAACCGTGACCATCTTAGCAATTGGAGCAAATGTTTCGTTATAATCAATGCCTTCAACCTGATGGTTACCAAAGATGACCAGGCGAGCCTTGAGTCGCTCAATTGTGCCATCGACATGATATTTGATCTTATATACCCACTTGCATCTGACAACATTTTTGCCAGGCGGTAACTCCTCCATGACCCATGTCTCATTATCCTCTAAAGCACCAATTTCTTTTTGCATTGCCTCATGCAAACCTTCATCCTTCATGGCCTCATGAAAAGTACGAGGATCAACGCCTGCAAGAACAACTGCAAGAAAAATACGGTGTCGCAAAGAAAATATCACAATTCACATAAGGTGCTATAGGATAGGGAGTACCTGAGGAACTAGATGATGCCTATGAACTTGGGGAGGGACTCATTTTTCGGACATTAAGAGTAACATAATCTGTCATCCAACCCGAAGGTCGTTTTTCCCTTAAGCCGGGACCCAACAAAGGTTCCGGCTCATTAGTAGTCGACGAAGGAGCATTAGGAGATGGTGACGCTGAGCTGTTAGATGGTGGAGGTAGGGGCAACTAGTTGCTAGCCATACCTAAGGGCTGAACAGCCATACCAGTAGGCTGTTATGCTGCGGCAGCTTCGGTAGGCTGCAGCAGCTTTGGCAGGCTGCAGTTGTGGATTTCCACTCAACATCTCCTCCTCAACATTATTTGTCAACTTAGTATCATCCAACACTGATAGTCACTCAAATACAATTTATAACGCCTAAATATATGTGCACAATTGATATGTGTACAGTGGTAGTCAGGGTCGAACACAAGTATTGGGAGAGACTGATTCAAGGTCTTGAATTAAAGCACAGGACAAAAGCACGGAAATGTAACAAACAGAGGGAGGGGGGGGTTGACTAAGCAAGTTAGCCAAGAGAGATTGGGAGCTAACAATTCTAACTATGAAAGCAATAATCGGGGTCCCGATGGTGGAACTTGAATCGGGGTCTCGAAAGGTAAAAGATGGTAAATCAATGATCAAGGTTAGAAAAATAAGGCAGAGAGACAAGTAAACACAATACACAATAAGTCAAATAGAGAGAAAGATCTTAGCAAAGGATATTCTTAGGTTGCATTCGGGGGCTCGATCGTCATCAGCGCAAGGATATTCTATTCATGTGACATAGATATGACATAAGGACCAGATTCCTCGTATATCCCCTACTTTCCTCTTAAGAGAAACTACCCCCCGTTTCCACATATGAGGTAGTCTTGACAGCCCGCCATCCCTCCAGGCACGAATGCGGGTGGGCAATATTCAGGCTGCCCATAAAGATAAGAAAAGACACATCTAGAGCTGAAGATCCCTCAGTTTGTCAGGCTCGTGACCCCGCTCTAATCAACTACTCACCCTAGCTAGGCGAGACCATTTCGACACGATTACCTCTAGACTAGGTGCCTACTTGTACCATGTAATTTCCCGACATGTTCCCATCACATGGAAGACAACAATCACACAAGAAAATTATTAGTTGATCAAGCCTCTAATTACCCCAAGTGAAAATGTAATTAAAATTATAAGCAATTGACTATGGCAGCAAGAGTATATTAAGTACGTTTAGGCCTCGAATCTACCCTTGCAACCCTCGAATCACCTTTGCTAAGAACTAAGGATTTAGCTACTCATGCTTGAAGAGAAATAAATCATAAATATAAAGAACATAATAAGTAAAGAAATAGGTTTAAGGGAAGAAAACTTGATTACTAAAGATCGGAGCAATGCTCCGGTTTGGTACCAAAAACGCTTCAAGCCCTGCGGCTAAGGAGAAGAATGCTAACAAGAACTAGAGAGATAAACTAGAGTATTTTCTAAGAGTTTTTTTACTAAAAATTATATATCCTAAACTACTCCTTGGATGCTCCTTTTAAGCTAGAACTCCAAGCACAAAATATCTTCCATCCCAACTAGGGGACAAAATGCATTTAAGGAAAGCCTAGCCTAAAGCAAACATGCTCCTAAAGCATAAAATAGAAAAGCACAAAGCTGGTGGCAGGTCTGATTTGTCCAGCTTTGGCAGATCGGGAGCAGGCTTTAGGAGAATCAAGGGCTGACTTGGGCTGACGGAGATAAACTCTGGGAGTTGTGCAGAACTCTCTGAAAAGTGTCGGAGGGGACACGTGGAGGCTTCGGTAAGAGGACACGTGGAAATGTCGTTCTTCACCCTTCGGGGTCTCAAATAGAGAATCCTCGTCGGGACCTTGAAGGCTATCTTGGTGTCGGGACCTCGACTCTAGTCTTAAAGCTCGAATCCACACAAAATGCTCCTAAAACGCGTGTATTTGCATAAACTCCCTTTCTAGGCCTAGATCTGCAATAGTGATGAAAACAAGGGTATATTAGCAGAATCATGCCTTAAATCAATGGGATAATGGAGGGAAAATCATGCATAAATACACGCTATCAAACACTAACTCCAAATCATCCAAAAATTCATCGTCTACTGCTACATTGTCCGTAAAAGGAGACAAACCATCATACGAGGTGTATGAACTTTCTTCGGCATAAGGAAATTCATTTTCATGGAACTCGACGCCCCTTGAAATAATAAAGTCACCTGTTTCAAGATCATAAAACTTCCACCCCTTCTTGCCATTGGGATAGCCAATAAAAATACACCGACGACTACGAGAAGCAAATTTACTACTCTTAGATCTCTAATCATGAACAAAACTCAAACAACCAAACACCCTTAAGTCGTCGAAATCAAGTGGTTCATCAAATAAAAATTCAAAAGGAGTTTTGTTGTTTAGTAATGCCGAGGGAGTTCTATTTATCAAATACACTACAGTAAGAACACATTCCCCCCAAAAAGTAATAGGTAAATTTGCTTGAAACATTAATGCTCGCCCCACATTCAAAATATGTTGATGTTTCCTCTCAACTCTACCATTTTGTTGCGGAGTACCAACACAAGAAGTTTGAAATAAAATTCCATGCTCATCAAAATAATCTAACATGCATTTAAACTCCGTACCATTATCACTACGCAAGATTCTAATATTAGTGTCAAATTGTCATTCAACCATTGCAAAGAAAGAGCAAAGAGCTTTATAGACTTCCTTCTTGTTTCTCAATAAATAAACCCAAACAACTCTCGAAAAATCATCAACAATAGTCAAAAAATAAAAGCATCATAAGAAGAAGGAGTAGTATGTGGCCCCCATAAATCACAATGTATCAATTCCAACTTCCTGCTAGCTCTACTGTCACTAACGGGAAAACAATGACGCTTTTGTTTAGATTTTGGACAAACAACACAACCTTTATTCGACTTTTGAGAACTACTACTACTAGAACATAAAGTAGGGACTAACTTGACGACCTTCTCAGATGGATGACCAAGACGACGATGCCACAACTCAAATTCTGTCAACCCCGGAACTGTTAATGCTTGCACTGTAGAAACACCCGAAAAAAATAGAGTCCATCCCTTCATTCACCTGCGCCAATCAGGTTCCCCAAAAGTTGGTCCTATATAGCACACAAAGAAGTATCGAATATGACAAAACAATTAGAATCATCAATTAATTGCGGCACCGAAATTAAATTGCAGTTGAGCTTCGGAACAAATAGAACATTTGTAAAAATAATGCCCCTCGGAAGAAGAACGAAGCCCTTCAAAGTGACCATTACGTGTTGTCCATCGGGTAATCCAACTGGAAAATTGTTCATCTATTCTACGTCAACCAAACAATCTCGGTTTCCTATCATATGATGAGAGGCTCCTGTATCAATAATCCAAGGCAAAAAAATAGCTCACCCGTCATACGATCATTATCCTGACTCTTATGTTTAATAAAATGCAATGATGTTTTTGCTTGTACGGGGCTAAGATCCACGGAAGAAGGCCCTCCAAGCTCCGTGACTGCATTAGCACGTGCTACCTGTCCACGACCAAATGCAGTAGCTATGGAACCAACAGCGACAGTAGCTTTAGGAGCGGCTTCAGCAAGGACAGAGGAGGCAGAATTGCCACGGTGATGATCAGTCCCTCGATTGCGCTCCTACCACCAATCAGGATAGCCATGTAATTTAAAGCATGAATTAATGTCATGGCCCTTCTGTTTGCAGTGAGAGCAAAATTTCTTCATCCTATTTATATGATCAGACCATCGGCCTACAAAGCGAATGATTAGACATCTTGCACAGCCACTTTCTCGAGAGCAATGTGACGAGAGTTTTCCTCCTGAACGAATGCCTGATAAGCTTCATAAAGAAGTGGTTGAGGCTTTTGAAATAGTAGATTGGTCCTCACTGTGGAATATAAATCCCCATCAACCCCAATCAAGAATTGATGAAAATATTCCTCATCTCGATCATTAGCAAATTTCCCAGGAAGATTGCAGGTACACTTCCCGCAAATACAAGTGTGCAGGGGCTTCAAACGAGCTAATTCGTCCCAAAGATCAACAAGACGATTATAGTAGTCGTCTATCGACTCACCCTTCGACTGCTTGCAATTTGTAATAGAGGCACGCAGTTGTTGAATCCTTGGGCCATTAGCTTTCATATACTTGCGCTCCGAAAACAACCATAACGGCCGAGCCTCTTCATGATACGAGATGGAACTGGTAACTTTAGCATCCATCGTTCTTGTTAGCCATGAAATAGTCATGGAATTCACAGTTTCCCAATCAGAAAGCTTCTTCAAGTCAGTAGGCTTTTTGATTGAACCATCAATAAAGTCGAATTTGCGACGCGACTTCAGGGCTAGTGTGATCGATCTCAACCAAGCAACAAAATTATCACCCTTGAGGGCCGCATTGGTGATGATGTTTCCAGGTTGATCACCCGAGGAAAGATAAAAGGGAGATTGGGTTTTATCGTCGTCGCCTATAGAGTAATTCAAGGGAAATTGCTGAAGGTAAAATTACAGTAGGCAAAATCAAGGGAACAAAAAGTGGTAATTGCGGAAGGTAAATTAACCAGAAAAATAAAAAAATTGATATTTTGACGTCAATTGCGTAAGGCAGATCGACGGAGAGAAAAATTGGCTTGCTAGGTAGCTGGCTTCGCTACCATGTCAGAAATTAGGGAAATCGATTTCCTTGGTTTTTCCATTCCCTGATCAAACGTACATATAGCCTAACCTAAGCCCAACTTAACACAATAAATATAAGGGCCCAATATTTAAACAATACACATTATACACATATTAACAATCCTAACAATCTCATTTCGTACTGATAGATATAAATAGTACGATCCATCTAAATAGTGAAAATGAGATAAAAATATATATTGTATTATCTCAATTTTTATTTCAATCTATACTGATAAATACTAACGGGTACACCTCGTCTATAGAGTTATACCAGTACTGTTTTGTATGGGTCCAATAGAAAAAAATTGCAAAGTTAGGTCTTAAGTAATTTTCTTTCTTTCCCTTTTACTTACCCACGTGTGTCTTATCTTCAGTAGCTCACACCTCACTTCCATCTCCCTTTTAGTGCCCCTTTGGGGTTCTGGTTCTACTCCCTAAAGGTGGTTCTACTTGGTTAAAGGTGTTTGGTAAACATCTTTGTAGCTGAGCTTCTTGAGAAGCCCAGTTTCAAAACCAAGGAAAATCTTAGTTTTGAGGCTGGAGCAAATTACTCCAGCTCCCAAACCAAAGGTTTGAAGAAAAACACGGGAAGCTAAACACATAATAAAGTGGACAAAAAACTCTGTATAAGTTGTTAAAATTACCATTTCTACCAGCTATAAAAAATCAATTTTCACCCAATCTCATCTTCCCCAACCCAAAAAAAAATCGAGCATGTTGTTAAACTCTCTCCTCCATTGAACAAACCCTAACCTTCCTTCTCGTTTCATCTCTTTCACAATCCCTGACCCTTCACTGCCAACCCACCTCCTCCGTGTCGCCGTTCTCCATCATTTCCCTTAGCCGCTCCTCGTCGCGACTCTCTTCGTCCCTCTAAATCGCGAATCTGATTGGGTTTTCTCTAGTGATTCGGGCCACCTCGCTTCAGGTACTCCCCCTTCTTTCTTTCATTTTGTTTTCCTTCAACTGGCCGTCAGATTGCTTTAAATTCATACATAGAAAGAATATGAATGTTATATTTATCAAAGTTGCTTGGATGGTGATTGCGTGTCGAGGGCACCAAATTTAGTTGTAAAAAAGATATAGAAATGGGGTAGGAATACAACTTATCACTCGTCCACAAGGGACTCATAGGTCATGATAAGAGGTTCGTCCATAGAGATCTTGTTGGGGGTTTTCGTAGTCTTGACTCGACTTCTTCGTCACTAGAGTTGAGGGGGTTTTTGTTCCTGTAATTAAAGTAAGCAAAGCATAGAAGAGAACAAGCAATAATAAAATAGATAAAGGCAATCTTAAGCAGAAGGTGATCTTAGCTAAGATTACAGATGGAGGTTGATTGTGAACTGTCTTGGGGTAAACTCCTAGCAAGGGTGAATTCGTGTGCGCGTTCCTTGTTTAACCGATCATTGACCTTTAGATTTTCTCCTTCTCTCTCATAACTCTGCTATAGATTGGGAGGAACCCCTTTCCAATCCTACTTTCCTCCTATTCAAATCACTTGGAGGGTACCCCTTTTCCTAGTGATCCTAGCCAGTGGACACCTTCCTGGTTAAAGGATTTATCCAATTGGCTGCTAGCTTGAGGCACATGCATTTTCTCAATGGCATAGGGAAAGACAGAGTCTAGGCTAAGCTACTCCCAACTCGGAGCCCTATATTGTAAGTCTGGTTAGGCCTATATCGATTCAAGTTCACTAACCCCCGCGAGGTTAGCTGCCTACTTCGTCACTCCGGTTTCGCTCGTCCCATTCGTGACTGGCTACAAATTCATCGTCTTGCCTAAGATTGATCGAGTCTTAGCCTAGACAGGAACCAGTTTGTTAAAACAGAACTTGAATCAATTATGAACGAGAGGATAATTGGAACAGATCGGTCTCACGATTTACAAGAACACTCACTCAACCCTTACCAAGAATTAGGTGTTTAGCTACTAGACATAATAATCAAGAAAATAAAGAAATATTTGATGAACATGAAAATAGAATTAAAATGCGATATTCAAAATAATAATCGCCGCAAAGTGTTTACAAGAACAGAAGAGAAGAAGATGGAAGATGTCGTAATTGACAGCCTTCCCTAGACTTTAACAAGGCTAGAGTCCCCGCCCCTCACATTTCTTTCCAAATTCCAAACTTCAAATGCCTAAAAGATAGGGATAAAAATCCCAATTGTTTGAATTTAAAATAACAAAAGATAAATATCTAAACAAATTATTTTGTTCTTAAAAGATTTACAACCGAGATTTCTTCAAAAGGGATGTAATCACCAGCTGGCTTCCTGATCCGCTCCGCCTTCCATGAGTCTAGGATGATCACGCCTCTATCTCTGAAATCTTGGCCAAGGTTGCCACTTTGTCGCTCGAGGCACCTGTTTCCTTCAATTCTGCTCTTAGCCGAGATTTCCTTCAAAAGACCACTAGATGATGTGAAAGAGATTGATTTTACCATAACCAAGGTGGTTTTAGATGGTAAAAATATATGAAAATAAACGTCAATCAGATGGTTACTTTGTTGTTGTCTTGTGTTTGTTAATTTGACTGAATTTTCCAACATTAATACATTTTATTAATTTCAATTTCTGTTCTATTTACTTGCTCATATGAACAACCCTCAAACTTTCCATTTCCTTGCAGAGGTAATCTCTCTTTTTGCTTTTGTGTGTTTATATTTTTGATGGAGTAAATTTTGCATCATTAAGCTGTTGGTTGGGTTTGAGATTCTATGGAATTATCAAAATTATATTGAAATTGATTTTTAGGCATTCTGGCTCATGTCAATCTGTTATTTTTTTGCACAAGGATGCTTTAATCTGGGTCATAGAAATTTATGTTGCCTGCACTCTGAAACTTTGAGGGTATAACTAGGTTTCTTAGCTTATTTTGATTGAGTTCTCATTTGAGAATTGAAGTAGTCCATGATTTGATAGAGTAATTCTTTTCAATGTAGTTTTATGTTTTTCCTTCTTTTTTTTAAAAGAGAGAGAAATTGACTTCCACTGTATTTAAGCATTTTTTTCATGATATTTTTCAATAATCTCTTCAACTTTGCTTAAATTACTTGTCATATATTGAAGTTGAAAACTCAGGTGCCCTAGATATGACCAAAAGTTCTCCTTTACCTATCTGTCATGACCTGCACAATCTTTTAGTATTTTTCATGACCTGAATTTATGCTAATGTCATGTTTCTCTTCAATATGATGTAGCCTGAGCAGATTACTGTTCGATCAATCCCAGTTCCAGTGTAAGTTTCTGACCATTGGGTGGAATTCTGATCATATGACTCCCATTTGTTATCCAAAAGTGCATGGATTTTGTTACACTATTTTTTTCCATTCTATTTTTGCATAAGCTTTGTTTTAATGTGTTGTTGAAATAAATGACAGATGCTGGTTGTTGATTCATGTTTGTTGCTGAATGGTTCCCGTGGTACTTTCAATAAAACCCTAGCTATCTCTCTCATTATCCGCATGTACTTTCTTTTATTGTATTTTTTTCTATTTTTTGGTTTTTCGGAATTTATTGGCTTGATTATTACTGGTAGTTGGTTTTGATGTGAATGGTTGAAGCTTTTGTGCTATTTCAGTGTATTTTATTAGTGTAGAAATTATTTCAGATTTGTTGATGTTTGTTTTGTTGGAGGTATGGTTTTGTTTAAAAGGTAGGTTCTAAGCCCTGTGTGGGAGTTTGCTCCTTCTTATAGGACCCTTTGTGTATTCAATCAGTTTTCTCTTCGGTAAATAGATGATAACAATCCACCTAAGGAAAAGGGTATTTCCGTCTATTGCCCTGAAAGAAGAGATCACTGTTCCCACCTTCGCGGTAGGGAGAGGGACACCGACTCCCCTAGAGGCTGACGCCAAGAGGGCAAAACAGCGCTCAGGAGTTTCCCCAAACGAACCTTCCAGATGGCTCGAGGAGCTGTCTCATTCTGAGGAATACCACGCGTCAGGGGGACCACTTAGTCGCTACCCTATCGTGGTAGCATTTATCCCATGGCTATCGCCATGGTAACATATCATCCGAGGGGCGAACCACGATCCCTAACGTTAGGGATAACTCTCTAGCTATCCCCAAACGCGAAAATGCTCAATTCTTCTATATATATATCTCCCCCTCAAAGGAGGCAGATAAGCGTAATCTGACTAGCCCAAGCTCTGCCAAATTCAGTACACATACTGACTTAAGCATCGGAGTGTTTCCGCCGGAGACCCCCTCCGGCGTATTGCAGGTACCGCGGACCGTCGTGAGCACTGATCTGAGAGGAGCCGTTCCGCCATACATCCTTCGGCAGAAGACAAAATCTTATCAAATTGGTGCTCTCGTTGAGAGTATTGGTTCTATTAAGTGAGCATCCTTAATAACCAAGCTCCTCCTCCCCGAAGCCAGAAGGATTATGGCCTCAGAGTCAGATCCGGCGTTGTCCCAAACTTCCAACATCCCATACAACACCCGCAGACGACTGTTTGCCTTCGCTACCTCTGATACCTCCACCCCAGTGCAGGACGTCACTGCGGGAGAATCAGATCTTCCTCCTGGGCAAAGTACGGAAGAAATTACATTCCAGATTTGTTCTCCCTTTTCTCACGTAGCAGGAACCAGTCGTCTTACCCCCCAAGCAGGGAGATCCATGATAGGTGAAGCGGACAACCCTTTCGCAAATTCAATAACAGCTCTCCAAGCTCAATTGGATCAGTTGACAGAGATGGCTGCTGGATTTACTCCTCATGCCTCGAGACCTAGTGTGCCCTCCCAAGTAGTTTTCACTCCGTCCATTGTCAACGAACGACCATTATCGCCCCGATAATCCAGAGGACTCCCGTCCTCCTTACCATTTTCATTGCCCCCCATCACCGTCCCACCGCTCGCGCGTGGACCTGCTGAACATTCTGGACAATACAGGGGAGGAATCTCTATCCCTGAAGTAGCCCGCCGACGTGATGAGTACAGAGAACATTGGGATGATCGACGGGGGGATATATTGAGAGAGCCATCTCCTAGATACAGTGAGAGATCTAGTAGCAGAGGTCGACGAGCTCGAACTCCAAGAAGCCGCAACCGATCTCCCAGGCGGCATTAGGAATATGACCCTCAGAATCCCAGATATGACGTTGAAATCCCACACCCACATCAGCCTCGTGGGGTCCCTGATATTAACGTTAGCCATCCGTTCAGTTACCGTGTCAGGCACCACAGAGTCCATCGACATGTGAAACTCCCAGCAGAATCATATGATGGCACGAAAGATCCCATTTCTCACCTCAATAAGGTGAAAGATTTTGTGCAATTCCAAACGCGCAGCGACGCAGCATTGTGTCAGATCTTCGTAATGACGCTGTCAGGCGTGGCACGTCTCTGGTTCGAGGGACTCTCGGCCGGATCTATTGATAATTTTTCTCAACTGGAAGAAAAATTCAAAAGTCGGTTTAGCACGGCTATTCCTATCAGGAAGTCAGCAGCTGCACTGTTCGATATCCATCGAAAACTGCAGGAATCGTTGAATGACTTTTTAGGTCGATTTGATCTTGAAATGTCCCTAACGCCAGGGGTCACTATTGATTTTGCGGTTGAGGCCCTAAAGCGCAATTGCCGATACGGAAAATTGAGAGACACGCTAACGGTGGACCCACCGATGACCCTGGATGCGCTGAGGCTGAAAGCGCATAATTATGCGAGAATGGAAGAGGAGGAAAATAGAGAATGGATCCGAGACATGCCAACGGACCCATATGTAGCCCCTAACGCCCCGCATAGCAGTGCCCCTGACGCGCGACCCACTGATGATCATGGGCAATGAAAAGAGCATACTGTCAAGGCCTCTAACCGGCAGAGAGGCAATTTCTCGAAAGGAAGACCCGGAGGGTCCCCCACTCGGAAACAAGCGGATCCGCCAAAAGGCCGGATATATGATCCTGACCTTCCATCCCTTATACTCCCAAGGGCTGAAATCCTAGCGATAGTCCAACAGCGAAATCTTCCCATTAGATATCCAGCTCCTGTGAAGTCAGGAGTGATCATGGGAGGAAGGGAAAACGCGTATTGCAAGTTCCACAAGGTCAAGGGACATTCGACAGATGTATGCAGAGAACTGAAATTGGCCATAGAGCGATTGGTCGAAGAGGGCTACCTAGGAGAATTTGCCACCAAGGCAAGAGAAGAGGCCAGGAACAACCCAACAGGAATGACAACTGATCAGAGACAAACGCCTTCACGCGCCACGGGGGCTAACGCAATTCCCCTTGGACAAAATAGAGAAGCTCTCATTGTTCATAGCGATCAAATGCCTATGATTAATATTATTGTCGGGGGAACACCCTACTTCGAGGAGGCCATACCACAAACGCCCAATCCTGGGGAAAAGCGCAAGCGAGAAAGCGCCCAGGTAAAAATTGAGGCGATAAACGCCTTAGATAGAATGATATTGTCCTTCTCAGAAGAAGACGAAAAGGGCATTGTTTTCCCACACAACGACGCGTTGGTAGTCACACCTGTCATAGGAAGTCACGGGGTTAGGAGAACCCTTGTTGACAATGGGAGCGCAGTAAATCTATTTTCGGTGGAAGCGTATAACTTGATGAAACGCCCTGATGGGGAGCTAGCGCCATGCGTGAGGCCAATTGTCGGGATTGATGGCGTACCGATACCGGTAGCCGGAATAACGTCCTTGCTAGTGTACTTCCGAGAAGACACATCCAAGCGCTCTGAAGAGCTATTATTCCTGGTTGTAGACCTAACGTTACCATACAACGTTATACTGGGGCGACTGTTCCTCAATCGTTTCGGGGTAGTGATATCCCAAAAACACCTGCGGATGAAATACCCCTCGTGGGACGGAGTGGTCTCAATCAAAGGAGACCAGAAACTGGCAGCCGAATGTTATTTGATATGACTCAGAGGAGTTGTGACCGCTACGTTTGCGTGGCAGACGATCCTTTCGACGATAAAGAAGAAAAACGCACTCAGCCACTAGATCAGATGATGTCAATACCTATCGCTGAGGACAATGAGGCAAATCTCTTGGTCAGTGAGAAACTGAGCTCTGAAGAGAGCGTGCAACTAACCCGACTATTAAGAAAATGCAAGGGAGAATTCGCATGGAAACCAGCGGATATGCCTGGAATCTCGCGAGAAGTCGGGGAGCATCGACTAAATGTCAGCCCTGAGGCCAAGCCTATTCAGCAGAAACGACGCGCCTTTTCATCAGAAAAAGTAGCAGCTATCGAGAAGGAGTTACTGAAGCTCATGGACGCGGGGTTCATTCGAGAAGTTCAGTACCCAACCTGGCTGGCTAACCCGGTGCTAGTTCCAAAGCCTAACGGAGATCGGCGCATGTGCATCGATTTCACTGACCTAAATAATGCTTGTCCCAAAGATTGCTATCCCCTTCCTCGAATTGACCAGCTGGTCGACCAAACTGCGGGGTACGCTTATTTAAGCTCTCTGGATGCCAACTCCGGGTATCACCAAATCCCAATGGCCGCAGAAGACGAAGAAAAAACTGCCTTCATCACCCCTAGGGCCACATATTGCTACACCGCAATGCCGTTTGGGCTGAAGAATGCCGGGGCAACGTTTCAGTGCATGGCGAATAAAATTTTCGAAAAGCAAATAGGGAAAAATGTAGAGGCCTACGTGGACGACATTCTGATTAAAAGTCGAAGCTTCGGAGACCATCTTGCCGATTTGGAAGAAGTTTTCAATGTGATGAGAAAATACAAAATGAAGCTGAACCCACGAAAGTGTATGTTCGTGTTCCAAACGGGAAAATTCTTGGGCTACGTGGTCAGCCGAAAGGGTATCCAGCCCAACCCTTCAAAGGTAAAGGCCATTCAGGACATGATATCCCCGCGAACCGTGAAGGAAATACAAAAGCTCACTGGCCGCATCATCGCGTTAGGACGGTTTATATCTAAGCAAGGAGAGAGATGCCTCCCCTTTTTCAAGGTCATTCGAAATAAGGCCCTATTCGGGTGGACAGAGGAATGTGAAAACGCGTTTGCAGGACTGAAAGCCTACTTGTCATCCGATCTAGTGCTAACGAGGCCTGAGCCCGACGATGAGCTATACCTATACCTGGGAGTAGCTGACGAGGTAGTCAGCGCCATCCTCGTACAAAGTGAAGGGCATGTACACCGCCCTGTATTTTTTGTGAGTCACATATTAAAGACGCGGAGCTACGATACGCCCGCATCGAGAAGAGAGCGCTTGCTCTAATACAAGCAACGCGAAAGATGGACCGATACTTCCAAGCCTACCCTGTTACCGTACTAACTAATCAGCCGCTGAGAATTTTGTTTAGAAAGCCTGAGTCCTCAGGGAGAATGTTGATTTGGGCGATCGAGCTCGAACAATACGGGCTGCAATACAAAGCCGGGCCGACAATAAAAGCCCAGGCGTTAGCTGACTTCATAGCGGAATGCACATTCACCAAAGAGGTGTTGGAAAAACTGTCAGAGGAAGAACCAGAAAACTCATGCCTACCATTCCCAGAAACGGACGCAGACTCATGGGCTATTCACGTGGACGACGCAAAAAATCAAGAGCTAGCAGGAGCAGGCGTTTTCCTGGTGGGGCCAAACGGCATGGAAATGCGATATGCCATCAGAATCCTGCAGCCGTTATCCAACAACGCTGCTGAATATGAAGCGCTGCTGGCAGGACTCAGAATTGGAAACACCTTCTCCATCGAAGCCTCTACCGTGGCGGAAGAGCAATACGGCTTGCGCCTAAAGATACGAGGAGATTCTAAATTGATAATGGATCAAGTCCTTGGAAACTCCCAAGCCCGAGAACCCGTCATGATTCAATACTTGGCCAAAGTAAAGCGTGAGCTGTCGGAGATGCAGAAAAAGGCACTCGGGTCATCTTCGAACACATCCCCAGAGAAAGTAACCAAGAGGCCGATAGCCTCGCCAAGATGGCAGCCAACGCAGACGCCTCCATACCCAACGAGGTACATTATGGGGAGCTATCCATACCCTCTTTCATGGAGGAGCAAACATCGTTGTGTGTGGAAGAAATAGAAAGTGACTGGAGGATCCCAGTGGTAGAATATCTGAAGCATGATAGGCTACCAGAAGAAATTGCGGAAAGAAGGAAAATCCTAAAACAGGCGCGCGTGATGTACATATTACAATGGAGAGTTAATACGGAGGTGCTTCTCCCATCCAGCCGCTAAATGCATAACGGAACAAGAAGGCTTGCATGTGCAGAGAGAAATTCACGAAGGGATATGCGGCATGCACATCGCGAGCGATACGCTGGCAGCTCAAGTCTTTCGGTCGGGATTCTACTGGCCCACCATACGAAGAGATTGCCATAACTTCGTGAAAACCTGTCAGAAATGTCAGGTATACGCTAAGATTCCTCGAAAACCGACCACGCCAATCTCAGAAATAATTGCTCCATGCCCGTTCGCCAAATGGGGCATTGACATATTAGGCCCGTTTCCAATGGCTAGATCTCAGCTAAAATTCGTGGTCGTGGCGGTAGACTACTTCACAAAATGGGCCGAAGCCGAGGCGTTAGCCACCATCACCACTGAAAAAATTTGGCATTTTTTCAAACACCAAGTCATCATGCGATTCGGGGTTCCGCGCATACTGGTTAGCGACAATGGAGCACAGTTCACAAGCCAATTCTTCAGGGCTCAGTGTGCGGAATTCCAGATCGAACAAAGGTTCTCTTCCGTGGCACACCCCCAAACCAATGGCCAAGCAGAGGTGACCAACCGCAGCATCCTTAGTGGCATCAAAAGAAACCTGGAAGGTTCCAAAAAGAAATGGCCGGACGAATTGCCAATCGTACTATGGGCCTATCTCATGACTGTCAAGACCGGCACTGGAGAGACCCCGTTTGCGTTAGCATTCAGAACCGAAGCTGTCACACCGGTTGAGATCGGAATGATGAGCCTTCGGGTGGCTCATTTCAGAGAAGAAAATAACGAGGAAAGGTTACGTGCTAACCTTGACGCCCTACCAGAAACACATGAGGAAACACTGCTGAAAACTCTGCACTACAAAAACAAAATGGCGCAATACCATAACCGGCAAGTGAGAGAGCGATTGCTCAAAGCTGGGGACTTAGTGCTCAGAGATAGACGAGCGGCAGGGCAGCGTATGGGCAAACTCAGCCCAAACTGGGATGGACCGTATCGCGTCACCCGTATTGTGGGGAGAGGAGCTTACCACTTGGAAACGCTCAATGGAATGCCTCTACAGAACTCGTGGAATATAGCCCGGCTGAAGCTATACCACGCCAGGAACTAGCTCACCCTATCTGGTAACATCAATACTATGCTAACAAGATATATCTTTCTGTGCGTTTGTTGTTGAATAAAATGCAGATAGTGAAGCATGCCAGGAGTGAAAATCCTATCCTTGTGATGGCTGGTCCTGATCAGACAACTCACTAAGACGAGGCACGCCCTGGCATGACTAAGCGTTGGGAGTGAAAATCCTATCCTTGTGGCAACCGTGCTCACACAGACGGCCCATTAAGACGAGGCACGATCCCAAACGCTCCCGGGAGTGAAAATCCTATCCTTGTGGCAACCGTGCTCACATAGACGGCCCATTAAGACGAGGCACGCCCCGGTATCCTTGGGAGTGAAAATCCTATCCTTGTGGCAACCGTGCTCACACAGACGGTCCATTAAGACGAGGCACGACCCCAAGGAGAGACCAACTCCGTCCTGGAAGTGAAAATCCTATCCTTGTGGCAACCGTGCTCACATAGACGGCCCATTGAGATGAGGCACGTTCCAGGGACGCGAGGTTTCAACGCTTAGGAGTGAAAATCCTATCCTTGTGATGGCTAGTCCTGATTAGACAGCTCGCTAAGATGAGGCACTCTCCAAGCCAATCTCCGGCGGAAGGAAGAAGGGGACACTCCAGCTAGAAATTGAGCGGTCGATGCCCGGTGAAGTAAGGCTGGAAAGACACCCGTACTGAAACAACAACGTCGTAGCAGGCCTAACGGGGCAAGAAAGCTCCCCTGACAACAAAGGGTGATTTGAATCTGAGCAATGCTGAGTCATTCTTGGAAATGCTATCGGAAGGCAACGATAAGACCATCGAAAAGGCAGCTGAGGAACCTATATGAAGGTCATGCGAGAGCAAAGTGGGCATATCTATAGAGGCGCGGCAGCAAACGCCACGGATGAATAATTGCGCAAGCAGTATTATGAAACAGAGCAGATAAAGAAGTTCCGTTCAAAAGGGGTAGCCCAACCAAGGCAAAAAGTGATATCGTTAACATTACAAAACAAGGAAGGGTTCGTCAGCCGCAAAAATCAGAATATATCTAAATTCAAAAAACTAAGGAGGGGGTGGTGCGTTGACTCCTCCTTGCTGCTTCGATTTCCATAAATAGAAGTCATCATCAGTAATAGTGGAGACTCTCCTATCAAAATACGCGGCCAACTCATCAATACGGAGTTTTTCTACCCCATGATGATGCATCAACGCCTCCGACACGAGCCCTGCGCCTTCCTTCAAGTACCACTGATTCTTCTCAACGTTTAAAGCCAGATCGGCAGTCAGCTCGGCATTCCTCTGCCTCTCCTGGCGCAACTCATTCTCCTCATGAGAAAGGCGTTCGGTCAGATTGGCACCTTTCCGTTTCTCCTCCTCCAAAGAGTGCTTGACAGCCTCCAGCTCTTGCTTGACAGTCGTCACTTCCTGTCGGGCAGACTCTGTTTCTTGGTTGGCAAGGTTAAGCATATCCACAAAACTCTGGCGCTCGTTCTGCAACCTGGTTATCTCCCCCTGCCCGTTTGCGGCAATCCTAGCATTCTCCTCATCCATGTAATGGAGGTGGCAGAAAAAAGAAAGCGCTTGGGAGCGAAGAAATTTTGTACGCTCCTGCTCACTCCTAGCCCTTGGAAGAGACATAATCTCAGCTACCAGGTAAGAGGTAGACGCAAGAATAGAATCATGATCGGTCCCGGCAGGAAATTGCAAAATGTTGTCCCTAAAGGAACGCAAACCAATATGATGAGTGGGCATGAGGGGAGGATTATAAGTAGAGGCACCGGCTATCAAAGTAGGGGCAGGGCCACCTCTCGCGATAGTGGGAAGAGACATCGGAACAAAGAACAGAGCGGCAGGAGAAGAGGGTCGACTGCCGGAACCTCCCGCATTGGGCACTGGGGACCCATCTCCTCCAAGTACTTCAAGGTTAAGGACACTTGAGTTATAGCCTGTCGCGGTGGAGGAATCACCTAAAACGCGAGGACTACCACCGAAATCAATACCCTGCGATTGCTCTGAAGGAATACCGCCGTCCTTAGGGACGTTCAGAGAAGGATTCGCAGCAGAAGAGGTAGGGCTGTGCTGAAGCTCATAACGAGCCTTCTTCTGACGCTCTCGAAGGACCTCAGCAACAGACATATCACCTGGAGAGGTTGACTGAGCAGAAACAGTGGAAGCCTCCTAGAAAATGCAGTGCACGCATGATAAGAAAATTATACAGAAGAAAAGAAAACCTTAGAGAGAAATGAACGCATACCTGGGTGACTGTGGAAACCAGAGGTATCACGGTAGGAATGGGATCAACTGTCGCCTCTGAAGAAACAACAGTGTGGAGGGAAACGGGTTGCGTGGCACGTGTTTTCCTCACTCTCTTCTTCCTTGCAACAAGGGTGCGAGGAGGTGGCGATGAGGTAGTACCCGTGGCGGTAGCAATGCCTTCCTCTTCTGCAGCGGCAGCGGCAGCAGCAGCCCTGGCGGCGGCGGCAACTTTCTTCCTTTGTTCTTGTTTCCTCTTCCTCCGGAAGTACTCGGGCTCCCAACCAGGCGGAGGCACTGCACAGTTAAAGAAACGTTAGCGTTAGCACTCTTGGCAGCACAAAAAGAAAAAGGGCAAACGCTCACCCTTTTTGCACTGTTCCAATTCCAGCCCGTTAGCCACTTTTCGGGCATCAACGCTGAAATCTAGTTGAAGTAGCGTCTTCAACCAGCCATCTTCTGGATCAGAAAGGGGTTTCCGATGGCCCCAAGCTCCATCTTTAGTTTTCTCATTGAAGCCGGCCCTCCATAACGGCTCGGGCAAATCAATAATAAAAAATTCTTTTTTCCAATGAGGAACAGAAGACTCGATACCCATAAGCTTCCAGGTAAAGGGCTTCAATGAGCCATCTTCATAACGAGGGGATATCGATATCACCCACTTACGAGAATACAACTAGAAAATATCATGAAGCAGGGCCAGAGTGGGAGACTCGATCCCCTTGAAACGGCACAGTGCGGCAAAGGCACTGACAACGCAAATCGCGTTAGGGCTCAATTGAGCCGGAGCCAAATCAGAATCAGCCAATAGCAACTCAACAAGCGGGTCAAGAGGAAGACAAAACCCATGGTCAAATAACTTAGCATATAATATTCTACTCTTACCGGGCAGAACGTTGTTCAGGCGAAGTGATTCGGAAGCAGCGTGCACGGGATATTCTCTGGGAAATCGCGCATTACACTCGACAAGTTTACGATTAACTAAGGGCAGAGTATAGAGAGAAGTGGGGGTAATGTTAATTTTTTCTTCTCCGGCGGACCCTTGAGGATCCCCCTCATCGGAAGATCTCTTAGTCTTAGCCATGACCAATAAAGGAGAAGTGACGAGCAAAGAAAGGGTGTGTACCTTCGCAAAGAGAACACCAGGAGTCTCAGACCAAAAAGAAGAGAGCGGCGCGAGTTGTTTGTCCAGAAAGCAGCAACGTGCGAGAGAGGAGATTAAAAAAGAAAAAGGAGGAAGGAAAAACATTATATATAACACTGAAAGGGCGTGACCAATCAGCGACGGACACATGACAAAGCAGCGCGTCGGGAAATAAGGCACGCGCGAGAAGATACAAGTTTAAACGCTTCAGCGATTCACGTCTCCCTAGAAGACGCTTGCTTCAAACGCCTTTTCGTAGAAAGACACGTGTCCTTTTCCATCATTGCTTTTCAGATCGCATTAAATGGAAGGACTGCGGTATTTAATGGCCTAAAAAGCAGCGCTGGCCTCACCAAACGGCGCGGCAACACAAGGAAGATAATGAAGAGATGGCGATAGCATCACAACAATTCACACGAATGCGATAAACGTTATGTAGCGTCAGCATTATTACAAGAGGAATAATGACAAATGGTTTTCGGGAAAAAATAGAAGCAGACAACAATAAGAATAACAAGGGAGGGTCCAGGAACCCGTTGTGACACTTCTCGAAAAGCAAAACGGCGTACCAATCTTTGGCGTTAGCCCCTTTCTCCTTCTGAGGCAGAAGAACCAATCCCGCCTTTGCTAACCTCATCCATCACGGTAGAAATATAGTCAGCAACCTGGGTAGGGTCGGAAGAGTTACCCTTGAAACGGGTTGCGAATCCAGAAGTAAAGACTTCCAAGATTTTCTTCTTCCACCATTCCTCCTTTAATGATGTCCTAGCGGACTCCTCGTCTCGAGCAGACATCTCTTCGCGAAGAAGGAGATTTTTCTTCCTCTCCAGCGCTAACTCTGCCTCCAGAACCTCCACCTTTGCTTTCCCGACAGACCTCTCTCTGTTTAATTCCTTTTGCGACTCATCACAAAGACGCGTTAGCAACCCCATTTGCCCCACCGCTTTCTCAAGCTGCACTTGCTTAACGCGCAGCGCGTTGGAAAAATTGCGTGACTCGCGATCATGAATCTCGAATAGATAGTTTAGGTGACGGAAGAAATCCAGAGAATCATTCATCATATGGCGAAGACGAGCCGGTGGAGGAAGCTGAAGAAACTTTTCCTTCTCCTTCTGGGAGCCCAATATCTCTC
This sequence comes from Viola odorata, assembly GCA_963691705.1. Classification (NCBI taxonomy): domain Eukaryota; kingdom Viridiplantae; phylum Streptophyta; class Magnoliopsida; order Malpighiales; family Violaceae; genus Viola; species Viola odorata. The sequence continues at coordinate 2,308,706 of OY829539.1, forward strand.
CTATCAAAGGCGCAGTAAACTCATCTCTGGAAAAAGGTTGGGGAACCCCAACAGCACGAAGACCATCAAAGCAGAATCCCTTCAAGCCCATACGGTAGGAGGGGGTCTCGGTAGGACTGCCATAAGAAAGATTGATTGACGGAGCGGGAGAAGAACTCCCGGAAAAAAATATCTGTGATAGGAGAAAAGAACAGTTGTGGAAGGACTTTAGGCGGTAGCCCAGCAGTCGAATCCGCAGTAGAAGGTGTAGCGACTACGTCAGGAATGCAATGAGAAATTGGAGAATCGGGAGCGTCGACTGTAGGAAGAGGACACGCTGTCAATGGAACCTCCGCCTCGGCAGAACACGTAGCAGCCGGCGCCTCAGTAACTCCCACCGGTTGGGAGGCACTCGTCCCAGTCGAAGCGGCAGAGATAGGAACAGTTGCTGCATCTACAGAAGAAGTCCCGGTGGCTTGCTCACCCAGGGCAAATCGAAGTTTTTTCCGGAGCAAGGAAGAGGCATGGCAAAGGTCCGACTTGACATCCACATCCTCATCATCACTAGCAATCACCGTCGTTGCGGCTGGGCTGAAGTCCGTCCTCTTGCGACGCTCCGGTAGCCAATTTTCCACAAAGCGAGAAACTCGTGCAGAGCTAACAGGCATTCGCCCTCCCCGGGCAACCGTCTTGGTTCTCCTCCTCGGGGGACGAACGCTACCCTGATTAGAGCCATCGGCAGGGGGGGAAGCTGGTAAAGTTTGAAGTGGCGTAACATCCAAAGGAGCGCCAGCTTCACCTGGGAATTAACCGTTAGCATTCTATAACAAAAGAAACGCGCAAAGACAAAAGCAAAGAAAATGCGAAAAGAGGCAGACTCACCCATAGCGCACTCCTCCAGAGGTTTGAACAAGGCAAAGCTATGGATGCGGTAGTGAGTACCTTCGTCTAACAGAGCGTTAGCTTGCTCCAACTCAGCCCTGGTTAATATCGAGGGATTCTACCAAATGGGGCCTATCAGCTCCTGGTTGAAATTAATACGCCACAAACGGGACGGTAGCTCCAGAACAAAAAAACTGCTTTTCCAATCAGCTACACCCTTCTTAAAGCCGTGAAAACGCTGCCAGAACGACTGCACGAGCACGTCATTCCACCGAGGAGTAATTTCGATTAAACAATTATGGCAATTCATACTAAAGAATTTGCGAAATAAATTGAGAGATGGGGTAGAAATGTTCTTCAACTCGCAAGCGCGAAGAAAAGCATAAACCGCACACCAGGAAGAGGGAGTTATCTGGGCAGGATTAAGGTTATACTCCCACAGCAGCGTTAGTATCGATTCATGAACAGGAAAGCGGAAACCGTAAAGGAACATCTTAAAGTAAAAAAGCCTATTGTAACCCCACGCCGGATTATGGAGCCGCATATCACTTCCAGGGATAGAGGGCTCATACCCAGGAGGAAAGGTAATACCGTGTTCCTCCAGTTCGGCTTTCAGAACCACATCGCATGTAAAAATACTAGGTGATTGCGCGACCTCTGGATCCATGGGTTTCCAGATAACCTGGCCAGGTCTATATCTAGCCATAACAAACCAGCAAAAAGGAAATCTGAGAAGGATTGAATTGGTACCTTAAAAGGGGAGAGTTACAGAGGAATCGGCGGACGACGACGGACGGCCGGTGAGATATTCGGGGAAGAAGACGAAGGAAGATAAGAGAAAAAATTCGAAGCAAGGGCAAAAGTTCTGAAAAAAGAAAAATGACCCCTCTTAAAGGATTAAAATGCCACCACATTAATTGAGCCACCAATCGCGCGGAGACGCGTGTAAAAAGAGGTTAGCCACGTGGAAGCGCATTAAAGAAATTTGAAAAAGAGAAGTTATTCATCGTGATTCCCCAAAAGGGCGACAGAGTTGACCCAGTCAAAATAACTGCGAAGCGACTGCCTCGGTCAAGCCAACCGCTTACGCTGGCTATCACCAAGGACCAGTAGGCTAACGGAAAATAACGACAAAAGAAAAAGGCAGAAAACATCATCTTATTCATAAAATGCCAATAGGCATATACAACACAGAGGAGTTAATCCTCATCAGCCCAATCCATGTCATAGCCGTACTTATAGTCCTCCGGGGATGACGACAATAAGTTTTGTAGGAAAAGAAATATTCGACAGGTTTGGGCACAAGCTTTGTCGCATAGGCTACCACCTTGTCATAACGGGCACGGGAACTCTCCCCAACGGTAGAAGCTGCTGGCTTTAAATTCAGTGCCGTGAGAAAGAGCTTCATTCTCGGAAGAAGGAGGAGGAGAGGCAGACGGTGACGCTTCATCACCTTTCGGTAGCATCATGTAGTGGGGCACAAAGTCGGCAAAGAAGGACTCAAAGGTCTGCTTCTTCACTTTCACTGGTTTCTTGCGACCCTGGCGTCTAGCAGGACATTTAGTAGGTCTCCACAGTGGAGTCGGAGGAGGATTATCCGAATCCGGCGAAGTCAGAGGTGTTGGCAAGGAATCACGCCCGCAAAAATCTGTCATTCTAACCTACAAAAAGCAAAGAGAAGGAAAAGATGAAGATGAACAGGGAAAGGGAAAGCATTTCCCTTAAATGACCAAGGAAGCGCTCCGATCCTCGCACAGATCCTAAAAAATCAATTAAGATGTCTGGGAAAAATAACCGCAATAGCAGAAGCTGATCCGGCACCAATATACCTGCTCGTTAAATGCGCCAACCAAAAGGCACCAAATAACTACCCAATCACTCACCCCTGGAACGACGGCTTTGGAAACAGTTGAGTCAAAGCATTCATTGCTCATTCACGGAACGCAACCACTGAAAGGGTATATACTGAAGAAGGCTCATTTTCAGTTGGGCTTGCCACCGACACATTCAGCCAATGCAGCAAGAAATAAACGAGACAAAAAAAGACTGGAAAAAGCAAAAACAACCATTTATTTATGGCCTAAGCGGCCTCCGCGTTCAGATATATACATAAAAGCATAAGAGAAAGGCAACAAGAGGAAACAAAGGCAGCGGTCAGGCATTGGATCCAGCATCATCCTCCCCTGGTACGACCGGGATATCCCTCAGCGCGTCAGCAATGGAGGTCAGCTCAGCGGAGCAGGCCCTCATCCCCTTCAAGCAGCAGGCTAGCAAGTCCTTCCGCTGCTGCAGCATCGAGGCAACCACGTCAAGGTGGGCAGTAGTAGTGGCCAGCTTCGCCAAGCTCTCCAAAGGACTGAAGTTCTCCAAAGATATCCCCAGCTGTTTGGACAAAATAGGGGTCAATACCCCCTGCAACTCCAGGACATCCTCCGAGGTCTTGGTGATCATCCTCTCCAGGAAACCGATGTCCCCTTCAGTAAGGTTCTTCAAGGTCAAAGTTTTGGAGATCAGGAAATTTCGGGTCAGTTCATCCATGGCGAAATATGGAAAAGAAAGGGACGTGCAAGTACGAGGAAACTTGCGCAGAAGAAACCTCAATTTATAAGCCCTGACAGAAATCATCTAAACCACCTTCTGACAAGGAAACGCTCTGATGCCTCACGGAGAAAGGGCGTTAGCCCTTGGTAAACACTCGGGCTCATTTTCAGTTGGGCTTATGATAACAATCCACCTAAGGAAAAGGGTATTTTCGTCTATTGCCCTGAAAGAAGAGATCATTGTTCCCACCTTCGCGGTAGGGAGAGGGACACCGCCTCCCCAGAGGCTGACACCAAGAGGGCAAAACAGCGCTCAGGAGTTTCCCTAAACGAACCTTCCAGATGGCTCGAGGAGCTGTCTCATTCTGAGGAATACCACGCGTCAGGGGGACCACTTAGTCGCTACCCTATCGTGGTAGCATTTATCCCATGGCTATCGCCATGGTAACATATCATCCGAGGGGCGAACCACGATCCCTAACGTTAGGGATAGCTCTCTAGCTATCCCCAAACGCGGAAATGCTCAATTCTTCTATATATATACCTCCCCCTCAAAGAAGGCAGGTAAGCGTAATCTGACTGGCCCAAGCTCTGCCAAATTCAGTACACATACTGACTTAAGCATCGGAGTATTTCCGCCGGAGACCCCCTCCGGCGTATTGCAGGTACCGCGGACCGTCGTAAGCACTGATCTGAGATGAGCCGTTCCGCCATACATCCTTCGGCAGAAGACAAAATCTTATCAATAGATATCTGATTCATGTCGCTTTAAGAACCAGGACGAAAATTACTCTCATTTGCAGCACTTCAATTGTTTGTTAAAAGTACTGAGTGTACATGTGGACTTTTTGAAATGCGTTGTTTATTTTTGTTAGTGATGCATCTCAGTTGTATTTTTGTCAGTGATGCTTTTTGGTATGACTTGGGTATCTTTTGGTTCATCCCCAAGTTTATCTGGATGGTCTGTGCATAAGTGTTCATGTTGATGTGTTTGGTAGTGTTGGATCTGTTTTGTGGTGCATACGTGTTCAATAATGAATATGTTGTCACGTATGGTTGTAGAAAGCTCTTCTCTGGGTCTCGCATGTTCTCCTCTTCTGTTCCGTTCTTTCTATTTTTGTCAATTTGTTAACTGTAGACAGTCTAAGCAAATACTACAGAATCATGTTCTTAAGCACCAAGTATGCTTCCTCTTCGTGCCCATGTTTACTCTTTTATTTGTCAAAGATTACAAGATTCCTCTTGTGCTGGATGCTGTGTTAGTAGACTGCTTGCTTTGTTTCCAAGCCTATGCTCCCAACACAAGGGCACAAATATGCATGCTTGCCTCGCTTCGGCCCATCTATACTGTTGCGCGTTTCTTTTCGTTCATGTAATTATTTTTTTCTTATGTGTTCTTCATGCTGTACTTTTTTGTTTCTTTTTTTTGATAGCACAAGTTAGGTAGAGTCAACCATGACAAAGTCCAGCAGTTCACATCTATAACTGGTGCAAGATAACTCAATAAATCCGTAATTTTCTGTTGGCAACAAACATTTTATTTCTGGAGGGAATGGCTACTATTTTTATTCCTTCTTGATAGTTTGCTTATGGTCACTAGTACCTGTTAAATTTCTATATTTTTAACACACCTTTGCCGATTGCTTCTGTCTTATCCTAAATGCTTTCATTTCAGAACCAAGTTTCATTAGCAATTGCAATTCATGTTAATCACATGCCTAAAATAATTCAGGAAAACAACATAAAAACTAACCCCATTTATGTAAATGCATGTACCTAATGCCTTCCTAATGCCACTCTTGAAATATTAGCTGTGAAAATTTTCACCCTCAAGGACATGAAAATCATTTGTTATTATGGAACTAGAACCTGATAGAATAATTTTTGTAAGTTTCTCAAAATTCAAGCAGAGTAGTACTGAAACTGGATATCGTTCACAGTTTCAAATTTGGTGTTCTATTCAGTTTAGGTGATTAACTTCTTTAATTTTTCTTTTCCTGAAATCTAGACTGTTAGAAATTGAAAATGTTCAAATTGTGCTTCATATAGAGATGACGTAATTTGCATTTTTTCCTCTGCACTGACAGATGGATAGGGTATCATAAATGACTTTGCTTATTTATACTCTTTGTTTACATATAATTAGGTGACTTTGCTTACAGTTTAAATAGGAAGTTTGGATTAGTTATTTTTAGGTATCATAAATGTATTGTGTGGCCTAAAAAAAGAAGTGGGTATCATAAATGTATTGTGTTTGTTGTAGATGAGTACCCAAGGAACTAGAAGTAAAGTACCCAAGGCTGTTTGGCACAGGAGTACAGTGCATACTTTCTGTGATATTTGCATCCGAGCTATTGAAAAAATATTTAGACCACACACTCATTTCAACAAACAAGAGTGATACTTTATTATCAATGAGTTTCGTAAACAAACTGCATTAGATTATGGGCAAAAATAGCGTAAGAACAAATGGGATGCTTTAAAAAATGAGTATAAATTATGGAAAGATTTTATGCGTAATGAGACGGGGTTAGGATGTGATATAAATAAAAATACTATTGGTGCAGATGATGCGTGGTGGGAAGAAAAAATCAAGGTTAGTTTTTGGTTTTTTGCATTTTGTTTGCTCTACTTTCTTTATTTTTATAACATAATTGTTGCATGATGGATCATTTTGGATCTCTTTAAATGTGTAGGTAAACCTGAGTTTTGGAAATTTCAGAATTGGTGGAATTGAACCCCAACTTGAAGAGAAATTAGAGTTGATGTTTTCCACCATAGTAGCTATCGGGGAGTTTGCTATATCACCCGGATGTATTGTGAATGTTACACCTCAGGAGGAGCAAGCTGATATTGAAGGTTACACCTCAACAGAGGGGATTCCATTTGAAGAAAGTTTGGATGAGATGTTTGAGACTGGAATAGGAGGTACTCAACCGGGCATTGCAAGTAATAGAAGGAGGAGAAATGTTGAAGTAGGGGGTAGTGACAAGTCAAGCATCCCTTTCAAGAAAGGGAAGAGGCAATTAGGGGGGGGGGGGGGGGGGGGGGGGGGGCAGCAATGCTAGCTAGACACCTCGATACATTGGTTAGTGTTGTGGCCTCTAAGAGTTCAACGGGTACCTCAAGAGTTACTAAACCTGAAGTCTCTTCCTTGAGAGAGATTGTGACTGACCTAAAAAACATACCAGGGCTCGATATCAACGGGGACATGTTTATGTTTGCGACTGAATTTCTTGAAGATAAAAAGAAGAGAGAGGTTTATACTGAGCTCGAATCACCAACACACAAGTTGAATTGGTTGACTTATCATTTTATCCATAAGGGACCGAATAAGAATATGTAGTTCAGTTCAGGTCCGTGTATTAGTTATTATGTATGAGTGTTATGTTAGAACTTTGTTGTTAAAATATTAGTTAATGTTATGTTGTGAATTAAACTTTTGTTAATTCAGATGCCATAATATGTTGAGACTCTTTTGTCCAGTTCTTTACTTTCACATGGTCATGGTTTCCAAAGTATGATGTTTAATAATATTTTATGAGTTCCTACTGTTTCTTAGTGCATAACACTATGTTATACATAAAATGCAATTTTCTTCAGAGTGTATTATTTGCAGGCAAAATCACCAGTGCGAACGTTAGATGAACTTTCAGTTTCTGAATTTGCTTGAAGCCCCTTATTTTCCATCAATCTTGGAGAGGGTTCAAGAGGATAGTTCAAAGGGTTATTGCAAAAATTAGTACCTGTACAAAATTAAATGATAGATTTTATACCTCATCTGTTATAAGCGTTTAAAAGATACTTGTACAATTACAAAACGTGACATTTGGTACCTCCGACTCACGCCGTCCAACAATCACCGTTAACTGTCCGACGTGGCTAGGATGCGGCTGACGTGGCGTGCCACGTAGGACAAATTTGACTCGGTTCTTTGCCCACGAGTGGGTTTTCTAACCGGGTATGAAACAACGCCGTTTTACTATAGGTATGAACGATGCGTTGTTCAGGATTAAAATGAACGACGCGTCATTCATTTTGAGTTTTATCATCCACCCATCAAAGGAATTCAGAGAATCGAACTCGGGACCTCTCGCACCCTAAGCGAGAATCATACCACTAGACCAAATGCCCTTGATGTTTTATCATTGATTACTACTGAAATTTATTGTGTGATTTCTGAAATTTAAATATTTTTCTCAGCTTTTTTCTTTTCTTCTTTCTACTTTCTACGACAACATCATCTTTTTTCTTTTCTTTTTTTCTTTTCTTTTTTTCTTTTCTTTTTTCTATTCTTCTTTCTACTTTCTATGACAACAACATCTATTTTATTTTATTTTCTTTCTTTTCACACTCCTCTCATTTACCCCTCATTGTTGCTACCCGATTTTTGACCCCTTTTTCGTCACATTTATATATTTTTACGCTTATCGTATTTAATAGCTCGTCTAGATCAAATTTCTGTCGATTCTTGGTCTTAGGCTAGTTTGTTTAAAATTTCTTGTCATTTCGTGCCTTTTTAATTTTTTTGTACTTTTAATTTTCTTTTTGAGAACTTCTATTGGTCCCGAGAAAACTTTCTCGGACCATGGATCGAACGCGTAATTTTTTTAATTGATAAATACGTACTATTTTTCTCTTTCATACCACCTCGTTTAGTTTCGTTCAATTTTTGTCGTAAGGATATTTATTTTGCGCTTAAACATTTTGACATTTCTGAAAGATAAAATAAACACGTTAAATCAAACTTCCCGTTTATTTAGTGTATATTAGTTTTCTTGCCTTATTTTTTTACATGTCGTGGTTTTCTCGGCTCGGATTTATTCTTCACTTTCGTACGAATTCGCTCGTACCAAAATATCCCGTTCATATCCAAATTCATGCATTAATGACAATTAATGCATGAATATCCAAAATTAGCTCTCATTTCTTCCTAGCTAAGGTTGCCGACAGCAATTCATCATCACCAAACATCCCATCGGCAATCCCTACCCACACAAGCCCAAACTTGGCCTCCACTCCCGCTGCTGTTCACCTTCCACCTCACCCACGAGCTCGTGCGCGATTGCCAACCACAAACTCCCTCCAAACCGACTCCACTTCCCTCTATAAATAGCAACCTTCAAGCAACAAGAACAGGGGGACCAATCCGGCTCTAGTCCCTCCCTCTTTATTCAGCTCAAACCACTCCAGTAGCAAAGGAAAGGTAAGCTTTCTCTCTCTAACCTCTCTCCTTTTAATTTCCGTTTATACATTTATCAACTCAATCAATTGCCTAAACTTGCTTTAGATGCTTTATTTTCAAGTTATATTGTCTATTCTTGCTTCAATTTAAATGCCTACTGCTTGAGTTAATTAATTTCGAATTGTTGGTTTTAATGCACATATATATTCAATCTCCGAATTATATTTCGTTTATGGACGGATTGGTCTAGTTTCTGCTGGGTTTTATTCGTAGAGTACTCGTGCTTAATCTCTGTGCATTGTGGCACATTTTTTGTGAACAATCGTTTGTCGTTTGTTCATCATTGCTTATTTTCTTCTTGTGAAATCGCTTGTATTTTTCCGCCGTTTTGCTTGCTATTTACCTACTATTTTGGGAGGGTTTTACTACTAGGGGGTAGAGGGAATTTTAGGGTTGGTTTTGAGGTGTAATCCGACCGTTTTGGCCGGATTGGTTAGTCCTTGGTCGCTGGTCATAGCGCCAGCGACGCAAGGGAGAAGATGAACAACACCATGTTGTTCTCTTCGTGAAGAAGAAGGGAAGGTGACGGGCCAAGCCCGTCCCTTTCTTTTAATTTATAAAGATGGGCCTTGGCTATCTGTTCCCTTTTTCCTTCTTTAACAAAACAACCCATCTTGTTTTTTAAAATAAAATTTGGAGCCAAGCCCATTTTTTGTTGTCAAAAATCAAACATGGGCCTAAGCCCGGCCCATTAAATTTTTTGTATGTTTAAAACGTGCATTATTTTCGTGTTTTATTTAAATGTTCGTATGCCATGATTATTTATTTATGTCATGTTTAATAAATCGTATGTTTAAATCATATGCTTGTTTAATATTTCGTACAAATGCTTTAATTATTTATCGCAATTGTTGTAATAATTAATTAACACTTTTAATTATTTATCGCAATTGTTGTAAAAATTAATTAATTTTTTTAATTATTCATCTCAATTGTTGTAATAATTAAAGAATCGACTTGTTGTAATAATTGGTTAGATTAATTATTCCGACCTCCAATTTGTAATAATTAAATAAGTAGTTATTATTATCAACTATTGGTTTGTAATAATTAGTTAAGTAGTTAAAAATTATGTATGTTTGCTTATACCTATGTATTTATTACTTGTCGTTAACCATGGTTTTGAAGGGATGGATCGATCGGGGTTCGTCAAGTCGGGTAAGTTTATCTTAAACCATTTTATTTATTTTAATGAATGTCTATTTATTTTTATACTTTGAATGAATGTTTATCAAAGAGGTCAAAACCTCAAATTACCTCGTATGCATGACACCCTAGTAGGCGTTAGAACTACCCATTCATATGCATGACATATAGAATTGCCAAAACAATTAAAATCAATCTCACATGCACAACGTGTTTAGGTCACTTATTTTTCATGCCATGAAATTAATTGCTATGTATTGATATATGAGTATGGTGGTCCCAATACCACGCAAAATATATGTGCATGCATTAATCGGTATCTTGCTAGTTTTGCCATGATAGATCACGTAGTAACTAAGTCATGCATGACCCAATGATAAGGGAGGAACGCCCGCTCTAGCATCGAGAAAAATGGTAACCCCATCCCTCGAACCCAAACGGAAATAACAAGTCCCGAATGCTAAGATGTAACGTCACCTTTAAGGGTCCCAATTACATGTTCAAAATATTTTCAAAAACACCTCGCATACCGATAACCTTTTTAGGATGTGACTTGGGTGCCTAACACCTTCCCAAGTCCATAATACGACCTCGAACCATCGTTCTTTGGTTTAGACCATTGTGCCTTAGTTTGTTTATTTTTAGGTTCCCTAAACCTTAGAAAATTAGGGTGGCGACTTCATTTCGCATGATGTTAAGACAAGTCCAACGCTTGTCTCGCATTATGGCCTGTCCCGAACCTTTACTCGTTTTCAATGAAAAAGGGGGTGCGACAATTTGGCGACTTCACTAGGGACTAGTAGGGTCGAAGCCGGTTTTATGGTGTTTGCTTTTTTATTATTTACATGCTTTAAATAAATTATTTTCGTGATTGTTATATACTATTGGCTTTAATAAATTGTTCATATGCATCTCATCCATAATGCTTATCGCCGGCCATGATACCCAATAGGATTAGGAAGGTATTAGTGAAGCCCTGCAGACCTGTGTCCCAGTATGCTTTCATGAACCCTAACTCGGATTTGAACCCCTAAATGGATTGAGCACCTAGAATTCTTGTCATGATTCGGTCAATGCTCTCGTATCCATTTAATGAGGGACCCTTTTTAGGGTATCATCCGAGAACCTTCAAGCCAGTTAGAAATAGTTAGGAGTCACACCAGCATATGCATCATGTTAGTGCATTTATTTTACCGATGCCATGTTTATGTGTTACGATTTTACTTTATACTTGTATTTTCCTCACGTTGTATTTTTTCGCTAACGTAACAATTTTCTTTTCTTCTCATAAACAAAAAACCCCCACTTTTCATCAAATTTTGTGTGTCGGTTCACACCCCCACTTTCGTCAAAAACTTTAATTTTCAATTTATTCTGAATTTAGACACTACTGATTAGTTTCTTTTCTTTCTTACTTACAGGACAGAGGTATGAAGGGAAACCGTACACATAGTCGAGCCTACGACTTTAAACAAGGGCACTTCGTGGGAGGCAGCCCACGTGTTCTTTTCGATATTTCTATTTTTCGTTAATTTTAAATTCAACATCTTGGGATACTTTTTCCCTATGAATTTACTATTTAATTGTCTCTTCAGTTTAGGTGCAACGAGACTTGTAAACTTAGGGGCAAGCAAGTAAAGTGACGACCAAAAGAAGGTGTCGAAAAATGTCAAAGCTCATTTTTCAAGGAAGTTGTCCTTTATGTTTACAATTTTCCCTTTCGCAATTTACGTTTCTGTAATTTATGTTTTCGCAAATTACATTTTCACAATTTTACATTTCAGGTGCAACGAGACTTGTAAACTTGGGGATAAGCGAGTGAAGCGACGACTAAAAGAAGGTGTCGAAAAATGTCCAAGCTCATTTTTCAGGGAAGTTGTCCTTTTACATTTTTGCAATTTATGTTTTCGCAATTTACATTTCCACAGTTTTACCTTTCAGGTGCAACGAGGCTTGTGAACTTGGGAGCAAGCAAGTGAAGAGACGACCAAAAGAAGGTGTCGAAAAATGTCAAAGCTCATTTTTCAAGGAAGTTGTCCTTTTACATTTTTGCAATTTCCGTTTCAGCCATTTACGTTTCCGTAATTTATGTTTTCACAATTTACATTTTTGTAATTTTAAATTCCCGCTATTTATATTGTTGCAAGAGTGTGTGCGTAATGTTGGCTAAAATCCTTAGTTTTCGCAAAATTTTCCCTTTATATATGTGCAACTTGGGCTAAAAAGGAAAAAAGAGGGGAAACAAAAATCCCATGTTTTGAACGTTTTTGAATCAAGCACATTCATCGCTTTAATTTGGGAGTTCATTAGAAATTATATAAACATACATGATCTTGTCTGTTAACTCTTATGTCCATGGCATGTTTAGACGTAAGTGATCACAAACGTATCCCTGTGAGTACTTTGGGCCTTCACCCCTTGTTTCTTTCATGAGTGTAAATGCTAAACTAGGTGCTAGTTAGATTTGAATAATATCCAGGGTACATGAACCGTCAGACATGGGATAACGGTAAGATGACATTGGACTTTGCTTTTGCTCTTCTTCCACATTTTCATTTTTAACCTTTTTTCCCTCAAAACACATATTTTGTACACCATGTACAACTCTATCAAACACCCAAAAGCCTCCTAACCAAGTGAGTAGTGCTCGACTGGGACCGCTAAATTGGAGTTACACATCAAGCAAGGAGGTAACAAAGGAACCTTTAGAGGATCTCTGGCAAAACAACGTCAGAAGAAAGCCAAAATAAATCAAGACTTGGAGGCTTCTGCCGAAGACAGAGAGGAGGATAGACCAAACAAAAATGACACTTGCTTCACTTGCTATTAGTACCTACAAGAAAAAAAAAGGGAAAAGAAAGAGAGAAAGAAGAAAAAAGAAAAAAAGAAAAAAAGAAAAAAAGAAAAAAAGAAAAAAAGAAAAAAAAGAAAAGAAAAAAAGAAAAAAATGAAAAGAAAAAAAATAAAAAAAGGAAAAAGAGAAGAAAGAAATACAAAGAAAAGGTGTCTCAAGAACCACCAAACCAATAAAAACAGAAGCAAGTGCAAAAAAAAAAAGAGAGAGAAGTCAATCAAAATCGCAAGGATAACCATGAAGAAGAACGCCTCAACAAAAGAAGAAAAATTCATGTACTTTGCTCTTCGCCACAATCAAATCGTCGAGCATCGTTCACCACAATTTGGCTTCATCACAATCAGTCGTCGAGCACGAAACTCATAAAACTTTCGCCAAAAAGCACAATACCTTGCTACAATTTTTTTTTTCTCCCTCGCAAAGTCCTTTTGATTATTAGTAGACCCATGCATGTGCATCTTCATTTGAAGTCTATTCACTCGGATTGACATTGCAAATTTAATTTGTGTGCTATGTTTATTGCATTTTTAGGAGTGTAAACACATAGCCTTGTTTTCTGAGCGTGAGCGCAAACACTAATATCTGGTGAGGATTGCTTACAGCTGCATGTCAGGGGAAAGTCTTGTTCTTGAGGTCGTTATTTCCTGAACAAGACATAGACGTTATCTAGACTTGAATCAATCATGTTTATATAACAAAAAAATTGGACGAACATTTTATCCAAAAAAAAATGATGAGAAATGCTTGAATTTATTTTCTTAAACAAAAAGATCATTTTTCAACAAAAAGAACTTGGGGGCAAGCCGAGGTTTAAATGTAGGAATACATGATATTTCTCACATTATCATTTGCTCTCTCTTTTTTCTATCCGTTGCTGCTTCGTGTTTGCTTCCTTCCTATTTGCAGGATACAAATACGCTTTGATGGAATCACATCAACCCTGGGTCTTCGATAAAGAAATCGTTGTAAAGCCCTCGCCTTGGATTTTCGTCGAAAAATCCAATCGAAAATCGAATGGAGAACGTTACCACTCCTCAACCATGGGTCTTCGATGAGAAAATCGTTATAATGCCCTTTGTCTTGAAATTTCGTCAACAAATCCAATCAAGTTATGAAAAAACGGAGCAACAATCCACAAAATCACGAGGTATCCAACTTGAGCCGTCAATATCCAGTAAGTTCGCGGAGGTGCAATACCCCCACTTACCACTTTATTTTTCGCACGGTAAGTTCGCGGAGGTGCAATACCCCACTTACCACTTTATTTTTCGCACAGTAAGTTCGCGGAGGTGCAATACCCCCACTTACCACTTTATTTTTCACACGGTAAGTTCACGGAGGTGCAATACCCCTACTTACCACTTTATTTTTTGCACGGTAAGTTCGCGGAGGTGCAATACCCCCACTGACCATTTTATTTTTCGCACCGTAAGTTCACGGAGGTGCAATACCCCCACTTACCATTTTATTTTTCGCACAGTAAGTTCGTGGAGGTGCAATACCCCCACTTACCATTTTATTTTTCGCACGGTAAGTTCGCGGAGGTGCAATACCCCCACTTACCATTTTATTTTTCGCACAGTAAGTTCGCGGAGGTGCAATACCCCCACTTACCACCTTATTTTTCGCACTGTAAGTTCGCGGAGGTGCAATACCCCCACTCACCAGTTTACCAAATGCGGTGGCTTTCAACCACTCACCAACACGGTGGCTTTCAACAACTCACCAATGCGGTGGCTTCCAACCACTCACCAACGCGGTGCCTTCCAACCACTCACAAATGCGGTGCCTTCCAACCACTCACCAATGCGGTGGCTTCCAACCACTCACCAATGCGGTGGCTTCCAACCACTCACCAACGCGGTGCCTTCCAACCACTCACAAATACGGTGGCTTCCAACCACTCTCCATTTTAGTTCATACGGTAAGATCGAGGTAAAAATTACTTCCCCTTTTCACCATATGTTTAGTGTTGTGATTGGTCACGTCCCCACGCACGTCATGTCTTTTAAATTTGCGTAAGCGGTTCGTCCCCACGCCATGTCTTTTAAATTAGCGTAAGCAGTTTGTCCCCACGCCATGTCTTTTAAATTTACGTAAGCAGTTCGTCCCCACGCCTGGTCTTTTAAATTTGCGTAAGCGGTTCGTCCCCACGCCAAGTCTTTTAAATTTTCGTAAGCGGTCCGTCCCCACGCCATGTCTTTAAAAAGTTGTAAGCGGTCACGTCCCCACATCTTATCTGTTTAATGTTGTGTTCAGGTCACGTCCCCACATCGTGTCATTTAAAGAGTTGTGATTGGTCACGTCCCCACATCTTATCTGATTAGTGTTGTGATAGGTCACGTCCCCACATACACCTTGTCTATCTAAATACTCCTCCTTGAGCGACTACTTTTCTGCATATCCATATAACTCCTGCTTGAGCGACTATATTTTCAGCACCAGCGTTCAGAGAGCGATAGCCTTGCACGAACCTACATCAACATTTTCCACAACGACCACCGACAATTGTGGTATCCCCGTTCGGATGTCAAATTTATGTTTTCTGCATCGACCTCCGACAATTGCGGTATCCCCGTTCGG
This sequence comes from Viola odorata, assembly GCA_963691705.1. Classification (NCBI taxonomy): domain Eukaryota; kingdom Viridiplantae; phylum Streptophyta; class Magnoliopsida; order Malpighiales; family Violaceae; genus Viola; species Viola odorata. The sequence goes on from OY829539.1 coordinate 2,323,935, forward strand.
ATGTCAAATTTACGTTTTCTGCACCGACCTCCGACAATTGCGGTATCCCCGTTCGAATGTCAAATCTACATTTTCTGCATCGAACTCTGACAATTGTGGTATCCCTGTTCGGATGTCAAATCTATATTTTCTGCATCAACCTCCGACAATTGCGGTATCCCCGCTTAGATCTCATCTCTTCATCAACGTCCGAATTTTGCGGTATCCCCGCTCGGATCTCATCTCTTCCTCACTATCAGAGACCTCTCCTCAATATCAGAGAAGACATCAATCCTCAATATCAGAGACATCTCCTCATTATCAGAGAAGACATCAATCCTCAATATTAGAGACATCTCCTCAATATCAGAGACAACTCCTCAGTATCAGAGACATCTCCCCAATATCAGAGACATCTCCTCATTATCAGAGAAGACATCAATCCTCAATATCAGAGACATCACTCCTCAATATCAGAGAAGACATCAATCCTCAATATCAGAGACATCAATCCTCATTATCAGAGAAGACTAGATCAATTTTCCTCATTTTCAGATAAGAGAAGATCATCATTTCCTCATTATCAGAAAGGACTACATCAATCCTCATTATCAGAGAAGACCACATCTCCTCATTATCAGAGAAGAGAAGACCAGATCAACTTTCCTCATTATCAGAGAAGAGAAGATCATCAAACATCCTCACTATCAGAGAAGACCATCTCCTCATTATCAAAGAAGATCATCAATCACCCTCACTATCATAGAAGACAACATCTCCTCATTATCAGAGAAGATCATCAAACATCCTTACTATCAGAGAAGATCATCAACGTCCTCACTATCAGAGACATTTCCCTCAAAGGTACATTACTATCAATCAATATCAGACCAAAGGTACGTCCTAATTCTCATTTACAATTCTACGATTTATATTTTTTCTCACTATTAGAGAAGTTGCCATTTACATTTCTGCATTTCTGCATTCTCCCTCAATATCCAAGTAGTCTGCATTTATTTTCCTGCAATTGGCATTGTGTATGAAATTCCCGACTACATTCTACAATTCTACATATCTAAATACTCCTCCTTGAGTGACTACTTTCCTGCATACTATATCTAAAATACTCCTCCTTGAGCGACTACCTTCCTGTCTTAAATTCCAGTCTATCTAAATACTCCTCCTTGAGCGACTACTTTCCTGTCTATCTAAATACTCCTCCTTGAGCGACTACCTTCTTGTCTATCTAAAATAATCCTCCTTGAGCGACTACTTTCCTGCCTATCTAAATACTCCTCCTTGAGCGACTACTTTTCTGCATATCTATATAACTCCTCCTTGAGCGACTATATTTTTAGCACCAGCGTCCGGAGAGCGATAGCCTCGCACGGACATGCGTTTATATTTTCCGCAACAATGTCCGGAGAGTGATAGCCTCGCACGGACATACATCTACTTTTCCACAGCAACGTCCGGAGAGCGATAGCCTCGCACGGGCACACGCCTACATTTTCCCGCAACAATGTTCGGAGAGCGATAGCCTCACACGGACATGCAGTTTCATTTTTTCATACCAGAATTTGCAGCTCACCCGACTCCTAGGTAAGTCTGCATCACTTTCAAAGTCGTGGTAGTACTTGGGGCAACCGTCTTTACTGCTAATCAAAAATCCTAGTTACACTGTATTTTTTATCAGACAGTAAAGAGGGGACAACTGTTGCTACCCGATTTTTGACCCATTTTTCATCACATTTATATATTTTTATGCTTATCGTATTTAATAGCTCGTCTAGATCAAATTTTTGTCGATTCTTGGTCCTAGGCTAGTTTGTTTAAAATTTCTTATCATTTTGTGCCTTTTTAATTTTTTCGTACTTTTAACTGTCTTTTCGCGAACTTCTATCAGTCCCGAGAAAACTTTCTCGGACCATGGATCGAACGCGTAATTTCTTTAATTGATAAATACGTACTATTTTTCTCTTTCATGCCACCTCGTTCAGTTTCGTTCAATTTTTGTCGTAAGGACATTTATTTTACGCTCAAACATTTTGACATTTATGAAAGATAAAATAAACACGTTAAATCAAACATCCCGTTTATTTACTATATATTACTCCCTCCGTAAATAATTAAATGACGTTTTAGCATTTACTTTTACTGTTCCGGAACGTATCTTAAAACGGCCGGAACAGTCACTATTTGAGACAATTTTGCCCCTAATTTTTTCTCGGAAGTACGTTAAGGATTAACGTACGTTCGAAAAAAAGTACGGAATTTTTGGGGGTCAAATAGTGCCTCATCCGGCCTCCTCGATATGCGTTCCCTACTGAATATTGGGATTTGAGAAAGACATGTAATAAATTTCGGAGGGAGTAGTTTTCTTGCCTTATTTTTCTACATGTCATGGTTTTCTCGGCTCGGATTTATTCTTCACTTTCGTACGAATTCGTTCGTACCAAAATATCCCGTTCGTATCCAAATTCATGAATATCCAAAATTAATTAATTAATGCATGAATATCCAAAATTACCTCTTATTTCTTCCTAGCTAGGGTTGCCGACTGCAATTCATCATCACCAAACATCCCATCGGCAATCCCTACCCACACAAGCCCAAACTTGGCCTCCACTCTGGCCACTATTCACCTTCCACCTCACCTACGAGCTCGTGTGCGATTGCCAGCCACAAACTCCCTCCAAACCGACTCCACTTCCCTCTATAAATAGCTACCTTCAAGCAACGAGAACAGGGGGACCAATCCGGCTCTACTCCCTCCCTCTTTATTCAGCTCAAACCACTCCAGTAGCAAAGGAAAGGTAAGCTTTCTCTCTCTAACCTCTCTCCTTTTAATTTCCGTTTATACATTTATCAACTCAATCAATTGCCTAAACATGCTTTAAATGCTTTATTTTCAAGTTATATTGTCTGTTCTTGCTTCAATTTAAATGCCTACTACTTGAGTTAATTAATTTCGAATTGTTGGTTTTAATGCACATATATATTCAATCTCTGAATTAAATTTCGTTTATGGACGGATTGGTCTAGTTTCTGCTGGGTTTTATTCGTAGAGTAGTCGTGCTTAATCTCTGTGCATTGTAGCGCATTTTTCGTGATCAATCGTTTGTCGTTTGTTCATCATTGCTTATTTTCTTCATGTGAAATCGCTTGCACTTTTTCGCCGTTTTGCTTGCTATTTACCTACTGTTTTGGGAGGGTTTTACTACTAGGGGGTAGAGGTAATTTTAGGGTTGGTTTTGATATGTAATCCGGCCGTTTTGGCCGGATTGGTTAGTCCTTGGTCGCCGGCCATGGCGCCGGCGACGCAAGGGAGAAGATGAACAGCACCATGCTGTTCTCTTCGTGAAGAAGAAGGGAAGGTGACGGGCCAAGCCCGTCCCTTTCTTTTAATTTACAAAGATGGGCCTTGGCTTAAGCCAAGCCCATCTGTTCCCTTTTTCCTTCTTTAACAAAATAGCTCATCTTCTTTTTTAAATTAAAATTTTGAGCCAAACCCATTTTTTGTTGTCCAAAAATCAAACATGGGCCTAAGCCCGACCCATTAAATTTTTTGTATGTTTAAAACGTGCATTATTTTCGTGTTTTATTTAAATGTTCGTATGCCATGATTATTTATTTATGTCATGTTTAATAAATCGTATGTTTAAATCATATGCTTGTTTAATATTTCGTACAAATGCTTTAATTATTTATCGCAATTGTTGTAATAATTAATTAACGCTTTTAATTATTTATAGCAATTGTTGTAAAAATTAATTAATGATTTTAATTATTCATCTCAATTGTTGTAATAATTAAAGAATCGACTTGTTGTAATAATTGGTTAGATTAATTATTCCAACCTCCAGGTTGTAATAATTAAATAAGTAGTTATTATTATCAACTATTGGTTTGTAATAATTAGTTAAGTAGTTAAAAATTATGTATGTTTACTTATACCTATGTATTTATTACTTGTCATTAACCATGGTTTTGAAGGGATGGATCGATCGGGGTTCGTCAAGTCGGGTAAGTTTATCTTAAACCCTTTTATTTATTTTAATGAATGTCTATTTATTTTTATACTTTGAATGAATGTTTATCAAAGAGGTCAAAACCTCAAATTACCTCGTATGCATGACACCCTAGTAGGCGTTAGAAGTACCCATTCATATGCATGACATATAGAATTGCCAAAATAATTAAAATCAATCTCACATGCACAACGTGTTTACGTCACTTATTTTTCATGCCATGAAATTAATTGCTATGTATTGATATATGAGTGATAACAATCAAGACAACCCTAACGGAGTTACTACACTTACGGCTCCTGCCGGACGGATTCCCATAAGTCCCGTAATATCTCTTCATATCGCTCGGAGATCAGCAAAGGATTCCTAGGATGGTCAACATCAGCGGAGGGGGGGACTCACGCGTCTCTATACGCACGGCACCATCCCTGCCTAGGGATCCCCGAGGTTATCGCTCCCGGCACCCCTGTCAAATATCGCTCATGACGTCACCTACTGGTATCGCTCGTGACGTCATCGTCAGACATCGCCTGGACTGTTATTGCCAGGTATCGCCATCAAAGCCTATAAATACCCCTACTTTTCAAACAGAAGGTAAGATCGAGATTATCTAGCAGAACCTCTGGTTAATTCATACCCCCGAACTGACTTAAGCATCAGAGTGTCTACGCCGGAGCTCCCCCTCCGGCGCTTTGCAGGTACACCCGACACCGATCGCCGCCGTTCCGATCAGACACGACACTAAGTCTTATCAAATCGACATTGAATCTTATCAAATGGTGCTTTCATTGAGAGCCTTGGTATATTAAGTGAGCGTCCTTAATAGCCAAGCTCCGTTTAGTTGGAAGATTGGAACGGTCATGGCCACAGGATCGGAGCTGATCCGATCATCATCCTCTAATATCCCTTTCTCAATCCGCAGACAGTTATTCCCCTTTGCTACGGCTGATCTCTCTATGACGTCGCAACCAATTACCTCTAGATCTCTGGACCACTCGGTCGGGATCGCTGGAGGACTTGTCTCTTCGCAAACGGGCATTTCGTCATCTCAGATAACGGGACCTGACTTCTCCACTCCTCTTTTGGGGGGATCTGTGCGCAGCCAAGAACATCCTTTTGCAATGGAAATAGCGACCCTTCGTTCTCGGTTAGAATATTTGACTGAAATGGCCGCAAAAATCACGTCTGGTGCTTCTGGATCTAGTCTCCCTCCTCGCGTCATGTTCACACCATCTATTGTCGCTGATCGACCTTTATCATCGTTGTTTCCAGAAAACCTCCAAATGCCCTTGTCCGCGGGAGATCCCTCGGTTAGTGTTGTGCCGTTCACTCAAGGAAGAGTAGAAGCTTACGTACCACAGATGCCGCAGGGTCTCCTCCCACAAGGAGATAGGCAACTTGAGGGGGTTAGGAACCGGTGGGACGGACGGAGGGAAGGAGCCAACAGGAGTTTGTCTCCCGATTACAGTGAAAGACCTAGTAGTCGAAGATATCGAAGTCGTTCGCATAGGAGTCGCAGTCGATCTCCTAGGCGACATCTTACGCCCGAACCACGAAATAGGGAGCGTCAAGCTGAAATGTCTCCTCCGCGTCAGGCGCGTGAGATTCTTGATGATACATCGGGCCACCCATTTAGCCGTCGTATAAGGCGCCACAGGGTCAGTCGTATCGTATGAAGCTTCCCACTGATACTTATGATGGCACCAAGGATCCTATCTCGCATATCAATAAAGTGAAGGATTTTGTTCAGTTTCAGACCCACAGTGATGCGGCGTTGTGCCAAATATTTGTCATGACGCTGTCGGGTGTTGCGCGTCTCTGGTTTGAGGGACTCCCTGGTGGATCCATTAATAATTTCTCACAATTAGAATCTAAATTTCGGAGCAGATTTAGTACGGCAATTCCAATCAGGAAATCTGCCGCCGCGTTATTTGACATACAACGAAGGCCTCAAGAAACTTTAAAGGAATTTCTCAGTCGCTTCGATTTGAAAATGTCCTTAACGCCGGGCGTTACTATTGACTTTGCTATAGAAGCCCTAAAAAGGAACTGCCGCTATGGAAAACTGAAAGACGCGCTCATGGTAGACCCTCCAGTGACTTTAGATGCGTTGAGACTTAAAGCCCACAATTATGCGAAAATGGAATAAGAAGAAAACAGAGATAGGACGTATAACGTGCCGCATGGGACATCTCAACTTACCGCTGCTCCCGCAAAACCCCTTCCTGACGATCATTTTATCGACGATTACGCCAGGCGGAAGGATCATATCCCCAAAGCCTCCAATAGGCAAAAGGGTCATTTTTCGAAGGGAAAAACCGGTGGTTCCCCCACTCGACGTCACGGGGATTCTTATAAGAATCGGACGTACGACCCAGATTTTCCTTCCCTTAATGTACCAAGGGCAGAGATTTTAGCGATAGCGGAACAGCGAAATCTTCCCATCCGCTACCCCGCGCCTACGAAACCAGGAGTGCTTCTAGGGAGAAGGGAGAATGCTTATTGTAAATTCCACAAAGCCAGGGGCCATTCCACAGAAGCGTGCAGGGAGTTAAGATCGGCGATAGAACGTTTGGTGGAAGAAGGATATTTAGGAGAATTTGCCACCCAGATAAGAGAAGATGCCAGAAATAATCCCATGAGAAAGACAGCAGACGGACCACTAGTTCCTCCTCGCGTTCCGCAGAAGGATGATGCTCCCAGAGGAAAAGATAGGGAAAATCTTACGGTCGACGACGAATATATCCCTATGATTAACATCATTGCGGGAGGAACCCCTTATATGGACGAATCAGAACAACCGACTGCCGTAAAAAGAGAAAAACGCACAAGAGATGGCACGACAAAGAAAGGAGATGCGATAGGCATCTTGGATCGAATGATATTATCCTTTTCTGAAGAAGATGAGAAAGGCGTTGTCTACCCGCACAATGATGCATTAGTGGTTACGCCCGTCATCGCCAGCCATGGAATCAGAAGGACCCTTATTGATAATGGGAGTGCGGTGAATCTCTTTTCGCTGGAAGCGTACAGTCTCCTGAAACGCCCTAATAATGAGCTAACGCCCAGCAAACGGCCTATAGTTGGCGTTGATGGGGTTCCAATCCCTGTCACGGGGGTAATTACTTTACCCATATATTTCCGAGAAGACACTTATAAATGATCAGAGAACTTGTTGTTCCTTGTCGTGGATTTAAATTTACCCTACAATGTCGTACTCGGGAGACCTTTTCTCAACCGTTTCAGAGCGGTGATATCTCAAAAGCATTTAAAAATGAAATACCCCTCCTGGGATGGGGTAGTATCCATAAAAGGCGATCAAAAGCTAGCGGTGGAATGCTACTCGCTCATGACTCAAAGGAGCTGCGATAGGTATGTGTGTATAGCGGCGGACCCCTATGAACAAGGCGATGAGAAGCGCGCTCAACCTCTGGACAAAATGGTACCCATTCCGGCAATCGGTATAGAGGAAGCAAGCTTACTGATCAGTGAAAAACTCAACTCAGCGGAGAACCTTCAACTGGCTCGGCTACTGAACAAATGCCAAGGAAATTTCGCGTGGAAACCCGCAGACATGCCAGGTATATCATGCGAAATAGCCGACCATCGGCTCAATGTGGACCCAGATGCCAGGCCGTTACAGCAAAAGCGACGCGCGTTCTCTAATGAAAAGGCGTTAGCTGTGGACAAAGAGGTAACCAAGCTTCTTGGCGCAGGGTTCATCCGCGAAATTCAATATCCCACCTGGCTAGCGAACCCTGTCCTTGTTCCTAAGCCCAATGGGGATTCGCGCATGTGCATCGATTTCACCGATTTAAATGATGCCTGCCCTAAGGATTGCTACCCGCTCCCTCGTATAGATCAATTAGTTGATCAAACCGTCGGGTACGCCTATTTAAGTTCACTGGACGCCAACTCTGGATACCACCAGATTCCCATGGCCTTGGAGGATGAAGAAAAGACTGCGTTTCTCACTCCAAAGGCCACGTACTATTATACGGTGATGCCGTTTGGATTAAAGAACGCCGGGGCTACATTCCAACGTATGGCCAGCAAGATATTCGAAGAGCAAATAGGGAGGAATGTGGAAGCATACGTTGATGATATATTGGTAAAGAGTGCGAGCTTTCAAGATCACCTGCGGGACTTAAAGGAGGTCTTTGATGTAATGAAAAGGTATCGCATGAAGTTAAACCCCCGAAAATGCATGTTTGCATTTCAGACGGGAAAATTCTTGGGCTACGTCATCAGCCAAAAAGGTATCCAGCCTAACCCTTCAAAGGTTAAAGCCATACAAGACATGATATCGCCAAGAACCATTAAAGAGGTGCAAAGGCTAACTGGGCGAGTTATCGCTCTTGGGCGATTCATTTCCAAGCAAGGAGAGAAATATCTTCCTTTTTTCAAAGTCATACGCAAGAAAGCCTCATTCGGGTGGACCCCGGAATGTGAGGAGGCATTTGTCGGCCTAAAGGAGTACCTATCGTCCGATCTGTTGTTGACGAGACCTGAGGCGGGTGATACCTTATATTTGTATCTTGGCGCTGCGGACGAGGTGGTCAGTGCCGTCCTCGTTCACGACGATAACCACTCGCATCGCCCGGTCTATTTTGTGAGTCACGTTCTAAAGGATGCGGAATTGCGATACGCCCGAATTAAAAAAATAGCGTTCGCTCTTATACAGGCTACCCGCAAGATGGACCGATATTTCCAGTCTTATTCCGTCACTGTGCTTACGGACCAGCCTCTGAAAAGAATATTTCGAAAGCCTGAATCTTCCGGAAGAATGTTGATCTGGGCGCTTGAACTAGAACAGTATGGATTAAGATATCAGTCTCAACCGTCCGTAAAGGCTCAGATCCTGGCTGATTTCATAGCGGAATGTACCTTTACAGAGGACCCTTTGGCCGGCATACCTGAAGCGGAATGGGGCGATATGGATCTCCCGTTCCCGGAAACTTATACGGACCTTTGGATCGTCCATGTGGACGGAGCCAAAAACCAAGAGCTAGCGGGAGCTGGAATCTTTATAAATGGGCCGCACGACATGCAAATACGATACGCCATTCGAATCCTACAGCCGTTGTCTAATAACGCGGCAGAGTACAAAGCGTTGCTAGCCGGGCTCAGAATAGGGAAAGGACTTTCCTCTAAAGGGAGGCACGATACTGGAAGAACAGGAGACCTGCGTCTAAAAATCTGTGGTGATTCCAAGTTAATAATTGACCAGGTCTTGGGGCACTCTCAGGCCCAGGAACCCATTATGATTCAATATCTCGCTAAAGTAAAGCGAGAACTATTGGAGATAAAGAAAAAGGGCGTGCAAGTCAGCTTCGAGCATGTTCCCAGAGAGGAAAACGTTGAAGCTGACAATCTAGCCAAATTGGCCGCGAATCAGGAAGTGTCCATACCCAAAGGTGTATATTATCGTGAGCTAGCGGTACCATCCTTTATTGAAGAGCAAGCGTCTTTTTGTGTGGAGGAGCGTAAGAGCGATTGGCGAATTCCCGTAATCAAGTACTTGAAACACGAGGAACTGCCTGAGGATACCGCTAAAAAGAAGAAGGTGCTGAAACAGGCAGCTCGCTGCACGTACTATGACGGGGATTTGATTCGAAGATGTTTTTCTCACCTAGCCGCCAAATGTATAACTGAGCAAGAAGGTCTGCACACCTTGCGCGAAATCCATGAAGGGGTATGTGGTATGCACGTATCAGGTGGCACCTTGGCGGCACAAGTCTTCAGATCCGGATTCTACTGGCCCACCATCCGGAGAGATTGTCACAACTATGTGCAAACTTGCCCTAAGTGCCAGGAGTTTGCCAGAATTCCTCGGCAACCTGCCACTGAAATATCTGAAATTATCGCCCCTTGTCCTTTCGCTAAATGGGGGATCGATATCCTAGGCCCATTCCCAAAGGCAAGGTCCCAACTGAAGTTTGTGATAGTGGCGGTAGACTATTTCACTAAGTGGGCAGAAGCTGAAGCGGTCGCCACAATCACAACAGAAAAAACTTGGCGTTTCTTCAAATATCAAGTTATCATGAGGTTTGGCATACCTCACGTCCTTGTCAGCGATAACGGAACGCAGTTCACCAGCCAATTCTTTAGAGACCAATGCTCAGAATTCGGGATCGAGCAACGATTTTCCTCCGTGGCTCATCCGCAAACTAATGGACAGGCGGAAGTAACCAATCGGAGCATCCTCAGTGGTATCAAGAAAAACCTAGAAGGGTCTAAAAAGAAGTGGGCTGATGAGCTACCATACGTGATGTGGGCGTACCGCATGACCGTAAAGACTAGCACCAGAGAAACACCCTTCGCGTTGGCCTTCGAAACCGAAGCTGTTACACTGGTGGAAATTGGAACCATGAGCCTACGGGTGGCTCACTTTCGAGAGGAACTAAATGAGGAAAGGTTACGAGCCAACCTGGACGCGTTACCAGAAGTCCGAGAAGAAATCCTTCTGAAAACGCAGCATTACAAACAAAAGATGGCCCGTTATCATAACAGACGCGTCAAAGAGCGGTTGCTGAAAGCCGGTGACCTGGTGCTCCGAGACAAGCGAGCGGCAGGGCAACATATGGGAAAACTCAGTCCAAACTGGGATGGACCATATCTCGTCACCCACGTTGTCGGAAAAGGAGCCTATCATCTGGAGACGCTCGATGGTACACCCTTATCCAACTCTTGGAATATCGCTCGTTTGAAATTATATTACTCTAGAATTTAATTTTATCTGCACCTTTGATTTATGTCAACCCTAACCATGACTAACGCTCGAGGGGAGAGCTTTCATGGGTGTTTATGGTTGCCTTTGTGCAGATAAAAAAGGGGGTATCTTGGGAAGTGAAAAGTCATATCCTTGTGATGGCCGGTCTTGATCAGATGGCCCACTAAGTGAGGGCACGACCCAACATACCTTGAATTAGCGTCGGATTGAAAGATCCTGGACGCCCCCGGGGGTGAAAAGTCCTATCCTTGTGATGACCGATCTTGATCAGATGGCTCATTAAGTGAGGGCACTACCCGGTATCTTTGGGGGTGAAAAGTCCTTTTCTTGTACTGTACTGACCGTTCTCGTGGAGACGGCCCATCAAGACAAGGCACGCCCCAAAGGAATAGAAACTTCGTTCTAGAGACAAGAATCCTATCTTAACGGCTGGGCTGCTGCAGCCAGGCCATTAAGTAAGGACACGGTTCTAGACGCGAGGCCAACGCCCAAAAGTGAAAACTCCCTAGCCTTGTGATAGCCGTCCCGATCCGACAACTCACTAAGATGAGGCACTTTACGGGCCGATCGTGAAAAAAAGGGAAACGCGGAGAATCGTGAAATCCCAGCTAGTAGCCAGATTTGTAATCCCTGGTGAAGTATAAAGCTGATAGCGAAAGCGATTCACGCGGGTTCCAAGATGACGCCCTATGATGGCAGCGGCTCCTACGGGTAATTACTATCCCTCGTAACGTGTTTTGTTACTGATGGTTTACAATTAAGAATGTGCAGAATATTTTTCGGGCAGCGAAAGGAGTAATGATCTCATAAGCAGCGATATCGTAAGACTTACCAGGAGAACTAACCCGATACCGAATTTTGAAATTTTGGTGGGACTGCTAAGGAGCTACTCAAAAAAATAAGCGCATCGGGATAACGGGGCGAAGGCAACGCCAAAGAAGGTCGTAAGGAGACAACTAAATGAAAGGAAAGATAGCGATAAAAGCTGTCTAATTACACCAAAAATGTTTTAAGGAGTCATGAACTTCAGCGGCCAAAATAATTACAAAAATCTAGTGACGCTTGATCACTAAGAGAAAGGCGGCAAAGCCTCGAAGAATGTCAACTGTTGGGGTTCCTCCGTTTCCAGCCTGCCGCTTTAGCTTGGCGAAAACCCTCCTCATTAAGATGAGCAGATCTTCGCATGAAAGCCGCCGTAACATCATCAGGCTTGTACGCATCGACCCCATGGACTTCCTCAAAGCAAGCAACTAAAATAGCAGCAATCTGCTCGGCGTGCCACAGACTCTTATCGGCCGACTCTTCCTCCACGGCAACCTTCTCTTGGGCCAAGGATGACTTCTCATTCTCCAAGACAGTATTTTTGGCCCTCTCTTCTGCCAAGGCGTCAGAATGTTTTTTCTTCAGCTCCTGTTGAGCTAATAATAGTTGCTTACGCTCCTCCAACAACTTCTCCTTCTCATTTCGCTCCCGCGATAGCTCCTCTAAGGAGGAGGAAAGAAAAGCAGTCTGACGCTGCGCTTCAACCGCCCAATAATGGAACTTCATCATGTTAGTGAAAAGGTTGTAGCGTAATGAGTTCGTCCTATTGACCTCGTCCTTGGAAAGGAAAGCCTCCCGTTCCGCCGCAGACGCCAATACTTGGGAAGCCAGCAAAGCCGAAACTTCATCCGAGCCATCGCCCCCCAGTGCCGCCAAGCTAGTATTACGGAAATCGTACAGTCCAACCTGATGGGTCACAGTGCCAACCCCACCTACCGGACTGAGATCCGCTGCAAAGTTGAAGGTGGCACCTCCTTCGCCATAACGGTCTGACAGGGGGATGCTTGAAGGAACAAACGCCAACAGAAAAGGAGGGTGAACCTGTGTGGATGAACCCCCCGGAGCAAGGTAAGCACCATGAGGCTGATATCCTGAGAAATCCTGCAAGCCCTCTTGATATCCCAGATTGGAGGGATATGCGTGAACGGGACCTCCAAAAGAACTGGGCGAAACCCCGAAAGTCTCGCCTGCGCCCATGTTCGCCAAAACTTCAGAGGAATGCCCCCCTTGGGGAACAGCCGTGGAATCAAAAACGTCTGCAGGTCTATTCTCCACTCCGGTGGTGGAGGAAGAGAAATTTCCGCCCTCACCTTCCGGCCGCTGTCTCTTCTTAGAACCAGTCAGCACGTAGCCCAAATTCATAGCGCATGAGGGAGGAGCAAAGGTTGCGACAGCAGTAGTGTCCTGCCAAGAACGCAAATATGAAATATAGGAAAAAGAAATCAAACCACGGCAGACATCGAAAATGTAGCATATCATGGCTAAAAGACACCCTTATTGTAACGGTGTTGGGAAGAGGTGCGTCTGAAGAACCTGCCGCGTCTAGAGAAGGTGTAAGAGCGGCAACGCTTCTTATTTTTCTCTTCTTTTTTCCTTTGGCAATGGCCTTAGGAGCCTTGGAAGAAGGAGAAGGCTGAGCAGGAGGAACATCGATGGTCACAAGGGGAGCGCCTGAAGGAATGGCAGTATTCCCCTCACCGGCCGAAGAAGAGGATACTTGAGCAAGACTCACGGAAGTAGCCGGCAGCTCCGTGGGATTATCAGTAGCTTCCGTAGAGGTGACCCTCTTTTTCTTCTCTTTCTTGAGCCCTCTTCAGGCGTCTCCTTACACTTTCAGGCTTATAGTTGGGATCCGTCGCTGCGAGATCACAAAATAACGTCAGCATTAGTATCAGCGATAACAAATAAGGGAGTAACGCGACACTCACGTTTAACACAAGAATGAATGTCCATTCTACAAGCCACTTGACGGATGTGAACGCTGATTTCCAGTTTGAGCAACTTGTTTAGCTAGTCTTGTTCACATTGAGGAAGGGTCCCTGGTCGGCTCCAGACAGTATCATCAACGTTTTGGTTAAACCCAGATCGCCACCAGGAACCAGGACCTTCGGGAAGATCTATCACAAAGAACTCCTTTTTCCAGGCATCAACGGAAGACTCGATGTGGAGGAGTTTCCAAGTAAAAGACTTAAGAGAGTCATCGTCAAAACGGGGCGATATCATTATCACTCCCCGGCACTTCATCAGCTTAAAAAGAGATTTGAGTAGTAGAAGGGAAGGGGAAGTAATCCCTTTGTATTTACAAAGTTCCAGAAAAGCATAAACACAACAATACGCATTTGGGGATAATTGGGCTGGATTCAGATCGCCAGCAACAAGCAATTCTTTCACAAAAGAGTCAATAGGAAGCCGGAAACCATAACGGAATATTTACACGTACAAGACCCTACGATTGCCCGTCAGAACACTGTTCAAACGTAGTGACTCAGGGGCAATAGTGGTCTTATAATCATCAGGGATATCAGCATTATGGGCGGCCAAATGCTCACGGAGAGCGGCCTCAGATGTGATAACACTAGCAGTGATATCCATCCTTTTCTCATCGGCAGATTTCGACTCAGAGCGGCGAGTCTTAGCCATGGCAGAATTAAAGAAATAAAAGATGAAGAGGATGATGGAGGAAAAAGGAAATACCTTTAGAAAGAAAGCACTTCGAAGAGCCCTGAATAGTGGGGAGAAAACAAGACGGCTAAAAGAAAATATGAGAAAGTGGGATGATAAAAGAAAAGGAAAAGAATAAATATTGGGTTTTATAACCCTAGTAATCAAACGAAACGGCGGATGCCACAGTCGTTGCGTGGAAGCGACATGAGAAACAGACTCAGGCAATGAGTGCAATTCTAGAAAAGCGCTACAACACCTCGATCCAGGTAAAATTCTCAAGCACGCTAGCCCATAGCGCCAGAAGAAATGGACACGTGTGCCTGCACAATCACGATTTTTCTAATGAAAGGATAGCAAGCATTAAATGCTCTGAAAAGCAGGTACCATCTCTTGGAAAAAACAAAAGCGATATTGCAAGAAAGGAGATAACGCGAGAGGGTGTTAATGAAAAAAGGCAGCTTCGAAAAGACGGAATAAAAATCAAATAGCAGTAAAATATGAATATTGTCGCACAACGAGGCGTTATTACAAGACAAAGAAACAAATAGGCAGAAAAATCCTCTAAATGGAATGATAAGATTTTGTCTTCTGCCGAAGGATGTATGGCGGAACGGCTCCTCTCAGATCAGTGCTCACGACGGTCCGCGGTACCTGCAATACGCCGGAGGGGGTCTCCGGCGGAAACACTCCGATGCTTAAGTCAGTATGTGTACTGAATTTGGCAGAGCTTGGGCCAGTCAGATTAAGCTTACCTGCCTCCTTTGAGGGGGAGGTATATATATAGAAGAATTGAGCATTTCCGCGTTTGGGGATAGCTAGAGAGAGCATTTCCGCGTTTGGGGATAGCTAGAGAGCTATCCCTAACGTTAGGGATCGTGGTTCGCCCCTCGGATGATATGTTAACGTGGCGATAGCCATGGGATAAATGCTACCACGATAGGGTAGCGACTGAGTGGTCCCCCTGACGCGTGGTATTCCTCAGAATGAGACAGCTCCTCGAGCCATCTAGAAGGTTCGTTTGGGGAAAACTCCTGAGCACTGTTTTGTCCTCTTGGCTTCAGCCTCTGGGGAAGGCGGTGGCCCTCTACCTACCGCGAAGGTGGGAACAGTGATCTCTTTTTTCAGTTCAGGGCAATTGATGAAAATACCCTTTTCCTTAGGTGGATATCATGGAACAACTTCGATTAATCATGGGCCCTCGTGGACATCGCAGTCCCCATTCCTAAAAGGAAGATCTCCCTCAACTTCTCCCAGAGACTTCATCCTCTTGGAAGCATAATCGACCAGCACTGACGAATTAACGGTTCCCTGGCGATGGAGACTCATAAATTCAGCGATACAAATTTCCATGGTCTTGTTCTTCCACCAGGCTATCCTTGAAGGTACTTTGGCCAAATCCGCATCGCGAGACGGTATCTCTTCGCGAAGGAAGATATTCTTTTTGTCAGCCACCACCAATTCTGCCTCCAGAAGCTCTATCTTAGCCTTCCCTTTTGATTTTTCTCGAGCAAGCTCAGCACGACAGTCGTCCAAATCCGCCCGGTTTCGCTCCTGAAGCTGCGACAGCTCCTTTACCTTCCCTAAGGCAGCGTGCAGTTCTGCCTTCAAATCGAGAGATGGGCGAACCTTGTCACGCTGATCTTCAAAAAAGTAATTTAACTCGCGGAAACTAGCCAGCATGTCAGTCAGAAGGCGTGAATGCCGTACTTCAGGAGGATGCCGCAGGAACTCTTCTTTGTCCTTCGAAGAAGTAAACATTTGCCCCACTATTGGGCCCACTGGTTCTTCTCGCGATAGCGGGTCTGATATCCCTAAAGCACGAAGGTCATCGGTACCAAGGGAAGACAAGTCCAGCTGATGTGTGGTGGGGCCTTGAAGGCCTTGAAGGGAAAGATTGGCGATATAAGAAGGAGAACAACTTTCTGCGGAATCACCAATGCCCGAAATCGAAGAAAGAAACACAGGCTGAGGTTTCTGTGGGGAAGGATTAGGAGGAGCAATCGGATTTGAAGCCGGTAAGATCACATTAGGAATAAAAGAGTGAATCGGAGAGCTAGGACCGCCAGACACCAAGGGAGAGCCCGCCGCTGCTGAATCCTCGTTAACTTTAGGAGGAATGGCAGAGGGCACCTTGACAACTTCCGTCACTGGCAAGGGATCCGAAACGCGCGAAGCGTTAACTCCCTCGGTAGGAACCGCGTTAACTTCCTCCGCGGGAGGAATTGGTCGGTCAGATTTCTCTTTACAAACTCTCATTACGAGATGCTCTGTCTCGGCGGCGATCTCTTCGCTATCGTCCTCGGTTGACTCCGCTGCGGGTTCACTTTTTCTCGACCTAAGTTTCATCCGTTGGGCAAGAGTGGCAGGACGCAGCTCGGAACCAGTATCCATGCTTTCGCTATCACTGTCAACCTCTTCAATCACGGGATTACTTGGGGCCACTCCCTTACCGCGAGACGGTAGCCAATTCTCAAGGAAACGGGAAGGTCGAGCAGATGTATTGCGTGTCGCGACGGTTTTGTTTCTCCTCTCTCGCGGCGGAATAGGCGGACGACTAGAGCCTTTAGGTGGAGGAGAAGGAGGTAATGTCTGAAGCGGCACCACGTTCAGAGGAGCGTCACTTTCCCCGGAGGATCGACCCTCAGCGTTACCTGCCGATAAAATATTTCAACATGACAAGAAAATCGAAGCGATAAGGCGATAAAAGAAAAAACTCACCAACGACACACTCTGACAAAGGCCTGAACTGAGCGAATTCCCGAATACGGAAAGGCCCTTCTATTTCTAACAAGGCGTTAACATTGGACACATCCATACTAGACAGCACATCTGGTTCTCGCCAAGCGGCACTGGTAATCTCTCGGTTGAAACCACCGCGCCAATATCGAGAGGGCAAGCGAAGGGTGAAGAAGCCATTTTTCCAGTTGTCCACGTTCTCTTCAAAACCTTGAAAATTCCGCCAGAAGAACCGAACAAGAGCACCATTCCATCTTGGGGTAATATCCACTAAGCAGCCGTGACACCTCAAGGTGAAAAATATACGGAACAGATCAAGTGATGGAGCGAAAATATGCTTCATCTCACACGAACAAAGAAAGGCGTAAAGCCCACACCAGGAAGGTGGAGTTATTTGAACGGGATTGAGATCGTAATGGTTTAGCAGTTTCATCAGAGAAGTATGAAGTGGGAAATGAAATCCGTAGGTAAACATCTTGAAATAAACCAACCGAAACGTTCCCCACATGGCATCAGTGAGCCGAGTATCCTTCAAAGGGACAAAAAGGCGATATCCCGTAGGAAAAGTGATACCGTTCTCCTCTAATTCATCCCTCAAAACCTCATTACAATAAAAAATACTACGAGCTCTCCTAACTTCGGGATCTAGGGGATTTTCGATAATCACAGAAGGTCTAACACGAGACATAATGAACTGGAAAAGTAAAGCTATGGCGATAGAGAAACAAAATACCTGGAACAGAGAACCGGTCGTCGGCACCGGTGAGCAATCGCAGTAAACCCCTCGAGAAGAAAAAAAGCACAGAAGAGAGAAAATGCGAAGAATTTCGAAATATTAGCAAAGGTACTAAAAGAGAAGAGCGGATTCCTTATAAAGGTAAAACCCAAAGAAGAAGAAGCCTGTGAAAATAAAACACGTGCAGAGTGGAAAAGGACGCGTGGGCAGTCATCAATGTCTCTTGGGAAAAGACAGTTACGGATTGAAAACTGAAAGGTAGTTGCATCCAGTGAAAGGCACATTTCCGCGATAATCCTGGAAACATGAAGGGAGAAAAGCGGCAGGAGAGCAAAAAGAAAATAAAGCGTTATTTTATTATTTTGGAAAAGCCATACGGCATCTACAAAGGAGGCAGGATATGCCCAACTATTCGCCGTCAGACCAGGAGACGCCATAGCAGTAGACCACGTCATCATCATCCTCACCTAAAAGCGATGGATCTTCGCCAGCGAAAGGGAAAGGTTTCTCAACCTTCTCCCCCACGCGAGCAGATGATTGATCTGATCCCTCCTTGACAGCTGGCGATACCACTTCAATGACTGAACAGGCAGAGGGAGCCCATTGTGGCGACTCACTAGGAAGGAAGGACGTATCTTTCCCCTTCGTGGAGAAAGAGGCAAGAGAATCGAAGAACGATCTAGATGCCTTCGCAGCATTTTTCCTCCGCCTCTTGCGACACCGACGGCGAACAGGCGGCCTCCAAGGGGGCGACGGAGGAGGATTGTCCGAATCGGGAGAAGTCGGAGGAGTTGGTGGAGATTCTCGTGCGAACGCATCTAAAAAATGAGAATCAGCCATGAGATCACAGATTACTTATCAGAGGAAAAAATAAACGAGGAGGTGAATAAAAACAACGGAAAGAGGATCCCCTTAAATAGCTAGAAAATCGGAAAAAAAGGGATCTTCGGTTTTCCAACCCAACCGTTGAGGGTAGACACGTGTACAGCCTGGGGTGTAAATATGGATTTGCAGTCACGTCTGTTGAACTTTCACATGAATCAAGGAAAACCGCAAAATCGCCCAATCAGTTGCCAGGACAATGGCGGCGCAGATTTGATGTAGAATAACCAGCCAGAAAACTACCAAGTGGCTGAGTCGTTTTCAGATTGGGCCAAGAATATCTCCAATGGGAAAAAGATAAAGGGCGTATTAAAGAAGAAGAACAGTTGCGAAGTGGCATAATAGAAACAGTTTATTTATTATGGCCTAATGGCCGGGAAAGTACAGTTACATAACACAGGGAAAAGGAAAAAAGGGGAACCACCGCTATCAGGTATCAGAGTCGGCGTCATCGGGTATTTCGGGAATGTCTCTCAGTGAGTCCATGACCAGAATTAGATCATGGGAGGTGGCTCTCATCCCCTTCAAGCAACACCCCAGCATATCCTTGCGCTGCTGCAGCATAGCGATCACCAGCTGAATCCGAGCGATGGAGGTGGCCAACTTTGACACGCTCTCCAAAGGACTAAAATCCTCCAGAGACGTGGCTCCCAGCCTAGAATGGAGTGGGGTCAACATCCCTTGCAGCTCCAGGATGTCCTCAGAAGTCTTGACCAGCATGTTCTCCAAGAACCCGACGTCACCATCATTGAGGTTCTTGAGAGAATGGCCTTTGGAAAGGAGAAAGTTTTTAGTCAAATGATCCATGATGCAAGTTGCCAGAGACGAGGAAAACGTGGGTGGATGAAGCTCCCCGATTTATAGGCTCCAAGATGGGGGGGCCATGGAAAAGAAAAATGAGGTCCTTAAAAAGCGAGTCGTCCAGTCACCCTTAAGGACTGATAAGCCGGTAGCAGAAGCAAAGGTCGATGTTCATATACTATCCGCGATACAGATGTTCGAAGGGGTGCGAGATAGCGTTTGGAAAAATGCCAAAAGGTACGATATTACGGGTAGCCATGACGAAAAAGCCATATGGTTACCGGTATCCACAGTGTAAGGCCGCGTTGGTGTCGCAGGTAACCCTAGATGCATAAAACCTCGTCGACATCGCAGGCATCTAGTGGTATAAAGCCGCGCTAATCGTAGGCAGCTGATGGCGTAAAATCGCGTTGATATCGTTGTTTCCTTAAGCGGAAAAGAAAGACAGGGCCCGCGTGACCTCAAATCCCTGTAAGTACAAAGTTTGCTAACTTCTCCATAAGTACCTATCTCCTCTATGTGTTTGCAGTACACTTGGAAAGAGGATGAACCCGGAACGTGTGAGCCCACGGCATGACGTAAAAGCGATGGATCTTCGCCAGCGAAAGGGAAAGGTTTCTCAACCTTCTCCCCCGCGCGAGCGGATGATTGATCTGACCCCTCCTTGACAGCTGGCGATACCGCTTCAATGACTGAACAGGCAGAGGGAGCCCATTGTGGGGACTCACTAGGAAGGAAGGACGCATCTTTCCCCTTCGTGGAGAAAGAGGCAAGAGAATCGAAGAACGATCTAGATACCTCCGCAGCATTTTTCCTCCGCCTCTTGCGACACCGATGGCGAACAGGAGGCCTCCAAGGGGGCGACGGAGGAGGATTGTCCGAATCGGGAGAAGTCGGAGGAGTTGGTGGAGAATCTCGTGCGAACGCATCTAAAAAATGAGAATCAGCCATGAGATCACAGATTACTTATCAGAGGAAAAAATAAACGAGGAGGTGAATAAAAACAAGGGAAAGAGGATCCCCTTAAATAGCCAGAAAATCGGAAAAAAAAGGGATCTTCGGTTTTCCAACCCAACCGTTGAGGGTAGACACGTGTACAGCCTGAGGTGTAAATATGGATTTGCAGTCACGTCTGTTGAACTTTCACATGAATCAAGGAAAACCGCAAAATCGCCCAATCAGTTGCCAGGACAATGCGGCGCAGATTTGATGTAGAATAACCAGCCAGAAAACTACCAAGTGGCTGAGTCGTTTTCAGATTGGGCCAAGAATATCTCCAATGGGAAAAAGATAAAGGGCGTATTAAAGAAGAAGAACAGTTGCGAAGTGGCATAATAGAAACAGTTTATTTATTATGGCCTAATGGCCGGGAAAGTACAGTTACATAACACAGGGAAAAGGAAAAAAGGGGAACCACCGCTATCAGGCATCAGAGTCGGCGTCATCGGGTATTTCGGGAATGTCTCTTAGTGAGTCCATGACCACAATTAGATCATGGGAGGTGGCTCTCATCCCCTTCAAGCAGCACCCCAGCATATCCTTGCGCTGCTACAGCATAGCGATCACCACCTGAATCCGAGCGATGGAGGTGGCCAACTTCGACACACTCTCCAAAGGACTAAAATCCTCCAGAGACGTGGCTCCCAGCCTGGAATGGAGTGGGGTCAACATCCCTTGCAGCTCCAGGATGTCCTCAGAAGTCTTGACCAGCATGTTCTCCAAGAACCCGACGTCACCATCATTGACGTTCTTGAGAGAATGACCTTTGGAAAGGAGAAAGTTTTTAGTCAAATGATCCATGATGCAAGTTGCCAGAGACGAGGACAACGTGGGTGGATGAAGCTCCCCGATTTATAGGCTCCAAGAGGGGGGGGCCATGGAAAAGAAAAATGAGGTCCTTAAAAAGCGAGCCGTCCCGTCACCCTTAAGGACTGATAAGCCGGTAGCAGAAGCAAAGGTCGATGTTCATATACTATCCGCGATACAGATGTTCGAAGGGGTGCGAGATAGCGTTTGGAAAAATGCCAAAAGGTACGATATTACGGGTAGCCATGACGAAAAAGCCATATGGTTACCGGTATCGACAGTGTAAGGCCGCGTTGGTGTCGCAGGTAACCCTAGATGCATAAAACCTCGTCGACATCGCAGGCATCTGGTGGTATAAAGCTGTGCTAATCGTAGGCAGCTGATGGCGTAAAATCGCGTTGATATCGTTGTTTCCTTAAACGGAAAAGAAAGACAGGGCCCGCGTGACCTCAAATCCCTGTAAGTACAAAGTTTGCTAACTTCTCCATAAGTACCTATCTCCTCTATGTGTTTGCAGTACACTTGGAAAGAGGATGAACCCGGAACGTGTGAGCCCACGGCATAACCTAAAAGCGATGGATCTTCGCCAGCGAAAGGGAAAGGTTTCTCAACCTTCTCCCCCGCGCGAGCAGATGATTGATCTGACCCCTCCTTGACAGCTGGCGATACCGCTTCAATGACTGAACAGGCAGAGGGAGCCCATTGTGGCGACTCACTAGGAAGGAAGGACGTATCTTTCCCCTTCGTGGAGAAAGAGGCAAGAGAATCGAAGAACGATCTAGATGCCTCCGCAGCATTTTTCCTCCGCCTCTTACGACACCGATAGCGAACAGGCGGCCTCCAAGGGGGAGACGGAGGAGGATTGTCCGAATCGGGAGAAGTCGGAGGAGTTGGTGGAGAATCTCGTGCGAACGCATCTAAAAAATGAGAATCAGCCATGAGATCAGAGATTACTTATCAGAGGAAAAAATAAACGAGGAGGTGAATAAAAACAAGGGAAAGAGGATCCCCTTAAATAGCCAGAAAATCGGAAAAAAAGGGATCTTCGGTTTTCCAACCCAACCGTTGAGGGTAGACACGTGTACAACCTGGGGTGTAAATATGGATTTGCAGTCACGTCTGTTGAACTTTCACATGAATCAAGGAAAACCGCAAAATCGCCCTATCAGTTGCCAGGACAATGGCGGCGCAGATTTGATGTAGAATAACCAGCCAGAAAACTACCAAGTGGCTGAGTCGTTTTCAGATTGGGCCAAGAATATCTCCAATGGGAAAAAGATAAAGGGCGTATTAAAGAAGAAGAACAGTTGCGAAGTGGCATAATAGAAATAGTTTATTTATTATGGCCTAATGGCCGGGAAAGTACAGTTACATAACACAGGGAAAAGGAAAAAAGGGGAACCACCGCTATCAGGCATCAGAGTCGGCGTCATCGGGTATTTCGGGAATGTCTCTCAGTGAGTCCATGACCACAATTAGATCATGGGAGGTGGCTCTCATCCCCTTCAAGCAGCACCCCAGCATATCCTTGCGCTGCTGCAGCATAGCGATCACCACCTAAATCCGAGCAATGGAGGTGGCCAACATTGACACGCTCTCCAAAGGACTAAAATCCTCCAGAGACGTGGCTCCCAGCCTGGAATGGAGTGGGGTCAACATCCCTTGCAGCTCCAGGATGTCCTCAGAAGTCTTGACCAGCATGTTCTCCAAGAACCTGACGTCACCATCATTGAGGTTCTTGAGAGAATGGCCTTTGGAAAGGAGAAAGTTTTTAGTCAAATGATCCATGATGCAAGTTGCCAGAGACGAGGAAAACGTGGGTGGATGAAGCTCCCCGATTTATAGGCTCCAAGAGGGGGGGTCATGGAAAAGAAAAATGAGGTCCTCAAAAAGTGAGTCGTCCCGTCACCCTTAAGGACTGATAAGCCGGTAGCAGAAGCAAAGGTCGATGTTCGTATACTATCCGCGATACAGATGTTCGAAGGGGTGCGAGATAGCGTTTGGAAAAATGCCAAAAGGTACGATATTACGGGTAGCCATGACGAAAAAGCCATATGGTTACCAGTATCCACAGTGTAAGGCCGCGTTGGTGTCGCAGGTAGCCCTAGATGCATAAAACCTCGTCGACATCGCAGGCATCTGGTGGTATAAAGCCGCGCTAATCGTAGGCTGCTGATGGCGTAAAATCACGTTGATATCGTTGTTTCCTTAAGCGGAAAAGAAAGACAGGGCCCGCGTGACCTCAAATCCCTGTAAGTACAAAGTTTGCTAACTTCTCCATAAGTACCTATCTCCTCTATGTGTTTGCAGTACACTTGGAAAGAGGATGAACCCGGAACGTGTGAGCCCACGGCATGACTTGATTGCAGTCCTTGACGGCGTCGCAAGTGGCCCGTCAGCAGCTCTCCTACGACACGAGTAAAGTTGCGACTTCATAAGCCCTGCTAAGAGGCCAAACAGAATAACATCGCTGGGCGAAAGCAATGCCCTCGTAATTACAAAGTGTAATAGCGGCGTCTCTCGTGAATCTCTTGACGCCTCAGGAGAACAGGCCTCTAGACGAGAATGGAAGACGGAAGCAGCTTGTTCGGTGGAAAGCTTCAGATTTAAACTCCAGCTCATCACTTAAATCGATCAGCGTTGGACAATCGAAGAAGTTCGAAGGTCCTGCGAACATATCGCCTCATGAAAGAACGAACCCTCACCTAAGATTCCAGACGTGGATCGGGAATGACAGCCCTTGGTAAACACTCGGGCTCGTTTTTAGTTGGGCTTATGATAACAATCAAGACAACCCTAACGGAGTTACTACACTTACGGCTCCTGCCGGACGGATTCTCATAAGTCCCGTAATATCTCTTCATATCGCCCGGAGATCAGCAAAGGATTCCTAGGATGGTCGACATCAGCGGAAGGGGGGACTCACGCGTCTCTATACGCACGGCACCATCCC
Organism: Viola odorata; assembly: GCA_963691705.1. Lineage (NCBI taxonomy): Eukaryota > Viridiplantae > Streptophyta > Magnoliopsida > Malpighiales > Violaceae > Viola > Viola odorata. The sequence continues at coordinate 2,348,078 of OY829539.1, forward strand.
TGCCTAGGGATCCCCGAGGTTATCGCTCCCGGCACCCCTGTCAGATATCGCTCATGACGTCACCTACTGGTATCGCTCGTGACGTCATCGTCAGACATCGCCTGGACTGTTATCGCTAGGTATCGCCATCAAAGCCTATAAATACCCCTACTTTTCAAACAGAAGGTAAGATCGAGATTATCTGGCAGAACCTCTGGTTAATTCATACCCCCGAACTGACTTAAGCATCGGAGTGTCTACGCTGGAGCTCCCCCTCCGGCGCTTTGCAGGTACACCCGACACCGATCGCCGCGTTCCGATCAGACACGACACTAAGTCTTATCAAATCGACATTGAATCTTATCAATGAGTATGGTGGTCCCAATACCACGCAAAATATATGTGCATGCATTAATCGGTATCTTGCTAGTTTTGCCATGATAGATCACGTAGTAACTAAGTCATGCACGGCCCAATGATAAGGGGGAACGTCCGCTCTAGCATCGAGAAAAATGGTAACCCCATCCCTCGAGCCCAAACGGAAATAACAAGTCGCGAATGCTAAGATGTAATGTCACCTTTAAGGGTCTCAATTACATGTTCAAAATATTTTCAAAAACACCTCACATACTGGTAACCTTTTTAGGATGTGACTTGGGTGCCTAACACCTTCCCAAGTCCATAATACGACCTCGAACCATCGTTCTTTGGTTTAGACCATTGTGCCTTAGTTTGTTTATTTTTATGCCATGACGATTAGGCTCCCTAAACCTTAGAAAATTAGGGTGGCGACTTCATTTCGCATGATGTTAAGACAAGTCCAACGCTTGTCTCGCATTGTGGCCCGTCCTGAACCTTTACTCATTTTCAACGAAAAAGGGGGTGCGACACTCATCATCATCATCATCACAACCGCTCATCACCAAATCCCGAGCCAGCCTCATCATCACCACTAAATCTGTCACCACAACCGCTCATCACTAAATCCCGATCTAGCCTCATCATCACCACCAAATCCGTCACCATAACCGCTCATCACCACCACCAAATCCGCCACCACAACCGCTCCTCACCACCATAGCCGGCTTCCTTCAACCCCTCGCCGCTGCCACCACCACAACCGGCCTCCCACCACCGCCGCACCTCCACAACGCCACCTCCATCACAACCGGCTTCAAACCCAACCACCAAAACTACCAAATCCTGACCCATCTCCAACACCAAACCATCAAACCCGATCTACCCCACACCAAAATCCCCAAACCACCTGTCGCCGCTGCCACCAAACCAGCACACAAAACCCATCTCCTTCTCACTCAAAAACTAAACCCACAACAACTACCCATAATCGCCACCTCTCTACCGAGTATTTGTGTGTGTGGTGTTTTGTTGTTCTAAGAGCAAAGAGGAAGGGAAGAAAACAAAACAGAGAAGAAGAGAGGAAGAAGAAAGAAAAGGAAAAAGAGGAAAAGAGTGAGCCCATGAGAAAGAAATGAAAAGAAAAGATGATAAAAAGAAAAGAAAGGAAAAAGAACCGGGTCAAATTTATCCGACCCGTGGGCAAAGAACCGGGTCAAAATTTTCCTACGTGGACGCCACGCCAGCCGCATCCAACGTGGCATCCGACATGGCACGCCACGTCAGACAGTTAACGGTGATTATTGGACGGCGTGAGTCGGAGGTACCAAATGTCACGTTTTGTTATTGTACAAGTATCTTTTAAACGCTTATAACAGATGAGGTATGAAATCTATCATTTAAATTTTGTACAGGTACCAATTTTTGCAATAACCCATAGTTCAAATGGAGATGTTCAGGCAAGTGAATCTAGTCCCAACAATAATTCAATAGGGCGCTCCACTGATATAGGTTTTGGAATAAGGAGAAGACATCGTTGCTATGTTGTAGTAGCACGTGCCCAATTGCAATCTAATTTTAATTTAATGTATCTACCAACCAGATGTCATAATAAATAAGGAAATGAAGCCATAATAAAGAAGGAAATGAATTAAATGCTTGTACTAAACATTAGACCTCATTAAGCTTTCTGTTGTAGGAAAACCAAAGCTGGCTTTCTATTTTCTTTTTCTTTCTTCTATTTACCGTAGGCTCCTTTGAAGGGCAGGGAGGACAAGCTGACTGTGTGCATCGCTGCACCATAGCTTTTCTTTCCTCCATTCACCGAGTGGCTGCTATGTTGTATAGAGTAGCTGTATCAAAATGCATGTAGGCTATCTCTATTGCTTGAGCAATTGCTGCTTTTGTTCATTCCGATCCGCCTAGAAGAGAAGTTGTCGTGCCTATCCCTAACATCGGTGTATATGATGAATGCGCCACGTAAGTCTCTAGCTTTTATTAATTCATTTATTTGTCACATAAATCCAACAATAAGAATTTTGAAACGTTCCTAGTAAATCAATTATATGTGATCCTTGGCATGTTGTTTCCTTAAATAACATATATTTTAATGCTTTTTTGGTCATAGAAAATGATGAAGAAGAGTTTTGGTAGTTAATGTCGGCTACGACTACAACTATCAGTACGTATTATTGCACTTACTTGTATAAAGAACCGTGCATGACCTCATACCAAACAGGAATGAAATGGTTGACTGAGGTATTGCCTGGTAGGGATTTACGGTCTATAAATATGTTTAGGATGTATAAAGATACAGTACTAGAACTAGTGAGCACATTACAATCAGCTTGCAAATTGGAGTTATCACGAAGAATGTCAGTTCTTGAGAAAGTGTGTATGTTTTTATATACTGTCGCCTTAGGTGCTTCAAACAACCACGTTTGTGAACGATTTCAACACTCTAGTGAAACAGTTAGTAGAGTTTTTAATCAAGTATTAGATATTGTGTGGTCATTATCAGAGAACATCATTCGTCCTGGAGATTTCAATAGTGTCCCGCCATAAATTTCGAATGATACAAGATATATGCCATATTTTAAGGTATGGTAAAAAATTAATTTAATTTACATTTTATATTTATATATACGTTATGCATATTTAATACAACTAAGAATTGATTACAATTTCTTCTAGGATTGTATTGGAGCCATAGACGGAACACATGTATCGCTTGTGTCGCTCCAGAAGATCAAATTAGATACATTGGCAGAAAAGGTATCCCGACTCAAAATATCATGGCAACATGTAGTTTTGACATGCAATTCATTTATGCATGCGCCGCATGGGAAGGCACAACCCATGATACTCGCATTTTCAATTCTATAGTCAACAATACAGAATGGAAATTTTCTAAACCACCTTCAGGTTAATAATATTTGTTCATTGCCTAAATTGGTTTACTTGCTTCATTCCCATTTGTTTTGTTCTGTTATTTGGGATAGCTTCTTGCACTTGTATATGAACCAGAATTCTTGAATTAGGGAATCACAATTGAATTTAAGGTAATAGTTATTACGGTATTAATAACGTTAATTTATTTATGATACTAGGTAAGTATTATGTGGTAGATGCTGGATATCCTGAGGTTAATGGGTATTTGAAACCTTACAAGAGTACAAGGTATCACTTACTTGATTTTCAACGAGGGCAACCACCAAGGGGTCGAAAGAAAACCTTTAATCGGGCACATTCTTCATTACGATATTGTATAGAATGAACATTTGGAGTCTGGAAGACAAAATGGAAAATATTACGTGACATGCCTTCGTATCCATTTCCAACGCAAGCTAAAATTGTAGTCGCTTCTATGGTTTTGCACAATTTTATACGAAGAAAATCTCTAAATGATCCTGGTTTTAGAAGATTGGATGAGAATCCTGATTTTGTGCCAGATGATATTTTTCCGGATACGGGGGGATTTTCACAAGATACGATTCATATGGGTGAAGGAAGTATGCAAAGTGAAGCAAGTAATAGTGAATTCTTACCTATGAATGTAGTTCGTAACTCAATAGCTAATAGCTTAATGATGAATAGGTAATTCTGATTTATATATGTAAAACTTTAAAATAGTTGCTCAATATTTAACTTTTTTTCCTTCTACTAATGAAGTTTTAATTCTTGTTATAAATAAAATGTTAATTATTTATTTAAAGAAATAGATTGATTTAAAATGTTAATTATTTGTTTAAAGAAATAGATTGATTTAAATAATCTATATAAATACTAAAAAATATTAATTATAATGTCCAAAATAAATTGTGTCATTTATAGTCATTTTACATTCCAACCATAGTTTTAATAGCAGTTTTTACCTAACACCATAAACAACTTCTGGTTTCTCACAACACTTTTAACAAATATTTACCAAACAACATACTGACTTTTCTAGAAGTGCTTTTCACACAACACTTTTTTCCACAACACTTTTCCAACTAGAACCGAAAGGCCAAACAGGCCCCTAATGTACCATGGGATATGTGCTCGGAACCATGTTAGAAAAAAATCTAATATAAGAGACGCTCTAAATTGACGTCATTATTGTCTTTTTATTTTTTTAAATTGTTAATCTTGCCCCTTCCATTACTTTTTTTTATGTTAAATGTGCTGATGTGGTACAAGCTCTGCTAACATTAATCAACACATTTAACATAAAAATTAATGATAGTAATGTGATTAAACAATTTTTGAGTATAGAAAGATTAAAAATGTCATTAACCTATTTTCCCACGCCAGCTCAGCAAGTGGGCCTCTCCTCATTCCAGCGGGAATTCAAAAGAAAGGAAGGAGAAATCCAAACTCCAATCTAGTCCACGTGTAAGCTAACCATAGAGTACTATAGATTCTGTCCTTGTGACATGGCCGTACAGTAGAGTAGTCAGTAGAGTGAGAGGAGACGAAAACGAAATCCAAATTTGTTGTGCTTCTCGTCTCTTCTCTCTCTAGAGACTAGAGTGAGTTCGCATCGCACTGCACTGCAGCTTCAATGGCACTCACCGCACAAACACACAATTTCTCAATTGTCTCTAGAAACAAAGCCATAGTGACCAGAAATGGGAATGGAGGAAGGAAAAGAGAAAGAACAACGGTCGTTAAGATGGCAGTATCGTCATATTCTTCTCCTCCTGAAATGGCAAGTTATGAAGAAGGAAAACTGGAAAGGCCAAAGTGGGCAGGGGAGACACCTGTTTCTCGCTTCGCTGCTGCTCTCATCTCCTTCAAACTCTTCTACTCCATCCTCAAACTTGGTGCCAGACAAGTCCTTATCAGGTCTCTTTTCTTTTCTTGTGCAATTAAATACTGTACATGTACATGCATGCCTATTTTCTGGGTTTCTTTTAAAGACGTTGTTGAGTGCAATTGATGTGCAATTTTGCTAGAAATTGATTCTTGTTTTCCATTTTTTATATTTCCAAGAAATTGAGGAATTGGGTAATCCTCAAGTCTACTTAAAGAAGCCTTGTCTGCTTGTTGAAGTTTTTATATGGAAATGTCTTGGATTAGATAGTATATGTCTATTGTATAGGCTATATCTACATGTTTATGCATTGTCTTGGTTTTGGGGGGATGAATGATTTGATTTGGAATAGTTTGATGTGTGTGGAGCAGTACAACTGAGAAAGGGAACATTCCATGGAGAGAAATGACGAAGGAGATTCTGGAATTCGATGTCTATAAGGAGATGGAGAGCATTCAAAACCCATCAATCGTATACCCTGATTGTAATCCTCTCTCAACTTGTTCCGTTGTTAGTTCTATGTTTCTCTTTTCTTGCCTTCATCTTATGATTATGGAGAATCCTTGAGTCCTGTGTTTATAATTATCCTTTTTGTGGTTTGGAGTTCCTGTATGAAAACGATACAATAACGAGCAATCATTATGCATAATTGACCTTTCCATGTTTGATATTGTGCTTCCTAGTTGTTTTGTGTCAAGGACATGCATGTTATGTTTTTAAGGTGGATGAAGTAGGGAAAGTCGGTCGCAGTTCATGAAAGGTTTTGCTTCACTACATTTCAAATAGTGGTTTGAGTTAAATTTAGATTTTTAGTTCGGCTTTTCGATGATAGTTTATTGCACGCGCTTTTCTTCCCTTCTCAATTTTACTGGTTATTTTTTAGATTATCTAAGTTCTTTCCATGCATATGACGAGGGAAATCTCTCTTGGCTGGTAAGCATCTGCATGCTTTATATACTTTTTGGTTTTTTTCCAAACACCCACATGGTTGCTCGTGTATCGTTTGTTTCAAGTCCTTTCTGTGCGCTTCCATATAAGAAGAGCTTGAAATTTCTACTTCCACTAGTGTTTCCTAATTTTGCAAATGCGTATGTGTTAATCTTCATCTTATGATCGAGGAAAGCTTTCGTTTTGAGATTGGATGCTCGCTTAATGGATAAAGTTCATTACCATAAAAGCGATGAATCCTGACTTAGTCAAATGTCTAATGCCAGACTGCAGCTGAAGCTGAACCCGCGACCATGTCAATTGCAAAGCGATCAGTGCCTAAGGCATCTTCAATAGAAGAAGCGAATCAAATAGTTCGCGGAAACTAGCTACAAAGAGTTGAGAAACATCACTTGCAGTATTCTGGGAATTTTCCCATAAGAGACATTCTGGATATTGGATGCTCTGTAGGTGTTAGCACAAGATTTCTAGCTGACAAGTTTCCTTCAGCAAAAGTCACCGTGAGTCGAAATTCCTACCTAAGTTTACTGACAAGTGTTATGATGAATAAAAGTGCGATTAAGATGCATGGTAATTTGCGCTCCTCAATATGACTGTTGCAGGGACTAGATCTGTCGCCTTACTTTCTTTCTGTAGCTCAATTTCGGGAAAAGCAGAAGTCCAAAAGAAAGAATTCAATTAGCTGGATACATGCTAAAGGGGAAGACACAGGCTTAGCCCCCAATTCATTTGACCTCATTTCCATTGCATATGTGGTATGTTCAGTTCGGTCCAAACACGTCCTTGGTATTTCACTTCAATTTTATGGCACAAATGTTTCAGATCCACAGCCAAACGTCTTACTTCACAAGCAATCTAAAACATTCTTAACCTTGCATTTCAAAACTTCCTGGCTTACGCCGCCAACTTCTTGAAATCTATGCAGCTTCTGTTGTAAAATATTTATTATAAAGGTTGCAATTGTGCAACGGCATGATCGGCATGACTATTTTCCGTTAATGCCATGATTTGTGCAACGGCATTTTCCTTCAATGCCATGATCCTCTCCCACTAACGTTCATGGTTAATTGCAATTGATTTTTTGCAACAGCCATGAACGGATATATTCCCTAATTACCATTCTTAATTGCTTTAAATCTCTACCATAATGGTATAGATCTTTTCCCTTCCTATAAATACCACATTCTTCAACCAAATCAAAAGACAACATTTTGAGAAATACATCATAAGAAAGATTGAGAGTTTTTTCCTAGTTACTATTATTCTTGCTATTCTGGTTCCCGATTTTCAAATCGGAAGAGATCGTTTTATCCTGGTGGAAAACTTGGTCATCATGCCCAACAGTGTAGGAAAAGGGCAAGAAGTGACAATTCTCCTAAACCAAAAGTTAATCTGGTTGAAGGAGATGATATTATTGTTGCGCTCATTTCTCAAGCTCTTATTGTGAACAATGTGAAAGAATGGGTGGTAGACTCAGGTGCTACCAGGCATATCTGTGCAAACAGAAATGCTTTTACCTCCTACACTGTGGTAGGAGATGGAGAAGAATAGATTTATCTTGGTGATTCCCGAGCTGCAAAAGTTCATGGGAAAAGGAAAGTTCTTCTAAAGCTCACATCTGACAAGACCTTGGCTCTGAATGATGTACTCCATGTACCTGAGATAAGAGTCAATTTAATTTTTGTGTCCCTATTAGGGAAAGTTGGGGTAAAAGTCTCATTTGAATCAGATAAAATTGTGATGACCAAGAACAATGTTTTCGTGGGAAAGGGTTATTGTAGCCAGGGACTCTTTGTACTTAATATTTCTGAAATTATGAATGGAACTGCAACTTCTCCTGCTTACTTGATTGATTCTTATGATTTATGGCATGCTAGATTAGGACATGTTAGTATTTCATATATTAAGAAATTGCAATCTGCTGGTATGATTTCTTGTTCATGTTCATATAGTGCATGTTCAAATAAATGTGAAATCTGTGTTGAATCTAAATTAGTGAAAAAATCCTGTCATTCTGTGCATAGAGAAACAGAATTACTCAGTCTAATTCACACCGACTTAGGAGATCTAAAACAAACAATGACTAGAGGAGGTAAAAAGTATTATATAACATTTATAGATGATTTTTCGAGATATACTAAAGTTTTTCTGCTAAAGAATAAAGATGAAGCTTTTGACATGTTTTTAAAATATAAAGCTGAAGTAGAAAACCAATTGAATAAGAAAATTAAAAGAGTTAGATCAGATAGAGGTGGTGAGTATATAATCCTTAATGATTTTTGTGAGAAAGAAGGAATTATACATGAAGTAACTCCACCGTATTCACCAGAATCTAACGGTGTAGCAGAACGGAAAAATAGAACCTTAAAAGAAATGATGAATGCTTTGCTTGTAAGTTCTAATGGTCCTAATAATTTATGGGGAGAAGCTTTACTTTCTGCATGTCATTTACAAAATAGGATACCTTATAAGAAAACTAGCAAAACATCTTATGAATTATGGAAAGGGTATTTACCTAATTTGAAATATTTAAAAGTGTGGAGGTGTCTTGCCAAAGTTTTACTTCCAGATCCTAAGAAAATAAAAATTGGTTCTAAAACTTCTGATTGCATGTTCATTGGTTATGCTGAACATAGTGCTTCATATAGATTTCTTGTATTGAAAAGTGATGTGCTTGTTAGTAACACTATTGTTGAAACTAAAAATGCAGAATTCTTTGAAAATGTGTTTCCTCTTAAATCGAGTAGTATTTCTAAAGCACCAGTAGAAAATTCTTCAGAATATAGTGATAATTCGCTTGATATAATTGAAAATGATATTAATGATTTAAGAAGAAGTAAAAGGCAAAGAAAAGAAAAATCTTTTGGAAATGAGTTTTACACCTATTTGATTGATAATGATCCTGTAAATTTTTCGGAAGCTATTTCTTCTTCTGATGCTCCACTTTGGAAAGAAGCCATTAAAAGTGAAATTGATTCTCTTTCTCAAAATAAAACTTGGATTTTGGTAGATTTACCACCTGGTGCAAAACCTATTGGGTGTAAATGGATTTTTAAGAAGAAGCTTAAAACTGATGGTACTATTGATAAGTATAAAGCTAGATTAGTTGCAAAAGGTTTTACTCAAAAATATAACTTGGATTATTTTGATACTTTTGCACCCGTGACTAGAATTTTATCCATTAGAGTTTTGATTGCCTTGGCTGCCATTCACAAATTGTTTATTCACCAAATGGATGTTAAAACTATTTTTTTAAATGGTGAATTAGAAGAAGAAATTTATATGGTGCAACCTGAAGGTTGTGTAGTTTCTGGTCAAGAAAACAAAGTTTGCAAACTTATCAAATCTTTATATGGCTTGAAACAAGCACCTAAACAATGGTATGAAAAATTTGATCAAGTGTTGACTTCTGATGGTTTCTCTTCTATTGAAGTTGATAAATGTGTGTATGTCAAAATTGAAAATTGTGAATGTGTGATTATATGTTTATATGTGGATGACATGCTTATTTTTGGAACTACTCTTGAGGTAGTGTGTGAAACAAAATCTTTCCTTGCCTCAAAATTTGATATGAAAGATATGGGGGAGGCAAGTGTGATTTGGGGGTAAAGATCATAAGGAAAGGTGATAGCATAATGCTAACACAAGAACACTATGTTGAGAAACTTCTTACGAAGTATGGACATTCCAATGTCACTCCTGTGAGTACTCCTTATGATGCTAATACCTAGTTAAAGAAAAATAAAGGGGAGCCTGTAGCTCAACGTGAGTATGCACAGACAATTGGGAGTTTGTTGCATTTGATGAATTTCACTCGACCAGACATAGCATATGCTGTGTGCAGGTTGAGTAGATATACACATAATCCCAACCGAGAACATTGGTTTGCAATAGACAGACTAATGAAATGAAATATTTGAGAGGAACCATGAGCTATGGTATCCTGTATAGTGGATTTCCCGCTGTATTAGAGGGATACAGTGATGCAAATTGGATCTCAGATTCTGATGAGATCAAATCCACTAGTGGATATGTATTCACCCTTGCTGGTGGTGCAATATCATGGAAATCAGCCAAACAAACGATCATCGCGAGATCAACTATGGAGTCGGAGTTTATAGCTCTAGAGTTGGCTGGTAGTGAAGCTGAGTGGCTAAGAAACTTCTTGGCAAATATTCCATTGGGAATAAAACCAACACCTTCTGTGTCTATGCATTGTGATTGCCAAGCGGCAATAGTCATTGCTAAGAATAGAGCTCATAATGGTAAAAATAGACACATTCGATTGAGGCATAATGTGATTAAGCAGCTGCAGAAAGATGGAATTATTTCCATCGATTATGTGAAGTCAGAAGTGAATTTGGCCGATCCTCTGACTAAGCCTCTGAGTAAAAAATTAATTGACAGTGATGGGAACCCAACCTTTGTGATTGGAGATCCCATGAAGAAGGTTCATATGGGTAATAACAAGTCACTTGTTAATTCTGTTAACACAAATTGATTGTCCTTCCTATGGTGTGGATGTGTTATACTGCATTGATTGAGAGGATGAGTTTTGAACTCTTAATGATTTCATATCCCTTATGGGTGATGTGTTGATTGCGGATACATTTGATGAAATCACCTATATAAATGTGGAGTGGGGCCGCTCCTATGAGATTGTGGCATAATCTCTAGAGCAATCATTAACATCCAGGCACGCGCATGGCCAAAACGCGCAAAACCGCGTTAACAGCAAGAATTGTGGGGGTATAATATGATAAATAAATTCCCTACCTTGCAAAAGAGTTAATGGTTCATAGAAGTTTTAAACTTCACCATTATCTCTGTAAGGATAAAGTTTATGTATCTAGGTCTGGTTCATAGTCCAAAAGACACCATATTCGAAAAGTTACATTCCATATATATTAACTAGGAATTCCAACTATCAACCTTTATAATATGTGGGAGATTGTTGTAAAATATTTATTATAAAGGTTGCAATTGTGCAACGGCATGATCGGCATGACTATTTTCCTTTAATGCCATGATTTGTGCAACCGCATTTTCCTTCAATGCCATGATCCTCTCCCACTAACGTTCATGGTTAATTGCAATTGATTTTTTGCAACAGCCATGAACGGATATATTCCCTAATTACTATTCTTAATTGCTTTAAATCTCTACCATAATGGTATAGATCTTTTCCCTTCCTATAAATACCACATTTTTCAACCAAATCAAAAGACAACATTTTGAGAAATACATCATAAGAAAGATTGAGAGTTTTTTCCTAGTTACTATTATTCTTGCTGTTCTGGTTCCCGATTTTCAAATCGAAAGAGATCGTTTTATCTTGGGGGAAATAAATTCCTTAGGACAGCATTCCTTGCGACTCGATCTTTGCGTATCTAACACTGTTTTGCAGGTTTTTTCCAACAGTTTCATGAATGTCCGGAAAGGGCAATAGTAGGTATACTCGGAGAAGCATTCCAGCTACTTCGACCTGGCGGCACCCTTGCTGTGACAGATCAAGCTGTAAGCTACAACACCTAAATATTTCTGTTGTGAATGTGGTGTATTGTATCCAATAACTGACAGAGTTGCTGGCTTTCTCATGCAGCCGAACTCAAAGGTTGTGCAGGTACCGTTCTAATTATATTCCTTTATTAGCTAACATGGAGGATAAGCTCATATACTCTGTTTTTACATCAAAAGACTCTTGTGGACTCGCCTCACTATCGTTTCATATGTATCAGGAATTGTCTCCAGTTCTGTTTACATTATTTAAGAGTACCGAACCATTTTTGGATGAATACTATCAGACAGATCTAGAGGGAAGAGTGAAGGAAGCTGGCTTCGTGAATATACAATCAGTTCTTTCCGATCCAAGACACAAAACTCTTACCGCAACAGTGCCTCATTAACATTAACATTTAGTATTCCGCTTCTTACCAGCTAAAAACTTCACTAGTTTTGTCACATGTAATAATCCCCAGATGTACATGGCATAGAACTCTCAACGAGAAATTCAATTCAGGAATTTCTGCCATTAGGAGGTACATGGCATAGAACGCTCTAAGTAGTCCATTAAATTTGTCTCTTCTTGTTTGGTTTTTGCCAGAACCAGTATCGAAATTAACTAGCATGTCAAACATGATTGAGTCACCAAACAGAAAGTAGCCAAATAAGCCAATTGAGGAGTAGGTGGCAGCACAAAACTGTATTGAACTCCTGACCGTGGAAAGCATTGCAGAGGGTGTTCCAAGGTCACGAGCGATCAGATGGACTGCGCGATCGAGGTACATTACATAAGGATGTTTAATTTGTTTTAAAGCTAAGAAAGCAAGCAGGCATTAAAGTGAAATGGGAAAGCTGTGACTAAACTCACACTAAACTCACCATTAGAGTGACATGTGAAAGCCGTGATTATCACTGAAATAGCAGTGAAAAGGTTGAAGAAGGAACTTTGGTTGTCTAGCTGGGGTAACATCTTTGGATCTTCCTCTTTTCCCTCTAGTAGTGCATAGATGGCAACTATGACGAGAAAAATTACTGGGATGGGAACTGATGACATCGGTAACCTGTACATCAATGAATATGATCCTGGAAAAAAGGTAAGTCTTTTAAGTATTAGAGCTTGACTATCCTAGACCTATGGTGTAATGTAAAGTATAAACTACTTTTACTAGTTTTAGGACATGGACTCTTTTTATTTACCAAAAAAAAAAAAAATTAAAAATGATGTGCGAGAAAGGAAAATGTTAAGCCCAGCGGCCCAGACCTAGAAAGCCCAACCATGGTCCGGTCAAGTGCATATGTGCATAAAACATAGAAATATTCCCTAGAAGCTGAACGATCCTTCCTTACAAATCAAGAAACAACGACACGATGCCTGCCTACCGTGTTCACTCAATCAGGATCGTCAAAATATCCTATCGTAACAGAAATAAACCCAATCTCAGCAGTCAGATCTAACGTCCCACAGATGATCGCAGAGTCAAACTTCTGTCAAATCAAAGAAGTACTCTAATCGAACGGCAGTAGCTAATTACAGCGATTGGAGTTAAACGTGCGTCTCCTCATTGTCTTGCTGTCTTTGTGAGTTAGACATTCCTCCTACCAACACAACTTATTAATTTATTATACCAGAAATTCCAATATTGGTTTTGGTTAAATCCCCATAAGCCCCAACCTTTGTCATTGAAGATCCAAAATTTGGAGGCCATTCTTTGTAGATCATGGAGAAAGCAGAGAAGGCAACTACCAGTGATGGGCCAGAGAGTGGCGAAGCTGAAGAAGCCATAGATTTCGTTATGTTTCAAGTACCTGAGTGCTATGTTTACTTGGTAAGCTTATGTATTCATATGTGTGTTTGTGTAGTGATTAAGTTAAACTCTGTGCATAGAGGATAATATGTGTTGTGAATGTGCAAATGGGTTTTTTCGCGTTCTGGTGACAATTGATGTTTTTTGGGGTTGCTAGTTATAAAGGAAGGGTTTATGTTCCTGCCCATGTGTTATTATTTTTGTATTAGAATAGTGGAGAGAGAGATCAGTGTTCCTATTTGGATTTCAGTTATTACGGTGCATTTTTTAGTTGAGCAAATTGTGAATTGAGAAATATAGTAATGCCTAACTAAGATATTAGAACCAGTGCAAGTTGCTAATTTTATTGTTATTTTGCAGATACCACCCCGAAAAACTGCTGCTTCTTACAGGTTTTTCTTCTTGTCAAACATAATACCTGATCTAGTGATGTTGTTCACATGTTTTTTTTGTGTGCGGATGTGTGTTTTTTTCTTTTTCAAGTACTGTACAGACTCATGTTCTTCTGTGTTTGTGCTTGATTCGGTTCAGATGTTAAATTTGTACTCTTATTTAAGTTCTTATAGCCTGTGTCTGGAAGATTCGTATGCATCAATCTTTTTGCCTGTGCTAGTATGGAGGGTTATTAAGTGAACAAATAAATCATCTTTTTTTCCTCTTGTAAACTATAATAAAAGAGAAAAAGATAGAATTCATCTTTTGGATACTTGCTTCCAAAACCTACTCTTCTACCTAGAGGAAACTTAATATTTACAGTTTCCTTCCCTATCCCCGCAAGTTATAGAAGCCACTTATGCTATCTCGGTTTTGTTGCTTGGTAAAACTTTGATCACTCTTGAAACTGCAGCCAAATCAGCAAATTGAAATTATTTCTAACTTCTCATCCTGGATATTGGGATTTATATCTTTTAAGTCTATTTCAGGGCTGATGAATGGGATGTCAACAAATGGGCATGGGAGGGGATGCTTAAAGTCATCAGCAAAGGGGAAGAATGCATTATCAGACTTGAAGATAAAGCCACAGGTTATTTGGAATCTATGAAGTGCAAAATAGTATGTTGTGGGTTTATGATATACACCTTGTTGTTTCCACTATAATTCTGTTTTTATTCCACCCAGGTGAGTTATATGCACGGGCATTTTTGAGAAATGGGGAGCAACATCCTGTGGAACCTGTTATTGATAGCAGCAGGTTGAGTCAATTTCTCTAACTCGAACTTGACCCATATTATTATGCTATTGACTTGGTTAATTGTGTTGTGACATGTGCAACAACAGTCATAAAGTTAATTTGTTCAGTATGATTTATCTCTAAGGCTTTAGGTTGTCTTATTGTTATTTTTTTCCTTTTCTTTTGCAGATATTTTGTTCTCCGAATTGAGGAATACATTGGTGAGCTACAGTTGCCGCATCTTGATTGTTTTATATGCAAGTTTTTTATTTTTGTCCACAATATGTAAGTAAAAATTATGTTTCTATTTTTAGTATAATGGCCGTGACTTCTTGGTCACTGGGAAAACCCCATGGCTGTATAGTATAAGGCCATATCTCTCTTCCTAAAGTTACTGGTTTTCTTCTCTCATATATGCTTTTGAATTCCAATAAATCTACAAGAAAATTTAGCAGCTTTCTGTGTATACACACATGAAAAGTTCAAAATAGATTGTTGTCTTTATATAATTGGAACTTCTTGTGGACTTTCTTTACGATGCTGGAGAAACTTTTGCTCTTTGATATATTAATTAAATTGCTGTAATTTTTTTTAAAAAGAACTTTGCTCCGGATCTCTCGCACATTAACCACTTCCTGCATCAACTTTTGGACCTGCTTTGGAAATTATAATTCCTTTTTTTCCCTTTTTGTGGTGGGACTTCTCTTTCTTGATTTTTTTGGAATGTATGACATCTGTATCCAAATCTCTTTATGCTCATTTAGTTATTTCAACAATGTTTCTTAAAATTTAGAAGTGTTGCAGATGGTCGCATTAGGCATGCTTTTATTGGCATTGGATTTCGAGAAAGAACAGAAGCTTATGATTTCCAAGCAGCCCTCCACGATCACTTGAAGTATGTCCCGGCTGATGCATGCTTTATGTACTTTGAAAGTAGTAGAGATGAAGTGTTTCTAAAATTGTTTTTTAACTGTTGTCTAACGTTTCTTTCAAAGCTATTTGGACAAGAAAAAAACTGCAGAAGAGATGGAACAGCATTTTCAGAAAACTTCCGCAGTTGATTACAGTTTGAAAGAAGGGGAGACCATTGTTCTCCAATTAAAGAACGTATGCTTGTTTGCTTCACCACTCCCAACTCTGTAGATAAACTAATGCTTTTTATTTACTTGCTATCTGAATTATAATGCTACCTGCTTGATGCCTACAGAAACAGTCAGGTCGCAGTGTCAAGTCCAGGTTTTTTGAGATGGGTTTAAACAATCTATCATTGGAGGAGAAACGTGACAGGAAAGAACCCATGCTTAGTATTAGACCACCTCCACCTCCCCCAGCACCTCTCTCACCTTCTACAACTGTACAGAGTTCTCCATCAGCCTTGCCCCCCAAAATTGTTCTTGCTGGAGCTTCCATAGAGAAATCCCCTGACACGAACAAGGAAGGCACAGCACAACAACATTCTCCTGAAAATGAAAGCGCTCAGGAAATACAAGACGACGATTTTGGTGATTTTCAAGCAGCGGGGTAATATGCACATGTTTTTAGTCCAAATGCTTCATTTTCGTTTCTTCTTTTTTGGCAGGAGTAGGATTTGTATAGATCAGGTAAAGATACATCTACATAGATTTCCAACCTGTGGTTTGTGAAATAGCTAGCCTAGTGTATAAACATTACACGAGGTGGTGGTGTGTTTGACCTTGGGCAGAAGAAGCATACTCCTGCGTCCTGAGAGTGTTTTGGATTCTTTTATTTTTCTCTTGCAAGCGTGGCCTTCTTGTTCATTGTAAGAAGTTATACAAAATTGAGCATCATGATGATAGAAAGTTACTTCAGTTTTGATGTCTTCCAGCTTCAAATTGCTAACTTCATAGTTTAGTGGCTCCTGCTGTTTGGTATTTGGTAGTAAAATTCTGACTTCTAAGCCTTTCTACTTGATGCCTGATGGCTATCATGATGAGCATATAGCTTATTGATTCATAAGCAATGATTCGGGTTCAAAGTTTTATCTTCGACTATCTGGGAAAAAATGCAATTATTACACAAATCCAAGAAACATGATCCTAAAAATATTGAAAAGTTTTTAGTTCAGCACGGGATGAAAGAAAGAAAAAAGAAAAGAGAGTAAGCAAATCCATTGGGATGGGGATTTGACATGGAGACATGGAAACACCAATGTACTATCCAGTCTTTATCATGCCATCATAGTACACACATCAACCAACTAAAACAGTACTTCTTTTATCCAAAAAGTAATAATTTTGCACATATGATAAATAAATTCCTGATTATCCTACTCCTTCCGGTCTCGAAACAATGTCGTTTTAGCTTTTGCTTTTACTGTTTCGGCAAGTATTTTAAAACGGCCGGTAGACTCACTATTTGAGACAATTTTGCCCCTAATTTTTTCTGAGAAGTAGGTTAAGGATTAACGTACGTTCACAAAAAAATTCGGATTTTTTTGGGGTCAAATAGTACCTCATCCAGCCTCCTCAATATACGTTTCCTACTGAATATTGGGATGCGAGGAAAACATTCTTTTGAGACTGGAGGGAGTACTTTTTTTTCTATTTTTTTTCCTCCCTCATGTTTAAATGATAATGTCTTAGTTTTTTTCGTTGGTGATCTACCTAACTAGAACGTGTCTGTGCATAAAAACGAGTGTTTGTCATTTAGATAAAATTTAATAATGTCATAATTTTTTTTAAAAGTAATTAAGAACCTCCTTTCACTTTCTTTCAAAATTATTTCTCAATTATATCCATCTTTAATTTACATCAATTTTTCAGCACCCATCGTGTTTTTTTTATCGAAAATGTGCATTTATTTTTGGGTTCGCATAAATCAGGTTCAGAAAGAAATTCTTTTTGAAGGAAATTCATTTTACTTACCGTCCAAAAAAACAGAAACACCAGCTTCTTCTGGGTACGCTATTTCTTTCCTTGCTCTTAATAACCAGCACAGAATCTTCCTACTTTCCATCTTCCATCTGCAGAACCTGCAAAAAGGTTTTGCTTTTTGATCGTCAGCTCACTTTCTCTTATGTCTTCTTTACTTATCTTTCATCATACCTTGCCTTTGGTAGCCTTTTGTTCTTGATCAACTTCTTATGTGGTTGTAAATTTTAGTATTTTGGTCTTTTACATCCTCTTTTATGGAGTTAGGTGTAGCCATGGAAAGTTCTTTCTAATTTTTGTTAATTTTTTGTGGTTAAGTGAAATTTAATCACAACCTGGAACTTGTTCATCGAAAAGCTTTTTGAGCTGTCTTCTTAATTGTGTTTGGTATGTTGCTTAATTGGGTTTTCGTGATTTTTTAAATTTTAGCGAAGTTGGTGTAGGTGTGTGTAGTTCTTGGGATTATTGTATTTAGTGGGTGCTCAAAAGGTGTTATCATCCTTTCTTGAAATCAAATGTGGTTGTAATTGATGTAATTCTGTGAGTTATAATTAAAAAGGACCCAATTTTTCTCACCTAACTTCACCCAGGACTTTTCCTTGTATATGACGATTGAGAATAAAAGAGCACAGGCACCATTTCATTCTCATTTTAAAGTTATTTACTCTGCGGTTGTAGTGAAACGAAGTTTATTTGATGCTTCTGGACTAGAATTTCATTATTTTGTTTTTCATTTGATTTCGAGAGAATATGATTCTGCCGAGATCATTGTGCAATATCATTTGTTTTCATCCTGAACTGAACTATAATCTTAATTCCTTCAGGGAAAGGAAGCATCAATGAAAGTATCGTCGCCATATCATTAAGACATTGTTTCTAGTAGAAAAATTGCAGGCAACCTGTTCCTCCGAGATTACTCTTTTTAGATGGATATGAAGGGGATAACTTGGGTTGGTAATGTTTTTGACAAGTTCGAAGCTATGTGCTTGGAGGTGGAAGAAATTATGTATGAGGTATGTCCTTTTGCTGCTGTTTCTTTTGGCTGTTATACTTGACCTCCATCAGTGGGTCTGCTTACTCATGGGCTTGCAAGTTCATTTCCATGTGCCACTATTAATGTGAATTATAAATTCTGCAAGCCTTAGCTCTCCTCATGATATTATGTTTTTATATGCTCTAACTCTCTTCAATCTCCATGGATTTGAATTCCAGATGAATTGTTTGATGTTATATGTCTCTGCTTATTGTCACTGTCCAGTTGAATTGGGCACTTAGGTTTTTGAGTTACTGAGAATGGACAAGTCTTGCTTCTTGATAACACACATTATTCTTTGATTCTTTGGGACAGGACACAATTAAGTATGTTGAAAATCAGGTGTTTACAGTTGGTGATGGTATGAAGAAGTTCTATTCAGATGTCATCCAAGATTTGCTCCCCCCGTCTTCAGTGTATCCTGTAAAGGAGCAAGTCTCTGATGCACTAGTAGAACCAAATACTGATATTGGTGTCCATATGAAGGCAAAAGTAGGATTTAGGAAAAAGCATGGAGAGGTTGATAATACAGAGAAGTTGTCTGAGAATCAAAAGGGGATTATTGATCATAATCCAGATCATCGACCTGCTTCCCGTGAACTTTGTCACATGGATAATCCCTTGCCATTGGCTCCAGCTCGTTGTAGTAAGAGAAGACTGTCTAAGAAATCAAATGTGGATACTACTAGTGGAGTTTGTCATGCAGATTATTTACTCCCTATATTTCTAGGTGATTCCGGCAGAGTAGCCCCTAGAGGATGTAATAAAGGAAGTCTATATAACAAATCCAATCTGGACACCAGTAAAAGCTGTAGAAGGGTGAAACAATTTCCAAGTGAGCCATCAGGACCTTTGACCTCTGAGGAACATGAGAACAGACCAGCTTCAAGATGTGAAAGTTCAAATGATAATCATCAAGCATCTTCTGATCAGAAAGCTACAGTTGCAACTGCAAGGGCTGTTGAAGTTGCAGTGTGTGCCTCCATAGAAGAAAATAGAAATGAGATGAATAATGAGGACATTCCTGATTTTTCTATCAGCAAAACACCTAGTGTTGTGATTAATTTTGCTGAATTTAATAGGAGTAACAAAATGGATATGAAAGTTTCCTCTCACGGCAGCTTATTGCAAGAATCAAATGGTGATTCCTGTTTTTGCTTATTGTCAATTGCTTTTTGCCTCATGTTGGTTTACTCTTTTGAATTATAATTTGGAAGCTGCAGATGTCTGTTTGAACAATAAGATGGTTTCTCTGGTGGATTCTGGTTCAAATCGAAGTACTCAGAGTATCAAATTCATTGATGAGGGGTACTTAGGTATGTAATGTACTATCTTGTCTCTGCATCTTTAGGACCATCTTGTCATATTTTCTTCATTTCACAAGTTGCATGTAAAAGGCTTGGGAGGGTCTGATTGCCCCCTTATGTCTCCCACTTTGCGATGTTCTTAAGTTAGCTGCTCATTCATTTATGGATCCTTGCACACTCCAGTCTATGAAAAAAACAGTATACTTCAATCATGACTCGAATCATGTATACGAAGTACTTCACCAAGGTTGAATATCAATCTCGTTATTGTAGTGGAGGATTTATTATCCATTTTTATAGACGATCATGTCCTGGACTTTCTTAAGTAACATTTATGAATCCAACTTTAGAAAATTGTACAACTATTAATTTATTAATGTAATTTTTTTCTTCTCAATTTGATGATTGCAACTGCATGCTTGTGTGCGTATCAATTTTTTTTTTCCTGTTTTCTTTATCTGCTGTGGAAGGTGTTCTAGTGGCTTGACTGCTCTTTCGGGTTTATGGCTTGCCAATTTAAGATTGTCTTGAAGTAGAAAAGCAATGCATTTGAAGCAATTTATTCTTCACAACCAGTTCATTTAGGTCTGTGGTTTCTTGAATGGATTTAAGAGGTGGAATCTGGTCTTGAGTTGGGATGTCCATGGACTGGCCTTTGGCTTCCTCCTCTACCTGTTCAGGCATTGCGCCTGATTATGAGTAGGATTTATGCCCTCATTCTGCTGTGCTCTGTTTATCTACTATTTGTGTGGTTTTGGGCAGTGGCCATGTGATTGTAATGTGGTTTTGGTCTGTTTATCTAATATTTCATATTGTTCATATATTTATGTACCTTTTAATGGTATACATTTTCAGGGTCAGATGATCATGGCACAGATGTCAGCGAGGGTGATATTGCCTGTGGACTGGAAATGGAAAACATGCAACAAGTTGAAGAAACAAGGCTTGAGGAAACCTGCATCATGGTGAATGTTGACGAATTTCATTTCGTTCCTCATAGTGAAGGCAAAAGCAAGCCTTACAAGGTCTGCTCCGCCCGTTCCTCAATTTACATTGTTAACAATATTCAATTCCTCTTCTTTTCTTAGTTATTTCCTTCTTCAACTCTCTTTTCCAGAATATCCGTGATGTTTTTTCTTCGAGAAAAAGGTCAATGAGGAAGAAAGAGTATGAGCAGCTTGCAGAATGGTGTAGCAGTGGCGCAAAAGTTGGTGAAGGAGTGCATATGAGTAGCTTGATGCTGAGTACTCCAACCGGAAAGGGACCCTCAAGCCACGATTTATGCGAATCTGAGTGGGAGCTTCTTTAGATTTTAGTACTACTTAAAATTTGTGTATGTATCAGCCATTTGACTGCTTCTTCATTCTTCCCTCGTAGACGAGGCCAGTTAAGAAGCTGTCGCTGACGTTATTAATGGCATCTCATCCCGTTCCCCTAGCTAAGTTAGTAAACGAAGCAAATTTAACAGGATTTTACCCTATTTTATTTTATTTATGAAGTTGCCCGGGTGAACGGGAACACATACTCTAGCTGTTGAGGAAGTGGAAATGTCTTTTCAGCTATTTAATACTAAAGATGCATATAAAAGCTTGTTCCATGTATCAGGCACTCCTGGCAAGCACCAGTGGCTGCAATCAGGTTGGAGTCCTTGATTTTGCTTCAGTTGCTGTTGCGTACTTGTCAATAGCTTGTCCTGCATTCTTGCATAGATGGATGAGTATCGCTCCGATGCCCTGATAGGTCGGTGATGTTCAAGTACTGCACTTTTGTCCTCATGTCTCGTATTGTTTAATCAACAACTTCCACCAATGGCTTGTGATATCCATACACAACTGGTTTATCCGTCAAAGGTTTTGTGCTGTTGTAACAGTTGTGGTGCGGAGAAGTATGAGCTCTTTTCTGCAGGTTCCTCTCCAAACAGTAATCAAAGTACATGTGACACTACACCTGACAATAACCAAGCCACCTGTAATCCATCTTACACTACACCCATCAAATGATTACTCGGTCTCAAGATGGGATTACCAAACCAAATACTCGCTATGCTAATATGCATATTGCAATTCCAAAAGAACCTAAGTCTGTGAAACTTGCACTGAAGCATCGTGGTTGGACAATGGCCATGCATGAAGAAATCATGACATTGAAGGAAAACCAAACATGGGAACTCGTGCTTCGTGATTCCCAAATGAACATTGTAGTTTGTAAATGGGTGTTCAAGATAAAGTTAAATTCTGATGGCAGCTTAGAACATCTTAAAGCACGCATAGTGGCCAAAGGATTTCATTAGGTTGAAGGGTTAGATTTATTAGAAACATTCTCCCCTGTTGTCAAATCAGGAAGTATTCGGCTTATTATTGCAATTGCAACTATACGTGGTTGGATCATTCGTCAATTTGATGTTAAACATGCCTTTCTCCAGGTTTCTCAGACACCCTCTTTCCCGCTCATGTTTGTTGTCTAAAGCGTGCTCTATATGGGCTTAAGCAAGCTTCACGAGCATGGTTTGATCGATTAAGCACCTTTCTGCTTAACTTGGGTTTCTTTTGCAGCATTGCTGATCCATCTCTTTTTATTTGTCACTCACCTCGAGGCACCTTATGGTTACTAATCTATGTTGATGACATGTTGTTAACAGGAGATAATTCAGCCTTTATTGAATAGTTTCTCACACAACTAAGGCAAGAGTTTGCTATCAAAGATCTTGTCCCAAGCCATTACTTTCTTAGAATTTAAGCTCATCAAACATCTACTGGTCTCTTCCTTTGTCAAACCAAGTATGCTAAAGACCTTCTTGACCGTGCTGATATGACTGGATGCAAGCCTATTTCCACTCCAATAGCAATAAAAGGCCGCCACACATCAACAAGTGTAGCCGCATTCTCTGATTTGATTCTTTATAGAAGTATAGTTGGAGGACTTCAATACCTTACTCTCACAAGGCCAGATATATCCTTTGCTGTCAACTTTGCTCCCAATTTATGCACGCGCCAAGGGTGCACCAGTTCCATGTAGTAAAATGGATCCTCCGCTATATCAATGACACTCTCGACTATGGTTTGAACTTTACTAATTATAGCACATTCGATCTATATGCTTTTTCACATGCTGATTGGGCTGGTTGTCCCCTCACACGATGATCAACAATAGGCTACTATACCTTTCTTGGTGGTAATTGTCTCTTAGTGTGCAAAAAAACAGCCAACTGTATCTCGTTCAAGTGCAGAAGCTGAATACAAATCTATGGCTTCCACCGTTGCTGAAATTACTTGGTTAACATATCTTTTTAGTGATCTCGGTATACAACTCTCTAAACCGCCTCTATTGCATTGTGACAATTTAAGTGCGCTTCATATGACTGTGAATCCTATGTTCCATGGTCGTACAAAATACATTGAGTTGGACTACCAAAAAAATGTTAGACTTTTAGTATATAATAAATCTGGTGTTGACTATTAAGAATCGATTTTTGATTATATATCCCAAATTTTACCATTTAGGCATTTCGATCATTTTTACTGTACTTTTTCTTAAGACAATGAGATAAATAGAAATGTAGTTGGCATTTTTTTATATTAATTCTTAAATGGTCACTTTGACTTCCTTGATAATTATATTTGTTCGAAATAAAATTTACCTTGAATTAATTGGTAAGATATCATGTGAAATCATGACTTCCTTCTTCGGGCTATATAAGATGTTACGCCAAAATTTATAATCTGTATTATATTAAAAGGACGAAGGATTTTATTTTCTAAAGTTTATTATATCTTTAATCTTATGATATTGCAATAATAATTAATAATATAATTAATTAAAAATATAAAAAAAATTGTAGGGATATTCTATTGCATTTTTCGTGTTTGATGTTTGCACGCTATCGATGTCATGTAAGAATCATGAATCATGATCCTTAATGGATTCTAATAGATTAGTCAAATAATTATTAATACATTATAGATAAGTTATTTTACTTTTGTGGATGTACGTAATACTAATTATTTGTTATATTATACTCCTTCCGTTTTTATTTACGTGACGTTTTAGTCCAAATTGGCTGTTTTTTTTATTTGACGCCCTTTGGCAATTGTGCCCGTTACTTGACGTTTTGACAAAAAAGCCCTCGGACGACGAGTCGTTTCCCGGCTGAACAACGCGTCACACAGGGCAAGAAAGGGAAACCAAAAAATTGAAGGACTAAATTTGAAATTTGATGGCTGACACGGAACAGAACGTGTTAGAAAAATTTGGCCCTTTTATCTTTCCTCCGGACAATAAAACAAGTTTGGACAACATTATCATGAAGGTGGCCATAGATTCGTGCCGGAAATGACGAGACGAGCAGAACGCAGGTGGTGGCGGACGGAACGGCAGCCGGACGCGCCGGCGCGTGGAAGCGCGTGGCCGGAGCGTCGACGGCTTCGGCCGCTTTTTGCGGCGCGTGGAGCGGCAGAATGGTACCGTTCCACCTGGGTTTTGCTCGTCTCGTCCTTGCGCTCCTTTCTGTGCCGACGGTGAGAACGGGAAACGTGGCCAAAGGGAGTATTTTTCCGGACAGAGGGAGAAAGAAAGAAAGGAGAGAAAAGAAAGAAAGAAAAGAGAGAGAGAAGGAAGGAGAATGTACCAGCGGCCGACACGTGGCGTTTCCCTTAAACTTCGTGATTCATTGGTCAGCGTCAAATAAATAAAAACGGAGGGAGTACGTATTACAACAATTTTGATATGGATTTTTATTTTTCCTTTTATAAAAGAAAAGCAATCAATAATTTCCGGATAAAAATTAATGTAATTTTCATGATATTTAAGGATTTATATATTTTCGATGTTTAGAAATGCAATATCAATATATTTTCACCATCTGATAGCGTCTGCACGTTCTCTTAGAAAGTAAAATAAAAAAGAAGGTATTCTTTCTCAATATTTAGGGCTTTGTGTATTTTCTATGCCAACGGCAGTTAACCGACCCTGAACCGTTCCATCCGCCAACATGCGGTTCCAACTTAATTACCGATTGTCATGAATTGACCCTTTAATTTATACTAGATCGGTGTCAGTTTAAGTTCAAATTTGACCCGAATCGACTCGTGTACACCACTGAAACACGTACATAACATGTGCCTATTAAACTAGTGTGATTAATAGAGCTTACAACATAAAAATTATTTCAAATACACGATACGAGATGGAAAAAAAATAAAGAACATCAATAGAAATAAGAATAGTAAAATGCTTTAACATTGTTGCCTTAGGAGAGGAATTTGGTTATGTTGGGACGTGATTTGCACATAATCTGCAGAGGCGTAGCAAGGTGCATGGACGTGACCACTGTTTCAGTCATATCAATATTTTCTCCATTGACTTTGTCCCACTCAAAGCATTGGAGCAACGAAGCTAAGGTTAAGGCAATAATTCTGTTTGCTAAGCCGTCTCCTGGACAAGCTCTCCTGCCCATCCCAAATGGAATCACTTTTGATGCCTCGTTCTTATTGTCCATGAACCTTTCTGGCATGAAACTTAAGGGGTCCTCCCACAACTCGGGATCGCGGTGGATAGCCCATTGGTTCACCATTAGCATCGTGTCACGTGGCACATGATATCCTCCAATAGTAAGATCCTTTGATGAAATGTGTGGTGCTAGGATTGGAGCTACAGGAGTCAATCGGAAGTTTTCGGTGATGATGCATTGAAGGTATGGCAAGTTTGCGACATCAGGCTCATCGACCAATCTGTCTTCACCAATTTGAGCGTCCACTTCCAATTTAGCCTTCTTTAGTACTTGTGGGTTGTTGAGGAGGTTGGCGAATATCCATTCTAGAGTCATCGAAGATGTGTTTGTACCTGCCTGAAGCATCATCTGTGACACCATGAAGATTAAATAATTATTTTCAGGTCTGAACATTAAGCATCGCAAAAAATTCGTTGAACTAAAATTCATTGTTCATCATTCATTATAGGTAAGCTAACCCTATTGATAATGTTATTAATTAATTTTGAGAATAAGATCGATATACTTACCACAATAAGGCCTTTGATGATCTCATCAGTATAGTAATCAGGTTCCGATTCCTGAAGATTGAGCAAGTGGTTAATCATGGTGTTTTTGCCCCTGTTGGCTTTGGCATCCTCGATCAACTGCTGGAAGAAAGAATCCATCCTCTTCCTCAGCCCCTCCAATCTCTTTTCATGCCCGCCAAAATCTGCCCACCAGAGCATTGGGATCAGATCCGCCGGAACCAGCACTGTCGCTGAGTCCTGGATCCCATCCATGATCTCCCTGAATAACTTAGCCTCTTCAACTCCGTTCACATCCTCTCCGTAGTACCTTTTCCCGGCCACCATCCTCAGTATGTTGTTAAAAGTAAGATCTCTGAGCATGGTCCTTAGCTCCACTTTGGCGAACTCTCCACCGGACTGATGGTGGAGCCTCCGCATGAGGATCTTGACCTCGTCTCGCCTCACATCGAGGAAAGAGTTGATACGAGTTGAGGACAAGATGTCTATCGCGCTCAGCTTACGGAGGTTGCGCCAGTGGTCTCCGTAGCTGGATGAGCCAATAGCAGTGTTGTTGTAGTAGATGTATTTGCCGAAGACTGAGGTGGGGCGGTTAGCGAAAGTGATGTCGTGTGTGGTGAAGCATTCTTTTGCAATGTCTGCAGATGTGACGAGGAGGACGCGTCTCGATCCGAACCGGAGAGAGACCATAGGGCCGTACTGCTGCGCGAATTTGTAGAAGCAGCGGTTGATGGGCCGCCTCATGAGGTGGAGGTGGCCGATGATCGGCAGACCCCGTGGTCCAGGCGGGAGTTTCTTTCCTTTTGGGGCTATGAATTTCAGTAGAACAAGGAGAAAAAGGAGGAAGATGGCACCGTAAAAAATCATGTTGTCTTCCATGGCTGTATGGCTAATTAATGGGTTGCTTCGACCTAATATATAGTGGTGGGTTCTGCTAACCATCGGTATTTTATTTGTTGTTCCAATGCTGCGGCGTTGTAGTATTTAGACTTTACTGTAAAGATCTGCCCATATATCATCATTTGACTATATCATTGCGCGAGTATGGACGGTTATAGGTAAATACTTAACTCATACCCAAAACTAAATATTTATTATAACCCACCTATAACCTAGGAGTAGAACATCATTGCACCAATGACCGACTGATCGAGATGCAACCGGAGACAGACCTTTGCTAGGATCTTTCCTTACTGCTTTAAAACTCTTACATTCTGTTTTAGTTTATTTAATTTATAGATTAATCAAACAACTCTTTCAAACTCCCATTTGGTTACTTATTTTTTTTGTTTTTTGAATCAACTGATAGAAATTTATTATGCCATAGGGAAAATGACATCAAGGAAAAGAATATACAGCCAGCAGAAACAGCAGAGGCAATATGCCTTGGCTGGAAATGCTCAGCGAAAACGAACCCATATACTAATTCTTGACAGCAAAGAAAGGAAAAAGCAACCAGCAGAAGCAGCAGAGGAAAACCTTAGCTGAAACTGCTCAGCAACACAAAAACGAAAATGAACACGAGCCCAGATTACCCCACAGACACGATACACACACTGCCCACTGACATCTGCTCAACCCCACCGGTACAGCCAGTCTGCTGTCTCCGTAATTCTGGGCCCCCAAGCAGTCAGCCAAGTCGACGATTGGGCCATCTGGAGCGGGGAGTAAGGAAAAGATCTGTCATGAGCATGAGCCCATTGACTAAGAATGCCGAAGATGGAGTGGAATAACTGCTGACCACTGTAAGTGTGTTGCTGGAAGATCATCCTGTTACGATATTTCCAAATCCCCCACAAAATAGCACACTTGAGCATCGACCATATTTGGTGTATCTGTCTATGCTGACCAGTACACAGGTTACTCCAACTTTGCCACAGGGTAGTTATGTCGCGTGGAAAGGCCCAGGTAAATCCTGCCCAAGAAGCTACCTCACTCCATAATTGTTCTGTCTTTGAACAATGAAGAAAAATGTGGTTTACCGTCTCTCCCGGTTGAGAACAAAATATGCAGACGTTCTCCTCAGCCGTCACCACCTTTCTTTTCTGAAGGAAATCCCTAGTAGCTATTCGGTCTTGGAGCGCCAACCAGGAGAAAAATTCCACACGGAGGGGGATTAGTCCCTGCCAACACGACTCTAAGACATCATTTTTAAGATGACCGAATCTTGTGTTATACAAACCTGTACAGCAAGATTTAATGGAAAACTTGGTGGAGCTGTCAAGATCCCATTTCATTTCTCTGGTTGTGCTATATCGTTTTGGAGCTTGTAAGGATAACGTCATATTCCGTAGCTCATCAACCTCCCACTCAAACAACTCTCTACGCCATGTAAAATTCCAACACCAGTCAGACTCTTGCCAACTTCCATAATCCGTATTGTAACCCATTTGGTTACTTATTTGATTTGGTATTCCTAGTTATACTCTGAAGCGAGCGTCTACCCTTAGTCCCTGTGTCCAACCCTATTAGCACTATACGCAAAGGAGTGGATGGGTTCATTAAACCACCGAGGCAAGATTGATCTCCTGCAAGCTGCTATTGCAAATGAGGTTGCACATAGAGCAATAACAACATAATGCATTTACTTAATAAATTTCAATACAATGTTTTAAAATATACTTTACATTAAACTATTACCATAATATTTTACCTACCATTTTTGACCTAAACGATCAGGCAGACATCAGGATGAGGAGGAGTGAAAGCCTCACGAATGGGGATATAATCAGGATCATGCTAAAGCTCCTCGGTTGAAGGTGGCACCAACCAATCACGATAGAGTGCGTTGACAAGGGCGGTGCTCATGGCTCACACCCGTAACATGATCGTAGTCAGCCATGTCATCAAGATGTTGAGTCTGAACATACTAGCTTTGATGATGTGACGGCCGCACAGATGACTCTCTACCAACTCTCGATCCATGTGAAGATTGAAAATGTGCTCGAGGATGTGGAGACTATACATCAGCAGCCTTAAGCGGCCAACAACCTCCGAATAGTCCTGAAGGGCGCCGTGACGTGCCTCTATCATTTGCCTTATCTCTACAACCCCCTCTACTGCCTCTACCACCCTTTCACTGCCTGTATGACTAGTACCGCGTGATCTCTCAGCGAAATGCTCACGATCTTGATCACTCATCTGTTCACAAATTTTATTGAGCTTTTTAGCCCCCTGTACTAACCGTGCAAACAGAAACGTCCCCTGACCTTCAAAACGCGCATTTCACCTCTCCTGAACTACTATTTTCTTGCAAATTCCCCCTTTCATTAAATTTTAGTCGTTAAATCTAACGAGAACTTCTTGTTTGACCTACTATTGCATGTTACATCATTTTTTTGTCCTAAAAAAATTTACTTTTAAAAAATATAAATAGAAAAAAAAACCTCTTTTCATTAAAAAAAAATCAAATTCGACTTGATTATTCCTCCTAAATAAATCAATCCTTTGATCAAATTCATAATTAAGCAAAATTCATTTCCCTCTTCTCATTTATCTGAAATCCACCCAACAAAATTCAAAAAGATAGGTGAGTAGGGGAAAATACTTTTTTTTTCTTTTTCATTTATCTGAAATTCACCCAGAAAAATAAGAACAAAGACACTGTATATACAACTTCAAAATCATGTTTTCACAAATTAATTACTACTTTTTGCAAGCCACAAACTCAAATCTCGATTACAACACCGCCACTACGTATGCTAAACCCCAAGTAAGCTATAACCACACAAAAAACCACAATTAAAACCAGTATCAAGTAATCGAGCCACGGAGGTCCGGTTCGAGAAGGAGGAGGGATCTGAACACGAGAAATTGGGCGGAGGGGCAATGGTGAGAAGTGGGAAGAAGGAAGAGATGGAGGATTTGATAGATCCATGTAGGGTTAAATTCTAGGAGGTTACTAAGTGATTGAAGAAGATGGTGAAGTTAGGGATTCTTTTTGAGAAAGATAGGTGAGTAGGGGATGATGCGAGGGAGAGGCATGACGGAGATGCGTTCCGTTGGTGGCTTTGATCATGTCAGTAGTGGTGGAGGTGTTATTGGCAGCCAAACCCAAGTCACTGTGCAAGGGAGAGGCACGGCGGATTTGGATTCACTATGTAGATTTGGATCGGAAGGTGAAGGGGATGATGCAAGGGAGATTCCATTGGTAGCTTTTATGGTGGTGGAAAGCACGGAGATCGGACGAGGAAGCAAGCAGTGGTGGAGTCGACGACGAAGATGCTTCCTAGTTTTTGCTTCCACAAAAAAGTTTAACCAGATGTATATCTGATTAATATCATATATCTGGTTTTTGCTTCTTTGAATTGAATGAATGTAATGCATAATCTTTATATCAATATTTAATAATTGGTTTTTCTTCCTGGAATTGAATGAATATAGTGCATAATTGTTTTTTTTAAATAAATTTTTTAATTAAAATAATTTAATAGGTAATTACCGGAACAACGGGTATAAAAAAAACCTAAAGCAGCAGGTAATCTAATGAAATTTTAAACGAAAATAGTAATTTGCTTGAAAATGGTAGTACAAGGGAGGTGAAATGTGCATTTTAAAAATTATGGGAGGTTTCTGCTTTTCACAGTTAGTATAGGGGTTTTTAACCTATTACCCCTATAAATATTTCTAGATTATTAAAAAATTAACACAAATAATGTAGACATATAACACTGGCTGCACTAGTACAAAAAAAAAATCTTACATCATTAACACAAAAGTCACATAATTCTTGCAACAATAACAAAAAGGTCACATGATTCCGGAAACAATAAAATAAACAAGTAGACACATTGTTTCATACAACATATTAGTTAATACTACATAATCTTCATCATCGTTGTCGTCATCCACACTACTTGAATCTATCATGTCGTCATCAGCCTCATAGTCCTCATCCTTTACATCTTCATTTTCTTCAATGTCGTTAGTCGCTATAAGATCATTAGGTTGAAGTTCTTCATATTGGCTGGAGTCGACAAGGACAGATCGAATGTCATTCCGGATAATAGACATTAGAGTAGGCGGATTAACGGATTTGGTTTGAAAAACTTCATCAACGTCATCAGATTAATGAGGCTCCGTAATTTGAATTGTACTTTGGGGAGCTATGTTGCACACTTTTAGCTATCCTTGTCTCTCCCTTGCCTTTTATGGGTATGCAACATTGATCGTCACTCAAATATACTTAAATTTATCCTGATGCCTGAATGCACAAACTAATGTGTACAAAGCAAGTCAGGGTCGAACCACAGAGATTGAAGGACTAATTTGCTAGCGAACTAGTATGACAAGGAAATATGCAACAAATCTGACCAAAGTAACAATAACAGGGGGGGTTTTATGTTGATTAATAAATTAATCAACGCAGAGTAGGGGAGCTAACAAAACAGAATTGGAAATTACTAATCTAGGGCACGGAAGTAAATCGCAATCCAGGGCAAGAAATGTAAAGTATTATCCAGAGCAAGAGATGTCAACAGATCGAATGCGGGAAAAAGAAATGAAAAGGATATTAATCAAATGAGACGAGATCTTAGCGAAAGGTGCTCCATTGGGTTGTTTTCTAGGTCGGCCAGTCATTGGTGCAGAGGTTTTCTAGACTCATGTGCAGATCTGCTATAGGGACCGCGTTTCCACACCGCATCCCCTGCTTACCTTCGTAGATAAGAGTCACCCCCCGTTTCCACATATGAGGTGACCTTGACGTTCAGCCGTCCTCCCAGCTACCTTCCTTGTCGTCAAAAGGTAGCCTTGACCGTCCGGCCTGCCACGGCTCGAAGTAGGGAGGCTAAATTCAGAACGCCCATGAAGGAGAGGTAAGACAGATCTAGGGCGCGATAGCTCAGCTTGTCAGACTCGTATCGCATACCCTAGATAACTGTTTACCCTTAGGTGAGGCCTCTCGCGCTGCCTCCCCTAGGTGCCTGCTCTAACTCCAGGGCTTCGCGTCAGTTATAACCCTGGAATATGACGTTACTCATGCAGAAATACTAAGAGATGATCAAGCTCTTAACAGTTCTAGACAAGCATGTAATGAAATCGATAAACAGTCATGTGTCACAAGAGAATATATTAAGCATGCATTAGACCTCTTAGCCAAACCCTACAACCCGTGGAACACCCTTCACCAAGAAAGGGGTATTTAGCTACTCATACTATAGTATAAACAACAAATATATATAATCATACAATGATAAAACAATAAAAGTAAAAAGGGAGTAGAGTAAACCGATAGATTAATTAATAATCAAAGAGGAAAGTTGTTTACAATGGCTGCTCTTGGAAGAGGAGAGGATTCCCAGAAATTAAGCACTGAAATTAATGTAAGAAATTATCCCCTAGAACAGCCGTCCTTACAAAACCCTAAATCTATGCTTATATAGCCTAAGCCTAGCTAGGAGACAAAAACAGCTAAGGGGAGAGGAAGGATCAATGAGGGTGTGACAGCACACGTCCTTGCAAAAGGAATATTCTGGGATTCCTGGCACGCCTGGTATCTTCTGGAAGTGCCTGGGATTCCGTGCGGATCTCAGAAGATGCTCTTTGGAAGAAGGCTCAGAACTGTCGAGGCCTTGGGACAGCGCACTGGTCTGGTTCGCGTCGAGGTCTTGACATCGCTCGATCTTCTAGGCCTTGAAACTGGAAATCCACAGAAATGCTCTCAAATCGCTCCTTTGTGGCCTTTTCCCTCCTTTGATGTTAATTTGCAAATAAAACTGAAATGAAGGTCAAATAGTAACATCGAGCCCCCGAAAGGGCTAGAAAGGAGGGTGAAACCGAGACTATTAAACATGCTATCAAACATCCCCACACTGCCCCTATGCTCGCCCTCGAGCATAAACAAAATTGGAAAACCACCTCATTCGTAAACACACGCAATCAACTCCCAATAAACATAATCGGCACGGCATCCAAAATGCTACACCCAAGCAAAACAAATCCAGACCTAGAAAAGCACTTGCATCCGGCTGATAGGATAACGACCCTACCAACCAGACTTTCCCATATCTAGCCTAATCACCAGCAGTCCTCGCATAGGCATGTATTTGCACTCATTCTCAGAATAAAACAAGTGTTTAGGCTATCACTTATGAATGCAAATAACACAACACAGGCATGGTTTGCACGTCAATCCGAGTACTGTAGAACACATGCATGGGCAATCAACAATCGGGAAAACATCGCATCAGCAAATAGAAAGAAAAGGGGTTGAAAGAGTTAGAAAGGTGGAAGAGGGGAGAAAAGAAGGAAAGAAAAGAAAGAACCAAGCAAAACCTGGTTGGATCCCTTGGCTGGGAAAAAGAGAAGTGGCGAGGCAGCTTTCATCGAGGGCACGATGTGATTCGGGGGCTAGACTGGGGTCTTCTTTCGGGGCCAGGAAAGTCTTCGAATTGAAGCTTCGGAAGCGGATGCTTTTTCTTGGACGCTCGGAGCCTTTCTCCTCTTATCTTGAGATTAAATCAAAATTTTGAAATAAATATTTTTTTTGTTTTTTTTTGTTTTTTTAGAGTAGGAGCACGAAGCAGTTACAAAACTACTTCCAGCATTGATGGTGACTTCTTTTTTGTTTCCCCATACTTGAGCGTTTCGGGGACTCAAATCGCTTGAATGATCTAGGGCTCGAAACTCTTTCGAGCTTTTGCTTTTTCTTGCCCTAGATCTCTACTTTCTGCTCCGAAGTCTTTTGCTTTTGTCCGCTTCCCCACACTTGAACTTGCCTGCGCACTTTAGGTGTCTAGCCCGCGACGTTGCCCTCAATAATTGCTACCTCACCTGCCAAGGAAAAAGATCAAGAAAAGGCGAATGGTTAGGAAAGAGTATGAAAAGAAGGGGAATGTCGGGGGCTCGAGAAGAAAAGAGAGAGATGGGAGAAGAGAAGAAAAGAAACATTGATGCGAAGTTCTCTGTCATTTCTAAGCTTTCCCATGTCCTAACAGTGACTATACCCAGGGATATCATGCAAACTTAGACTGCGCTTAGCTAAGCATTTTTCTCAAAAATAAAAGGCATGAAGTTCAAATATGCTCACGGGATCAAATTATGACTACTGGTGTCGTGGTCTAGATATAGATATAAGGGCTAGCAGGTCTAAAAATGCGTGCTCAGGCATAGGTGCTATGGATGTCATGCTTTTTCTATGCATCGAAAGTTGAAAAACATATGCCAAAAATAAGGGTTTGAAAATTTTCCTATAGTGCGGCTAAAAATAAAATCCGAAGATCATGCAATCATGCAACAAACGTAAAAATAACATGCAAACACACAGGCAAAACGCATAAATAACTCCCTCCCCACACTTAGGCAGCGCATTGTCCTCAATGCGGGGAGAGTATAAAAAGGAGTTCAAGAAATAGAAGTACAGTACAAAGCAAAAATAGTAAATTGTTCAGTGCCCCTTTTCGGGGGCTGGAGAGATGAAATTGTTCGGGGGGGGGGGGGGGGGGTGGGTCACTGTGGAGGTAAATTTCTGAGGGCAACTTCAGCCGTCAAAGCCTGAAGTTCCCGTAGGATAAGCTGGAGCAGCCTTGTTTGGGTCGGATCATAGACAATGAGAGGAGTTGGGGGCTGTCTTGGTGCTGCTGCATTCTGGCCTTGTGTTTCATGGCTTTCGCGGGCTCGAGGGATGGCATTGCAATGGGGATCTGAGAGATCTGGATAATAAAAAATGCCACCATTCTTGGTCCCGAAAACTTTCTCCGCTGCTGGGGCACAACCTGGATAAAAGCTCAACACACTGCGTGAGAGACATAAATGGCCCATGACATCCAAGGTTCTGATATCCAGATCCTTGAATGCCAAGGGCTCGGAAACGTTACTAGCAGCCAGGTCAATTTTACGCATATTCACAGCAAACAGGGAGATTAACGAACCAAAAATAGGTCCACGGCCACCATTTAAGACATGCAATACACCAGAAGCTATCCAAAAGCCTAGGTTGACCCTACGTTTGTGTTTCATGCACCATAAAAAGAAAAGTTCTTGCACAGATATCTGTCCCGAGGAACCAAATCTTGCGAAAAAGGTGAGGGCTAGATATCGGTGCAAGATACGCAAAGCAGGATCAACTATTTCATGGGCTTTACTACCCTTAGTATCATATTTAGCATCAGACTTATTGGTTAACTCACAAAAAGCAGCAGTGGCATCAAAAACAGCAGGGATAACAGTTAAAGCATTTTTATACCGAGGGGTGTTCAATTCATCCTTAGTCACAAATCCCAACCAATAATTAAATTCACCAAGAGTCAAGTGTTCCCATTTGTTAGCTAGCCTAAAGTTGATCAAACCAGGGGTAGAAGAATTCGGACCGACTTTACCCTTTGGCCTAAAGGTCCCATCTACCCAAAAAGTTGTGAAAAACTCTAGGGAAAGCTCAGCATAGGTCGGATGCTCTAGATAGAACAGGGACTCCCAACCAATGTTGGCAACATACTCCCTGACTCTCGACTCAATACCCATTTTGGCAAGAAAATTAAAATCCAGGCGCGCACATGAGCTAACGCCCTTGGAATTCAGCAAATTTAACTTGTCAAGAGAGTGCTTGTCATTAAAAACAATCCATTCATGGGGTGATGAAAGGTCAGAAGTAACCTGGTGGGAACTGGACCTGGGGAGGGATGAAGGTTTTGGGGTCTCGGCCTCGACTTCATCCTCTACTTCGGGGGCTCGATTTTTCTTTGAGCTCGAGGGCTTGCCGGTACTAGTGGATGGGAGTTTTCTCTTGGCACCTACTGGCGTTACAACTGCGGCTGGCTTCTCCGATGCGGGAGTGGCTTTTGATTTCCCTTTCTTGGCCACTGCTCTTGCCGCGGCTGCTTTCAGCTTCTTCTCCTCCTCCGCTGCTCTCTGGGCCTCGAGATCCTCCTCTTCATCACTGCCCTCTACTTCCCCACTTTCTCCTGTTCCTTCTTCCATGCCTTCTAGGTCTTCGTTCTCTTGGCCTTCACCCGGCTCTCCTTGCTCCTCCATAACCTCTGGTTCTTCGTCTGAGATTTGGATGTCCTTTAGGACCTCATCAACGGTTAGGGAATGATGGGGGGCTAGGAAACGAATTCTAACAAAAAGAGTATATAGTGGTTCCAATTCCTCAATGAATTGTACTCCACTACCTAAGAGTCCTCCTCTTAGGATTTTGAACAACGACCACTTCGTTATTTACCTTGAGTTTTTACGGGTTCAACTCAAACCTTACACCTTGGTTTTTCCGGGCTCAACCAATAAACCTTTCACCTTGGTTTTTGCGGGCTCAACCAATAAACCTTACACTTGGTTTTTACTAAGGGCTTAACCAACAAACCTTACACTTGGTTTTTGCTAAGGCTCAACCACAACCTATCACAATCAAGATTACTTGACAAGAGAAATGTTAAATGGCAACACAAAATTGGTGTACAGATAAACTATGTATGATTCAATAATAACACCAATAAATGAACAATATTACCTCAAGAAGAAAGCGATCCAAACTCGAATTGAAAGACGCAAGAATGGTTGAAAACCGATAAATGAAGCTTGCGTTATAAAACTTTGATTAAAGGAGTTTGTAAATGTGATTTGTGTATATGAAACTTGTAAAATGCTTTCTTATCTTTTATAACTCATCTTAGATGAGTATTTATAGTGTCAAATGAGTAGAGGCTCATCCATGAAGGAAGGAGCCAAAAACTAGCCGTTTGCTACAGTAACAAAAATATATCCGTTTGCTACAGTGAAAAATATAACCGTTGCTACAGTGAGTTTATCCGTTGCTACAGTAAGTCTATCCGTTGCTACGGTGGAACTATTCGTTCCCGTTGCTACAGTAGACTTCCGTTGCTACAGTGAGTTTATTCGTTGCTACAGTGAAACTCTCCGTTGCTACAGTGAAATCAAAACTCTTGACACTTTCCTTGAGGTATTATCGAACATAAATCAAGTGCTAATTAGAATCATACTTACACGTTTAAAGTCCTAATGTACACTTGATCTTCTAGCTTGCGATATCTTGATTTGTTGCCTCTTATTTGTTCCATCGCAAACTACACACATTTTAACTTCAAATTGCATTAGTATTATTAATTAGTTTGTGTGTCTAAAATCATCAAAACAAGAGTAAGTTGCCCTTGGGCTAACACTCTTGGCCTTCACCCGGCTCTCCTTGCTCCTCCATAACCTCTGGTTCTTCGTCTGAGATTTGGATGTCCTTTAGGACCTCATCAACGGTTAGGGAATGATGGGGGGCTAGGAAACGATTGACAGCCGCGTCAAGGGGGGACTGTTTGGCGGACGTAACGGGCTTTTTTGGCTTGGACTTGGCCGTGGATGAACCTGGAGGGAGCTTCACCACACGGCCGCCTCTAGTGGTCGTGGTGGTTGGGGGAACGGAGCCGGTGATCTCTATGTCATCTTCCACCGGGGTAAACTCCCTGGTCTGGTCCACGGCTGCCGGTGATAACGGCGTAGGAGAGGGGATGGGAAGTGGATGGTCAGACGGTGGTGTGACCATTTTGTACGAAGCCGAGTTGGGTGTGGCTGACTGCGACCTAGATCGGGAAGGAACTGGGCTAGAAGTGTCTACTGGTGTAGGTCCGACAGCATTTTTGCGAACTGGCCTCTTAGTTTTAGGTGACATTGATGATGGTTGAAGAGAAGACAGTGTTGGAGTAGGAGATGGTGATGGAGAGAGGATGTGGTTGCGTGTTTGGTGAGGGAGAGAGGTGAAAGTGATAGGGTTGAAAGTGAAATGAGTGAAAAATGGAAGGGGAGCGTGGGAGAGAGAGTAAAAATCACAGCTGGCAATAAATGGTGCAGCCTTTTCATTGATGAGGTCTGCGTTTTCTGCTGCTTGACAGGCAACGTGGCACCCTGGGCGTGGAGCACGATGACCCATGCGTATCCCAACTGCCCAAAAAGGATAGCAACTTTTTAAATTTCAAAATGGCAGTTGGTACATTTAAGATACGGACAAAAAGGGAGAATAAAGGTGAGTGATATCATGTTTTTATGCATGATTTTCTCTCCATTTTCTCCCCTTTTTAAGGCATGATTCTGCTAATTTACCCTTGTTTCCATTACTATTGCAGATTTAGGCCTAAAATGGGAGTTTATGCAAAAAGATGCATTTCTGGACCATTTTGTGCAGTTTTTGAGCTTCAAGACCCAGAGTCGAGGTCCCGAGTCCGAACCAGCGTTCAAGGTCCCGAATCGAATTCACCATTCGGGACCCCGAAGGGCGAAGAATGACATTTCCACGTGTCATCTCGCCAGAGCTTCCATGTGCCTCCTCTGACACTGTTCCTGCAGTCTGCACTGACGACCAAATACCTACCGCTCTGACCAGTTCAGCCTTGAGCCCAGTCCAGACCTGCCAAAGCTGGAAAAATCAGACAGCTTTATGCTTTTCCAGCTTTGTGCTTTAAGGAACATGGATCCACTTTTTTAGGCTTTCAATTAATGCATTTTGTCCCTAGTTTTAGGCTGAAGATATTTTGTGCTTAGTGCTCTACTATATAAAGGGCATCTAAGAGTAGTTTAGGATATCTTGGTTCATCCATGATCATGTAGTTTTTATTTTCTTATACTTCTCTCTAGTTTATCTCTCTAGTTCTTGTTAGCTCATCTTCAACCTTGCCGCCGGGCTTCAAACGGATTTTTAGTAACAAAGTCTTCTTCCCTTCATATATTTATTTACTTGTTATGCTTTCTTTAATTGTTATTTATTTATCTTTAAGCATGAGTAACTAAATCTTTAATTCTTAGCAAGGCTGATTCAAGGGTTGCAAGGGCAGATTCGAGGCCTTAATGTGCTTAATACATTCTTGGTGCTATATTCGACTATTCATCGGTTTAATTACATCTTTTGCATGATTTAATTTAAGGCCTGATCCGCTGGTAATTATCTTGTGTAAATGTTGCCATTTATGTGATGAATACGGAAGGAAAATTGCATGAAACAAGTAGGCATCTGTTTAGTCTTGACTGCGCTGAAGTGGTCTCGAATAGATAGGGTGGGTAGTTGATTAGAGCTAGGTCACGAGCCTGACAAACTGAGGGACTTTTAGCTCTAGATCTGTCTTTTCTTAGCTTCATGGGCGGTTTGAGTATGACCCTCCCGCATTCGTGCCTGGAGGGATGGCAAACCGTCAAGACTACCTCATATGTGGAAACGGGGGGTAGTTTCTCTTAAGAGAAAAGTAGGGGATATCCGAGGAATCTGGTCCCCATGTCATTTCTATGACGTCTTGAATAGAATACCCTTGAGCTGATGACGATCTGGTCCCGAATGCAACCCAAGAATGCCTTTGCTAAGAATCCTTCTTCAT
Organism: Viola odorata; assembly: GCA_963691705.1. NCBI lineage: Eukaryota > Viridiplantae > Streptophyta > Magnoliopsida > Malpighiales > Violaceae > Viola > Viola odorata. Next base: position 2,387,182 of record OY829539.1, read on the forward strand.
CTGATTATTTGTGGTTATTACCTTCTGTTTTATCGTTCTTGACCTGATTTACTGCTTGGTTCTTTTTTACCATTCGAGACCCCGAACGTGACATTCGGGACCCCGAACCTTGCTTTCTTAGATAAACTTGTTAGCTCCAAATCTCTCTTGACCAACTCGTTTGGTCAAGTAAAACCCCCCCTGATTGTTACTTTTTGTGTCTTTGTCCCCCGAATACATTCAAGACCTTGAATTCTGTTTTGTTTATTTTATTATTTTATTTTATAATCTGGCCTTGTCTAGTGTAAGTCTTCACCAATCTCTGTGGATCGATCCTCTTGCCACTGTCTTCAATCTATTTTGTTGCATGTGATAAGTTGTAATAATTTGTTTGATCGTGCCCTCGACAAGCGCGTTATCAAAATGGCGCCGTTGCCGGGGATTGGTGTTAAGTCTTGCCCTAGACAAGTCCAGATTTTTGTTTTATTTTATTTCTTTCTTTAAATGTCTTATTTTAATTCTTATTCTCATTCACCCTCTTTTCCTCAGCATTTTACTCCCAACCCCCCGTGCTGGAATCAAGGAAATTTCAACTATGGAGTGCAGTCGAGACCTCGATATCAATATTTTCAGCCTCCACAACCTCCTCAAGACACGGGGTTCTCTCACGGAAATCTGGCTGCATTAATTGGCATGGTTAATCAATTTAAAGAGACCTTTCGGGAGCAGAGGCGCCAAGAGTATATTGAAGAAAACTTCACATCCTTGCCCTATCATCTTGCCCTCGACGCTGCCCCAGCTCCCGAATCAAATAATATGAGGTTGATTAACATGGAAAATCAATTAAAAGAGCTAACTTTGGAAATGCAGGAGCTTAAGGAGCAGTGGCGTCAAGAGGACCTTGAAGAAGACTCCGCATGCCTCTCCCAAATTCAAGACCCCTACGCTGCCACTTCTGCTGCTCCCGAACAGATCCCAGATCCTCGGGACCCCGAAGAAGTTCCAGCTCCCGAACCAAATTTTTTAGCTCTCTTGCCCAATCAGACGTTGGATCACCCTATCACTCCTATAGAACAACATTTGCAGCACTTAGATAGTGACGACTATTTAAGTGAAGAAGAGAATCTCTCCACCACCACCCTATGGGAGTCACCATATGAGCGTCATGACCAAGATGATGAGTCTTATGGGATAGAGGACCTTTTCATGCCTATGGATGAGCTAAAATTGGAGGATTCAGGATGCTCTCCTTTGGAGTCAAGAGCCAATATGGACTACACAGACATCGAGGTCCCGAAGTTGAGCAACAGTGACGAGCTTCAAGGCCTCGAAGCAGAATCAAGGGCAGAAACCATTTTCCAGCCGGGAGAGATTGTGAATGAGGATTCAAGGGCGACTGAGGATGAGGATTTAAGTGAGATTGAGAAGGAGAAAATTGAGGACTTGAGCCTTTCATCGTGCCCTCGATCTAAAGTCGTTATGGGTGAAAGGGAGATTTTAAAATTTTTTGATTATATTGATCCTTTTCTTGAATCACCTTCCACTCATTACAATTTTTTCCTCTTAATTTTGCAGGGGCCCAAATTAATATTTGACTCATATCATGGCCGCATACAAGATGCTTTGCTTCAAGACCATCCACTCCATGCGATAATTCACATCAAACTAAGAGGATGGAAAGCATTTAGTAGAATCGGTTAAAGGAAACTTGAAGAGTCAAGGCCTTGACGTTAACTAAGGCGCTTCGTGGGAGGCAACCCACGTTTCTTTCCCTTATTTTTCGGCTTTTTCTATTTTTTTTATTTTCCTATCCATTCAAGGTCCCGAGCCCACCTGACCAGGTCCCGACACTTGTTTCCACTTCGGGACCTCGAAGAAGTTCCTGCTGTCTTTTTGTCTCCTTCTCGCATTGAGGGCAATGCGTTGCCTAAGTGTGGGGAGGGTTTTATCTACCTTATTTATTTACTTCGCTTGACTGCATGTTTCAAGGTCCCGAATTTTTACTTGACTGCATGTTTCAAGGTCTCGATTTTTTTTCGGATTTTTATTTTTAATTGCTGCCTAGTTTTTGAAAACTCCCCAATGATGGACACACACCTGACTTGTGCACATAGAATGAAAATGTTGTCTTAGTCAAGGTCCCGAATATTTCAGTCTTTGCCTGCTGCACCTTATATCTACTTCAAGACCTAGACACCAGTAGTCACGAATTAACACCTTGCGAGCATTTGAGCCTTCATGCCTATATTTATTGTTTGAGCGAATGCATGACTAGGTACTGGTTGGGTTTGCATGATATCCATGGGTGTAGACGCATTTAGACATAGGAAAGCAGCAAAAAGATTAAGTCTTCACATCAAATTGTTTTCTCTCATTTTTTCTTCTGTTCTGTTTTTTTCTCTTACCCCCGAATCCCTTCTTGACCCTCCATTCTGACCATTTGAATTTTTTCTTGATCTTTCTCTTGGCAGGTGAGCGATGTTGTTGGGTGCACTATCGAGGGCTAGACTAGGCAAACGAAGCAGCAAAGGCAAAGTGTGGGGATCCCGCAAAAATTCAAGATCCCGAATGCTGGCACTGATTCGAGACCTCAAAGCTAAAACGAAGAATTCAAGGGCAAACCAGAACGAAAAATCACTTCCCATCCACAACAAAACACAAGTGTGGGGAAGTGAAAATCAGAACATCTTGCCCCCGAAGAAAAGGTCTCATTCCTCAAGCATACCAGCTCTCTCGCCCTCTCTCGGAAAAAAACAAAAAAAAACAAAAAAAAAAAACAAAAAAAAAAAATCAGAAAATAGAATAACAGAAATATAAATAAAAGAGAGAAGAGAGCAAGACCAAGCCTTGAAAGCCAAGAAGAGGAAAATCGGCAACCAGCATCCATTCAAGGCCCCGAGCCTCGGTCCCGAAACACAGCAAGGGCCCCCCTCGAAGAAGAAAAGCCTAGTCTAGCTTTCGCTCCACCAACATTGTCTCACCATCTCGATTCTTTCCTGCCAAGGGAGCATTCCAGGTTTGAGTGGGTTTAACCACCTTCTCATTTCACTTCTTTACCCTCCCTCTTCTCCATTTTTTCTTCTCATTATGCTTCTTCCATTTCCTCTTATCATTTATTTTCTTTGCTTCCCCTTCTTGCCCTCGATGCGAAGCCTTTTGATTGCTAGATTGCCTATGCATGTGTCTAATGTACTCGGATTGATGTGCAAACTTGATTTTGTGTCGTGTTATTGCATACTTGAGTGTTTAAACACCTAACCTTGTTCACGAGTATGAGTGCAAATACTAATCCATGTGAGGACTGCTGGTGAATAGGCTGATGTGGAAAAGTCTCTTCTTAAGGGTCGTTACCCTTCTGATTTGATGCAGGGATACCTAGGTGAAGTCTGTTTTCATTCGGGGTCCCGAATCTTGACAAGAGTATTTATTCCATGTGCTATGGTCTGGTGTTTCTGTTCTGTTTTGGGACTGTTTTAAATTTTGTGAATGCTCGAGGGCGAGCATTGGGCAGTGTGGGGATTATTTGATAGCATGTTTTTATGCATGATTTTCTCTCCATTTTCTCCCCTTTTTAAGGCATGATTCTGCTAATTTACCCTTGTTTCCATTACTATTGCAGATTTAGGCCTAAAATGGGAGTTTATGCGAAAAGATGCATTTCTGGACCATTTTGTGCAGTTTTTGAGCTTCAAGACCCAGAGTCGAGGTCCCGAGTCCGAACCAGCGTTCAAGGTCCCGAATCGGATTCACCATTCGGGACCCCGAAGGGCGAAGAATGACATTTCCACGTGTCATCTCGCCAGAGCTTCCATGTGCCTCCTCTGACACTGTTCCTGCAGTCTGCACTGACGACCAAATACCTACCGCTCTGACCAGTTCAGCCTTGAGCCCAGTCCAGACCTGCCAAAGCTGGAAAAATCAGACAGCTTTATGCTTTTCCAGCTTTGTGCTTTAAGGAGCATGGATCCACTTTTTTAGGCTTTCAATTAATGCATTTTGTCCCTAGTTTTAGGCTGAAGATATTTTGTGCTTAGTGCTCTACTATATAAAGGGCATCTAAGAGTAGTTTAGGATATCTTGGCTTTTCCATGATCATGTAGTTTTAGTTTTCTTAGACTTCTCTCTAGTTTATCTCTCTAGTTCTTGTTAGCTCATCTTCAACCTTGCCGCCGGGCTTCAAACGGATTTTTAGTAACAAAGTCTTCTTCCCTTCATATATTTATTTACTTGTTATGCTTTCTTTAATTGTTATTTATTTATCTTTAAGCATGAGTAACTAAATCTTTAATTCTTAGCAAGGCTGATTCAAGGGTTGCAAGGGCAGATTCGAGGCCTTAATGTGCTTAATACATTCTTGGTGCTATATTCGACTATTCATCGGTTTAATTACATCTTTTGCATGATTTAATTTAAGGTCTGATCCGCTGGTAATTATCTTGTGTAAATGCTGCCATTTATGTGATGAATACGGAAGGAAAATTGCATGAAACAAGTAGGCATCTGTTTAGTCTTGACTGCGCTGAAGTGGTCTCGAATAGATAGGGTGGGTAGTTGATTAGAGCTAGGTCACGAGCCTGACAAACTGAGGGACTTTTAGCTCTAGATTTGTCTTTTCTTAGCTTCATGGGCGGTTTGAGTATGACCCTCCCGCATTCGTGCCTGGAGGGATGGCAAACCGTCAAGACTACCTCATATGTGGAAACGGGGGGTAGTTTCTCTTAAGAGAAAAGTAGGGGATATCCGAGGAATCTGGTCCCCATGTCATTTCTATGACGTCTTGAATAGAATACCCTTGAGCTGATGACGATCTGGTCCCGAATGCAACCCAAGAATGCCTTTGCTAAGAATCCTTCTTCATCTGATTATTTGTGGTTATTACCTTCTGTTTTATCGTTCTTGACCTGATTTACTGCTTGGTTCTTTTTTACCATTCGAGACCCCGAACGTGACATTCGGGACCCCGAACCTTGCTTTCTTAGATAAACTTGTTAGCTCCAAATCTCTCTTGACCAACTCGTTTGGTCAAGTAAAACCCCCCCTGATTGTTACTTTTTGTGTCTTTGTCCCCCGAATACATTCAAGACCTTGAATTCTGTTTTGTTTATTTTATTGTTTTATTTTATAATCTGGCCTTGTCTAGTGTAAGTCTTCACCAATCTCTGTGGATCGATCCTCTTGCCACTGTCTTCAATCTATTTTGTTGCATGTGATAAGTTGTAATAATTTGTTTGATCGTGCCCTCGACAAGCGCGTTATCAGTGAGTTAATGCTAATAAAAAGGAATAAAATCATAGGGAAAGGGAAAGGTAAGAGATATATACAAGGAATAAAACATGGAAATAAAATCAACAAAAATCAGAGAATTCAAAAGGTGGCAGAGAAGATAAGGGAGAGAAAGGATACGGCTGGCATATCAAATGCCTCCAACGTGGTCCATTTACTCGTCGGGACCTCGACGTGCTTTGAGACTCTAGGTCTGGACAGGTGGGTCCTCCACCATAGCCTCCTCAACAACCGAGGGCTGGAAACCTTTATAGAAGGGCTTCAGTCTTTGCCCACTGACTTTGAAGATGACTCCTGTAACAGGGTTCTGGATTTCAACTGCCCCATGAGTGTAGATTGTCGTGACCACGAAAGGTCCCGACCATTTGGATTTCAGTTTCCCAGCGAAGAGTCGCAGTCGTGAGTTGTACAACAAGACTTGTTGTCCAACCGAGAACATTTTGGGACGAAGATGTCGGTCATGATAGGCTTTTGTCTTGCCTTTATAGAGCAGGGCGTTCTCATAAGCATCATCCCTTAACTCTTCTAGCTCTTGAATTTGCAAGCACCTCTATTGGTCAGCGAGGCCTAGATCTATGTTGACCTTTCGGATAGCCCAGAAAGCCTTGTGTTCTATCTCCACCGGGAGATGGCATGACTTCCCATAAACAAGCCTGTAAGGGGTCATCCCTATCGGGGTCTTGAAAGCTGTTCGATAGGCCCAGAGAGCATCACCTAATTTCAAACACCAATCCTTCCTGGACTGGTTAACGGTCTTCTCAAGAATGGATTTGATCTCACGGTTCGAGACCTCGGCTTGTCCGTTAGTCTGATGGTGATAAGCAGTGGATGTTCTATGGTGGACTCCATACTTTGTCAAAAGAGAGGACACAACACGGTTGCAAAAGTGGGCACCCCTATCGCTGATCAGTGCTCTAGGTGTACCAAACCGATTGAAGATATTGGTGCGGAGGAAGTTTACAACCACCTTGGAATCGTCCGTTCGAGTAGCCTTGGCCTCGACCCATTTAGAGACATAATCGACGGCCAGAAGGATGTAGATGTTGCCAAAGGAATTGGGAAAAGGGCCCATGAAATCTATACCCCAGATATCAAAGATCTCGCAAGCGATAATGTTTGTCAAGGGCATCTGATTCCTGGCCCCGATATTTCCAGTGGCCTGACATCGGGGGCATGAAGCGCAGAACATGTAACTATCCTTGAAAATGGTGGCCCAGTACAGCCCGGCTTCCAGAACTTTCAGGGCAGTTTTCTTGGCCGCGAAATGGCCTCTTTCTGAGTGGCAGAATTTAAGGATCGAGGGCACCTCGTCCATGGTTACACATCTACGGATGATCTGATCTGAACAGTGTTTCCATAGGTAGGGACTGTCCCATATGTAGTATTTTACTTGTCTTCTGATTCTAGTGCATTCAGAGGAGGTGGAGTCGGCTGGGTAAGTGCCTGTAGCACAAAAGTTTGCAATATCGGAAAACCATGGGGAATAAACAGTTTGGACTAGACATAAGTGCTCGTCTGGAAAAGTATCTCTGATTGGCACAAGCGAATTATCTTCTTGGGCTGGAAGTCTACTCAAGTGATCGGCCACAAGGTTTTCTTTTCCAGCCTTGTCTTTGATAGCTATATTGAATTCTTACAGGAGCAAGATCCAACGAATAAGCCGGGGTTTGGCATCGGCTTTGGTCAACAAACACCGAAGGGCAGAATGGTCAGAGTAGATGAGGACCTGAGTTCCTAGCAGATATTGTCTGAACTTGTCTAGGGCGTAGACTACGGCCAGAAGTTCTTTCTCAGTGGTGGTGTAGTTCTGTTGGGACGGGTCTAGCAACTTGGAGGCATAATAGATGACATGGGTCTCTTTATCCTTTTTCTGACCCAAAACGGCGCCTAGGGCCTGATTACTGGCATCACACATGACCTCGAAAGGTAGTGTCCAGTCGGGGGCTCGAATAATCGGGGCCGAGATAAGTTTATTCTTGAGAAGTTCAAAAGTGGTTCTACAGGCCTCGCTAAAATCGAAGGACACGTCCTTCTGGAGCAATTTACACATGCGTTGGGCAATCTTCGAAAAATCTTTAATAAACCTTCGGTAGAAACCGGCATGGCCTAGAAAAGACCTCACATCGCGGACACAAGATGGGTAGGGCAGGGATTCGATTACTTCTATCTTGGCTTTATCAACTTCAATTCCCTTGGCCGAGATAACATGACCAAGCACCAGGGCTCGATCCACCATAAAGTGGCATTTTTCAAAATTCAGGACAAGATTCGTCTCAATGCAGCGCTCTAGGCACCTTTTCAGATTGTTCATGCATTCTTCAAATGAGTTTCCATAGACGGTGAAGTCGTCCATGAAGACTTCGATTCCATCTTCAACTAATTCAGAGAAAATGCTGACCATACAACGCTGGAAAGTGGCAGGGGCGTTGCATAGACCGAAGGGCATGCCTCTATACGCGAAGGTCCTAAAAGGGCAGGTGAAGGTTGTCTTTTCCTGGTCTTCAGGAGCAACTGGAATCTGATGGAATCCGGAGTAACCGTCTAGACAGCAGTAATGGGTTTTACCGGCGAGACGTTCAAGCATCTGATCGATGGAGGGCAGTGGAAAATGATCTTTCCTGGTAGCAGAATTTAGCCGATGGTAGTCGATACACACTCTCCACCCATTCTGGATCCGGGTAGGAATGGATTCTCCAGCCTGACCGATGGTGATAGTTATGCCTGTTTTCTTGGGCACAACTTGGATAGGGCTAGCCCATGGGCTATCTGAGATGGGGTAGATAACTCCCGCATCCAACAACTTGAGAATCTCTTTCTTCACCACTTCCATCATAGGCGGATTAAGTCGTCTTTGGGCTGGCGAATGGTCTTGCTTGCGTCTTCTAGGTGGATGTGATGAATGCATAATGCTGGAGACAAGCCCTTAATGTCCGCAATGGTCCATCCTATGGCTTGCCTGAAGTTCCTTAGCAAGGAAATGAGCTTGGACTCCTCGAGGCCTTCGAGCTTGTTGGAGATAATGATAGGTAAAGAGTTATCGAGACCTAGATAAGCATATGTCAAGTGAGTAGGCAGTGGCTTCAGATCTAGGGCTGGAGCCTGATCAATAGAAGGAAATAACTTAGCATGGCCTGGATATTCGGGAGACTGATTCGGAGATTCATGCTGAGCAACAACGCATTCCTCTAGGGCAGCGACGACTGAGTGTAATGCAGAAGGAATAGGAAGTGTCGAGGCCACGACATCTAGAAGAGCTGGCGTCAGACTCCTATCAAGGGCAAATTGCAAGGGGTCAGTAGAATATATATCATCAATTTCCCCTACAATGGAATCAACAATATCAACATAATTCACACTAGAAAATTCAGAGGGGTAGTGCATGGCTTCTAGCATATTGAATTTGATGATCTCTCCATCAAATTCGAGGGAGATGGTGGCATCATGAACATCGATTTTTGCTCGGGCGGTGGCCAGAAATGGGCGGCCTAGAAGAACATCTGTGGACTTGGTGGAGTCCTCGTTCTCTATTGCAATCACATAAAAATCCGCAGGGAACAAGAATTCTCCTACTTGGACCAAGACATCCTTGATGATCCCCTCGGGGTAGATGATAGAGCGGTCAGCAAGTTGGATGGCGAGGTCCGTAGGCATGAGGGGCTCGAGGCCTAGACTGTGATAGATTACCAGGGGCATAACATTGATTCCCGCTCCGAGGTCACACATGGCCTTGCCAATATCAACTGTTCTGATTCGGCAAGGGATTATAAACATGCCCTGGTCTTTGCATTTCGGAGGGATCCGACGCTGGATATGTGCAGACGCGCTGGCCCCTACGCTGATCTTGTTAACTTCGGCGAACTTGTTTTTGTTCGTGCATAATTGCTTCAGAAATTTGGCATAGCTAGGGACATTTTTCACGGCCTGGAGAAGAGGGATGTTTACAACCACTTTACTGAATATTTCAAAGATATCGCGGTCCTCCTTATCTTTCTTGGTCTTGACCAATCTGTGAGGGAACGGGGGCTCGAGAATCTTATGAATGTATTCCTGTGTAAATTCAGGTGGGTTAGGGTCGTTCCTTAGTGAACCTCTGGGAGAGCGGATTCTATCCTCCATGACTTCGACAGATCTGGGTACTTTAGGGAGCTTTGGTCTAGGTTTAGGTCGAATCTCGGTCTCTGGAGAGTTTTCAACTTCGGGGGCTGGAGAAGTAGGTGCTTTCAAGGTCGTGCCACTTCGCAAAGTTAATGCACAGACATTGTGCTTCGGATTTACTTCTGTCTGAGGTGGCAGTCTGCCATGATTTGTTAACTCTTGCAATGTGGCAGTCAGGGCACTCATTTGCTTTTTGAGTTCATCTATTTCTTTCTGCTGCTCGGGATTCTTAGGTATTTCAGTAGTCGGGGGCTGGACAAAATTCTGGTCTGGAGGGTGGACGAAGGTCTGATCCTGAGGAGGTTGGCGTTGATATTGGTTCTGATGAAATGTGGGTCGAGGTCTGAAATTTGGTATATTAGGAGGGGGATTTCCATAGGGGTTTTGATGCTGTTGATGGCTAGGTCCCGAAAGCTGAGTGTGTTGGAACCCATCCTTGGTTTGGTTGTTTCCAGCCTTGGTTGTAAGTCTGAGCGTAAGAGACTGGAATAAATTGGCCAGCAGCATTCACTTGTATTTCCTCCGGAATGTGCGGACATGCATCAGTGGGGTGGTCCACGAAATTGCATATCTGGCAGGCCTTGACAGGTGCGGGTTGTGCTGTTATGAAGTTTTGGAACATTCCTGTAAGAGAAGATATCTGGTTCTGAAGGGCAGCTACTTGGACATCCTGGCCTGGATTGTTGGCAAGGTCGTCAGAGGTGTTCTTGGCCATGAGCTCTATCGTTGCTCGTGCGGCTCTTGGGGTTAGAGCAGTCAGGGATCCATTGCGGCTGCGTTAAGCAGAGCCTTGTCCTGAGCCTTGAGGCCTTCACAAAAATATTGAACCAGAGCGTGCTCGGTAAGATTGTGGGCTGGGCAACTCGATTGCATTTTCTGGAATCTCTCATAGTACTGGGCTAGAGTTTCCTCTTTCTTCTGAACAATGGAGACGAGCTGCTTGCGAGTGGTATTTGAGATAGAAGTCGGGTAATATTTATCAGTGAAGATTTTTGACATGTCTGCCCAAGAACGAATAGATCTTGCGGGAAGGTCGTAATACCAATCGAGGGCATCATCTTTGAGAGACCACTGGAATGCGCGAAGCTTGGCTTGCTCAATACTAACGTTTGCAGGTTTCATGGCCTCGCAAATGGAGTGGAGCTGTTGGAGATGGCGAAGAGCATTTTCCTTGGCTACCCCTCGAAAGGTAGGCAGATGATGAAGCACGGCGGACTTCAGAGTCCAGTCATTAGGGACATTGGGCCAGTCAATGCAGCTACTGGCCATATCGGGGGTTGCATGGAAATTGTCGATGGTTTGCTGGTCTGGGGGTGGTGGATCTTCGTGGTTTTCACGGTTGTTACGGTTGTCATTGTTGGCTAGGTCATCCATTGCTGGAAAATTAAAGTGATCTGGTATGGGGTTTTCGGGGTCACGATGGAGAAAGGTCAGGTCTGGGAAAAGCTGATGTTCCTGGTCAGCCAGATTAGAAGGGGAACCGTCGAGGGCAGGATGAGGGATCACTCTACGATGAGAAGAAGTCCCTTGAGCTTGCTTACGAAGTCCTCTTTTCGTTCTGGTCAACTCGAGGTCTAGAGGAAGTAGATCGGGAGCAGATCTCCTGGTCATACAAGAAAAACAAAACAAAATCAGTACCGCTCAATCCCCGGCAACGGCGCCAAAATTTGATCGTCACTCAAATATACTTAAATTTATCCTGATGCCTGAATGCACAAAGTAATGTGTACAAAGCAAGTCAGGGTCGAACCATAGAGATTGAAGGACTAGTTTGCTAGCGAACTAGTATGACAAGGCAATATGCAACAAATCTGACCAAAGTAACAATAACAGGGGGGGGGGGTGGTTTATGTTGATTAATAAATTAATCAACGCAGAGTAGGGGAGCTAACAAAACAGAATTGGAAAGTACTAATCTAGGGCACGAAAGTAAATCGCAATCCAGGGTAAGAAATGTAAAGTATTATCCAGAGCAAGAGATGTCAATATATCGAATGCGGGAAAAAGTAATGAAAATGATATTAATCAAATGAGACGAGATCTTAACGAAAGGTGCTCCCTTGGGTTGTTTTCTAGGTCGGCCAGTCATTGGTGCAGAGGTTTTCTAGACTCATGTGCAGATCTGCTATAGGGACCGCGCTTCCACACCGCATCCCCTGCTTACCTTCATAGATAAGAGTCACCCCCCGTTTCCACATATGAGGTGACCTTGACGTTCAGCCGTCCTCCCAGCTACCTTCCTTGTCGTCAAAAGGTAGCCTTGACCGTCCGGCCTGCCACGGCTCGAAGTAGGGAGGCTAAATTCAGAACGCCCATGAAGGAGAGGTAAGACAGATCTAGGGCGCGATAGCTCAGTTTGTCAGACTCGTATCGCATACCCTAGATAACTGTTTACCCCTAGGTGAGGCCTCTCGCGCTGCCTCCCCTAGGTGCCTGCTCTAACTCCAGGGCTTCGCGTCAGTTATAACCCTGGAATATGACGTTACTCATGCAGAAATACTAAGAGATGATCAAGCTCTTAACAGTTCTAGACAAGCATGTAATGAAATCGATAAACAGTCATGTGTCACAAGAGAATATATTAAGCATGCATTAGACCTCTTAGCCAAACCCTACAACCCGTGGAACACCCTTCACCAAGAAAGGGGTATTTAGCTACTCATACTATAGTATAAACAGCAAGTATATATAATCATACAATGATAAAACAATAAAAGTAAAAAGGGAGTAGAGTAAACCGATAGATTAATTAATAATCAAAGAGGAAAGTTGTTGACAATGGCTGCTCTTGGAAGAGGAGAGGATTCCCAGAAATTAAGCACTGAAATTAATGTAAGAAATTATCCCCTGGAACAGTCGTCCTTACAAAACCCTAAAACTATGCTTATATATCCTAAGCCTAGCTAGGAGACAAAAACAGCTAAGGGGAGAGGAAGGATCAATGAGGGCGTGACAGCACACGTCCTTGCAAAAGGAATATTCTAGGATTCCTGGCACGCCTGGTATCTTCTGGAAGCGCCTGGGATTCCGTGCGGATCTCAGAAGATGCTCTTTAGAAGAAGGCTCAGAACTGTCGAGGCCTTGGGACAGCGCATTGGTCTGGTTCGCGTTGAGGTCTTGACACCGCTCGATCTTCTAGGCCTTGAAACTGGAAATCCACAGAAATGCTCTCAAATCGCTCCTTTTCGGCCTTTTCCCTCCTTTGATGTTAATCTGCAAATAAAACTGAAATGAAGGTCAAATAGTAACATCGAGCCCCCGAAAGGGCTAGAAAGGAGGGGCAAATTTGTTGACATTGCCAAGCATATATAAATGGATTTGTTTTCATCCACTTGTCCTTATGAACCTCAATGATGTTATGGCTTCGGTCTACCCTAACAGTGTCAAACCAATCACATTTGAACAAAACAACTTTGTTTTCCTTACTAGCATATGAAACCTCCTAGATCTCTCTTATAATGCCAAAGTAGTCTTGGTCAAACTCAGTGTAACAACCATCTTTCACACAAACACCACTATTTTGAGTCTTTTTCCCACCTCCATAACTCGATGTATGAAACTTACAACCATTTACTAGAAACTCATTGTGCGATGTTATTTCTAGCGAATTAAATCATGTATATCCTTACTCGCATACCGAACCTTAAAATAATTGGAAGAAGATATTAAAGGAAGTCTTATGTGCTTACGTTAAACTTTATGTGTATAACACTGACATGATTCGGGAGCCAATTTACTAGTTCGACATCGTGGACATGCTCAATATCAAAATCATTCATCTCGGGGCTTTCTTGTCGCTTCTCTTGGTAGTATTGCCTAGGAGAAGAGACATTTATCTTAAATCACTCTTATACAAACTTGTAATTCAAAAGAGATTGCTTTGATTACTTACTCAATGAGTGGTTTAACCACATCACAATTAATCAAAATGTAAAGCTTAGCTTAGCTTGGTTTCGTTCTTCATCTATAAACCACTTTCTTCACCCAAATCCATGTAATGGTTCACCAGGTTTTCAAAATATGCTCAAACCCTCTGTCCTTTAGACTTGTCCACCGTCATCATTTTTTGGCATGAAGTTGAGGTTGGCGGGGACATCAAATTCAAAATAGATGAAACAAAAAGTCGCAATTTCTTGAGTGGAATAAGCCTCCACAAATGCGGCCCAATTCTTCACCTTTTTTTTTATAAATCATGTAGTTGCCTAGCAAGTGAAGACGCAATAAACTTCCATAATACGATAATACTTTCAAATGCACTGACTTCATATATAATTACCTCTCCTATGGGTACATCCAACAGTATTGTATGAGCCCACCGATCTTTGCCTCGTGAGGTAAATGATTAGCAAGTGCTCCATTGATTTTCTAACCAATAACTTATATAACACATACAAGAACAACATGTGTATGCATTGGTATATATTCATTACCTTATCGAGTTTAGAAAAAAAACATGTATAGTTGGTAGATTATGATGTTTAAATTAAAGTTAAGCATAACATTTACTTTATTTAAGATAAGTACGCATATATAATTGATAAATAAAATCTATAAAACTAATAAATTCATACTATGATATCAATGTAATGTATAAATATAGTACAACATATTTAGTTTGAAAGTTAATGGGTAATTAAGGACTCTTGTATATATATATATATTCAATTAATTTACTCATTATATGATAACAATAATGAGAAATGTAATTAATTTCAAAATTAGTTAACAAGAGTACTTAATTTTCACCATGTACTATCTCTTCATTTTACAAATTATTCAACTTTAAATATATATATATATATATATATATATATATATATATATATATATATATATATATATATATATATATAAAAACTAATTAAAACATACATTTTTAAATATAAGAAGTATTAAAATATATTGTAGATACACATAAACTAAAATAGAACAAAAATTCCATATATGGCATTTTGCAACGGAATGAGTCGTTTCCAATGATTTCGATGGAAGGCTTCCTCGAAAGGTTTGTTACGCAAATCCTAACTTTTAGGTTTCGATAGACTGTTCATCGAAACTGAGGAGGTCTAGTGACGGACTGTCTATCGTAAACCTATGTTCTTTGATGGTGTCTCTGTCAAAAATGAATGATATTTTCGACAGTGGTAGCCGTCACAAAGTCTTCTACGGAAAATGCCCCGGGAAAGGTTTCTGCGAAAGTGTGGCGTCATAATTGCAACGTTAGCGTCACATGTTTCCGACGACCTTTCCGTAGAAACAAGGTATCAATAGATGTAGCCGTCGATATTTACAATATTACCGTTACTAAAATTTTAGAAAATACTAAAATATAAAAAACGTATTTCGATGGCTATTCCATATTACTAAGTTGCGACGGAATCATTCGGTTGAAATAGTTCCGTCGGTACCAAGCTGTTTTCTCGTAGTGAGCATCTGATAATCTCATCTCTTCCTTTAAACGATTAGCATTTCATAACTTAGGGAGTAGTATTCTGCTCAAGTTACAGCTAATTGAGACTTTTTACTACAGTAATAACTAATACAGTATAAGGTTACTTATTAATGTAGTAAAAAGTTAGTCCAGAAATAAAACAAAATCATGTATTATATTAAAACTATGATGTTAACCTAACTTAATAAGTGTTTTTTATGTTTTGTAGTCAAGTCAACTTAATGACTGAATGAATTTCCATGCCATTTTGCTAGCAACGGGTGCTACTCAGTGAAATTTGGTTATGAAGTGGCATTGTCGATGAAGAATACCTCTTAATAATGTGATGCTATTTTTTTTAGGGCTGAATATAAGAGATGCGTAGATGGACTTTTTTTCTGTTCAAAATTGGTGTACCAAGTCACACAAGACTTCGAATAAAAATAATCACAAGGGTAAAGAAGTCTTTCCCTGGTGGAGTATTGATCGTTGAATGGCCACGTGGGCACAGTCAAGATGAGTTGATAAAGGGTACCGGTAGAATGAGATATCGGGTAGTCATTCTACTAACGGTATCTATCAACAACGTTACCGGATACTCATAAAATCCATGACAGGGTGATAACGGTGTTCGAGTACCGGTTACTATAATGACATCAGTTACTGGCTCGTAACGGTCATGAGAGGGCCGTTACGCACGTTGCAGACTGAGTTATTGCACCCTTTAATGGCGATTGATTGCTATATTGATGTCATTGTAACGGTTGTCAGGTATGGCTTATAAATAGCAAGGTAAGGCAAGGTAATACACACGTACACACACGCATACCAGCAACGATTGTCCTTAGGATTTTTACTACTGGCTCAGCATACTGACTTGACCGTCGGAGAGTTTACGCCGGAGACCTCCTCCGACGCATTGCAGGTGGCATTGAGCAGACGTAAGGGACAAGGATCAGCGATCACAATTACCTAAAAGGACATACCCCTAAACACAGATTATCATCATCTCTTCCTTTAAATGATTAGCATTTCATAACTGAGGGAGTAGTATTCTGCTCAAGTTACAGCTAATTGAGACTTTTTACTACATTAATAACTAATACAGTATAAGGTTACTTATTAATGTAGTAAAAAGTCAATGGAGTATTAGTCCAGAAATAAAACAAAATCATGTATTATATTAAAACTATGATGTTAATCTAACTTAATAAGTGTTTTTTATGTTTTGTAGTCAAGTCAACTTAATGACTGAATGAATTTCCATGCCATTTTGCTAGCAACGGGTGCTACTCAGTGAAATTTGGTTATGAAGTGGCATTGTCGATGAAGAATACCTCTTATGTGATGCTATTTTTTTTAGGGCTGAATATAAGAGATGCGTAGATGGACTTTTTTTCTGTTCAAAATTGGTGTACCAAGTCACACAAGACTTCGAATAAAAATAATCACAAGGGTAAAGAAGTCTTTCCCTGGTGGAGTATTGATCGTTGAATGGCCACGTGGGCACAGTCAAGATGAGTTGATAAAGGGTACCGGTAGAATGAGATATCGGGTAGTCATTCTACTAACGGTATCTATCAACAACGTTACCGGATACTCATAAAATCCATGACAGGGTGATAACGGTGTTCGAGTACCGGTTACTATAATGACATCAGTTACTGGCTCGTAACGGTCATGAGAGGGCCGTTACGCACGTTGCAGACTGAGTTATTGCACCCTTTAATGGCGATTGATTGCTATATTGATGTCATTGTAACGGTTGTCAGGTATGGCTTATAAATAGCAAGGTAAGACAAGGTAATACACACGTACACACACGCATACCAGCAACGATTGTCCTTAGGATTTTTACTACTGGCTCAGCATACTGACTTGACCGTCGGAGAGTTTACGCCGGAGACCTCCTCCGACGCATTGCAGGTGGCATTGAGCAGACGTAAGGGACAAGGATCAGCGATCACAATTACCTAAAAGGACATACCCCTAAACACAGATTATCATCATCTCTTCCTTTAAACGATTAGCATTTCATAACTGAGGGAGTAGTGTATTCTGCTCAAGTTACAGCTAATTGAGACTTTTTACTACATTAATAACTAATACAGTATAAGGTTACTTATTAATGTAGTAAAAAGTCAATGGAGTATTAGTCCAGAAATAAAACAAAATCATGTATTATATTAAAACTATGATGTTAAGCTAACTTAATAAGTGTTTTTTATGTTTTGTAGTCAAGTCAACTTAATGACTGAATGAATTTCCATGCCATTTTGCTAGCAACGGGTGCTACTCAGTGAAATTTGGTTATGAAGTGGCATTGTCGATGAAGAATACCTCTTAATAATGTGATGCTATTTTTTTTAGGGCTGAATATAAGAGATGCGTAGATGGACTTTTTTTCTGTTCAAAATTGGTGTACCAAGTCACACAAGACTTCGAATAAAAATAATCACACAAGATCGACTTATTTATATCTAACTAGTCAATGTAATCTTTCTGGTTTATTTGAATAATATTGGGTCGTGAATGGAGTGCAAATCCAGAGTAATTCCCCAATAGCTTCATGACACATATACGTTTATTTCTTTTTTCTACCATTTTTACGTTCAAAATGGTTAGAAAGTAGTATATTAAAAATGCAAGATTTTAGGGTAATGAGATTGTTGTCACTTTGGCAGCTCTCAACATAGAAAAAAAAAAATACTTTCTTGTGAATTAATATTAATTCACCTTTGAATTAATAAACACAATAATATAGAAAACACGAAGAGAAAGTAAAGAGAGAGGAAGAGGGAAAGACATTTTATTTTGCGTGGTTCGACATCATGCTTACTATATGGGCAAGATATAGAGAATATTTCACTATCATGATGAAATATGTGAATTTTATTGGATTTGGGCATGTTACACCTATTAATCCCATTGTTAAAAAAATGTACATACTTTTTTTAATTTAAATTAAAATTTGCATGTTTTTTTATTTATTGATTTTTTTATAGTTTATATGTTTATTTGTAGATAAATACTAATAATTTTAAATAAATAATTTTTTAAGTATTTACAGATCAGTCATAGTCATAATTAGACCTATTAACTGGACGAGCTGCTCGTAGGTCTAGCCTGGGTCTACGATAAATGGATGGGCTATAGCCGCTAAATTTTAGGCCCGACCCGACCCGGACTGACCCATCAATGTAAAATAACCAAGTCTGAGCTATTATATTTTAGACCTGTAACCCAGTCCGATCCGACCCATATCCATAATTATTCATTATATTATACATATTCTACCTGCACCAGCTAACTAGCAATTATTCATTCCAGTAACTAGCTTACCTATTTACTCAAAAAAGTATATAAAATCCTTCCAGTGAAATTTTCGCAACATGCATCCCCAAAAAAACTAACCACATCCATGTGCATTATTTAATTATTATTATTTTTATATTCCCATATAAAGTCTTAGCAAAACAGATATATAAAAAGTGTGCAGTGAAGGAAATTTTCTTTTTTCTTTTAAGTCGCTTTTTTTTTGTGTGCGCCCTTGCTTTCTGTTTCAGAGTCCGTTTTTCATATGTACACTAAACCTTAATACCGGCCCGCCCCCGCCCGACTCAGATTAATTAAAGGGAGGAAGCGTAGATTTATTAGTATTTTTTTTTTCAATAGGAAGAAGAAAGTTTTATTAAGCAGCCATCATGAAGATGACCGCAGGAGAAGAGAGGAGACTGTACACAAGGCACCCCCTCGAACAGAAGGAATGCCTAACCAAACTTACATCATATCTGGATATCTACACAACTACACTCATTTAAGAATAAGATCTTCCCCACATCAGCAGCCATTCTGGCCCCCATATCACGTTTGCCAAGCTATAGGGGAATCTCGGGTTGTTGTTCTTCAGCCAACGAAACCAAATAGCAAATGAGTTGTTGACCAGTTGATGTTGATTTTGGGCTTCTCCACGGAATATCACCTTATTGCGACAATTCCACATGGTCCATATCATCGCATAAAAGAGTCCCTGCCATATGTCTTTAGCCTGCCTATCCGTAGCCGACAGCAGCCCTTCCCACATGCACCATAAATCCTTTACTGTTCGAGGGCAGCACCAGCTGATTCCCAGCCAACGGATTATATATTCCCAACTAGTGTGGCTTCTCTTACACTGCAGTATCAGGTGTCCTGTATCTTCTCTATATTCGTCGCATACTGGGCATATGTTTTCTTCTTCGCTGATCATCCTTCGTTTCCACAAGAATTCACGCGTAATAATTCTATCTCGTTGTCAAGCCATAAGAAGAACTCAATGCGGTAAGGGACCTTCTTGGTCCAACACGACGACAAAATAGGATTTGGTTGGTACCTTATTTGTTCCATGCCTGTACACCAGGACTTCACTGAGTACTCTCCCGTTGGGTTTGGAGACCATGTCAAATTGTCATTTCGTTGATTCGGAGTCTGTAATTGGTCTGACAAGCATTCCCATTCCTCTCTTTCCCATTGGAACAAGTCTCTACGCTATTGCTCATGCCATCTCCAGACTGGTCCCTGCCACTCACCCATCTCCTCTACTGTCTTTCCCTTGCTAGTTGATATATGGTACAGCCGTGGATGTCTCAATGCCAAAGGTTGTTTGTTGTGCCATGGGTCCCACCAGAATGACACCTCTTTCCCGTTGCCTATTTTCAACTCCACCTGTCTTGTCCAGTAACCAAAGAAATCTCCACCCCGCCCACATTCTCTTATTATGTCTCTCCAGGTCCATGAGTATTCTTTCCCGTCTGCTCTCCAGATGTCCCCTAATGTTCTTATTTTATACTGGTGTCTTACTATATTTGCCCACATCTTCGTGCTTCCTTTTATTAGATCCCAAATCCATTTGAACATATAAGCTGCATTCCGAATCCATAAGTTACCAATTCCCAACCCGCCAAACTTAGTAGATCTAGTTATCTCTTCCCACTTGACTTTAGCTAGACCTCTTTTTTTTTCATCCCCACTCCACATGAAACGTCTCATGACACCTTCACATTTTTTGCGAACTGTTTTCGGCATGTAATATAACGACATATTATACATGGGAACACTAGATAGGGCTGCTCTAATTAGCGTAACTCGCCCTCCTACTGATAGCAGCTGACCTTTCCAAGTTGCCAGTTTACTTCTCATCTTTTGGATCACAAAGTCCCAATTTTTTGCCCTTCTCGGATTAAATCCCACATACGACCCTAGATATTTGAAGGGCAGTTGCTCATACTTGCTTCCCACTCTCCTCGCCATGTGTTCCCCTTCCTGCTTACTGATATTGATACCTACCAAGGAACTTTTGTGGAAGTTCACCCGCAATCCCGAGTATGCCTCAAACCAGCGGAGAATAGCCTTGACACCCTGGACTTCTTGTTCATCCTTCCTCACGAACACCAGTGTATCATCTGCAAATTGTAAATGAGTAATTCTCCATCCTTCTTGTAAACTCGCTACACCTCGTAATCTTCCTACCTCCTCTGCTCTTACAAATAGCCTATGTAACCCTTCTGCTGCTATGTTAAACAGAAAAGGGGACATAGAGCATCCTTAGCGGAGTCCCCGACCCACCCCGAACTGCGATGTAGCCGAACCATTAATCAGTACAGATACTCTGTTAGTACTGATGCATTGCAGAATCCAAACCCTCCATCGAGTGACAAAACCCATCATCCTCATGATATCGTCCAAGTAGTCCCATTCTACTGAATCGTATGCTTTTTCAAAATCTAACTTGAACAAAAGCCCCTGCTGTCTCGTGTGTTTTAAGTAATGGACCACCTCATTAGCCGCCATCACACAATCTAAGGTCTGTTTTCCTTTCATAAACCCATGTTGGGTATCACTTATTATCTTCCCTATCACCTCTCCTAATCTTCCTGCAAGGATTTTGAAATTATCTTGTAGATGCTACTGACTAGGTCTGTATTCACTAAACTTTCCTGGTTCAGCTACCTTAGGAATCAAAGTGAGGAAGGAATTATTTCCTCCCTGCGGGAACCGACCTGTTCTAAGGAATTCCTTCACTAGCACCCCAATTTCTTGGCCAATTGTATTCCACGCATTTTCTATGAAGCGAAGGGAAAAACCGTCAGGTCCAGGCGTTTTCAGTCCGTCACAGCTCCTAACAGCAGCCTATATTTCCTCCATCGTCACCTCCCTCTCCATCTGTTGCGACTCTTGAGATGTTAATTTGGTAAATCCCAAATCAGGCATCGAAGGTCGGTCCCATTTGACTGACTTAAAGAAGGTAGCAAAATGGTGTGCCGCTGCTTTCTTAATATCTGTTGGGTTGGATACCCAACCAGTAGATGTCCTAATGTCAGTAATTTGTCTTCTCTGCATATTCACTTTAGCTACCCGATGAAAGTAGGCAGAATTTCGATCACCTTGCGTATCCCATTTCAACCTATTTTTCTGCAACCACAGCCTATTTACCCTCCCTTGTTGTTCCCATAGCGCATTGTCAAGCTCCAACTTTCCCCCCTGTTCCTCTATCGTTAAAGCTCGTTCATCTGCTGCCCGATCAAGCTCATTCACCCTCGTCTGAAGGTCCTTTAATCGACCTACAACACTCCCATAAATATCTTTATTCCAGCTTCGAATCTGTTGCTTCATATATCGCATCTTCTTGAGGACTTTAAAGTCTCCAGGAAATTCAGCACTTGCCTCTGTCCACCATTTGGCAACCAAATCTTTGAACCCCTCTTCTTCCCACCATATCCCTAGATCGCGAAAGGGTTTCGGACCTCAATCTACCATCTCCTGCCCCACCAGCAATGGCGTATGGTCTGAGCCATTCTTAGGCAGCGCTATTAGCGTAGTGTCCTGCGCTACTAATAGCCACCCAGCTTGGATTAAAATCCTATCCAATCTGCTCCTGCATCTCATGTTACCCCATGTGAATCTTCGTCCTACTAGCACAATATCCTGCAACCTATTTCTATCAACCCAATTTTGAAACGCCTCCATGCCATGAGAGTGGTCTAGGCCACTCGATCTTTCCGAAGTTGTCAAAATTTCATTAAAGTCACCTCCTACTAACACCGGATGAACACTGTTCTCTATCCGTTGGCTCAACTCCTCCCAAAACTGAGCTCTAAGAATGACATCATTATACGCATACACGTTTAATATAACGCACTGGTAATTCCCTTTATTTAACACACCCTCAAGCCATATATATCTTTCCCCTACTTCTGACCTTTGTAACGTAAAAGCATTGCTATTCCAAATTGATAGGAGTCCTCCCGATCGGCCACTAGCTGGAGCGTGTATCCACCGCACAGTATCACTGTCCCAAATTGTTTGCATGAAAAATCTATCCACTTCTTCCTTTTTCGTTTCCTGTAATAAACAAAAATCCAGCCTCTCTTTCATTGTCGTCCTCTTTATAAATTTTCTTTTATGAGGTGCTAACAACCCCCTACAGTTCCACGTTAATAGCCTAACCATTAAATAATTATACCCCACACGAGGCTGGCCCTATCCCCTAAGGGTTTCCACTTCTGCACTAAAGCATTCCTTATCAAAAGCACGTAGTGCCTCCTCGTTGACCCGTTCGGTTAGCGAGAGAGCTCTCCCAATTTCCCATGTGTTGGGATCTATCATTATCGCATCTGACACTCTGTTCATTCTATCTATTTCGCCATCCTCCACACGGAAGATCTCTTCCTTTGATCCAATTGTCGAATGAACCGTTTCTAGGCTCCCTGTATTACCAACCAATTTCTTAACCTTCTCTTCTTTCCTCCGTACGGTCACTAAGGTTCTGTTTGTTCTTGGTATTTGATTTCCTTCCCCCTCCACCTCAAGGTCCTCCTTCCCATGTTTGTCGCCTACCAAATGCTCTCCTAGTTCCATTTGTGCATCATCATCATAGAGACCCTCCTCTGAGTTCCCATTTGACTCCGTATCAGACTGCGTTCCAATCATCCAATCAATGCCCGATATGGCCCCCTGCATGGGCTCCTCTTGGCATTGCACCAAATATTTCTTTCCCTCCACTTTTACCGTGATGGTTTCTTTAATCTCCATGTTATTCGTAGCTACCAACATCCTCGCTACATCCAAACGCTTTCGAGCTAGCGTGTTTTCATCCACTGCAATTAGCGAACCTAACTTATTTCCTATCTTCTCAAACGTGGCATGGCCCCATGCTTGCACTGGGCTCCCAACGCATTGCACCCAGCACATACGCCCTCCAGCAGCCACTTCTTCTGTCCATGGTATTATCTTTGAAAACAGCCAGTTAGATGATTCTGCAAGGGCTCTCTCTCTATCCACCAATCTATCGAATTCAAGCCAAACTAATCCCCTTCCTATCACCCGTGTCTCGCATATATAGCCATTATCCATGGTCAGCTCTTGGATTCCAGGCAGATTTTCCATCTTCCTAACTATGCCTATTGCGCTTCGTGCTAGCCACTCCTTATTCTCTACCGGAGTCTCTAATTCGATGTCTTCCTTGTCTAAATCCACCTTTGATTTGGGTTCTTCTCTCACCCCTCTCTGAACCTGTCGTGGGGCACCCTTCATGATGTCTGCCAATGTGGGTGTTCGTCCGACCTTATCCTCCTCTCGTCTCTATACTTTTGACCCCTTCTTATCTGTCATTGGCCCTGGATTTCCTACTCGTCGGGTTTGTTCTCATCGCCCGCCACGTCTACTCAAACTACTGCGAATGGCCGAAGCGCCGATGTATTGTCTGTCGAGGGCAATTTCCATGTCAATTCGATTTTCCACTCTATCGAATTTGATGAATCCAAATCATCTCCCCTCCCTATTTCTTCGATTAGGGATAAACACATCGATCAGAGTCCCAAACTTTGGGAGTTTCCATCTGCGAGTGATCAAGTATCTTAATGACCTGTTGTCGACGTGGGCTGGCAAATTCTCTACGTAGAAGGTGATCCCTCCCAACCTTCGATCATATCCGCTACTTTCTCCCATGTTTATCGATCTAGACCCCCCGAGTACAATCGTATCTCAGAGTTGATTCTCCCCGGCAGCAGTGGGCTGACCGGAGGCAAGAAATCCTAGCCCGATGGTGGCTAGGGTTCTTTAGGTTTTTTATTTTGAGAGAGAAATTAAAAAAAAAAGTTGATTATATTTTTTTTGAATTGGTTTTAGATTTATTAGTATTAGTGGTAGTGGTATTAGATCTCCAAATTACTCCTTTTCATCAACAAAAAATCAAAAAATGAGCCGGCTTGCGGGTCGTCCGTTTTGTAAAAAGGCCGGGCATTTTATTTTGCATGGTTCGAGATTGTGCTTATTATATGGATAAAATATAGAGAATATTTTACTATAATGATGAACATAACAAACTAGAAAAGCAATGACACAAAACATAGATATTGGTACCGAAATTGTACCGTACTATACCGGTGTTGAGCTCTGGGCAAATCTACGGCCTAACGGGCTCACACATGGCCATGTGCTTTACCGATGCCCTCCGCTCAACACAAACTTCAACCCTTGAATTTATTTACAATTTCTTATTAATATTTAAAAGAATAAACACAGTATATGTACTTAACTAGTATTATATAGATTGTACGTATTATGCTTTTTAAAAAGATAAAATAAACAGTAGATTTTAATTTAGTATTACTCATAATTCAAGTTGTACGGTTTTTTTTAGGGCAATGATACTTGATTTGGTAGTATGTGAATAAGTTTCAAGCCCAAAAGTTTTTAATTTAAAGAACGCATTTAAGATGAATAATAAATTTTAGTATTTTATTCACAAGTTATAATTTTTGAGGGTATTTACTCCTTGATATACGTACATAGATTCAATAGTAACATTTTTGTGTTAAAATGTTTGCACCCGAGACTTTTAAACCAAAACTGTAGTATAAAATTTCAGTCCTAACTGTTAGCCCAAGGGCAACTTACTCTTGTTTTGATGATTTAAGAGACACAAACAAATTAATAATACTAATGCAATTTGAAGTTAAAGTGTGTGTAGTTTGCGATTGAACGCATAAGAGGCAACAAATCAAGATATCGCAAGCTAGAAGATCAAGTGTTCATTAGGTCTTTAATCATGTAAGTATGATTCTAATTAGCACTTGATTTATGTTCAAGATACCTCAAGAAAAGTTTTCAAAAAGGTTTTGTGCGAAAACAATTTTTTAAAGTCGAGTTTAGGAAGTGAAAACTTCCTGGTGGCACGCCGCCAGGAATGGGCCTTGTCTGGCGGCATGCCGCCAGACATGAGGGAAAAATTAATTTCCCAAGCGAAGTTAGCGGCATGCCGCCCCAGCTGCTTCGTTTCTAGCGGCATGCCGCCAGAGCCCACGAAGACGCACCAACAACTATTTTCTCCACTTCCAACGGCTAGTTTTGACCCCATACCTCCTTGTCCGAACTTCTACTCTTTCTACACTATATATACTCATCCTAGATGAGTCTATAAACAACAAGGAACAACAAGAAAACACTAGAAACCCTTTTACACAAAATCACATTTTACAAGCTTACAAAAATCAGTTTTTACAATGCAAGTATTTTCACAACGATTTCAATCCTACTTGCGTCACTTTGTCCAGCTTGTTTTGGGTTTCTTCTTGAGGTAAATTTGAGGTATTCTTGTTCATTTATTGGTGTTGATTATTGAATCATACATAGTTTATTTGTACACCAATTTGTGTTGCCATTTAACAATTCTCTTGTCAAGTATTCTTGATTGTGATAGGTTGTGATTGAGCCCGGAAAAATCACATTGAAAGGTTGTTGGTGAACCCGTGAAAACCAAAGTGTAAGGTTTATTGGTTGAGCCCTTAGCAAAAACCAAAGTGAAAGGTTTATTGGTTGAGCCTTTAGGAAAAACCAAGTTGAGGTTTATTGGTTGAGCCCTTAGCAAAAACCAAGGTGTAAGGTTTGAGTTGAACCCGTAAAAACTCAAGGTAATAACGAAGTGTTCGTTGTTCAAAATCCTAAGAGGAGGACTCTTAGGTAGTGGAGTACAATTCTTTGAGGAATTGGAACCACTATATATCCTTGTGTTTTTACTTTCTATTTCCGCACTCTAATCTTTACTCTTTGTGTTAGAATTTTTATTTGCCTATTCACCCCCCTCTAGGCCGGGATTATTGTTTATCAATTGGTAGCGGAGCAAGGTCACTTGTTTTGTAGGTTTAACCACCTTAAGTGAAGATCAAATATGGCTCAAGATGGATTCCATACTCATAAGGAAGGCGCTGCACCTAACCGACCACCATATCTAGATGGCAACAATTATCTTCATTGGAAGACAAAGATGAAAGCCTACCTTGGTTCACAAGATTCACAAATTTGGGATTGTGTAGAAAATGGCTTTGACATTCCAATGGATGTAGCTGATGCAACATCCTCAAAACCACTTCCTTTCTCAAAATGGAGTGCCACATCGAAATCATGGAAGACCTTGGAAGAAAGAGATAAGTATTATTTATTTTGTGCTATTTCTCCTAGTGAATTTAATCGTGTGAGTGCTTGTCAAACATCCAAGGAGTTTGGACAGCTTTAGAGACGGCTCACGAAGGAACCCCCCAAGTGCGTAATATCCGACTCAACACACTCAAACACGAGTATGAGCTACTCGCAATGAAGAAAGGAGACTCCATCTATGATCTTAGCACACGCATTCAGAATTTGTGCAATGTCATGGGTAATCTCGGATGGACTCCTAGTGATGGAGAAATGGTTCGGAAGATTTTAAGTGTTCTTCCAAGCAAATGGCTTGCCAAGACAACCGCCATTGATGAATTAAGTGAGAAACCAACATTTGCTCAACTCATTGGTTCTCTTACCGCTTTTGAGTACAAGTTGCAGCTGCATGATTTGGAAGAAGAAAATGTCAAAGGGAAAAGCAACGATATTGCTTTCAAAAGCACTATTCAAGAAGGAGATGAAGAATCATTTGCTCTCTTCAACAAGCATTATAAGAGTTTCTTGAAAAATTCAAGAAACTACCAAGGTAAGAATTCTAACTCTTCTAAATCCAAATTTAAGAATGACCCTATTGTTTGCTTTGGATGTGAAAAACCAGGACATGTTAAGAGTGAGTGTCCTAATCTTGAGAAGAAGAAGAGATATGAGAAGAGAGAATCTCTAGACAAGAAGCAAGGAAGAAGGTCTCATAGAAGAGCATTTAAAGCAACCTCCACATGGAGTGATGAGGATGAAACATCATGTAGCAAGTCATCGGAGTATTCATCCGAAGAGAATGCAAATTTATGCTTTCTTGCCGATTACGATAACTCTTCATCAATGTCTACCTCATTCAATGGAGGCACAAACGTTTGTCTCATGGGCCAAAGCGATGATGAGGTTAGTTCATGCAATTCCGATAGTGAATGCAATATTGATGATTTGAAACTTGCCTTTAGCAATTTATACAAAGAATTTGACACATCTAATAAGAGAAATGTGAAACTTGCTAAAGAGTTAGACAATGTTACAAATGAAATTAGCAAGTTAGAATCATTGAATAAATCTTTAACTAATGAGCTTAATGATGTGAAATATTTGTTAGAAGATACTAAAAATGAAAATATTTCTTTAACAAATTTGCTCTCTAGTAAAGAAGATAAGAACAAAGGAACTATTTGTGAATCTTGTGAGAAATTCACTAAAGAGATTTTTGAGTTAAATGAAAAGATTAAAACTCTTGAGACCACTTTAAATAAATTTGTTTATAGCAACCACTCTCTTAATAATGTTTTGAATGCTCAAAAGAAATGTGGTGATAAACATGGTCTTGGTTTTAAATCTTCAAATTCAAATAATCAAAGAAGATCCTTTGTTAAAGCTAATTATCATGCTAGTTGTTCTTTTGCTACACCTTCACATGCTAAGCCTATATACAAATGTAGCTTTTGTAATATAAATGGTCATTTGGCTTATTTTTGTTACATTCGAAGAGGACTTGGAAATACAAGAAAAGTTTGGGTACCTAAGGGTGCATTTGCTAACATGGAAGGACCCAAAGGTGTTTGGGTACCAAATTTGAACTGATTTGTTTTGTAGGAGTGCCGGAAACCCTTGAAGATAAATGAAGTATTCAAAGAACGGGTATTTCTGACACATGTTGGGTGATAAATCCAAGTTGACCCTTTGGTAATTTTAATTTGGCAATAAAATTTGACTATATGATATGTGGTTTGAGAGATTGCCATAAATGTTTTGAAGGGGATATGCATAATATGTTTTTCTAGAAACTCAACTTATATGCATTTTGATTATCCTATCTTCCTCACTTATATGTCTATTGACTTTTTGGATTGGATAATTGTTTGATCTTAATACTTGTTAAAGTATTTTTGGATTTGATCTTTGCATGCTCCTTTAATTCTCTTAACATGATCTTCATAGATATCCCCTATTTTCTTTTTACCCTTTTTGTTGTTGACAAAGGGGGAGAAAGTCTCAATTTGGAGAGAAATTTAAAATTAAATTTTTTTTTGACAATGGGGGAGAAAGGTAAGGTTTAAGAGATTAAGGGGGAGCAAAACTTTGAATCTTTGCTATGCTCTATGTGCAACTATTGTTTTATGTAGGGGGAGCATTCTTTTGGCAAAGTTAGGAGATGTAAGTTTTCTCCATTTAACTTTTGTTTCAAATTGCAAGTTTAAATTTGTTTTCAAATTGGTTTGTGGTTGTCATCATCAAAAAGGGGGAGATTGTTATCCCAAGGGCAACTTACTCTTATTTTGATGATTTAAGACACACAAACTAATTAATAATACTAATGCAATTTGAAGTTAAAGTGTGTGTAGTTTGCGATTGAACGCATAAGAGGCAACGAATCAAGATATCGCAAGCTAGAAGATCAAGTGTTCATTAGGTCTTTAATCATGTAAGTATGATTCTAATTAGCACTTGATTTATGTTCAAGATACCTCAAGAAAAGTTTTCAAAAAGGTTTTGTGCGAAAACAATTTTTTAAAGTCGAGTTTAGGAAGTGAAAACTTCCTGGCGGCACGCCGCCAGGAATGGGCCTTGTCTGGCGGCATGCCGCCAGACATGAGGGAAAAATTAATTTCCCAAGCGAAGTTAGCGGCATGCCGCCCCAGCTGCTTCGTTTCTGGCGGCATGCCGCCAGAGCCTAGGAAGACGCGCCAACAACTATTTTCTCCACTTCCAACGGCTAGTTTTGACCCCATACCTCCTTGTCCGAACTTCTACTCTTTCTACACTATATATACTCATCCTAGATGAGTCTATAAACAATAAGGAACAACAAGAAAACACTAGAAACCCTTTTACACAAAATCACATTTTACAAGCTTACAAAAATCAGTTTTTACAACGCAAGTATTTTCACAACGATTTCAATCCTTCTTGCGTCACTTTGTCCAGCTTATTTTGGGTTTCTTCTTGAGGTAACTTTGAGGTATTCTTGTTCATTTATTGGTGTTGATTATTGAATCATACATAGTTTATTTGTACACCAATTTGTGTTGCCATTTAACAATTCTCTTGTCAAGTATTCTTGATTGTGATAGGTTGTGATTGAGCCCGGAAGAATCACATTGAAAGGTTGTTGGTGAACCCGTGAAAACCAAAGTGTAAGGTTTATTGGTTGAGCCCTTAGCAAAAACCAAAGTGAAAGGTTTATTGGTTGAGCTTTTAGGAAAAGCCAAGTTGAGGTTTATTGGTTGAGCCCTTAGCAAAAACCAAGGTGTAAGGTTTGAGTTGAACCCGTAAAAACTCAAGGTAATAACGAAGTGTTCGTTGTTCAAAATCCTAAGAGGAGGACTCTTAGGTAGTGGAGTACAATTCTTTGAGGAATTGGAACCACTATATATCCTTGTGTTTTTACTTTCTATTTCCGTACTCTAATCTTTACTCTTTGTGTTAGAATTTTTATTTGCCTATTCACCCCCCTTTAGGCCGGGATTATTTTTTATCACTAGCTTGACTAGATATCATTAAGGCCATCGTGGTGTATGAAATAAAAAACAAAGAAACCAAATTAAATAAGATATCTTTTCATAAAGATCAAATACTCAGGGGTGGAATTTTTCGCCAGCTGCTCAGTGTACTACTTGTTTTTGGAAAAAGTCTTTGCGAAAAAGTCTTTACCGCACACAGAATCAGTTGGTTTGGAAGAAATTATACATCGCTCTCAACTTTTTTTATCTTACCGTATATATAATAATTATCTAACTAATAAAATTATGCAACGAGCGGTTACATTTAAATGGGTTTCCTAAGCATTCATCTATGATTACTAATATTTTTATATTTTTAAATTTCAAATTTTCTCAATTTTATTTCATGTATATATACTAAGATGAAAAGTCGAGAGGAACATATAACTTCATTTCTTAGAGGTGTCGGGTTATATACATATAAGGCAACGTAGGTACAATTTTTTTTCACTCCACTTCAAAACTTGCATCTATACTTTTTAGTTTCACACAAGTTGTAATTTTAAAATCTAATTAAAATATTCAAATAATGATAAAAAATTGCAATAAGTTGTAAAAGTTTGAAAAAATGTAATAAATATGGTAAGATTTAATTTATTTTTTTTGCAAAAATTTTAATATTTTATATTTTGTTCTCTTTCCTTGTTAATTGTTTCAAAACATATATAGGTCACAGGAGCATTAATTTCTCATATTTTACTGTCTAATTACTTGTAAATTGGGCAGTAAAGCTATTAATTTCTATGGATTCTCCCTACTTTTGCAGAAATTACTTGGAGGCTGATAAAAAGGAGAACATCACATGCGGAGCACAAAATCAGACATCTAAAACTGTCTTGGCCGCAGGCTTGGCCAAGACAGCCGCGATAGAGACAGACTACAACGGGAGACTTTGGGTAAAGCGCAAGGATGCGAGGTGGAGATTGCAATAGAGAACGAGATTTGAGGGATCAACTGCATTGAAGATTATCAGCAAGAATCCTTAACTAGATCTCCCTCTAAGAATAATATTCTGAATTTTCCAATAAACAATTTTTGGATTTGTATTTTTTTCCTTTATCCTTATCTTTTATTTTTGAAAGAGATAGAGTAGGACTAGAAAGTGGTGAAGCTTATAAGTTGCTAGAAATCCTTTGAGAAGAGAACTCTCTGATCTCTCTCTCTCTCGCAAACTATCCTTCAAACACTACTTTGTGATTTTTCAATTCGGGAATTAACAGGTTTAATTTCTTTATGCAAACAATAAAATTGTCTTTCTTCATGAATATGTCCGGCTAAATATTTATTCTTGGTAAGGGTTGTTGAGCCAAGTTTCTTATGCTTCGTGAGATCTAAGTATTTTTAATAATCTTTATCTCTGTAATTATTTATTTTCTGGTTTTACAAATCGCTTTCTTGTAAAAGTTTAGAATTGATCACTCTTAGATTTTAGCTTGAAAGTTGGAGTCAACCTAGACGGGGACGAGCGAAACCGGATAGGCCAAGTGGACAACTAGACCTCGAGATAGGCTAGAGAAAATCAATAATATAACTCAGACCTGATTGACAATTGAGGGCCTTAATTGCAAGGTAAACATGAGTTAGGTGTTGTCTTCCCTTAAGCCATTGATGACGATTGTGCTACCTTTCAATTTAATCAAGCCATCAACCAAGGTAGTAAACCCTTTAACCAGCAAAGATTGTCTAGTAGGGAGTGCCCACTAGGGAATTTGATAAAGGAGGGAAGTAGGAGTGTACAAGAGTCCTTGCACTCCATAGCAACGATATAGAGACAAAGATGAACATCATTGAATCAGTGATCGAAGCATAAGAAACAAAACTTTCAAAACGCCCTTACCAGGAATTTCCATCCTCTGAATTTTCAACACAACTATTTTGTCTTGGCCAAGCCTCTAACCAAGCTCATTTTACTGTTTAATTGTTATTCTTTTATTTTTAGTTTCAGAATCAAACCAACAATTTCAGTGACGTGGAAGTCAACCGAAAACTACACACCCGAGGAGTCTCTGAGGACAATCCTCTTACCACCATCTACAAGCCCTTTGTGGGTTGTGATAAGTTGTAACTCTCTTTTAATTCATATCTATTTTACAACTATTTTTTACGCCTTCGGTGAGCGATCAAATTTTGGCGCCGATGCTAGGGACTTCTAACGGTATTTTGTAGTTTTTTTTTGTTTTTGTTTATGCAGTTGATGACCAGGTCCTCCAGTGCAGAATTACTTGTATATAATCCTGAACTCATAAGGACCGAGACTCAGCTTAGGAAGAAAACCAAAATGAAGTTACAAGAAGCGAGCGAATTAGAAGTTTCTAGTTCACAAGTAAATTCTAACTCTGACAACGAGCTTGGCCAAGCTGTAGGCCAAGAAGAAGATCAGGTTCCAGAAATGGCGGATAATCAGGAAGAGCGGACTATCAGGGAGTTGAACAGGAGACTTATTCCTGTATTCAGCTTGCCCCCATACAAAATGATTGGTCCATAAAGACCAATATAATAGCCAACCTTACAAAGTTCTATGGATATTCTAACGAGAACCCATACACTCACCTAAGGAACCTACATCTCCAGTGTGACACTTTGAAGCCAGCCAATATTCCCATCGAGAGAGCCAAGCTGAAGGTGTTTCCATGGTCTCACGAAGATTCGGCTAAAAACTGGTTTTACAGCTTACCCCAAAATACCATCAGAACATGGGTCGAGGTGTCCTCAATTTTTCTTAATAAATATTGGAATGCAACCAAAGCAAGGGCGACCAGGAAAAACTTAATTTCTGTCCAGAAATGGAGTAATGAGAGCCTCGGTAAGTATCACCAACGGTTCAGGAATTTGCAAGATATTTGCCCTACAGATGGAGTGACAGATCAAGCCTTAGTCCAGTATTTTTATGATGGAATGTGTCAAAAGAATAAAGAGTGAGTGGATGCCGCAACTGGAGGAGGCTTATAGGATCTCACTTCCTCTCGGGCCAAGCTACTGCTCTAGACAATGGCAGATAATTACCAAAACAGTACATCTACAGAAAGAAATTTTATTCCCTCTAATTTAAATGCAATTAATATTGAACAGAAATTATCTGAAATATCTAACATGCTTCATAATCTTTCTATAGGTACATCAATGATAGCAGGAATTCCTGAACAGGTAGCCCTGGTATGTGGAATGCGCCAACAACAAGATCACCCACCTCACAGTTGCTATATCGTGCAACATCTGGGTGATCCAGTTCAAGTCAATGCAACATACAGATACAACCAGGGGAAGAAATTTCCCCACTAGAGCAACCAGTACTTCTGAAGAAGCCACCCAAATCTAAGATGGCAACAGAACCCACCACAATAGAATCAAGGTGCACCTCAGCAATCTCAGTAATTTCAGCAACCTCAACAATCTCTAATTAACTTCCAACACTTTGTGCCTCGACCCCCACAGAACCAACTTCCTGTGCCATAGTTGCCTCCTGCACCACAGCCTTTGAAGTTCACTGGTGTGCCAATAGAGGAAACTATCCAAAAAATCATGCATGCAACATAGTCCAGTCTGACAAAAGTGCAGAAAAAAATCATTCAGTTGACACAGAAGCAACCGGAGAACCAGGGCAGACTACCTTCAAACATGGTAGACAATCTGAAGAACAATGTCAGTGCTATAAACCTAAGGAGTGAGAGTGTATTGCCAGAGAGAAAGGGTGCAAAGACATACCAAGAGATTGAGGCACAGACGCTGTATAAGGAGGAGGAAGAAATCCAGACAGAGACAAGCTTGACTAAACCTTGGGCTAAGCCAGACATTGAAGCAAAGATAGGAATGGAAGAAACAGTCTTGGCCAAGCTCGTGGCCAAGATAAATGAGAAGGCCACAATCCAACAAGAAGAGATAGAAATTCCACCCCCTTTTCCTCCCAGATCCTCTAAGACAAAAAATGAGAAGAGGCAAAAGAATTTATGAACATTTTTGGAAAAATTGTTGTGAAAAATCCTCTACTTGATTTGATTGCTAAAGTACCTTCTTATGCTAAATTTTTAAGAAGTTGTGTACTAACAAAAGAAAACTTGCAGGTGTTGAAAGAGTTAACCTCAACCAAAATGTTTCTGCAGTTTTACAAGCCAAGATTCCCGAGAAATGCAAAGACCAAAGCACATTTGCAATCCCGTGCAAGATAGGAAATAAGATTGTAGAAAGAGCCCTCTGCGATTTAGGAGTAGGAATTAACGTGATGTCTCTAAGTGAGTATGAGACACTACAGATGAGAACAATGAGGGATAAAAGATGGTAATTCAGTTGACAAACAAGTCAGTAATTCATCCGAAGGGAGTAGTGGAAGAGGTCTTTGTTCAGGCCAATAAATTTATTTACCCTATCGATTTTTATATTGTTGAAACGAACACTGATCTTCCTTCGAGCTCTACTGATGTTCTTTTAGAAAGGCCATTTCTAAGGACAACGAAGGAAAAAATAGATGTATACGAGGGTAGCCTTACCTTGGAGTTTGATGGTAGGGTTATTAAATTCAACATGTATGTGGGACTTAAATACCCTAACGAGATGCATAGCGTCAATTTCCTTTACATTCTCGACCCTCTCACTGAAGAAATGTTTGATATCTCCACTAACGATCCTTTTGAGTATGTTTTGAGTAGGAGAATATCAGCTAAAGAGCTAAAGAAGAGGGAGGAAAGGATTGTAGTTCAGAAGGAACTTCAAGAGACGGTGGTAGACCTCAATGAAACTAAATCTCATACTAATGTTGCTAATTGCCAACCATTACAGACCACTGACTCTAAACTTTTAACCTCTATTATGAAGATGCCCGAGATAGAATTGAAAGCTCTGCCAGAACACCTAAAATACGCCTTTCTTAGCCAAGCCAGCACCCTACCCGTAATCATTTCCAGCAAGCTGGTGAAAGACGAAGAAGATAAACTAGTGGCAGTGTTAAAGAAGCACAGAGAGGCTATAGGGGCCAGGTACGTTTAGACCCCCTACTTTCCCCGTACGAGAAGTTGTCCTCCATTTACACATATGAGACAACCTTGACGCGGCGCCGTCCCCCCAGGCACGAAGCGGGGAGGCAATACTCACAGCGCCCATAAAGAAAAGGAAAGACACTACTAGGGCTAGATGCCTCTCAGTTTGTCAGGCTCGCGACACCACCCTAATCACTCACTTGCCCTAGATAGAACGGACCAAGCTAATGAAAATCCATCTAGTGTCTACTCTATTCTAAGGCTTCGCGTTAGTTATAACCAAAGAAATGACATAGATCGAAGAAGGTAAAATAGCAGGTGATCAAGCTCATAATAAAACCATCTAGATCTAGCAATAAAAACGGCAAGCAAATAAATACAACGATGAGAAAACGCGAAGAACGATTTGGCCTCGTGACCGCCTCTATGCAATCCTCAATTAACCCTTGCTAAGCTAATAAGTTTAGCCACTCATAATAATAAATAACAAGACAGATTTAATAAAAAACATAAATGGAAGGAAAATGAAATAAAGGAAAATGCGATATCAATAAATACCGGCCGAAGGTAAAGCTCCGGTTTGAAGAGTGATGCCAGCTACGGCTGCAAAAAGATGAGAGTGACAAATCCCAAGCAAACTAAAGAGGAAGGTGAGTTGCTACTCCGAAAAGGATTCTATGATGTAATAATCGGTGATGTCCTAAAAACCCTAAAACTAATGTTTAAATACCCTCCAAGGCTCACTAGAAGACAAATGACAGCTAAGAGAGGGTACAAGGGGTGTGTGCGCCCTAAAGGAATATTCCTAGTGAAGCAAAAATGGAATCTTGAAGGAATCATGCATCCTTCTAGAAATATCTACACGTGCAGTACTGAGTCTCGAGCAAAAGGCGGCTTCAGATGGCTTCAATGAGGGTCCAGGGCTAGATAGCAAGGCTTGCATCTAGGGCTCGATAATAGAAGAGCAGCTAGGCCTCGATGCTGGTCTTGACGCTTTGCGATCCATAGCAAAATTCCATCAAAAAGAGATTTTTCAGCATATTTTCCTCTTTGGGCCTAGATCTGCAAAAAAGGTGGATTTAAAGGAGAATTAGTAGTATCATGCCCAAGATAAGACTATAAATCAAGAGGAAAACACGCACAGAGACACACACTATCAAAATATCCCCACACTGCCCGATGCTCGCCCTCGAGCATCCACAAAACTGAAAACCTCCCCAAAATATAGACAACCACAACCAACCCAAACACAAGAACAAATCAGGCATCAAGCTAGATTTCGTCAAGATACAACCTCACCTAGAAAGCACCTGCATCAAATTAGAAGGATAATGAGTTTGGGGCAGAATTGCCTTTCGGCTTTATCAGGCACAACCCAAATGAATGTGAAAAATTCGAGGCAGAGCTCGAGGAACGTCAGATGTTCAAAGAAGAACAAAGCTTTCCACCCTATATTACCCACGAGTTCCCGCACTCAGGGCCTTACATGTCTTTTATCGAGAAAATCCATATCTAGGCGTGCATAGTGGCTAACACCTTCGGAATGAAACAGAGCAAGTTTATCAAGGGACACTTTATCATGAAATTTTATCCAGCCTCTGGAGGTAGAAAGGACAGAATGAACCTAGGATGAGGATCGAGGGGTAGACGTCTTGCCCTCAACGGTTGGTGGTTCGGTATTGCGCTTAGGCTTTTTCATCATCGAGGCCTTGATCATCCCCTTGCTCGCTGTGGAGCTTTTTCTCTTTTTGTCTGCCGGCGTTTCTGGTTCTGTCGGCTGCTCCGCTCTGGCCGGAGTCTTTCCTTTGCCTTTTTGCGCCGCCTTATTTTTCGCAGCCTCTTTCTCCAGAGCTTTTCTTTCGATGGCTTCCTTCTGCGCCGCTTCTCTCGCCTCTCTTTCCTCATCATCCGTGTCATCGTCGCCGTCACCACTGTCACCAATTTTTCCCTCGCTGAAGTCACTCTGCTCGGCCTCCTCTTCGATGTCTTTCTCGGACGGTGGCTCATTCTCCTCGCTTTCGGACCCAGACACCAAAATGTCCTTTAGGACTTCTTCCACCGTGAGCTTTCGAGCAGCGGCCGGTGGTGACTTTTTCATTTTTGGCTTGGTTGTTTCGGACCCAGGTGGCAACCTCACCACACGGTAGGATCTAGTCATGGTGGATATGGGTGGGACGGAGCTGGTGATCTCGAGGTCGTGGTCGTCAACCAGGCTAGGCTCTGTGGCTTGTGATTGGGTGGGTGGGTTAGAGGTCGGGGAAGGGTCCGGCGACTGAGGTATGGCGGGGGTCCGAGCTAGGGTTAGCACCTGAGGGAGGAGTGTTTGAGTGGGTGTGGAAGGATCCTGGTGAGAGAGAAGATGATGAAACGACGGGGTTGTGAGGGGGTGAGGAAGGTGTGACACCAGAGCTTCTTTTATGGGCAACACACTTTTGCCTTGTCATT
Organism: Viola odorata; assembly: GCA_963691705.1. Lineage (NCBI taxonomy): Eukaryota > Viridiplantae > Streptophyta > Magnoliopsida > Malpighiales > Violaceae > Viola > Viola odorata. The sequence goes on from OY829539.1 coordinate 2,424,402, forward strand.
AGGAATGGTGATGGAGCTGATGAGGGTTGTGTTGATATCCGAATTTTGACGCCATTTTTGATTAAATTTAGCATTTCTGTCATTTTTAATTAATTTACTGTCCTTAGCATTTTTCAAATCTCATCGCATTTTTTATCGTCATCGTTAGCATCGTCAGCATTCGAAATCGTGTTTTTAATTTTTCGTCACGTATTTTCGTTATTATTATCATTAATATTTTTAGCCTTAAAAATCACATTTTAAATTATCCGTTAGTCGTTTACTAGTTATTTCTTCATTTTAGGTCATCACACGAATTTGAGGATTTTTATATTTTATCACATTTTTTAGCATTTTTATTTTTTATTTTTTATTTTTTGTTCGAGCTTTTATTGGACCCGAGTAAGTTCGCTCGAATAATAGCTCGAACTCGGAATGTTTTCCATCAACTAGTTCCTACTCTTTTTTTCGTTCACGCCGACCAACAACGTTTCGCGTAATTTTCATCATAACGTCATTTATTTTTCATCCGAACATTTCATGTTTCTGAACGAGAAAATAAACACGTTAAATGAAAATTTCTCGCCATTCGCTATAGACGGTTAAACTCGCCTTATTTTTCTTTACGCGCTGGCACTTTCGGCTCGAAAATTCAGAACGTTCATTCGCGAAATTGGCTCGAGGCCATTTAAATGGACTTAAAGGGCCATTTGATCATAACCGTTGATCTGGTCAACCAAGAAAAGTCAACCAGATCAACGGTTGACAAATTAAAGTCCATGGTGCGCATGCACCATGGACGTGGAGCAGCAGCGGAGCAGGCCACCGAGCAGCCTGCCCCCGTCGCTTCCTGTCACTTCGAGCCATCCCCTCAGCCACTGTAGCTGCCACCTTGCACGCCTAGCTCCGCCAGCGCACGATGTCCAGCCTCCACGCGCGCCATTGCGTCCCCTCCTCCACGCGTTCGCAGCCTATAAATACCACTGCCCTCCTTCGTTTCAAACCACGAATTCACCCCAAGCAATCTTGCTTCTTCTCCCTCTTGATCAATAGCTCATATAGAGCTTCGATTGCCACAGTTCAAGCTTCTCCTAGTAAGCTTTTTTTCAAGCTTTTTTCTTTCATTTTCACGCATTTCTTCTTCTTTAATTCGTTTAGCATCCTTTTGATTAAATAAATTGCTTATTTTTATGCCATTAATTCATATGCATGTTGTAGATTAAATACATGCTTTTAATTTCATTAATCGTTAGATAAATCGTGTGAATTAATTAGTTTTCAATAATTAACGGTTTGGTCATTTTTTGAAATTAAACTCGGTGCGGTTTAAACCGAGATTCGAGGTTCGTACGGTCGGAAAGCCGTCGAGGAGATGAGCATCTCGGTATGAAGGTTTTTTGGTTTCGGCCATGGCTGGCCGGACCTTGGTCGCCGGCAGTAGCGTCGGCGACACAAGGTTGATGATGATGAATAGTGCCATGTGGGTTTTGTTTCGCGGGAGAGAAGGGAAGAAAGGTGATGGGCTTGGCCCATCACCATTATTTCAATTTCCTTGGGCCAGGAACTATTCCTGGCCCATTCTTTTAATTTAAAGCTGGGCCCCACTGCCTTGGGCCCAGCCCGCGTTTTTCGCCGATTTCTTTTTTCGTGTCAATTATTTGTATGTCTTTTTTCGTACAAATATTTATTTTTACTTATCAAATTAATTATTTATTTTTACGCATGACTTGTTAATTTTATTTTCGTAAACTGTTTAATTTTCTGCAAATATCAACTGTTTAATTTTCTGCAAATCATCAACTGTTTAATTTTCCGCAAATCATCAACTGCTTAAAATTTTCTGCAAATCACGAGATCTTTAATTTTTCGCAATTATCATCATTTAAATTTCCCTGCACTTATCAAAATCATCATTTAAATTTTCCTGCACTTATCAAATCATCATTTAAATTTTCCTACACTTATCAAATCATCATTTAAATTTGCGTATGCGTCAAGTCATCATCTAAATTTTCACACACATCAAATCATCATTTAAATTTCTTGCAAATCAACTGTCATCATTTAATTTCTTGCAAATCAAACTATCAGCATTTAAATTCTCGTATGCATCAAATCATTATTTAAATTTCTTGCAAATCAACTGTCATCATTTAATTTCTTGCAAATCAAACTATCAGCATTTAAATTCTCGTATGTATCAAATCAACATTTAAATTCTTGTATGCATCCAATCATCATTTAAACTTTCGTATGCGTCAAATCATCATTTCTCGCATACATCAAATCATCTTTTAATCTTTCGATAAATATCAACTGTCATTTAAATTCTCGCATTCATAAAATTGCTTATTTATTTTTCGAGCTATCACTAACACTCTCATTTTGTAGGTTTAAAATTTAAGCTTCGCTCGAAAGTACGCCTTTCGTTCCTCTTTATTTATTCAATGCTTTTCGTAAATATTAATCGTACGCATGATATATGGAATTGCTAGGATTTAAAATCAACCCACATGAACAATTTGTTTAAAGACTCGCTTAAAATGCCATGTTCGTTTGATTTTAAATTTCGCTTATATTGACTGCATGTACGTGGTGGCTTCGATCCCACATTAGTTTATCATTTCAAAACCTCTCATCTAATCTGTACTCTGTTAAGCTATCTATGATAGAATCACGTAGTAATTAATTTAATCATGCATGGCCCGATGATGAAATAGAGGGCGCTCATTCAGTCTTACGAAAAATTCAGTCCCATCACGCTACGGTCAGGAATAATCGATCGGTCCAACGATCAATTATTCCTGAACGGTCCCGATTGTGGAAAAGACTAAAGTGACGATTCCTCTGAGGGCCCCCATTTCAAAATGCATTTTATCAAATGCCTTTTAAACACCTCTCTTATCAACCGGTTACCATTTTCGGATGTGACTCGGGTGCCTAACACCTTCCCGAGACCATAATACGACCGCGAACCTTTGTCTGGGGTTCAGACCCTTTTTTGTGCCTTTAGTTTTTTATTTATTTTATTTTATGCCATGACGATTGAGGTTCCCTAAACCTAGCGACAAAATTAGGGTAGCGACTTCATTGCATGTCGCGAGGCGTCCCTTTTGCGCCGAGCATTGTAAGGTCTCAAATTTCATCGTACACTCGCGAATGACTCTTTTTTGTTAATTTTCGGGGCGCGATAGGTTGTTTGGAGAAGATAAAGATGGAGTGTATACGTGAGAGAGAGAGAGAGAGAGAGAGAGAGAGAGAGAGAGAGAGAGAGAGAGAGAGAGATATTGAGTCTGACACGGATAGGGAAAGAAGTGGGGAAATGGGAAAGGTGTGGGAAGAGGAAAAGGACGGAGAGAGAAGATCTCCCTGTCAAAGGGATTTGATTTTGTCCTTTATCCGACGTGGCACGCGGAGGGAGGTGATGAGCTATCTTCCCGATTCCCAACTGCCAAAAGAGATCTTTTCAAATTTGAAAAGGGGTTAGGAAAAAGATAAAGACAAAAGGAAGGACTATAAAGGGAATAATGAAAATAAAAGAAAAGTAATATAATAAAGAGGGGGGCAGGATTAATAAAGAATGAGAGAATTAGTGGGTGTTAAAAATAGAAAAATGAGAAATCACAAAAAGGGAATAAAACAAACAAACATCCTAATAAATATAAACAGCTATTAAATGAAAGCAATCATATAAAGATGGCAAATAAATATAATAAAATTAAAAGGAGCGGAGGTTCTGGTAATAAAAATAAACTATTAGGTGGTGAAACGAAACCCGACGTTAATAGGTCCTCTTATGGCCTTAACGTCTAGGCCTAGACGTTAACAGGTTGTCTAGGGCTGGACAGGTGGGTCGACCACCTCCTCTTCCTCTACTCTTAAGGGTTTGAAACCTTTATAGAATGACTTCAGGTGATGACCATTGACTTTGAAAATCATTGTCGAGTCTAAACTTTGGATCTCGACGGCTCCATGGTCGAACACGGCTGCGACTTTGTATGGGCCTGTCCATTTTGATTTAAGTTTTTTTGCAAAAAGTCTTAAACGGGAGTTGTACAATAGAACTTTCTGACCAACAATAAAAGATTTGGGCAAGATCAACTTATCGTGGTAAGCTTTCATCTTGCCCTTATAGATGAGGGTGTTCTCATATGCGTCATCACGAAGTTCTTCGAGCTCTTGGATTTGCAACCTGCGATGCTTGCCTGCCTCCCCTAGATCCATATTGACCTTCCTGATTGCCCAAAAGGCTTTGTGTTCAATTTCTACAAGGGCAAAGTGGCACGGCTTGCCATAGACCAGTCTATAAGGAGTCATCCCAATCGGGGTCTTGAAAGCAGTCTTGTAGGCTTAGAGAGCATCGTCTAGTTTCAAGCTCCGATCCTTGCGGGATTGGTTAACCATTTTTTCAAGAATGGATTTGATTTCCCGATTGGATACTTCAGCTTGCCCATTGGTCTGGGGGTGGTATGCTGTAGAGACTCGGTGAGTTACCTCATACTTGTTGAGGAGAGAATAAACAACCTGATTACAAAAATGCATCCCACGGTCACTAATGAGGGCTCGAGGGGTTCCAAACCGGTTGAAATGTTAGTGCGCAGAAAATTTACCACTGCCTTAGAGTAATCAGTTTTCGTCACCAGGGCCTCGATCTACTTGGAAACGTAATCAACATCAAGGAGGATGTAGATATTCCCATAAGAGTTTGGGCCCATGAAATCAATTCCCCAAATGTTAAAAATTTCACAAGAGATGATATTGGTTAGAGGCATCTGGTTGCGAGCTCCGATGTTCCTCGTCGATTGACATCTCGGGCAAGGGGTGTAGTACATATAGCTATCTTTGAAAATCGATGGCCAATACAGGCCGACCTCGAGGACTTTTAAAGTTGTTTTCTTTGCAGCAAAATGACCACCCTCTATTGATGAATGGCAAAATTTCAAAATCAAGGGCACTTCATCCATAGTCACGCACCTCCTAATGAGTTGGTCTGAACAATGCTTCCATAGATAGGGGTTGTCCCAAACATAATACTTTGACTATCACTTAATGTGTTGACGTTCGGAAGGTGAGGAATCGATAGGGAAAGAGTCGGTCGTAAGATAGTTCGCTATATCAGAAAACTAGGGAAGTGGACATCTTGGGCAAGACACAGATACTCGCCAGGGAAGGTGTCATGGATAGGCACTTGTGAATCGTCCTCTTGGGTTGGTAATCTACTCAAATGGTAAGCGACTAGATTATCTCTTCCATTTTTATCCTTGATCAGAATATTGAACTCTTGAAGTAACAAGATCCATCGAATGAGGTAATGTTTTGCATCAGCCTTCATCAATAAACACCTAAGAGCTGAATGATCCGAATACATAATGACGTGCGTGCCCAAGAGATATTGTCTGAACTTGTCCAGGGCATAGACAACAGCTTGGAGCTCTTTTTCAGTAGTGGTGTAATTTTGTTGGGTTGGATCCAGCAGCTTCGAGGCATAGTAGATAACATGTCTCTTTGTCTTTCTTCTGACCCAAAACGGCGCCAAGGGCATGATTGCTAGCATCGCATAAGATTTCAAAGGGAACTGACTAGTCGGGGGCTCGAATGATGTGAGTGGTGATGAGTTTGGTCTTAAGAAAATCAAATGAAGCCTTGCAGCTATCGTCAAACACAAATTCCATATCTTTTTGAAGTAATCTACACAAGGATTTTGGAGAAGTCCTTGATGAAGCACCTGTAGAAACCAGCATGCCCTAGAAAGGTATGCACATCTTTGACACAGGATGGATAGGGCAAGGATTCAATTACTGCGATTTTCACTTTATCCACTTCAATGCCTTTGCTGGAGACGATATGGCCCAAAACGAGGCCTTGATCGACCATAAAGTGGCACTTCTCAAAGTTCAATACTAGATTGGTCTCGATGCAGCATTCTAGGATTTTCTTCAGGTTGGCAAGACATTTAGAGAAAGAGTTGCCATAGACGGTGAAATCCCATAAAGACCTCGATGCCTTTCTCGACAAATTCTGAGAAAATGCTCAGCATGCATCGCTGGAAAGTAGCAGGGGCAGTACATAAACCAAAGGGCATTCTCCGATATGCGAATACATTGAATGGGCAGGTGAAAGTAGTCTTTTCTTGGTCTTCGAGGGTAACTGAAATCTGATAGAAGTCGGAATACCCATCTAGACAACAATAATGCGTCTTACCCGCGAGGCGATCTAACATCTGGTCAATAAACAGTAACGGGAAATGATCTTTGCGAGTGGCTGCATTCAAACGACGATAGTCAATACATACTCGCCAACCATTCTGAATTTTGGTTAGGATCAAAGTGTCATCTTGCCCTGTAGTGAGGGTGATGCCAGCTTTCTTGGGCACAACCTGGATGGGGCTCACCCATTGGCTATCGGAGATGGGATAGATGACACCTGCATCCAATAACTTTAGTATTTATTTCTTCACTACCTCCATCATTGGGGGATTCAATCTGCATTGAGGTTGACGCACGGTCTTGCTGGAGTCCTCTAGGTGGATTTTGTGGGTGCATAGGGCTGGTGACAAGCCCTTGATGTCGGTAATTATCCACCCGATGGCTTGTTTGAATTCTTGCAGAAGGGAAATCAACTTCCTTTCATCGGATTCGTCTAGCTTGTTAGAGATAATAATCGGCAGTGATTCATCAGCCCCGAGATAAGCATATTTCAGGTGCGATGGCAAGGTTTTTAACTCGAGAGTCGGTGCTTGAACAAGAGAGAAAGGACGCTTAATATGATCATCATGTTAAGGAGAGATAATAGGAGGTTTAGGAGAAAGGACAGGTTATTCTTCCAATGCTGAAACAGTTGATCGTAGCTCAGGTAGTGTGGTGACTATCAAGGCCAAGACATCTAGTGTCTCTGGGGTGATACTTCTATCGAGGGCAAGCTGCAATGGATCAACATAATTTAATTCAGCTATGTCATAAACAAAGGGATCAATTAAATCAACATAATTTAGACTAGAAAATTCAGAAGGATATCGCATGGATTCAAGCATATTGAATTAATGATCTCACCATCGAACTCAAGAAAAATGATGGCGTCATGGACGTCTATCTTGGCCCTGGGAGTAGCAAGAAATGGTCTTCCCAAAAGTACATTCGTGGCTTTAGTTGAACCTTCACCCTTCATAGCAATGACGTAGAAGTCTGCTGGAAAGGTGAAGTCACCTATTTGGACAAAGACATCTTCAATAACACCCTTGGGGTAGATAACAGAGCGATCGGCCAGTTGGATCCCAAGTCTGGTACTTTTCAGAGGGCCCAAACCTAGACAGTTTTAAATCGTCAAGGGCATGATATTGATACCAGCACCCAAGTCACACATGGCCTTGCCAACGTCAACTATCCCAATTTTGTAGGGGATAATGAATATTTCCTGGTCTTGACATTTAGGAGGGATTTTTCTCTGGATGTGGGCGGAAATGTTGGCTCCCACGCTTATCTTGTTGACCCCGGCCATATGGCGTTTATTGATGCACAAGGTCTTTAAAAATTTAGCATAGCGGGGAATGCTCTTGATTGCTTGGATGAGAGGGATATTGATGACGACCTTGCTAAAGATTTCGAAGATTTCTCGTTCCTCTTTCCCTTTGTTGGATTTCACTAGATGTTTTGGGAAGGGAGGCTCAAGGATTTGGTGGATATACTCCTGAGTGAATTTCGGAGGGTTTTTGTCATTCCTCGGTGATAAGAATTTGTCTGTTGCCAAAGGGTAGAAGGTGAAAGGGCTCCTCGGATTCAGTGTCCGCGGCGGTCCGATGTACCTGCAAGACGCCGGAAGGGGTCTCTGACGTAAACACTCCGATGCTTAAGTTAGTATAAGTGGTGAGAAATGGCAGAGCTTGGGCCAGCAAATTCTGCTTCCCTTCTTCCTTCATGGTGGAGGTATTTTTAGGCGAAAATGAGCATTTCTGCGTAGTTTGGATTACTAGAGGCTATCGATCCCGTCAGGGGTTATAGTTCTCCCATGGTGCGATATGCCATCATGGCGTTAGGTGTGGGGGTAGCCGTTACCTAGGTAAGGTAATGACTACGTTCTTCTCTCAGACGTTCATTTTACACTAGGATGGGATAACACCTTTGGTCATCACAAAGGGCCGTGCGGGACCCTCCCGTTGACGTCGACCATCCCGGTGTCAATCTCCTAGGGAGAGACAGTAGCTTCGATGCTGCCGTGATGGTAGGAACAACAACCATTTTCTCTCCACGCGAGGTATGAGACGAAAATACCCTTGTCGTCAGGTGTATTGTTATCATAAGCCAAACTGAAAATGAGCCCGAGTGTTTACCAAGGGCTAACGCTCCCTCTTCAGCTTATTAGTCTTTTATATGCCGGAGTGGCTCTTTGTTAGGAAATGGGTCTGCCCTGACCGCCATTCTTCTGAGTCTATAAATTGAAGCTTTCCTCCGTGTAAGTTTCTCACATCTTTTTCACTTTTTCCTCCTATATTTTCACCATGGATGAGCTGACCAGAAATTTCCTGATCTCCAAAGCTTTGACCCTGAAGAACCTCACTAAGGGTGACATCGGATTCCTAGAGAGGATGATCACCAAGACCTCGGAGGATGTCCTGGAATTGCAAGGAATGTCAACCCCCATTCTGTCTAGGCAGCTGGGAATGTCACTGGGGGATTTCAGTCCTTTGGAGAGCTTGGCGAAGTTGGCCGCCACCACTTCCCGCATCGAGGTGGTTGCTTCTATGCTGCAGCAGAGGAAGGACTTACTGGCCTGCTGCTTGAAGGGTATGAGGGTCTGTTCTGCCGAATTGACCTCCGTTGCTGACGCCTTGAGGGAGGTTCCCGTCGTGCCAGGGGAGGATGATGTTGGGTCTAACGCTTGACTGCTGTCTTTGCTTCCTCTTGTTTCTTTTTCTTATGCTTTCTTGTACATGCGTCTAGACGCTAAGGCCGTTCAGGCCATAAATAAATAAATGGTTGTTTCTATCACCATCAAGTCTTCTTTTCCCTTGTTTGATTTCTTGTTGTGTTAATTGGAGGCATTCGTTGTAAGCCCAACCGAAAATGATTCTTCCTCGGGACACAGTACTGCAGTGGTTATGTCCCGGGAATCGGTAATGAAAGTTCTGCTTCAACTATTTTCTGGGCCGCCTTCCCAGGGGTAGGTGGTTGGGCAGTTTTTTGGTGTCCTCTGATTGGCGCAATTAACGAGCGGGTATGCCTGTGCCGGATCGGATTCTGCAATTAGGGTTACTTTTCCTAGGCGCCTTAATTGTTTTTCAAGGGCACGCGAGAGGATCGGAGCGCCTCCTTGGCTATTTAAGGGAGTTACTTTCCCTTTTTCTGTTCATCTTCATCTTCTTCTTTCTCTTTTACTCATTTGTGAATTGAATGGCAGATTTCTACTTTTTGGGTACCGCGGATCGGGACTCCCTGCCAACCCCTCCGACTTCGCCGGACTCAGATCATCCTCCTCCGTCGCCACCATGGAGGCCGTCAGCCCGCCGAAAGGACCGCAAGAGGCGGAGGGATAAAACCTCCAAGGTGTCTATCGCACCTTTTGATTCTTCTGGCTCTGCTACTCAGGAGGGTAGCAAACGCTTTCCTTTGTCTGATTGTTTGCTGGAGAAAACTTCCTCCATCGATGCTAGTGCTGGAACGGTAGTGTCATTTACCAAGGAAAGGTCAGGCCCGTCAGGGCTCGGCTCGGAGAGGGGAGTGGATGAGCCCTTTCCACCCGCTAACGAGAAGATGCCGTTCCTAGATGACGACGGGGTTTATCACTGTGGCATCTACTGGCCCGATGAGGATTAGTGCCCTTATGTTAGGCATACTGTATATGCCCTTTGGCATCTTATGAATAAAGTGATGCTTTCTATCTTTTTCTCTTTGTCATTATCTTCCCGTCAGCGTGTTGCTCTTGTGGATAGCTAACGCGATGGGTTAGCCTTGCTGAGGTAACCGTTTCGCGATTATTTGACTGTGTCAATTTTGTCACCATGCGACGAATAACTTCTCTTTTTAGATTCTTTTAATATGTTTCCATGTGGCCGCCTTCTTTTTACACGCGTCTCAGCATGGTTGGTAGTTCATTTAATGCGGTGGCATTTGACCCTTTAAGAAGGGATCATTTTCTCTTTCCAACACTTTTTGCCCCTGCTTCAAATTTTCTCTTTCGTCTTCCTTCGTCTTTTTCTCAGAAGAACTTCCTGGTCGCCTGCCGTTGTCCGCCGAGTCACCCATAAATCTTCCCTTTTAAGGTACCACTTCAATCCTTTCAGATTTCCTAGTTGCTGATTTATTATGGTTAGGAATAGGCCTCGCCAGGTTCTCTAGAGACCCGTAGATCCAGAGGTCGCACAATCACCCAGTATTTTTACGTGCGATGTGGTTCTAAGGGCCGAACTGGAGGAACACGGTATTACCTTTCCCCCCGGATATGAACCATTTGTTCCTGAAAGCTACATGCGGCTTCATAATCCGGCGTGGGGTTTCTGTAGGCTACTTTACTTTAAGATGTTCCTCTATGGTTTTCGCTTTCCCGTCCATGATTCAATACTAACGCTGCTGCGGGAGCACAACCTTAATCCTGCCCAGATAACTCCTTCTTCCTGGTGTGGGGTTTATGCCTTTCTTCGCGCTTGCGAGTTGAAGAACATTCTCACCCCATCCCTCAATTTATTTCGCAAATTCTTTAGTATGAATTGTCACAATTGTTTAATCGACATCACTCCTCGATGGGATGATGCGTTCGTGCAATCATTTTGGCAGCGGTTTCGCGGCTTTGAGAGGGGTGTGGCTGACTGGAAAAGTAGTTTCTTCGTTCTCGAGCTACCGTCCTGTTTGTGGCGCATTAACTTTAACCAGGAGCTCATAGGCCCCATTTGGACAAATCCCGCGGTACTGACCAGGACTGAGCTAGAGCAGGCTAATGCCTTGTTGAACGTGGATACCTGTTATCGTATCCGCGAATTTGCTTTGCTCAAGCCTCTAGAGGAGTGTGTTATGGGTGAGTCTGCCTTTTCTCGCATTTTCTTTGTATTCGTTCCTTGTCCTAACATGTTTCTTTTTTAGGAGACACTGATGGTTGATCATCTGGTAATGCTAACGCTCCTTTGAATGTAACGCCGCTCCAAACTTTACCAGCCTCTCCCCCTGGTGAAGGCTCTACTTTCCAAAGCGCTCAGCCCCAGAGGGGAAGGACCAAGACAGTTGCTCGGGGAGGGCGAAGGCACGGCGGCTCTGTCCGAGCTTCTCGTTTCATCAAGAATTGGCTACCAGACCGTCGCGGGAGAACAAACTCAAGCCGACCCATAACAAGGGTATTTGATAGTGACGACGAGGATATGGATGTTAAACCAGACCTCCGCCATGCTTCTTCCTCTCACCGGAAAAAAGCTTCGAACAAACACGAGTGGACGGGCTATCGGAGTTTCTTCTGTTAGTGCGGCGGCTGCTTCCATACCTGTCGTTTCATCCAAGGCAAGTACTTCTCAGTCGGTGAAGATTAATGAGGCGTCGGCTGCCACCCGTTCTACCGAGGCGGGGACCCCACCGGTGACAGGCTTTCCTCCTACAGCTATCGCTTCTGATTCTCCAATTTCTCACTGTAATCCCGATGTAGTGGTCACGTCTTCCGCTGCGGATTCAGTTGCTGAGTTGCCGCATAAAGCCCTTCCGCAATTGTTCTTCACTCTTATCTCGAATGTGATTGCCGAGGGTTCTTCTTCAAGTCCAACAGTCAATCTTTCCTATGGCGGCCTTAACGGGACCCCGAACTATCGTATGAACTTGACATGGTTCTCTTTTGACGGTCTCCGCGATGTCGGGGTGTCCAATCCTTTTTCTAGAGATGAGTTTACCGCACCCTTGATAGGGGAAATGATGAGTTCCCGCGAAGAGAAAGAGAAATTTCTTCAGCTTTCTCCGAAGGCCCGCTACCGGTATATTATGAATGACTCTCTGGATCTCTTCCGTCATCTGAACTATCTGTTCGAAGTTCATGATCATGAATTATGAAACTTTTCTAGCGCGATATGCGCTCAAAAGGTGCAGCTTGACTGAACGGCGGACCAAGTGAGGTTGCTAACATGTCTCCACGACGAGTCACGGAAGGAGCTAAGCAGAGAGAGATCCATAGGGAAAGCGAGGGTTGAAGTTCTGGAGGCAGAGTTGGCGTTGGAAAAGAAGAAAAATCTCCTTCTTCACGAAGAGATGCTAGCTCGAGACGAGGAGTTTGCCAGGACATCGCTGAAAATGGAGTGGTGGAAAAAGAAGGTCTTGGAAGCCTTCACCTCTGGATTTGCAGCACGCTTTAAGGGTGACTCTTCTGATCTGGCCCAAGTTGTTGACTATGTTTCTACCGTGATGGACGAGGTTAGCGAAAATAGGAATGGCTCGTCTGCCCCAGAGGGAGAAAGGACTGACGACAACGGTGGTGAGGGTGCATAACATTTTCCCCCGAGGGGTGGCTCAAGTGCCGCAGTAAATTCTTGAATCTCCCCCTTGACCATTATTCCATTCGCTATCTCTATTTCTTTTATTCTTCCCTGGAAAATCATTTGACATTGTTCTGTCTGTAATAATGCTGACGCCATGCAGCCTTTATCGCACCGTTTGGTTCATTGTATTGTTGCTGTTACTCACTCTTCGTTAGCCTCTCTGTATTGTCGCGCCGTTTCGTGAGGTCGCACGGTGAGGCTAGCACTGCTTTTTAGGTCATTAAATGCTGCAAGTCCCTAATTAATGCGATTTAAAGAGTAATGATGAGGAAAGACACGTGTCCTTCTCACGGAGAGGCGCTTGAAGCAAGCGCCTTCTAGGGAGATGCGAGTGTTGAAGCCTTTCGTCATTGTTTTAAAACTTACACCTTCTCGCGCGTGCCACGTTCTTTGTCACGCCGTTTTGCCATGTGTCAGTTGTTAACTGGTCGTGCCTTTTTACCCTCTCAGGGTTGTATATAATGTTTTCCCTATCTCCTTTCTCGTCCGTTGTTACTTTCTGGAAAATAACCCGCGCCGGTCCTTCTTTTCTGGTCTGGGACTCCTGGTGTTTTCTTTTGCGAAGGTACACACGCCCTTTCTTTCTCTTTCGTTCTTCTTTTTGTTGGTCATGGCTAAGACTCGTTCTAAGAAATCTGCTGAGGAAGGAGATCCTCAAAGGTCTGTTGGGGAAGAAAAAATTGATAATACGCCCACTTCTCTCTATACTCTGCCATTAATTCATCGCAAATTGGCCGAGTTTAGTGTTCAGTTCCCTAAGGATTATCCCGTGCATGTTGCTTCTGAATCGCTCCGCTTGAACAGTCTTTTAACTGGTAATAGTAGAATGTTGTATGCTAAATTGTTTGATTATGGGTTTGGGCTTCCCCTTGATCCGCTCGTGAAACTGTTGCTGGCTGATTCCGACTTGGCTCTAGCTCAGTTGAGCCCTAACGCGATTTGCGTTGTTAGTGCCTTTGCAGCATAGTGCCGATTCAAAGGGATTGAATCCCCCTCTTTAGCGTTACTTCATAATATTTTCCAGCTGTACTCTCGTAAAGGGGTGATATCAATATCTCCCCATTATGAAGATAGCTCGCTGAAGCCCTTTACTTGGAAACTCATGGGCATTGAATCCTCCGTTCCTTGCTGGAAGGAGGGATTTTTCATTGTTGACCTGCCTGAGCCTTTATGGAGGGCCGACTTTAATGAAGAAATTAAAGATGGGGCTTGGGGTAGCAGGAAACCCCTCTCTGACTCGAAAGATGATTGGTTGAAGACGCTGCTTCAACTGGACTTTAGCGTTGACGCCCGTAAAGTGGCTAACGGGTTGGATATGGAGAAATGCAAAAAGGGTGAGCGTTTGGCCTTTTTCCTTTACGTTGCCGGGAAGTACTAACGCTAACATTTTGTAACTGTGCAGTGCCTCCACCCGGTTGGGAGCCTGAGTACTTTCGAAGGAAGAGGAAACGGGAGTAAAAGAAAAAGGCGGAAGCCGAGGCCGAAGCTGTTGCAGCTGCTACCGCTGTTGAAAGGGAGGTTACTGCTGCTGCTCTAGACACTGCCCAAGCGCTGCCTCCATGAGCTCGTGCTGTGAAGAAGAAGAGGGCTAGGAAAGCGAGCGTTACTCATCTCGCTTCTTCCCAGACTGTCGTTTCTTCGGAGGCCACGACTGATACGATCCCTTCCAGAATTCTTCTGATTCCTTTAAGCACCTAGGTACTTATTTGTTTCCTCTACCACTTTCTTTCTTTCCGTGCAGTTTTCTTATTATGCTTTTGTGTTCTTAGGAAGTCGGCGCTGTCCCTGCTCATTCATCTTCTCAAGGCGGTATGTCTATCGCGGAGTCCCTCATAGAGCGTCAGAAGAAGGCTCGTTATGAGCTTCAAAATAGCCCTTCGTCGTCTACCGCTAATCCTCCTCTGACGACCCTTAGGGGTGGTGGTGTGTCTGTCGAGCAATCGCAAGGCGCTAGTTTCGGCGGTGATCCTCACATTTTTTGTGATTCTCCGCTCTATTCTACTTCCGTTGCTGCAGGCTTTAACTCGAACGCTCTTAATCTTGGAGCGCTTGGCGGGGAGGGGCCTTTTGTTCCTTGCATGGGAGGTTCCAACAGCCGCCCTCCTTCTCCCTCTACTCTACTTTTCGTTCCGATGTCTCCGCCTGCTGTCGCGAGGGGCGGCCCTGTTCCCAACTTGATGGTTGGTGCCACTTCATATCTTCCTCCTATTATCCCTACTCACCAGATTGACTTGCGCTCTTTTAGAGATAACGCTCTGCAATATCCGGCGGATGCTAGCAGTGACGCTATCCTCGCGTTTACCTCCTTCCTGGCGGCTGAGATGATGTTTCTTCAAAGACAGAGGGATGCCTTTGTGGCTAAGAGCCAACAGGAGCGCATAAAATTCCTCCGTTCTCAAGTGTTTTCTTCCTTCTGCCATCTCTATTACATGGATGAGGAAAATGCCAGAGTGACGGCAGACGGGCGAGGGGAGATAGATAAGCTGATGTCTGAGCATCAGGGTCTTCCGGACGCCCTTACCGCTGCCAAACAGGAATCAGAGACTGCTAAGCGGGAGGCAGCAACTGCTAAGCAGGAGGTGGAAGCTGTTAAGCTTGCCTTAGAGGAGGATAAACAGAAGGGTATTGCTTTGAACGAACGCCTTTCACAAGAGGGAGCCGAGTTAGGTCAGAAGAGGCAGAGGAATGCTGAGATGTCTGTCGAGCTTGCTCTTTCTGCCGAGAAGAGCCGTTGGTACTTGAAGGAAGGTGGGGCAGTCATGTCAGAGGCCCTTATGTATAATTACGGGGTAGAGAACCTTCGTATTCAAGTTCTTGCTGACTTCTTCGACAAGAGGGTCGCAACAATTTCTGATGAGGACTTCTATCGCTCAAGAACCGTTCAGCAAGGAGGAGGCAATACGTCAACTGCTCCTTAGGCATCATGCCTTATTTATTTTTGATTTTCGTAGCTGATGCGCCTTCCTCTATTTTGTAATATTATTTTGTAATATTAACAATATTACTTCTCTCTCGGTTAGGCCGTTGCTTTTTTGAATGGAATTTATTTATCCACTTCGCTTCATAATACTGTTTGTGCGATTGTTCAACCGCGGCGTTTGCTGCCGTGTTTCTATTCTTGGAGATATATCATTTCTATAGTGGCTTGACTTTTAATACAGGCTTCTTAGCTGTATCTTTCTGTTACCTTATCATTGTGTCTCTGGTAGTATTTTCGAGGACGAGTCAGCGTTACTTCTGTCTGTGTTGTACTCAAATTAATGCCACCCTTTGTTGTCAGGGGAATTATCTAGTCTTGCTAAATTCAGGCCTGCCGCGACAATGTTGCTGTGATATGGACACCTCTCCAGCTCTACTTCACCGGGTATCAACCGCTCGGTTACTAGCTGGGGTATCTCTTTTCATTCTAAATATCAATGGTTGGCTTGTGGCGTGCCTCGTCTTAGTGAGCCGTCTGATCAGGACTGGGCATCACAAGGATAGGATTTTCACTCCCAAGCGCTGAAACCTCGCGTCTCTAGAGCTTGCCTCGTCTTGGTGGTCCGTCTGTGTGAGCACGGTCGCCACAAGGATAGGATTTTCACTTCCAGGATGGAGTTGCTCTCTCCTCGGGGCGTGCCTCGTCTGAATGGGTCGTCTATGTAAGCATGGTTGCCACAAGGATAGGATTTTCACTCCCGAGGATGCCGGGGCATGCCTCATCTTAATGGGTCGTCTATGTGAGCACGGTTACCACAAGGATAGGATTTTCACTCTCGGGGGCGTTGGGGCGTGCCTCATCTTAATAGGCCGTCTATGTGAGCACGGTTGCCACAAGGACAGGATTTTCACTCCCAACGCTATGTTATGTCAGGGCGTGCCTCATCTTAGTGAGCCGTCTGATCAGGACCAGCCATCACAAGGATAGGATTTTCACTCCTGGCATTCTTCATTGCCTGCATACTTCCAGTTGTAAAGTGCACGGAGAGTGCTTCTGATTCATTTGTTAAAATAATGCTGATATTACCGGATAAGAAAGACTAGTTTCTGGCATGGTATAGCTTCAGCCTAGCTATGTTCCAAGAGTTTTGTAGGGGAGTCCCCTCGAGTGTTTCCAAATGGTATGCTCCTCTCCCTATAACACGGGTGACACGGTACGGTCCGTCCCAATTTGGGCTAAGCTTCCCCATGCGTTGCCCTGCTGCTCGTTTGTCTCTGAGCACTAGATCCCCTGCTTTAAGCAATCGCTCTCTCACTTGCCTGTTGTGGTATTGTGTCATTTTCCTTTTGTAGTGCAGGGTTTTTAGGAGTGTCTCCTCGTGTATCTCTAGAAGTGCATCAAGGTTAGCGCGTAACCTTTCTTCGTTGGTTTCCTCCCTGAAATGAGCCACTCGAAGGCTTATGGTGCCAATTTCTACCAGGGTGACAGCTTCTGTTCCAAAGGCCAACGCGAATGGGGTTTCTCCCGTGCTAGCCTTGACAGTCATGTAATAGGCCCACAATACGTATGGCAGTTCGTCTGGCCATTTCTTTTTGGAACCTTCCAGGTTTCTTTTGATGCCGCTAAGAATACTGCGGTTGGTCACTTCAGCCTGACCATTAGTTTGAGGGTGCGCTACGGAAGAGAACCTTTGTTCGATCTGAAATTCTGCACACTGATCTTTGAAGAATTGGCTAGTAAACTGTGTTCCGTTGTCGCTAACCAGTATACGAGGTACCCCAAATAGCATAATGACTTGGTGCTTAAAGAAATGCCAGATTTTCTCAGTGGTGATGGTAGCTAACGCCTCTACTTCTGCCCATTTTGTGAAATAGTCTACCGCCACGACCATAAATTTTAATTGAGATCTGGCCTTTGGAAATGGGCCCAAGATGTCAACGCCCCATTTGGCAAACGGGCATGGAGCGACTATCTCTGAAATCTGCACGGCCGGTTTTCGAGGGCTCTTCGCGTATTCTTGACATTTCTGGCAGGTTTTTACGAAGTTGTGGCAATCTCCCCGAATAGTGGGCCAGTAGAACTCTGACCGAAAGACTTGGGCTGCCAAGGTGTCGCTGGCGACGTGCATGCCGCATATTCCTTCATGAATTTCTCGCAACACGTGAAGGTCTTCCTGTTCCGATATGCACTTAGGGGCCGGGTGGGAGAAATATCTCCGGATCAATTCTCCATTATAGTACGTGCATCGTGCCGCTCGTTTTAGGATTTTCCTTTTTTCCGCGTTTTTTATTGGTAGCTCGTCTTGCTTCAGATATTTTATTACTGGGATTCTCCAGTCGTTATCTACTTCCTCCACGCAAAGCGATGCTTGTTCTTCCATGAAAGAAGGTGTGGATAGCTCCCCGTAGTACACATCCCTGGGTACGGAGGCTTCTAAATTGGCTACCATTTTGGCAAGATTGTCAGCCTCCGCATTATCCTCCCTGGGAATATGCTCAAAGGTGACTTGGGTGCTTTTTTCCTGTATTTTCGATAGCTCACGCTTTACTTTGGCCAGGTATTGAATCATGATAGGCTCTCTGACTTGGGAGTTTCCTAGGACTTAGTCTATTATCAGTTTAGAATCTCCGCTTATCTTTAAGCGTAGACCGCGTTCCGCTCCTGTGGCATGCGCAGCTTCGACAGAGAAGTTGTTTCCTATTCTGAGCTCTGCTAGCAACACTTCATATTCAGCCGCATTGTTGGACAATGGTTGCAAAATTCTGATGGCATATCGTATCTCTATACCGTTTGGTCCGATTAGGAAAACACCTGCGCCTGCTAACTCTTGATTTTTTGCTCCGTCTACGTGAATAACCCATAAGTACGTATATGTTTTCGGGGATGAGAAGTATGAATCCTCTGGCTCCTCTTCTGACAGGTCTGTTAGCGCATACTTTGTGAATGTGCATTCCGCTATGAAGTCCGCTAACGCTTGGGCTTTAATAGCTGGTCTAGCTTTGTACTGTAGCCCGTATTGTTCGAGTTCGATTGCCCAAATTAACATTCTTCTTGAGGACTCTGGTTCTCTAAAGATTTTTCTCAAAGGCTGGTCGATGAGTACTGTGACGGGGTGGGTTTGGAAGTACCGATCCATCTTCCGCGTTGCCTGTATTAGGGCAAGTGCTATCTTCTCAATGCGGGCGTGTCGTAGCTCAGCGTCTTTCAATATGTGGCTGACGAAAAACACGGGGCGGTGTATATACCCTTCACTTCGTACGAGGACAGCATTAACTACCTCGTCAGCTACGCCCAGGTATAAATATAGCTCATCGCCGGATTCAGGCCTCGTTAGCACTAGATCAGATGAGAGATAAGATTTTAGCCCCGCGAATGCTTTCTCACATTCCTCCGTCCACCCGAAGGGGGCCTTGTTTCGAATGACCTTGAAAAAGGGTAAGCATCTCTCACCCTGCTTGGAGATGAACCGTCCTAACGCAATGACGCACCCAGTGAGTTTCTGTATTTCTTTGACAGTCTGAGGGGGTATCATGTCTTGGATGGCTTTTATCTTCGAAGGGTTAGGCTGGATACCCTTCCAGCTAACCACATAGCCCAAGAATTTACCCGTTTGGAACGCGAACATGCATTTTCGCAGATT
The DNA here is from genome assembly GCA_963691705.1 of Viola odorata. Classification (NCBI taxonomy): domain Eukaryota; kingdom Viridiplantae; phylum Streptophyta; class Magnoliopsida; order Malpighiales; family Violaceae; genus Viola; species Viola odorata. The sequence continues at coordinate 2,443,434 of OY829539.1, forward strand.
CAATTTCATTTTGTATTCTTTCATCACGTTGAAGACTTCTTCCAAGTCAGTTAGGTGGTCTTTAAAACTTTGACTTTTGACCAGGATGTCGTCCACGTAGGCTTCTACATTTTTCCCAATTTGGTTTTCAAAGACTTTATTTGCCATGCACTGGAATGTTGGCCCGGCGTTTTTCAGCCCAAACGGCATTGCAGTGTAGCAGTAAGTGGCCTTTGGGGTGATGAAGGTGGTTTTCTCTTCATCTTCCACGACCATGGGAATTTGATGATACCCGGAGTTAGTATTTAGAGAGCTTAGGTAGGGATACCCAGCGGTTTGGTCGACCAACTGATCGATTCGGGGAAGGGGATAGCAATCCTTGGGGTAGGCATCGTTCAAGTCGGTGAAGTCGATGCACATGCGCCAATCTCCATTAGGCTTAGGGACTAACACAGGGTTAGCCAGCCAAGTCAGGTATTGGACTTCTCGGATGAACCCCGCGTCTGTGAGCTTTAATAGTTCTTTCTCGATAGCAGCTATCTTTTCCGGTGAGAAAACGCGCCGCCTTTGTTGAACAGGTTTGGCGTTAAGTTTAACGTTCAGCCGATGTTCCGCAACAGAATTTTGACTTACGTCACAACTTTTTTCGTTTATTACATGTTGTATTAATAGCTCGTTTACGTCAAATTTCAATCGATTTTTGGTCAAGGACTATTTGTTTTAATATTTCACGTCATTTCATGTCTTTTAAATGTTTCGTATTTTTCTCGTATTTTTGACTAAAATCGTATTTTTCGGTTTTCGTCAACACGTTTACGTATGTTTATGTTTACCGCATTTAATAGCTCGTCTAGGTCAGATTCCCATCGATTCTTGGTCCTAGGTTAGTTTGTTTAAAATTCCGTGTCATTTCGTGTCATTTTAGTTTCTCGTATTTTTACCTGTCTTTACGCGAACTTCTTTCGATCCCGAGTAAGTTTCCCAAGACCGAGGGTCGAACGCACTATTTCTTTGTTTGATAATTACATGCTAATTTTCTCTTTCACGCCACCGCGTTTAGTTTCGTTCAATTTTTGTCGTAAGGACATTTATTTTGCGCGCGAACATTTTGACACTTCCGAAAGAGAAAATAAATACGTTAAATGAACTTTCGCATTTCTTCACTGTATATTAGTTTTCTTGCCTTATTTTTCTACACATAGTTGTACCCTCGGCTCGGATTTATTTTCGTTTTCGAGCGATTTCGCTAGTGCCAAAAATATCCCGTTCGTGCCCAAAAATAGGATAAATACCACATTAATGCCATTTAATTCAATCCTATCCTCCAGCTCGGTTCCAGCTTACCTTGCTCACCACCTAGCCACACAATCAAACTTGCTCATCACTTGGCCACAAGCTTCCTTCCCCTAGCTCACTATTCCGGCTAGGCATCATCATCATTTCTTCCCGTCGGTTTGCAGCCACACATGCAAACCGACTCCAAATTTTTACCTCCTCTATAAATAGCAACCTTCAAGCAACAAGAAAAGGGCACCAAATCCTCCTCTTAATCCCTACTTCTTGCACTACCTTCTTGGCCAATTGCTCTCCCGGAGAGGTAAGCTTTCTCCCTCTAAAACTCTCTTTAATTTTCATTTTTGCTTGTAATGCATGAATAAATTGCTCAAACTTGGTTCAAATGCTTAGTTTTCATGCCAATTTTATTTCCCTTACCTCAATTTAATGACATGATGCCTTGAGTAATTAATAACTATATATGCATGTTAATTAACTTGTTTTTCCTTTGTTAAAAACACCACTGTTTTCATTTTATTTTCTTGCTGCCGTGATTTGCTGCTATGCTACTGGTTTTAGTTGAGTTGGTTTGGTCGAGTTCCAAGAGTTGAGTCTCACCTGAGTTGGCCATGGTGGCCGGCTGCTTTGAGAAGAAGAAGAGAGGAAGAAAGGTGATGGCGGGAAAAGGGAAATTACAAAGGTGATGGGCTTGAGTTTGTCACAAGCCCATCTTGGTTTTTAAATGAGGGCTGGGCTTGATTTCATCCCAAGCCCAGCCACTGTTTTAACCAAGGTAGTGGGCCTGGCCTATTTGAAATTCGTATGCGTACGGTTAATTTTTCATAAAACTTTCGTGTTTAATTTCTCGTAATTTTTGCATGCTTTAAATACTTTGTTTTAAATTAAAATTTGGGCTTGGCTTAGGCCAAGCCCATTTTTTAATGTCCAAAATTCGAATGTGGGACCCACTTAATTTTCGTCAAATCGCATGACATGTTCGTATGCATAACTTGTTCATTTAATTTTCCGCAAATGCTAACATGTTTGTATGCAATGAATTGTATATTTGCTTATGCCATGTTTTATTAATTTAATTATTGCATGATTTAAATGATGTGTTTATGCCATGTTGTATTTATTTAAATGCTTGCATGATTTAATGACTTGTTTATGCCATGTTGTATTTATTTAAATGCTTGCATGATTTAAATGATGTGTTTATGCCATGTTTTGTTTAATTAAATGCTTGTATGTTCACATGATAAGAATACCATATGCCATGTTTAAATTGTTGTGAAATAATTAATATGCTTGCATGTTATAAATAAATCGAATATTAATTATGCCATGTTTAAAATTGCTCATATGAAATAAATGAACTAATTGATTACTTGTTTGCCATGTTAATTAATTGTTTACGTGTTTCTTATGTTTAATTATTTATTTACTTGGCATGAAATAAAATGTTTATTCGTTTATCATGTTTGTTTAAATATTTATTTGTCAAATTAAGTAAATATTTGCATGTGTTTTTATTATTTATCATTTTTGAGTTATCGCTAATACTCTCACTTTGTAGGATAAAATTCAAGTCTTCGCTCGCAATGAATTATCTTAGTTTATCTCACTTGTTGTAATTAATTGACGCTTTAATTAATTATTTCATTTGTTGTGATAATTAGTTAGATTAATTATTCCGACCTCCAATTTGTAATAATTAGATAAGCAGTTTTTATTATGAATTGTGGTTTGTAATAATTAGTTAAGTAGTTAAAACTCGTGTATGCTGCTTATACCTACGTATTTATGTCAATTGCCGCTAACGTTCGTTTTGAAGAGATGGATCGATCGGGGTTCATCAAATCGGGTAAGTTTATCTTAAAACTCTTTTACTTATTTTTATGCTTTGAATGAATGTTTATCAAAAAGGTCCAAAGCCTCGATCATATCGTATGCATGACCACTTAGAATGCGTTAGAACCACCCTCGCGTATGCATGACATATAGAATTGCTAAACAATTAAAATCAATATCACATGTTTATATGTTTAAATCACTCACTTTATGCCATGAGATTAATTATTATATTTGATATGTTAGCATGGTGGCTTCAAATCCCACACAGTATTTGCATTCACGAAAATGTACGATGTTAGTATTATCCATGTTAGGATCACTTAGTAATTAATTAATTAATCATGCATGGCTCAATGAAAAGGGGGAACGTCCGCTCTAGCATAACGAACAAACGGTAACCCCGTCCTTCGTGTCCCGGCCGGAAATAACATGTCCCTATGAAAATGCTAAGATGTAACGTCACCTTTGAGGGCCAAATCACGTCAAAAATGTTTAAATAATCAGAAAGTGTCCCAAGTCGGTAAGCGGACTCTGTTGACATGATTCAATCATTGGCCGATGGAAATGATTGGAAAGTGACTTGAGTTCGTGGGAAGAAGTGGTTGACATGCTTCGATCATTTAAACAAATCTTTGTATATCAAAGCTGTATTCAAACACCTTATAACCGATAACCTTTTTAAGGGTGTGACTTGGGTGCCTAACACCTTCCCAAGTCCACAATACGACATCGAACCTTCGTTCTTTGGTTTAGACCAATTGTGCCTTAGTTTTTGTTTTTATGCCATGACGCTTAGGTTCCCTAAACCTTAGAAATTAGGGTGGCGACTTCATTGTATTATGCGAAGCATCTATTTATGCTTAGCATCCGTCCCAAACCTTAAACTCGTTTTCGTTGAAAAAGGGGGGTGCGGCAGTTTGGCGACTTCACTGGGGACTAGTAGGGTCGAAGTCGGTTTTTTTTTTAGGTGTTTGTTTTTTTTACTTGCTTTAATAAACTGTTTTCGTGACTATTTGTTATTGCTTTGGTCAATTATCATACGCATTGCATGCATAGGCCCTACACCCAAGGGTCGCCTTACCAAATAAGTTTAGGACGGGGAGTAAGGACACCCTGGAATACGAGTCCTGGGTAATATTCTCAAAACCCAACCCGCTCGAACCCTTAAAGCTAGCCGGACAGTTGGCCCCCATTCTGGTAAGCGGATTCAGCCGACGTGATTCAATCATTTGCCTATGTAAATGGTTGGAAAGTGGCCTGAGTTCGTGGGAAGGAATAGGTGGTCGCTTTACGACACTTTTTGGACCATTCTATGGTATCGTCGGGAACCTTCAGGCCGTTAGAACTTTAGTCAACGTCAAAAGCCCCCATCACGTGCATCATACTTGTTTTGTCGTGGCTTGGTTTACCACGTTTTCTACGTTTTTTCTCCCTTCCGCACCAGTTTTAGTAATGCATGTAAAGAACCTAGTAACACATTTTGTGCCGATTACTAATACTGGAACTCTATTTTACGTTCCCTAGGACCCATCCTGCTTGTTCAAATGACAGTACCTAAGCTACTTTCACTTGATACTTCTGGGGGAAGAAGTTTTGGGAACTAAGTTGCACGAGGGGATATGTTGAAATCAGGTTTTCATTTCTGATATTGCGGCCAAGATTGGGATAGAGGAAGTGGTTTTGCAAAAAGGAGAGATTGCGTCATTAGAACATTTTTTATGAGCAAACGGATCCCGACTTCCAAGATTGACACCTTCAGAATCAAGCATCTGTTGCTTAGATTTTTTTGTACCCCATGTAACAATGTTCCTAGACTTTGTCTACTAGCTTTAGATAAATCTAGATAGTTAAATCAACTTGTAATGGTTGTAACCCCTTTTGGACGAAAAAAATATCAATGACAAAATTCGTAGTTATTTGGATAATTACGAAATGCGTTTTTTCTCTCTCTCGCACATCCAAAAGACATCGAACAGCCATCGCCTACAATCAAATCAACCTCCCCCCCAAAATGAACCATATATAAAGCCCACCCAAAAAAAAAACATGATTGATTGACCTTGGAAAAAAAACATGCTCAAAAAAATTCGGAACGCAAGAAGTAGTTGTTTTGGGTTCAGCTGCACACTCTTTTATCTTAGCCAATATGAACGTGATTGGCTAGGAATTCCCACTTGGCCAAAACATGAAAGCTGTTCATCACACATAGAAGTCCCCCCCTACCAAATTTTATAATTTTCGGAACAGCCCATTTTTGCCAAACGAATTCAGAACACAAAGACAGCTCCATTTCTCGGCCTCAGCTGCGCAATCTTTTGTCTTGGCCAAAATGAAGATGATTTGCACGGAATTTACACTAGACCAAAACATGAAAGATATTGAGAACAGGCCAAAATTTAACCATGAAAACTTTCATAAAGTTCTAGGCAGCCAATCTCTCACAAAAAAATTCGAAACGCAAGGAAAGTTCGCACTTTCTCGGCCTCAGCTGCGCAGTCTTTTGTCTCGGCCAATATGAATACGTTTGGCTCCAAATTTTCACTCAACCAAAACACGAAAGATGTTCATTACACATAGAAATCTACCCGCATCAAATTTCAGAATTTTCAGAACAGCAAATCTCTCACAAAAAATTTAGAACGCAGGGGCAGATGCTCCTCGGTCTCAGCGGCAAGATCTTTTGTTTTGGCCAATATCAACATGATTTACTCGGAATTTCCATTTTGCCAAAACACGAAAGATGTTCCCAACATGTTGAAGTTCGTCCATACCAAATTTTAGATTTTTCGGAGCAGTGTAGCTCCATCCAAGGAAGCCACAATCGGCTCCCAAACCTGTCTCTGGCGGCATGCCGCCTGGCCCTTAGCGGCATGCCGCTAGCTTCGCTCCAAATCCCATCAAAATCATTTTTTGGCCTCCGGAAATCATCCGCTCAGCTGCGTGATCTTTTGTTTTGGCCAATATCAACGTGATTTACTCGGACTTTCCACTCGGCCAAAACATAAAAGATGTTCCCAACATCTTGAAGTTCACCCATTCCAAATTTCATAAAGTTCTGGTAAGTCAATCTCTTGCAAAAAAAATTCTAAACTCAAGGACAGCTGCTCTACTCAGTCTCAGCTGCGCGTTCTTTTATTTTTGGCCAATATCAACACAATCGGCTAGGAATTTACACTTGTACAAAATACGAAAGATGTTCACAACACCTTAAAGAGTTTCCATACCAAAAATGGAATTTTTCCGAGCAGTGCATCGCTCACAAATAATTCGGGAATAAGGAGGACAGTTTTCTCGGTCTCAGCCGCGCGATCTTTTGTCTCGGCCAATATAAATGCGTTAGGCTCAGAATTTACATTCTGCCAAAACACGAAAGATGTTCGTAACACATTGAAGTATGTCCCTACAAAATTTCAGAATTTTTGGAGCAGTTCACCTCAGCCAAAAGCAAGGCCCGCGAAAGGTCATCTCTGGAGGTATACCGCCTGGCCCCTGGCGGTATACCGCTAGCTTCGGCTCCGAAATTAGTTTTTCACCCCCAAAATCATTCGTTCAGCCACGTGCTCATTTGTTTTGGCTAATATCGATGTGAGAAGCTCCGAATTTCCATTCAACCAAAACACGAAAGATGTTCGCAACACATTGAAGTATGTCCACAACAAATTACAGAGAGTTCTGGGCTACACATCTCCCGGAAATAATTTAGGCGTGAGGATAACGACTCTACTCGGTCACAGCTGCGCGTTCTTTTGTTCTGGCCAATATCAACACAATCGGCTAAGAATTTCCACTTGTCCAAAACACAAAAGATGTTCACAACACCTTAAAGAGTTTTCATACCAAAAATTGAATTTTTTCGAGCAGCACATCGCTCACAAATAATTCGGGAATAAGGAGGACAGTTTTCTCAGTCTCAGCCGCACGATGTGTTATCTCGGCCAATATGAATGCGTTAGGCTCAGAAATTCCATTCGGCCAAAACACGAAAGACGTTCGTAACACGTTGAAGTATGTCCCTACCAAATTTCAGAATTTGTGGAGCAGTGCACCTCATCCAAAAGCAAGGCCCGCGAAAGGCCATCTCTGGCGGTATACCGCCTGGCCCCTGGCGGTATACCGCTAGCTTCGGCTCCGAAATCAGTTTTTCACCCCCAAAATCATTCGTTCAGCCGCGCGCTCATTTGTTTTGGCTAATATCAATGCGAGGGGCTCAGAATTTCCGTTCGACCAAAACATGAAAGATGTTCACAATATATTGACGTATGCCCACACCAAATTACAGAGCATTCTGGGCTACACATCTCCCGGAAATAATTTAGGCGTAAGGATAACTACTCTACTCGGTCACAGCTGCGCGTTCTTTTGTTCTGGCCAATATCAATACAATCGGCTAAGAATTGCCACTTGGACAAAACACGAAAGATGTTCAAACACCTTAAAGGGTTTCCATACCAAAAATGGGATTTTTCCGATTAGCGGATCGCTCACAAATAATTCGGGAATAAGGAGGACAGTTTTCTCGGTCTCAGCCGCGTGATCTATTGTCTCGGCCAATATGAATGCGTTAGGCTCAGAATTTCCATTCGGCCAAAACATGAAAGATGTTCGTAACACGTTGAAGTGTGTCCCTACCAAATTTCAGAATTTTTGGAGCAGTGCAATTCAGCCAAAAGCAAGGCCTACGAAAGGCCATCTCTGGCGGTATACCGCCTGGCCCCTGGCGGTATACCGCTAGCTTCGGCTCCGAAATCAGTTTTTCACCCCCAAAATCATTCATTCAGCCGCGCGCTCATTTGTTTTGGCTAAAACGAATGCGTTAGGCTCAGAATTTTCTTTCGACCGAAACACAAAAGATGTTCACAACACATTGATGTATTGCCACACAAAAGTTCAGAGCATTCGGGGCAATACATCTCTCTCAAATAATTTAGGCGTGAGGATAGCTACTCTACTCGGTCTTAGCTGCGAATGCTTTTGTTTTGGCCAATATCAACACAATTGGCTAGGAATTTCCACTCGGCCAAAACACGAAAGATGTTCACAACACATTGAATATTTTCCATACCAAAAATGGGATTTTTACGAGTAGTACATCGCTCGCAAAATTTTTGGACGTAAGGATGATAGTTTTCCCGGTCTCAGCCGCGCGATCTTTTACCTGGGCCAATACGGATACGATGGACTCAGAACTTCCGCTCGGCCAAAACACAAAAGATGTTGATAACGGATTGAAGTATGCTCATACCAAAAATCAAATTTTTGGGGGCTACGGACCTCTCGCAAACAATTTAGAGATTTTTTGAGCATGATGACTTTAGCTACTTACTCCGGGTCGCTTCAAGGGTTTTTCATGGATAGCACCCAAGATCATGCTATGTCGTTGGAATAAATAGAAGATTCTTTCGTATCTTCACCAAGAAAGTCGATTCAAGATGTGTCGTCGCTCTAGTCACCCTAAAAGTGTCAAGTAAAAGTGTGGCCAGAAGAGGGAACAAGCAGCGTGGAGGCCTCGAGATTGCATCGCCCATACTCACTTTTATTTCTTTTCACTTGTCTTTTTCAGGTTAACGATGGCTTCCGGGAAGCAAAATAACCCCCCACCTTTCGTCGAGTTTTGTGTGACGGACGGAGGCATGAAGGGAAATCGTACATATAGTCGAGCCTACGACTTTAAACAAGGGCGCTTCGGGGGAAACAACCCACGTGTTTTTCAATATCTCTATTTTTCGTTAACTTTAAATTCAAACATCTTGGGATGTCTTTTCCATGTGAATTCACAATTTAATTCCCTCTTCCTTTCAGGTGCAACGAGACTTGTAAACTTGGGGGCAAGCAAGTGAAGCGACGACCAAAAGAAGGCGTCGAAAAATATCAAAGCTCATTTTTCAAGGAAGTTGTCCTTTACGTTTTTACAATTTTCTCTTCCGCAATTTATATTTTCACAATTTACATTTCCGCAATTTTACATTTTTCAGGAGCAACGAGACTTGTAAACTTGGGGGCAAGCAAGTGAAGCAACGACCAAAAGAAGGCGTCGAAAAATGTCAAAGCTCATTTTTCAGGTAAGTTGTCCTTTACCTTTTGCAATTTCCCCTTCCGCAATTTCCCCTTCCGCAATTTACGTTTTCGCAATTTACATTTCCTCAATTTACGTTGTCCATGATTTTAGAAATTTCTACGATTTGCGTTGTTACAAATATGCGCAAGTAATGTTTATTCTAAAAAAAAATGTAGTACATGTACTTCTTGGGCTAAAAAGAAGGAAAATGAAAAAATCCCACGTTCTTTTACATCCCATAAATCAAACACATTCATCATTTTAACTTGTGCGTTAATTAGAAATTGTATGAACATGCATGATCTTGTTTGTTAACTCTTATATCCATGACATGTTTAGACGTAAGCAATCACGAACATATCCCTGTGAGTATTTTGGGCCTTCACGCCTTATTTTCTTTCATGAGTGTAAATGCTAAACTAGGTGCTAGTTAGATTTGCATAATATCCAGGGTACATGAACAATCAGACATGGAAAAAAAAACCAAAAAAAAAACAAACACAACACAAAACACAATAAAAAATATAAAACACAAAACAAAACACACAAAAAAAAAACCAAAACACCATAATAATGAATATAAATAAAAGTGTTCAAAGAACACAATCAACAAAACAACAACCGAAGCAAGTAAATACAAAGAAAAGAGGAGGTCAAACATCAAATTGATCTCAAAAAGGAAAAAAATTCATTTCCTGCGAATGATGAAGAGCTTGGGCACAGTGCCCCCAAAACAATCCAAAAGGGACATCTCAAACAAAAATTCAACAATTTGTGTACTTTGCCCTCACCACGATTGAGTCGTCAAGCATTGTTCACCACAATTTGTCCTCATTGCAATCAGTCATCGAGCACAAAACTCATCAAAACCCATCGCAAAAAAAAAACACACCACAAATTTTCCTTTCTCTACAAATTCCTCCTTTCTTCCTCCCTCGCAAAGTCCTATTGATTATTAGCAGACCCATGCATGTGCATCTTCATTTGAAGTCTATTCACTCGGATTGAAATTGCAAATTTAATTTTTGTGCTATGTTTATTGTATTTTTAGGAGTGTAAACACATAGCCTTGTTTTCTGAGCGGGAGCGCAAACACTAATTATCTAGTGAGGATTGCTTATGTTTACATGCCATGGGAAAGACTTGTTCTTGAGGTCGTTATTTCCTGAACAAGACGTAGACGTTATCTAGACTTGTATCAATCATGTTTGTATAATGAAAATTGAACGCATCTTTTCAAAAATGTATACTTGAGTTTATTTCCTCTTAAACAAAGAGATCATTTTCGTTCCAAACAAAAAAACTTGGGGGCAAGCCGAGGGTTAAATGTAGGAATACATGATATTTCTCACATTATCAATTGCTCTCTCCTTTTTCTATCTGTTGCTGCTTTGTGGTCGCTTCCTTCCTATTTGCAGGATATAGATACACTTTGATGGAATCACACCGAAATGGGTCTTCGATAAGAAATCGTCGTAATGCCCCCGTCATGGATTACCATCAAACAAATCCAACCATCTCCTCATTATCAGAGAAGATCACCAACAACCGATTTCACTATCAGAGATCATCAACGTCCTCACTATCAGAGACAACCATCTCCTCATTATCAGAGATCATCAACGTCCTCACTATCAGAGACAACCATCTCCTCATTATCAGAGAAGATCATCAACAACCGATTTCACTATTAGAGATCATCAACGTCCTCACTATCAGAGACAACCCTCCTCATTATCTGAGAAAACCATCTTCCTCATTATCAGAGACAACCGATTTCACTATCAGAGATCATCAACCTTCTCGCTATCAGAAACAACCGATTTCATTATCAGAGATCGTCATTTCCTCATTATCAGAGACAACCGATTCAGCATCAGATCGTCATTTCCTCATTATCAGAGAAGATCATCATTTCCTCACTATCCGAGACATTTTCCTCAAAGGTACGTTGCTATCAACCAACATCGGACCAAAGGTACATTCTAATTCTCATATACAATTCTACAATTTACGTTTTTCCTCACTATCAGAGAAATTGTCATTTACATTTCTGCATTTCTGCATTCTCCCTCAATATCTGAGTAGTCTGCATTTATTTTCCCACAATTGACATTGTTTATGAAAATTCCCAACTACATTCTTACTTTCATGTATATCTAAATACTCCTCCTTGAGCGACTACTTTCCTGTCTATCTAAATACTCCTCCTTGAGCGACTACTTTTCCGCATACTATATCTAAATACTCCTCCTTGAGCGACTACTTTCCTGTCTTACTTTCCTATCTATCTAAATACTCCTCCTTGAGCGACTACTTTTCCGCATACTATATCTAAATACTCCTCCTTGTGCGACTACTTTCCTGTCCTACTTTCCTGTCTATCTAAATACTCCTCCTTGAGCGACTACTTTTCCGCATACTATATCTAAATACACCTCCTTGAGCGACTACTTTCCTGTCTTACTTTCCTGTCTATCTAAATACTCCTCCTTGAGCGACTACTTTTCCGCATACTATATCTAAATACTCCTCCTTTAGCACTATTTTCCTGTCTTACTTTCCTGTTTATCTAAATACTCCTCCTTGAGGGACTACTTTCCTGTCTTACTTTCATGTCTATCTAAAATACTCCTCCTTGAGCGACTACTTTTCCGCATGTCTACCTAAATATTCCACCTTGAGCAAACCATGTCTTCACATAATTCTACATTTCTGCATAATTATTACTTAAGTGACTATCTTTCAATTCATGCATAATCTCACACTTCAACCAGTTATGATGTAATTCAAAACATGGTAAAAAACCAGGGCAACCATCTTTACTGCTAATCAAAAATTTCAGTTACAATGTATTTTTTATCAGACAGTAAAGAGGGGGCATATGTTGCTACCCGAATTTTGACTTACGTCACAACTTTTTTTGTTTATTACATGTCGTATTAATAGCCCGTTTACATCAAATTTCAATCGATTTTTGGTCAAGGACTATTTGTTTTAATATTTCACGTCATTTCATGTCTTTTAAATGTTTCGTATTTTTCTCGTATTTTTGACTAAAATCGTATTTTTTGGTTTTCGTCAACACGTTTACGTATTTTTATGTTTACCGCATTTAATAGCTCGTCTAGGTCAGATTCCCATCGATTCTTGGTCCTAGGTTAGTTTGTTTAAAATTCCGTGTCATTTCGTGTCTTTTTAGTTTCTCGTATTTTTAACTGTCTTTACGCGAACTTCTTTCGATCCCGAGTAAGTTTCCCGGGACCGAGGGTCGAACGCACTATTTCTTTGTTTGATAATTACATGCTAATTTTCTCTTTCACGCCACCACGTTTAGTTTCGTTCAATTTTTGTCGTAAGGACATTAATTTTGCGCGCGAACATTTTGACACTTCCGAAAGAGAAAATAAATACGTTAAATGAACTTTCGCATTTCTTCACTGTATATTAGTTTTCTTGCCTTATTTTTCTACACATAGTTGTACCCTCGGCTCGGATTTATTTTCGTTTTCGAGCGATTTCGCTCGTGCCAAAAATATCCCGTTCGTACCCAAAAATAGGATAAATACCACATTAATGCCATTTAATTCAATCCTATCCTCCAGCTCGGTTCCAGCTTACCTTGCTCACCACCTAGCCACACAATCAAACTTGCTCATCACTTGGCCACAAGCTTCCTTCCCCTAGCTCACTAATCCGGCTAGGCATCATCATCATTTCTTCCCGTCGGTTTGCAGCCACACATGCAAACCGACTCCAAATTTTTCCCTCCTCTATAAATAGCAACCTTCAAGCAACAAGAAAAGGGCACCAAATCCTCCTCTTAATCCCTACTTCTTGCACTACCTTCTTGGCCAATTGCTCTCCCGGAGAGGTAAGCTTTCTCCCTCTAAAACTCTCTTTAATTTTCGTTTTTGCTTGTAATGCATGAATAAGTTCCTCAAACTTGGTTCAAATGCTTAGTTTTCATGCCAATTTCATTTCCCTTACCTCAATTTAATGACATGATACCTTGAGTAATTAATAGCTATATATGCATGTTAATTAACTTATTTTTCCTTTGTTAAAAACACCATTGTTTTCATTTTATTTTCTTGTTGTTCTTGCTGCCGTGATTTGCTGCTATGCTACTGGTTTTAGTTGAGTTGGTTTGGTCGAGTTCCAAGAGTTGAGTCTCACCTGAGTTGGCCATAGTGGCCGGCTGCTTTGAGAAGAAGAAGAGAGGAAGAAAGGTGATGGCGGGAAAAGGGAAATTGCAAAGGTGATGGGCTTGAGTTTGTCACAAGCCCATCTTGGTTTTTAAATGAGGGCTGGGCTTGATTTCATCCCAAGCCCAGCCACTGTTTTAACCAAGGTAGTGGGCCCGGCCCATTTGAAATTCGTATGCGTACGGTTAATTTTTCGTAAAACTTTCGTGTTTAATTTCTCGTAATTTTTGCATGCTTTAAATACTTTGTTTTAAATTAAAATTTGGGCTTGGCTTAGGCCAAGCCCATTTTTTAATGTCCAAAATTCAAATGTGGGACCCACTTAATTTTTGTCAAATCGCATGACATGTTCGTATGCATAACTTGTTCATTTAATTTTCCGCAAATGCTAACATGTTTGTATGCAATGAATTTTATATTTGCTTATGCCATGTTTTATTAATTTAATTATTGCATGATTTAAATGATGTGTTTATGCCATGTTGTATTTATTTAAATGCTTGCATGATTTAATGACTTGTTTATGCCATGTTGTATTTATTTAAATGCTTGCATGATTTAAATGATGTGTTTATGCCATGTTTTGTTTAATTAAATGCTTGTATGTTCACATGATAAGAATACCATATGCCATGTTTAAATTGTTGTGAAATAATTAATATGCTTGCATGTTATAAATAAATCGAATATTAATTATGCCATGTTTAAAATTGCTCATATGAAATAAATGAACTAATTGATTACTTGTTTGCCATGTTAATTAATTGTTTACGTGTTTCTTATGTTTAATTATTTAATTACTTGGCATGAAATAAAATGTTTATTCGTTTATCATGTTTGTTTAAATATTTATTTGTCAAATTAAGTAAATGTTTGCATGTGTTTTTATTATTTATCATTTTTGAGTTATCGCTAATACTCTCACTTTGTAGGATAAAATTCAAGTCTTCGCTCGCAATGAATTATCTTAGTTTATCTCACTTGTTGTAATTAATTGACGCTTTAATTAATTATTTCATTTGTTGTGATAAATAGTTAGATTAATTATTCCGACCTCCAATTTGTAATAATTAGATAAGCAGTTTTTATTATGAATTGTGGTTTGTAATAATTAGTTAAGTAGTTAAAACTCGTGTATGCTGCTTAAACCTACGTATTTATGTCAATTGCCGCTAACGTTCGTTTTGAAGAGATGGATCGATCGGGGTTCATCAAATCGGGTAAGTTTATCTTAAAACTCTTTTACTTATTTTTATGCTTTGAATGAATGTTTATCAAAAAGGTCCAAAGCCTCGATCATATCGTATGCATGACCACTTAGAATGCGTTAGAACCACCCTCGCGTATGCATGACATATAGAATTGCTAAACAATTAAAATCAATATCATATGTTTATATGTTTAAATCACTCACTTTATGCCATGAGATTAATTGTTATATTTGATATGTGAGCATGGTGGCTTCAAATCCCACACAGTATTTGCATTCACGAAAATGTACGATGTTAGTATTATCCATGTTAGGATCACTTAGTAATTAATTAATTAATCATGCATGGCTCGATGAAAAGGGGGAACGTCCGCTCTAGCATAACGAACAAACGGTAACCCCGTCCTTCGTGTCCCGACCGAAAATAACATGTCCCTACGAAAATGCTAAGATGTAATGTCACCTTTGAGGGCCAAATCACGTCAAAAATGTTTAAATAATCAGAAAGTGTCCCAAGTCGGTAAGCGGACTCTGTTGACATGATTCAATCATTGGCCGACGTAAATGATTGGAAAGTGACTTGAGTTCGTGGGAAGAAGTGGTTGACATGCTTCAATCATTTAAACAAATCTTTGTATATCAAAACTGTATTCAAACATCTTATAACCGGTAACCTTTTTAAGGGTGTGACTTGGGTGCCTAACACCTTCCCAAGTCCACAATACGACCTCGAACCTTCGTTCTTTGGTTTAGACCAATTGTGCCTTAGTTTTTATTTTTATGCCATGACGCTTAGGTTCCCTAAACCTTAGAAATTAGGGTGGCGACTTCATTGTATTATGCGAAACATCCATTTATGCTTAGCATCCGTCCCAAACCTTAAACTCATTTTCAACGAAAAAAGGGGGTGCGACACCAAGGATTCTCTTCCATCACTCAAGATGATGTTCAAGTCATACTTCTTGAACAACCCAGATCATCGGGAAATTGGTTATCCCCAACATGGAAGGTGCCTCCTCGCCAAGAGCGGTAACAGAGCGAATCGGGAAAGATTTCAAAATGGTTCTTTATTCGTTACGATGAGCTGGGCTCTTTACAGAACACCTTATAGTTGCAAACAACCAGTCTCAAGGTTCATTCTGAGCTCATCTTCCCTTGGAAATCTGACTAAGTCCAAGAGAAATTCAGTGATTTTAAGGTCGAATCTACATGAAGAGATCACACATCCACCTCCCAACAAAGAGCTATTGCCCGGTCATTTAAAAGAAATATTTGGAGCAACACTACCATCCAATTTGAGTACGGATGATATTAGATCAGAATCATACAACCAATTCACCGCTAATGAACCTGTCAAATCGTTAGTTGCTGCTTGCTGCACACATCCAGAGAAATCCACTTTCCTCTCTGCCTTTTTAATTTTTGTACAATTATTCTGCATTCATTCCCGCATTGGGGGCAATTTTTTTTTATTTTCGCGAGTGGTCATACCCTCACATTTTTTTCTATAAAATTGCTAAAACTGTTAATATTTGGTATAAACTGGGCATAAAATTCTTTGAATAAAATCCACACTATCCTCAAATTTTTTAAAACCTTCCTTAAATTGAGCATGTTCAATATGTTATTGCATTATGGATAACTTGCGCATCCATTCGAAATGATATGATGTGCATGATCTCGCCTGCTAGCTCTTATATCTGCAGCATGTTTAGTCGTAAGCAGTCATAAACACATCCCTGTGAGCATTTTGGGCCTTCACGCCATACATCTTTCATGAGTGCAAATGCCGGACTAAGTGCTAGTTAGATTTGCATAATATCCAGGGTATATGCACCATTAGACATGGGATAGCTGTAAGATGACAGGGGACTTTGCTCTTTGCTTCCACCTTTCTTTGGTCATCTTATTCTTTTGTCTTCAAACACTTGCTCTTTCTCTCTATTTAATTCATTTCTTTTCTAAGCCGCTTGAAAAATCTCTTACTTCCACTTGAACTCCCTAAATAATGAGCAGTGCCCAACCGAGGTTGTTAACCGAAGGTAAAGTGCACATCGAAATTGATTTGCGAAATCTCCGAGGATTGCTGATGGTCAATGCCCGAAGAAGGCCAAAAGCAAGACTTATAGGCCCTTGCCAAAGACAGGAATGAAGACGGAATAGACAAAAATTGTACTTGGTTTGTTCGGAAAAAAAAAGAAAGAAAAAAAAAAGAAAAAGGTGTTCAAAGAACACAAGCAAGTCAAAAGTTAACAAGATGATCTCAAAACAAAAGAGAGATCATTTTCAATGAAGATTCAAAACACTGGTGTACTTTGTCAATGACAAATAATGATTTCAAAAGTAAAAGAGATCATTCCTTGTGAAGATTCAAAAACCCAGTTGGGTATTTCGAAGAAGGGGTCTCAGGTTGTATTCAAACAACAATTTGTGGAGAAGAAGACTGACACCTCAAAGGAAAAGCTTCAGAGTTTCACCAAACTCTCGCAAATTGCGCTCGAAATGCACCTTACCTCAGATTAGCAACCTCAGTTGAGCATCGCTCATTAAAAACCCTTTCTTCTGCCATAAAGCACTCTCTTCCTTAAACAAATTCTTTCTTCTCTACTTCTCTTTGTCTATCCACTACATATTTCTGTTCTATTGCAAAGTCTTCTTGATTATATGAAGGCCCATGCATGTGCATCTTCATTTGAAGTTTATTCACTCGGATTGACATTGCAAATCTGACTTTGTACTATGTTTGTTGCATTCTTATGAGTGTAAACACGTAGCCTGATTTCTGAGTGGGAGCGCAAACACTAATATCCGGTGAGGATTGCTTACGTCTACATGTTGTGGGAAAGTCTTGTCCTTGAGGTCGTTATCTCCTAGGCAAGATGCAGATGCTTTTCTAGGCTTGTATCAAGCATGCTTATATGATAGAAACTAGATGACATGTTCTCCAGAAATGCATAAACTTGTTGAACCTTCTCTTGATAAGGAAGTTGTTTTCATCTTAACAAAATGCTGGGGAAAAACCTTAGGGTAGTGTGAGATTACTTTCATATACAACTTACAGGATTTGATCTCATTGTTTTTCCATTTATCAATTTGCTCTTCTTTTTTCCATCCATTGCTGCTTCGTGTTTGTTTCCTCCCTATTTGCAGGATGCAGTTATATGTCAGTGGAATCTCACACTGTGATCAATCTCTACCAACAAATCCATCCAATCAACAACCGAATAGAGTACGTTACCACTCCACAATCAACTTCGTGCGGTGGATCACGCTCCCCACATCATCTACCAAGCAAACATCTGAATAGTCCACTCTTCAAAATTTCATGTGGCGGTTCAAAACCCCACCTTTCAAAATTTAGTGTAGCGATTCAAAACCCCACCTTTCAAATTTCGTGTGGCGGTTCAAAACCCCACTTCTAAGTTTTGTGTGGCAGTTCACACGGACGTGCATTTACTTCTTCAGCACCAACATCCAACGGGCAACAGCGTCCGGGAGGAATTCATCATCAACCTCCAACGGGCAGCAGCGTCCGAGAGGAATTCAGCATTGTCATCCAACGGGCAGCAGCGTCCGAGTGGAGTTTCCATTTCAATTTCCGCGTCAATGTCTTAGGGGCACCAATGCCCAAGTGAAGTTCACATCTACTTACTTTCCTGCAATTTACTTTCCTCCAATTTATTTTCCTGCATGAAATTTCCTCCTCCTAGAGCGACTTTATTTATTTTATTTTTCTGCATGAATTTCCTCCTCCCAGAGCGACTTTAGTACAACATGTCCTTTTTAACGTTGTGATTGGTCACGTCCCCACAACTTGTCTTTTTAAAAAGGTGTGAAAGGTCACGTCCCTCACATCATGTCTTTTTAAGAGGTGTGAAAGGTCATGTCCCTCACATCATGTCAGCCATGTTGTAAGCGGCCACGTCTCCACAGCATGTGCCTTTTTAACGTTGTGATTGGTCACGTCCCCACAACTTGTCTTTTTAAAAAGGTGTGAAAGGTCACGTCCCTCACATCATGTCTTTTTAAGAGGTGTGAAAGGTCATGTCCCTCACATCATGTCAGCCATGTTGTAAGCGGCCACGTCTCCACAGCATGTGCCTTTTTAACGTTGTGATTGGTCACGTCCCCACAACTTGTCTTTTCAAAGGTGTGAAAGGTCATGTCCCTCACAAGGTGTGAAAGGTCACGTCCCTCACATCATGTCAGCCATGTTGTAAGCGGTCACGTCCCCACAACATGTGCCTTTTTAACGTTGTGATTAGTCACGTCCCCACAACTTGTCTTTTCAAAGGTGTGAAAGGTCACGTCCCTCACATCATGTCTTTTAAAAGGTGTGAAAGGTCACGTCCCTCACATCATGTCTTTTTAAACGTTGTGAAAGGTCACGTCCCCACAACATGTCTTTTTGGTGGTGTGAAAGGTCATGTCCCTCACATCATGTCTTTTTTTAAACGTTGTGAAGGTCACGTCCCATATCATGTCATTTTTCAAACATTTAAATTTGCATAGTTGAATCGAGGTTACATCAACCCCAGACAACACTCAAGCACAGACAGCAACGGATTACGAGTGCTACCCTCGACGCTGCTGAATTTACTTTTCTGCACAAACAGCAAAGGACTACGAGTGCTACCCTCGACGCTGCTAATTTTACTTTTTTTTGCACAAACATCGACGCTGCTGAATTCACTTTTCTGCACAACAGCAACGGACTACGAGTGCTACCCTCAACGCTGCTGAATTCACTTTTCTGCACAAACAGCAACGGACTACGAGTGCTACCCTCGACGCTGCTGGATTTACTTTCTTGCACAAACAGCGACGGACTACGAGTGCTACCCTTGACGGAGCTGAATTTACTTTACTGCACCAACGTAAGGACTGCGAGTACTACCCTCGCCCTTCCGGATTTCCATTTCTGCACCAGCGTATGGACTGCGAGTGCTACCCTCGCCCTACCTGATTTACATTTCATCATTTGCATTTTACCCCATTATCAGGGAAGTCGTCATTTACATTTTTCCTCATTATTAGAGAAGTTTGTCATTTACATTTCTGCCAATTTACTTTTCATCCCAGTATCAGGGACACGTCATTTACATTTCTGCAACCACTTTTCATCCCATCATCAGGGGAAACTGTATCTACATTATTTTCAAAACCTTTGCTGGTTACATCGAATTTTTGATAAGATAGTAAAGAGGGGGCGACTATTGCTACCCGATTTTTGGCGCGTTTTTTCATACTTTTTTGCTTATCGCATTATTAGCCCATTTAAATCGAAATTTTATCGATTTTCGATCTTAGGCCATTTATTTTAATATTTCATACCATTTCGTGTGATTTTAGTTTTTTCGTACTTTTACTGTCTTTTCGTTCGAACTTCTATCGGTCCTGAATAAATTTCCTCGGATCGTGGATCAAACACATTCTTTCTTTAATTAATAATTATCTACTATTATTTTCGTTCGCGTCATCTCTTTTTATTTTATCCAATTTACTTTGCTATAGCATTTATTTTTCGTTCGAACTTTTAAGGATTCCGAGCGAGTAAATTCGGACCTTAAATCGAACTTTTTCTTTATTTACTGATTACTATTTATTTTGTTGCATTTTATTGCATGTTTTAGTATTTTTGGTTCGGAATTTTGTTCATTTCAAACGTGATTCCTCGTGTTGATAGTTCGAACCAATTAAATAAACATTAAATATTTTCCAAAAGTCAACCCATCTCATCCCTTGATCAAGCATTGACCTCTTTTTCTCCTCATCCAACGGCCATCAAATTAAGCATGAGGATTCATGCATTTCTTCCCTTCACAGCACGACAGCATTTAATGCATATTCGTTTTACCACTGTTCCTAACGCTACCTCATTCCATTTCTATGTTTTGCTGCTGATTTTCATCCACGCACTGTAGCAATTTGTCAGCTCTTCCCTTCCTTCATCCCTATAAATACCATGGCAGCAAGCAAGCAAAAGAGGCAGAAGAAAAAAGGAAGAAAACACTCACCATTTTTAAGTTAATTTCAGGGCCCTTACCTCAATTTAATTGTTTATGGTTCTAGTTATTTATTATCCTAATTTTGGTTTAATTAGCTTATTCTTTACTTGTTGAAATTAGTCTCGATTTTGTCCAAATATCATTATTAGTAACTTGTTTAAATTGCTTCTGTCTAGAGGATTTAAATTTAGCTGTTGTTGGTTGGGTGAGTAGCTCCCTCCTTGGCTGCCAGCTATGGCACTGATTATCCAAGGAAAAAGAAGATAAACAGTACAGAGAGTGGGTAAAGGTGGTGGGCTTGGCACAAGCCAAGCCCAAAGTAAAAATAAAAGAAAGGAAAAAGGGCGCGTGTGCGCCCAGGAGAAGGAAAGCTGGGCTACGCTTGGCCCAGCCAAAAGAAAAGGAAATGGGCTGATCACAGCCCATGCGGAGGAAGGCAAAAGCTTGGCGCACAGCGCCAAGCGTGAGGGAGAGCTGGGCCGCGTAGGCCCAGCGTGAAAGGGAGCAGCCATGCTGCTCCAGCCCACTAGCCCATGGGCTGGGCTGTGATCAGGCTAGGCCCAGCTGGTGGGGCCCACTCACGGCCCAGTGGGCCAGACCCTAATTTTCGCCCCGTCATTTTTTCGTGCCATCATCGCACTTGTACTGTTTATTTATTTTTCGCACTTGTACCGTTTATTTCCGCACTCGTACTGTTTATTTATTTCTGCACTTGTACTATTTCTTTTTCATATGCTTGTACTGTCTATTTAATTATTCTTTGTATGCTTGTATTGTTTATTTATTTTGGTATGCTTGCATGTTTAATTATTTACTTTCGTATGCTTTTTCATATTTAATTATTCCATTTGCGTTTGATTATCAAAATTAATTATATCACTTGTGTACAATAATTTTAATACCAATTATTTGTATGCTCGTACCACTTAACTAATTATTTCTGCACGCTTCCGAATGTTTAAATAATTATTATTCTTATTATTATTCTGCTCGCATGTAATTGCTAAATTAATTATTTTGTATGCTTGCGATAAATTCTTAAATACTTATCTATTTATCGATTATCATGTACTCGTGCTAATAATCTCGATCTTGTAGGGAAAATCAACTGATACCTTTCACAAGTAAAAATTTCTCACCCTTTTATTTATTTCACATTTTTTTCCCGTATGTGCACTCGTATACATGAATATTTAAAATTATAATCATTTGGGCATGAGCACTAAATTAGGACTTTTTATTTCTCAAATATGATTTTAAACACCTCTTTCTCCGGTAACCTTTTTAGGATGTGACTCGGGTGCCTAACACCTTCCCGAGTCCATAATACGACCCCGAACCACTTTTCTCCTTAGTTTTTTTATTTTTATGCCATGACATTACGTTCCCTAAACCTAGAAATAAATAGGGTGGCGACTTCATTGCATCATGTGAGATGAGTCCAATTTTGTCTCACATCTCGTCCCAAACCCGCGTCGCATTAGGACAAAATTCAAAATTGGGGTGCGACACTCCCATAATTACTCCTGGTTTCACAGGAGCCGGGTAACAGATGGGTAGATTTCGTTGCTGGACTATCGCTAGGATTTCTGCTCTTGGGAGTATGAGGGAAGGAAGGTCAGGGTCGTATATCCGGCCTTTTGGCGGATCCGCTTATTTTCGGGTAGGGGAACCTCCAGGTCTCCCTTTTGAAAAGTTACCTCTCTGCCGATTAGAGGCCTTGGCGGCGTGCTCTTTCCGTGGGCCATAATCATCGCTTGGTCGCGTATCAGGAGCGTTGTTAGGTGGGGCGTTAGAGGCCGGGTACGGGTCTGACGGCATGTCCCGCATCCGCTCTCTATTTTCCTCTTCTTCCATACTCGTATAATTATGCGCTTTCAGTCTTAGTGCATCCAGGGTCAATGGTGGGTCCACCATTAATGTATCTCTCAAAAAAGTAAGAATTAAGGGCAAGACATATAAACAGAATGATAAATAAAGACATGAAAGCAGATAAGGGAGATTCTCAGCAAAGGTTTTTCTCGGGTTGCGTCGATGGCATGAAAGTATCTATGACCTCGAGGGCTAGATAATCATCGGCTCAAGGATATTCAATTCTATGCCATAGACATGCTATAGGGGCCATGTTTCCACGTAGGCCCCCTACTTTCCTTCATAAGAGTAGGTACCCCCCGTTTCCACATATGAGGTACCCTAGATACCTCGCCATCCTCCCAGCTACCTCTCTTGTCATCAAAAGGCAGCCTTGACACTTCGACCTGTCACGGGCTCAAAGTACTACCTCTCTTGTCATCAAAATGCAGCCTTAACACTTCGACCTATCACGGGCACAAAGTAGGGAGACTAAATTCGAAGAACCTATGAAGACCAGAAAAGACATGTCGAGGGCAAGATGCCTCTCAGTTGTCAGGCTCACGACACTGCCCTCATTAATTACTTGCCCTAGATGGACGAGATCACACTATAACAACTACTCCACCTAGGTGTCTACTCTACCCTGTAGCTACCCGACCCGTTTTCACTACAAGGATGACTATAATCTAGAGAGATAGACCAGTAGGTAATTAAGCTTCCAATAAACCCCAAAAGAATTGAATCGAAAAGGAAAATCAGTAGGTAATTAAGCTTCCAATAGTCCTAGACGAATTGAAATCGACAAGCAACCAGATACAATATTATATTAAACACATTTAGGCCTCTTAACTACCCATTGCAACCTTCAAATAACCTTTGCTAAGAACAAGACAAATCAACTACTCATGCTGGAAAATACACAAATCTAGATCTAGAAAGCAAAATAAGTAAAGAAGAGATAAAGAAGAAACCTAGTAAATATTACCGGCCGGAGAAAAGCTCCGGTTTATGTACAAGGCTGCTGGAAATGTTCTGGTCCTCCTCCTTTGGAGGAGGAGGAGAGAAAACTGAAGAGAAGCACACAAAAAGATTTTCTATCAATATGTGGTAGGTGGTGTTTTCTAAACCCTAAAAACTAGTCTTATATAGGCCCTCATGCCCATAAGAAGACAAAAACCAGCTAAGGTATTACAAAAAGACAAAATCCAGCTAAGGGGTTCAGAAACACGAAATAAATATCTTAAGTCCGAAAGGGGATATTCTGGGAATATTCTGGAAGCGCACGATTTCGAGGGCAAGAAGACAGATCAGCCTCCAGGGCAAGAAGACAGATCAGCCTCCAGGGCATGACGACTAAAGAGAATATTCTTGGGGATCTGCGCGTAAACATCAGAGGTGACACATGGGAGCAAGACAACGAGGACACGTGGAAATAACGCCTTTGGTCTTTCCAGGGCTTGCCGATGGAAACCACTGCAAGGCCTCGATGGCAAAGTTGGTGTCGCGGGCTCGACAACATATGCTCTTCTAGACCTCGATCTTCAAAACTCCAGAAATCCTCCCAAAAAGGCTCGTTTTCGCTCTTTTCTCCCTTTAGGCATTGATCTGCAAAAAGATGGGGAAAAGGGCAAATCAGAAGTATCTTGCCCTCGAAAAGGCCGGAAATAAGATAAAAATATCTACAATAAAGACATGCTATCAAATCCCCACACTGCCCATTGCTCGCCCTCGAGCAATCACAAAACTGAAAATCACCTCAAGAAATAGACAAACATAATTAACCAACACACAAACACAAACCGGCACCGAGCTAGACTTCACACATACTCATCTTCACCTAGAAGACACCTGCATCAAATCAGAAGGGTAACGACCCTAAAGATTAAACTCTCCCATATCAAGCCCTTAATCAGCAGTCCTCACAAAGTAATCAAATAGGAAAACTAGTAGTTGATCAGGCTCCTAATAAATCCTAGATGAAATGACACTCACACTCACAAGCAAGGCTAGGTGTTTACGCTCAAAACTAAATGCACATAACACAGCACAAAGTCAAACTTGCACATCAATCCGAGTACTGTAATTCACATGCATGGGCAATCAACAATCGAAAAAAGCATCGCATCAGCAAAAAGAAAGAAAAGGGATGGAATGAGCTAGAAATGTGGAAGAGAGAAGCAGGAGATGAACAGAAGAGAAATGAGGGGAGAAAAGAAGGAAAGAAAAGAAAGGACCAGATATAACTTGGATTGATTCCTTGGCTTAGGAAAAAGGCGATGTGGCAAGGCAGCTTTTATCGAAGGCGCGTTGATGATTCGGGGGCTAGATAGAGGTCTTCTTTCGAGGGTAGGAAAATGTTCTTGTTGTGGCTTCGGATGCGGATACTCTTTTTGTTCGCTTAATGCCCCCTCCTTTTATTTTGAAATTTAAATGCGTTTTTGTTCGCTTAATGCGGATACTTCTTTCGATTGAATATCAAATAGCGCAGCCACTGACTTCCTGATGGGGATTGCAGTGCTAAACCGACTCCTGAACTTATCTTCCAGTTGGGTGAAGTTATCAATAGATCCAGCTGGGAGTCCCTCGAACCAGAGACGTGCCACTCCTGACAGTGTCATGATGAAAATTTGGCATAGCGCGGCATCACTACAGGTTTGGAACTGCACAAAATCTTTCACCTTATTAAGGTGAGAAATAGGGTCTTTCGTGCCATCGTATGATTTTGTAGGGAGTTTTACATGTCGATGGACCCTGTGATGTCTCACACGGTAACTGAACGGGTGACCAGCGTTACCGTCAGGGACTCCATGAGGTCGATGCGGAGGAGGATTTTCGACATTGTATCTTGGGTTATGAGGGTCATATTCGCGATGCTTCCTGGGAGATCGGCTGCGGCTTCTTGGCGTTCGAGTCTGACGCCTCCTGCTGCTTGATCTTTCACTGTATCTAGGAGATGGTTCTCTGAACATCTCATCTCGCCTGTCATCCCAACGTTCTCGATATTCATCATGCCGGCGGCCTTCTTCAGGGATAGGGATTTCTCTCCTATATTGCCCAGAAGGTTCGACATGTCCATGTGCAAGTTGCGGGACATTCATGGGGGCCGATGATAAGGGTAAGGAAAACGGAAACCCTCTGGATTGCCGCGGCGACAACGGTTGCTCATTGACAATAGACAGAGTGAAAACTATCTGGGAGGACACACCGAGTCCTGAGACATGAGGCGTAAACCCAGCAGCTAATTCTGTCAGTTGATCCAATTGGGCTTGGAGGGCCGCTATTGAGTTCACGAGAGGGTTGTCTGCATCACCTATCACGGATCCCCTCGCTTGGGTGGTAGAATAGTTGGGTCCCGCTATCTGGGAAAAAGAGGAACAAATCTGGGATGCGGATGTTTCTGTCACTTGTCTAAAGGGAGGATATGATCCCCCTATGGTGATCTCTTGCATTGCAATAGAAGTATCAGAAGTAGCGAAAGGAAAAAGTCATCGGCGAGTGGTGTACGGGATGCTGGAGGATTGGGACAGCACGAGATCTGATTCTGAAGCCATAATCCTTCGAACTTCGGGAAAAATGGAGCTTGGTTATTAAGGATGCTCACTTAATAGAACCAAAAATCTCAACGAGAGCACCAATTTGATAAGAATTTGTCTGTTGCCGAAGGGTAGAAGGTGAAAGGGCTCCTCGGATTCAGTGTCCGCGGCGGTCCGATGTACCTGCAAGACGTCGGAGGGGGTCTCCGACGTAAAGACTCTGATGCTTAAGTTAGTATAAGTGGTGAGAATGGCAGAGCTTGGGCCAGCAAATTCTGCTTCCCTTCCTCCTTCGTGGTGGAGGTATTTATAGGCGAAAAGGAGCATTTCTGCGTTGTTTGGATTACTAGGGGCTATCGCTCCCGTCAGGGGTTATAGTTCTCCCATGGTGCGATATGTCATCATGGCGTTAGGTGTGGGGGTAGCCGTTACCTAGGCAAGGTAACGGCTACATTCTTCTCTCAGACGTTCATTTTACACTAGGATGGGATAACGCCTTTGGTCATCACAAAGGGTCGTGTGGGACCCCCCCATTGACGTCGACTATCCCGGTGTCAATCTCCTAGGGAGAGACAGTAGCTTCGATGTTGCCGTGATGGTAGGAACAACAACCATTCTCTCCACGCGGGGTTTGAGACGAAAATACCCTTGTCGTCAGGCGTATTGTTATCACTCGGAGAACCTCTTGGGGAACGAATACGATCCTCCATCACCTCAGGGATTTTTGGTTCTTTTTTCTTTTTCTTAGGTTGGTGCTCACATTTTGGAGGTTGTTCTGCATCGAGGGTAAGATGTGCTAGAGGTAATTCCAGACCGCTTCGTAGAGTCATGGCACATGCTTCGGGTTTGCTTCGGTCTGCCCAGGAAGTCTACCTCTATTTTTCAATTCTTTCATCTTAGCGTTCATAAGTGTTGCTACTCGATTTTTGACTTTTCATTACAACCTTTACGTTTTTGCCACTTTTAGCTCATCTAGATCAAATTTCTGTTGATTCTTGGTTCTAGGCTAGTTTGTTTAATTTTTCTAGTCATTTCGTGCCATTTTAATTTTTTCGTACTTTTAACTGTCTTTTCGCGAACTTCCATCGGTCTCGAGTAAGGCTCCCAGGACCGAGTGTAGAACGCCCTTTTCCTGTATTTGATAATTATGTGTTAATTTTCTCTTTCACGCCGGCACGTTCGGTTTCGTTCAATTTTTGTCGTAATGACATTTATTTTGCGCACGAACGTTTTGTTGTTTCCGAAGGAGAAAATAAATATGTTAAATCAACTTTCGCATATTTTCACTGTATATTACTTTTATCGCCTTATTTTTATGCACACTTTGGTTCCCTCGGTTCGGATTTATTTTCGTTCTCGAGCGTCTTCGCTCGTACCAAAATATCCCGCTCGTATGGGAATTAATGCATTTAATGCATGGTTTGTTTTTGATTGGTCCTCCGAAGGCCTGGCGGACAGGAATATTTGTTGTTCCCTTGATATTATAGCGAACGGATTGACTACAAACAAGGACTTGGAGGACCACGCCGGGCTGGTTTTGTTCTCCACTCACGGTCGGAGACCAGAACCGACGTACGCTCCTTCAATCTTGACTCTTGCTTATAAATAGGAGGCTCTTCACCACTGCGCGGGGACGGGTTGTCGCACCTACTCATCATCAACTTCAAACCAGAGCAAAGGAAAGCGTTGAAGGTAATTGTTCGAAGCTTTCTCTCTCTAACCTTTCTCTTGATAATCTGCGTTTATGCATGTATGAACTGAATTGATGGCTTAAACTTGTCTTAAATGTTTGATTGTCAAGTTATATGGTCTGTTCTTGCTCCAATTTAAACATCTACTGCTCGAACTAATTAATCACGAATTATTGACATTAATGCATATTATTTTGCCATGTTGAAATTACCTACGGTTCATGGACGGTTTGAGCTAGTTCTTGATAGGTTTTGTTCGTATGATAGTTCTTCTACTTCCCTGCACGGTAGGAGTTAGTTTTGTGTCGAATAGTTGTTTGTTATTGCCCACGGTTGCTTCGGTTTTCCGAAGAAGAACGCATGCTCTTTTCCTTCAGTTTTGCTGGATGTTTGGCTACTGTTTTTGTATGGTTTTACTGCTTGTATAGCCTGTGTTGGTTTAGGTCTGCTTAGGGAGTATTTGGTGGCGGTTATGGAGCTTGAGTTGCCGGCCATGGTGGCCGGCGACTTGGAACACAAGAACAGCCGCTGCTGTTCTTGCGCAAGGGAGAAGACGAAGGTGACGGGCTTCAGCCCGTCCCTTCCCTTCCTGTTTTTATTTAATTCCCTCATGGGCCCAAGCCCATGTGACCCTTTAGTCCCTTAATTTAATTTGTTTTTCGCGTGAGCCCCTCCGATTTAATTTTCGTTAACTTGTTCAAATTGCTCGTATGTTTTTGACATGTTTAATTTGCTGAAATTAAGTGCCTGACTAGTATGCTGTTTTATTTATTTTACACCATGTATGAAGTTTTATTTAATTTATACCATGTATTTTACTATGAATTTTAAATTGCATGTTTTGCACGATGTTTTCTTTGCTATGTGGTTGTTCCAATTTGCGGTGAAAATTGTAAAATGCTCACATGATATTTATTTATTTTCATGATTGTTTGTACGAAATAAATGATGCATGTGTCTTTGTTATTTATTATCTTTAGAGTTCGTACTAACAATTTCATCTTGTAGGTATAATTTTGAATCACCGATCAAAAGTACGTATTTAAATTTCTTTTATTTAGTTTAAATGTTTTCTGTAAGAATTTTGCATGCATGATATCTAAAGAACTAGAAAACCAAGTATGGGCCTAACCCGGCCCATTAAAACTAAAAGTATCATTTTCACGCATTCGCATATGATAATTAATCGTCAACTATTTAAATCACATGTTTGGAACAATAATTAATTGCTAAACTTGTTGTAACAATTAATTGCTTATTTTCACTTGTTGTAATAAGTAATTACTCATTATCAACTTGTTGTAATTAATTAGATATTTCAATCGTTGTAATAATTATTTAGATAAGTATTCCGACCTCCAATTTGTAATAATTAGGTAAGTAGTTGGTTTGTAATAATTACTTAAGTAGTTTTATTATGATTTGTCAATTTGTAATAATTAGATTAAGTAGTTAAAAAATCGTGTATGTTTGTTATATCTACATATTTATGTCAATTGTCATTTAACATCGGTTTTGAAGGGATGGATCGATCGGGGATCGTCCAAAAGGTAAGATTACCTTAAAAACGTTTCCTTGTATGTTCACACCAAGGTCCAAAGCCTTAGATCTTATCGTATGTATGACCACTTAGGTAACCATAGAACCGCCCTACGCGTATGCATGACATATAGAATTGCTCTCAAATAAAATCAATCTCACATGCTTACGTGTTTATATCACTCGCGTTTATATGACATGAAATAAACTGTTTTTCTTGTTAAGTGATATGCATGATGGCTCCAAAGGCCATGCCAACCTACGTGCATTCATAAAAATGTACCTTGCTAGTTTTAGCCATGATAAATCACGTAGTAATTAAGTCATGCATGGCCCAATGAAAAAGGTGAGCGTCCGCTCTAGCATCGAGACAAAATGGTAACCCCATCCCTCGAACCCCCAAACGGAAATAACATGACCCTATGCTAAGATGTAACGTCACCTTAGAGGGCCAAATTTCATGTTCAAATGTCTTCTAAAAACACCTCTCATACCGGTAACCTTTTTTAAGGATGTGACTTGGGTGCCTAACACCTTCCCAAGTCCATAAATACGACCTCGAACCATCGTTCTTTGGTTTAGACCATTGTGCCTTAGTTTGTTTATTTCTATGCCATCGATTAGGTTCCCTAAACCTTAGAAAAATAGGGTGGCGACTTCATTGCATTATGCGAAGCATCCATTTATGCTTAGCGTCCGCCGCGAACCTTAAACTCGTTTTCAACGAAAAAGGGGGTGCGACAGTTTGGCGACTTCACTGGGGACTAGTAGGGTCGAAGCCGGTTTTATGGTGTTTGCTTTTATTTGCTTTAAATAAATTTTTTTCGTGACTGTTATTGTTGTGGCTTTATTAATTTGCTCATATGCATCATGCATAATGCTTATCGCCGGCATTGACACCCTTTAGGATTTAGGAAGGTACTAGTGAAGCCCTGAGGACCTGTGTCCCAGTATGCTTACACGAACCCTAACTCGGATGTTGGACCCTTAAATGGATTGAGCGACCAGAATCCTTTTATGATTCGGTCAACGCTCTCGTATCCGCTTAGGGGGACCCTTTAGGAGGGCACCATTCGGGAACCTTTCAGCCATGCTAGTTTAGTGGAGTCACATCAGCATATGCATCATGTTCGTGCATTTTTTTTCTTTAATGCCCTTTATTTTTATGCCATGATTTTATTTTATTGTCCTCACATTTCGTTTTTTACAGATTTTTTTCCGAAAAAACTCCGCACTGCTATTCACTCAAATGGCACCACTTGCGATGATTTCACTTGATGCTTTTGGGAAACTTTGTTTCGAGGATCAGTTGGGTCGGGGTGATATGTTGAAACCGGGCTTTATTCCCGATGTTACGACCAAGATTAGAGCAGAAATGGTAGAGTGTGATGTTTCAGAACTCAGAAAACTAAGGAATGAACTGAGCACGGAAGAAGAAGCACAGTTCAGACGTGATTATGGGAAACTTGCATTACTTATGGATGTGAAGGTCGATCTAAGTTGCATCCGGGCTGCCCTAAGGTTTTGGGACCCTTATTACCGCTGTTTCTCCTTTGATCAAGGGTTGGACCTTACCCCCACTTTGGAAGAGTATGCCGCCCTACTTGGTTTTGCTCCCCCAATATTGAATATTTATTGTGACGTTCTCATGGAGCCCGCTAACGTTCAAATAAGGATGAATGCCATAGTGCCAATCCCGTCTCGCTGGAAAGACAAGAGGCCTGTTTGGTTTTTGTCCGATATCGTGAGCAACTTCCACTCAACCCGAGGTATGATACGGTCGAGGATCTTGGCTTTCGCCATCACCGGTTTGATTTTGTTTCCCAAAATGAAAGACTGTATTGACATCGAGGCAGCTAACGTGTTTTGTGCAATAGTAAGGAATGAGGTCAACCCTACGACGGCTATCTTAGCCGAAACGTTCCGCGCTTTAGACTTTTGCAGACGAACCGGAAAGGGGAAGCTTTCCTTTTGTCTCCAACTCTTGGCGGTTTGGCTGATCAGTCATTTCAAGCAAGTACCCGACCAGTCTCTGTTTTCACCAAGTCACATGGGTTCAGATCCTTTAGGAAGAGTCATTAAGGGAATGGGTCAGGAGGTCGCCAAA
This sequence comes from Viola odorata, assembly GCA_963691705.1. Taxonomy (NCBI): domain Eukaryota; kingdom Viridiplantae; phylum Streptophyta; class Magnoliopsida; order Malpighiales; family Violaceae; genus Viola; species Viola odorata. Next base: position 2,474,750 of record OY829539.1, read on the forward strand.
GACAAGTGGAAATTAGAGGACAAGCACATTTGGGTTGATAGATTCTTAGACCTTTCCGATGAAACGTTCAATCAGCACGCCAAATGGTTGCGTGGCGTTAATCCTATAGTGAGTTGTGGGCGGTTGCTTTGGGTTCCTTTGATTGGCGCAAGGGGGTGCGTACCCTATTGCCCCACTCTTGTCTTGAGACAATTTTGCATCATACAAATAGTCCCCGCCACCTTCGGAATGATGGAATCAAGCCTCTTGCACTCAACAGAAACTCTTACCCTTCGCCAATATGCAAGTGAGTGGGAAGATCCATATTGCCTTGAGGGACATGTGGTCCTCGCCCAGCCAACCCGAGAATACCTACAATGGAGGGCAAACCGGATTAACGGCAATATCTTCCCGCATCTCGTAAATAAAAGGCCCATTGAGAAGGAAGGTGAATCTCACGTCAGGGGAGAGGCCAGCTATGTAGCGCACGCCCAATTGTTTGAGCAATTCAAGATGATGAGGGAAGAAAGGGATCAAGTGGCGTGGGAAAGAGAGGATTTGGCAGCCAAACAAATGGACCTAGAGCTCGAGGTACACGGGCTACAGAGGCGCAACAGGGATAACATCCGCATACACATGGCAAATCATGAGTTGGCCGTTGATAACTTCAAAGAGCGTTGGAGTAGCGAAGTCCGCAAAAGGGAGGCATCAAGTGCCATAATCAAAGAAAAGGATGAGGTGATGAAGGTTTTGGTCACCCATGCCAATGAGAAAGATAAGGAAATTCGAGCATTACAAGCACGAGTGGCAGTTTTGGAAGCTGAAGTTATGATGCAAAAGGGAGAACTTGCCTCATGGAACTTTTTTTGTAATGAGCATGAGGATCTAGACTTTCAAGGTTGATACCTCTGGAAGAGAAAGTGTGTACCGGACACTCCAAAATTTTGCCTTTTGACCAATGTAATTTCTAGACTTTGTCTACTGGTTTTTAGATGAATCTAGATAGTTGATCCAACATATATTGGTTGTGTCCCATTTTGTAAAATCAGCAATGACAAGGCTTGTACATTGTTCGGATAAATTAGGGGTGTTTTTTGTTATTTATTTATTTTATTCGCCACAAAGGTGGTCAAATTACCACTACTCCCTAAGGTATGACCCTCATCAGGATGGGAACCCTAAAACCTAGAGACAACAGGAAAGGCTAAAGACACACACTCACAAAAAAAAACACACCACAAATTTTCCTTTCTCTACAAATTCCTCCTTTCTTCCTCCCTCGTAAAGTCCTATTGATTATTAGCAGACCCATGCATGTGCATCTTCATTTGAAGTCTATTCACTCGGATTGAAATTGCAAATTTAATTTTTGTGCTATGTTTATTGTATTTTTAGGAGTGTAAACACATAGCCTTGTTTTCTGAGCGGGAGCGCAAACACTAATTATCTAGTGAGGATTGCTTATGTTTACATGCCATGGGAAAGACTTGTTCTTGAGGTCGTTATTTCCTGAACAAGACGTAGACGTTATCTAGACTTGTATCAATCATGTTTGTATAATGAAAATTGAACGCATCTTTTCAAAAATGTATACTTGAGTTTATTTCCTCTTAAACAAAGAGATCATTTTCGTTCCAAACAAAAAAACTTGGGGGCAAGCCGAGGGTTAAATGTAGGAATACATGATATTTCTCACATTATCAATTGCTCTCTCCTTTTTCTATCTGTTGCTGCTTTGTGGTCGCTTCCTTCCTATTTGCAGGATATAGATACACTTTGATGGAATCACACCGAAATGGGTCTTCGATAAGAAATCGTCGTAATGCCCCCGTCATGGATTACCATCAAACAAATCCAACCATCTCCTCATTATCAGAGAAGATCACCAACAACCGATTTCACTATCAGAGATCATCAACGTCCTCACTATCAGAGACAACCATCTCCTCATTATCAGAGATCATCAACGTCCTCACTATCAGAGACAACCATCTCCTCATTATCAGAGAAGATCATCAACAACCGATTTCACTATTAGAGATCATCAACGTCCTCACTATCAGAGACAACCCTCCTCATTATCTGAGAAAACCATCTTCCTCATTATCAGAGACAACCGATTTCACTATCAGAGATCATCAACCTTCTCGCTATCAGAAACAACCAATTTCATTATCAGAGATCGTCATTTCCTCATTATCAGAGACAACCGATTCAGCATCAGATCGTCATTTCCTCATTATCAGAGAAGATCATCATTTCCTCACTATCCGAGACATTTTCCTCAAAGGTACGTTGCTATCAACCAACATCGGACCAAAGGTACATTCTAATTCTCATATACAATTCTACAATTTACGTTTTTCCTCACTATCAGAGAAATTGTCATTTACATTTCTGCATTTCTGCATTCTCCCTCAATATCTGAGTAGTCTGCATTTATTTTCCCACAATTGACATTGTTTATGAAAATTCCCAACTACATTCTTACTTTCATGTATATCTAAATACTCCTCCTTGAGCGACTACTTTCCTGTCTATCTAAATACTCCTCCTTGAGCGACTACTTTTCCGCATACTATATCTAAATACTCCTCCTTGAGCGACTACTTTCCTGTCTTACTTTCCTATCTATCTAAATACTCCTCCTTGAGCGACTACTTTTCCGCATACTATATCTAAATACTCCTCCTTGTGCGACTACTTTCCTGTCCTACTTTCCTGTCTATCTAAATACTCCTCCTTGAGCGACTACTTTTCCGCATACTATATCTAAATACACCTCCTTGAGCGACTACTTTCCTGTCTTACTTTCCTGTCTATCTAAATACTCCTCCTTGAGCGACTACTTTTCCGCATACTATATCTAAATACTCCTCCTTTAGCACTATTTTCCTGTCTTACTTTCCTGTTTATCTAAATACTCCTCCTTGAGAGACTACTTTCCTGTCTTACTTTCATGTCTATCTAAAATACTCCTCCTTGAGCGACTACTTTTCCGCATGTCTACCTAAATATTCCACCTTGAGCAAACCATGTCTTCACATAATTCTACATTTCTGCATAATTATTACTTAAGTGACTATCTTTCAATTCATGCATAATCTCACACTTCAACCAGTTATGATGTAATTCAAAACATGGTAAAAAACCGGGGCAACCATCTTTACTGCTAATCAAAAATTTCAGTTACAATGTATTTTTTATCAGACAGTAAAGAGGGGGCATATGTTGCTACCCGAATTTTGACTTACGTCACAACTTTTTTTGTTTATTACATGTCGTATTAATAGCCCGTTTACATCAAATTTCAATCGATTTTTGGTCAAGGACTATTTGTTTTAATATTTCACGTCATTTCATGTCTTTTAAATGTTTCGTATTTTTCTCGTATTTTTGACTAAAATCGTATTTTTTGGTTTTCGTCAACACGTTTACGTATTTTTATGTTTACCGCATTTAATAGCTCGTCTAGGTCAGATTCCCATCGATTCTTGGTCCTAGGTTAGTTTGTTTAAAATTCCGTGTCATTTCGTGTCTTTTTAGTTTCTCGTATTTTTAACTGTCTTTACGCGAACTTCTTTCGATCCCGAGTAAGTTTCCCGGGACCGAGGGTCGAACGCACTATTTCTTTGTTTGATAATTACATGCTAATTTTCTCTTTCACGCCACCACGTTTAGTTTCGTTCAATTTTTGTCGTAAGGACATTAATTTTGCGCGCGAACATTTTGACACTTCCGAAAGAGAAAATAAATACGTTAAATGAACTTTCGCATTTCTTCACTGTATATTAGTTTTCTTGCCTTATTTTTCTACACATAGTTGTACCCTCGGCTCGGATTTATTTTCGTTTTCGAGCGATTTCGCTCGTGCCAAAAATATCCCGTTCGTACCCAAAAATAGGATAAATACCACATTAATGCCATTTAATTCAATCCTATCCTCCAGCTCGGTTCCAGCTTACCTTGCTCACCACCTAGCCACACAATCAAACTTGCTCATCACTTGGCCACAAGCTTCCTTCCCCTAGCTCACTAATCCGGCTAGGCATCATCATCATTTCTTCCCGTCGGTTTGCAGCCACACATGCAAACCGACTCCAAATTTTTCCCTCCTCTATAAATAGCAACCTTCAAGCAACAAGAAAAGGGCACCAAATCCTCCTCTTAATCCCTACTTCTTGCACTACCTTCTTGGTCAATTGCTCTCCCGGAGAGGTAAGCTTTCTCCCTCTAAAACTCTCTTTAATTTTCGTTTTTGCTTGTAATGCATGAATAAGTTCCTCAAACTTGGTTCAAATGCTTAGTTTTCATGCCAATTTCATTTCCCTTACCTCAATTTAATGACATGATACCTTGAGTAATTAATAGCTATATATGCATGTTAATTAACTTATTTTTCCTTTGTTAAAAACACCATTGTTTTCATTTTATTTTCTTGTTGTTCTTGCTGCCGTGATTTGCTGCTATGCTACTGGTTTTAGTTGAGTTGGTTTGGTCGAGTTCCAAGAGTTGAGTCTCACCTGAGTTGGCCATAGTGGCCGGCTGCTTTGAGAAGAAGAAGAGAGGAAGAAAGGTGATGGCGGGAAAAGGGAAATTGCAAAGGTGATGGGCTTGAGTTTGTCACAAGCCCATCTTGGTTTTTAAATGAGGGCTGGGCTTGATTTCATCCCAAGCCCAGCCACTGTTTTAACCAAGGTAGTGGGCCCGGCCCATTTGAAATTCGTATGCGTACGGTTAATTTTTCGTAAAACTTTCGTGTTTAATTTCTCGTAATTTTTGCATGCTTTAAATACTTTGTTTTAAATTAAAATTTGGGCTTGGCTTAGGCCAAGCCCATTTTTTAATGTCCAAAATTCAAATGTGGGACCCACTTAATTTTTGTCAAATCGCATGACATGTTCGTATGCATAACTTGTTCATTTAATTTTCCGCAAATGCTAACATGTTTGTATGCAATGAATTTTATATTTGCTTATGCCATGTTTTATTAATTTAATTATTGCATGATTTAAATGATGTGTTTATGCCATGTTGTATTTATTTAAATGCTTGCATGATTTAATGACTTGTTTATGCCATGTTGTATTTATTTAAATGCTTGCATGATTTAAATGATGTGTTTATGCCATGTTTTGTTTAATTAAATGCTTGTATGTTCACATGATAAGAATACCATATGCCATGTTTAAATTGTTGTGAAATAATTAATATGCTTGCATGTTATAAATAAATCGAATATTAATTATGCCATGTTTAAAATTGCTCATATGAAATAAATGAACTAATTGATTACTTGTTTGCCATGTTAATTAATTGTTTACGTGTTTCTTATGTTTAATTATTTAATTACTTGGCATGAAATAAAATGTTTATTCGTTTATCATGTTTGTTTAAATATTTATTTGTCAAATTAAGTAAATGTTTGCATGTGTTTTTATTATTTATCATTTTTGAGTTATCGCTAATACTCTCACTTTGTAGGATAAAATTCAAGTCTTCGCTCGCAATGAATTATCTTAGTTTATCTCACTTGTTGTAATTAATTGACGCTTTAATTAATTATTTCATTTGTTGTGATAAATAGTTAGATTAATTATTCCGACCTCCAATTTGTAATAATTAGATAAGCAGTTTTTATTATGAATTGTGGTTTGTAATAATTAGTTAAGTAGTTAAAACTCGTGTATGCTGCTTAAACCTACGTATTTATGTCAATTGCCGCTAACGTTCGTTTTGAAGAGATGGATCGATCGGGGTTCATCAAATCGGGTAAGTTTATCTTAAAACTCTTTTACTTATTTTTATGCTTTGAATGAATGTTTATCAAAAAGGTCCAAAGCCTCGATCATATCGTATGCATGACCACTTAGAATGCGTTAGAACCACCCTCGCGTATGCATGACATATAGAATTGCTAAACAATTAAAATCAATATCATATGTTTATATGTTTAAATCACTCACTTTATGCCATGAGATTAATTGTTATATTTGATATGTGAGCATGGTGGCTTCAAATCCCACACAGTATTTGCATTCACGAAAATGTACGATGTTAGTATTATCCATGTTAGGATCACTTAGTAATTAATTAATTAATCATGCATGGCTCGATGAAAAGGGGGAACGTCCGCTCTAGCATAACGAACAAACGGTAACCCCGTCCTTCGTGTCCCGACCGAAAATAACATGTCCCTACGAAAATGCTAAGATGTAATGTCACCTTTGAGGGCCAAATCACGTCAAAAATGTTTAAATAATCAGAAAGTGTCCCAAGTCGGTAAGCGGACTCTGTTGACATGATTCAATCATTGGCCGACGTAAATGATTGGAAAGTGACTTGAGTTCGTGGGAAGAAGTGGTTGACATGCTTCAATCATTTAAACAAATCTTTGTATATCAAAACTGTATTCAAACATCTTATAACCGGTAACCTTTTTAAGGGTGTGACTTGGGTGCCTAACACCTTCCCAAGTCCACAATACGACCTCGAACCTTCGTTCTTTGGTTTAGACCAATTGTGCCTTAGTTTTTATTTTTATGCCATGACGCTTAGGTTCCCTAAACCTTAGAAATTAGGGTGGCGACTTCATTGTATTATGCGAAACATCCATTTATGCTTAGCATCCGTCCCAAACCTTAAACTCATTTTCAACGAAAAAAGGGGGTGCGACACCAAGGATTCTCTTCCATCACTCAAGATGATGTTCAAGTCATACTTCTTGAACAACCCAGATCATCGGGAAATTGGTTATCCCCAACATGGAAGGTGCCTCCTCGCCAAGAGCGGTAACAGAGCGAATCGGGAAAGATTTCAAAATGGTTCTTTATTCGTTACGATGAGCTGGGCTCTTTACAGAACACCTTATAGTTGCAAACAACCAGTCTCAAGGTTCATTCTGAGCTCATCTTCCCTTGGAAATCTGACTAAGTCCAAGAGAAATTCAGTGATTTTAAGGTCGAATCTACATGAAGAGATCACACATCCACCTCCCAACAAAGAGCTATTGCCCGGTCATTTAAAAGAAATATTTGGAGCAACACTACCATCCAATTTGAGTACGGATGATATTAGATCAGAATCATACAACCAATTCACCGCTAATGAACCTGTCAAATCGTTAGTTGCTGCTTGCTGCACACATCCAGAGAAATCCACTTTCCTCTCTGCCTTTTTAATTTTTGTACAATTATTCTGCATTCATTCCCGCATTGGGGGCAATTTTTTTTTATTTTCGCGAGTGGTCATACCCTCACATTTTTTTCTATAAAATTGCTAAAACTGTTAATATTTGGTATAAACTGGGCATAAAATTCTTTGAATAAAATCCACACTATCCTCAAATTTTTTAAAACCTTCCTTAAATTGAGCATGTTCAATATGTTATTGCATTATGGATAACTTGCGCATCCATTCGAAATGATATGATGTGCATGATCTCGCCTGCTAGCTCTTATATCTGCAGCATGTTTAGTCGTAAGCAGTCATAAACACATCCCTGTGAGCATTTTGGGCCTTCACGCCATACATCTTTCATGAGTGCAAATGCCGGACTAAGTGCTAGTTAGATTTGCATAATATCCAGGGTATATGCACCATTAGACATGGGATAGCTGTAAGATGACAGGGGACTTTGCTCTTTGCTTCCACCTTTCTTTGGTCATCTTATTCTTTTGTCTTCAAACACTTGCTCTTTCTCTCTATTTAATTCATTTCTTTTCTAAGCCGCTTGAAAAATCTCTTACTTCCACTTGAACTCCCTAAATAATGAGCAGTGCCCAACCGAGGTTGTTAACCGAAGGTAAAGTGCACATCGAAATTGATTTGCGAAATCTCCGAGGATTGCTGATGGTCAATGCCCGAAGAAGGCCAAAAGCAAGACTTATAGGCCCTTGCCAAAGACAGGAATGAAGACGGAATAGACAAAAATTGTACTTGGTTTGTTCGGAAAAAAAAAGAAAGAAAAAAAAAAGAAAAAGGTGTTCAAAGAACACAAGCAAGTCAAAAGTTAACAAGATGATCTCAAAACAAAAGAGAGATCATTTTCAATGAAGATTCAAAACACTGGTGTACTTTGTCAATGACAAATAATGATTTCAAAAGTAAAAGAGATCATTCCTTGTGAAGATTCAAAAACCCAGTTGGGTATTTCGAAGAAGGGGTCTCAGGTTGTATTCAAACAACAATTTGTGGAGAAGAAGACTGACATCTCAAAGGAAAAGCTTCAGAGTTTCACCAAACTCTCGCAAATTGCGCTCGAAATGCACCTTACCTCAGATTAGCAACCTCAGTTGAGCATCGCTCATTAAAAACCCTTTCTTCTGCCATAAAGCACTCTCTTCCTTAAACAAATTCTTTCTTCTCTACTTCTCTTTGTCTATCCACTACATATTTCTGTTCTATTGCAAAGTCTTCTTGATTATATGAAGGCCCATGCATGTGCATCTTCATTTGAAGTTTATTCACTCGGATTGACATTGCAAATCTGACTTTGTACTATGTTTGTTGCATTCTTATGAGTGTAAACACGTAGCCTGATTTCTGAGTGGGAGCGCAAACACTAATATCCGGTGAGGATTGCTTACGTCTACATGTTGTGGGAAAGTCTTGTCCTTGAGGTCGTTATCTCCTAGGCAAGATGCAGATGCTTTTCTAGGCTTGTATCAAGCATGCTTATATGATAGAAACTAGATGACATGTTCTCCAGAAATGCATAAACTTGTTGAACCTTCTCTTGATAAGGAAGTTGTTTTCATCTTAACAAAATGCTGGGGAAAAACCTTAGGGTAGTGTGAGATTACTTTCATATACAACTTACAGGATTTGATCTCATTGTTTTTCCATTTATCAATTTGCTCTTCTTTTTTCCATCCATTGCTGCTTCGTGTTTGTTTCCTCCCTATTTGCAGGATGCAGTTATATGTCAGTGGAATCTCACACTGTGATCAATCTCTACCAACAAATCCATCCAATCAACAACCGAATAGAGTACGTTACCACTCCACAATCAACTTCGTGCGGTGGATCACGCTCCCCACATCATCTACCAAGCAAACATCTGAATAGTCCACTCTTCAAAATTTCATGTGGCGGTTCAAAACCCCACCTTTCAAAATTTAGTGTAGCGATTCAAAACCCCACCTTTCAAATTTCGTGTGGCGGTTCAAAACCCCACTTCTAAGTTTTGTGTGGCAGTTCACACGGACGTGCATTTACTTCTTCAGCACCAACATCCAACGGGCAACAGCGTCCGGGAGGAATTCATCATCAACCTCCAACGGGCAGCAGCGTCCGAGAGGAATTCAGCATTGTCATCCAACGGGCAGCAGCGTCCGAGTGGAGTTTCCATTTCAATTTCCGCGTCAATGTCTTAGGGGCACCAATGCCCAAGTGAAGTTCACATCTACTTACTTTCCTGCAATTTACTTTCCTCCAATTTATTTTCCTGCATGAAATTTCCTCCTCCTAGAGCGACTTTATTTATTTTATTTTTCTGCATGAATTTCCTCCTCCCAGAGCGACTTTAGTACAACATGTCCTTTTTAACGTTGTGATTGGTCACGTCCCCACAACTTGTCTTTTTAAAAAGGTGTGAAAGGTCACGTCCCTCACATCATGTCTTTTTAAGAGGTGTGAAAGGTCATGTCCCTCACATCATGTCAGCCATGTTGTAAGCGGCCACGTCTCCACAGCATGTGCCTTTTTAACGTTGTGATTGGTCACGTCCCCACAACTTGTCTTTTCAAAGGTGTGAAAGGTCATGTCCCTCACAAGGTGTGAAAGGTCACGTCCCTCACATCATGTCAGCCATGTTGTAAGCGGTCACGTCCCCACAACATGTGCCTTTTTAACGTTGTGATTAGTCACGTCCCCACAACTTGTCTTTTCAAAGGTGTGAAAGGTCACGTCCCTCACATCATGTCTTTTAAAAGGTGTGAAAGGTCACGTCCCTCACATCATGTCTTTTTAAACGTTGTGAAAGGTCACGTCCCCACAACATGTCTTTTTGGTGGTGTGAAAGGTCATGTCCCTCACATCATGTCTTTTTTTAAACGTTGTGAAGGTCACGTCCCATATCATGTCATTTTTCAAACATTTAAATTTGCATAGTTGAATCGAGGTTACATCAACCCCAGACAACACTCAAGCACAGACAGCAACGGATTACGAGTGCTACCCTCGACGCTGCTGAATTTACTTTTCTGCACAAACAGCAAAGGACTACGAGTGCTACCCTCGACGCTGCTAATTTTACTTTTTTTTGCACAAACATCGACGCTGCTGAATTCACTTTTCTGCACAACAGCAACGGACTACGAGTGCTACCCTCAACGCTGCTGAATTCACTTTTCTGCACAAACAGCAACGGACTACGAGTGCTACCCTCGACGCTGCTGGATTTACTTTCTTGCACAAACAGCGACGGACTACGAGTGCTACCCTTGACGGAGCTGAATTTACTTTACTGCACCAACGTAAGGACTGCGAGTACTACCCTCGCCCTTCCGGATTTCCATTTCTGCACCAGCGTATGGACTGCGAGTGCTACCCTCGCCCTACCTGATTTACATTTCATCATTTGCATTTTACCCCATTATCAGGGAAGTCGTCATTTACATTTTTCCTCATTATTAGAGAAGTTTGTCATTTACATTTCTGCCAATTTACTTTTCATCCCAGTATCAGGGACACGTCATTTACATTTCTGCAACCACTTTTCATCCCATCATCAGGGGAAACTGTATCTACATTATTTTCAAAACCTTTGCTGGTTACATCGAATTTTTGATAAGATAGTAAAGAGGGGGCGACTATTGCTACCCGATTTTTGGCGCGTTTTTTCATACTTTTTTGCTTATCGCATTATTAGCCCATTTAAATCGAAATTTTATCGATTTTCGATCTTAGGCCATTTATTTTAATATTTCATACCATTTCGTGTGATTTTAGTTTTTTCGTACTTTTACTGTCTTTTCGTTCGAACTTCTATCGGTCCTGAATAAATTTCCTCGGATCGTGGATCAAACACATTCTTTCTTTAATTAATAATTATCTACTATTATTTTCGTTCGCGTCATCTCTTTTTATTTTATCCAATTTACTTTGCTATAGCATTTATTTTTCGTTCGAACTTTTAAGGATTCCGAGCGAGTAAATTCGGACCTTAAATCGAACTTTTTCTTTATTTACTGATTACTATTTATTTTGTTGCATTTTATTGCATGTTTTAGTATTTTTGGTTCGGAATTTTGTTCATTTCAAACGAGATTCCTCGTGTTGATAGTTCGAACCAATTAAATAAACATTAAATATTTTCCAAAAGTCAACCCATCTCATCCCTTGATCAAGCATTGACCTCTTTTTCTCCTCATCCAACGGCCATCAAATTAAGCATGAGGATTCATGCATTTCTTCCCTTCACAGCACGACAGCATTTAATGCATATTCGTTTTACCACTGTTCCTAACGCTACCTCATTCCATTTCTATGTTTTGCTGCTGATTTTCATCCACGCACTGTAGCAATTTGTCAGCTCTTCCCTTCCTTCATCCCTATAAATACCATGGCAGCAAGCAAGCAAAAGAGGCAGAAGAAAAAAGGAAGAAAACACTCACCATTTTTAAGTTAATTTCAGGGCCCTTACCTCAATTTAATTGTTTATGGTTCTAGTTATTTATTATCCTAATTTTGGTTTAATTAGCTTATTCTTTACTTGTTGAAATTAGTCTCGATTTTGTCCAAATATCATTATTAGTAACTTGTTTAAATTGCTTCTGTCTAGAGGATTTAAATTTAGCTGTTGTTGGTTGGGTGAGTAGCTCCCTCCTTGGCTGCCAGCTATGGCACTGATTATCCAAGGAAAAAGAAGATAAACAGTACAGAGAGTGGGTAAAGGTGGTGGGCTTGGCACAAGCCAAGCCCAAAGTAAAAATAAAAGAAAGGAAAAAGGGCGCGTGTGCGCCCAGGAGAAGGAAAGCTGGGCTACGCTTGGCCCAGCCAAAAGAAAAGGAAATGGGCTGATCACAGCCCATGCGGAGGAAGGCAAAAGCTTGGCGCACAGCGCCAAGCGTGAGGGAGAGCTGGGCCGCGTAGGCCCAGCGTGAAAGGGAGCAGCCATGCTGCTCCAGCCCACTAGCCCATGGGCTGGGCTGTGATCAGGCTAGGCCCAGCTGGTGGGGCCCACTCACGGCCCAGTGGGCCAGACCCTAATTTTCGCCCCGTCATTTTTTCGTGCCATCATCGCACTTGTACTGTTTATTTATTTTTCGCACTTGTACCGTTTATTTCCGCACTCGTACTGTTTATTTATTTCTGCACTTGTACTATTTATTTTTCATATGCTTGTACTGTCTATTTAATTATTCTTTGTATGCTTGTATTGTTTATTTATTTTGGTATGCTTGCATGTTTAATTATTTACTTTCGTATGCTTTTTCATATTTAATTATTCCATTTGCGTTTGATTATCAAAATTAATTATATCACTTGTGTACAATAATTTTAATACCAATTATTTGTATGCTCGTACCACTTAACTAATTATTTCTGCACGCTTCCGAATGTTTAAATAATTATTATTCTTATTATTATTCTGCTCGCATGTAATTGCTAAATTAATTATTTTGTATGCTTGCGATAAATTCTTAAATACTTATCTATTTATCGATTATCATGTACTCGTGCTAATAATCTCGATCTTGTAGGGAAAATCAACTGATACCTTTCACAAGTAAAAATTTCTCACCCTTTTATTTATTTCACATTTTTTTCCCGTATGTGCACTCGTATACATGAATATTTAAAATTATAATCATTTGGGCATGAGCACTAAATTAGGACTTTTTATTTCTCAAATATGATTTTAAACACCTCTTTCTCCGGTAACCTTTTTAGGATGTGACTCGGGTGCCTAACACCTTCCCGAGTCCATAATACGACCCCGAACCACTTTTCTCCTTAGTTTTTTTATTTTTATGCCATGACATTACGTTCCCTAAACCTAGAAATAAATAGGGTGGCGACTTCATTGCATCATGTGAGATGAGTCCAATTTCGTCTCACATCTCGTCCCAAACCCGCGTCGCATTAGGACAAAATTCAAAATTGGGGTGCGACACTCCCATAATTACTCCTGGTTTCACAGGAGCTGGGTAACAGATGGGTAGATTTCGTTGCTGGACTATCGCTAGGATTTCTGCTCTTGGGAGTATGAGGGAAGGAAGGTCAGGGTCGTATATCCGGCCTTTTGGCGGATCCGCTTATTTTCGGGTAGGGGAACCTCCAGGTCTCCCTTTTGAAAAGTTACCTCTCTGCCGATTAGAGGCCTTGGCGGCGTGCTCTTTCCGTGGGCCATAATCATCGCTTGGTCGCGTATCAGGAGCGTTGTTAGGTGGGGCGTTAGAGGCCGGGTACGGGTCTGACGGCATGTCCCGCATCCGCTCTCTATTTTCCTCTTCTTCCATACTCGTATAATTATGCGCTTTCAGTCTTAGTGCATCCAGGGTCAATGGTGGGTCCACCATTAATGTATCTCTCAAAAAAGTAAGAATTAAGGGCAAGACATATAAACAGAATGATAAATAAAGACATGAAAGCAGATAAGGGAGATTCTCAGCAAAGGTTTTTCTCGGGTTGCGTCGAGGGCATGAAAGTATCTATGACCTCGAGGGCTAGATAATCATCGGCTCAAGGATATTCAATTCTATGCCATAGACATGCTATAGGGGCCATGTTTCCACGTAGGCCCCCTACTTTCCTTCATAAGAGTAGGTACCCCCCGTTTCCACATATGAGGTACCCTAGATACCTCGCCATCCTCCCAGCTACCTCTCTTGTCATCAAAAGGCAGCCTTGACACTTCGACCTGTCACGGGCTCGAAGTACTACCTCTCTTGTCTTCAAAATGCAGCCTTAACACTTCGACCTATCACGGGCACAAAGTAGGGAGACTAAATTCGAAGAACCTATGAAGACCAGAAAAGACATGTCGAGGGCAAGATGCCTCTCAGTTGTCAGGCTCACGACACTGCCCTCATTAATTACTTGCCCTAGATGGACGAGATCACACTATAACAACTACTCCACCTAGGTGTCTACTCTACCCTGTAGCTTCCCGACCCGTTTTCACTACAAGGATGACTATAATCTAGAGAGATAGACCAGTAGGTAATTAAGCTTCCAATAAACCCCAAAAGAATTGAATCGAAAAGGAAAATCAGTAGGTAATTAAGCTTCCAATAGTCCTAGACGAATTGAAATCGACAAGCAACCAAATACAATATTATATTAAACACATTTAGGCCTCTTAACTACCCATTGCAACCTTCAAATAACCTTTGCTAAGAACAAGACAAATCAACTACTCATGCTGGAAAATACACAAATCTAGATCTAGAAAGCAAAATAAGTAAAGAAGAGATAAAGAAGAAAACTAGTAAATATTACCGGCCGGAGAAAAGCTCCGGTTTATGTACAAGGCTGCTGGAAATGTTCTGGTCCTCCTCCTTTGGAGGAGGAGGAGAGAAAACTGAAGAGAAGCACACAAAAAGATTTTCTATCAATATGTGGTAGGTGGTGTTTTCTAAACCCTAAAAACTAGTCTTATATAGGCCCTCATGCCCATAAGAAGACAAAAACCAGCTAAGGTATTACAAAAAGACAAAATCCAGCTAAGGGGTTCAGAAACACGAAATAAATATCTTAAGTCCGAAAGGGGATATTCTGGGAATATTCTGGAAGCGCACGATTTCGAGGGCAAGAAGACAGATCAGCCTCCAGGGCAAGAAGACAGATCAGCCTCCAGGGCATGACGACTAAAGAGAATATTCTTGGGGATCTGCGCGTAAACATCAGAGGTGACACGTGGGAGCAAGACAACGAGGACACGTGGAAATAACGCCTTTGGTCTTTCCAGGGCTTGCCGATGGAAACCACTGCAAGGCCTCGATGGCAAAGTTGGTGTCGCGGGCTCGACAACATATGCTCTTCTAGACCTCGATCTTCAAAACTCCAGAAATCCTCCCAAAAAGGCTCGTTTTCGCTCTTTTCTCCCTTTAGGCATTGATCTGCAAAAAGATGGGGAAAAAGGCAAATCAGAAGTATCTTGCCCTCGAAAAGGCCGGAAATAAGATAAAAATATCTACAATAAAGACATGCTATCAAATCCCCACACTGCCCATTGCTCGCCCTCGAGCAATCACAAAACTGAAAATCACCTCAAGAAATAGACAAACATAATTAACCAACACACAAACACAAACCGGCACCGAGCTAGACTTCACACATACTCATCTTCACCTAGAAGACACCTGCATCAAATCAGAAGGGTAACGACCCTAAAGATTAAACTCTCCCATATCAAGCCCTTAATCAGCAGTCCTCACAAAGTAATCAAATAGGAAAACTAGTAGTTGATCAGGCTCCTAATAAATCCTAGATGAAATGACACTCACACTCACAAGCAAGGCTAGGTGTTTACGCTCAAAACTAAATGCACATAACACAGCACAAAGTCAAACTTGCACATCAATCCGAGTACTGTAATTCACATGCATGGGCAATCAACAATCGAAAAAAGCATCGCATCAGCAAAAAGAAAGAAAAGGGATGGAATGAGCTAGAAATGTGGAAGAGAGAAGCAGGAGATGAACAGAAGAGAAATGAGGGGAGAAAAGAAGGAAAGAAAAGAAATGACCAGATATAACTTGGATGGATTCCTTGGCTTAGGAAAAAGGCGATGTGGCAAGGCAGCTTTTATCGAAGGCGCGTTGATGATTCGGGGGCTAGATAGAGGTCTTCTTTCGAGGGCAGGGAAATGTTCTTGTTGTGGCTTCGGATGCGGATACTCTTTTTGTTCGCTTAATGCCCCCTCCTTTTATTTTGAAATTTAAATGCGTTTTTGTTCGCTTAATGCGGATACTTCTTTCGATTGAATATCAAATAGCGCAGCCACTGACTTCCTGATGGGGATTGCAGTGCTAAACCGACTCCTGAACTTATCTTCCAGTTGGGTGAAGTTATCAATAGATCCAGCTGGGAGTCCCTCGAACCAGAGACGTGCCACTCCTGACAGTGTCATGATGAAAATTTGGCATAGCGCGGCATCACTACAGGTTTGGAACTGCACAAAATCTTTCACCTTATTAAGGTGAGAAATAGGGTCTTTCGTGCCATCGTATGATTTTGTAGGGAGTTTTACATGTCGATGGACCCTGTGATGTCTCACACGGTAACTGAACGGGTGACCAGCGTTACCGTCAGGGACTCCATGAGGTCGATGCGGAGGAGGATTTTCGACATTGTATCTTGGGTTATGAGGGTCATATTCGCGATGCTTCCTGGGAGATCGGCTGCGGCTTCTTGGCGTTCGAGTCTGACGCCTCCTGCTGCTTGATCTTTCACTGTATCTAGGAGATGGTTCTCTGAACATCTCATCTCGCCTGTCATCCCAACGTTCTCGATATTCATCATGCCGGCGGCCTTCTTCAGGGATAGGGATTTCTCTCCTATATTGCCCAGAAGGTTCGACATGTCCATGTGCAAGTTGCGGGACATTCATGGGGGCCGATGATAAGGGTAAGGAAAACGGAAACCCTCTGGATTGCCGCGGCGACAACGGTTGCTCATTGACAATAGACAGAGTGAAAACTATCTGGGAGGACACACCGAGTCCTGAGACATGAGGCGTAAACCCAGCAGCTAATTCTGTCAGTTGATCCAATTGGGCTTGGAGGGCCGCTATTGAGTTCACGAGAGGGTTGTCTGCATCACCTATCACGGATCCCCTCGCTTGGGTGGTAGAATAGTTGGGTCCCGCTATCTGGGAAAAAGAGGAACAAATCTGGGATGCGGATGTTTCTGTCACTTGTCTAAAGGGAGGATATGATCCCCCTATGGTGATCTCTTGCATTGCAATAGAAGTATCAGAAGTAGCGAAAGGAAAAAGTCATCGGCGAGTGGTGTACGGGATGCTGGAGGATTGGGACAGCACGAGATCTGATTCTGAAGCCATAATCCTTCGAACTTCGGGAAAAATGGAGCTTGGTTATTAAGGATGCTCACTTAATAGAACCAAAAATCTCAACGAGAGCACCAATTTGATAAGAATTTGTCTGTTGCCGAAGGGTAGAAGGTGAAAGGGCTCCTCGGATTCAGTGTCCGCGGCGGTCCGATGTACCTGCAAGACGTCGGAGGGGGTCTCCGACGTAAAGACTCTGATGCTTAAGTTAGTATAAGTGGTGAGAATGGCAGAGCTTGGGCCAGCAAATTCTGCTTCCCTTCCTCCTTCGTGGTGGAGGTATTTATAGGCGAAAAGGAGCATTTCTGCGTTGTTTGGATTACTAGGGGCTATCGCTCCCGTCAGGGGTTATAGTTCTCCCATGGTGCGATATGTCATCATGGCGTTAGGTGTGGGGGTAGCTGTTACCTAGGCAAGGTAACGGCTACATTCTTCTCTCAGACGTTCATTTTACACTAGGATGGGATAGCGCCTTTGGTCATCACAAAGGGTCGTGTGGGACCCCCCCATTGACGTCGACTATCCCGGTGTCAATCTCCTAGGGAGAGACAGTAGCTTCGATGTTGCCGTGATGGTAGGAACAACAACCATTCTCTCCACGCGGGGTTTGAGACGAAAATACCCTTGTCGTCAGGCGTATTGTTATCACTCGGAGAACCTCTTGGGGAACGAATACGATCCTCCATCACCTCAGGGATTTTTGGTTCTTTTTTCTTTTTCTTAGGTTGGTGCTCACATTTTGGAGGTTGTTCTGCATCGAGGGTAAGATGTGCTAGAGGTAATTCCAGACCGCTTCGTAGAGTCATGGCACATGCTTCGGGTTTGCTTCGGTCTGCCCAGGAAGTCTACCTCTATTTTTCAATTCTTTCATCTTAGCGTTCATAAGTGTTGCTACTCGATTTTTGACTTTTCATTACAACCTTTACGTTTTTGCCACTTTTAGCTCATCTAGATCAAATTTCTGTTGATTCTTGGTTCTAGGCTAGTTTGTTTAATTTTTCTAGTCATTTCGTGCCATTTTAATTTTTTCGTACTTTTAACTGTCTTTTCGCGAACTTCCATCGGTCTCGAGTAAGGCTCCCAGGACCGAGTGTAGAACGCCCTTTTCCTGTATTTGATAATTATGTGTTAATTTTCTCTTTCACGCCGGCACGTTCGGTTTCGTTCAATTTTTGTCGTAATGACATTTATTTTGCGCGCGAACGTTTTGTTGTTTTCGAAGGAGAAAATAAATACGTTAAATCAACTTTCGCATATTTTCACTGTATATTACTTTTATCGCCTTATTTTTATGCACGCTTTGGTTCCCTCGGTTCGGATTTATTTTCGTTCTCGAGCGTCTTCGCTCGTACCAAAATATCCCGCTCGTATGGGAATTAATGCATTTAATGCATGGTTTGTTTTTGATTGGTCCTTCGAAGGCCTGGCGGACAGGAATATTTGTTGTTCCCTTGATATTATAGCGAACGGATTGACTACAAACAAGGACTTGGAGGACCACGCCGGGCTGGTTTTGTTCTCCACTCACGGTCGGAGACCAGAACCGACGTACGCTCCTTCAATCTTGACTCTTGCTTATAAATAGGAGGCTCTTCACCACTGCGCGGGGACGGGTTGTCGCACCTACTCATCATCAACTTCAAACCAGAGCAAAGGAAAGCGTTGAAGGTAATTGTTCGAAACTTTCTCTCTCTAACCTTTCTCTTGATAATCTGCGTTTATGCATGTATGAACTGAATTGATGGCTTAAACTTGTCTTAAATGTTTGATTGTCAAGTTATATGGTCTGTTCTTGCTCCAATTTAAACATCTACTGCTCGAACTAATTAATCACGAATTATTGACATTAATGCATATTATTTTGCCATGTTGAAATTACCTACGGTTCATGGACGGTTTGAGCTAGTTCTTGATAGGTTTTGTTCGTATGATAGTTCTTCTACTTCCCTGCACGGTAGGAGTTAGTTTTGTGTCGAATAGTTGTTTGTTATTGCCCACGGTTGCTTCGGTTTTCCAAAGAAGAACGCATGCTCTTTTCCTTCAGTTTTGCTGGATGTTTGGCTACTGTTTTTGTATGGTTTTACTGCTTGTATAGCCTGTGTTGGTTTAGGTCTGCTTAGGGAGTATTTGGTGGCGGTTATGGAGCTTGAGTTGCCGGCCATGGTGGCCGGCGACTTGGAACACAAGAACAGCCGCTGCTGTTCTTGCGCAAGGGAGAAGACGAAGGTGACGGGCTTCAGCCCGTCCCTTCCCTTCCTGTTTTTATTTAATTCCCTCATGGGCTTGGCTTAGCCAAGCCCATGTGACCCTTTAGTCCCTTAATTTAATTTGTTTTTCGCGTGAGCCCCTCCGATTTAATTTTCGTTAACTTGTTCAAATTGCTCGTATGTTTTTGACATGTTTAATTTGCTGAAGTGCCTGACTAGTATGCTGTTTTATTTATTTTACACCATGTATGAAGTTTTATTTAATTTATACCATGTATTTTACTATGAATTTTAAATTGCATGTTTTGCACGATGTTTTCTTTGCTATGTGGTTGTTCCAATTTGCGGTGAAAATTGTAAAATGCTCACATGATATTTATTTATTTTCATGATTGTTTGTACGAAATAAATGATGCATGTGTCTTTGTTATTTATTATCTTTAGAGTTCGTACTAACAATTTCATCTTGTAGGTATAATTTTGAATCACCGATCAAAAGTACGTATTTAAATTTCTTTTATTTAGTTTAAATGTTTTCTGTAAGAATTTTGCATGCATGATATCTAAAGAACTAGAAAACCAAGTATGGGCCTAACCCGGCCCATTAAAACTAAAAGTATCATTTTCACGCATTCGCATATGATAATTAATCGTCAACTATTTAAATCACATGTTTGGAACAATAATTAATTGCTAAACTTGTTGTAACAATTAATTGCTTATTTTCACTTGTTGTAATAAGTAATTACTCATTATCAACTTGTTGTAATTAATTAGATATTTCAATCGTTGTAATAATTATTTAGATAAGTATTCCGACCTCCAATTTGTAATAATTAGGTAAGTAGTTGGTTTGTAATAATTACTTAAGTAGTTTTATTATGATTTGTCAATTTGTAATAATTAGATTAAGTAGTTAAAAAATCGTGTATGTTTGTTATATCTACATATTTATGTCAATTGTCATTTAACATCGGTTTTGAAGGGATGGATCGATCGGGGATCGTCCAAAAGGTAAGATTACCTTAAAAACGTTTCCTTGTATGTTCACACCAAGGTCCAAAGCCTTAGATCTTATCGTATGCATGACCACTTAGGTAACCATAGAACCGCCCTACGCGTATGCATGACATATAGAATTGCTCTCAAATAAAATCAATCTCACATGCTTACGTGTTTATATCACTCGCGTTTATATGACATGAAATAAACTGTTTTTCTTGTTAAGTGATATGCATGATGGCTCCAAAGGCCATGCCAACCTACGTGCATTCATAAAAATGTACCTTGCTAGTTTTAGCCATGATAGATCACGTAGTAATTAAGTCATGCATGGCCCAATGAAAAAGGTGAGCGTCCGCTCTAGCATCGAGACAAAATGGTAACCCCATCCCTCGAACCCCCAAACGGAAATAACATGACCCTATGCTAAGATGTAACGTCACCTTAGAGGGCCAAATTTCATGTTCAAATGTCTTCTAAAAACACCTCTCATACCGGTAACCTTTTTTAAGGATGTGACTTGGGTGCCTAACACCTTCCCAAGTCCATAAATACGACCTCGAACCATCGTTCTTTGGTTTAGACCATTGTGCCTTAGTTTGTTTATTTCTATGCCATCGATTAGGTTCCCTAAACCTTAGAAAAATAGGGTGGCGACTTCATTGCATTATGCGAAGCATCCATTTATGCTTAGCGTCCGCCGCGAACCTTAAACTCGTTTTCAACGAAAAAGGGGGTGCGACAGTTTGGCGACTTCACTGGGGACTAGTAGGGTCGAAGCCGGTTTTATGGTGTTTGCTTTTATTTGCTTTAAATAAATTTTTTTCGTGACTGTTATTGTTGTGGCTTTATTAATTTGCTCATATGCATCATGCATAATGCTTATCGCCGGCATTGACACCCTTTAGGATTTAGGAAGGTACTAGTGAAGCCCTGAGGACCTGTGTCCCAGTATGCTTACACGAACCCTAACTCGGATGTTGGACCCTTAAATGGATTGAGCGACCAGAATCCTTTTATGATTCGGTCAACGCTCTCGTATCCGCTTAGGGGGACCCTTTAGGAGGGCACCATTCGGGAACCTTTCAGCCATGCTAGTTTAGTGGAGTCACATCAGCATATGCATCATGTTCGTGCATTTTTTTTCTTTAATGCCCTTTATTTTTATGCCATGATTTTATTTTATTGTTCTCACATTTCGTTTTTTACAGATTTTTTTCCGAAAAAACTCCGCACTGCTATTCACTCAAATGGCACCACTTGCGATGATTTCACTTGATGCTTTTGGGAAACTTTGTTTCGAGGATCAGTTGGGTCGGGGTGATATGTTGAAACCGGGCTTTATTCCCGATGTTACGACCAAGATTAGAGCAGAAATGGTAGAGTGTGATGTTTCAGAACTCAGAAAACTATGGAATGAACTGAGCACGGAAGAAGAAGCACAGTTCAGACGTGATTATGGGAAACTTGCATTACTTATGGATGTGAAGGTCGATCTAAGTTGCATCCGGGCTGCCCTAAGGTTTTGGGACCCTTATTACCGCTGTTTCTCCTTTGATCAAGGGTTGCACCTTACCCCCACTTTGGAAGAGTATGCCGCCCTACTTG
The DNA here is from genome assembly GCA_963691705.1 of Viola odorata. Taxonomy (NCBI): domain Eukaryota; kingdom Viridiplantae; phylum Streptophyta; class Magnoliopsida; order Malpighiales; family Violaceae; genus Viola; species Viola odorata. The sequence continues at coordinate 2,496,566 of OY829539.1, forward strand.
GTTTTGCTCCCCCAATATTGAATATTTATTGTGACGTTCTCATGGAGCCCGCTAACGTTCAAATAAGGATGAATGCCATAGTGCCAATCCCGTCTCGCTGGAAAGACAAGAGGCCTGTTTGGTTTTTGTCCGATATCGTGAGCAACTTCCACTCAACCCGAGGTATGATACGGTCGAGGATCTTGGCTTTCGCCATCACCGGTTTGATTTTGTTTCCCAAAATGAAAGACTGTATTGACATCGAGGCAGCTAACGTGTTTTGTGCAATAGTAAGGAATGAGGTCAACCCTACGACGGCTATCTTAGCCGAAACGTTCCGCGCTTTAGACTTTTGCAGACGAACCGGAAAGGGGAAGCTTTCCTTTTGTCTCCAACTCTTGACGGTTTGGCTGATCAGTCATTTCAAGCAAGTACCCGACCAGTCTCTGTTTTCACCAAGTCACATGGGTTCAGATCCTTTAGGAAGAGTCATTAAGGGAATGGGTCAGGAGGTCGCCAAAGACAAGTGGAAATTAGAGGACAAGCACATTTGGGTTGATAGATTCTTAGACCTTTCCGATGAAACGTTCAATCAGCACGCCAAATGGTTGCGTGGCGTTAATCCTATAGTGAGTTGTGGGCGGTTGCTTTGGGTTCCTTTGATTGGCGCAAGGGGGTGCGTACCCTATTGCCCCACTCTTGTCTTGAGACAATTTTGCATCATACAAATAGTCCCCGCCACCTTCGGAATGATGGAATCAAGCCTCTTGCACTCAACAGAAACTCTTACCCTTCGCCAATATGCAAGTGAGTGGGAAGATCCATATTGCCTTGAGGGACATGTGGTCCTCGCCCAGCCAACCCGAGAATACCTACAATGGAGGGCAAACCGGATTAACGGCAATATCTTCCCGCATCTCGTAAATAAAAGGCCCATTGAGAAGGAAGGTGAATCTCACGTCAGGGGAGAGGCCAGCTATGTAGCGCACGCCCAATTGTTTGAGCAATTCAAGATGATGAGGGAAGAAAGGGATCAAGTGGCGTGGGAAAGAGAGGATTTGGCAGCCAAACAAATGGACCTAGAGCTCGAGGTACACGGGCTACAGAGGCGCAACAGGGATAACATCCGCATACACATGGCAAATCATGAGTTGGCCGTTGATAACTTCAAAGAGCGTTGGAGTAGCGAAGTCCGCAAAAGGGAGGCATCAAGTGCCATAATCAAAGAAAAGGATGAGGTGATGAAGGTTTTGGTCACCCATGCCAATGAGAAAGATAAGGAAATTCGAGCATTACAAGCACGAGTGGCAGTTTTGGAAGCTGAAGTTATGATGCAAAAGGGAGAACTTGCCTCATGGAACTTTTTTTGTAATGAGCATGAGGATCTAGACTTTCAAGGTTGATACCTCTGGAAGAGAAAGTGTGTACCGGACACTCCAAAATTTTGCCTTTTGACCAATGTAATTTCTAGACTTTGTCTACTGGTTTTTAGATGAATCTAGATAGTTGATCCAACATATATTGGTTGTGTCCCATTTTGTAAAATCAGCAATGACAAGGCTTGTACATTGTTCGGATAAATTAGGGGCGTTTTTTGTTATTTATTTATTTTATTCGCCACAAAGGTGGTCAAATTACCACTACTCCCTAAGGTATGACCCTCATCAGGATGGGAACCCTAAAACCTAGAGACAACAGGAAAGGCTAAAGACACACACTCACAAAAAAAGGTTTCGGGACGCAAGAGATAGTTTGTTCTCGGCTTCAGCTGCATACTCTTTCGTTTTGGTCAGGATGACTATGTTTGGCCCCAAATTTCCACTCAGCCAAATCAGGAAAGATGTTCCCAACATGTTGAAGTTTAACCCTGAGAAATTTCAGGAAGTTCTGGGCAGCCAATACTTCGCAAAAAAATTCGAAGTGTAAGGATGACAGTCTCCTTGGTCCCAGTTGCGCGATCTTTTGTTTGGGTCAAAACGGAGATGATTTACTCGGAGTTTCCACTTGGCCAAAACATGAAAAATGTTCCCAACATGTTGAAGGTCACTCGTGACAAATTTCAGGAAGTTTTGGGTAGCTAAACTCTCAAAAAGGGTTTGTTTCCAGTGGAAAAACGCTATAGCGTTACCTACAAAACGCTATGGCGTTTTGACCCTGTTAGGGCGACGGCTGGTTGTTGGATCCTCCTTCGCGTGTTCTTTTATTTTGGCTGATATCGATACATTGGGCTCAGAATTTCCATTCGACCAAAACATGAAAGATGTTCAAAACACTTGGAAGTGTACCCACACAAACTTTCAGAGCATTTGGGGTGACACATCTCTCGGAAATAATTTAGACATGAAGACAGCTACTTTTTTCGGTCTCAGTCGCGCGTTCTTTTGTTTTGACTGATATAGACGTGATGTGTTCAGAATTTCCGTTCGACCAAAACATGAAAGATGTTCGTAACACATTGAAGATTGTCCATACCAAAAGTGGGATTTTTTCGAGCAACGCATCTCTCGAGGTTAATTTAAACGTAAGGATGACAATTTTTTCGGTCTCAGCCGCGCAATCTTTTACCTTGGCCAATATGGACATGATGAGTTCAGAGTTTCAGCCCGGCCAAAGCACGGCAGTTATCAATAACAGATTGAAGTATTCTGATGCAAAAAAATTAATTAACCCTTTTGGGGCGATGGGTTTTAGAGATTTTCCGAGCACGATGACAGTAGCTATTCACGTCATTTTGATTCAAGGGTTTTCATCGGTAGCATCCAGGATCGCATCGCGTCGTGAATGGGAATGAATAAAAGCTTCCTTTATATCTTCATCAGAGTATTATCTTCTCGTCCATCCTCAAAGTATCAAGTGAAAGTGTGGCCAGAAGAGTGAATAAACAGTGTGGAGGCCTTGGGATCGCATCACCGATACTAACCCTGTTTATTGCTTTTTCGTTTTTTTTCAGGTTAACGATAGCTCCTCAAAGAAAAACTACTCCCCCTAGGCCCCTCGTGACTAGACTTCAAGCACGAAAAATGGCTGAACAAGCGAAGGCAGATGAGGTTTTGGTTTCTAGAATAGCAGAATTGGAAGAACAAGTTCAGGCTGCTACAGAGCGAGCACTGCAGGCCGAAAAGGAACGAGATGGAATAGCACTTAACTTCTTAGCAAGTATCACAGATCCTTTTACGACCCAACCTGTATCCATTACTGAGGATCAATGGCAATGGTCGGATCCTTTCAGTGGGTCCATGCCAATCACGTCCTCTACCGCAGGCACTATAGTCGGACAAGGGGCCAAAGGAGTTTGGCCGGGAATCAAGTCAAGAAAGTTTGAAACAGCCCCGCAGAGGGCACTTCGAACTGAGGAAGAAGTTAGTTCTGTGCCCCGCCAGCCTGGTTATAGGCGCCCTTTTCCTCCACCACCACCATACCCTTCACCATCATTATATCAACCCCCCATGCTACCTTCCTCATCAACGCCCATCCTCAGTATGACTCCTCAATACCCGGCATTATTTTCCCCCTTCCCGCCGCCAACACCACGACCTACACAACCTAGACCATATAACCCACCCAAAAGGCCAAGAAATCAAAACAACCATCGGGGTCGGGGACCACTGCCACCTCTTCCAATTCCATTGGGGGAGATTTACCAATGTCTCTTGGCGGCTGGGAAAATCGCGCCCACACCGACCCGACCTCAACGACCTCCCTACCCAAAGTGGTTTGATCCTAATACTAGATGTGAGTACCATGCTGGAGTTCAGGGGCACGCACTAGAAAACTGCATTGCCTTTAAAGGAAGGCTTCATCACCTGATCAAGAGCGGATGGGTCTCCTTTGAAAGTCCAACCAAAGAACCTAACACAACCGCCGACCCTCTTCCAAAGCAGGCCCCAAGTAGTGGAAGAGAGGGTGTTATTTCGAGAGAAGAAATCATGGATTCCTTAGTATCAAGAATGACCGAAGAAGAGCTCTCCCTTGCGCTAGCCAGAAGAGGTTATGTACAGCACCCTGAAGACATTAATCCAAGCCCTATCATGGCTGAAATCGTCAACTCGAGCCCAACCACAGTTAGTGTGACCTCAGATTTCCATGTTTGCACACTCGGAGAAGAAGAGTCATCTCAAGGCTTGGCCATTTTTGTGAAGAAGTCCGAGGGGCCCGTGCGCAATTGGACCGCCATCACACTTCCTGATGTCCACGTGTAATTATATGCATGTTTTTGTCGCCTTTTATAGGAACTCGCGTTCCCCTTCGGTTTTAAAAAAAAAAAAAAAAAAAAAAAAACGGAAAAAAACTAAGTATATATGTGTGTACATTTTGTTGTCTTTTATAGGAACTCGCGTTCCCCTTCGGTTTATAAATAAATAAACATGTTTAACCTTTTCCCAAATGTCTTTTATTGTTCGCATTTTGTCTTTTCAGGATAAATGTTAAACCAATTGGTCTTGATATACCCTATGTCTTTACTGATGAAGAAATTTTTGCCGCAACTGAGGATGAAATTGAGGTTCCGTGTGAGTTGGCCCGCTTAGTCGAGAGTTCAGAGAAAGAAATATTTCCTCATCAGGAGGAGTTGGAAGAAATAAACTTGGGAGCAAGCCAAAGTAGTAAGAAAACCCTTCAACGGTTGGCTTTGGACTTCTATCTTGACGGCGAGGTGTTGTACAAGAGAAGGGCAGATGGGACCTTACTTCATTGCGTCACTGTTCTCGAAGCTAAGAGGATCATGACTGAAATCCACGAAGGGGTTTGCTCCACGCATGCTAGTGGCCATATGATGGCAAGGCAAATCATGAGGCAAGGTTATTTTTGGCTCACCATCGAAAGAGATTGCATCGATTATTTTCGAAAATGCTACAAGTGCCAAGTCTACACGGACCACCTTCACGTCCCTCCGGCACCGCTTTTTAGCATGACATCGCCCTGGCCTTTCGCAATGTGGGGAATTGATATCATCGGTCAGATTCACCCGAAAGCCTCCAATGGTCATCGCTTCATCCTAGTGGCAATTGATTACTTCACCAAATGGGTAGAAGCCGCTTCTTATTCCAACATTACTCAAAAGACGACCATGCGGTTTATTGAGAAGAACATCATTTGCCGCTATGGGGTCCCCGAGACGATCATCACCGATAATGGTACCAATCTGAATGGAAAGATGATCAATGATCTATGCCAACAATGGAAGATGAAACATCGCAATTCCTCGCCTTACCGCCCAAAGATGAATGGCGCGGTCGAGGCCGCCAACAAGAATTTAAAGAAAATCATCCAGAAAACGGTAGTCACCCACAAAGATTGGCATGACATGCTCCCTTTCGCCTTACATGCCTATCGGATCGCAATTCGCACCTCTACGGGAGCAACCCCTTACTCTTTGGTCTACGGCATGGAGGCAGTGATACCACTTGAGGTGGAGATTCCCTCCCTCAGAGTCTTGGCTGAATCTGGAGTAGAAGAATCAGATTGGGCGAAAGTGAGATATGAGCAGTTGAATCTCATCTCGGAGAAACGCTTGGCTGCTATGTGCCATGCCCAGTTATATCAAAAGAGAGTGGCTAACGCTTACAACAAGAAAGTGCGGCCGCGCGAGTTCAAGATCGGGGACTTAGTGTTAAAGAAAATTCTTCCTCACCAGGAGGAGAGTCAAGGAAAGTGGGCCCCTAAGTATGAAGGACCATACGTTGTCAAGAGTGCCTTCTCGGGTGGAGCTCTAATGCTCGCCAGAATGGATGGGGATGATCTACCAAGACCTGTGAACGCGGATGCCGTCAGGATGTATTTCGCGTAGGAATCAGTAGGCTGCCTCTCGTCGGTTGAAAGGACATAGGGCTCTTCTTGACCAATCTGTTTAATGTTTATTCTGAATCAATAAAAATGAGAGCTTTCTCTTCTTGAAAAAAAAAACTTGCGTGTCAAATCTTTAAGTTAAATAAAGGAAGTGTGGTGTCGGTAGCACCCGGGAGTAGTTAGAGTCTCAGAACTGGCAGTTAGACTAACCACACTAATCAAGTGTTAAGTTTTTCAGGTGCAAGAAGACTTGCAAACATGGGGGCAAGCAGAGGAAGTGACGACTAAAAGAAGGCGTTGAAAAATGTCAAAGCTCATTTTTCAGGGAAGTCGTCCTTTCACACTTTTGCAATCTAGTCTCCGTTGTTTACATTTCTGCAATTTTACATTTCAGGTGCAAGAAGACTTGCAAACTTGGGGGCAAGCAGAGGAAGTGACGACTAAAAGAAGGCGTTGAAAAATGTCAAAGCTCATTTTTCAGGGAAGTCGTCCTTTCACACTTTTGCAATCTAGTCTCCGTTGTTTACATTTCTGCAATTTTACATTTTCAGGTGCAAGAAGACTTGCAAACTTGGGGGCAAGCAGAGGAAGTGACGACTAAAAGAAGGCGTTGAAAAATGTCAAAGCTCATTTTTCAGGTGCAAGAAGACTTGCAAACTTGGGGGCAAGTAGGTGAAGTGGCGACCGGAAGAAGGCGTTGGAAAAATGTCCAAGCTCATTTTTCAGGGAAGTTTCCCTTTTACCTTTTTGCAATTTCCGTTTCCGCAATTTTTGTTTCTGTAATTTTTGTTTTTTGCAATTCTAAAAGTCCCACTATTTACATTGTTGCAAGAGTACGTGCATAATGTTGGCTGAGAACCCTTAGTTCTCACAAAAGTTTCTCTTTACACATTTTGCAACTTGGGCTAAAAAGAATGAAAACAGACACATCTCACGCTTTTGAACATTAAAATCAAGCACGTCCATCATTTTGTTAGCTTGTGCGTTCATTAGAAATTATGTAAACATACATGATTTTGTCTGCTAACTCTTACATCCATGACATGTTTAGATGTAAGCAGTCACAAAACATATCCCTGTGAGTATTTCGGGCCTTCACGCTTTATTTCGTTCATGAGTGTAAATGCTAAACTAGGTGCTAGTTAGATTTGCATAATATCCAGGGTACATGGACTGTCAGACATGGGATAATGGTAAGATGACATTGGACTTTGCTTTTGCTCTTCTTCCATATTTTTCACATTTTTACTTTTTACTCTCAAACACATATTTTGTACACCATGTACAACTCTATAAAACACTAAAGACTAAGCCTCTCATTTTCTCCTAACCAAGTGAGTAAGTGCTCGACTGGGACCGCTAAGTTGGAGTTACACATCAAGCAAGGGAATGACAAGGAAGCCCTTAGAGGATCGCTGATGAAACAACATCAGGAGAAGGCCCAAATAAATCAAGACTTGGAGTTTTTTGCCAAAGACAGTAAGGATGATAGACTAAACAAGGGTATGAACTTGCTTTGCTTGCAAAACAAAAAAAAAATAATGATAAAAAAAAAAAAAAAAAAAAAAAAGAAAGAAAAAAAAAGAGAGAAAAGAAAAGAAAGGAAAAAAGAGAGAAGAAAAAATAGAGAAAAGAAAAGAAAGAAAAAAGAGAGAGATCAAAAGAATCAAAATCAAGAAGAGAGTGTTCGAAGAACACAAAACAACAGAAAAAGCAAGCACGTACCAAAAAAAATTGTCAAACATCAACGGCAAAATAATCTCAAAATGGAAGGAGATTATTCACAAAGCTTGGGCTTGGTGCCCTCAAAACATCAAGAAGAAACCTCTCCAACAAAGATTCAAGGATTGGTGCACTTTGCTCCTCGCCACAATCAGTCGTCGAGCACAAACTCATTAAAACCTTTCGCCAAAAGAAAAACACCACACTTTATTCTACAAATTCCTCTTTTTTCCTCCCTCGCAAAGTCCTTTTGATTATTAGCCGGCCCATGCATGTTCATCTTCATTTGAAGTCTATTCACTCGGATTGACATTGCAAATTTAATTTTTGTGCTATGTTTACTGCATTTTTTAGGAGTGTAGACACATAACCTTGTTTCTGAGTGTGAGCACAAACACTAATATCTGGTGAGGGTTGCTTACAGCTGCATGTCATGGGAAGTCTTGTTCTTGAGGTCGTTATTTCTTGAACGAGACACAGACGTTATCTAGACTTGTATCAATCCTGTTTATATAACGAAAATTTGAACGAACATTCTTTCAAAAAGGTGTACTTGAATTGATTTTCTTAAACAAAGAGGTCATTTTCATTCCACACGAAAAACTTGGGGGCAAGCCATGGGTTAAATGTAGAAATATTTGATATTTCTCACATAAGTAATTTGCTCTTTCTTTCCATCTGTTGCTGCTTCGTGTTTGTTTCCTTCTCATTTGCAGAATACAGATATGGGAATCAGCATTCAACCATGGGTCTTCGATAAATAAGTCGTTGTAAAGCCCTCACCTTAGATTTTCATTAAAATCCCATCAACAAATCGAATGGAGTACGTTACCACTCCCAAATCAAATTCATGTGGCGGGTCAGGCACCCTCACAGTCAAATCAACTTCAGTACTCAGGTAAGTTCAAGGTAAGCTTTGCTTCCCCTCTTACATTTTTCTGTCACTCAGCTAGAACACCTTTTTGGATTTTCACTAAAATCTAATTAGAGAAATCAAAATTTTAGGTAAATGTCCGAGGTGACCAGCTTCCTCAAAATTTAGGTAAATGTCCGAGGTGACCAACTTCCTCAAAAAATTTAGGTAAATGTCCGAGGTGACCAGCTTCCTCAAAATTTAGATAAATGTCCGAGGTGACCACCTTCCTCAAAATTTAGGTAAATGTCCGAGGTGACAACCTTACTCAAAATTTAGGTAAATGTCTGAGGTTACCACCTTCCTCAAAATTTAGATAAATGTCCGAGGTGACCACCTTCCTCAAAATTTAGGTAAATGTCCGAGGTGACCAACTTCCTCAAAAATTTAGATAAATGTCCGAGGTGACCAACTTCCTCAAAATTTAGGTAAATGTCCGAGGTGACCAGCTTCCTCAAAATTTAGGTAAATGTCCGAGGTGACCAGCTTCCTCAAAATTTAGGTAAATGTCCGAGGTGACCAGCTTCCTCAAAATTTAGATAAATGTCCGAGGTGACCACCTTCCTCAAAATTTAGGTAAATGTCCGAGGTGACCAGCTTCCTCAAAATTTAGGTAAATGTCCGAGGTGACCAACTTCCTCAAAAATTTAGGTAAATGTCCGAGGTGACCAGCTTCCTCAAAATTTAGGTAAATGTCCGAGGTGACCAACTTCCTCAAAAATTTAGGTAAATGTCCGAGGTGACCAGCTTCCTCAAAATTTAGGTAAATGTCCGAGGTGACCAGCTTCCTCAAAATTTAGGTAAATGTCCGAGGTGACCAACTTCCTCAAAAATTTAGGTAAATGTCCGAGGTGACTAGTTTCCTCAAAATTTAGATAAATGTCCGAGGTGACCACCTTCCTCAAAATTTAGGTAAATGTCCGAGGTGACCAACTTCCTCAAAAATTTAGATAAATGTCCGAGGTGACCAACTTCCTCAAAATTTAGGTAAATGTCCGAGGTGACCAACTTCCTCAAAAATTTAGGTAAATGTCCGAGGTGACCAACTTCCTCAAAATTTAGGTAAATGTCCGAGGTGACCAACTTCCTCAAAAATTTAGGTAAATGTCCGAGGTGACCAGCTTCCTCAAAATTTAGGTAAATGTCCGAGGTGACTAGTTTCCTCAAAATTTAGATAAATGTCCGAGGTGACCACCTTCCTCAAAATTTAGGTAAATGTCCGAGGTGACCAACTTCCTCAAAAATTTAGATAAATGTCCGAGGTGACCAACTTCCTCAAAATTTAGGTAAATGTCCGAGGTGACCAACTTCCTCAAAAATTTAGGTAAATGTCCGAGGTGACCAACTTCCTCAAAATTTAGGTAAATGTCCGAGGTGACAACCTTCCTCAAAATTTAGGTTAATGTCCGAGGTGACCACCTTCCTCACCCCACTCTCAGGTAAGTCTTCGTTATTTCCCAAAAATATGGTAAAGACTAGGAGCAACCATCTTTACTGCTTATCAAAAATTTCAGTTACACTGTATTTTTTATCAGACAGTAAAGAGGGGGCAACTGTTGCTACCCGATTTTTGACTTTTCATTACAACCTTTACGTTTTTGCCACTTTTAGCTCGTCTAGATCAAATTTCTGTTGATTCTTGGTTCTAGGCTAGTTTGTTTAATTTTTCTAGTCATTTCGTGCCATTTTAATTTTTTCATACTTTTAACTGTCTTTTCGCGAACTTCCATCGGTCTCGAGTAAGGCTCCCAGGACCGAGTGTAGAACGCCCTTTTCCTGTATTTGATAATTATGTGTTAATTTTCTCTTTCACGCCGGCACGTTCGGTTTCGTTCAATTTTTGTCGTAATGACATTTATTTTGCGCGCGAACGTTTTGTTGTTTCCGAAGGAGAAAATAAATACGTTAAATCAACTTTCGCATATTTTCACTGTATATTACTTTTATCGCCTTATTTTTATGCACGCTTTGGTTCCCTCGGTTCGGATTTATTTTCGTTCTCGAGCGTCTTCGCTCGTACCAAAATATCCCGCTCGTATGGGAATTAATGCATTTAATGCATGGTTTGTTTTTGATTGGTCCTCCGAAGGCCTGGCGGACAGGAATATTTGTTGTTCCCTTGATATTATAGCGAACGGATTGACTACAAACAAGGACTTGGAGGACCACGCCGGGCTGGTTTTGTTCTCCACTCACGGTCGGAGACCAGAACCGACGTACGCTCCTTCAATCTTGACTCTTGCTTATAAATAGGAGGCTCTTCACCACTGCGCGGGGACGGGTTGTCGCACCTACTCATCATCAACTTCAAACCAGAGCAAAGGAAAGCGTTGAAGGTAATTGTTCGAAGCTTTCTCTCTCTAACCTTTCTCTTGATAATCTGCGTTTATGCATGTATGAACTGAATTGATGGCTTAAACTTGTCTTAAATGTTTGATTGTCAAGTTATATGGTCTGTTCTTGCTCCAATTTAAACATCTACTGCTCGAACTAATTAATCACGAATTATTGACATTAATGCATATTATTTTGCCATGTTGAAATTACCTACGGTTCATGGACGGTTTGAGCTAGTTCTTGATAGGTTTTGTTCGTATGATAGTTCTTCTACTTCCCTGCACGGTAGGAGTTAGTTTTGTGTCGAATAGTTGTTTGTTATTGCCCACGGTTGCTTCGGTTTTCCGAAGAAGAACGCATGCTCTTTTCCTTCAGTTTTGCTGGATGTTTGGCTACTGTTTTTGTATGGTTTTACTGCTTGTATAGCCTGTGTTGGTTTAGGTCTGCTTAGGGAGTATTTGGTGGCGGTTATGGAGCTTGAGTTGCCGGCCATGGTGGCCGGCGACTTGGAACACAAGAACAGCCGCTGCTGTTCTTGCGCAAGGGAGAAGACGAAGGTGACGGGCTTCAGCCCGTCCCTTCCCTTCCTGTTTTTATTTAATTCCCTCATGGGCTTGGCTTAGCCAAGCCCATGTGACCCTTTAGTCCCTTAATTTAATTTGTTTTTCGCGTGAGCCCCTCCGATTTAATTTTCGTTAACTTGTTCAAATTGCTCGTATGTTTTTGACATGTTTAATTTGCTGAAATTAAGTGCCTGACTAGTATGCTGTTTTATTTATTTTACACCATGTATGAAGTTTTATTTAATTTATACCATGTATTTTACTATGAATTTTAAATTGCATGTTTTGCACGATGTTTTCTTTGCTATGTGGTTGTTCCAATTTGCGGTGAAAATTGTAAAATGCTCACATGATATTTATTTATTTTCATGATTGTTTGTACGAAATAAATGATGCATGTGTCTTTGTTATTTATTATCTTTAGAGTTCGTACTAACAATTTCATCTTGTAGGTATAATTTTGAATCACCGATCAAAAGTACGTATTTAAATTTCTTTTATTTAGTTTAAATGTTTTCTGTAAGAATTTTGCATGCATGATATCTAAAGAACTAGAAAACCAAGTATGGGCCTAACCCGGCCCATTAAAACTAAAAGTATCATTTTCACGCATTCGCATATGATAATTAATCGTCAACTATTTAAATCACATGTTTGGAACAATAATTAATTGCTAAACTTGTTGTAACAATTAATTGCTTATTTTCACTTGTTGTAATAAGTAATTACTCATTATCAACTTGTTGTAATTAATTAGATATTTCAATCGTTGTAATAATTATTTAGATAAGTATTCCGACCTCCAATTTGTAATAATTAGGTAAGTAGTTGGTTTGTAATAATTACTTAAGTAGTTTTATTATGATTTGTCAATTTGTAATAATTAGATTAAGTAGTTAAAAAATCGTGTATGTTTGTTATATCTACATATTTATGTCAATTGTCATTTAACATCGGTTTTGAAGGGATGGATCGATCGGGGATCGTCCAAAAGGTAAGATTACCTTAAAAACGTTTCCTTGTATGTTCACACCAAGGTCCAAAGCCTTAGATCTTATCGTATGCATGACCACTTAGGTAACCATAGAACCGCCCTACGCATATGCATGACATATAGAATTGCTCTCAAATAAAATCAATCTCACATGCTTACGTGTTTATATCACTCGCGTTTATATGACATGAAATAAACTGTTTTTCTTGTTAAGTGATATGCATGATGGCTCCAAAGGCCATGCCAACCTACGTGCATTCATAAAAATGTACCTTGCTAGTTTTAGCCATGATAGATCACGTAGTAATTAAGTCATGCATGGCCCAATGAAAAAGGTGAGCGTCCGCTCTAGCATCGAGACAAAATGGTAACCCCATCCCTCGAACCCCCAAACGGAAATAACATGACCCTATGCTAAGATGTAACGTCACCTTAGAGGGCCAAATTTCATGTTCAAATGTCTTCTAAAAACACCTCTCATACCGGTAACCTTTTTTAAGGATGTGACTTGGGTGCCTAACACCTTCCCAAGTCCATAAATACGACCTCGAACCATCGTTCTTTGGTTTAGACCATTGTGCCTTAGTTTGTTTATTTCTATGCCATCGATTAGGTTCCCTAAACCTTAGAAAAATAGGGTGGCGACTTCATTGCATTATGCGAAGCATCCATTTATGCTTAGCGTCCGCCGCGAACCTTAAACTCGTTTTCAACGAAAAAGGGGGTGCGACAATAAGACTCATTTGTTTCTAAAGTTCAGAAATCACACTCTTGTAATTGATAGTCTCATCAATGGGTGGAGGGGTAGGATTCTGATCCTTGGGAGGTGTTGGTACCCGAATTTTGACGCCATTTTTAATTAATTTTTGCATTTCTGTTGTTTAGTTAATTTACTGTCATTTTTAGTTGATTTACTGTCGCTAGCATTTTTAGGTGTTTCGTTGCATTTTAGCATCATCGTTAGCATCGTCAGCTTTCGAAATCACATTTTTAATTTTTCGGCACATATTTTGATTACTATTTTAGCCTTAAAAACCACATTTTTGACTATCCGGCAGTCATTTGCTAGTTTTTTCTTTGTTTTAGGCCATCACATGAATTTTAGGATTTTTAATATTTCAGCGCATTTTTTAGTATTTTTATTATTTTATTATTATTTTCGTTCCAGCTTTTATTGGACCCGAGTAAGTTCGCTCAGACAATAGCTTGAATTTGAAATTTTTTCCATCAACTAGTTGCTAGCTTTTTTCCCGTTCACAACGGTCTACAGCGTTTCGCGTAATTTTCGGCGTAACGTCATTATTTTTCCGTCCGAACGTTTCACATTTTTGAACGAGAAAATAAACACGTTAAAAGAAAAATTCTCATCATTCACTGTAGACGGTTAAACTCGTCATATTTTTCTCTATAACGTAGTTGCTTTAGTTTGAGTTTCTCGCTAGTTTCGTCGCACTAATAGTTCGAACCAATTACTTAAACATTAAATATTTTTTACCCACTTTGATCACAGCTGTTGGATCAACATACTTTGACTCAAAGTATGCAAGATCAACGGCTCATTCTCTCCTTTCTTCCCAGCCACAAAACCCAAACAGCTCACTCTCACTCGCCGTTATCCGCCTCGTCACCCTCGACCACGCGCATCGAATTCACCACATACTCCTCCAAGCTCTTGCCTATAAATACTCAGCACTTCACACTTTAAAGGGAGGAGGAGGCAACAACAAAGGTAAATCAATTGTTTTCATTTTAATCACCTGCGTTTTCATCAATAAAACCGCACCACCTTCATTAATTTTCCTTGCTTTCGTTTATCAATCAAACCGCTTGCTTTGAACTCGATAAATCTCTGCTTGGTCTCTAGATAAATCGTCTGCCTTCAATTTGCTAATTCGCTTGCTTGTTCTGAAGAAATAAATTGCTCATTTTCGCATAAACCTCGCATGCATTTTGCCATCAATTTCCTTGTTATTTAATCACTATTTTTGCGGGGTTTTATTGCTGTGGGGTAGAGGGAACTTCTGCACTTGTTTGGGCTGTGTTTCGTCGAAGTTGGGTGTGTCTTGGTCCCCGGCCATGGCGCCGGCGACGTGAGGGAGAAGGAGAACAGCACCATGCTGTTCTAAGGAGGAAGAAGAGAGGTGATGGGCCAAGCCCGTCCCTTTCTTTTCAAATGTTGATGGGCCTTGGCTTAAGCCAAGCCCATCTGCTCCCTTTTTCCATTTTTGTTTAAAATTTCAGCATGCACATGGGCCCAGCCCATTAAAAGTTTCGTCAATTATTCGAGTCTCTTTTATTTTTGTGTTTGTTTAATTAATAGCTCGTATGCCATATACAATTAATAACTTGTATGCAAATACTTAATATGCCATGTTTAATTAATTAATTATTTATTTACTTGTTTAAATTTAAATGCATGTTCATTTGTTTTACTTTTATTCATTGTTTTAATTATCTTCGAACGATTACTAACATCAATTTCGTAGGGACCAAAAATCATCAACTCTTTAATTATTCGTCAAGTCATCATTTAAATTTTTCGCACACATCAAATCATCATTTAAATTTCTTACACATCAAGTCATCATTTAATTTCTCGCAAATCAAACAAACCAGCATTTAAATTCTCGTACACATCAAATCATCATTTAAATTTTCCTGCATTTATCGAATCATCATTTAAAATTTCGTATGCATTAAATGAATCATTTTTCGCATGCAATCAACTCAGCATTTAAAATTTTGTATGCGTCAAATAAATCATTTTTCGCATGCAATCAACTCAGCATTTCATTTTCGTATGCGTGAAATCCATCATTCCTCGTATGCAATCAACTGTCATTTAAATTCTTGCTCTCATAAAATTGCTTATTTATTTCTCAAGCTATCGCTAACACTCTCATTTTGTAGGTTTTTCAAGCTTCGCTCGAAAGTACGCCTTTCGATTCCTTTTTATTTATTCAACGCTTTTCGTAAATATCAATCGTACGCATGATATATAGAACTGCTAGAACTAAAATCAACCCACATGAACAACGCGTTTAAAGAGTTGCTTAAAACACCATGCTCATGTGATTTTAAATTCTCGTATATAATTGACTGCATGTACATGGGGACTTTCGATCCCACATCAGTTTTTCACTTCAAAAGCAATCATTTAAATTTGTACTCTGTTAGCAATCCATGATAGGATCACATAGCAATCAATCTAATCATGCATGGCCCGATGATGACATAGAGGGCGCTCATTCAGTCTTGTAGAAAATTCAGTCCCATCACGTTACGGTCAGGAATAATCTACCGATCTTGATAAACGGTAACCCCGTCCGAAAGATCTTTTTATTATTCCTGAACGTCACGATCATAAAAAAAGACTAAAGTGACGATTCCTCTAAGGGTCCCCCTTTTCAAAACAAAACGTATTTTCATCAAACACCTTTTAAAAACACCTCTCTCATCAACCGGTAACCATTTTCGGATGTGACTCGATTGCCTAACACCTTCCCGAGACCATAATACGACCCCGAACCTTTTGTCTGGGGTCCAGACCCCTTTTTTGTGCCTTTAGTTTTTTTACTTATTATATTTCCTATGCCATGACGATTAAGGTTCCCTAAAACCTAGCAACCAAATTAGGGTGGCGACTTCATTGTATGTTGCGAGGCGTCGATTTACGCTGAGCATTGTAAGGTCTCAAATTTCGTTGCACACTCGCGAATCTTTAAATTTTCGTGGGGCGCGACAGGAGGCGGGTGCTAATATTGTTGGTTGTATTGATATGGGGGTCTAGGCCTGTAATTTTGAATGTTGAAAGGTGGCTGAGACTGATTCCCATGGTGATACTGTTGTAGCTGTGGCTGACTAGGGCTAGATGAAGTTAGGGTGTTTCTAGCCCTGGTTGTAATTTTGGTCATAAGGGACGTTGTACCCACCCACGACATTAACTGAAATTTCGTCAGGGATGTAAGGACAAGCATCTGTGGCATGATCCACAAAGTTACAAATCTGGCAGGCCTTAATCTGGACTGGTTGTCCTGAAGCCATATTCTATAGCATGCTAGTGATGGTAGACAACTGATTCTCTATGGCTGCAACTCGGATATCCTAAGTATGATTTGTCATATTTTCGGACGCAACAATAGTCTTGGCCATAAGCTCAATGATAGCCTTGGCAGCAGCTGGGGTACGGGCGCAAAGAGAACCACCGGTTGCGGCGTCTAACAAGGCCTTGTCATTTCTCTTCAAGCCTTCGTAAAAATACTAGATGAGGGCATGATCAGTCATATTGTGTGAAGGGCATAAGGCCTGCATTTTCTTGTAACGCTCATGATATTGCCCTAGACTCTCATCATCTCGCTGAACAATAAAAACTAATTGCTTGCGTGTCACGCTTACCGTAGACACTGGATAATACTTATCGGTGAAGGCTTTGGACATTTCTGCCCAGGATGTAATAGATCTTGGAGGAAGGTCATAGAACCAGTCTTTGGCAGCGTCCTTGAGGGACCACATGAAAGCTCGCAGCTTGGCCTAGTCAATATCGACATTAGTGGGTTTCATGGCCTCGCAAACGGAGTGAAGATGTTGCAGATGGCGATGAGGATTCTCTTTAGGCAAACCATGGAAAGAAGGAAGGTCATGCATAACAACGGACTTGAGTGTCCAATCATACTGGACAACGGGCCAGACGATACAGCTACTAGGAGCTTCTGGGGAGGCATTGAGATCATCTATTGTTTGATCATTTGGCGGCTGGTGCGGCGGTGGTGGGGGTGGTGGTTGATCTTCCATATTAGGTATCTCGGGGTTGACAAACTCAGCGTTGTCAAGGTCTAGATGAAAGAAAGGAAATTCTTCAAGAAAGAAACCGTCAAGATTATCCAGATGAGAGATTTCTGTCAAGGGCAGGATGAGGGATTCCTCTACGATTAATAGATGGTTCCCTAGCTTGCCTTAGAAGTCCTCTTTCTGTTCTAGTAAGCTCGTGATCGAGTGGTAGTAGGTCTGGAGTAGATCTCCTGGTCATACAAATAAAAATAAGAAATCAGTATCAAAACAGTCCCCGGCAACGACGCCAAAATTTGACTGGCCGTCGAAATGGGTCAAAAATAATAATAAAACCTGATGCCTAGATGCACAAACTAATTTGCGTAACAGGGTCGATCCACAGAGCTTGAAGAACGAATCTTGCCCTAGATGTATGACAGAATGAAAAGCTCGAGTAGTAACACAAAGGGGGGATTTATTGGTAAAACAAGTCAACCGCAAGATGTCGAGGTCTAGACAGCTAACACGGACAGAAATAATAAAATTGACAAAAATAACAATCATAAACAAAATAACAGGGAAATAAATGAGATAAAATCAGATAACAAGAAATCTTAGTAAGGGATTTGTTTCTGGGTCTCGTTGAGGGCTAGTCAGTCATCGACGCAAAGATATTTAATCCTCAAGTCATATACGTGATATAGGGGCCAGGTACGTTTAGGCCCCTAACTTTCCTCGTACGAGAAGTTGTCCCCCGTTTACACATATGAGACAGCCTTGACGCTACGTCGTCCCCCCAGGCACGAAGCGGGGAAGCAATAGTCACAGCGCCCATAAAGAAAAGGAAAGACACGACTAGGGCTAGATGTCTCTCAGTTTGTCAGGCTCGCGACACCGCCCTAATCACTCACTTACCCTAGACAGAACGGACCAAGCTAATGACAATCCATCTAGTGTCTACTCTATTCTAAGGCTTCACGTTAGTTATAACCAAAAAAATGATAAAGATCGAAGAAGGTAAACTAGCAGGTGATCAAGCTCCTAATAAAACCATCTAGATCTAGCAATTAAAATGGCAAGCAAATAAATACAACGATGAGAAAATGCGAAGAACGATTTGGCCTCGTGACCGCCTCTATGCAACCCTCAATTAACCCTTGCTAAGCTAATAAGTTAGCCACTCATAATAATAAATAAAAAGACAGATTTAATAAAAAATATAAAAGGAAGGAAAATGAAATAAAGGAAAATGCGATATCAATAAATACCGACCGAAGCTAAAGCTCCGGTTTCAATAGTGATGCCGGCTACGGCTACAAAAAGATGAGAGTGACAAAATCCCAAGAAAACTAAAGAGGAAGGTGAGTTGCTGCTCCGAAAAGGATTCTATGATGTAATAATCGGTGATGACTAATGTTTAAATACCCTCCAAGGCTCACTAGAAGACAAATGACAGCTAAGAGAGCGTACAAAGGGTGTGTGCGCCCTAAAGGAATATTCCTAGGGAAGCAAAAATGGAATCTTGAAGGAATCCTGCATCCTTCTAGAAATATCTACACGTGCAATACTGAGTCTCGAGCAAAAGGCAGCTCCAGATGGCTTCAATGAGGGTCCAGGGCTGGACAGCAAGGCTCGCATCTAGGGCTCGATAACAGGAGAGCAGCTAGGCCTCGACGCTTTGCGATCCATAGCAAAATTCCATCAAAAATGGCTTTTTCAGCTTATTTTCCTCTTTGGGCCTAGATCTGTAAAAAAAGTGGATTCAAAGGAGAATTAGCAGTATCATGCCCAAGATAAGACTATAAATGAAGAGGAAAATACTCACAAAAATACACACTATCAGGGAGGTTTAAGTGTTTGCATGACTGCGTATTTTGTATGTTTTTCTTTATATTCTCTGCTTGCTTGCGCACTCTGTTTGCATGATTGCTTGCTTCGTGATGTTTTGGGCACCTTTTTAAATTTCTTGGATTTTCTTCACTTCTAGGATTGCACATAGATCCCCTGACCATGCCACACACACTGCCACCGTTTTAAAACCCCTAGCACAGACACGCTTTTGAAATCCTACACATGAAACGAACCTGTCTACCACTGCATCTATGCCTGAACATGCATGACTCTGCCTGTCTGCTCTTATGACCACGTCTAGGCTTAGATACCAGCAATCATTAAATATACCTTGTGAGGACATTGGGCCTCCATGCCATTATTCTTTTTAAGTGAATGAATGCATAGCTAGGTGATGGTTAGGTTCACATAATACCTCGGGTATAGGCACTATTAGACATGGGAAAGCATCAAAATGATAAAAGGCTTTGCACCTTCGCTTTTCTCCCTAATTTTTGTCTCTTTTCACTACCTTCCCCTTTTCACATTCACCTACGCCCTAATCTCTTCTCTCTCTAACCACTTGAGCATGTTTTCTTTGATCTTTTCCTTAGCAGGTGAGTGACACTCCTCGTCGCACAATATCTAGGGCAAGATGCAGAATGACATAAGTGTGGGGGAGGCGATACATCAAGACCTCGATGCTGGAAGCAGTAATATGGAAAATGAAAAAGATGAAGCTGCAACAATCAAATCCAGAAAAAGAATTCAGTTCGTGCTATCCCTGCTGAATAAATTCAAAATTCAAAAAAAAAAAAAAAAAAAAAGAGAAAAGAAATATACAATAAAAGAAGAGGGAAGCACAAACAAAAGCAGTAAGATCCCAGCACCAATTCAGAAGAATCTCCCCCACTTAAGAAAAAACGTGCATCTAGCCCTAGCTGTTGTCGAGTGCCACTTCACCGACTTCTCTCTCTTTCCAGCTAAGGAATCATTTCTAATCTCTAAGTTGGTTTTCCCCATTCTCCTTTTCTGCCTCTTTGTTTTCTTCTTTTCTTTTCTTCATTTTCTCTTCTCTTTCTTTCTTTCTTTCTTCGTTTTACATACACATCCCCTATCCCTTTTCGTAAAGTCTTTTGGATCGATAGATTGCCCATGCATGTGTACTACTCACTCAGGTTGACATTGCGAACTTGACCTTATGCTGCGCTACTTGTATTCGATCGAGTGATTAAACACCTAGCTTTGTTTGTGAGTGTGAGCGTAAATACCTTATCTTGTGAGGATTGTTAGCGGACGGGCTGGATGTGGAAAAGTCTCTCCTTTAGGGTTGTTATCCTTTTGGTTTGATGCAGCTGCACGTCTAGGGAGAGTTGTGCAATACTAGGATGTATTTGTGGAAATTGATTGTCTTTGTTAATATGCAGGAGGTTGACTATTTGTGTTCTGACTAGGAAGGTTTTCATTTTGATCAATGCTCGAGGGCGAGCATTAGGCAGTGTGGGGGAATTTGATATAGTGTCATTTTGTGTATGCTTTCTCCTTCTTTCTTTGCCCAATTCCGTTCATGATGCTACTGATTTATTGTTATTTCCTCCATTTTTACAGATTTGGGCTAGAGAAAGAGAAAGATGCAGAATACACTACTTTTGGACGAGTTTCACTGGAATAGTAGGTGTCGAGGCCTAGCTGCAGATCGTCTTGGCCTAGACGCAAGATGCTGCAGACGCTTACAACTCCGACACATCGAAGGAGACTTTAGAAGAATCCCAGCGAAGCGCGAAGACCTTTTCCCGCAATTTTCTACACCAATAAGGAGATCCTATTTTGTCCCGCATTCCTATTAGGGATAGAATTTCTATTTTAATTCGAACTTCCTTTTTTATAGCCAATATATATAGGGCTTTTATTTCTAGGGTTAGGTATGCTTTTTATTATCAGACTCTCGGTTACTTTCAGCTAGGATTTTCTCCCCTCTGCTGCTAGCGTTCTTTCCGTTTTGTAATAAACCGGAGCCCTAGCTCCGACCGGTAAAACTCAATATATTTTCATATTTTCTTTCATCTTCGAAGTCTTCTTCTTTTATTTATTTAATTTGTTTCATCATGAGCATGAGTAGCTAAACCCCTTTGTCTTGGCAGAGGTAGTTTGAAGGTTGCTTAGGATAGTTATGAGGTTAATCCATGCTTCATAAATTCCTTATCATATTTGCTCACTTGTCAAGATCTTGCCAATTTATCTAGGGTTAATTAGAAGCCTGATCAACTCTTAATTAAATCTAGGTAATTAAATTCATCCCTATAGTAATAACTAACGTGAGGCTGCAGGGTAAAGCGGACAACTATTTCAGAGTCATCACATCGAACTGGTCCAATTTGACTAGGGCAAGTGGTCAACTAGGGCAGTGCCTCGAACGTACTGAGTGTCTCGCCCTAGGTGCGTCTTTTCTCCACTTAATGGACCTCTGAGTATTGCTCCCATAAATGTACTTTGGGAGATGGCAGAGTGTTAAGGTTATTTCACAAACGCACCTTGAGATAACTTCTCATACGAAGAAAAGCAATGGGCTTAAACGTACCTAGCCCCTATAGCGTACCTATGGTAAGAAATGGAATACGTCTGCACCAGTGATTGACTAGGCCTAGATGCAACCAGAGAATGGACCTCTGCTAGGGTTTCTTCCCATCTGATTTTACATCCTTATTTATCTATTTTATTTAGTTTAATAATTAGTTTAAACAACAATTCTCAAACCCAACCCCCCCCCCCCCATCCCTTGGTTACTGTTTCGATTTGTTTGCTCTCGTTATACACAAAAGTCAGTGTCTACATCTAGTCCCTATGTTCGACCCTATTACCACTATACACAATTCTTTGTGCACTAGATAGCAGGTTTATTCTTATTATTTTTTACGGCTTCAACAACCGATTAGAAAACCATTCTTGCTTTTGTCACGGCGTGTATTTTCCGCTCCTCTCTCTTTCTTCTCTCTTTCCTTTTCTGGTGTGCCATACTCACACACTCTCAATGTACCATGCTTATTTTTTTCATGGTGTGTTTTCAACTCATGGCTCACATTTTTCACTTAACTCTTTTCTCTCATTTTCCTCATTAATGATATTCCGCACTTGCCTTTTCTAGGCACCTTTGATCATCTCGGACCTATGCGGGTGAAAGAGGTAGAATGTTGAATTGCTTTCCACGGTGAGTCAAGTGAATTTTGTTGGTGCAACCGTCGTGCACCACATGGCGATCAAACTGCCACGGTCGGCCCAACAGGATATGACTCGCATCCATCGGGACTATATCATAAAGCCTCTCATCTTCGTAACCTCCCATTTTGAAGGCCACAAGGACTTGTTCCTTGACCCTCACTTCTTCGTCATTATTAAACCAATGCAAGGAATATGGCCTTGGATGCGGAAAGGTAGGAAAATCGAGTTTGTGGACTAGGAGATGACTCATCGCGTCCACAACACTCTCGTTGTCCACAATAAGTGATGCTAGGTTCTCTCTTTGTTCTTCACAATCGGTTTCACATTTCAATTAAGTACTCATGCTCCGTCTGACTACTAAGTTCATGGCCATTACGGGACTGATTTCCTTTTTATCGTCATCATGCTCATGTGGGTCATTATTGGTAATGGGATCTTTATCGGTAATTCGGTCATTATCGGCAAGGGAGTCATTTTCGGCAATTTGTGGAGGGGTGGAGGTATTGGATGCTCAGTTTCGTGGGGGTGGTAGAGACATAAAGGTATTGGGTATGGCTCGTCTTGTCCCGATAGAGGTTTCGGGAGGTTTGTTTCTCGATAGCCTACGAGATTTTAGGGTTCCTGCTAATAAGGTCTAGCGCTCTTCGGATTTGGCAAAGACCAGCTTCATTTCAGCCAAGGGTGTGAGAATTTGGCTAAGGACATCCTTAGTCCTATCCTCATTAACATCAACCATACTTTGGCCCTACATTATGAGATTGTACTTGTACACTTAAACAAATGTTAGCGAAATAGTCTCTCCCTTATGTGTTTAAACTCTCGAGTTTGCCACTCATAAAAGATAACCTCACAATCTCTCACTCTCGCTTGCAAGCCATGCAACACCTTACCATACTAACCTTGCACTTCAAGTAAACAAAATGCACAATTATCTCCACAAACGCTCAAGATATTAGGACGAGATGAGGGAGGTAACGGTAGATGAAATGGGGAAATTACCAGTAGATGAGGTAGGGAAGTACTGGTAGACTCAAATAGGTGTAGAAATGTAGTTGGGGAAGTAACGGTAGACGAGATAGGGAAGGTACCGGTAGACTTAAGAAGACTTAGGAAATTATATGAGGAAGTACCGATAGAAGCAATGGGAAAGTACAGGTAGACTCAAGATGACTTGGGAAAGTATCGGTAAAGGGTTACCGGACTCAATGAGGAGACTTTGGAAAAGTTTCGGAAGGTGAGTAAGGAAGGTTTATTGGGAAGTACCGGTATAGGGGGTGGAAAAGGTATCAGAAGAGGTACCTGACTCAGTGAAGACTTGGACGGAAGATTTAGTTTGTGACTCGAGATAGAAGACGTTGAGACTTGGGTAACGGACAACACAAGACTCGAGTAAATAGTTGGAGATAGTTGGTGATGTGGGTAGGATCTTTGTATAGACCAACTAGATATTTCTCTTAGCTAGATGCTACTTTACTTGACATCTTTTGGCTAAACTAGATATTTTGGTGGGGTGTTCTCGAGAAAATATGAGAGAGAGGCGGCTAACATGTCCAGTACATTTAATGCATGGGATAGACGTTGATGGCTGGTGATTTGAAGGAAAGTATTTGTTTAGAGGGAAACACAAATTATTTGGATTTTTGAAAGTATTTTGGATCAAAACTTTGTTTCCTCACACAAGCTTCTCTCTCTCGGATCAACAAGATGGACACCAAGAACGCACCTTTTTGGATTTTGATCTTTTAAGCTAGCAACTGTTACCACAACAAATCACCAATTTATACCACTGAAATGAGATGAAAGAAGGACACCTTAGACTCAATAAACGCTGGAAATGGTGGATGAAGACTCGATTAACACTGTTCACAAGATGAACATACAAACGTCAAACTCAAAATAACTCAAGAATACGAAATGAACATGGACTGCCTTGGTCGGCGATTTTGTTCTTGTCCGGATTGTGGTCGGAAGGTATTTTAAAGTGTGACACAGTAAGTCCAACTCAAGAAATGAAAACACAAGATGATTGACACTTTTAGGTGGAAAAACAAAAACAGTGATGACTCAAAGAAAACTTCAAACACCAAGTGCTCCTCTACCACTTGATGCGACCCAACTCCTTTTTAATCAAGAGACCGGATGCGTATGCTACAGAGCTTTGGTGGATATAGCTTGAGAGTTTAGTTAGATAAACAGTAACACAAAGGTGGACACAAATGAAGGAAGAAGATGACACGGATGCGCAGCGGATGGAAGCGAAGATAAATAAGGGAAGGAAGAATGTTACCGAGATGAACAAGAAAGAGATGTGGAAGGACTTGAGAGTGGTGAAGAACTCAGATGCACGTTGAACACATGGGTAGGGATTTGGAAATAGAAAGAAACATACACATATATTTCACAAGGAAATCCGTTTACAAGAATAGCTAGCAAATGATTATACAAAACACAAAAATTGATGGTTTACGTTTTACTTGCGGAGTATCAAAGCACCATCAAGGCTTAGAAGTCCACAAGCTGAGTTTAGGAGGATAAAGGAGGAGTTATCTCTACTAACAAAATCTCTCAAATATCTAAACTGCCGAAAATAATAGCTAAGTTTAGTATTTATACTAAGTTATAAAAGTAGTCGTGCCCATAATGCTTCAGTGACTCGGTCTAGAAGGATTCATGGTTTACTAGGGTTGGTGTCAGGATCCCTCATGGGATGGTCGTTGGAGGTATGAGGCTTGCAGAAGTCTTCATGGTCTGTTCAGCCAAGGTATGAGCCACGTGATGGGTAGTCCTAGCTCCTCCCGGTAGTTTGCCCTAGAGTTATTGGCCTGGCACATTCTTCGCCTATGTATCCTGATAGGTCCCTTCCGGTAACTCCTTGGTGTGGAAGAACTTCATGGCGTAGATGGCCTAGGCTTCTCCTAATAGTTTGCCTGCAGGTTATCAGGTTGGCGCAGACCCCGCCCATTTCCCCCGGTAACTTGCATAGTCAATAGGCTCCCGGTAACCTACTCTCCCGATAAGTTCTCGTTAGGCTCAAGGTTGGCATTGGCTTCGCTGATGCCTCTCGCTTGGCTCCCGATAGTTTCCCTAATTCCTTATAGATTCTAAATATGGTGCACGAGCACCGTTATGGCTCGTACCTCGATTCTTGGTTGGTCTTTGCTCATCTCATGCTCGAACCAAAGGGTTAGCTTCTTTGTTTGACTTCGTGTGATTGGCCCTTAGGCCCAGTAACCTCGACCTCAAGGTGTGAGGGGTCTATGATTATATCAAGTATGTAAGAATGAGGAGGAATTTACTTTGTTGTGTTGGCGATGATGGGAGTGTGCTGGTGCGGCGGTGGCGATGGGTTTGGCGATAGCGGTGAGGCCGAGAGAGGGTGTGGCGGTGATTGAATGAGGGTCAGCAGGTGGTGGAGAGTGAGATTAAAGGTGCACAACAGAAAGGAAGAAAAATACGTATGAAAGTTGCCTTTAAGTCTAGATCTGCTAATTGGATGGACTGAGTTGGGCTCGAATATAATTTCTCAAAGCTAAGTAAAAGCAGAAACGGGCTGAATGTTTAGAAGATCAACAATTATATGACCCAAGTCAATTCCTCTAATATAATTTTAACATATCAACTAGTATGAAAATTTTGTAAAATTTATTGGTATATCAAGAGTTCGTCAAAGACTTTCTTTCTTATTTGATTTTTCAAAAACTAATTATTGAGTAGATAAATTCAATCCCTAAAGAAATCTGATTCTGTAGTAAATCTATAAAAATTATAAATATAAATTATTATGAGGTGTCAACATTCAATAATGTGATATTTTTTAAATAGGTGTCAAAATATTATGACTTAATCCATGTCTACGTAAACTTCTCTTTCGGAGGCTAATGCCAAAACTATCTTAGTTTGATACACGTACCTTCATAGTCACACTTAAGTTAGAAAATAGTCCATAATGGTTTACAACGCAGCCCATGGTCCACCAACCTACAGGACTATTAATTTTTGGAAATTTGTTGCGCTAGTTGTCCAATACGCCAAGTAACTAATAAAATAAACACAATGAAAGTCCACCTCTGGTCCCTTCGCCTCATTTCTTTTCTCCTCAGGAGTTTCCTCCCGGCTAAAATTAATTTAATTCAAATTTTATTAGATTTTTAAAAAAAATAACTCTCTAATTATGATTTTTTCAATTTATAAGACTCGAATTCTTTAATTATGATGAAAATTAATTGTGATAGTTTTCCAATACACTAAGTAACTATTTCCTCCGTATTTTATTAGATGTCAATTTTTTAATTTTTACAATAATTAAGACAATCATTAAATTACAATTATTGTATAATTACCGACTAAATTGTCTTTATTAATTATCAACCAGCCATCTTTAATTTTTCTTTAAAAAATGATTAGTTTAAAATTATTTAAAGTTAATTCTGTCATTAACTACAAAAAGTGATACTGAAAATTAAAATTAAAATACGACAATTAAATGGACACAATCATTTTAAAAAAAACGACATCTAATAAAACACGAAAGGAATAATAAAGTAAAAACGAATAAGTACTCCCTCCGTATTTTAATAACTGACTTTTTGAAATAGTAGCAAAATTGAAAACATAATTTTTTATTTTATTTTTTTCCATATTGTTTTATTTTTTTCCCAATTTTCATTCAAATTACCACACCATCATCAAATTGGGTTGATGCATAAAAAAAAATTGTCATTTGCACAAAATATATGCTTTGAAAAAGATAAAAAAAAAAGAAAACGTCAGTTAATAAAAAACGTAGGAAAGCATCAGTTATTAAAAGTTATTAAAAGACGAAGGAGTACCAATTTAGACTTTAAAGTCCACCACCTCTGGTCCCTTCCCCGCACTTTACACCTATAGCTAATTACTTCCAATCATCCTAAACTTATTTCTTCCATATTCCGCAAACTATTGCACAAATGATGAAAGGTACCCTTGTGTCCATGTAAGGCAAGCAAAGTACTCATAATTTGAAAAGTAAAGGCTTTTTCCTTCATATATAGAGAAAAAAAGATTTATTAAATGACATAAAACCGCTTTATTTCTTATTTTTATTTAATCATCTCATAATTATTATTTGTTTAATGACTCGTGTATTTCTACTTTTATATTGAATTACTCTACGCAGTAATGAAAAATGAGGTATGAATATAAATCACATGATAAGGTATCGTCACGTCAGCTGACTCTAGAATAACGTGGTACTCCCTCCGTCCATAATTAGATGACGTCCGCATTGTAGATATGCATATTGAGAAGGTCGGATGATGCACTATTTGATCCAAAAAATTCCGTACTTTTTTTCAAACGTACGTTAATCCTTTTTCTACGTCCGAGAAAAAATTCAAAATTTTTTGGGGTTAAATAGTACGTCATCCGGCCTCCTCGATATACGTATCTACAGTGCGGGCGTTATCTAATTATGGACGGAGGGAGTGCGTTATTATGTAAAGTAGCATAACTCATGTCATGTCATCACTAACGACTGATAGCGTCACAAACCAAATGAACCATCATTCTTCTCACAAAAGAGGATCCTTAAACCAATGTCGGAGCTTGAATTGTATTTTTATTTTTTTAAGGGGGGAAGAAAAACTTTTTATTCCATGGAAAATATAGAGGATTAGTGAAAAAAATAAAAAATTTAAGGACTATAAGAGAATTTAAAATTTTAGGAAACAATTATAGAGGAGTAAAACAAAATGAATAGAAAATTTAAGGAATGTTATATAAAAATTCAAAATTTAAGGAAGTAAATATGAAGGATTAAAATAAAAAAATAAAAAAATTTAAGGATTGTTATGAGAAAATAAAAAAATGTGAGTGTGAAATTATGAAGAATCACTACAAGAAATTTGAACTTTAATAACTATTATGAGAGAGAAAAAATTTAAAGGGAAAAATAAATAAAACTTAAGAGTATATATGAAAATTTTTGAAAAAACTTGGGGCAGCCACAGTTCCTTAAGGTATCCGCCCTTGCTTTAAACAGAAAACAAAAGTACAAAATAGTCACTAATTAAACAATAAGTGCATGAGTGATTAAATAAGAATTAACATTTAACCATTAAAAATATATTAATTTAACATATTTTTGTAATTTTTTAAAATTAAAAGTGATTTTTTATAGGCGAATATAAAGTGATGTTCACAAATATACTAGACCACAAATTCCGCCATTTATAGCTAATTAGCACATTTATTTACAAGTTTAGTGAAGTTTGCCAAAATCAATACTAATTCTACAAAGACTAAAATTGCTTGAAAATCCTCCACTGAAATATTTTTAGTTGGCGGCTTGCCGGTTTCGATGACTTCCACTTTTGAAAATTGAAAAGCTAAAAGCATAAATTCTTTTCTAGTTAACGAATACTTTTAAAAAAAAGGCTATCGCATTTGGCAAATTTCCAAAGAATAAGTATACTAGGTTTTAGTTTAACTAGTTAGTGTATGTCCATGGGTTCAATTTCTGGTATTGTATTGATTATTAATAATATAACCATTTTTTATAAAATAAAGTTTTCCAAAGATTAATTATTATTTGGTTATAAATACACTCTCACTAATTATCTCTTTTTATCATATTAATTGCTTCAATTAATATTAACTATTTTAAAATTAATATATTTTAAATTAATTAAATTAAAAATTCTAATTTGTGAGAAAGATAAAAACTATAATAAAAAAACAACAATTAACCTCCTAACAGATGTAAATGGGACAACTAATTAAAAAAATATTAATTAAATATTAATTATATTATTATACATTATTATAATTACTATTATTATTTCAGATGTTCCGCCAGATGATAGTAAATTTTGGCTTAATTATGATGTAAATGACTGGTTAGCGATCTTCCTCCTCCACCAAACTAAGATAGCATGATTGTGTTATATCGCTAGAAGAAAATAGTGGAGATTTAATCCAACTTTATTACGCTATTTAATCATTCAAAATTATGGTAGGCATCCCTGTTCTTTTAATAAAAGAAATATATATCACTCCCTCTATTTATTTTTAGTTGTTGTTTTTTTAAGAAATGATTTTGCTAATTTAATTGTCATATTTCAATTTTTAAGATTATTTTTTTAGTTAATAACAAAATTAATCATAAATAATTTTAAATTAACCACTTTTTGTAAGAAAATTAAAAAAGAATGATTCATAATTAATAAGAGTAGTTTAGTTAAAAATTATATAATAAATGTAATCTAATAATTGTCTTGGTTATTGTGAAAAATGAAAAAATGATAACTAAAAAGAAACGGGTAAAAGTTATAAATCAACCCTGAATTTTAAAGTTTTAATTAATCGCAACCCTGATCTTTTATTTTGTTTAATTACAATTCTGGTCGTCGCCAATATTGTTTAATCACCCCCCTACCGTGACAAAAAAACTGACGTGGCACCGTTGACCGATGTTATGTGCCACGTCAACATCTACCATGATGCCACATCACCCTTAGCTTCCATGTCAGACTCCACGTGGCAGGGTTGCGATTAATCAAAACATTAAAATTTAGGGTTGCGATTAATCAAAACATTAAAGTTCAGGGTTATTTTATGTCTTTTTGCCATTTAGAAATCCTTGTTGCATGATTTTTTTTTTGTCTAGTTAATTAATTTATTATACTTATATGCTATATTATTCCCAAATATAACTAAGCTTTAACTAATTAGGTTTTCTCATTTTTTTTTAATTATCTTTTTTTTTTAGTATTTTGTATAGTTTATGTCCATAATTCAATTTTCATGTTTTTTTAGGTATTAGATAAAGGTGTAATCTTCTTTATTATTTTATACTATCTCATTATGGTTAAAAAAATTATACTTGTAAATTAAGGTAACGTTTGGTTGACAGAATATCTCCCTCTATAATTATTTTCCCATGAGAACGACCATAGTAAATCTTAAATATTTGTGCTTGATTGACATTTAATATTTC
Source organism: Viola odorata (assembly GCA_963691705.1). Lineage (NCBI taxonomy): Eukaryota > Viridiplantae > Streptophyta > Magnoliopsida > Malpighiales > Violaceae > Viola > Viola odorata. The sequence goes on from OY829539.1 coordinate 2,526,646, forward strand.
AAGAAAAATAACATTTTCATTTTCATTTTATACAATAGAAATTTTTTACGGGTGTAAGAAACTTTATTTATACCTTAATTTACAAGTATAATTTTTTTAACCATAATGAGACATTATGTTTTTTATTCGAAAAAAAGGTTATAAAATTTAAATCTAGAATTGTAAACCTCTATCTAACACCTAAAAAAACATGAAAATTGAATTATGGACATAAATTATACAAAATACTAATTTAAAAAAAGAGGATAATCCAAAAAGAATTATGAGAAAACCTAATTAATTAAAGCTTAATTATATTTGGGAATAATATAGCATATAAGTATAATAAATTAATTAACTAGACAAAAAAAATCATGCAACAAGGATTTCTAAATGGCTAAAAGACATAAAACAACCCTGAACTTTAATATTTTAATTAATCGCAACCCTAAATTTTAATATTTTAATTAATCGCAACTCTGCAACGTGGAGTCTAACATGGAAGCTAAGGGTGATGTGGCATCGTGGCAGACGTTGACGTGGCACATAACGTCGGTCAATGATGTCACGTCAGATTTCTGTCACGGTAAGGGAGTGATTGAACAATATTGGAGACGACCAGAGTTGTAATTAAACAAAAAAAAAAGTTAAGAGTTGCGATAAATTAAAATTTTAAAATTTAGGGTTAATTTATAACTTTTACCCAAAAAGAAACAGAGGAAATAGTCCACTGCAAAATACAAACTCAGGCGACAAGTTGTAGCTGTATCTATATTATTTCCTCATTTCAATTTTCAACTCAACTCATAATGAGAATCAATACTGTAATTAAGAAATAAAAGGCACAATATATATGATTGGATTTATCATTTTATTTTTACTTACATGAAAATTGAATCCTCATTAAAATTTTGATTTCAATATACTGTGTCTAATGGCCATCAATGCTACCGGAAGTATAAATGATGTTTGATTTGAATGGGGCCAAATAAAAGCTAGAGAGATCCCAAAAGGGAAATTGCCATTTATGACAAATGGTTAATTAAGGAAGTAGAAATGAGGAAACAGTGTTGAACTTGAAAGCTGAAAGCATCTGGGAAAAAGGCAAAGGGATTTTTAATACTTTTTGGATCTTTATTAATTGAGTTTATAAAACAGTAACATTCAGTAAAATAAATATCAAAAAATCAAGTAATATGTACAGTAACATTCAGTAAAAAAATGATAATTAATTGAGACCGGAGAAAGTACAAAGTTCGAAATACACTTAATTCTTGTACAAGAGTGAGAGGCCAAGAGTTCGAGATTCTTAACTTACAAATTAGAGGTGAGGTGTGTACGAGAAAATCTATTATATTGATTTATTTTATAAAAAAATATAATATTAATTGAATATCGAAGTAAATTAATCTTTAATTTGAATTAATCGGTAAAAAAATGGTGAAATATGTAAAAGTAATAAGAAGTTTATCATAAATATGAAAATATTTTAAACATTTTATTTAGAAGATACTCCCCGCCGTTTTTATAGAATGTTATTTTGATTAAATCACGCATCTTTTTTTTTATCAACTGAATATATATATATTAATGACTTGGGAAATCAATACATCATATAGGGCGACCCCAGTCAACTAAGTTCTGGGCCTGCAGGCTTGCTATGGCATTCCAGAAATTACAAATAGGGGGAAGAGGCAATTTTCTGACATGGATATATAAAACAAAAGAAAAATGTTGTGGATATTTTTTTCTCTCTTTACACCTCACCTGATAACACAGAAATGAAAAAAAAAAAAAATTCGAAAGTTCAAAAAATGAAAAAAATAAATTAAAAAATATTTAAAATAATTTTTTTTTTAAATTAGAAAGAAAACCTTGAAGCTTGAAAGGAGCTCAAATTACAAAAAATGACAGAAACCCTAGCAGCTTCTGATTATCCTCCACTATCGGATCAAACCCCATCGGCTGATTCGGGTGCAATTCGAGCAGTGCAATGAGAAAATTAGCATTTTCGAGCGAGATAATGATTAAAAGATGAATATCTTTATTGAATTGGTGGTGTTTAGTGTAAATTGGTAGAAGGGGAGTGACCCATGTCATTCGTTTAATTTTATTTTTTGTATTTATTTTGTAATTTTTTTATATTCTTTGAATTGTCAATTTTTTATTTTTGTATTTTCATGTATTTACGGTTGAGGTATAACTAAAGAGAAAAAAAAAATATCATTGGTTCTTATGGAATGAATTAGGTTTGGTTCTTATCCCCGCTGCTTGTCACTTGGCTTTTTCTTCTCAACTCAAAATTTGTAGAGGTCCTACTCCTACTAACTCGTGTTGAGTTGAGAGTTGAGAGTTGAGACACATCCCATGTGAAAACTCTTTCTTCTCTCTCATGCATTATACTTATATAAGCACTCATTTACAGGACACCCTTTTCCTTTCTCCTCGTCAGATCACTCCCTCTCTTTGTCTCTCGCTCTCTGCCCTTTTTCCTCCAAACAAACAAAGTCCTATTTGTTTGGAAACCCAAGAAAAACCAAAAACCAAAACCCAATGTTGTTGTTCCTCTTTATGTTTATTCTGTTACTAACATCTCATCACAAGATTCAAAGCCCAACAGTATTATTAGCAACAGCTCATGATCAGTCCAATCTTAATGGCACAGCTGTAATTGACACCAGAAGAGAAGTACTAGCTGGCAGCAGCTGCAACTGGTTCAGATCAGGGAAGTGGGTGTATGACGCGTCGTACCCTCTCTACGACTCCTCAAGCTGCCCATTCATTGATTCGCAATTCGATTGCCAAAAACATGGGCGACCTGATCAAAACTACCTCAAGTATAGATGGCAGCCTTTTGGATGCAACTTGCCCAGGTCCGTTAATTACTTCTTTTTCTTGTTCTTGTTGTGGGTAATTTAATTCTTACTTAAATTACTAACCGGAATAAAGTTTACTCTCTAATAAGTCAATTCAGCGCGAACAAAATTAATAATCCTAAGCTCAATTGTGATTCAAACTTATGAAATTTGTTTTGGTAATGAATTGATTGCAGGTTTAATGGGAAGAATTTCTTGGAGAAATGGAGAGGGAAGAAGATAATGTTTGTGGGTGACTCACTGAGTTTGAACCAATGGGAATCTTTGACATGTATGCTTCATTCCTGGGTACCAAATTCAAAGACTACTCTGTTTAGGAACGATGGCCTTTCTTCTGTTACATTTCAGGTCAGTGCTCTCTCCCTCTCTATCTCCTCTTGTTTTTTCAAATTTGATTTTTTTCATTTTTATTTTTAGTTTTATTTTTTACTCATATTTTCCGGTTTAATTCAAAAAAATAAATCATCAATCATGACTTGGTTGGTATCAGTGCATATGCACGTCTTGTCCTTTTCTCTTTAATTAACTTTTTAAATAAGGTAAATGTAAAGTTTTTTTTTTCTTCAAATTTATTTTGCTTTGCTTTTTGGTCCTTAAAATTGAGGTGAAATTTAAAATGAGGCGAGTGAGGGGTGGGTTGCTAATAAATAATACTACGGCATAAAGTATTGGTAGTAAATGTTTGTAGACACAAAACGTGATCTGATCTTCGTAAATTGTTGGTCGTATCTGTCTTTATTTACTTGGGTAGTAAAAAACATCTCAAAATTCAAAACCAAAACTAATATCTCAAATATATTTTTTATAGCTATTTATTTTAGTCGAAAAAATTATTTGTAATTAGTTATCGTAAATATATTTTCTAAGAGGTTAGTTTTTAATTTTTTTTGTAAATTATAAAATCTAAACCAATCAATTTAAAGTAAATTTATTTTAAATTGATTAATTTAAAATAAAGTAATTAATATGATAAAGAGAAATACTAATTAGTGAAGTATATTGGTGATCGAAATTAATGACTACTTTAATCTATATGATTATGATTAAAAAAATAATTATAAAAGTAAAAAGAAGTGTATAAAATTAAGATTAAAATTGAAAATATGAAAAAAAAAAGTTACAAAATTCTTGTGACGAAAGGAAAGGAAATTAATAAAGTACAATAGTAATATCTGTTGGGGCCACTTTCGCAATATTACCACATTTGTTAAAAGAAGCAGAAACCCTTTAAGACTTTAGAGCACTAAAGCACAATGCCCAATTATCACCACCGATAATTGCTACTATCAAATTACAACAACAAACAGAGCCTTTCGTAGTAGAAATCTAACACCTTTTTATTTTATAAAAAATATTATTGAATTATTATCACAATACGTTTCAAAAAAAAAGATTATATATAAAATGTATTTTCATGGATCTGATTTGTTTGTACTTTTTTACTTTAATCAAGATTTGTTAGTACTAATAATTAGTATAAAATATTTTGGAACATGACCAATGAGTCATCACTCTTGAAAATTTATTATTTCTGATGAGATCCATCGTAAAACTATCCAACATCATGGTTGTAACCAAGATATTATAAAATACTATTAATCTTTAATGTAAAGTAACTTGTAAATATTCATATACGGCCATAAAAAATTATTTTAAATTAAATGTTGCATCATTAATTACTCATTAAATTCATTTAATAGTATAAATTTTATAATTATAAGATTATTAATTAACGATTAGATCTATTCAACAATATCACAACTCAAATAATAACATTATATCCTCGTCACTATAGAATTTCCCATAATGTTAGCAGTCCGACATTTACATCTTTTTATTTTTAGCGAGCTGATGATGTACGAATATAAATACTCTTATAAGTTCATAAATAAGTAGAAAATAATCTGTGTATAATATACTTGGCCACCAGTAAAATAACCCATAATAATAATAATAAAAAGGAGAGTTATTTATTCTATTATCTGTGAAACAATGAGTAGAAAGATGGCATGAAAGGTAATTAATGGGGTTGTCTTCGGTTTGGTGAACAGGAATATGGACTTGAGATCCTGTTATTTCGAACGCCATACCTTGTGGATCTGGTTAGTGAGAAGGCAGGACGAATTTTGAAGCTTGACACCATTAATAGTGGTAGGGCTTGGAGAGGCATGGACATGTTGATTTTCAACACCTGGCACTGGTGGACCCACACAGGAAGAACCCAGCCGTATGATCTTATTCATTTCTCAATTGTTTAATTATATATTTATATTTGATTTCTTTTTCCTTTTTGGTTTTTTTTTACCAATTTTATTGATTTTTGCTCTGCAGATGGGATTATTTGCAAGAGGGAAACAGATTGTACAAGGACATGAACCGACTAATTGCATATTATAAAGGACTCACCACATGGGCTAGATGGGTCAACCGCAACGTTGATCCTTCCAAAACCAAAGTTTTCTTTCAAGGGATATCTCCCACCCATTACGAGTAAGCAAGTGCATGTCCTTCTCCGACTACTTGCCTGTCAGTTTGTAGACCGGTGCTACTTCCTCTAATTATAATTCCGTGATGCTTCTTCTTTCAAATTATAGAAAGTTGGGTTTTGAATACGAGTTTCTTTATCGCATTTCTGTATATCTAACAAATAATAAAAATGAACACCAGGGGCAAGGATTGGAATGAGCCATCACAGTCGTGTAGTGGTCAAAGGCAGCCGTTTTTTGGGACAAGATACCCAGCAGGGATGCCCTTACCATGGGTTGTTGTGAACAAAGTAATAAGCAGGATGAAGAAACCAGTGTACCTACTGGACATAACCGGACCCTCGCAATACAGGAAAGATGCACACCCATCAGGTTATGGCGGCGGTGGACATAGCAGCAATGACTGTAGCCATTGGTGTCTGCCTGGGTTGCCTGATACTTGGAATCAGCTTTTGTATGCAGCTCTCTTTAGTTGACACACTTCAATATTTCAGGAATTGATCATGATTATTCTTATATGATTGATGTTGTAATTTACACAGCTAGTTTAGGTGAAATATCATTGTTTTGATGATACGGATTTAATTTCCTTCCATTTTTATTGTGTAATTGGACAAATAAGATTAATTTGATGATACGGATAATGAATTGGGATTGTAGTTAGAAATTATAAACTTGCTAATACTGACGAGTACCGCGAATGAGTACAGTACTGAAGTTTTTCTCAGGAATCGTCCATGTCATTACAGCTATAGTAGTCCTCATCACCGCTACAAGAATCCTGCACATTATTGCAACCATAATATTCTTCTTCATCACTGCTACTGTGATCGGTTGTCGAACCCGTCAAAAATAATAATAAAACCTGCAGTCAAATGCACAATAAATTGTATATAGTGGCAACAGGGTCGAACACAGGGATTAAGAGATTAATACTCAATTCAATTTGATTGACAGAGAAGTCCAAATAAGGTAGTAACAAAGGGGGGTTTTTGAATGGTTGTTTGTTTGTTTGTTTATTGATTACTTAAAAGAGTAATAAAAGAAGACAAAGAAGTTGAGAAATCAATGGAGACAAGGTTCCTAGTAAGAATCAATATCGGGTTGCAATTATGGTCAGCCGGTCATCGGTGCAAGTATCGTCTACCCCGAGCTGATAGACACGCTATGGGAACCAGGTGCGCTTAGGTCCCCTACTTACCTTCGTAATAAAAGCTACCGCAAGGTACGCTTATGGGGTAACCTTGACAGTCCGCCGTCCTCCAAGGTACGCTTATGGAGACAACACTCGGCTGCCCATGAAGAGGAGGTAAGACGCGTCTCGGGCGAGACACTCAGTACGCTCGAGGCTCTGCCCGAACGATCCGTTTAATCTAACTAGAAGAGACCAAGATCCCGATTACCTCCAGAATGGTTATCTGTTTTTACCCTGTAGCTTCGCGTTAGGTATAACCACAAAGTCGATTATAAAACTCTAAGTTAACTACTAGTTGATCAAGCTTGTAATTAATCCTAGGATTTTTGACAATTAAATATTAAACAAGATAGATATTAGCTTGGAATATGTAAAGCACAGTTTGACCTCGCGGCTTCCCTTGCAACCTTCACTCGATTCTTACCAAGAACAAGGAGACTTAGCCGCACATATTAAAAGTAAAAATAAATAAATAAATCAATTGCATAATTTTAGAGAAGGAAGAAGAAAGAAAGAAATCCTATTTATTACCGGCCGGAGCAAAGCTCCGGTTTATTGAAAGAAAGAACAAGGATGCCGAAGGCAATGGTGGCGCCAAAGTCTAGCGGGAACGGAAGAGGAAGAGATCTAGAAAACCTAATTACTAAAAGTATTTATAGAACTATTACAAAATAAAACTCCTAATCCGACTGGAATTATATTCCTCATTGGTCTTCTACTGAAATTGGGATTCCTGGAGTAATAAATGAGCGGATCCGATATATTCATTTTCTGTGCTTGTTTACTTTTCTCGCTAGGACACTGCTCCCTTCTGCGAACGTCCAGCTGCACGGCCTAGGTGCTCGATTCTCTCCAGAAAATGATAGAAAGTGCTCCTTTTTGTATTTTCCTCTTAATTAGCCCAGATCTGTAAAAAGTGAATAAACACAGCAACATAGGTAGCATCATGATCTAAAAAGGCATACAAACGAGGGAAGAATTATGGACATAAAACACTCTATCAAACATCCCCACACTACCCGATGCTCGCCCTCGAGCATTTCAAATTAGAAAGCATCACCTTGTCTAGAACACACAACCTCAATCCACAACACACAGAGTTACTTACGCCACCACTTAAGCCTCGACCAAGCAGTACGCCACCCTCCAGCCTAGATGAACTCTGCACTACTCCAAAGGAATAACGAAACCAGAGGAATAGCTTTCCTACATCAGCCTGCTGCAAGCAATCCTCACAAGGTATGGTGTTTATCGCTCACGCTCGGAAACAGAGTTGGGTGTTTACACTCGTCAATGCGAATCATCATGTACAAAACTAAATTTGCAATAGCGACCCGAGTACGGAGAACACATGCATGGGCAATCATATGATCATAGAAACTTTGCAAGGGTAAAGCAAGATAAGATGTTTGAAGAAGGGGGTTCAAAAGAGAGAGAAGGAAGGATAGAAGTTTCTTAGCTGGAAAAGAAGCCAGTTGGTGAGAAAGCCCCCTAGTGGCAGTGGCGCGGGCAAGACAGAGAGTAGGGGTATCATCTTCTGTCGAAAAATGCCGTCGGTCTTCTGATCTCTGTAAGGCTCTGCTCCGGTTCTGATTTGTACTCCCTTTTGCTCAAATGCTTTATTCGATTTTTTATTTTTTTTTAATTTGGTTTTTGATTTTGAGCAAAAGGGAGCATACATGAAATTCTGGATTGTTGAACTGGAGCAGCGAAATTTTCCTTGGGCGTCTGATCTTTAATGCGTACCTGACATTGATGGCGCGGCCTAGCAGTTGGTTTCCACATTGCTTACTGGAACACTTGACCTGCTTTTGAATATCTAGGCCGAGTCGCTTGGAATCCCCACACTGGAGCTTTTATCTCTCTTATGCGTTCTGTGATTGTTGCCATATTACTGCTTTCAGCATCTTGTTGTAGCAGTTGAATGTTTATAGCTCAATTCTCTGCAACTTTTTTATGTTTTCAGCTTCTTAGTCTGCGTTCAGTGTCTCGATCTAGCAGCTCAATACCCCCACATAGAAGATGTTGATTTTCTCTGTCCCACCTTACCACTGCCAGAGGCATCTCTCACCTGCTAAGAAAAGAAAGGAATGTCTCAAGTAGTCAGAAGGGTGGTAAAATAAAGGGTTGAGCAACAAGGGCGAGGAGATAAAAAGCAAGAAAAAAGATAACAAAGAAAATACAAAGTTCCTAATCACATCATCGCTTTCCCATGTCTGATCATGCCTATACCCAGAGGTCTTATGCAAATCCAACCAGCACACAATCATTGCATCCACTCATCAAGAAAATATGGCATGGAAGCTCAAAAACTCACGGGACAAGATATAATGGTTGCAAGTAGCTAGGGAAAAATATAGTTATAAGAGCTAACAGGCAGTATGGTGTGCAAGTGGTTTTAGTGCAGTGGGTGAAGTTTCTGTGTGTAGTGGGCCTACTCTACGTATTCCATCAAAAGTGAGCTTAAAAACAGGGGTAGTGTAATCAGTTAAAAACCATTTGAGGGAAATTCCAAATTGGGGGAAAAAAATGCATATGCAAGGCAAACAATCATGCAAAACATGCTGAAATGCACTCACAAAACATGTCACAAAAGTATGAAACCCATCCCCACACTAAAGCAAAACACCGTCCTCGGTGTGGAGAAAGGAATCAAACAAACAGAGTTCAAAGCAGAGGGAGAAAAAGGAAATTGTTCACCGCGAAATGAAAGTACAAAATTGGCCCGAAGGCGAAGAGAGAAGAGTTTGGGGGAGAGGATCAAGGGCTAGCTGGAGGACGCAGCCTCGAAGCTAGCTCATCAGGGAGGTGTTGGAGAAGGGAGATGACCGTCCGGAGTAGGGCATTCGTCTCAGCCATATCGGCAGCAGGGATGGTAGTAGAACGGTTGTCGTCATCAGCTTGCCCGAGACACTCATCGCCAGGAGGAGGAATGGGGGAGGGAGGGGGCGAAGCTGCAGACAGGTCAGGCCACTCAAAAACTCCTCCATTCTGGGCACTCCAAACTCTCTTCGCGCCGCCAGTGTAACCTTTACTGAAACATAAAACACGACCTTTCAAGCGCAAATGTCCCATACCATCGAGGGTACGGGCATCAAGCAATTTAAAACCAACAGGGACAAAAAGATCACAACTGGACACATCAAGACCACGCTGCTCAACAGCCAAACGTGTAATAAGGGAACCAAGAATAGGATTACGGTTGCAAGTGATAATGGCATGCAGTTCATGGGCAATCTAGTATCCTAAGTTGGCCTTATGGCCGTTATGCATACACTACAGAAAGAATAGTTCCTGGACAGAGAGGGTGCCCGAGGACTGCATCTTGCCCGCAAAGGTGATGGCAAGGAAACAGTGAAGTACACGAAGGGCTGGGTCACGCAGCTCATGGCCTTTAGATTTTCGTGAGGTATACTTGGCATTGGGATTGCCAGTAAGCTCTCTAAAGGCACTGGTGACATCAAACTCAGGCGGGTAGCCAGCGTATACACTGAGATACCATGGTGCACCCAAATCAGACTCTTTTACAAAACTAAGCTTGACATTAAATTTATCTATGGACAAGTGCTCCCATACATCCATCAAACAAAAATTAACAACCTTATCAACCCCTAAATGCATGCTACCCTTCCCTTTTTGTTTAAGCCTAGCATTATCAAACCAAAAAGATGTAAAGAATTCATGGCTTAATTCTAGGAACGTGGGGTGCACAAGGTCAAACAAGGGACGCCAACCGATATTGTCAATCAATACATTCACCCTAACAGCTATACCCATCTTTTCACAAAATTCAGCATCAAGTTGAGCACAAGGGGAAACGAGCATACCATGCAAAGCTAACAACCTATCATTGCTGGGCTTATCAGGGAAGTCCAGCCAACCATGAAGATGAGCAAGGTCAGGTGTTACCTGGGCTAGGGGCATGGCTGTGCCTGCTCTGCCGTGGGCAGAACGAGCGACAGGTGTGGGCATTGCCGTCTTGGCCGAGCTGTTAGTGGTGCGGGCTGATTTTCTTGGCTTTGATGAGGCAGCTGGTGTAGCAGGGGCCTTGCGCTTCGGGCGAACAGAGGATGGTTCCTCGATATCCATGGAGGTGTCCTCCGTGGTCTCAGTGGTGGTCGGGGGAACAAAAGCTTCATCTTCGGAGTCGTCATCGTCATCTAGGGGGACCAGAAGCGTCATATTCTTTTGTTTGCCCTCGGCATAGCAGACTGACTCAATCAATCGGCCACATGAGGTCATGCCACGGTGCATAGGCAGTCCGCTAGGTCCCGGGACTGATCTGGTGACTTGGACATCAGCCTCGGATGTCGGAGTGGTTGTGGCGCTCTGGGCGGCTGTCGTAGAAGGCGGGCCAGTGGGGGTGTTCTCAGCATCGTCCTCCGATTCGTCATCGGAGTCGGCTTCCGCGGAACCCTCTTCGGATTCCTCGCTGTCCTCCCCAGATTCCTCGTCGCCCGAGGACTCTCCTGACCCAGCTGTGGTAGGAATAGTATCAACGGCCGCTGTGCCGGAGGCACTCGGCAGCGCTGTCGTGGACGGAGCGGGCTGGCGGTGGTCTCGGTCACAACGGAGTCCTCGGACTCGCCTGAGTCAGACTCATATTCGCTGGACGAAGACTCGTCTTCGACCGCGGGAGCTTTCAGGGGAGTTACGGTGGTGGCAGGAATGGGGGTAGGTTTCGGTGGTGGAGGAGTGGGTTTTGGAGGTGAGGTGAGAAGAGGCCTGGCCGTTGGGGTCTTAGCGACCTTTGGGGTAGGGGGTGGGTTTTTGGTTGTGGACGTGGTGGGTACTGTGGTGGTGGTCGCGGGAGTAACTGGGGTAGTAGCAGCGACGGTGGTGGTCGGCTGCGGTTGCTTTGGGGTGGAGATGGGGGTGGTGCGTGTCTTGGGAGATTTTGTGGTGTTGGGTTTTGTGGGTGGTGTTCCAGCAACGACAGAGACGCCGGCTGCAACTGATGTGACGGTGGGGGTGGTCGGGGTGACCTGCTCTCGACGGTTGGGGGTGGTATCGGAGCGGCCAACTTTCTTCTTTGAGCGTGCCATGGAGGAGTTGCAGAGTTTGTGTGGGAAGAGAGAAAGCTGAAAAGCTGAAAAGAGAGAAAGCTGAAGGTGGAAGGAATTTTCGAAAGTGAAGAGAAAAGGGGATAAAGTGTTCTCCCTTTATGGTCGTGCAGCTGCTAGCCGTTGTCACGTGCGGATGTGACGGCTGGTGATTGGGGCTCATCAAATCCCAACTGCGCCGCTATGGGAACCAGGTGCGCTTAGGTCCCCTACTTACCTTCGTAATAAAAGCTACCCCAAGGTACGCTTATGGGGTAACCTTGACAGTCCGCTGTCCTCCAAGGTACGCTTATGGAGACAACACTCGGTTGCCCATGAAGAGGAGGTAAGACGCGTCTCGGGCAAGACACTCAGTACGCTCGAGGCTCTGCCCGAACGATCCGTTTAATCCAACTAGAAGAGACCAGGATCCCGATTACCTCCAGAATGGTTATCTATTTTTACCCTGTAGCTTCGCGTTAAGTATAACCACAAAGTCGATTATAAAACTCTAAGTTAACTACTAGTTGATCAAGCTTGTAATTAATCCTAGGGTTTTTGACAATTAAATATTAAACAAGATAGATATTTGCCTGGAATATGTAAAGCACAGTTTGACCTCGCGGCTTTCCTTGCAACCTTCACTCGATTCTTACTAAGAACAAGGAGACTTAGCCGCACATATTAAAAGTAAAAATAAATAAATAAATCAATTGCATAATTTTAGAGAAGGAAGAAGAAAGAAAGAAATCCTATTTATTACCGGCCGGAGCAAAGCTCCGGTTTATTGAAAGAAAGAACAGGGATGCCGAAGGCAATGGTGGCGCCAAAGTCTAGCGGGAGCGGAAGAGGAAGAGATCTAGAAAACCTAATTACTAAAAGTATTTATAGCACTATTACAAAATAAAACTCATAATCTGACTGGAATTATATTCCTCATTGGTCTTCTACTGAAATTGGGATTCTTGGAGTAATAAATGAGCGGATCCGATATATTCCTTTTCTGCGCTTGTTTCCTTTTCTCGCTAGGACACTGCTGCCTTCTGCGAACGTCCAGCTGCACGGCCTAGCTGCTCGATTCTCTCCAAAAAATGATAGAAAGCGCTCTTTTTTGTATTTTCCTCTTAATTAGCCCAGATATGTAAAAAGTGAATAAACACAGCAACATAAGTAACATCATGATCTAAAAAGGCATACAAAAGAGGGAAGAATTATGAATATAAAACGCTCTATCATACTGCTACCACCACAAAAATCCTCAGCAAATTTGAGACGAACCCCACATTTCTTGAGCACGCAATCATCAGTTTTAGAATAGAATTCAAAAGGAGCCTGGGAATAATTATTCTGGACATCTTTGCAGGGAAGCCAAAATTTGAAATATTGAGAAGGTTGGTGGGATAGCACCAAATGGCCTGAGCTTGTCAACACCTGCGGTGAATACAACAAAGCAGCATCAAGCCCTTCACATGTGACGGAAGCATCATCATCTCTCGAGTAGCTTTTGAGCCTACAGCAAATAGGACTACATTTTGCAGTCAGAAAACTGCATTCGTAAACAACGGAGAGTGTGACTCCCACCACTGTCTTACAATTGAATGGCAGCGTCACGGTTACAATTGAAGATTCTGAGCTCTGATATCCGAATCATTTCGGGATAACGATGCCTGGTAAAACAAGTCTAATCCCACTATTAACCTGTCACACGCACGCAAGCGCGCGCACACACTCACACAAAAAAAATTGAGAGAGCAGGATAGGTAAGAGGTATATAAATTAAGGAGTGAACTGAAGCAAAAACGTTATACCTCATCAATTGTTGATTTGGCAAGTGATATGAGTTTCTCTCTTGTCTTCCCATCCAATCTGCCGCAGTTTGGAAAGGTTAGTAATTCCAACTTACATTTGCTGCTACATAACAGGGTCTCCAATGATTCGCAGTTGTTTGCAAATATACGATTTACAGATTGTGGAGCTTCGGTACGAGATGAATATTCATGCAATTGTCTAACCAAAGCCATTTCAGAGATTTCAGATAGGACATGTTGTTCGGAAGCCTCTTAAGATTTGTGCAACCAGATAAATCAAGGAATTGCAGACGTGACATTGGTTCCAAGATTTCTGGAAGTTCCTCGAGTTTCGGACAATTGGTTAGAGCAATGAACCTAAGGGATCTCAATTTACAGATGCTGGTTGGGAGGCTAGACAGATGATCGTTGTCATGCAAGTCCAGAGTACGAAGCCGCTGGAGAGACTGGATTGAGGATGGAACCTCCTCAATTGCAGTCCCACCTAAGCGTATATCTCTGATACGTTTTGAAAAATCTGGGAACTTGGTCATCCATAAACAGCTGGAGACACGAACAACTTTGAGATGTTTGAAATTACTGAGTGGAGGAACTTGTGTTAATGTAACCCCTTGTAGATACAGTTCTTCCAAATCACAATCACCAGTTATGTCTGGACATTTCTGGACTTTGGAACAGTCACCTAGTCGGACAATTTTAAGAATATTTGAATCTAACCTTTCGGGATGATCAACAACGTTTTCACAATAATCCAGATGAAGGAATTGAAGCTTATTAAGATGCTCAATAGAGGAATGAAGTGTAACCAAACTTGAACACCAAGAGAGGTCAATTGTCTCTATGTTTTTAGCGTTTGTCAGATTTGGGATTTCTGACAAGTTTTTGCATTCCTTGAGGTTAAGCCATTGTAGATTCACAAGATCCTGACAACAAATGTAAACAACAAACATGAGTGGGCAGGATGCAGGATGCCATAAGTAGTGGGACAAAAGGGTCTGAGGCCTGCGTACCTGTTCCCCTGTCCAAAGTCGCTCGACGTTGCTACCTGGTAAACTGAGCTTAACGAGATTTTCAGCATAAAAATCTGATGGCAAGGACTTGGAAGGGAATGCTTGCCGGTAGAGGTACCTCAGTGCAGGTACGGATCCAAGAATTATTTTCAAAGGGGGCGGGGGTTCGGGGGCAGCTTCCCCGAATTTTTTTTTGAAGTATTTTAAAGGGAAAACAAACGGGTTGAACGAAAAATTGAACATATTTTTCAATTTAGACCAACATTTGATGATATTGATGGTGCTTGAGTAATGGTTTAATCAAACATTTGTCCATATCTACAAAAAAAAAATATTAATACAATGAACATACATATAATAATTGTAAACATATATAAAAATGTACAAAAAAAAATGGGTTAAATACAAAAAAAGTCCCTGCAGTCTAATTGATTGACTTTTTTCATCCCTCTGTTTTTTTTGAACTATTTTTAGTACTCCGAGTCAATAAAATGACTTTTCTCATCCCTCACCCTAACGCCGTCCACGTTTTCCGTCAGCTTGCTGACGTGTCACTGACACGTCACCGGCTTCTGACGTGTCATGTCACGGCGCACACAAAACTGAAGTGGCGTGACACATGTCACTGACACGTCATCGACTGCTGACGTGTCACGCCACGTCAGCAAAAGGTCAAATCTTAAAATAGGCTACCAAATCTTGCATGAGGTTGGGCTCGAACCCATGACCTCATGCTTGCCTTGCGCTCTACCAACTGAGCTACACAACTTTTGTGTTAACATGTAATAAAATTTGACTATTACTTCCCATGTTTTTCAACAATAACACTCAAACATTTTCCAACTTTTGTGCAGATCATCTCTCGACCCGAGGTTGTTTTAAATTATTAATTATTATGTTGTTAAATATTTAAATTTTATTATAAAATTATTAATATTTCAATTTTCAAATAAGATATATATGTTTTGTTCATATATTTATTATATATAAATTTAATTATGGGTGGGCTATTAGTACTTCTAATTATTTATTTGCATTTTTTTTATATATTTAAATTTTAATGGACAAATTGATAATAGTTTGATAATAGTTTGTCCATTAAAATTTAAATATATATAAAAAATTGATATTTAAATATATAATATATAAAATTTAAATATATAATAAATAAAATTTAAATATTTAAAAAATTTTAATTGACAAACTATTATCAATTTTTTTTATATATTTAAATTTTAGAGGACAAACTATTACCAAACTATTATCAATTTGTCCATTAAAATTTAAATATATTATCAATTTTTTTTATATATTTAAATTTTATAGGACAAACTATTATCAAACTATTTTCAATTTGTCCATTAAAATTTAAATATAAAAAAAAATGCAAATAAATAATTAGAAGTACTAATAGCCCACCCATAATTAAATTTATATATAATAAATATATGAACAAAACATATATATCTTATTTGAAAATTAAAATATTAATAATTTTATAATAAAATTTAAATATTTAACAACATAATAATTAATAATTTAAAACAATCTCGGGTCAAGAGATGATCTGCACAAAAGTTGGAAAATGTTTGAGTGTTATTGTTGAAAAATATGGGAAGTAATAGTCAGAGTTTATTACATGTTAACACAAAAGTTGTGTAGCTTAAAAGTTGTGTAGCTCAGTTGGTAGAGCGCAAGGCAAGCATGAGGTCATGGGTTCGAGCCCAACCTCATGCAAGATCTGGTAGCCTATTTTAAGATTTGACCTTTTGCTGACGTGGCATGACACGTCAGCAATCGATGACGTGTCAGTGACACGTGTCACGCCACGCCAGTTTTTTGTGTGACGTGACGTGTCAGTGACACGTGACATGCCACGTCAGCA
This sequence comes from Viola odorata, assembly GCA_963691705.1. Lineage (NCBI taxonomy): Eukaryota > Viridiplantae > Streptophyta > Magnoliopsida > Malpighiales > Violaceae > Viola > Viola odorata. The sequence continues at coordinate 2,542,927 of OY829539.1, forward strand.
AGCTGACGGAAAACGTGGACGGCGTTAGGATGAGGGATGAGAAAAGTCATTTTATTGACTCGGAGTACTAAAAATAATTCAAAAAAAACAGAGGGATGAAAAAAGTCAATCATTTAAACTGGCAGGGATTTTTTTTGTATTTAACCCAAAAAAATTCTATGCAGAGCATACATATAATAAAAAAAAATATCATTCTACCTCCGCATTTAATTTCGGACCCAAACTATATAATTCAATAAATGGATGATGCATCGACTCAGCATCCATTTTTACTTTCATTCCTCTGCTTCCTGCACCTCCTCTGATATATGGCATACAAATTCATGCTTCAAAAACAGCTCTGCTCTCCCTAACCGAATTGGCCCAAAAGCCCAAACCTATCACCCAAAAGCCATTTTTGCTATTGAATAAGCTTAGTAAAAAAAAAAAATTGATTGGGTCACCGCCCATCCTTGTCCCTATGTAGATCCGTCAATGCCTCAGTGTATCAGGCAAGAATTGAAGATCCCGATGTTGCAAGAACTGCACTTTGTCATTGTCGTCATCACAGTCACCGAAGATCTTGAGCAATCGAAGATTGTCAATTCCCACAAAAGCTTCACCTTCTAAAAACATCTCTCGTACTTCTGATAGCTTTAAAATTATGTTTTGAATTGCTTCAGTACCCTTCTTTTTTGTCAAGACGTGACGGACATTATTTGGATCTTGTAATCTGCTCCGCTTCGCAGGATTAGCAGATTCCTGACGCACGATGTTGCAACCCATTTCTTGTAGCAAGTCATGCATTTCTAAGAGGTTGGATTTGGATATTGTTATTAGACATTTATCAACGAGATTAGTTATAATGTAATGCACAGAGTAGTAATAACATTTGTCTAAAATTTCAGTGGCATGATCCGGGTCCTCCCCATTAAAGAAACATGCGATATCAAGAAATATGCCCTGCTCATCAGGACACAGCCCATCAAAACTAAGTTTCAACTAGAGCAATCGGGGGTATATACGGTTCAATCGGGTTATAAGCTTTGGGAAGATACCAGGTATGAGATTGAGCCTTTGTTTCGGTCATGTTGGACGGGCCTCGTCCCTTATCGTGTTGAATTTTTCCTTTGGTTAACGATGCGTGAAAGAGTAGTAACTAGGAATTTTCTTGTTCCAAGAAACATGATTGCCCAGGACTTAGATTTCTGCCCCATGTGCAACGAGGGGACTGAGGATGTTACTCACTTATTTTTGAGATGTAGAACTGCTCTGGGGGTTTGGGAATACATCATTAGATGGCTAGGAGCAGCCTGGTGCCATCCTCGAAATATAGCGGACCTTTGGAGGGTGTGGGGAAATGTACTCCCTCGTTTTGATAAGCAGAAACGTCGGATTTGGCAGATTCTTTTTTATGCAGTATTGTGGACATTATGGAAGTACAGAAATGAGGTGGTTTTTCGGCAAGTAGAATATAATGAGTCGAGATGTATTAATAGGATTTTCTCCACGTGGCATTGGTGGTTAAAGAGTAAGGATCACATGTTTGCTTTTAGCATGACTGATATGCTTCAGTCCTCCGATTGGTTAATAAATGGATGTTCAGATGGGGGCTGATTGTCCCTTTGTTGGAGCTTCGGTAGGTGCCTGCTTGAGGCTGGTTGTTCTTGTTTTGTTGTGTTTTTGTAGTGGTTAGGTGTGTTTCTGGGTAGCTAGGCCGCTGGGTTTGTAGCAGTCCTGAGCTGCTGTTGTTTTTTATGTCCTTGTTCCTGTAGTCATTTTCTCTTTGGCTTGATTAATAAAACATCCTCTGCCTATTAAAAAAAAAAAAACAATTGTTGGCTTGGGGAATTTTTGTAACTTGTCTAATGCACTCTCCCAATAACTTTTGCTTCTGTTGAACAGAGAAGCACCCAATACTTTAAGAGCTAATGGATTGCCTTGCGTGTAATTTGTCACAGCTTTCGACATCTCCACGTAATCAAGGGGAGGATAGTTTTTCTTGAAGGCATTGAGGCTGAAAAGTTGAACACCTTCGTCACGTTTTAATAGATCAACCACATACACTTTGTCAACTAAATTCTTAAGCACTTGTTGTTCCCTACTTGTGATCAAAATCTTGCTTCCTTCACCAAATAAACCATCCTCTCCGTCTAACAATGGCTGCAATTCTGTGAGGAAAGACTCATCCACATCATCAAAAACAACGAGTACCTTTGCGCGGCGAAGCCTTTCCTTTATAATACCCAGTCCTAGACAGCTTGGTGTGCTCATCCTCGAAATCTTTTCGTCTAATGTTTCCTCAACTAGTTTCTTCCAGATAGCACCTGGCCGTGTCTCTTGGATTCGTCCCTAATGCTTTCAAGGAAACAGAAGCCCTGAAATTGAGTATAAATACTATGAAATACAGCTCTAGCAACTGTTGTTTTGCCTATTCCCCCCATGCCCCAGATTCCAACTTTAGTGACTTTGCCAACAGCGCCTTCCTCGCAGAGCAAAGCGTTCATTTGTTCAATGCGCCAGTCAATTCCAACTAAACCTTTGAAGTGAATTGAGGAAATGTGACTTAGTTTCCTTGAAACATCCTTAGCAATCTTCTCAGTCAGTTCAGATTCTGGCCTACAGAAGCCGAAGGGATATTTTAAACATGGATTAGTAATTTAATGTTCTCAAAATTCCTAATCTTTTATCTTGACCTTTCTCTTTTCTTGTAAAAATTATCTAGTTTTTTGCCTTTTAACTTATACCATTCTTTTACAAGGGAGTTTATAATAGGTAGGTGGTATCATAATATATGCAAAAGTTGATGAAAAAACCTCAAATGACTATTATTTGGAAAGCGAGAAAGTATTAGTTTTTACTATATAGAGGTGGGGATTGAGGTCTTTTAATTTTCTTTTTAACATGATCAGTCATGTTAGAGAAATTTAAACCGTTCAATAAATTGGACGGATGAAATTAAAAATTCAAATAATTAATGAGTTGACCACTTGTTAAATTTTATTGACTGGTCAACTCATTAATGACTTAAATTTTTAATCTCATCTGTCCAATTTTATTGAACGGTTCAGATTCTTCTAACATGACCGGTCATATTTAAGGAAAAATTAAAAAAGCGGGAATATTGTGAGTCTGTGATAATAAAATCTATATACGAAAGCTTATATAGAAATCTAAGAGGAAATCACGTAATAATTACACAGAAATTATCTATAGCTATCATATTGTCTCATCCTTTATATTCTCTACCTACAGTAATATTAAGAGTAGGGGTAGCAAATGGGTGGGTATGAGTGGGTATGGGTAAGGATTAAATGGGTATGGGTGGGTATGGGTATCATACCCATTTATTACCCATTTAAAAAATTAAATAGGTACCCATACCCATTTACACCCATTTAAATCATACGCACCCATTTATACCTATTTACACCCATTTAAATCATAATCACTCAATAAATATAATTTTTTATTAAGTAAAATAAAAAATACCATGTGTGACCAAAAATATATAAATTTTGATAAAATTTAATTATGTGACTCGATTTTAATTGTGTATGTTGATTTCATCGTTTAGGCTCGGGTTTGACCATTTAGGCTCGGGTTTTATCGTTTAGGCTCGGGTTTGACCATTTAGGTTCGGGTTTTATCCTTTAAGCTCGGGTTTGACCATTTAGGCTCGAGTTTGACCGTTTAGGTTCGGGTTTTATCGTTTAGGTTCGAATTTGACAAAAAAGAATTACTAGTTAATGATGATTAAAAAAAATACATATAATGACTAGAAAGATAATCATGATTATAGATTTTTAAAGGAAAAATTCTAATGTTGACATTATGAACAGAAAATTAGTTAGAATTGAAATTAGAATAATTTGTCCCTTTTAGCAAAAGGGATGAGCTAAACCCAAATCTCTTCTCCTCTAGATCAAACTGCACCAAATTATCCTGCACAAAAGCTTTGTAGAAGCTACTCTCTAGAATGGTGAAGGAATTAACGGTGCTAATCTTTGTTCCACTAAACCCATTCTCATCAATGGCCTGGAGTGAGTGGGAGTTATTAAAGTCAATGATTTTCCCATTGACCTTGACCGCAGTGACATTCAGAAAATACTCGTCCGACGGTTATTTGCCGTAGGATACTACACGGGTCCGACGTGTAGAATTAAGAATTCCAATGAAAGTGCAACACCTGTCCATTATATTTACTGAATTTTCAAATTAATTATTTCTATTGTTTTGACGTCTAAATTTGAATCTTCTTGATACTTCATAAATCACAATTTGATCTCATAAATTATTAATTAATTAAATAAAGCACAAATGATAACATAAATTATTTAAATTTATATATTTATTTCAACATTAATGATTTAATATTAATTATAAAAATAGTTATGAAAATTTTAAATTAATTCAAAATATATTTAAATAATTTTGAATGGTTCATGATCATAATTTTTTCATGCTTTAAAAAAAAACCATAAATGATCTCATAAAAAGTATAAAACCCATTTTTAAAAAATTAAATAAAATAAGAAAAGTAGATATAGAATTACTTATCTCGAGATAGAGATTACGTTTTTGTAGTTTTTAATTTATTTTGTTCATTATATAGAGTAAAAAAATTGAATTTATTTAAAAAAGAAAAATAAAAAAGATGAGAGAGAGAGGAGAAAGAGAAGTATTGGGTTGGTTTGGATTTAATTGAGTACCCATACCCAAACCCAATTAAACCCATATATTTTAGCTTAAATGAGTATATTATCCATTTATACCCAATTAAAAATTATACTAACCCATTTAACACCCATACCCACTTAATTTAGTTAGGTATGGGTACCCATTGGGTATGGGTAAATTTTTGTCACCCCTAATTAAGAGTTATTTTTTAACTTATAAAGTTTAGGAGTTTTTTCTCCTATCAATTTTATTATTTATATAATTTTTTTTGCTATTAACTTGGTTTATACGTTGTTAATGGTAATTTAACCGGCATAATGGGGTATGAGTTATGAAATATATGTAGAAAGTCACAGGTTAAATATTCATAGATATGAAATGTGATTTTGAAATTTTCAAACAGCCACTTCGTATTGAAATTAATGGTGAAGGTACGTACTTCAACTTTCTTACTTTGTTGTTTGACCTTTTTGACTATATATATATACTCAATCAAAAAAAATTAGCTGTCGTTTTTTTATAGAGAAAATAGATCGAATGGGCAAATTAGTTATCAATTTTCAGTTTTCAAAATGATTAAAAGTAATTGTTTACATAATTATCTGTAAATACTCTTAATTAATTTATAATTGGCGAAAAACGTTGCAATTTAATTAGCTGAAAATTTAAAATATAATCACTTCATAATTGAGAATTATTAGAAAAAATTTCAAATTCGACCTACTCTTAATTTAATCATTTTTTTATTAAAATTAACTCTATATCTCTTAACGTTTTTAATTAATTACTCCCTCCGTTTTTCTTAATTATCGCTTATTCAGTTTTCACGATAACCAACATAATCATTAGATTACAATTATTGTATAATATTTAACTAAACTATCCTTATTAATTATGAATCATTTCTTTTTAATTTTCCTCCAAAAAGTGGTTAATTTAAATTTATTTAGGATTAATTTTATCATTAATTAAAAAAATGATCTTGAAAATCGAAAAGTAACAACTAAATAAATAAATTATTTCTTAAAAAAGTGACAATTAAAAAAAATCGGAGGGAAAGTATATCAATTTGATTCTAATATTATTATTAACCCACTTTTTTTGTAAATTTAATGTAATTGATCAATTGACATCTTAAATAATGATTAATGTCATAAATTAATAATCACCCTAGCATTACTTTTAATAATAAAAATAATGATAATAATTGTCTCTCTTCGCCATTTGTATATTAATTAATTTAGATCTCGATCAAGTTTTTATTAGATTGGAATGAGGTCATGAACAATTCATATATGATTTGTTAAGAAAATGAATTAACTTGGATCTTTATATCTGCTTGTTAACTTGGATTTAGTAAGGATAGTATTCGCATTAAAATCCGATTTATTGACAACACTAATTGTAAGTTCAATTGCCATACCTGCCCTAACCTGTTGTTATGGATGGAAAAAATTAATTTGCTTAATTAATTGTAGCAAAAATACTAAATGTGAAAGGAGATCAGAGAATTACTTGATTGAGGATGAATCCCAACCAGATAGATTAGCTGCTTCAACTAAAGCGTCTCTCCAAGTTGCAGTGTGTTTCTTCTCCCTTGCTTCAAGCTTAGAGAAAGCTTCACCAAAACCCGAAGTCTAATATCTAATAGTTGATGGCTCAACCCCGTAAAACACAGGTATTGCCATCTTTCCCTTCAATCTCCTTTCCTGGAGGATTTTCACAAGTTCTTGCAAGCACCATTTTGAAGATGCGTAATTCGTAGAGAAGACGATTATATAAAGCTTGGATCCTTCAATGGTTTGTAGAAGTGAGCCTGAGATTTCATCTCCAGCCCTGAGGTGTTTACCATCTATGAAGCTTAGGATATGCTTACGATCCAATGCAGCACGGAGGTGGCTGATGAAACTGTTTCGGGTGTCCTTCCCTCTAAAGCTGATGAAGACGTCATAGCCACCTGGAGGAATGGTGACTGGCAGTGGAAGAAGAAAAAGAAGAAGAAGAAGCCGTATCAGATATATGAATATTGCAGTAATGGATGATTACTTGGAACTAATTAGGAGAACTGAACATTTAATGTAGTTAATATTTTGTTTGTTTGTGGGGAACCCTTACTTAGTGGCTGTGATTTCTACTTAAAATATCTCCGTTCGTCTCTAATAAATAATAGTCTCTAATAAATAATAGTATTGACTCGTCGAGTACGAAAATTAAAATAATAATTAGTGAAAGTATTTTTAATATCAAACAATTATATATTTTTATATTAAATAAACTGACTAACAAGTATTCTTTTCTCTCCTTTATGTTAAATAAATTAATCATAAAATACAGAAAATTATAAAACGTTATTTATTTGGGATCAATTTTTTTAACCTAAAATATCATTTAAAATAATCCTAAGTAACTATTATACACACTCCACTAGTATTATTATCTTGAGTGGGGAGGTACATTCTTCTATTTTTCTCTCCATTCTATTTCTTTAATAATTAAGTTATAGATATATTAATAGCACACAAAAAGCGTCCAAAAGAAACAAAGTAATGGTTGTTGTTTTCTCTCCAACCAGACAAATTTTCATATAAGTCTCCGCAACATTTCTATATTTTAGTCTCTTAACTAATTTTCACCTCATTTAGTTTGAACTATATACTCAGAAATTCATCATATTGTCGTTTTTTTTTTATATTTTGAAATATATTAAAAGGTAATAAAATGAGTAAATAAAAAACAAGACCTAGTTGCAAGGCAAAAACCAGAGGGAAGAGTATAAGTCACTCTCAAGCTTAACCAAATCGTAAGGAGCTATTACCCTATTGCAATCGAGATACTCCCTCCGTTCATAATTATTTGACGTTTTAGCGTCGGGCACAGGGATTAAGGCAACCCCTGTGCGCCTGGTGCAAAGACAAGCGGCACCCTCTATCCTTAGCTTATTTACCATTCTTTCACCTCTCTTGTGTTATAGCCAAATTGGAGCATGAGGCTGCTGCCCTGAGGATGGCGTTGGAAGTTGTCAACGAGGCAGTGGCTGAGCTTAATTTCTTTGCCAATAGGGTTCCTGGGATTCCAACGAATGAGTAATTTTTTACGTTGATGGTTTATGTTTTTTAGTTTTCTGTCTTTAGTTTTAGTGTTCTGTTTTCCTTTTTTTTCTTCTTTTTTAGTGTTTTGTTATTAATTTTCTTTATAATGAATGGAAGTAGTTCATTAAATTGTGTTTGTTGTGATTGAATGTGTTTGATCTTCTCTCAATTTTTCACATTAATCATTGAAACAAAACACTGAATGTGATTGATTCTTGTGAAACTGCCTAAAATTTGAATACAGAACACTGCCTAAAATTTGAACATCACGCACATCAAATTTGAACCCCAGGTTGACAAGAGAAATTGGAACTTAACAAAAACAGAACATTCAATGCACATCAAAATGGAACTCCATTTTCACAAGAAATTGGAACTTAACAAAAACTGAAGACTTCATGCACAACAAATTTGAACCCTAGTTTGACAAGATATTCCATATATACAGAGGATTGCATCAAATTCTTTAAATTCTTCTACACAAAATAAGAATTTAAACACCATATAACAATCAAAACACCATACCTGGTTATGTCTAATTCCTTATGCACATAGGATTACATCAAATTCTCTCAATCTTCAACACAAAATGAGAATTTGAACACCATACAACAATTTGAACACCATATCAGTAGAAGTCTGGTAGCAGCAAGCGCAACATTTCAATGAAACTCTCTTCTTGCTCTGGATCAACCGATTTGAACATACCTTTGATTGGCAACTTGTTGAGGTCGAATTGTCTGACTCCCTTGGTAGCCATTGTTGTTGGTTCCTCTACGTTCAAGGTCACCGTCTTCCTTCAACGGAGTCCTGCACCGTGATTCTCTGCCCTTGGAATGGTCTTCTCATCATCGTATGTATCTGGCACCATGATACTCTCCTCACCGGAGTCCTGCACCGCTGCATCCTCCGTTGATCCCACATCACCAATTGAATCTTTGACGACCATGTTCATGGAATCGTCAAATTCTCCGACGCTGTCGATTTGAGAGTCGTCCCAGTAGTTGATCGTTACTCAAATATACTAATATTTTCCTGATGCCTAGATACACAAATAAATGCGTAAATGGCAAGACAGGGTCGAACCACAAATATTGAAGGAATAATATTTCAGTTTCAATGCATGACAGAGAAGAAATATAACCAAATACAAACGTAACACTAAGGGGGGAGGGGGGGTGTTATGTTGATTAACTAATCAATCAACGCAGAAGTGGGAGCTAACAAGACAAATAATTAAAACCGCAACTCACAACACAAAAGTAACAATCATTCGAGGGCATGAAAGTGAAGAACAATCAAGGGCAAGATAATCAAAAGCAGTTCGAGGGCAAGAAAACAAGAAAAGCAGTAAAAGAGATATTAATCTGATAGGAAGAGATCTTAGCAAAAGGTGTTCTCGGGTTGCATTTCAGGTTAGTTAATCATTGGCACAAAAATATTCCAAACTCATCCATAGACTTGCTATAGGGGCCTAGTTTCCACTCAACACCCCCTACTTACCTTCGTAGGTAGAAGCTACCTGTCGCGCCCCGAAAATAACAAAAATTCGCGAGTATACAACGAATCTGAGACCTTACGATGCTTGGCGTAAATGGATGCCTTGCAACATGCAATGAAGTCGCCACCCTAATTTTGTCTCTAGGTTTAGGGAACCTAATCGTCATGGCATAAAAAATAAAATAAATAAAAAACTAAAGGCACAAAAAGGGGTCTGAACCATAGACAAAGGTTCGGGGTCGTATTATGGTCTCGGGAAGGTGTTAGGCACCCGAGTCACATCCGAAAATGGTTACCGGTTGATAAAAGAGGTGTTTAAAAGGTGTTTGATAAAATGTGTTTTGAAAGGGGGTCCTCGGAGGAATCGTCACTTTGGTCTTTTCCATGATCGGGACCGTTCAGGAATAATTAATCGTTGGACGGGGTTACCGTTTTAAAAATCTTTTCGAACGGGGTTACCATTTTCAAGACCGATCGATTATTCCTAACCGTAGCGTGATGGGACTGAATTTTTCGTAAGACTGAATGAGCGCCCTCTATGTCATCATCGGACTTATGCATGATTAAATTAATTACTACGTAATTCTATCATGGATAGCTTAATAGAATACAGATTAAATGAGAGGTTTTGAAATGATGAACTGATGTGGGATTGAAGCCACCGCGTACATGCAGTCAATATAAGCGGAATTTAAAATCAAACGAACATGGCATTTCAAGCGAGTCTTTAAACAAGTTGTTCATGTGGGTTGATTTTAAATCCTAGCAAGTCTATATATCATGCGTACGATTAATATTTACGGAAAGCATTGAATAAATAAAAAGGAACGAAAGGCGTACTTTCGAGCGACGCTTGAATTTTAAACTGCAAATGTTTGAGTGTTAGTGATAGCTCGAAAAATAAATAAGCAATTTATGAATGCGAGAATTTAAATAATGACTTGATGCATACGAAAATTTAAATAATGATTTTTACGAGTACGAAGATAAAATGGTGATTTGACACATACGAAAATTTAAATGATGATTAAAATGATGTTTTGCATGCGAGAAATTTATATAATGACAGTTGATAAGTGCGAAAATTTAAATGATGATTTAATGCATACGAGGATTTAAATGCTGATTTGATGCGTGCAGAAAATTTAAATGCTGATTTGATAAGTGCAGAAAATTTAAATGCTGATTTGATGAGTGCGAAAATTAAATGATGACAGTTGATAAGTGCGAGAAATTTAAATGATGACTTGACGCATAGAAAAATTTAAATAATGATAATTGCGAAAGATTAAAGATTTGATGATTTTTGGTGCCTGCGAAATCGATGTTAGTAATCTTTCGAAGATAATTAAAACAATAAAGTAAAGCAAATAGATATGCATTTAAATTTAAACAAGTAAATAAATAATTAATTAAATATGGCATATGACATAAATTAAATATTGCATACGGGCTATTAATTAAATATGGCATACGAGCTATTAATTAAATAAACACGAAAATAAAAGAGACTCGAACAGTTGACGGACCTTTAATGGGCTGGGCCCATGTGCTGAAATTAATTAAAATGGGCTAGGAATAAATCCTAGCCCATGACTTAACTTGAAAAAAGAACAGATGGGCTTGGCTTAAGCCAAGGCCCATCATGTGTTTAAGGAAGAAAGAAAGGGATGGGCTCGGCCCGTCACCTTTCTTCTTCAAGAACAGTAGCGTGGCTACTGTTCGTCTTCTTCCTTGCGCCGCCCACCATGGCCGGCGACAAGGAAGAGCTCCGACCACCAAAACACGAGAAAAACGTCACCATGTAGCAGGGATGAAGCCGCGACCAAAACCCAGCAACAACCTGTTCATTTCATCTACAAACGAAGCCTAATTTGACACTTGAATATATATACGCATAAAAACCGAAAACTCAAAATTAATTACACAAGGCAGCAGGTGTTTAAATTGAAGCAGGCAAAACGTTTATGACTTGAAAACGAAGTGTTTAAAACAGATTTGAGAAATTTATTGATTGATTAAGATAGAAAATGAAAATTGGCCAAAAACTCTAGAGAGAGAAAGCTTGAAAATACTTACAGTGCTTGCTTCCTTTCCTTGGACTGATGTTGCTGATGAAAGGGTCTCTTAATCCGTGTCCTTTGAAGGGTGAAGGGCAGGGTATTTATAGGAGGAGGTTGGACGAATGTGTGGTGAATTTGATGCGCGTGGTCAAGGGTGACAAGGCGATAACGGCGAGTGAGAGTGAGCAGTACTGGTGTGGTGACGTCCTCTCTTCTCGAAGCAATGACGTAGCTTGATTCTCGAAGCCATGACGAGGGCATTCGAATTTGGAAGAGGAAAATGCTTGCTGGAAAGAAAAGAGAAGGGATGTAGGCCTTAAATCCATGACCGTTGGATGGTTGACTAAGGGGTTAGTCGACCAATCCAACGGTTGATTAAAAGAAAGGAGAAAAAAAATGTTTTAGTAATTAATATGGGCTCGATCTATTTTTGTGAACAAACGTTCTGAATTTTTGAGCCGAAAGTGCCAGCGCATAGAGAAAAATAAGGCGAGTTTAACCGTCTACAGCGAATGACGAGAATTTTTCGTTTAACGTGTTTATTTTCTCATTCGGAAACATGAAATGTTCGGACGAAAAATAAATGACGTTATGACAAAAATTACGCGAAACGCTGTTGGTCGGCGTGAATGAAAAAAAGAATAGGTAATAGTTGATGGAAAACATTCCGCGTTCGAGCTATTGTCCGAGTGAACTTTCTCGGGTCCAGTAAAAGCTCGAACAAAAATAATAATAAAAAATAAAATGCTAAAAACTGTGATAAAATACTAAAAATCCTAAATTTTATGCGATGACCTAAATCGAAGAAATAACTAGCAAATGACTAACGGATAATTAAAAATGTGATTTTTAAGGCTGAAAATATTAATGATAATAATAATGAAAATACGTGACGAAAAATTAAAAATGTGATTTCGAACGCTGACGATGATAAATATGCGATGGGAATTTAAAAATACTAATGACAGTAAATTAATTAGAAATGACAGTAAATTAAGTAAGATGACGGAAATGCTAAATTTAATTAAAAATGGCGTCAAAATTCGGGTATCAACACTACCCCCCATTTCCACATATGAGGTAGCCTTGTCGTTTCGCTGTCCCCCCAGGCACGAATGCGGGGAGGCACTACTCAAAACGCCTATGAAGTGGAGGCAAGACAGATTTAGGGCGTGACATCTCAGTGTGTCAAGCTCGCATCACATACCCTAAATGACCATTTACCCCTAGACGAAAGATCTCGATGTCCCCACTAGGTGACTACTTTAACCCAAGGCTTCGCGTTAGTTATAACCAAGAGAATGACAGTACTCACACAGAAATATTAACAGTTGATCAAGCCCTCAACATTTCTAAATGAGCATGGAAATAAAATGATAAACAACCGAATATGACAAGAGAATGTATTAAGCATGCTTTAGGCCTCTTAACCGAACCTTACAACCCTTGAAACACCCTTTGCTAAGATAAGGAAATTTAGCTACTCATAAATAGATATAAACAGTAGATAGAAAATAGCATATAATAAAGGAAGATAAAAGGAAAGGGTTTAGAAGAAACCGAAGGATGAATTAATAATTCAAAGGAGCAAAGCTTGCTCCTTTACAAACTGGCGGCTGCTCCAAAAAACAAGAGACCAATCCCTAAAAACTAGGGTAAAAGATGGAGTGATGTAATAATGTCCGCCCCCCAGAAAAAACCCTAAACTAAGCTTAAATAGTCCTACAACTTGCTAGGGGATAAAATAGTTAAGGGGAGTGATTGCGTGTCGAGGGCATCAAATTTAGTTGTAAAAAAGATATAGAAATGGGGTAGGAATACAACTTATCACTCATCCATAAGGGACTCATAGATCATGATAAGAGGTTCGTCCACAGAGATCTTGTTGGGATTTGTAGTCTTGACTCGACTTCCTCGTCACTGGAGTTGAGGGGTTTTATTTCTGCAATTAAGATAAACAAAGCATAAAAGGGAACAAGCAATAATAAAATAAAAGGAAGCAATCTTAGGCAGAGGTGAATCTTAGCTAAGATTGGTGATGGGAATTGGTTGTGAACTATCGTGAGGTAAACTCCCGGTAAGGGTGAATTTGTGAGCGCGTTCCTTATTTAATCGATCATCGACCTTTAGATTTTCTCCTTCTCTCTCATAACTCTGCTATAGATTGGGAGGAACTCCTTTCCAATCCTACTTTCCTCCTATTCAAATCACTTGGAGGGTACCCCCTTTCCTAGTGATCCTAGCTAGTGGACACCTTGCTGGTTAAAGGGTTTATCCAATTGGCTGCTGGCTTGAGGCACATACGTTTTCTCAATGGTGTAGGGAAAGACAGAGTCTAGGCCAAGCTACTCCCAACTCGGAGCCCTAGATTGCCAGTTTGGTTAGGCCTATATCGATTCAAGTTCACTAACCCCCGCGAGGTTAGCTGCCTACTTTGTCACTCCGGTTTCGCTCGTCCCCTTTGTGACTGGCTACAAATCCGTCGTCTTGCCTAAGATCGATCAAGTCTTAGCCTAGACGAGAACCGGTTTGTTAAAACAGAACTTGAATTCATTATGAACGAGAAGATAATAAGAACGATCGGTCTCATGAATCACAAGAACACTCACTCAACCCTTACCAAGAATTTGGTGTTTAGCTACTAGACATATTAATCCAAGAAGAAAAGAAATAATTGAAGAACATGAAATAGAATTAAATGTGAAATTCAAAGAGAATTCGCAGCAAGCATTTTTTACAAGAATCAGAAGTTGGAAGAAGGAAGATCCTGTAATTGACAGCCTTCCCTAACCTTTAACAAGGTTAGAGTCCCCATCAATTACGTTCCTTTCCAAATTTCAAACTTCAAATGCCTAAAAGATAGGGATAAAATCCCTATTGTTTGAATTCAAAATAACATAAGATAAATATATAAACAAATTGTTTTGTTCTTAAAAGATTACATCCAAGATTTCTTCAAAGGGATGTAACAGCCAGCTGGCTTCCTGATCCGCACCCACCTTTCGTGAGTCCAAGATGAGCACGCCTCTATCTCTGCAATCTTGGCCAAGCTTGCGGCCAAGATTGCCACTTTGTCACTCAAGGCACCCGTTTCTTTCAATTCTTCTCTTGGCTGAGATTTACTTCAAAATACCACAATATGACGTGAAAGAGATTGCTTTTACCATAACCAAGGTGGTTTTAGATGGTAAAAACACATAAAAATAAACGTCAATCAAACCTCACCACACTTGAACAATGCTTGCCCCCAAGCATACTAGAATCTTAGCTAAGAAAAAGAAAAGACAGACTCAAAACAATCAAAACAAACAGTAGCAAATTTCTGGACAGACTACCCTTAACCCGCCTCCTCATACCTTCGTACCTGTGACAGTCAGCATACTTCTCAATGGATCCCAACCCTTATGAACACGACCTATTCAACACCCCAAACATCCGAATTCCACATAACCATAACATCTTTGCATTCCACAGCAGACTCAACAAGACAAGACATTCACCGACTTGGATTTTTCCCCCTTAATTCTACTGCTTAACATCATCGTTCAATTACCTTGCCTGAAGTTTCATTTTTCTATGCCAGTATTGCTAAAAAGTTTCTTGAATATTAATGCTTAGTGAGGCAGAAATATCAAGAAAAATATGCTAATAATTTCTTTTTCATTGCTCTAGCTTAAGTTTCTTGAGTATTTCTACTTAGTGAGGCAGAAATATCAAGACATTTTATTCATTTTATTTTATTTATTATTATTATTTTTTTAGAGCATGCAATTTACTGGGCATAAAAGTAGTTCTCTACATTAGAGCAATTCAACATAATTACAAGGCATCAAACTCCATTATCCACTTAGCAGTTTTCCTTAAGGGGATATTAAGTATATTTGGTGAAAGCTTGTCTATGTGTCAAGTCTGTTACATAATGCTAGACCCTATGATTATGTACAATAAGGATGTTTTAGGTGTTGAACAGGCCTTGCTCATATGTTATGGGGTCGCAAGGTGAAGGATGCTAAAGGTCAAGGTTAAGACATTAAGAGGAAGGCCTTAGGCATAGTCCAAATTTTTGCCGACACTCAGACAAAACACAAAAAACACATTCCTAAAAACTCACCTTAAGACAAGAAAAAATCATGCATCAGACTCTTCTAGATAATCTAGGCTAACTATCTTAGCCTAGATTCACAAAACATTTCATGCGATCAGAGAAAATCACACAAAAACACATCACAAACATGTATATACAGACAAACAACCTAGAAACACCCTCACCACACTTAGAGAACACATTGTCCTCAATGTGTAAATGAGAGAAAAAATTAAAATAAAAAGACACAAAATTGAAAAAGAAAAGAAAGAAAGACACGACCTGGGGAATTTACTGTGATGTGGGAGGTGGAGGTGGCTGCTTTGGGTCTTGCACAGATGGTTGATAGCATGTTTTTATGCATGATTTTCTCCCCATTTTCTCACCCATTTAAGGCATGATTCTGCTAATTTACCCTTGTTTTCATTACTTTTGCAGATTTAGGCCTAAAATGGGAGTTTATGCGAAAAGATGCATTTTTAGGGCATTTTGTGCAGTTTTGAGCTTCAAGACCCAGAGTCGAGGTCCCGAGTCCAAAACAACGTTCAAGGTCCCGAATCGGATTCACCATTCGGGACCCCGAAGGGCGAAGAATGACATTTCCACGTGTCATCTCGCCAGAGCTTCCATGTGCCTCCTCTGACACTGTTCCTGCAGTCTGCACTGACCACCAAATACCTACCGCTCTGACCAAGTCAGCCCTTGAGCCCAATCCAGACCTGCCCAAAGCTGGAAAAATCAGACAACTTTATGCTTTTTCAGCTTTGTGCTTTAAGGAACATGGATCCACTTTCTTAGGCTTTCAATTAATGCATTTTGTCCCTAGTTTTTGGCAGTAGATATTTTGTGCTTGGAGCTCTACTATATAAAGAGCATCCAAGAGTAGTTTAGGACACCACCTACTTGATAATATAATTTTAGAATCATTAGTTTTAGTTTTCTTAGACTTCTCTCTAGTTTCTCTCTCTAGTCTTGTTAGCATCCTCAACTCTTGCCGCCGGGCTTCAAACGGAATTTAGTAACAAAGTCTTCTTCCCTTAATCTATTTACTTACTTGTTATGCTTTCTTTAATTATTATTTATTTACCTTTAAGCATGAGTAGCTAAATTCTTAGTTCTTAGCAAGGCTGATTCAAGGGTTGCAAGGGCAGATTCGAGGCCTTAATGTGCTTAATACATTCTTGATGCTATATTCAACTATTCATCGGTTTAATTACATCTTTGCATGAATTAACTTGAGGTCTGATCAACTGATTATTATTTTGTGTGAATGCTGCCATTTATGTGATGAATACGGAAGGAAAATTGCATGAAACAAGTAGGCATCTGTTTAGTCTTGACTGTGTCAAAGTGGTCTCGAATAGATAGGTTGGGTAGTTGATTAGGGCTAGGTCACGAGTCTGACAAACTGAGGGACTTTAGCTCTAGATCTGTCTTTTCTTAACTTCATGGGCAGTTTGAGTATGGCCCTCCCGCATTCGTGCCTGGAGGGATGGCGGACTGTCAAGACTACCTCATATGTGGAAACGGAGGGTAGTTTCTCTTAAGAGAAAAGTAGGGGATATCCGAGGAATCTGGTCCCCATGTCATTTCTATGACGTCTTGAATAGAATACCCTTGAGCTGATGACGATCTGGTCCCGAATGCAACCCAGAATGCCTTTGCTAAGAACCCTTTCTCCACCTGATTATTTGTGTTTATTTCACCCTTGTTCTGTTTCACGCCAGTGTCGATATTTCTGCACCTGCTACTGACTTGTTTTATTATTTCTGGGAGTAATTACTGAATTGCCTATTTTACCATTCGGGACCTCGAACGTGACATTCGAGACCCCGAATACTGTTTTCGTAGATAGAAATTGTTAGCTCCCGAAATCTGCCTTGGCTGACTTGTTCAGCCAAGTAAAACCCCCCCTGATTGTTACTCTTTGTGCTCTTCTCCCCCGAATACATTCAAGACCTTAGATCAGTTTCTCACAATCCCTGTGTTCGACCCTGACTGCCACTGTACACTTTATCTCTTGTGCACACACATTTTCAGGCACTATAAATTCTGTATTTGACTGACGATCAAATTGGCGCCGTTGCCGGGGATTGTTTCAAGACTGATTTATTTTTCTTGTTTGTATGACCAGGAGATCTGCACCCGAATTACTACCCCTTGATCACGAGCTAGGACGGACCGAAAGAGGACTTCGACGACTGGCACGGGGGAACTCCAACCCTTGTGTTCGGGACCTCGAACGTCTTTTTGACCTAGAAGACAATCCAGACCCCGAGAATTTTCCCCTTGATCACCCAGAAGGACCCGAAATGGATGACCACGGTCCCGTAGGAGATCACGTTCCACCACTTCCCCCGCCAGTCCAGACCATCGATGATTTCAATGCTGCTCCCGAAGCCCCAACCAGTTGTATCGTTTGGCCAGTGGTCCCGAATGACTGGGAACTCAAATCAGCAACCATGCACCATCTACCCCTCTACCGAGGGCTAGCCAAGGAAAATCCCCACCGTCATCTCCAACAACTACACTCCATTTGTGATGCCATGAAACCCCACAGCGTTACTATTGAGCATGCCAAGCTCCGTGCCTTTATGTGGTCCCTCAAGGACGACGCCCTTGACTGGTTTTATGACCTGGAGCCGCAATCTATCAATTCTTGGGCCGAGATGTCTAAAGCTTTCACGGACAAATACTACCCCGTGTCCATAGCAATGGTGACCCGGAAGTAGCTTGTATCCATCCTCCAAAAGGATTCGGAAGATCTTGAGCAATACTATGAGCGGTTTAAGAAGATGCAAGCCCTATGCCCCTCGCATAATCTGTCCGAACACGCCCTCATGCAATATTTTTGTGAAGGACTCAACGGTCGAGACAAGGCCTTGCTAAACGCTGCTGCTGGCGGGTCCATCACTAGACTTACTCCCGCAGCCGCCAAGGACACTATCGAGCTCATGGCCAAAAATAACCTCCCTCTCAACAATTCCACTAGCATTCAAGACGCCCGCTCAGCAGCTATGGAAAGTCAATTAGCCGCCATCACCGTTATGCTTCAGAATATGACTTCGGGACCCCGAGTCCAAGTCAAGGCCTGTCAAATCTGTCAACTATCAGATCACCCCACGGACGCTTGTCCATTCATTCCCGAAGAGATCCCTGTCAATGTTGTGGGAGGATTCAATGTCCCGTATGGCCAGAACAACAACCAAGGCTGGAGACAACCCAATTACGGATGGAACAACTCCCAACATTCGGGACCTCGACAGGAACAACAGCAAAATCAGTATGGGAACCACCCTCCTCCCTTCAACATGCAGAACTTCATGCCTTGGCCTGCATATCATAACAACCAGTACCAATATCAGCCCCCTCAAGATCAGACTTTTTTCGGGACCCCAAATGATGAAACCGCCAATGATAAGGAAAAATTCGCAAATCTTGAAAAACAATTAAGCATCGTGATGGCCGAGATGAAAGAACTAAAAAATAGAGGGAGAATTCCTGGGCAAACTGAGGTCAATCCAATACAAAAAGTTTGTGCTATGACCCTTCGCAGTGGCTATCTTGTACCTCCTCGTGAGCATCCAGGCCTCGACAACGAGTCGATTGAATCTTCCCTGCCAGGTCTCGACCCTTCAACTGTTGTCAAGCCCTCAAACACTGTCAAGCCCTCGAATACTGTCGAGCCCTCGACCAAGAAGGATGACAAGCCACCAGAGTTCACTCGAGAGTATACTATCAAGATACTCGAGCCCCCGTTCCCTCAACATCTAGTCAAGCCCCCGAAGAATGGGCATGATAGTGAGATTTTTGATATGTTTACTAAAGTGCATGTTAACCTCCCTTTGTTGCAGGCTATCAAAAATGTTCCTCGTTTTGCTAAATTGCTGAAATTTTGGTGTGCTAACAAATGTAACATGTCAAGTGTGAAAAAAATTAGTGTAAGTTCTAAGGTCTCGACTATCATCCAGGGCAAGCTGCCAACCAAGTGCAAGGACAAAGGTATGTTCTCCATCCCATGTAAAATTGGTATGACTAACATTGGTAGAGCTATGTGTGATTCCGGTGCAGGTATCAACGTCATGCCCTTGACTATCTAAAACAATCTAGGACTCGGGCCCTTGAAGCCATCCGGGACCACAATCCAGCTAGCTGACAAATCCATCATCCACCCCGAGGGTGTTATTGAGGACGTTCTGGTACAAGTTGGAGATTTCATATACCCAGCTGACTTCTATGTGCTTGACATGGAGGATGCCCAATCTGTCAAGGCCTCGGACATGCTCCTGGGCAGACCATTTCTTAGGACCGCAAGAGCCAAGATCGACGTCCATGAAGCCTCCATTACTCTTGAGTTCGACGGCGAGACCATTACGTTCAATATGGTTGATTATATGAGACACCCCACCGAGCTTTCTAGCGTAAAATCTATTGATATTGTTGACCCTATTGTTGGTTTCGAGGTCCCGAAGCTGAAACAGGTGTCAAGGCCTCGACTGACGAATTTGCCTCAACATGTTTGTGAACTTGCCCCCGATGATTGTCTGCAACTTACCCTCGATAGGAGTATTCCACCCACTACGTTGGATATCATGGCCTTGACGCTCGACGTCCCGACTCCACCTAAGTTGCACGAAGTCGCCACTGCTCTCGAGGAGCATTCTGTTACCCCTTCCACTCCTGTTATTTCTCCTTTATCCATTGATCACACTATGCCCATCGTAATGGACGTCGAGGCCTCGACAGTAGCCCCCGAGTTGGAGTTGAAGAGCTTGCCCTCGCATCTTAAATACGCCTATCTTGGCGAGCATCACACATTCAAGGCCCCGAGCCTTCCAGCCCACACTACAACCATCGTCGAGCCCTCGACCAGCGAGGGTAAGATGCCCAATGCTAACCCAACTCCACAATCTGCCCAAGACTTGACCAAGATGAATGTTTATCATGATAAGTTTCTCTCTCCTAAGACCTTTGGTACTGGACAAAAAGTTTTACACTACAACTCTCATCTTAGGCTCTTTTGCAGAAAGTTAAAGTCTCGATTCAAGACCCCGAAGATGAATGTTTATCATGATAAGTTTCAGAGTATAGGCACAGGCCACACTTTCAAAGTTCAAGACCAAAGATTGGAGGTATTCCACGGAGGTTCCTATCCCTTCAAGGTCCCGAACCCACCTGACTAGGCCTAATCAGCCTAGCCAACGTCGAGGCCCCGACGTTAATCAAGGCCAAGTGTGGGGAAATCCCACGTTTTCTGACCCTCCTTCTTCCTTTCCTTTTTCTAATTTTTCAAATTCCAAGTCAATTCAGCTTTTTATTATTCTTTATGAGTACTTTTTATGTTTCCTAGGGTAGTTTTAATTGTCTTTGACTCGTTCTTCTCTCCCCTCATCAATTCTCTTTTTATGTTCCCCAAGGTAGTTTTAATTATCTTTGACTCTTTCTTCTCTCCCCTCATCAATTCCTTCTTTTTATGTTCCCTAGGGTAGTTTTAATTATCTTTTGTCTCCTTCCCTCCTCATTTAATTCTCTTGTCCCCTCCTTTTTCCAACCCCATTAATTCCTTTTATTTTGCCTTCTTTCCCCCTTTTTTTTCAAATTCAAATTTTTTTTTTTAAAAAAAAAAAAAAAAAATCTCACTTTTTTCTCTGAATTGTACAGGTGTCGGGTATCAGCTTTTTCCGGAACTTCCCGTCCTCTCCTAGCGCGCCACGTGGAATCCGTCATTCGAGACCCCGACACCTGTTTCCGATTCGAGACCCCGACACTTGCTAGCCCTCGGGACCCCGAAGAAGTTCCAGCTGCAGAAACTACCAACAGGCTCTTTCGCTTCATCCTGGAAACCAATCGGGCCATCTTGAAGGAAATCCGAGAGCAAGTGGCCTCCCTGATTCCACCCCACCCCTGATCCCGAACATTTTCAAACCCCCTTTGCCCCTGCGTGGGCTGATTATCTCCGTTGAACAATTTACATTTCTGCTTCAAGTTTGAACTGCTATCTCTTTTGTCTCCTTCTCGCATTGAGGACAATGCGCTGCCTAAGTGTGGGGAGGGAGTTGATGGACACACACCTGACTTATGCACATAGAATAAAAATGTTGTCTATAGTCAAGGTCCCGAATGTGATATTTTTTTGCCTGTTATGCCTTATATCTGCTTCAAGACCTAGACACCAGTAGTCACGAATTAACACCTTGTGAGCATTTGAGCCTTCATGCCTATGTTTATTAATTGAGTGAATGCATGACTAGGTACTGGCTGGGTTTGCATGATATCCATGGGTATAGACACATTTAGACATAGGAAAGCAACAAAAAGATTAAGTCCTCGCATCAAATTGTTCTCTCTCATTTTTCTTTTGTTCTGTTTTTTTTCTTCTTGACCCCGAATCCCTTCTTGACCTCTCCAATTCTAACCACTTGAATTTTCTTTGATCTTTCTCTTGGCAGGTGAGCAGTGTTGTTGGGAGCACCATCGAGGGCTAGACTAGACAAACGAAGTAGCAAAGGCAAAGTGTGGGGATCCCGCAAAAATTCAAGACCCTGAATGCTAGCGCCAATTCAAGACCTCAAAACGAAAACGAAGAAATCAATGGCAAGCCAGAACGAAAGAAATCACTTCCTACCTACAGCAAAACACAAGTGTGGGGAAGTGAAATCAGAATATCAAACCCCCGAAGAACAAGGTCTCGATCCTTAATTCAGATCTCTCTTTTTTTCTCTCTCTCTCTCTCTCTCTCAAAAAAAAAAAAAAAAAAGAAAAAAGAAAAAGAAAAAGAAAATATAAATAAAAGAGAGAGAGAAAAGAGCAAGACCAAACCTTGAAAGCCAAGAAGAGGAAAATCAGCAGCCAGCATCCATTCAAGGTCCCGAGCCTAGGTCCCGAATGAAGAAGCCAAGGATCCCCCTCGAAGAAGAAAAGCCTAGTCTAGCTTTCGCCCTCAGCAACATTGCCTCACCATCTCGATTCCTTCTGCCAAGGGAGCGTTCCAGGTTTGAGTTGGTTACACCACCTTCCCATTTCACTTCCTTACTCTCCCTCTTCTCCACTTTCTCTCCTCAAATACGCTTCTTCCATTTCCTCCCATCAAATATTTTCCTTGTTTCCCCTTCTTGCCCTAGATGCGAAGTCTTTTGATTGCTAGATTGCCTATGCATGTGTCTAATGTACTCGGATTGATGTGCAAACTTGGTTTCGTGCTACGTTTTTTTGCATGCTTGAGTGTTTAAACACCTAACCTTGTTCACGAGCGTGAGTGCAAACACCGATCCATGAGAGGACTGCTGGTGAATAGGCTGATGTGGAAAAGTCTCTTCTCAAGGGTCGTTATCCTTCTGAATTGATGCAGGTGTATCTAGGCGAAGTCAGTTTTCATTCGAGGTCCCGAATCCTGACAAGCATGCTTATTCTCTGTACTATGGTCTGGTGTGTCTGTTCTGTTTTGGGGCTGTTTTAAATTTTGTGAATGCTCGAGGGCGAGCATTGGGCAGTGTGGGGATTATTTGATAGCACGTTTTTATGCATGATTTTCTCCCCATTTTCTCACCCATTTAAGGCATGATTCTGCTAATTTACCCTTGTTTTCATTACTTTTGTAGATTTAGGCCTAAAATGGGAGTTTATGCGAAAAGATGCATTTTTAGGGCATTTTGTGCAGTTTTGAGCTTCAAGACCCAGAGTCGAGGTCCCGAGTCCAAAACAACGTTCAAGGTCCCGAATCGGATTCACCATTCGGGACCCCGAAGGGCGAAGAATGACATTTCCACGTGTCATCTCGCCAGAGCTTCCATGTGCCTCCTCTGACACTGTTCCTGCAGTCTGCACTGACCACCAAATACCTATCGCTCTGACCAAGTCAGCCCTTGAGCCCAATCCAGACCTGCCCAAAGCTGGAAAAATCAGACAGCTTTATGCTTTTTCAGCTTTGTGCTTTAAGGAACATGGATCCACTTTCTTAGGCTTTCAATTAATGCATTTTGTCCCTAGTTTTTGGCAGTAGATATTTTGTGCTTGGAGCTCTACTATATAAAAAGCATCCAAGAGTAGTTTAGGACACCACCTACTTGATAATATAATTTTAGAATCATTAGTTTTAGTTTTCTTAGACTTCTCTCTAGTTTCTCTCTCTAGTCTTGTTAGCATCCTCAACTCTTGCCGCCGGGCTTCAAACGGAATTTAGTAACAAAGTCTTCTTCCCTTAATCTATTTACTTACTTGTTATGCTTTCTTTAATTATTATTTATTTACCTTTAAGCATGAGTAGCTAAATTCTTAGTTCTTAGCAAGGCTGATTCAAGGGTTGCAAGGGCAGATTCGAGGCCTTAATGTGCTTAATACATTCTTAATGCTATATTCAACTATTCATCGGTTTAATTACATCTTTGCATGAATTAATTTGAGGTCTGATCAACTGATTATTATTTTGTGTGAATGCTGCCATTTATGTGATGAATACGGAAGGAAAATTGCATGAAACAAGTAGGCATCTGTTTAGTCTTGACTGTGTCAAAGTGGTCTCGAATAGATAGGTTGGGTAGTTGATTAGGGCTAGGTCACGAGTCTGACAAACTGAGGGACTTTAGCTCTAGATCTGTCTTTTCTTAACTTCATGGGCAGTTTGAGTATGGCCCTCCCGCATTCGTGCCTGGAGGGATGGCGGACTGTCAAGACTACCTCATATGTGGAAACGGGGGGTAGTTTCTCTTAAGAGAAAAGTAGGGGATATCCGAGGAATCTGGTCCCCATGTCATTTCTATGACGTCTTGAATAGAATACCCTTGAGCTGATGACGATCTGGTCCCGAATGCAACCCAGAATGCCTTTGCTAAGAACCCTTTCTCCACCTGATTATTTGTGTTTATTTCACCCTTGTTCTGTTTCACGCCTGTGTCGATATTTCTGCACCTGCTACTGACTTGTTTTATTATTTCTGGGAGTAATTACTGAATTGCCTATTTTACCATTCGGGACCTCGAACGTGACATTCGAGACCCCGAATACTATTTTCGTAGATAGAAATTGTTAGCTCCCGAAATCTGCCTTGGCTGACTTGTTCAGCCAAGTAAAACCCCCCCCTGATTGTTACTCTTTGTGCTCTTCTCCCCCGAATACATTCAAGACCTTAGATCAGTTTCTCACAATCCCTGTGTTCGACCCTGACTGCCACTGTACACTTTATCTCTTGTGCACACACGTTTTCAGGCACTATAAATTCTGTATTTGACTGACGATCAAATTGGCGCCGTTGCCGGGGATTGTTTCAAGACTGATTTATTTTTCTTGTTTGTATGACCAGGAGATCTGCACCCGAATTACTACCCCTTGATCACGAGCTAGGACGAACCGAAAGAGGACTTCGACGACTGGCACGGGGGAACTCCAACCCTTGTGTTCGGGACCTCGAACGTCTTTTTGACCTAGAAGACAATCCAGACCCCGAGAATTTTCCCCTTGATCACCCAGAAGGACCCGAAATGGATGACCACGGTCCCGTAGGAGATCACGTTCCACCACTTCCAAGCAAGAGATTAAATTCATCAATGGATAAATAAGACCACATATCAAGCAACCTAAAATTCACAACATCAGACGCGCCAAGATCAGGATTGGCTCTACCATTGGCATATAATTTGTCCTAATCCAACTAGAAAAAAACATGAAATTCCAAGCACAATTTAGCATAAGCAGGCAACTCAAGGTACATAAAACATTCCCACCCAAGATTGGTTATGTACTGCCAAATCCAATTACCCACACCCAAGGCATCAAGAAACGAGAAATCAAGATAGCTAATCGAGTAATTTCACATGCATGCTTCTCATTTAATCTCGCCCTAAGATCAGGGATATTAGGCCTCAAACATCCATTAAGTGAGTTTAAAGGGGGGATGAATACCTTGGCAGTCTTGGCCGTAGGCTTGGCCAAGACTGCAGCTGCGTCATCGTCTGAGCCATCTTCCTGATCAGCCTCCTCAATTTTCTTCTTCCCCTTTGCTGCCGCAGAATGCGTCCTCTTGGCTGGGGCTGATTCACTACCCGCTTCTAACTTCCTTTTCCTTGCTCTCTTCTCTTTCGCCGAACCTTCTTCACATTGTGGTTCGGACTCAGCTCCCTTCCCCCCAATCTTCTTGCGAGCCACCTGCTTGGCTCTAGCAGAGGGTTTCTCATCGGATTCAGTCTCCGAGATCACTTCTATCTCTGAATTGCCTGGTTTGCTAACCCTAGATTGGGTTATCGACTCTTTGGGGAGATCAATCTTCCTCTTGGCCTGGAGGGAGACTTAAAGAGAATCAGTGGTAGGAACTGGAGGAGGAGTGGAAAGATCTTGCTTTTGGGAACCAGAAGGAGTTGCATTAATGGACATGATTGCCCTCGCTATACTGAGCACCTCGTTGAGATTTTGTGGCAGATCCTTCTCTGGATTTGAGAGAGAGGGAGATTGTGAAGGTATGGGAGATTCTTGCCTAATCGGGGTAGATTTTGGTGTGGCTGATTTCTTTGAAGATCTCTTGGATTTTCCCATGTTTAAAGCCGATTGATCGTGGAGTGAAAGTAGGAGAGTGGAGTGATTTAGATGAGGATGATTTGAGAGATAATCGGGTGAGGGAGAGATTTTAGGGATTTGAGGGATTTTGGTAGTAGTGGGAGGTAAGGAGTCTAAATCTTCAAGAATATCTACTAATTAAAATTTGAAAATTTAATTTCCAAATCAAAATTAATAATTCAAAATATGACCGTTGCTCCTGCTTTTTCTCCTCCTTCTTACACGCAATCTGCTCTTCTTTCCCTTTTTCTCCGCGTGTCACCCAATTCGTGGCTGAATAAAATGTGGCTTATATTAAAAGGACTTAGCCAAGTCTCCTCACCACACTTAATTCCTCGCGACCACTCCAAAGAAAAATTCCAAAAGATCCAGAAAATTCCTGAAAGAGAAAATCAGCAAGTGACTCTTGATTACTTTTGAACAAACAATTTATTTACTAAAATTAAAACCAAAAAGCATGGGTTGCCTCCCATGTAGTGCCCTAGTTGTAGTCCTAGTGATGGTTGGAGAAACCGTCAAAAATAAATGAATACAATTCACCTATGCTCATGCAAATAAGAACAGTAGCAAGTGGTAAAAGGATCGTTCCTCAGGGATTCGATAGACAATTAAAATTCCTTGTAAATGACAAGATAAGTAACAGGTGGTAAATACCAATATTGAGCTGTTGTATTGCAATGGATTAAATAACAGAAATAACATAAACAACAAAGAAAGTGATTTGTGTGTGTTCAAAGGTGACAAAGTTCCCAGTAAGGATTCGACTAAGCACATGAATTAAATTGATTGATCATTGATTCAAGTATTTTCAAGACCGAACTTATAGGCGGTTATAGAGACCAGGTTTTCACCTAGATCTCCTGCTCTCCTCCTAAACAAGACTACTAAAGAGACACTCTATTAGAAGTCCCTAACCAATTTGACAACCCTAAGAGACACTCTATAGGATTTAATCAAACGATTGATAATTCACAGGGAGAGACCGATCCCAAGTCTGGGATAAAAATCCTATAAACCTGACTCTATTCGTTTTCTATTCCGATCCGTCAATCGGATAGTTGCCTTCGCATCTCTCTTTATAATGTAGACTCCAAAGTATCAAAAGAAGACTGTAATTAATCAAATCCTATTTGTAGATGATCAGGCTTCAATAGGAATAAGATTAACTTGACATTCAACTAAAACAAATAGAGATATAAGCTGGAATTTAATAAGAACAATTAGATCTCACAATCAATTATTCATGGCAATGAATCCTTTCAAGGAAAATAGAATTTATCCAAGCATCATCATAATAATTAAATAAAAGAGATTGAAAGCATAAAAAGGAATTTAATTAATTAAAGAAGAAAGCAAATAGAGTTTTGACGCTCTGTTAATGGTTGCTGTCCAGAAAGAAGGAGAAGAATTATTCAGGAAGATGAAGTCTAGTAGAGGCGCAACTCTGTTTTCCCTTAAATAATAATCCCAAAAATAATTAAAGGATAATCTCTAAAATAATTAATTGTTCAAAATCCTAACAGAAATGTTGGAGACGTTCTGTGGCAGCAGGACTCCTTACTGGAATAGAAGATCAGCAGAATGAGGTCTTCTAGAAGAACAAGACAGCTGGTCCACGTTGGAATTTCGGGTCTCCCTTACCCCAGGTCTGGGGTAAGGACGCTTCCGGCGCAAAACAACTCTAACTTGGCGATTTCAGCTCCTAATGAACGCTACGCTTCTCAGCAACATGATCTGCAAAAAGGAGTGGAGAACCCTAGAATTAGCAGTATCATCGTCCTAAAAAGGGAGGAAAGGACGATGAAAATAAGACATTTTAGCGCTCAAACACCTAGGCATGACTTTGCTTTTCTTTCAATGTATCTCAGGTGGGGCTTCAATCGCCTGATTTTCCTTAAATGTTGGGAATCCTTCTAGGAACGGTTTAAGCTGCTGTCCGTTGACCTTGAATACTATCCCTATCTTTTCATTCCTAATATCCACTGCACCATGAGGATAGATATTAGTGATAACATATGGACCTTCCCATTTAGTCTTAAGCTTACCAGGAAAGAGCTTGAATCTAGAGTTGTATAGAAGGACTTTTCCCCCAACTTGGAGATTCTTCTCAACAATCTTGCTGTCATGGTATGTCTTCATCCTGATCTTAGCTAAGAGCTGGTTATCATATGCTTGATTTCTCAATTCTTCTATCTCGTGGATTTGAAGTTTTCTTTCCTCACCTGCCTGGTCGTACCCTAGATTTCATTTCCGGATTGCCCAATAGGCTCTATGTTGCATACCTATTGGCAGGTGGCATGCTTTCCCGTACACCAATTTGTAAGGAGTCATTCCTATGGGAGATTTATAGGCAGCTCTATATGCCTACACAATGCATCATCCAGCCTTTGGCTCTAATCTCGCCGATCTAAGCCAACTGTCTTAGCCAATATTGACTTGACTTCCCTGTTTGATACCTCTGCTTGACCATTTGACTGAGGATGGTAAGCAGTGGAAACTTTATGGGTAACACCATATTTCCTGAAAAGTGAAACAATAATACTATTGCAAAAATGTGTCCCACGGTCGCTAATGATTCCCCTAGGCACACCAAATCTGTTCAAAATGTTAGATTTCAAGAATGAAACAACAGTTTTAGCATTATTGGTGCTAGTTGCCTTAGCTTCTATCCACTTAGACACGTAATCTATAGCAAGCAATATATATATTTTTTCCATTTGACATCGGAAAAGGCCCCATAAAATCAATACCCCATAAATCCAAAATCTCACAATTTAATATAACAGTCATGGGCATTTGATTTTTAGAATTTATGTTTCCTATCTTTTGGCATTCGGGACATGTCTTGCAAAGCCTATAGCTATCATAAAATAGAGTAGGCCAATAAAATCCGGATTCAAGGACTTTTAAGGCTGTCCTCTTGGCTCCAAAATGTCCACCACATGCATAAGAATGACAAAATCTTAGGACAGATGGAATCTCACTTTCGGGAATACATCTTCTAATCAATTGATCAAATTCAATTTTCCATAGATAAGGATCATCCCAAACGAAATACCTGCTGTTGTGCTTAATCTTTACCTTTTCTTGAGCCGTTAAGTCTCCATGATGCTTACCCGTGGCTAAGAAATTGACGAGATCAGCAAACCATGGTCTCATCGCCCGGACAACAAATAGGTGTTCGTCTGGAAAATCGTCTCTGATTGGTTCTGAATCGGCTTTCACAAAGCACCTGCTCAGGTGATCCGCGACTAAGTTTTTCTTTCCTGCTTTGTCCTTAATCTCCAAATTATGTTCCTGCAAAAGTAAAACCCAGCGGATCAGTCTTGGCTTAGATTCTGCTTTTGTCAAGAGGTACCTCAAGGCCGCATGGTCAGAAAAGACTATGACTTTTGTTCCTAACAAATACGATCTGAATTTGTCCAACGCAAAGATTATCGCAAACAATTCCTTTTCGGTTGTGGTATAGTTCTTTTGTGCATCGTCAAGTATCTTAGAGGCGTAGTAGATCACATGTGGATCTCTACCATTTTTCTGCCCTAGAACCGTACCAACGGCTGAGTTGCTGGCGTCGCACATCAATTCGAATGGAAGGCTCCAGTCTGGTGCTTGGATGATTGGGGCTGATATGAGTTTCTCCTTAATCTTGTCAAATGCCACTTGGCAAGCTTCGTCAAAATTAAATTCCACTTCTTTTTGTAAAAGCTTGCACATTAGCTCCACTATCTTTGAAAAATCTTTAATAAACCTGCGGTAAAATTCTGCGTGGCCGAGAAAACTTCTAACCTCACGCACGTAAGGCAAGCTTTTAATAACATCAATCTTAGCCTGGTCTACTTCTATACCTTTCTTAGAGACTACGTGGCCTAGGACAATACCTTGTTCCACCATGAAATGACATTTTTCATAATTAAGGACAAGATTAGTGGTCACACATCTTTCAAAACATTTTTCAGATTAGTTAAGCATTCGTCAAAATTATCACCATAGACGGTGAAGTCGTCCATGAACACTTCAATACCTTTTTCTACATAGTCTGAAAAGATACTAACCATATGATAACAATCAAGACAACCCTAACGGTGCTACCATCCTTGCGGCTCCCACCAGGACGATTTCCCATAAGACCCGTAAGATATCTTCATATCGCCCGAGAATCAGAGAAGAATTCCTAGGATGGTCGACATCAGCGGGGGGGAGGGGGGGACTCACGCGACTCTACACGCACGGCACCATCCCATCCTAGGGGCCCACGAACTTATCGCTCCCGGCAGCCCATATGATATCGCTCATGACGTCATCTATCGGTATCGCTTGTGACGTCACCATCTGACATCGCCTGGATTGGTATCGCCGAACAGGCCTATAAATACCCCTACTTTTCTATCTGAAGGTAAGATGAAGATCACTAAGACGAACCACTGTTATTTTTGAAACCCGGACTGATTTAAGCATCGGAGTGTCTACGCCGGAGCCCCCCCTCCGGCGCTTTGCAGGTACATTCGACGCCGACCACCACCGTTCCGATCAACCACGACTCCGAATCTTACAAGATTGACATTGAATCTTATCAAATGGTGCTTTCATTGAGAGCTTTGGTATATTAAGTGAGCGTCCTTAATAGCCAAGCTCCGTCTAGTCGGAGGATTGGAACGGTCATGATCACGGGATCGGAGCCGATCCGATCATCATCCTCTAATATCCCTTTCTCAATCTGCAGACGGTTATTCCCTTTTGCTACTGCCGACCTCTCTATGACTACACAACCAATCATTTCGGAATCTCTAGACCTCTCGGTTGGAATTGCTGGGGGACAGGCCTCCTCGCAGACGGACATCTTGTCATCTCAGATAGCGGGATCAAATTTCTCCACTCCTCTTTCTGGGGGATCTGTGCTTAATCGTGAACATCCTTTTGCAATGGAAATAGCGGCCCTTCATTCTCGGCTGGAATATCTAACGGAAATGGCTGCGAGAGCCACGCCTGGTGCTTCTGGATCTAGTCTCCCTCCTCGCGTCATGTTTACACCATCTATTGTCATTGATCGACCTTTATCACCGTTGTTTCCAGAAAACCTCCAGATGCCTTTATCCGCGGGAAATCCTCCGATTAGTGTTGAGCAGTTTACTCAGGGAAGAGTAGAGGCTTACGTACCACAAATGCCGCAAGGTTTCCTCCTACAAGGAGACAGGCAGCTTGGGGGGGTTAGGAGCCGGTGGGACGGACGGAGGGAAGGAGCCAACAGAAGTCTATCTCCCGAGTACAGTGAAAGATCCAGTAGTTGAAGGTATCGAAGTCGTTCACACAGGAGCCGCAGTCGATCTCCTAGACGACATCCTACGCCAGAACCACGAAATAGGGGGCGTCAGGACGAAATGTCTCCTCCGCGTCAGGTGCGTGAAATTCTTGATGATACATTGGGCCACCCATTTAGCCATCGTATAAGGCATTACAGGGTCAGTCGGCGCGTAATGCTTCCCACTGATGTTTATGATGCCACCAAGGATCCCATCTCGCACATTAATAAGGTGAAGGATTTTGTTCAGTTTCAGACCCACAGTGATGCGGCGTTGTGCCAAATATTTGTTATGACATTATCAGGTGTGGCGCGTCTCTGGTTTGAGTGTCTCTTTGGTGGATCCATTAATAATTTCTCACAGTTATAATCTAAATTCCGGAGCAGATTTAGCACGGCAATTCCAATCAGGAAATCTGCCGCCGCGTTATTTGACATACAACGAAGGCCTCAAGAAACCTTAAAGGAATTTCTCAGTCGCTTCGATTTGGAAATGTCCTTAACGCCGGGCGTTACCATTGATTTTGCTATAGAAGCTCTGAAAAGGAACTGCCGCTATGGAAAGCTGAAAGACGCGCTCATGGTGGATCCTCCAGTGACTTTAGATGCGTTGAGGCTTAAAGCCCACAATTACACAAAAATGGAAGAGGAAGAAAATAGAGATAAGAAGTATAATGCGTCACATGGGACATCTCAAATTACTACTGCTCCCGCGAAGCTGCAACCTGACGACCATTTTCTCGACAATTACGCCAGGAGGAAGGACCATATCCCTAAGGCCTCCAACAAATAGAAGGGTCATTTTTTGAAGGGAAAAACTGGTGGTTCCCCCTCTCGACGTCACGGGGATTCTTATAAAAATCGTACATATGACCCAGATTTCCCTTCTCCCATCCGCTACCCCACGCCTACAAAACCAGGAGTGCTTCTAGGGAGAAGGGAAAATGCTGATTGTAAATTCCACAAAGCCAGGGGCCATTCCACAGAAGCGTGTAGGGAGTTAAGATCGGCGATAGAACGCTTGGTAGAAGAAGGATATTTGGGGGAATTTGCTACCCAAATAAGAGAAGATGCCAGAAATAATCTCATGAAAAGGACAACAGACGAACCACCAGTTCCTCCTTGCGCTCCGCAAAAGGATGATGCTCCCAGAGGTAAAGATAGGGAAACTCTTGCGGTTGATGACGAATATATCCCTATGATTAACATTATCACGGGAGGAACCCCTTATATGGACGAATCAGAGCAATTGGCAGCCGCGAAAAGAGATAAACGCACACGTGATGGCATGACCAAAAAAGGAGAAGCGATAGGCATATTGGATCGAATGGTATTATCATTTTCCGAAGAAGATGAGAAAGGCGTCGTCTATCCGCATAACGATGCATTGGTGGTCATGCCCGTCATCGCCAGTCATGGAATCAGAAGAACTCTTATCGATAACGGGAGTACGGTGAACCTCTTTTCGCTGGAAGCTTACAATCTCATGAAACGACCTGACAATGAGTTAACACCGAGCAAACGGCCTATAGTCGGCGTTGATGGGGTTCCAATCCCTGTCACGGGGGTAATTACTTTGCCCATATATTTCCGAGAAGACACCTACAAGCGATCAGAGAACCTGTTGTTCCTTGTCGTGGATCTGAATTTGCCTTACAATGTCGTGCTCGGACGACCTTTCCTCAACCTCTTTGGAGCGGTGATATCTCAGAAGCATCTAAAGATGAAGTACCCCTCCTGGGATGGGGTAGTATCGGTAAAAGGCGATCAAAAGCTGGCGGCAGAATGCTACTCGCTCATGACTCAAAGAAGCTGCGATAGGTACGTTTGTATAGCAGCGGACCCCTATGAGCAGAGTGATGAGAAGCGTGCTTAACCTCTAGACAAAATGGTACCCATTCCGGAAATTGGTATAGAGGAAGCAAGTTTCCTGATCAGTGAAAAACTCAGCCCAGCGGAAAACCTTCAGCTGGCCCGACTGTTAAACAAATGCCAAGGAGATTTCGCGTGGAAACCCTCCGACATGCCAGGTATATCGCGGGAAATAGCCGAGCATCATCTCAATGTGGACCCAGATGCCAGGCCGGTACAGCAAAAGCGACGCGCGTTCTCTAATGAAAAGGCATTGGCTGTGGATAAGGAAGTAGCAAAGCTCCTCGACGCAGGGTTTATCCGCGAAGTTCAATATCCCAACTGGCTAGCGAACCCTGTCCTTGTTCCTAAGCCCAATGGGGATTGGCGCATGTGCATCGACTTCACAGATTTAAATGATGCCTGCCCTAAGGATTGCTACCCGCTTCCTCGCATAGATTAGTTAGTTGATCAGACCGCTGGATACGCTTATCTAAGCTCATTGGACGCCAACTCTGGATATCATCAGATTCCCATGGCCCGGGAAGATGAAGAAAAGACTGCGTTTCTCACTCCAAAGGCCACCTACTATTATACGGCGATGCCGTTCGGGCTGAAGAACGTCGGGGCTACGTTCCAACGTATGGCCAATAAGATATTCGAAGAGCAAATAGGGAGGAATGTGGAAGCATACGTTGACGATATTTTGGTAAAGAGCGCGTGCTTTCAAGATCACCTACGAGATTTAAAGGAAGTCTTTGACGTGATGAAAAGGTATCGTATGAAGTTAAATCCCCGAAAATGCATGTTTGCATTTCAGATAGGAAAATTCTTGGGCTACGTGGTCAGCCAAAAAGGCATCCTGCCTAATCCCTCAAAGGTTAAGGCCATACAAGACATGATATCGCCAAGAACCATTAAAGAGGTGCAAAGGCTAACAGGGCAAGTCATAGCCCTTGGGCGATTCATTTCCAAGCAAGGAGAAAAGTGTCTCCCTTTTTTCAAAATCATACGCAAGAAAGCCTCGTTCGGGTGGACCCCGGAATGTGAGGAAGCCTTTATCGGCCTAAAAGATTACCTATCGTCTGATTTATTAATGACGAGACCTGAAGTAGGTGATACTTTATATTTGTATCTTGGCGCCGCGGATGAAGTGGTCAGTGCCGTCCTCGTTCACGACGATAACCATTCTCATCGCCCGGTCTATTTTGTGAGCCACGTCTTGAAGGATGCGGAGTTGCGATACGCCCGAATTGAAAAGATAGCGTTCGCTCTGATACAAGCCACCCGCAAAATGGATCGGTATTTTCAGTCGTATTCTGTTATCGTACTCACAGACCAGCCTCTGAAAAGAATATTTCGAAAGCCTGAATCTTCCGGAAGAATGTTGATTTGGGCGCTTGAACTAGAACAATATGGATTGAGGTATCAGTCTCGACCGTCCGTAAAAGCTCAGATCCTGGCCGATTTCATAGCGAAATGTACCTTTACAGAGGATCCTTTGGACGGTGTACCTGAAGCGAAATGGGGCGACATGGATCTCCCGTTCCCGGAAACCTACACGGACCTCTGGATCGTCCATGTGGATGGAGCTAAAAACCAAGAGCTGGCTGGAGCTGGAATTTTTATAAATGGGCCGCACGATATGCAAATACGATACGCCATTCGAATCCTACAACCGTTATCTAATAACGCGGCAGAGTATGAGGCGTTGTTAGCCGGGCTCAGAATAGGGAAAGGACTTTCCTCTAAAGGGAGGCACGATACTGAAAGAACAGGAGACCTGCGTTTAAAAATCTGTGGTGATTCCAAGTTAATAATTGACCAGGTCTTGGGGCATTCTCAGGCCCGAGAACCCATTATGATTCAATATCTCGCCAAAGTGAAGCGAGAATTGTTAGAAATAAAGAAAGAAGGCATGCAGATCAGTTTCGAGCATATCCCCAGGGAGGAAAACGCTGAAGCTGACAATCTAGCCAAAATGGCCGCGAATCCGGAAGCGTCCATACCCAAAGGTGTATACTATCGAGAGTTATTGGTACCATCCTTCATGGAAGAGCAAGCATTTTTATGTGTGGAGGAGCGCGAAAGTGACTGGCGAATTCTCGTAATCAAAATCTTGAAACACGAGGAACTACCTGAGGATACCGCTGAAAAGAAGAAGGTATTGAGACAGGCAACACGTTGTACATACTATGACGGGGACCTGATTCGAAGGTGTTTTTCCCACCCTGCCGCCAAATGTATAACTGAACAAGAGGCCCTTCACACCTTGCGCGAAATCCATGAAGGAGTATGTGGTATGCACGTGTCAGGCGGTACCCTGGCAGCACAGGTCTTTCGATGCGGATTCTACTGGCCCACCATCCGAAGAGATTGCCACAACTATGTGCAAACCTGCCCTAAGTGCCAGGAGTTTGCCAAGATTCCTCGGCGGCCTGCCACTGAAATATCTGAAATTATCGTCCCTTGTCCTTTCGCTAAATGAGGGATCGATATCCTAGGCCCATTCCCAAAGGCAAGGTCTCAACTGAAATTTGTGATAGTGGCGGTAGACTATTTCACTAAGTGGGCGGAAGCTGAAGCGGTCGCCACAATCACGGCAGAAAAAACTTGGCATTTTTTCAAACATCAAGTTATCATGAGGTTTGGCGTACCTCGTGTCCTTGTTAGCGATAACGGAACGCAGTTCACCAGCCAGTTCTTCAAAGACCAGTGCTCAGAACTTGGAATCGAGCAACGCTTTTACTCCGTGGCTCATCCGCAAACTAACGGACAGGCGGAAGTAACCAATCGGAGCGTCCTTAGCGGCATCAAGAAAAACCTAGAGGGGTCTAAAAAGAAATGGGCTGATGAGCTACCATACGTGATGTGGGTATATCGCATGACCATTAAGACCACCACCGGAGAAACACCTTTCGCGTTGGCCTTCGGGACCGAAGCCATTACACCGGTGGAAATTGGAACCATGAGCCTGCGGGTAGCTCACTTTCAGGAGGAACTAAATGAGGAAAGGTTACGAGCAAACCTGGACGCGTTACCAGAAGTCCGAGAGGAAATCCTTCTGAAAACGCAGCATTACAAACGAAAGATGGCCCGTTATCATAATAGGCGCGTCAAAGAACGGTTGCTGAAACCCGGTGACCTGGTGCTCAGAGACAAGCGAGCGGCAGGGCAACGTATGGGAAAACTCAGTCCAAACTGGGATGGACCATATCGCGTCACCCACGTTGTCGGGAAAGGAGCCTATCATCTGGAGACTCTCGATGGTACACCCTTATCCAACTCTTGGAATATCGCTCGCTTGAAGTTATATTACTCTAGAATTTGATTTTATCTGCACCTTTGATTTATGTCAACCCTAACCATGACTAACGCTCGATGAGAGAGCTTTCATGGAAGTTTGTGGTTGTCTTTGTGCAGATAAAAAAGGGGGTATTTTGGGAAAGTGAAAAGCCCTATCCTTGTGATGGCCGGTCTTGATCAGATGGGCCATTAAGTGAGGGCACTACCCACCATACCTTGAATTAGCGTCGGATCGAAAGATCCTGGACGCCCCCGGGGGTGAAAAGTCCTATCCTTGTGATGACCGATCTTGATCAGATGGCTCATTAAGTGAGGGCACCACCCGGTATCTTTGGGAGTGAAAAGTCCTTTTCTTGTATTGACCGTTCTCGTGGAGACGGCCCAACAAGATGAGGCACGCCCCAAAGAAATAGAAACTCCATTCTAGAAACAAGAATCCTATCTTAACGGCTGGGCTACTATGGCTAAGCCATTAAGTAAGGACACGGTTCTAGACGCGAGGGCAACGCCCAAAAGTGAAAATTCCCTAGCCTTGTGATAGCCGTCCCGATCCGACATCTCACTAAGACGAGGCACTTTAAGGGCCGATCGTGAAATTAGGGAAACGCGGAGAATCGTGAAATCCCGGCTAGTAATCAGATGAGTAATCCCTGGTGAAGTGTAGAGCTGATAGCGAAAACGATTCCCGCGGGTTCCAGGGTAACGCCCTATGATGGCAGCGAAAAGGCTCCTACGGGTAATTACTATCCCTCGTAACGTGTTTTTGTTACTGATGATTTACAGTTGAGAATGCGCAGAATATTTTTCGGGCAGCGGAAGGAGCGAGGATCTAGTAAGCTGATCTATCGCTAGTCTTACCGAGAAAGCTAACCCAATACCAAATTCTATAATTTGGTGGGAGCGCTAAGGATCTGTTCGGATAAGTAAGCGCATTGGGAAAACATGGCGAAGATAACACCAAAGGGGTTGGTGAGGAGGCAACTAAATAAAGGAAAGTCAGCAATAAAAGTGACTTGAATATATCGAAATATTTAAGGGGGGCTGCAAAATACAGACTTCGGTGGTCAAAATAATAAACAAAAATTTAGTGACGCTTGATCACTAAGGAAAGAGCTATAAAGCCTCGAAGCATGTCAACCTTCGGGGTGCCTCCGTTTCCAGCCTGCCACTTTAGCTTGGCGAAATCCCTCCTCATTAAGGTGGCCAGATTTTCGTTCGAAGGCGGCAGTGACCTCATCGGGTTTGTAGGCGTCGACCCCATGGGCTTCCTCAAAGCAAGCGACCAAAATAGAGGCAGTCTGCTCGACATGCCATAGGCTCTTATCAGCCGACTCTTCCTCCAGGGCAGCTTTCTCCTTGGCCAGGGATGGCTTCTCATTCTCCAAGGCAGTAACTTTGGCCCTCTCCGCTGCCAAGGCGGCCGACTGCTCTTCTTTCTGTTTCTGATGAGCCAGTAATAAGTTTGTACGCTCCTCCAGCAACTTTTTCTTCTCATTCTGCTCTCGCGCTAATTCTTCCAAAGCAGAGGAAAGAGAGGCAGCCTGACGTCGCGCCTCCTCTGCCTAGTAATGGAATTTCATCAAATTAGTGAAAAGGTTGGTGCGCAAGGAGTTCTCTCTATCAAATGCGTCTTTAGAAAGAAAAGCGTCACGCTCGCCCGCAGACGCCAATACTTGGGAAGCCAATAAAGCCGAAACTTCATTCGAGCCATCACCCCCTAACGCCGCCAAGCCGGTGTTACGGAAATCATACAGTCCAACTTGATGGGTTATAGAGCTAACCCCACCTATCGGACTAAGATCCGCCACAAAGTTGAAGGTGGTACCTCCTTCGCCATAACGATCCCGCAGAGGAATGCTCGAAGGAACAAACCCCAGAGGAGAAGGAGGGTGAACCTGGGTGGACGAACCCCCTGGAGCAAGATAAGTGCCATGAGGCTGATAACCTGAAAATTCCTGCAAGACCTCTTGATACCCTGGATTAGAGGAATATGTGTGAGCGGGACCGCCGAAAGAATTGGGCGAAACCCCGAAGGTATTGCCTGTGCCCAAGTTCTCCAAAAATTCTGACTGATTCCCTCCCTAGGGAACAGCCATAGAGTCAAACCCGTCCGCAGGCCTACTCCCCATCCCAGTGGTAGAGGAAGATGGATTTCTGCCCTCATCTTCCGGCCGCTGTCTTTTCTTGGAGCCAGTCAACACGTATCGTATATTCATATCGCCTGAGGGAGGAACGGAGGTAGCAACAACGGTAGTGTCCTGCCAAGAACGCAATGTGAAATATAGAAAAGAGAAATCAAACGACGACAGACATCGAAATATAGCATATCATGACTAAAAGGCACCCTTACTGTATCAGTGTGGGGAAGAGGTGCTTCTGAAGAGCCTGCCGCGTCTGGAGAAGGTGTAAGAGCGGTGACACTTCTCGTTTTTCTCTTCTTTTTTCCTTTGGCAATGGCCTTAGGAGCCTTAGAAGAAGAAGAAGGCTGGGCAGGAGGAGCAGCGATGGTCACAAGGGGAACGCCTGAAGGAATGTCAGAATCCCTCACACCGACCGAAGAAGAGGAAACTTGAACAAGAGTAACGGAAGTAGCCGGAAGATCAGTAGGATTGTCAGTCGCTTCCGTGGAAGTAGCTCTCTCCTTTTCTTCTCGCTCTTGAGCCCTTTTCAAGCGTCTCCTTACGCTCTCAGGTTTATAATTGGGATCCGTCGCTGCGAAAGCACAAAATAGCGTCTGCATTAGTATCAGTGATAACAAAGAAAAGAGTGACGCGACACTCACGTTTAACACAAGATTGAATATCCATTCTACAGGCCACTTGACGAATGTGAACACTGATTTCCAGTTTGAGCAATGTGTTTAACTAGTCTTGCTCACGTTTCGGAAGGGTCCCTGGTCGGCTCCAGACGTTGTCATCCACGTTTTGATTAAAACCAGATCGCCACCAGGAACCAAGATCTCCAGGAAGATCTATCACAAAAAACTCCTATTTCCAGCCATCAACGGAAGACTCGATATGGAGGAGTTTCCAAGTAAAAGACTTCAGAGAGTCATCGTCAAAACGGGGCGATATCGTTATCACCCCCCGGCATTTCATCAACTTAAAAAGATATTTAAGCAGTAGAAGGGAAGGGGAAGTAATCCCTTTGTATTTGCAAAGTTCCAAAAAAGCATAAACACAACAATATGCATTTGGGGATAGTTGGGCCGGAGTCAGATCGCCGGCAACAAGCAATTCTTTGACAAAAGAGTCAATGGGAAGCCGAAAGCCATAACGGAACATTTGCGCATACATGACCCTACGATTGCCCCTCAAAACGCTGTTCAGACGTAGTGACTCAGGGGCAACAGTGGTTTTATAATCATCAGGAATATCAGCATTATGGGTAGCCAAATGCTCACGAAGAGCGGCCTCAGATGTGATAACACTAGACGTAATATCCATCCTTTTCTCATCGGCAGATTTCGACTCAGTACGGCGAGTCTTGGCCATGGCAGAATTTAAAGAATTAAAAGATGAAGAAGACGATGGAGGAGAAAGGAAATACCTTCAGAGAAAAGCACTTCAAAGAGCCTTGAATAGTGGGGAGAAATAAGACGGCTAAAAGAAAATATGAGAAAGCGAGATGATAAAAGAAAAGTGAAAAGAATAAATATTGGGTTTTATAACCCTAATGGTCAAACGAAACGACGAATGCCGCAGTCGTTGCGTGGAAGCGACATAAGAAACAGACTCAAGTAATGAGTGCAATCCTAGAAAAGCGCTACAATGCCTCGATTTAGGCAACGTTCTCAAGCACGCTAGCCCGTGGCGCTGGAAGAAATAGACACGTGTGCCTGCACAATCACGACTTTTCTAAGGAAAGGATAGCAAGCATTAAATGCTCTGAAAAGAAGGTACTATCTCTGGGGAAAAACAAGAGCGATATCACATGAAAGGAGATAACGCAAGATGGCGTTGATTAAAAAGAATAGCGTTGGGTTAACGCGGAAAGGCGAAATAAAAAGCAAATAGCAATCAAATACAAATATTGTCGCACAGCAAGGCGTTATTACAAGACAAAGAAGCAAATTAGTGGAAAATCTTCTAAAGGGAGCAACCTCGATTAATCATGGGCCCTCGCGAGCATCGCGATCACCATTCCTCCGCTTCTCTCCGGAAGAAGGAAGATCTCTCTCACCTTCGCCCAAATCCTTCAGTCTCTTGGAAGCGTAATCGGTCAGCACTGACGAGTGAACAGTTCCCTGGCGATAGAGACTCATAAATTCAGCAATATAAATATCCATGGTCTTGTTCTTCCACCAGGATATCTTTGAAGGTACTTTGGCCAAATCCGCATCACGAGATGCT
Source organism: Viola odorata (assembly GCA_963691705.1). NCBI lineage: Eukaryota > Viridiplantae > Streptophyta > Magnoliopsida > Malpighiales > Violaceae > Viola > Viola odorata. The sequence continues at coordinate 2,583,669 of OY829539.1, forward strand.
ATCTCTTCGCGAAGGAAGATATTCTTTCTGTCAGCTAACACCAATTCCGCCTCCAGAAGGTCTATCTTAGCCTTCCCTTTTGATCTTTCTCGAGCAAGCTCAGCGCGACAGTCGTCCAACTCCGCCCGGGTCCGCTCTTGAAGCTGCGACAGCTCCGTTACCTTCCCTAAAGCAGCATCTAATTCTCCCTTTAAATCAAGAGAAGGTCGAACCTTGTCACGATGATCCTCGAAAAAGTAGTTTAACTCGCGGAAGCAGGCCAGCATGTCAGTCAGAAGAAGCGAATGGCGTACGTTGGGAGGACGTCGCAAGAACTCTTCTTTGTCCTTCGAAGAAGTAAACATTTGCCCCACTATCGGGCCCACTGGTTCCTCTCGCGATGACGGGTCCGATACCCCTAAAGCACGGAGACCGTCGGTACCAAGGGAAGACAAGTCCAGTTGATAAGCAATGGGGCCTTGAAGACCTTGAGGGGAAAGATTGGCGATATAAGGAGGAGAGCAATTTTTTGCAGAATCTCCAATGCCCGAAATCGAAGAAAGAAACAAGGGTTGAGGCTTCCGTGGGGAAGGAGCGATGGGATTCGGAGTTGGTAAACTCACATCTGGAATAAAGGAGCGAATAAGGGAGCTAGGACAGCCAGACACCAAGGGAGAGCCCACCGCTACCGAAGCCTCGTTAACCTTGGGAGGAATGGCAGAGGGAACCTCGATAACACCCGTCACTGGCAAGGGACCCGTAATGTGCGAGGCGTCAACCTCCTCGGAAGGAACCCCATTGATTTCCTCCGCAGAAGGAACTAGTGGGTCAGATTTCTCTTTGCGAACTCTTTTTACGAGACGCTCTATTTCAGCAGCAATCTCTTCGCTATCGTCCTCAGTTGACTCCGCCGAAGGATCACTTTTTCTGGACCTAAGTTTCATCCGTTGAGCAGGGGTGGCATGACGCAGCTCGGAACCAGTATCCATGCTTCCGCTATCACTGTCAACCTCTTCCCTCACGGGATTACCTGGGGCCACACCCTCACCGCGAGCTGGTAGCCAATTCTCAAGGAAACGAGAAGGTCGGGCAGATGTGTTGCGTGTCGTGACGGTTTTGTTTCTCCTTCCTCGCGGCGGAATAGGCGGACGACTAGAGCCTTCGGGTGGAGGAGAAGGAGGTAATGTCTGAAGCGGTACCACGTTTAGAGGAACGTCCCTTTCCTCGGAGGATCGACCCTCAGCGTTACCTGCCGATAAAATATTTTAATACGACAAGAAATTCGAAGCGATAAGGCGATAAAAGAAAAGACTCACCTACGACACACTCTAACAAAGGCCTGAACCGAGCAAATTCCCGAATGCGGAAAGGCCCTTCTATTTCTAATAAGGCGTTAACATGGGATACATCCATGCTAGACAATACATCTGGTTCTCGCCAAGCGGCACTAGTAATCTTTCGGTTGAAAGCACCGCGCCAAAACCGAGAGGGCAAGCGAAGGGTGAAGAAGCCATTTTTCCAGTTGTCAATGTTCTCTTCGAAACCTTGAAAATTCCGCCAGAAAAACCGAACAAGAGCACCATTCCATCTTGGGGTAATATCCACTAAGCAGTTATGGCACCTCAAGGTGAAAAATGTGCGGAATAGATCGAGCGATGGAGCGAAAATATGCTTCATCTCACACGAGCGAAGAATGGTGTAAAGCCCGCACCAGGAAGGCGGAGTTCTTTGAACAGGATTGAAATCGTAGTGGTCTAGCAGTTTCAACAGAGAAGTATGAAGCGGAAGACGAAACCCGTAGGTAAACATCTTGAAATAAACCAACCGGAATGTCCCCCACATGGCATCAGTAAGCCGAGTATCCTTTAATGGGACAAAGGGGCGATATCCCATGGGAAAAGTGATACCATTCTCTTCTAACTCAGCCCTCAAAACCTCATTACAATCAAAAACACTAAAAGCTCTCCTGACTTCGGGATCTAGAGGATTTTCGATAATTGCAGAAGGCCTAGCGCAAGACATAATGGAAGGGAAAGTAAAGCTATGGCAATAGAGAAACAAAATACCTGGAGCAGAGAACCAGTGAATTGGCCGTCAGCACCGGCGAAGCAATTGCAGTAAAATCCCTCGAGAAGAAAGAAGCGCAGATGAAAGGAAATACGAAGAATTTCAAAAAATTCGCAGAAAATACTAAAAGAGAAGAGTAAACTCCTTATAAAGGTTAAACCTAAAAAAGGAATAGCCTGTGAAAACAAAACACGTGCAGAAGGGAAAAGGACGCGTGGACAGTCATCAATGTCTTTTGGGAGAAGACAGTTGCTGACTAAAAACCAAAAGGCGGTTGCGTCAAGCGAAATGCCCACTCCCGCGATAATCCTGAAAATATGAAGAAAGAAAAGCGGCAGAAGAGCGAAAAGAAATAAAAACGTCATTTTATTATTTGGGAAAGCCATACGGCATCTACAAAGAGGCATGGTATGCCCAACTATTCGCCATCGGACCAGGAGATGCCATAGCAGTAGACCACGTCATCATCGTCCTCATCCAAAAGCGATGGATCTTCGCCAGCGAAAGGGAAATTTTCCTCAACCTTCTCTCCCACGCGAGTGGATGAGCGACTCGATTCCTCTGTGACAGGCGACACCGCTTTAACAGCTGAGCAGGCGGAAGGAGCCCTTGGCGGTGACTCGTCAGGAGGGAAAGATGTTTCTCTCCCCTTCGAAGAGAAAGAAGCAAGAGAATCGAAGAATGACTTAGATGCCTTCGCAGCATCTTTCCTCCGCCTCTTGCGAGCAGGTGGCCTCCAGGGAGGCGACGGAGGAGGATTATCTGAATCAGGAGAAGTCGGAGGAGTTGGTGGAGAATCTCGGGCGAACGTATCTAAAAAATGAGAATCAGCCATGAGATCACAGAATATTGATAAAGGAAAAAGCAACAAGGGGACGAAGAATAACGAAGGGGAAAAGATCCCTTAAATAGCCAGAAATTTGGGAAGAAAGGATCTTTGATCTTCTAACCCGACTCTTGAAAGAAGACACGTGTACAGCCTGAAGTGCAGATATGGATTTACAGTCACGCCTGTTGAGATTTTCCTCTGATCGAGGAAAACCGCAAAATTGCCCAATCAGTTGCCAGGACAACCGAGGTGTAGATTTAATGTTGAACAACCAATCAGAAAACCGCCCAGTGGCTGAACCGTTTTCAGTTGGGCTAAGAATATCTCCTAGAAAGACAAAGGGCGCATTAAAGAAGAAGAACAGTTGCAAAACGACGTATTAAAACTAGTTTATTTATTATGGCCTAGGGGCCAGAAAGTACATTTACATGCCAGGAAGAAAAGAGAAAAGGCCCAAAGGGAGCCATCGCTATCAGGCATCAGAGCCAGCATCCTCAGGCACTTCGGGAAGGTCTCTCAGAGAATCCATGACCAGAATCAGATCATGGGAGGTGGCTCTCATTCCCTTCAGACAGCACCCCAGCATATCCTTGCGCTGCTGCAGCATGGCGATTACCACTTGAATCCGAGCGATGGAGGCAGACAGCTTTGGCACGCTTTCCAGAGGGCTGAAATCCTCCAGAGATGTGGCCCCCAGCCTGGAATGAAGAGGGGTCAACATTCCTTGCAGCTCCAGGATGTCCTCAGAGGTCTTGACCAACATGTTCTCCAGGAACCCGACATCCCCATCATTGAGGTTCTTGAGAGAATGGCCCTTGGAAAGGAGAAAATTCTTAGTCAAATTATCCATGATGAAAATAGCCAGAGATGAGGAGAACGTGGGTGGAGAAAGTTCCCCAATTTATAGGCCTCACGAGAAAGGCCTTGGAAAGAACAAAGAGGTCCTCAAAAGGCGAGCCGTCTCGTCACCCCTAAGGACTGATAAGCCTAAAGCGGAGTCAAAGGTTGATGCTCGTAGGCCATCCGCGACATGAATGTTCGAAAGGATGCAAGATGAAATATGGAAAAATGCCAAAAGGCACGATATCACGGGTAGCCATTACGTAAAAGCCATATGGTTACCGGTATCCACAGTGTAAGGCCGCGTTGATGTCGCAGGTGGCCCTAGATGCGTAAAACCTCGTCGACATCGCAGGCATCTGGTGGTATAAAGCCGCGTTAATCATAGGTAGCTGATAGCGTAAAGCCGCGATGATATCGTTATTTCCTTAAAGCGAAAGAGGAAAATGGGCCCCGCATGACCTCAAACCCCTGTAAGTATAAAAATTTACTAACTTCTCTATAAACGCCTATCTCCTCCGTGTGTTTTCAGTACACTTGAAAGGATGATGGACTCAGAATGAATGCAAATCCACGACATGACCTGGTTGCAGTCTTTGGCGGTATCACAAGTAACCCGTCAACAGCCCTTCTATGGCATGAATAGAGTTGAGACTCCGTCAGCCCTGTCAAGAAGCTAAACAGACTAACATCGTTGGGCGAAAGCAATGCCCTCATAATCACAAGCGTAATAGCAGCGTCTCTCGTGGACCTCTTAACGCCTCAGAAGAATAGGTCTCTGGATAAGAATGAAGGACGGAATCCGCTTTATCGCTGGAAAGCTTCAGAACTAAGTTCCAGCTCATCACTGAACATGGTTTAGGTCGGGCAGGCAGAGAAACTCGGAGATCCTGCAGACATACCGCCCTACGAAGGAACAAGTTTTCATCTAAGATTTCAGATATGGACAACCCTTGGTAAACACTCGGGCTCGTTTTCAGTTGGGCTTATGATAACAATCAAGACAACCCTAACAGTGCTACCACCCTTGCGGCTCCCACCAGGACGATTTCCCATAAGACCCGTAAGATATCTTCATATCGCCCGAGAATCAGAGAAGAATTCCTAGGATGGTCGACATCAGCGCGGGGGGGGGGGGGGGGGGACTCACGCGACTCTACACGCACGGCACCATCCCATCCTAGGGGCCCACGAGCTTATCGCTCCCGGCAGCCCGTATGATATCGCTCATGACGTCATCTGTCGGTATCGCTTGTGACGTCACCATCTGACATCGCCTGGATTGGTATCGCCAGGTATCACCGAACAGGTCTATAAATACCCCTACTTTTCTATCTGAAGGTAAGATCAAGATCACTAAGACGAACCTCTGTTATTTTTGAAACCCGGACTGATTTAAGCATCGGAGTGTCTACGCCGGAGCCCTCCCTCCGGCGCTTTACACCACCGTTCCGATCAACCACGACTCCGAATCTTACAAGATCGATATTGAATCTTATCACCATACATCTTTGAAAGGTGGCTTGTGCGTTGCACAATCTGAATGGCATCCTTCTATATGCAAAGGTTCCGAAGGGACATGTGAATGTCGTCTTCTCTTGGTCTTCTAATGCCACTGGGATTTGGTGAAATCCTAAATAACTATCCAAGAAATAGTAATGAGACTTCCCAGTCAGTCTTTCCACCATTTGGTCGATGAATGGTAATGGAAAGTGGTCCTTTCTCGTGACTTGGTTAAGTCTGCGGTAGTCTATGCAGACCCTCCATCCGTTCTGAATTCTTGTGGTCCTTTTTACTCCATCATCTCCTTCAGTTACGGTAATTCCTGTCTTCTTAGGTACAACCTGCACAGGGAAAACCCATGAACTATCAGAGATTGGGTAAATAATTCCAGCATCAAGCAATTTAATAATTTCTTTCTTGACAACTTCCATCATCGGAGGGTTTAGCCTCCTTTGGGGTTGCCTAACTGTTTTCTTATCCTCTTCCACATGAATTTTGTGGGTACAAATGGTTGAGGATATGCCCTTGATGTCTGCCAAGGTCCATCCAATAGCTTCCTTGTGTTCCTTCAAAATGATTGTCAATCTTGCCTCTTCCACACTAGAAAGCTTAGCTGAGATTATTACTGGCAAAGTTTCTTCTTGGCCTAGATAGGCATACTTAAGGTGTTCTGGAAACTCCTTAAGATCAAGCTTGGGTGCCTGCACAATAGATGGTAAAACTTTAGAATCAGACATGCTAAACAATGGGCAATTTAACGATTCCTTCAATGGTTCAGTCTCATGAATATTCGTTAAGATCTCCCTAAGATCTTCTCGGTTTCCCACTCGGTCCTCCAATTCTGTCAGTGTCTTAGCTGAGATACTTCTGCTTAAGACAAAATCAAGTGGGTCAGTAGCACTTAAATCTGCAGTTTCTTCTTCGATAGGGTATAGAATATCAAAAAAATTAACACTATGTGTCTCATTCTGATATTTTAATCCCTCCTTCATATAGAACTTAATCGTGCTCCCAAAGAATTCCAAAATGATACTTCCTTCATAAACATCTATCTTTGCTCTAGCTGACCTAAGAAAAGGTCTCCCTAAAAGCACACCTGTTGTATAAGAAGGCAAGTCAGAATCCATCTCAACAATATAAAAATCCACAGGGTATATACAATTATTGACTTGGACAAGTACGTCATCTACTACTCCCTTAGGATGAAGTACGGTTCGGTCAGCCAATTGAATCACCACCTGCGTTTCTTTCATTGGTCCCATTTGCAATGTCTCGTATTATTTCAGGGACATCACGTTGATTCCAGCTCCTAAGTCACAAAGAGCTTTTTCCACATTTTCGTTCCCTATCTTACAAGGGATAGTGAAGGTTCCTTGATGTCCGCACTTCTCCGGGAGTTTGCTCTGAAGTACTGAGGAAACATTCTGTGTAAGATTCACTCTCTCCATTCCTGCAAGTTTTCTTTTGTTAGTACAGAGTTCTTTTAAGAATTTTGCATAAGATGGTACTTTAGAAATTAAATCTAGCATAGGAATATTCACTACCACTTTGCCAAAAATGCTCATGAATTCCTTATCCTGGTCTAATTTCTTCTGTTTGGAAGACTTGGGAGGATAGGGAGGTGGAATCTCCACTGGTTCTAGAGGTTTTGAACTCTGATCATCAGTCTTAGCCACTGGCTTGGCTAAGATCGGTTGCTCTTTTTCTGCTTCGGCCGGAATGTCAGTTTTAGTCTCAGTCTTACCCAAGATTGGTTCTGGCTGAGCTTCTGCTTGGATTTCTTCGTCCAGATTGGTTCCGGCTGAGCTTCTGCTTGGATTTCTTCGTCCACATCGACGTCTTCATCCTCAAATAGCTGATTATGTATCTCCTTATCTGACTTGGCTCCCTTTCTTTCAAGTAGGACGCTTCCACTCCTAAGATTAATAGCACTTACATTGTGCCTTGGATTATTTTCTGTGGTGGAAGGTAGTTTGCCACCTGACTCAGGTTGCTGCGTCTGTTAAGTAAATTGGCTGATTTGCTTTTGCATCTCAACAAGACTAGATTGGGTTGCAAGCATGAATTTTTGCAACGTCTCTTCTATAGGAACTCCAGTAATCTTAAGCGGTTAAGGTGCAGGAGGTAACAGTGGGACGTTGGTCTGATTGGCTCCAGATGGTCTGGGTACGAAGTGTTGGAAATTAATGGGGGATTGTTGTGGCTGTTGTTGGTATTGTTGTTGTTGTTGTTGATTTGGTTGGCTAGGCTGAGGCGTATCTTGTCTCCACCTTAGATTGGGATGTTGTCTCCAAGAATATTGGTTACTTTCATGAGGGAATCTAGGTTGTCCTCGGTTGTAACTATATGCCGCATTGACTGGGACTGGGACTGGATCACCCGGTTGTTCCACCATGTAACAACTATGGGTTGGATGATCTAATTATTGGCAAATCCCGCAAACCGAGGGCATAGGATTAGTTGCTACTACTGTAGTTTGTACTTGAGATGTGGTACCTGTAGAAAGATTCATCAAAATATTAGTAATCTTATCAAGCTTATTTTCAACATTTATAGCATTCAAAGAGGAAGGTGCAGAATTTCTCTCTGATGAGGCATTATTTTGGCAATTGTCAGCCATTGTTTGGAGAAGTAATTTTGCTCTTATTGGTGTAAGATCTTGAAGTGCTCCTCCAGCGGCTGCATCTAACCTTTCCTTAACCTTCACACACATCCCATCATAGAAATATTGGATTAGGAGATGGTCAACCACTCCATGGGTAGGGCAAATTTCTTGAAGGTCTCTAAACCTTTGATGATACTCGCTCAAACTCTCCCCTCCTCTCTGCTGAATGGAAACTAAATTCTTTCTAGTTGTCCCTACCTTAGTCGTGTTCTAATATTTGTTCAGGAAGGCAGCGAACATGTCTCCCCATGTTGTAATGGTGTTATGGGGCAAGCTATAGAACCAATTCTTAGCTGAGTCTTCGAGAGACCAAGGAAATGATTTCAATTTGGCCCTCTCGATTGTTACTCCTACTGGTTTTAGGGTGTCACATTGGAGGTGAAGGTTCCTCAAATGGCTATACGGATTCTCGTTTGAGTGGCCATGGAACTTGGTTCAGTTGGCTATGATGTTTGTCTTGATAGACCAATCATTAGCCATAGGGGGTAGATTAATACAGGAGTAGGTCACTCGTTCTGCCCCTCTGTTTTGTTCCCTCATCGTCTGTTCTTGCTGGTTTTCCTCTATGATTGGTATTGGGTTTTCAGCTGGGCCTGAATCTTGGCCTAGATTGTTGTTGGAACCAGATTTTGTTTGTGTGCCTGAAAATTCACCGTTAGTCTTTCTCTTGGCTTTCTCTCTGTTTTGTGCTTCAACTTTTGTAAGTTCCGGATTCAAAGGTAGTAAATCTTCGTTTGAGGACCTGGTCATCAACTGAAAAAGACAAAAATAAAAACAAAACTACAAGAAACATCGGCAAAAGATCCACGGCAACGGCGCCAAAATTTGATTGCGTGTCGAAGGCATCAAATTTAGTTGTAAAAAAGATATAGAAATGGGGTAGGAATACAACTTATCACTCGTCCACAAGGGACTCGTAGATCATGATAAGAGGTTCGTCCACAAAGATCTTGTTGGGGTTTTGTAGTCTTGACTCGACTTCCTCGTCACTGGAGTTGAGGGGTTTTGTTTCTGCAATTAAGATAAACAAAGCATAAAAGGGAACAAGCAATAATAAAATAAAAGGAAGCAATCTTAGGTAGAGGTGAATCTTAGCTAAGATTGGTGATGGGAATTGGTTGTGAACTATCGTGAGGTAAACTCCCGGTAAGGGTGAATTTGTGAGCGCATTCCTTGTTTAATCGATCATCGACCTTTAGATTTTCTCCTTCTCTCTCATAACTCTGCTATAGATTGGGAGGAACCCTTTCCAATCCTACTTTCCTCCTATTCAAATCACTTGGAGGGTACCACCTTTCCTAGTGATCCTGGCTAGTGGACACCTTGCTGGTTAAAGGGTTTATCCAATTGGCTGCTGGATGAGGCACATGTGTTTTCTCAATGCCATAAGGAAAGACAGAGTCTAGGCCAAGCTACTCCCAACTCGGAGCCCTAGATTGTCAGTCTGGTTAGGCCTATATTGATTCAAGTTCACTAACTCCCGCGAGGTTAGCTGCCTACTTCGTCACTCCGGTTTCGCTCGTCCCCTTTATGACTGGCTACAAATCCATCGTCTTGCCTAAGATCGATCAAGTCTTAGCCTAGACGAGAACCGGTTTGTTAAAACAGAACTTGAATTAATTATGAACGAGAGCATAATAAGAATGATCGGTCTCACGAATCACAAGAACACTCACTCAACCCTTACTAAGAATTTGGTGTTTAGCTACTAGACATATTAATCCAAGAAGAAAAGAAATAATTGAAGAACATGAAATAGAATTAAATGTGAAATTCAAAGAGAATTCGTGATCGTCACTCAAATATACTTAAATTTATCCTGATGCCTAAATGCACAAAGTAATGTGTATAAAGCAAGTCAGGGTCGAACAACAGAGATTGAAGGACTAATTTGCTAGTGAACTAGTATGACAAGGCAATATGCGACAAATCTAACCGAAGTAACAACAACAGGGGGGGGGGGGGTTATGTTGATTAATAAATTAATCAACGCAGAGTAGGGGAGCTAACAAAACAGAATTGGAAAGTACTAATCTAGGGCATGAAAGTAAATCATAATCCAGGGCAAGAAATGTAAAGTATTATCCAGAGCAAGAGATGTAAACAGATCGAATGCGGGAAAAAGTAATGAAAAGGATATTAATCAAATGAGACGAGATCTTAGCGAAAGGTGCTCCCTTGGGTTGTTTTCTAGGTCGGCCAGTCATTGGTGCAGAGGTTTTCTAGACTCATGTGCAGATCTGCTATAGGGACCGCGTTTCCACACCGCATCCCCTGCTTACCTTCGTAGATAAGAGTCACCCCCCGTTTCCACATATGAGGTGACCTTGACGTTCAGCCGTCCTCCCAGCTACCTTCCTTGTCATCAAAAGGTAGCCTTGACCGTCCGGCCTGTCCCGGCTCGAAGTAGGGAGGCTAAATTCAGAACGCCCATGAAGGAGAGGTAAGACAGATCTAGGGCGCGATAGCTCAGCTTGTCAGACTCGTATCGCATACCCTAGAAAACTGTTTACCCCTAGGTGAGGCCTCTCGCGCTGCCTCCCCTAGGTGCCTGCTCTAACTCAAGGGCTTCGCGTCAGTTATAATCCTGGAATATGACGTTACTCATGCAGAAATACTAAAAGGTGATCAAGCTCTTAACAGTTCTAGACAAGCATGTAATGAAATCGATAAACAGTCATGTGTCACAAGAGAATATATTAAGCATGCATTAGACCTCTTAGCCAAACCCTACAACCCGTGGAACACCCTTCACCAAGAAAGGGGTATTTAGCTACTCATACTATAGTATAAACAGTAGGTATATATATTCATACAATGATAAAACAAGGAAAGTAAAAAGGGAGTAGAGTAAACCGATAGATTAATTAATAATCAAAGAGGAAAGTTGTTGACAATGGCTGCTCTTGGAAGAGGAGATGATTCCCAGAAAATAAGCACTGAAATTAATGTAAGAAAATATCCTTTTGAACCAGCCGTCCTTACAAAACCCTAAAACTATGCTTATATAGCCTAAGCCTAGCTAGGAGACAAAAATAGCTAAGGGGAGAGGAAGGATCAATGAGGGCGTGACAGCACACGTCCTTGCAAAAGGAATATTCTGGGATTCCTGGCACGCCTGGTATCTTCTGGAAGCGCCTGGGATTCCGTGCGGATCTCAGAAGATGCTCTTTGGAAGAAGGCTCAGAACTTGTCGAGGCCTTGGGACAGCGCACTGGTCTGGTTCGTGTCGAGGTCTTGACATCGCTCGATCTTCTAGGCCTTGAAACTGGAAATCCACAGAAATGCTCTCAAATCACTCCTTTTCGGCCTTTTCCCTCCTTTGATGTTAATCTGCAAATAAAACTAAAATGAAGGTCAAATAGTAACATCGAGCCCCCGAAAGGGCTACAAAGGAGGGTGAAACCGAGACTATTAAACATGCTATCAAACATCCCCACACTGCCCCTATGCTCGCCCTCGAGCATAAACAAAATTGGAAAACCACCTCATTCGTAAACATACGTAATCAACTCCCAATACACATAATCGGCACGTCATCCAAAAAGCTACACCCAAGCAAAACAAATCCAGACCTAGAAAAGCACCTGCATCCGGCTGATAGGATAACGACCGTACCAACCAGACTTTCCCATATCTAGCCTAATCACCAGCAGTCCTCGCATAGGCATATATTTGCGCTCATTCTCAGAATAAAACAAGTGTTTAGGCTATCACTCATGAATGCAAGCAACACAACACATGCATGGTTTGCACGTCAATCCGAGTACTGTAGAGCACATTCATGGGCAATCAACAATCGGGAAAACATCGCATCAGCAAATAGAAAGAAAAAGGGGGGTCGAAAGAGTTAGAAAGGTGGAAGAGGGGAGAAAAGAAGGAAAGAAAAGAAAGAACCAGGCAAAACCTGGTTGGATCCCTTGGCTGGGAAAAAGAGAAGTGGTGAGGCAGCTTTCATCGAGGGCACGATGTGATTCGGGGGCTAGACCGGAATCTTCTTTCGGGGCCAGGAAAGTCTTCGAATTGAAGCTTCGGAAGCGGATGCGTTTTCTTGGATGCTCGGAGCCTTTCTCCTCTTATTTTGAGGTAAAATCATATTATTATTATTATTATTAATTTTTTTTTCAGAGTAAAGGAGATTGATAAGATTTTGTCTTCTGCCGTAGGATATATGGCGGGACAGCTCCTCTCAGATCGGTGCTCACGACGGTCCACGGTACCTGCAATACGCCGGAGGGGGTCTCCGGCGGAAACACTCCGATGCTTAAGTCAGTATGTGTACTGAATTTGGCAGAGCTTGGGCCAGTCAGATTATGCTTACCTGCCTCCTTTGAGGGGGAGGTATATATATAGAAGAATTGAGCATTTCCGCGTTTGGGGATAGCTAGAGAGTTATCCCTAACTTTAGGGATCGTGGTTCGCCCCTCAGATGATATGTTAACGTGGCGATAGCCATGGGATAAATGCTACCATGATAGGGTAGCGACTGAGTGGTCCCCTTGACGCGTGGTATTCCTCAGAATGAGACAGCTCCTCGAGCCATCTAGAAGGTTCGTTTGGGGAAAACTCCCGAGCGCTGTTTTGTCCTCTTGGCGTCAGCCTCTGGGGAAGGCGGTGGCCCTCTACCTACCGCGAAGGTGGGAATAGTGATCTCTTTTTTCAGTTCAGGGAAATAGACGGAAATACCCTTTTCTTTAGGTGGATTGTTATCATAAGCCCAACTGAAAATGAGCCCGAGTGTTTACGAAGGGCTAACGCCCCTTCTCCATGTGGTATCAGAGCGTTTCCTTGTCAGAAGGTGGTTTAGATGATTTCTGTCAGGGCTTATAAATTGAAGTTTCTTCTGCGCAAGTTTCCTCGCACTTGTACGTCCCTTTCTTTTCCATATTTCGCCATGGATGAACTGACCCGAAATTTCCTGATCTCCAAAACTTTGACCTTGAAGAACCTTACTGAAGGTGACATCGGCTTCCTGGAGAGGATGATCACCAAGACCTCGGAGGATGTCCTGGAGTTGCAGGGGGTACTGACCCCTATTTTGTCCAAACAGCTGGGGATATCTTTGGAGGACTTCAGTCCTTTGGAGAGCTTGGCGAAGCTGGCCACTACTACTGCCCACCTTGACGTGGTTGCCTCGATGCTGCAGCAGCGGAAGGACTTGCTAGCCTGCTGCTTGAAGGGGATGAGGGTCTGCTCCGCTGAGCTGACCTCCGTTGCTGACGCGCTGAGGGATATCCCGGTCGTACTAGGGGAGGATGATGCTGGATCTAATGCCTGACCACTGCCTTTGTTTCCTCTTGTTGCCTTTCTCTTATGCTTTTATGTATATATCTAAACGCTGAGGCCGCTCAGGCCATAAATAAATGGTTGTTTTTGCTTTTTCCAGTCTTTTCGTTTATTTCTTGCTGCATTGGCTGAATGTGTTGGTGGCAAGCCCAACTGAAAATGAGCCTTCTTCCGTACATACCCTTTCAGTGGTTGCGTTCCCTGAATGAGCAATGAATGCTTTGACTCAACTGTTTCCAAAGCCGCCGTTCCAGGGGTGAGTGATTGGGTAGTTATTTGGTGCCTTTTGGTTGGCGCATTTAACGAGCAGGTATATTGGTGCCGGATCAGCTTCTGCCATTGCGGTTATTTTTCCCAGATATCTTAATTGATTTTTCGGGATCTGTGCGAGGATCGGAGCGCTTCCTTGGTTATTTAAGGGAAATGCTTTCCCTTTCCTTGTTCATCTTCATCTTTTCCTTCTCTTTGCTTTTTGTAGGTCAGAATGACAGATTTTTGCGGGCGTGATTCCTTGCCAACACCTCCGACTTCGCCGGATTCGGATAATCCTCCTTCGACTCCTCCGTGGAGACCTACTAAATGTCCTGCTAGACGCCAGGGTCGCAAGAAACCAGTGAAAGTGAAGAAGCAGACCTTTGAGTCCTTCTTTACCGGCTTTGTGCCCCACTACGTGACGCTACCAAAAAGTGATGAAGCGTCACCGTCTGCCCCTCCTTCTCCTTCTTTCGAGAATAAGGCTCTTTCTCATGGCACTGATTTGAAGCCAGCGGCTTCTACCGTTGGGGAGAGTTCCCATGCTCGTTATGACAAGGCGGTAACCCATGCGATGGAGCTTGTGCCCAAACCTGTCGAATATTTCTTTTCCTACAACAGTGGATTGCCGTCGTCCCCGGAGGACTATGAGTACTGTTATGACAGGGATTGGGCTGATGAGGATTAACGGCTCTGTGTTGTATATGCCTATTGGCATTTTATGAATAAGATGATGTTTTCTGCCTTTTTCTTTTGTCGTTATTTTCTGTTAGCCTACTGGTCCTTGGTGATAGCCAGCGTAAGCGGTTGGCTTGGCCGAGGCAGTCGCTTCGCAGTTATCTTGACTGGGTCAACTCTGTCGCCCTTTTGGGGAATCACGCTGAATAACTTCTCTTTTTCTAATTTCTTTAAAGTGCTTCCACGTGGCCAACCTCTTTTTACACGCGTCTCCACGCGATTGGTGGCTTAATTAATGCGGTGGCATTTTAATCCTTTAAGAGGAGCCATTTTTCTTTTTTCAGAACTTTTGCCCTTGCTTCGAATTTTTTCTCTTGTCTTCCTTCGTCTTCTTCCCCGAATATCTTACCGGTCGTCCGCCGTCGTCCGCCGATTCCTCTGTAACTCTCCCCTTTCAAGGTACCAATTCAATCCTTCTCAGATTTTCTTTTTGCTGGTTTGTTATGGCTAGAAATAGACCTCGCCAGGTTATCTAGAAACCCATGGATCCAGAGGTCGCGCAATCACCTAGTATTTTTACATGCGATGTGGTTCTGAAAGCCAAACTGGAGGAACACGGTATTACCTTTCCTCTCGGGTATGAGCCCTCTATCCCTGGAAGTGATATGCGGCTCCATAATCCAGCGTGGGGTTACAGTAGGCTTTTTTTACTTTAAGATGTTCCTTTACGGTTTCCGCTTTCCTGTTCATGAATCGATACTAACGCTGCTGCGGGAGTATAACCTTAATCCTGCCCAGATAACTCCCTCTTCCTGGTGTGCGGTTTATGCTTTTCTTCGTGCTTGCGAGTTGAAGAACATTTCTACCCCATCTCTCAATTTATTTCGCAAATTCTTTAGTATGAATTGCCATAATTGTTTAATCGAAATTACTCCTCGGTGGAATACGCGCTCGTGTAGTCGTTCTGGCAGCGTTTTCACGGCTTTAAGAAGGGTGTAGCTGATTGGAAAAGCAGTTTCTTTGTTCTGGAGCTACCGTCCCGTTTGTGGCGTATTAATTTCAACCAGGAGCTGATAGGCCCCATTTGGTCGAATCCCTCGATATTGACCAGGGCTGAGTTGGAGCAAGCTAACGCTCTGTTAGACTAAGGTACTCACTACCGCATCCGTAGCTTTTCCTTGTTCAAACCTCTGGAGGAGTGTGCTATGGGTGAGTCTGCCTCTTTTCATATTTTCTTTGCTTTTGTCTTTGCGCGTTTCTTTTGTTATAGGATGCTAACGGTTAATTCCCAGGTGACGCTGGCGCTCCTTTGAATGTTACGCCACTTCAAACTTTACCAGCTTCCCCCCCTGCCGATGGCTCTAATCAGGTTAGCGTTCGTCCCCCGAGGAGGAGAACCAAGACGGTTGCCCGGGGAGGGCGAAGGCCCGTTAGCTCTACCCGAGTTTCTCGCTTTGTGGAAAATTGGCTACCGGAGCGTCGCAAGAGGACGGACTCCAGCCCAGCCGCAACGACGGTGATTGCTAGTGATGATGAGGATGTGGATGTCGAGTCGGACCTTTGCCATGCCTCTTCCTTGCGTTGGAAAAAACTTCAATTTGCCACGGGTGAGCAGGCCACCGGGACTTCTTCTGCGGATGCAGCGACTGTTCCTATCTCTGCCGTTTCGACTGGGACGAGTGTCTCCCAACCGGTGGGAGTTACTGAGGCGCCGGCTGCTACGTGTTCTGCCGAGGCGGAGGTTCCATCGACAGCGTGTCCTCTTCCTATAGTTGATGCTCCCGATTCTTCAATTTCTCATTGCATTCCTGACGTAGTCACTACGCCTTCTACTACGGATTCGACTGCTGGGCTACCGCCTAAAGTCCTTCCACAACTGTTTTTTTCTCCTATCACGGATGTTTTTTCCGGTAGTTCCTCTCCCGCTCTGTCAATCAATCTTTCTTATGGCAGTCCTACCGAGACCCCCTCCTACCGTATGGGCTTGAAGGGATTCTGCTTTGATGGTCTTCGTGCTGTCGGGGTTGCCCAACCTTTTTCCCGAGATGAGTTTACTGCGCCTTTGATAGGAGAGATGCTGGGCTCCCAGAAGGAGAAGGAAAAGTTTCTTCAGCTTCCTCCACCGGCTCGTCTTCGCCATATGATGAATGATTCTCTGGATTTCTTCCGTCACCTGAACTATCTGTTCGAGATTCATGATCACGAGTCACGCAATTTTTCCAACGCACGGTGCGTTAAGCAAGTGCAGCTTGAGAAAGCGGTGGAGCAAATGAGGTTGCTAACGCGTCTCTGCGATGAGTCGCAAAAGGAATTAAACAGAGAGAGGTCTGTCGGGAAAGCAAAGGTGGAGGTTCTGGAGGCAGAGTTAGCGCTGGAGAGGAAGAAAAATCTCCTTCTTCGCGAAGAGATGTCTGCTCGAGATGAGGACTCCGCTAGAAAATCATTAAAGGAGGAATGGTGGAAGAAGAAAATCTTGGAAGTCTTTACTTCTGGATTCGCAGCCCGTTTCAAGGGTAACTCTTCCGACCCTGCCTAAGTTGCTGACTATATTTCTGTCGTGATAGATGAGGTTAGCAAAGGTGGGATTTGTTCTTCTGCCTCAGAAGGGGAAAGGGGCTAACGCCAAAGATTGGGGCGCCGCTTTGCTTTTCGAGAAGTGTCACCACGGGTTTCTGGACCCTCCCTTGTTATTCTTATTGTTGTCTGCTTCTATTTTTTCCCGAAAACCATTTGTCATTATTCCTCTTGTAATAATGCTGACGCTACATAACCTTTATCGCATTCATGTGAATTGTTGTGATGCTATCGCCATTTCTTCATTATCTTCCTTGTGTTGCCGCGCCGTTTGGCTAAGCCGGCACTGCTTTTTAGGCCATTAAATACCGCAGTCCTTCCATTTAATGCGATCTGAAAAGCAATGATGGAAAAGGACACGTGTCTTTCTACGAAAAGGCGTTTGAAGCAAGCATCTCCTAGGGAGACGTGAATCGCCAAAGCGTTTCGTCATCATTTTTTAAACTTGTATCTCCTCGCGCGTGCCTTATTTCCCGACGCGCTGCTTTGCCATGTGTCCGCCGCTGATTGGTCACGCCCTTTCAGTGTTATATATAATGTTTTTCCTTCCTCCTTTTTCTTTTTTAATCTCCTCTCTCGCACGCTGCTGGTTTCTGGACAAACAACTCGCGCCGCTCTCTTCTTTTTGGTCTGAAACTCCTGGTGTTCTCTTTGCGAAGGTACACACCCTTTATTTGCTCGTCACTTCTCCTTTATTGGTCATGGCTAAGACTAAGAGATCTTCCGATGAGGAGGATCCTCAAGGGTCCGCCGGAGAAGAAAAAATTAACATTACCCCCACTTCTCTCTATACTATACCCTTAGTTAATCGTATGCTTGCTGCGTGTAATGCGCGATTTCCCAGAGAATATCCCGTGCACGCTGCTTCCGAATCACTTCGCCTGAACAACGTTCTGCCCGGTAACAGTAGAATATTATATGCTAAGTTATTTGACCATGGGTTTTGTCTTCCTCTTGACCCGCTTGTTGAGTTGTTATTGGCTGATTCTGATTTGGCTCCGGCTCAATTGAGCCCTAACGCGATTTGCGTTGTCAGTGCCTTTGCCGCACTGTGCCATTTCAAGGGGATCGAGTCTCCCACTCTGGCCCTGCTTCATGACATTTTCCAGTTGTATTCTCGTAAGGGGGTGATATCAATATCCCCTCGTTATGAAGATGGCTCATTGAAGCCCTTTACCTGGAAGCTTATGGGTATCGAGTCTTCTGTTCCTCATTGGAAAGAGGAATGTTTTGTTATTGATTTGCCCGAGCCGTTATGGAGGGTCGGCTTCAATGAGAAAATTAAAGATGGAGCTTGGGGCCATCAGAAACCCCTTTCTGATCCAGAAGATGGCTGGTTGAAGACGCTACTTCAACTAGATTTCAGCGTTGATGCCCGAAAAGTGGCTAACGGTCTGGAAATGGAACAGTGCAAAAAGGGTGAGCGTTTGCCCTTTTTCTTTTTGTGCTGCCAAGAGGTACTAACGCTAACGTTTCTTTAACTGTGTAGTGCCTCCGCCTGGTTGGGAGCCCGAGTACTTCCGGAGGAAGAGGAAACAGGAACAAAGGAAGAAAGCTGCCGCCGCCAGGGCTGCTGCTGTTGCTGCTGCCGCTGCGGAAGAGGAAGGCATTGCTACCGCTACGGGTACTACCTCATCGCCACCTCCTCGCACCCTTGTTGCAAGGAAGAAGAGAGTGAGGAAAACACGTGCCACACAACCCGTTTCCCTCCACACTGTTGTTTCTTCGGAGGCGACAGTTGATCCCATTCCTACCGCGATACCTCTAGTTTCCACAGTCACCCAGGTATGCGTTCCTTTTTCTCTAAGGTTTTCTTTTCTTCTGTATAATTTTCTTATCATGCGTGCACTGTGTTTTCTAGGAGGCTTCCACTGTTTCTGCTCAGTCAACCTCTCCAGGTGATATGTCTGTTGCTGAGGTCCTTCGAGAGCGTCAGAAGAAGGCTCGCTATGAGCTTCAGCACAACCCTACCTCTTCTGCTGCGAATTCTTCTCTGAACGTCCCTGAGGGCGGCGGTATTCCTACCGAGCAATCGCAGGGTATTGATTTCGGTGGTAATCCTCACATTTTAGGTGATTCCTCCACCGCGACAGGCTATAACTCAAGTGCCCTTAACCTTGAAGCACTTGGTGGAGATGGCTCCCCAGTGCCCAACGCGGGAGGTTCCGGCAGTCGACCCTCTTCTCCTGCCGCTCTGTTTTTTGTTCCGATGTCTCCTCCCCCTATCGCGAGAGGTGGCCCTGCCCCTGCTTTGATAGTCGGTGCCTCTACTTATAATCCTCCCCTCATGCCCACTCATCATATTGGTTTGCGTTCCTTCAGGGACAACATTTTGCAATTTCCTGCCGGGACTGATCATGATTCCATTCTCGCGTCTACCTCTTACCTGGTAGCCGAGATTATGTCTCTTCCAAGGGAGAGGGATGTCTTTGCGGCTAGGAGTGAGCAGGAGCGTATAAACTTTCTTCGCTCCCAAGCGCTTTCTTTTTTCTGCCACCTCCATTACCTGGATGAGGAGAATGCTAGGATTGCCGCAAACGGGCAGGGGGAGGTGACCAGGTTGCAGAATGAGCGCCAGAGTTTTGTGGATGCACTTAACGTTGCCAACCAAGAAACGGAGTCTGCCCAATAGGAAGTGACGACTGTCAAGAAAGAGCTGGAGGCTGTTAAGCACACTTTGGAGGAGGAGAAACGGATTCTAACCGAACGCCTTTCTCGTGAGGAGAATGAGTTGCGCCAGGAGAGGCAGAGGAATGCCGAGCTGACTGCCGATCTGGCTTTAAACGTTGAGAAGAATCAGTGGTACTTGAAGGAAGGCGCAGGGCTCATGTCGGAGGCATTGATGCATCATCATGGGGTAGAAAAACTCCGTATTGATGAGTTGGCCGCGTATTTTGATAGGAGGGTCTCCACTATTACTGATGACGACTTCTATTTATGGAAATCGAAACGGCAAGAAGGAGTCAACGCACCACCCGCTCCTTAGTTTTTAGATATATTCTGATTTTTGCGGCCGACGAGCCCTTCCTTGTTTTGTAATATTAACAATATCACTTTTTGCCTTGGTTGGGCTACCCCTTTTGAACGGAACTTCTTTGTCTGCTCTGTTTCATAATACTGCTTGCGCAATTATTCATCCGTGGCGTTTGCTGCCGCGCCTCTATAGTTATGCCCACTTTTGCTCTCATATGACCTTCATACAGGTTCCTCAGCTGCCTTTTCGATGGCCTTATTGTTGCCTTCCGATAGCATTTCCAAGAATGACTCAGCATTGCTCAGATTCAAATCACCCTTTGTTGTCTGGGGAGCTTTCTTGCCCCGTTAGGCCTGCTACGACGTTGTTGTTTCAGTACGGATGTCTTTCCAGCCTTAATTCGCCGGTTGTCGGCCGCTCAATTTCTAGCTGGAGTGTCCCCTCCTTCCTTCCGCCGGAGATTGGCTTGGGGAGTGCCTCATCTTAGCGAGCTGTCTGATCAGGACCAGCCATCGCAAGGATAGGATTTTCACTCCTAAGCGTTGAAACCTCTCATCCCTGGAACGTGCCTCGTCTCAATGGGCCGTCTATGTGAGCACGGTTGCCACAAGGATAGGATTTTCACTTCCAGGGCGGAGTTGGTCTCTCCTTGGGGTCGTGCCACGTCTTAATGGGTCGTCTGTGTGAGCACGGTTGCCACAAGGATAGGATTTTCACTCCCAAGGATACCGGGGCGTGCCTCATCTTAATGGGCCTTCTGTGTGAGCACGGTTGCCACAAGGATAGGATTTTCACTCCCGGGAGCGTTTGGGGTCGTGCCTCGTCTTAGCGGGCCGTCTATGTGAGCACGGTTGCCACAAGGATAGGATTTTCACTCCCAACGCTTAGTCATGCCAGGGCGTGCCTCGTCTTAGTGAGCTGTCTGATCAGGACCAGCTATCACAAGGATAGGATTTTCACTCCTAGCATGCTTCACTATCTGCATTTTATTCAACAACAAACACACAGAAAGATATATCTTGTTAGAATAGTATTGATGTTACCAGATAGGGTGAGCTAGTTCCTGGCGTGGTATAGCTTCAGCCGGGCTATATTCCACGAGTTCTGTAGAGGCATTCCATCTAGCGTTTCCAAGTGATAAGCTCCTCTTCCCACAATACGGGTGACGCGATACGGTCCATCCCAGTTTGGGCTGAGTTTGCCCATGCGCTGCCCTGCCGCTCGTCTATCTCTGAGCACTAAATCCCCAGCTTTGAGCAATCGCTCTCTCACTTGCCGGTTGTGGTATTGCGCCATTTTTCTTTTGTAGTGTAGAGTTTTCAGCAGTGTTTCCTCATGTGTTTCTGGTAGGGTGTCAAGGTTAGCACGTAACCTTTCCTCGTTATTTTCTTCTCTGAAATGAGCCACCCGAAGGCTCATCATTTCGATCTCAACCGGTGTGACAGCTTCGGTTCCGAATGCTAACGCAAACGGGGTCTCTCCAGTGCCGGTCTTGACAGTCATGCGATAGGCCCATAGTACGTATGGCAGTTCGTCCGGCCATTTCTTTTTGGAACCTTCCAGGTTTCTTTTGATGCCACTAAGGATGCTGCGGTTGGTTACCTCTGCCTGGCCATTGGTTTGGGGGTGTGCCACGGAAGAGAACCTTTGTTCAATCTGGAATCCCGCACACTGATCCCTGAAGAATTGGCTTGTGAACTGTGCTCCATTGTCGCTAACCAATATGCGCGGAACTCCGAATCGTATGATGACTTGGTGTTTGAAAAAATGCCAAATTTTTTCAGTGGTGATGGTGGCTAACGCCTCGGCTTCGGCCCATTTTGTGAAGTAGTCTACCGCCACGACCACGAATTTTAGCTGAGATCTAGCCATTGGAAACGGGCCTAATATGTCAATGCCCCATTTGGCAAACGGGCATGGAGCAATTATTTCTGAGATTGGCGTGGCCGATTTTTGAGGGATCTTAGCGTATTCCTGACATTTCTGATAGGTTTTCACGAAGTTATGGCAATCTCTTCGTATGGTGGGCCAATAGAATCCCGACCGAAAGACTTGAGCTGCCAGAGTATCGCTCGCGATGTGCATGCCGCATATCCCTTCGTGAATTTCTCTTAGCACATGCAGGCCTTCTTGTTCCGTTATGCATTTAGCGGCTGGGTGGGAGAAGCACCTCCGTATTAACTCTCCATTGTAATATGTACATCGCGCCGCCCGTTTTAGGATTTTCCTTCTTTCCGCAATTTCATCTGGTAGCCTATCATGCTTCAGATATTCTACCACTAGGATCCTCCAGTCACTTTCTATTTCTTCCACACACAACGATGCTTGCTCCTCCATGAAAGAGGGTATGGATAGCTCCCAGTAATGTACCTCGTTGGGTATGGAGGCGTCTGTATTGGCTGCCATCTTGGCGAGGCTATCGGCCTCTTCGTTACTTTCTCTGGGATGTGTTCGAAGATGACCCGAGTGCCTTTTTTCTGCATCTCCGACAGCTCACGCTTTACTTTGGCCAAGTATTGAATCATGACAGGTTCTCGGGCTTGGGAGTTTCCAAGGACTTGATCCATTATCAATTTAGAGTCTCCTCGTATCTTTAGGCGCAAGCTGTATTGCTCTTCCGCCACGGTAGAGGCTTCGACGGAGAAGGTGTTTCCAATTCTGAGTCCTGCCAGCAGCGCTTCGTATTCAGCGGCGTTGTTGGATAACGGCTGCAGGATTCTGATGGCATATCGCATTTCCATGCCGTTTGGCCCCACCAGGAAAACGCCTGCTCCTGCTAGCTCTTGATTTTTTGCGCCGTCCACATGGATAACCCATGAGTCTGCGTGCGTTTCCGGGAACAGTAGGCATGAGTTTTCTGGTTCTTCCTGTGACAGTTTTTCCAACACCTCCTTAGTGAATGTGCACTCCGCTATGAAGTCAGCTAACGCCTGGGCTTTTATTGCCGGCCTGGCTTTGTATTGTAGCCCGTATTGTTCGAGCTCGATTGCCCAAATCAACATTCTCCCTGAGGACTCAGGTTTTCTAAAAAAAATCTCAGCGGCTGATCAGTTAGTACGGTAACAGGGTGGGCTTGGAAATATTGGTCCATCTTTCGCGTTGCCTGTATTAGAGCAAGCGTTATCTTCTCGATGCGGGCGTATCGTAGCTCCGCGTCTTTTAATATGTGACTCACAAAAAATACAGGGCGGTGTACATGCCCTTCACTTCGTACGAGGACGGCGCTGACTACTTCGTCAGCTACTCCCAGGTATAGGTATAGCTCATCGCCGAACTCAGGCCTCGTTAGCACTAGATCGGATGACAAGTAGGCTTTCAGTCCTGCAAACGCGTTTTCACATTCCTCTGTCCACCCAAATGGGGCCTTATTTCGAATGACCTTGAAAAAGGGAAGGCATCTCTCTCCTTGCTTAGATATGAACCGTCCTAACGCGATGATGCAGCCAGTGAGCTTTTGTATTTCCTTGACGGTTCACGGGGATATCATGTCCTTAATGGCCTTTACCTTTGAAGGGTTGGGCTGAATACTTTTTCGGCTGACCATATAGCCCAGGAATTTTCCCGTTTGGAACGCGAACATACACTTTCACGGGTTTAGCTTCATTTTGTATTTTTTCATCACATTGAAAACTTCTTCCAAATCAGCAAGATGGTCTCCGAAGCTTCGACTTTTAATCAGAATATCGTCCACGTAGGCCTCTACATTTTTCCCTATTTGCTTTTCAAAAATCTTATTCGCCATGCGCTGGAACGTTGCCCCGGCGTTCTTCAGCCCAAACGGCATTGCGGTGTAGCAATATGTGGCCCTAGGGGTGATGAAGGCAGTTTTTTCTTCATCTTCTGCGGCCATTGGGATTTGGTGATACCCGGAGTTGGCATCCAGAGAGCTTAACTAAGCGTACCCCGCAGTTTGGTCGACCAGCTGGTCAATTCGAGGAAAGGGATAGCAATCTTTGGGACAAGCATTATTTAGGTCAGTGAAATCGATGCACATGCGCCAATCTCCGTTAGGCTTTGGAACTAGCACCGGGTTAGCCAGCCAAGTTGGGTACTGAATTTCTCGAATGAACCCCGCGTCCATGAGCTTCAGTAACTCCTTCTCGATAGCCGCTACTTTTTCTGATGAAAAGGCGCGTCGTTTCTGCTGAATAGGTTTGGCCTCAGGGTTGACGTTTAGTCAATGCTCCGCGACTTCTCGCGAGATTCCAGGCATGTCCGCTGGTTTCCATGCGAATTCTCCCTTGCATTTTCTTAATAGTCGGGTTAGTTGCACGCTCTCTTCAGGGCTCAGTTTCTCACTGACCAAGAGATTTGCCTCATTATCCTCAGCGATAGGTATTGACATCATCTGATCTAGTGGCTGAGTGCATTTTTCTTCTTTATCGTCAAAAGGATCATCTACCACGCAAACGTAGCCGTCACAACTCCTCTGAGTCATAAGCAAATAGCATTCGGCTGCCAGTTTCTGGTCTCCTCTGATTGAGACCACTTCGTCCCACGAGGGGTATTTCATTCGCAGGTGTTTTTGGGATATCGCTACCCCGAAACAATTGAGGAACGGTCGCCCCAGTATAGCGTTGTATGGTAACGTTAGGTCTACAACCAGGAATACTAGCTCTTCAGAGCGCTTGGATGTGTCTTCTCGGAAGTACACTGGTAAGGATGTTATTCCGGCTACCGGTATCGGTACGCCATCAATCCCGACAATTGGCCTCACGCATGGCGCTAGCTCCCCATCAGGGTGTTTCATCAAGTTATACGCTTCCAGCGAAAATAGATTTACTACGCTCCCGTTGTCAACAAGGGTTCTTCTCACCCCGTGACTTCCTATGACAGGTGTGACTACCAACGCGTCGTTGTGTGGGAAAACAATGCCCTTTTCGTCTTCTTCTGAGAAGGACAATATCATTCTATCTAAGGCGTTTATCGCCTCAATTTTTACCTGGGCATTTTCTCGCTTGCGCTTTTCCCCAGGACTGGGCGTTTGTGGTATGGCCTCCTCGAAGTAGGGTGTTCCCCCGGCAATAATATTAATCATAGGCATCTGATCGCTATGAACAACGAGAGCTTCTCTATTTTTTCCAAGGGGAATTGCGTTAGCCCCCGTGGCGTGTGAAGGAGCTTGCCTCTGATCAGTTGTCATTCCCGCTGGGTTGTTCCTGGCCTCCTCTCTTGCCTTGGTGGCAAATTCTCCTAGGTAGCCCTCTTCGACCAATCGCTCTATGGCCAATTTCAGTTCTCTGCATACATCTGTCAAATGTCCCTTGACCTTGTGGAACTTGCAATATGCGTTTTCCCTTCCTCCCATGATCACTCCTGGCTTCACAGGAGCCGGATATCTAATGGGCAGATTTCGCTGTTGGACTATCGCTAGGATTTCAGCCCTTGGGAGTATAAGAGATGGAAGGTCAGGATCATATATCCGGCCTTTTGGCGGATCCGCTTGTTTCCGAGTGGGGGACCCTCCGGGTCTTCCTTTCGAGAAATTGCCTCTCTGCCGGTTAGAGGCCTTGACAGTATGCTCTTTTCGTTGCCCATGATCATCAACGGGTCGTGCGTCAGGGGCACTGTTATGCGGGGCGTTAGGGGCCACATATGGGTCCGTTGGCATGTCTCGGATCCATTCTCTATTTTCCTCCTCTTCCATTCTCGCATAATTATGCGCTTTCAGCCTCAGCACATCCAGGGTCATCAGTGGGTCCACCGTTTGCGTGTCTCTCAATTTTCCGTATCGGCAGTTGCGTTTTAGGGCCTCAACCGCAAAATCAATAGTGACCCCTGGCGTTAGGGACATTTCAAGATCAAATCGACCTAAAAAGTCGTTCAATGATTCCTGCGGTTTTCGATGGATATCGAACAGTGCAGCTGCTGACTTCCTGATAGGAATAGCCGTGCTAAACCGACTTTAAATTTTTTCTTCCAGTTGAGAAAAATTATCAATAGACCCGGCCGGGAGTCCCTCAAACCAGAGACGTGCCACGCCTGACAGCGTCATCACGAAGATCCGACACAATGCTGCGTCACTGCGTGTTTGGAATTGCACAAAATCTTTCACTTTATTGAGGTGAGAAATGGGATCTTTCGTGCCATTATATGATTCTGCTAGGAGTTTCACATGTCGATGGACTCTGTGGTGCCTGACACG
Source organism: Viola odorata (assembly GCA_963691705.1). Taxonomy (NCBI): domain Eukaryota; kingdom Viridiplantae; phylum Streptophyta; class Magnoliopsida; order Malpighiales; family Violaceae; genus Viola; species Viola odorata. The sequence goes on from OY829539.1 coordinate 2,609,461, forward strand.
GTAACTGAACGGATGGCCAACGTTAATATCAGGGACCCCACGAGGCTGATGCGGGTGTGGAATTTCAACATCATATCTGGGATTCTGAGGGTCATATTCCTGATGCCGCCTGGGAGATCGACTGCGGCTTCTTGGAGTTCGAGCTCGTCGACCTCTGCTGCTAGATCTTTCACTGTATCTAGGAGATGGCTCTCTCAATATATCCCCTCGTCGATCATCCCAATGTTCTCTGTACTCATCACGTCGGCGGGCTACTTCAGGGATAGAGATTCCTCCCCTGTATTGTCCAGAATGTTCAGCAGGTCCACGCGCGAGCGGCGGGACGTTGATGGGGGCCAATGAGAATGGTAAGGAGGACGGGAGTCCTCTGGATTGTCGGGGCGATAATGGTCGTTCATTGACAATGGACGGAGTGAAAACTACTTGGGAGGACACACCAGGTCTCGAGGCATGAGGAGTAAATCCAGCAGCCATCTCTGTCAACTGATCCAATTGAGCTTGGAGAGCTGCTATTGAATTTGCGAAAGGGTTGTCCGCTTCACCCATCATGGATCTCCCTGCTTGGGGGGTAAGACGACTGGTTCCTGCTACGTGAGATAAGGAGAGCAAATCTGGAATGTAATTTCTTCCGTACTTTGCCCAGGAGGAAGATCTGATTCTCCCGCAGTGACGTCCTGCACTGGGGTGGAGGTATCAGAGGTAGCGAAGGCAAACAGTCGTCTGCGGGTGTTGTATGGGATGTTGGAAGTTTGGGACAGCGCCGGATCTGACTCTGAGGCCATAATCCTTCTAGCTTCGGGGAGAAGGAGCTTGGTTATTAAGGATGCTCACTTAATAGAACCAATGCTCTCAACGAGAGCACCAATTTGATAAGATTTTATCTTCTGCCGAAGGATATATGGCGGGACAGCTCCTCTCAGATTGGTGCTCACGACGGTCCACGGTACCTGCAATACGCTGGAGGGGGTCTCCGGCGGAAACACTCCGATGCTTAAGTCAGTATGTGTACTGAATTTGGCAGAGCTTGGGCCAGTCAAATTATGCTTACCTGCCTCCTTTAAGGGGGAGGTATATATATAGAAAAATTGAGCATTTCCGTGTTTGGGGATAGCTAGAGAGCTATCCGTAATGTTAGGGATCGTGGTTCGCCCCTCGGATGATATGTTAACGTGGCGATAGCCATGGGATAAATGCTACCACGATAGGGTAGCGACTGAGTGGTCCCTCTGACGCGTGGTATTCCTCAGAATGAGACAGCTCCTCGAGCCATCTAGAAGGTTCGTTTGAGGAAAACTCTCGAGCGCTGTTTTGTCCTCTTGGTGTCAGCCTCTGGGGAAGGCGGTGGCCCTCTACCTACCGCGAAGGTGGCAACAGTGATCTCTTTTTTCAGTTCAGGGCAATAGACGGAAATACCCTTTTCTTTAGGTGGATTGTTATCAGAGATGGCCCTTGATTTGGCTCCTGCATCGATGGTGACTTCTTTTTCGCTTCCCCACACTTGAACGTTTCAAGGGCTCGATTTGTATGAATGGCCTAGGGCTCGAAACTCTTGCCCTAGACTCCTGTTTTTTACTCTGTAGTCTTTTGCTTTTGCCTTCCTTCCCCACACTTGAACTCGTTTGATCACTTTAGGTGTCTAGCCCTCGACGTTGCCCTCAACAATTGCTACCTCACCTGCCAAGGAAAAAGATCAAGAAAAGGCGAATGGTTAGGAAAGAGTATGAAAAGAAGGGGAATGTCGGAGGCTCGAGAAGAAAAGAGACATTGATGCGAAGCTTTCCGTCATATTTAAGCTTTCCCATGTCCTAACAGTGACTATACCCGGGGATATTATGTAAACCTAGACCGTGCCTAGCTAAGCATTTTCACTAAAAAATAACGGGCATGAAGTTCAAATATGCTCACGGGATCAATTGTGACTACTGGTGTTGTGGCCTAGATATAGATATAAGGGCTAGCAGATCTAAAAATGCATGCTCAGGCATAGGTGCTATGGATGTCATGCTTTTTCTATGCATCGAAAGTTGAAAAACACATGCCAAAAATGAGGGTTTGAAAATTTTCCTAGCATGGCTAAAAACAAAATCCGAAGATCATGCAATCATGCAACAAACGTAAAAATAAACATGCAAACACACAGGCAAAACGCATAAATAACTCCCTCCCCACACTTAGGCAGCGCATTGTCCTCAATGCGGGGAGAGTATAAAAAGGAGTTCAAGAAATAAAGTACAGTACAAAGCAAAAATAGTAAATTGTTCAGTGCCCCTTTTCGAGGGCTGGAGAGATAAAATTGTTCGGGAGGGGCTACTGCGGAGGCAGATTTCTGCGGGCAACTTCAGTCGTCAAAGCTTGAAGTTCCCGTAGGATAAGCTAGAGCAGCCTTGTTTGGGTCGGATCATAGACAATGAGAGGAGTTGGGGGTTGTCTTGGTGCTGCTGCATTCTGGCCTTGTGTCGCTTGGCTTTCGGGGGCTCGAGGAATGGCATTGGAATGGGGACTCGAGAGATTTGGATAATAAAAAATGCCACCATTTTTGGTCCCGAAAACTTTCTCCGCTGCTGGGGCACAACCTGGATAAAAGCTCAACACACCGCGTGAGAGACATAAATGGCCCATGACATCCAAGGTTCTGATATCCAGATCCTTGAATGCCAAAGGCTCGGAAAGGTTACTAGCAGCCAGGTCAATGTTACGCATATTCACAGCAAACAGGGAGATTAACGAACCAAAAATAGGCCTAAGGCCACCATTTAAGACATGCAATACACCAGAAGCTATCCAAAAGCCTAGGTTGACCCTACGTTTGTGTTTCATGCACCATAAAAAGGAGTTCCTGCACAGATATCTGTCCCGAGGAACCAAATCTTGCGGAAAAGGTGAGGGCTAGATATCGGTGCAAGATACGCAAAGCAGGATCAACTATTTCATGGGCTTTACTACCCTTAGTATCATATTTAGCATCAGACTTATTGGTTAACTCACAAAAAGCAGCAGTGGCATCAAAAACAGCAGGGATAACAGTTAAAGCATTTTTATACCGAGGGGTGTTCAATTCATCCTTAGTCACAAATCCCAACCAATAATTAAATTCACCAAGAGTCAAGTGTTCCCATTTGTTAGCTAGCCTAAAGTTGATCAAACCAGGGGTAGAAGAATTTGGACCGACTTTGCCCTTTGGCCTAAAGGTCCCATCTACCCAAAAAGTTGTGAAAAACTCTAGGGAAAGCTCAACATAGGTCGGATGCTCTAGATAGAACAGGGACTCCCAACCAATGTTGGCAACATACTCCCTGACTCTCGACTCAATACCCATTTTGGCAAGAAAATCAAAATCCAGGCGCGCACATGAGCTAACGCCCTTGGAATTCAGCAAATTCAACTTGTCAAGAGAGTGCTTGTCATTAAAAACAATCCATTCATGGGGTAATGAAAGGTCAGAAGTAACCTGGTGGGAACTGGACCTGGGGAGGGATGAAGGTTCTGGGGTCTCGGCCTTGACTTCATCCTCTACTTCGGGGGCTCGAGTTTTCTTTGAGCTCGAGGGCTTGCCGGAACTGGTGGATGGGAGTTTTCTGTTGGCACCTACTGGCGTTACAACTGCGGCTGACTTCTCCGATGCGGGAGTGGCTTTTGATTTCCCTTTCTTGGCCGCTGCTCTTGCCGCGGCTGCTTTCAGCTTCTTCTCCTCCTCCGCTGCTCTCTGGGCCTCAAGATCCTCCTCCTCATCGCTGCCCTCTGCTTCCCCACTCTCTCCTGTTCCTTCTTCTATGCCTTCTAGGTCTTCGTTCTCTTGGCCTTCACCCGGCTCTCCTTTTCACAGCTGGCAATAAATGGTGCAGCCTTTTCATTGATGAGGTCTGCGTTTTCTGCGGCTTGACAGGCGACGTGGCAACCTGGGCATGGAGCACGATGACCCACGCGTATCCCAACTGCCCAAAAGGATAACAACTTTTAAATTTCAAAATGGCAGTTGGTAAATTTAAGATACGGACAAAAAGAGAGAATAAAGGTGAGTTAATGCTAATAAAAAGGAATAAAATCATAGGGAAAGGGAAAGGTAAGAGATATATACAAGGAATAAAACATGGAAATAAAATCAACAAAAATCAGAGAATTCAAAAGGTGGCAGAGGAGATAAGGGAGAGAGAAAGGATACGGCTGGCATATCAAATGCCTCCAACGTGGTCCATTTACTCGTCGGGACCTCGACGTGCTTTGATATTCTAGGTCTGGACAGGTGGGTCCTCCACCATAGCCTCCTCAACAACCGAGGGCTGGAAACCTTCATAGAAGGGCTTCAGTCTTTGCCCACTGACTTTGAAGATGACTCCTGTGATAGGATTCTGGATTTCAACTGCCCCATGGGTATAGATTGTCGTGACCACGAAAGGTCCCGACCATTTGGATTTCAGTTTCCCAGCGAAGAGTCGCAGTCGTGAGTTGTACAACAAAACTTGCTGTCCAACCGAGAACATTTTGGGACGAAGATGTCGGTCATGATAGGCTTTTGTCTTGCCTTTATAGAGTAGGGCGTTCTCATAAGCATAATCCCTTAACTCTTCTAGCTCTTGAATTTGCAAGCGCCTCTGTTGGTCAGTGAGGCCTAGATCTGTGTTGGCCTTTCGGATAGCCCAGAAAGCCTTGTGCTCTATCTGCACCGGGAGATGGCACGGCTTCCCATAAACAAGCCTGTAAGGGGTCATCCCTATCGGGGTCTTGAAAGTTGTTCGATAGGCCCAGAGAGCATCACCCAATTTCAAACTCCAATCCTTTCTGGACTGGTTAATGGTCTTTTCAAGAATGGACTTGATCTCACGGTTCGAGACCTCGGCTTGTCCGTTGGTCTGAGGATGATAAGCAGTGGATGTTCTATGATGGACTCCATACTTTGTCAAAAGAGAGGACACAACACGGTTGCAAAAGTGGGCACCCCTATCGCTGATCAGTGCTCTAGGTGTACCAAACTGATTGAAGATATTGGTGCGGAGGAAGTTCACAACCACCTTGGAATCGTCCGTTCGAGTAGCCTTGGCTTCGACCCATTTAGAGACATAATCGACGGCCAGAAGAATGTAGATGTTGCCAAAGGAATTGGGAAAAGGGCCCATGAAATCTATACCCCAGATATCAAAGATCTCGCAAGCGATAATGTTTGTCAAGGGCATCTGATTCCTGGCCCCGATATTTCCAGTGGGCTGACATCGGGGGCATGAAGCGCAGAACATGTAACTATCCTTGAAAATGGTGGGCCAGTACAGCCCAGCTTCCAGAACTTTCAGGGCAGTTTTCTTGGCCGCGAAATGGCCTCCTTCTGATTGGCAGAATTTAAGGATCGAGGGCACCTCGTCCATGGTTACACATCTACGGATGATCTGATCGGAGCAGTGTTTCCATAGGTAGGGACTGTCTCATATGTAGTATTTTGCTTGTCTTCTGATTCTGGTGCATTCAGAGGAAGTGGAATCGGCTGGGTAAGTGCTTGTAGCACAAAAGTTTGCAATATCAGAAAACCATGGGGAATAAACAGTTTGGACTAGACATAAGTGCTCGTCTGGAAAAGTATCTCTGATTGGCACAAGCGAATTATCTTCTTGGGCTGGAAGTCTACTCAAATGATCGGCCATAAGGTTTTCTCTTCCGGCCTTGTCTTTGATAGCTATATTGAATTCTTAAAGGAGCAAGATCCAACGAATAAGCCTGGGTTTGGCATCGGCTTTGGTCAACAAACACCGAAGGGCAGAATGGTCAAAGTAGATAAGGACCTGAGTTCCTAGCAGATATTGTCTGAACTTGTCTGGGGCGTAGACTACGGCTAGAAGTTCTTTCTCAGTGGTGGTGTAGTTCTGCTGGGACGGGTCTAGCAACTTGGAAGCATAATAGATGACATGGGTCTCTTTATCCTTCTTCTGACCCAAAACGGCGCCTAGGGCCTGATTACTGGCATCACACATGACCTCGAAAGGTAGTGTCCAGTCGGGGGCTTGAATAATCGGGGCCGAGATAAGTTTGTTCTTGAGAAGTTCAAAAGCGGTTCTGCAGGCCTCGCTAAAATCGAAGGACACGTCCTTCTGGAGCAATTTACACATGGGTTGGGCAATCTTCGAAAAATCCTTAATGAACCTTCGGTAGAAACCGGTATGGCCTAGAAAAGATCTCACATCGCGGACACAAGATGGGTAGGGCAGGGATTCTATTACTTCTATCTTGGCTTTGTCAACTTCAATTCCCTTGGCCGAGATAACATGACCAAGCACCAGGGCTCGATCCACCATAAAGTGGCATTTTTCAAAATTCAGGGCAAGATTCATCTCAATGCAGCGTTCTAGGCACCTTTTCAGATTGTTTATGCATTCTTCAAATGAGTTTCCATAGACGGTGAAGTCGTCCATGAAGACTTCGATTCCATCTTCAACTAATTCAGAGAAAATGCTGACCATACAACGCTGGAAAGTGGCAGGGGCGTTGCATAGACCGAAGGGCATGCGTCTATACGCGAAGGTCCCGAAAGGGCAGGTGAAGGTTGTCTTTTCCTGGTCTTCAGGAGCAATTGGGATCTGATGGAAGCCGGAATAACCGTCTAGGTAGCAATAATGGGTTTTACCGGCGAGACGTTCAAGCATCTGATCGATGAAGGGCAGCGGAAAATGATCTTTCCTGGTAGCAGAATTTAGCCGGCGGTAGTCGATACACACTCTCCACCCATTCTGGATCCGGGTAGGAATGGATTCTCCAGCCTAACCGATGGTGATAGTTATGCCTGTTTTCTTGGGCACAACTTGGATAGGGCTAACCCATGGGCTATCCGAGATGGGGTAGATAACTCCCGCATCCAACAACTTGAGAATCTCTTTCTTCACCACTTCCATCATAGGCGGATTAAGTCGTCTCTGGGGCTGGCGAATGGTCTTGCTTGCGTCTTCTAGGTGGATGTGATGAGTGCATAATGCTGGAGACAAGCCCTTAATGTCCGCAATGGTCCATCCTATGGCTTGCCTGAAGTTCCTTAGCAAGGAAATGAGCTTGGACTCCTCGAGGACTTCGAGCTTGTTGGAGATAATGACAGGTAAAGAGTTATCGGGGCATAGATAAGCATATTTCAAGTGAGTAGGCAGCGGCTTCAGATCTAGGGCTGGAGCCTGATCAATAGAAGGAAATAACTTAGCATGGCCTGGATATTCGGGAGACTAATTCGGAGATTCATGCTGAGCAACAACGCATTCCTCTAGGGCAGCGATGACTGAGTGTAATTCAGAAGGAATAGGAAGTGTCGAGGCCACGACATCTAGAAGAGCTGGCGTCAGACTCCTGTCAAGGGCAAATTGCAAGGGGTCAGTAGAATATATATCATCAATTTCCCCTACAATGGGATCAACAATATCAACATAATTCACACTAGAAAATTCAGAGGGGTATCGCATGGCTTCTAGCATATTGAATTTGATGATCTCTCCATCAAATTCGAGGGAGATGGTGGCATCATGAACATCGATTTTTGCTCGGGCTGTGGCCAGAAATGGGCGGCCTAGAAGAACATCTGTGGACTTGGTGGAGTCCTCGTTCTCCATTGCAATCACATAAAAATCCGCAGGGAACAAGAATTCTCCTACTTGGACCAAGACATCCTTGATGATCCCCTCGGGGTAGATGATAGAGCGGTCAGCAAGTTGGATGGCGAGGTCCGTGGGCACGAGAGGCTCGAGGCCTAGACTATGATAGATTACCAGGGGCATAACATTGATTCCCGCTCTGAGGTCACACATGGCCTTGCCAATATCAACTGTTCCGATTCGGCAAGGGATTATAAACATGCCCTGGTCTTTCCATTTCGGAGGGATCCGACGCTGGATATGTGCAGACGCGCTGGCCCCTACGCTGATCTTGTTAACTTCGGCGAACTTGTTTTTGTTCGTGCATAATTGCTTCAGAAATTTGGCATAGCGAGGGACATTTTTCACGGCCTGGAGAAGAGGGATGTTTACGACCACTTTACTGAACATTTCAAAGATATCGCGGTCCTCCTTATCTTCCTTGGTCTTGACCAATCTGTGAGGGAACGGGGGCTCGAGAATCTTATGAATGTATTCCTGTGTGAATTCAGGTAGGTTAGGGTCGTTCCTTGGTGAACCTCTGGGAGAGCGGATTCTATCTTCCATGACTTCGACAGATCTGGGTACTTTAGGGAGCTTTGGTCTAGGTTTAGGTCGAATCTCGGTCTCTGGAGAGTTTTCAACTTCGGGGGTTGGAGAAGTAGGTGCTTTCAAGGTCGTGCCACTTCGCAAAGTTAATGCACAGACATTATGCTTGGGATTTACTTCTGTTTGAGGTGGCAGTCTGCCATGATTTGTTAACTCTTGCAGTGTGGCAGTCAGGGTACTCATTTGCTTTTTGAGTTCATCTATTTCTTTCTGCTGCTCGGGATTCTTAGGTATTTCAGCAGTCGAGGGCTGGACAAAATTCTGGTCTGGAGGGTGGACGAAGGTCTGATCTTGAGGAGGTTGGCGTTGATATTGGTTCTGATGAAATGTGGGTCGAGGTCTGAAATTTGGCATATTATGAGGGGGATTTCCATAGGGGTTCTGATGCTGTTGATGGCTAGGTCCCAAAAGCTGAGTGTTTGGAACCCATCCTTGGTTTGGTTGTTTCCAGCCTTGGTTGTAAGTCTGAGCGTAAGAGACTGGAATAAATTGGCTAGCAGCATTCACTTGTATTTCCTCCGGAATGTACGGACATGCATCAGTGGGGTGGTCCACGAAATTGCATATCTGGCATGCCTTGACAGGTGCGTGTTGTGCTGTTATGAAGTTTTGGAACATTCCTGTAAGAGAAGATATCTGGTTCTGAAGGGCAGCTACTTGTACATCCTGGCCTGGATTGTTGGCAAGGTCGTCAGAGGTGTTCTTGGCCATGAGCTCTATCGTTGCTCGTGCGGCTCTTGGGGTTAGAGTAGTCAAGGATCCATTGGCGGCTGCGTTAAGCAGAGCCTTGTCCTGAGCCTTGAGGCCTTCACAAACATATTGAACCAGAGCGTGCTCGGTAAGTTTGTGGGCTGGGCAACTCGATTGCATTTTCTGGAATCTCTCATAGTACTGGGCTAGAGTTTCCTCTTTCTTCTGAACAATGGAGATGAGCTATTTGCGAGTGGTATTTGAGATAGAGGTCGGGTAATATTTCTCAGTGAAGATTTTTGACATGTCCGCCCAAGAACGAATAGATCTTGCGGGGAGGTCGTAATACCAATCTAGGGCATCATCTTTGAGAGACCACTGGAATGCGCGAAGCTTGGCTTGCTCAATACTAACGTTTGCAGGTTTCATGGCCTCGCAAATGGAGTGGAGCTGTTGGAGATGGCGAAGAGCATTTTCCTTGGCTACCCCTCGAAAGGTAGGCAGATGATGAAGCACGGCGGACTTCAGAGTCCAGTCATTAGGGACATTGGGCCAGTCAATGCAGCTACTGGCCATATCGGGGGTTGCATGGAAATTGTCGATGGTTTGCTGGTCTGGGGGTGGTGGATCTTCGTGGTTTTCACGGTTGTTACGGTTGTCATTGTTGGCTAGGTCATCCATTGCTGGAAAATTAAAGTGATCTGGTATGGGGTTTTCGGGGTCACGATGGAGAAAGGTCAAGTCTGGGAAAAGCTGATGTTCCTGGTTAGCCAGATTAGAAGGGGAACCGTCGAGGGCAGGATGAGGGATCACTCTACGATGAGAAGAAGTCCCTTGAGCTTGCTTACGAAGTCCTCTTTCCATTCTGGTCAACTCGAGGTCTAGAGGAAGTAGATCGGGAGCAGATCTCCTGGTCATACAAGAAAAACAAAACAAAATCAGTACCGTGCAATCCCCGGCAACGGCGCCAAAATTTGATCGACACTCAAATATACTTAAACTTATCCTGATGCCTAAATGCACAAAGTAATGTGTATAAAGCAAGTCAGGGTCGAACCACAGAGATTGAAGGACTAATTTGCTAGTGAACTAGTATGACAAGGCAATATGCGACAAATCTAACCGAAGTAACAACAACAACAGGGGGGGTTTATGTTGATTAATAAATTAATCAACGCAGAGTAGGGGAGCTAACAAAACAGAATTGGAAAGTACTAATCTAGGGCACGAAAGTAAATCGTAATCCAGGGCAAGAAACGTAAAGTATTATCCAGAGCAAGAGATGTAAACAGATCGAATGCGGGAAAAAGTAATGAAAAGGATATTAATCAAATGAGATGAGATCTTAGCGAAAGGTGCTCCCTTGGGTTGTTTTCTAGGTCGGCCAGTCATTGGTGCAGAGGTTTTCTAGACTCATGTGCAGATCTGCTATAGGGACCGCGCTTCCACACCGCATCCCCTGCTTACCTTCGTAGATAAGAGTCACCCCCCGTTTCCACATATGAGGTGACCTTGACGTTCAGCCGTCCTCCCAGCTACCTTCCTTGTCGTCAAAAGGTAGCCTTGACCGTCCGGCCTGCCACGGCTCGAAGTAGGGAGGCTAAATTCAGAACGCCCATGAAGGAGAGGTAAGACAGATCTAGGGCGCGATAGCTCAGCTTGTCAGAATCGTATCGCATACCCTAGATAACTGTTTACCCCTAGGTGAGGCCTCTCGCGCTGCCTCCCCTAGGTGCCTGCTCTAACTCCAGGGCTTCGCGTCAGTTATAACCCTGGAATATGACGTTACTCATGCAGAAATACTAAAAGGTGATCAAGCTCTTAACAGTTCTAGACAAGCATGTAATGAAATCGATAAACAGTCATGTGTCACAAGAGAATATATTAAGCATGCATTAGACCTCTTAGCCAAACCCTACAACCCGTGGAACACCCTTCACCAAGAAAGGGGTATTTAGCTACTCATACTATAGTATAAACAGTAGGTTTCTATATTCATACAATGATAAAACAAGGAAAGTAAAAAGGGAGTAGAGTAAACTGATAGATTAATTAATAATCAAAGAGGAAAGTTGTTAACAATGGCTGCTCTTGGAAGAGGAGATGATTCCCAGAAAATAAGCACTGAAATTAATGTAAGAAAATATCCTTTTGAACCAGCCGTCCTTACAAAACCCTAAAACTATGCTTATATAGCGTAAGCCTAGCTAGGAGACAAAAACAGCTAAGGGGAGAGGAAGGATCAATGAGGGCGTGACAGCACACGTCCTTGCAAAAGGAATATTCTGGGATTCCTGGCACGCCTGGCATCTTCTGGAAGCGCCTAGGATTCCGTGCGAATCTCAGAAGATGCTCTTTGGAAGAAGGCTCAGAACTTGTCGAGGCCTTGGGACAGCGCACTGGTCTGGTTCGCGTCGAGGTCTTGACATTGCTCGATCTTCTAGGCCTTGAAACTGGAAATCCACAGAAATGCTCTCAAATCGCTCCTTTTCGGCCTTTTCCCTCCTTTGATGTTAATCTGCAAATAAAACTGAAATGAAGGTCAAATAGTAACATCGAGCCCCCGAAAGGGCTAGAAAGGAGGGTGAAACCGAGACTATTAAACATGCTATCAATTCGCATCAAGCGTTTTTTACAAGAACCAGAAATTGGAAGAAGGAAGATCTTGTAATTGATAGCCTTCCCTAACCATTAACAAGGTTAGAGTCCCCATCAATTACGTTCCTTTCCAAATTCCAAACTTCAAATGCCTAAAAGATAGGGATAAAATCCCTATTGTTTGAATTCAAAATAACATAAGATAAATATCTAAACAGATTGTTTTGTTCTTAAAAGATTACATCCGAGATTTCTTCAAAGGGATGTAACAGCCAGCTGGCTTCCTGATCCGCACCCGCCTTCCGTGAGTCCAAGATGAGCACGCCTCTATCTCTGCAATCTTGGCCAAGCTTGCGGCCAAGATTGCCACTTTGTCGCTCAAGGCACCCGTTTCCTTCAATTCTTCTCTTGGCTGAGATTTCCTTCAAAAGACCACAATATGACGTGAAAGAGATTGCTTTTACCATAACCAATGTGGTTTTAGATGGTAAAAACACATGAAAATAAACGTCAATCAGGGAGAGAGGGATCCAATGGGAGTGTGACAACACACGTCCTTCAGGGGAATATTCTGGGATATCTGGCGCGCCTGACACATTCTGGAAACGTATGGAATCCCGTGCGGATCTTCGAAGATTCTTCTCTTTGGCTTCCGATTAAGAATTGATGCAGAGGTATCGTGGGCGAGAGACTGCTCACTGGTCTGGTTAGCGTTGAGGGCTCGACGACACTCTGATATTCTGGGCCTTGAAGCTCGAAATCCCAAGAATTCCTCCAAAAATGCTTCTTTTCGCTCTTTTTCTCCTTTTGATGCTGATCTGCAATAAAGATGTAAATAAGGGTCGAATAGTAGAATCAAGCCCCCGAAAGGGATGGAAAAGAGGAAAAAATCATGCCCAAGAAACATGCTATTAGTAGTCAACGCTCTCCATCTTCTAAATTGCAGCCGCTGTAATCCTAGATCTGCTTCGAGGTGAAGAAAATTGATAGCGGAGAGGGAAAATGAGTGCTTCAAAGTTTTCCCTGGTAAAACTCCCAAGATTTGAAATCAAACGGAAATGGGTAAAGGAATGGCAGACGAAGAGAGAGAGGTTTGCTTTGGAGATGGACACTGGATAAGGGCAAACTCGTCACAAATAACGAACAACAACCTCGGGAAGGTGAGGACGTCAATGTTTGAGGACTAGCGAAAATGGGCTAAAACGTCAAACAATTAAGAACGGAGGGAGTACATATTAGCCTAAGGCGAAGAGAGATTTTTTAAGAAAAATAAACAATATTGATGAAAATTTGAAAAGGGAAGAACCCGAAGAGTTTCATTTTGTCAGACCCAGACCACAAGATTTGGTGATAGACATTGATCAGCTAAACAACCCATTGCATGAAAGGCAAACCTAGTATCTACATTAATGTAGGAGTGCTGTTGTAGGAAATTGTATTTTAACTGAATAAAATGAAAATAATACTAATTATATGAAAGAAAAGGGGAATGAGATTGTCGCATCTGATATCAGTTTATTTTCCTGTGGCTGGAAAATAAGAGAGAGTGACTTAACTCAGACATTGATCAATTAGGAATTTTGTAAATTTAGGGACTTAATTGAAAAAGAAAGATAAATGTAAGAATGAAAAAGGTGATTATGTTTTCTTGTGATTGTGTTCAGTAGCTTAAATGTAAGAAAACTTTTATTGTATAAAACCTAAAAAATTGGGAAAGAAGGCTTCGCCTCTATTAGCTTGGGTCAATAGTGATCGAATGCTATGGCTGACGAAGAAAAAAAACACTTATCCATTCAGAATTGTAGGAACGCAAAGTACCTGGAACCGAGTATCATAAAAAATCTGCTGCTGAAATACCACAAAATTTCTCTCCAAGAATTAGAGTAATGACATACTAGTTTGGCAGGAGATTTGCAATCGTGGGGCCTTTGTTAAGCTCAACTGGCAATGGATCATGATAATTGGTGTGGTGACTCTGGCGAGTTACCTCTTTCTCAGCAGGTTTCGTTTCTCATTCCCCCGAATGTCCGTGATTGGACCGGGGCTACTGTCATGTTGCCTAATGGTGCTTGAACATGTCTCTTTTGGCATACTATCTCGAACCTGACATGGTGTAATTTTGTAAAATATTAAGCAGTATATGGTGTAATTGTTTCAATTTCACAAACTCAGGACTCCACTGGAATTTTAATTATATGGTTAATGTTATTTTTTATGTTAGAAAAAATTATTTTGATAGTGACCCCACTCAAGAAACAGAAGAATATTTGCGTAATTTATAACTTTCGATCAAACATAACTAAAATGATTCCTTAAAAGGACCATTCTACAAAATTTTCCATCCAATTTGACGAAACCACATAGGAATGGCAATTCCGCCCGCGGATATGGATATCCGCCCAATACCCGTAATTATGGGTGGATATTACCCGCACAGTATGGGTATTTTGCGGGTATAAATATACCCGCACCCGCAAAGTGCGGGTTTGGATGTGGGTATGGATAGTGCTTACCCGCTCCAATACCCACACTAAATACTCACAATATATATAATATTTTAATATATAATTAATTAAATATATAATATATAATTAAATTTTTTTTACGAATCCAAATCCAATTGATAATGTATTTTTTTTTCTTCTACTCGTTAACTTGTCAATTGGATTGCAATATATTAAATTAAATTAAATTGGTTTATCAATTTATTAGAATATTAAATTGGTTTATCAATTTTTTATTATAACCATAATATCCATAATAAGTGATTGTAATGATATTATATCGCAAAGTTAATTTAATTTTAACGTTCTAAGCACTTTAAGTATACAATAAATATTCATTTAATATATTTTATGTATTATTATAACTTTTAACTTGTCAGTTATTTCACGGTTGAAGCCTATATATAGCAAAATACTAATGACTTTTTTTTGTTAAAAATAAAAAATAAAATGCATAAAGGACTTAAAATATATTTAAAATTAATATTTCTATCTATTACTAAAATTAAATATATTATAGAATGTATTATATTTTTAATTTTTTATACTAATATTATTATTTGCATATGAGGTTGTAATTAAACTTGTTATGTTATTTGTAAATAAGGTTGTAAATAAACTTTTTAGTGCATGTCATCTTTATAACGTATGTCAAGTGTTCGATCCATGATATTATAAAGATAATTAATAATATAACCAATTTGTTTAAAAAAAAATCTTATTACTTTACCTAGCACATATTTTAGGGTAAATTACATTTTTTATATAGTTTCTAAAATATTTCACTTTGAACACTATAGTTTTAAAACTTATATTGTAGACCCTATAATAGTCTAAAAGTTATAATATAAATATTCTAAGTGGTTAAAAATAAATATTAATGGTAAAAAGTTACAAAAAAAACTTATAAATATCAGTAAAAAATGTATAACTATAAATAATTAAATTATAATAAATATACTTATAATAATAATAGGCCAATTTCTTATGCACGTGAATAGGTCTTCCCAATCGTTTGTTAGAAATATTTACTCTTTGTGATCGTTTTCCAATTTCATGCTTTTAATGATATTTTTCACATTGTAGCTCAATCATTACATAGATTGATGACCCATAACCTCTTTTTGAACATAGTGAGCAACTTGTTGTTGGTAATCAACCGGGGAAAAGATTTTATCCTTGCCATTTTACGCAAAGAATGATAAATTCTAAAAATATATAAAAGACAAAAGAATACGCAGTAAATGTTCTCAAGAATAATTTCATAGGAAGATAGTTTCTCTATTTAATCTTTTTTTTCTTCACTAAAACATCTTTTTATTTTATATTTTAGCATTTTAATTAATAAATTATTTAAATAATTTTTTTTTATAATTTTTTAGGTTAATTGTAATTTAATATTATGATGTGAATATTTCATAGTAGAAAATCATATTCTTTCATTTTCCATACTATTAGAAAAATATTTAATATAAATGCGAAGTCTAAAAAATTAATTTAATATTGTTTATTGTTTTTACTTTAGCTGCTGGATTATTATGTCTATTGCTGTTTACTTTAGCTGTTGGATTATTCCTTCTGCTCAACTGGTATGTTTGGAATCATTAGTACTATGTCTATTATTTTTACTTTACCTGCTGGACTAATTATTACTTTAGCTGCTGGATACGTGCGACATGCCTGCCTCTCCCATATTAAATACTAGTAATCTTGATTTGTTTAATAACATGAGCAGCAAAGGTCTTGTTGCTGAGTTGCTGAGATGCTGAGAGCAGCAGCGCCAATTTATTTATTCGTCTCCCCACACGTGTTAATTAAATTAACTCAAGACAGAATTTTACCAGCATCATTCATTTGGAATATGAGTAGCTGCTGGATTATTACTTTAGCAGCTGCTGGATTTTTTTTATATATATTAATTTGATTAAAATTTAAAATTTAATCAAATTTGCGGGTATTCGCGGATATCAGCGGGTTATCCGCGGGTAAAATTATTCTTTCTTTACCCGCTCCATATGGATGGGGGTGCGGGTATGAATTACCTGCAAATTTACGGGTGCAGGTATGGATTCCGCCCAATTGCCATCCCTAAAACCACATGCGCGATAATGAGGAAACTTGCCCTTAAAATTTGCCATTTTAATCCTATAGTATGAAAACATCCAAAATGATCCCTATAATTTCTACAAGTTACTTTTTTAATGATTAAAAAGTTCAATAAAATTGTAAATAATTGCAAAAATAAATGGAGAAAATGTAGCAAATATATTGAGGGGTCCACGTGATTGAATAAATTAATTTGTAAAATTTGAAAAATATATTTATAAAGGAAAAGATAACAAAAATGTAAAATAATATAATTTTTTGATTAACTTAGGCCCTAGTTAATTTTTTAGTCCAAATTTCTTATTTTTTTATCCAAAATTTTACTTTTTGTTTTGAATTTTTTTAACCACATAATAGGTTAACAACGTTTTTAGGATGTTATAGAACTAGTCTCGATCCACGCGATATGCAGCTATAATATTGATTAAATTTTAAATAAAATATAACATAAATATATTATTAGTATAATACGATAATACATTATGAGTTTCAATTTATTAGACTTTTATTTATTTATAGTATAATTCAATTGAAAATATAACATAAATTTTTCTTTCAGTTTGCACAAAGATGCCACTATAAATCTTTCATAATTTTATAAATGATAAACACCAAATTGAAAAATAACTGGGAAAAATATGCTAATAAACAGAGTCTTATATATAATTTGTTTCCTTTAATTTTTAAAATTATTATTAACAGAGTCTAATTTTAGAATTACATATCTTACGATTGAGAGAAATAAAACCTAAAAAAATAAGAAGAAGCATGAGTATGGAAGGAGGGGAGGGATAAGGAGGAAATTTTGTAACAAACAGTACAAGTATAAAAAAACTTGCTCTTGGAAATTTTGTTCCTCTCTACTTTTGTGTGAAAAATCAAATAATTAAATTAAATACGGAATAGAGATAGAGATAATAGCCAAGTTGTAAGTTGGGATCATCGCGTAAATGTTATGCAATGAATTAACTTGACACTGCCAGGTGTACCAATAGAACAATGCTAAAGCATTCTGAAATCCGAGTCACCTGCTTCTCTTCACTTACACGTAGCAGTTGTGCATCCAAGAGATGACACCTGTCCCTCCTTTAACACACGTCTTCTTACTTCAAACCGGCATTGCCTCCACTTTCTCCCCCTTTTAAACGAGAAATTCTTGGGTGTTCCGGGGATGACATCTCACAGGTGTGAGATGTCATACCCCAACCAATGAAAATGTGACACATGTATTTTTTTTACAGCTCACTTTTCCTTTTCTTTTCCTTATCAAACGACGCTGCAATTTTTCTTTCCCTCTCCTATCTGCATCGTTCATCACCTCCTCCCTTCTTCCCCCCACACCCGCAGTCAACTCCCCCACCACAGCATCCGCCGCCACCGCCTCCATCCGCAACCGCCTCGCTCATGAAACCACTCGCTCTTCTACTCACTCCCTTTCTCCTCATCCCCACCACGCGCCACCCTCTCTCCACCCAACCCTCACTTCCACCGCCACAGCCGGCGTATCTCATGCTCCTCAAAATCGGTTCGCTTCCTCGGATTCTCCATCAATTCCAAAATTTTAAGGCTCAATTGGTTTGTTATGTTTCTTATTCCTTCATTTTCTAACTCAATTAAATTATTAGGTCACCGTGCATTAGATTTAACCTGTTCTTTCTAAACAAAGATGTTGCTGCAATTAATTGAGCCTCAGTGTTAACTTTTCTTTAAGTTTGTTTATGAGTATGTAGCCCATGAACTACATTTAGAGTGCAATTGTTGTTCAGAGTTCACTTGCTCTGTTGCTCCTTTGCTCTTTCATTTCCTTTGAATATATTGATTTGTTTTGTTAAATCTGGCATCCGTTATTTTCTTTCAAGAGTTATTGTGCATTAACAATGTAATACATTTTGCCTTCATAGCTGCTGGCACAGAATGGACTTCTGAGGGATTAAGGCGGAGCACAAGAATTAGATCGAGACCTTTGGAGTATTGGAGGGGGGAAAGATTTCTATATGGACCTATTCATGATAGTGAGTACTTTTTCCTTTGCATTTTCTTTACCAGATTTTTTTTCTTCCATTTAGGGTACTTGTATCTAGTTTTACTGGTTTTGAATCTTCCTACAAATTGATACCCTCTAGTGTCGTAGATGTTTTATTGAAAGAATGCCTTTTGTTTCTGTTAGTGGCCAAACGTTGTCCATGGTTCGTTATAAATCGTGGTTTTGCAAATGGATGACCATAATTAATTGTTTGAAGGTTTAGCCAAGATGCTCGTGGTCGGTTTAGTAAATTGAGTGGCCATGTCAATTTTAGAGAGAGATTTGACCTTAGACCTTATATGGATCCCAGGTACCATTCTTGATTTTTCATTATGAACGATTTCCATTAGAGAGAAATATTGAATATTTTTTCCTTTTTTAGTTTTAGATCTGTCATTCTTTGCCCCCCTCCTTTTATATGGTTATTGCAGCAAGTCTGGCATATAATGTTCCTGAAGCAGCACAAAATGCAATAATTTCTGACTTAATAATTCTTTTCTGTCGTTAGGAATGCTATGTAGGGCCTGAACCCAAGATTTAGCCTTTCATGATTTGATACCACTTTACTGGAGCTAATTTCCATTGCTTGCCTGGATTTTTGAAGTCAACCTAAGCTGAAATTATATATCATGGGAATCAATTTCTTTTCTCCTATGGAATTTTAGGCCCTATTTTTCCAGCCTGAGTATTGAAGGTTGTATGTGATGCTTACTTCTTAGTGAAGGGAAGGGATGCAATTGGGTAGATAATTTGTGTTGATAACCTTTATTATATTATAGGGCTTGAAAACGACATGCAGCTAAAGGTTTATTGTAATGTGGTGTTATACATTTATTGTCTCTAGAAAGAAAATAGAACAAGGGTGGGGGGATGTTCTTGAAAGACATGGTTTTGGATATTCTATGTCTCTGATCGATAGTTAGCTACTTGCATTTATAATTTCTTACAAAGCTCTCTTCATAAGTAGCTACTCACTATTCCATTGATATCATTTAGAAGTTAATTACTCGACTAAATTGTATTTGTGGTTCAGGTTTGGCAACTGTGATTGGGATTAAAAAGTACAAGACTTCAAAGAAGGATAGAAAAGATGGAAACCGCGACATTGTTGTGGAGTCTTTTGTCTCTGATAAATACCAGAATCTCGTCAAACTAGCTATTTTGCATTAAGATGACTTTGATTTGATACTTTTGAACTGGCAAGGGTCCTCTACATGCTGTCGGCGCCATATTTCTCGCTGATATATCAGCTTAGTTATTCAGCTTCTTTGCTCTGTAGTTTCTATAGCTCGTTTAGATGTTCATGATGCAGCTAGTGTAAAATGAGTTTTCATCTACACATCCTGTGTATTTGGTGCTCTTAGAGATGATTTGTGTTTTCCATCTTCAAGCTTGCAATGATACAAATAGAACTCACTCTCAATGTTAATTATCGTTATATTGTGCATAAACTTGCCCTCTTGTAAGACTTGCTTTCTACCTTTTAAGCATTGTAAAATTATCTTCTTGGGGTATAGTTTTAGATTTTTAAAGAGCCAAACACGCATTTTTTTATAGTAGTTCTAATTGAAACAGTCTGGGATCTTACGAAAAACTCATGGGAGTATGTTGCCAGCCGTGAAGACTACATTTCTGATCTACAAAGCAATTTCCAACCCTTGCAAATGGAAAATGATGGACTCGAGAAAAGGAAGGTTGTATGTTTAATGCTTCATCAATCCTAAAATGAACTCTATACCATCTTCTTAATTAAAAGTACAAAGATCGTAGCAGTGAACGAATATGATTCAACATTGCAATGCATCTCAAAACAGCTAGTTGAGTATGAGCAGATCGAAGCAGCGAGGACCCAAAATCACACTTATACGCGTTCGTATCGTATCACCTTAATAACAATGCTCATTTGTAGGTTCCCATGCCCACACCGATATCTCTACCATACGGCAGGAAGCTTTCCCGGGCATTGGAGTAGCAAACATAGTAAAATGAGGATATTATGGCGGTGAAAAAGGTGAAAGCTGCACCGGCTGCAAAAACTCCCTTTCTCAGTGTCGCACAATTAATGGTTTCTACGAAGACCTTATGGTACTTGGTATGGTATGCATTCCTCACTGAACCTACCAACAAACATATTGCCGCAATGAAGAAAAACAACCTGGGAGAGACAATTGGAAAGGTTAGATCAGTTATTTAGTCTGATTGCTACGAAAATGTAAAGGGATTGGGAATTAAGTTTCCGTCAACGGGGCTCACAAAGGAAAACCACTACTCAACTTAGACCCAAAACAACAGTTGGTAGTACTGAGGTGAGGAAGTTCTGTGCTATGTGTACACTCTAAAGATCAAATATAGCTATTTCCGTAGCAGTGGTAATTCAACTCACAACCATATAACAGAAAGGCTAATTGATACAGAAGATCTCATCTACTACCTAGATCTGGTGTCTTCAAAACAAAGTGTCGGTTGCACTTTCAATAAATAGATCTGACAATAGACTATCACTATGTAAAAAAAGAAAACATGATTTATACTTAGATCTGCTACTTTTTTACTCCACTGTGATTACAAATATCATTTCTTATTACACAGATTGCACGCCATCATGATACGGGAAGATCAAAACCTACAGGTCTTCAATGTGTTGTCTAAAGTTCCCACAATCAAGCAAATTAAAAAAGCACCATCACATCTACATGAACAAACTCAGATACCACATAAGCAATACTCAAGCAAATCCAATGCGCGGATATCGTTCCACTAGCTTTCTTCAACACGCAAATACAAACACATTGACTACGTAACTCATGAGAAATCCCAGATTCATTTTCGATTGGTTTAAGTTCAACTAGGGTTTTAGTCCATTTGTCCTTTCAATAAGGTTTCTCACCACCAAAATGGAACAGAACACCCAAAATTGACGGACCCAGAAAAACCATCAGTAAGTATCCAATTAGCAGAACCAAGTATTGCCCAGAAACGCATAAAGCACATTAACAGAAATCACCAAAAAAGATAGCACAACAGCGTGGTTTGCTTAAGAAGAAGAAGAAGAAAGAGAACAGAAGAGAAGTGACTGCTACTTACAGCGCTTCTCCTCGGCTCAGCAGCAACAGCCAAAGAAAACGTAATGAGATCGAGTATGAAGACTGTACTCAACACCAGCTTTGATGCCATGGGCTAGAGTTAGGCCCAGGCGGCTTGCTTGACGAGGCGGTTGCGTATGGAGGGAAGAAGGGAGGAGGTCTCTAACGAACGATGCGGAGATGGTGAATGAAGCGAAGGAAGCGTGTGGAGAGTGGAGACGGAGAGAAGTTGCAGAAGAGGGAAAGAAAAGTTGCAGCGTCGTTTGATAAGGAAAAGGAAAGGGAAAGTGAGCTGTAAAAAAAATACATGTGTCACATTTTCATTGGTTGGGGTATGACATCTCACACTGTGAGATGTCATCCCCGGAACACCCAAGAATTTCTCCTTTTAAACAACCCGGAACTCATCCTCAGTCTATGATATATGCGTACAAAAGAAAACACAACACGCTAGAAAAAATACCAATCTGAAGAAATAGAAAAACAGAGCAATGGCTTCTGAGAAAGCAAGCAGAGAGCACATCTATCGCACTGACCAGAGCAGCAATGAGATGGAGCGCAAGTTCGAGTCTCTTGCTGACAAAGTGAAAGAGGCGGTAGATGAAGGGAAGGGAAGGGATGTCAGTGTGGCGAAAGTTGAGGTGAGGTTTGGTGATCAAGGAGTGAAAGGTGGCTCAAAAATGGTTCATGAAACAGACCATCAGCAGCAGCAGCAGCAACAACACCAACGACCTTCTCTTGAAGAAATTTCAAAGATGAGGGAAGTGGCTCAGCAGAATTCCATGGATATCCTCAGAGGAGCAGAGGAGAGATACCAGAAGGCGAAACAACAGGGGAACCATGGATCAGTGCCTGCAAAAGAACAAGGGAGCAGAGCAATGGAGGGTGCAGGAGCAAAGGCGAGTCAGGGATTAGGTGCTGCAAAAGAACAGGGAATCCGAACAATAGAAGCTGCACAACAGAAGGCGAGTCAAGGATTTGGTGCTGCAAAAGAACAGGGTAGTCAAGCAATGGAAGCTGCAAGAGAAAAGACGAGCCAAGGATTAGGCGCTGCGAAGGAACGTGCGAGCCAAAACTTAGAAGCTGCGAAGGAAAAGACAAGTCAAGGATTAGGCGCTGCCAAGGAAAATGTGGCAGGAACAGCAGAGCAAGCAAAAGAACTGCCAAGAGGACAACAGAGTATCTAGCAGAGAGTGGGCAAGGCGCTAAAGAGACTGCTGCAGATTATACAGGGAGAGCAAGGGATTACACTGCCGAGAAGGCAGCACAGGCTAAAGAAACTGTTCTTGGAGGGGCTAAGAACACCACAGAGTACGTAGCAGAGAAGGGGCAAGGCGCGAAGGACACTGCCGTAGAGTATACTTGGAGAGCAAAAGATTACACAGCTGAGAAGGCTGGGCAGGGGGCGGAAAAAGCTACACAAGCAAAAGATACTGTTGTTGAAGGAGCTAAGAACACAACAGGGTATGTAGCAGAGAAAGGGCAAGGCGTGAAGGAGACTGCTCTAGATTACACAGGGAGAGCGAAAGATACTGTTGTTGAAGGAGCTAAGAAGACAACAGGGTGTGTGATAGAGAAGGGGCAGGGTGCGAAAGAGACTCTTGTTGAAGGGGATAAGAAGATAACAGGATATGTGGCAGAGAAGGGACAAGAATTGAAAGAGACTGCTGTGGACTATACCGTGAAAGCTAAAGATTACACGGTGGAGAAGGCAGTCCTAGCTAAGGACAAGACGGTAAAGGTGGCCGTGGATTCTTCCAACAGGGCCGTGGCTGCAGGGTGGACTGCAGCTCATTACACTACGGAGAAAACAGTGGAAGGGACCAAGGCTGCGGCGAGGAAGGCTCAGGAAGTGGCAGGGTATGCTGGGCAGAAGACTGCTGAGGTGGCGAGCAAGTCTTTGGGCACTGCTAAGGATGCCGCAGCTGCTACTGGGGAGACTTTGAAGGAGTATACTGCTAGGAAGAAAGAGGAAGCTCAAAGAGAATTGGAAGCCAGAGAGGCAGCTGAGGAACTGGTATGTAATGCTTTTACCAATTATTAGTAGCTGAAATTACAATTTGTCTTCATTTTCGAACTTGTTGCCTAATATAGTGGATGTGTTTGTTTGTCTGTGTAGACAGAGAAATGCATTGTAGTTCTTATGGTAATATTGCTGACTAATATAGTCATTATGATGTGGATTAGCCTAAGGATCAGCTTATGGTGATTTTTCTTTCTAGGGTCCTTGGAATGTTGAGATGATGGAACTTAGTCTAGGTTGAATTTCTATTGGTATGAGAATTGATTACCCACTTGAGAATCTTGATTGCATTTTCAAGTTGTAGAGGGAGCGGAGCTAAATCTATGATGGAAAATTAGGATGAAGGTTCTGCAATGTTTAGCTGTTTTTCTACTTGAAGGGATATGTGTGTGTAATTTGGGCAACAAGTGAATAAGTCAAATTATTGATGTGTGTCCTAATTGAAGGTAATGAGTAGGGTTTCAAATTTCAGGGAGAGGAGTACAAAGAGGAATCACGAGTTCATGCTACTACAGGAGGAGGAGAATGGAAGAAGAAGCCAACATCTGACAGAGTCGCCACAAAAATCAGCAGCAGAGCAGAAGAAGTGTCCCCGGGACACGCAGGAGGAGAGCAACAACAGAGGATCAGCAGCAGCAGCGAGGAAGTCTTGACAGAAGGAGGGGAAGGCGGTGGGGTGCTCCAGGCTGTTGGGGAAACTATAAATGAGATTGCTCAGACAACCAAAGAGCTTCTGCTCGGAAAGGGTGAGGTTGGAACGCAGCCACATCCACCACAGGAGAGTTCTGGTGGATATGGCGTAAGCCAGACTAAGCATGACATTGGTATTGGCATTGGCATTGGCATTGGCATTGGCATTGCAGGGGAAAAGGAAGGAGCAGAAAGGGGAAAATAAAACTAAATGACAAATGTTGGGCTGCTGGGTTTTGTAGAATCACTTTGAGTATATGAAACTTGTGTTTTTTTGCCTCTTTTTTTGGTTATATTCCAGGATCATGTTTTAGTTGTAGCAGCAGTGGTACTTGTTGATAGCTGCTTGCTGTTTTCTTGTCTGGATTTACGGCTAATAAGACTTCGCCCTATAAAAGTCTGGGTTGCACATTTGGTGATGTACTTACTAATTTCTCTCGTCCTGGTTATGTGAGAATTGAGAAATTCAGGAATTGGATGGTTAGGTGTGTGATTATGTGGCTGCATGAGCTAATAAGAACTATCTGCCTTGATAGAGCACATTCTTCATGACCAGTGAGGAAAATCTAGGAATATCTGAAAACAAATCATATTTGTTACCTAACTCAAACTTCAATTTTGTTTACATCAGAACAACTAGTAATTCACCAGAACTTATCCTACTTCTAACCTGAACCAGGTTCTTGGTCTTAAAGATCTAAATGGAGAGAGAACCGTAAAACAAGCCTTTCTTATCAGGCACTTCTTTTCAGGAGAGAAGAAAACGGAAAGAATGATGGGAAGCATCGCCAGAAGATGGAGGGTGCTGAGCGGGCAGGATAACTGGAAGAACTTACTGGACCCTCTGGACAATGATCTCCGGCGATACCTCCTTCATTATGGTGCTATGGCTCAGGCCACCTATGATCCTTTCAACTCAGAAAAGGCATCCAAATATGCAGGGGATAGCCGTTACGCGATGGGTGATCTGTTCTCCAGGGTTGGTTTAAGGATTGCCAATCCTTTTAAGTATAAACCTGTCAAGTACTTCTATGCAACTTCGAGAGCTCCAGTCCCTGAATGCTTTATCTTGAAGTCCTTGTCAAGGGAGGCATGGTGTAAGGAATCAAACTGGATGGGGTATATTGCGGTGGCTACCGATGAGGGAGCGATGGAGCTGGGGCGGAGGGATATACTCGTTGCTTGGCGAGGAACGGTACAGGCTCTCGAATGGATTTCTGATTTCGAGTTCCCTTTGGTATCAGCTTCTGAGATACTAGGTGCAGCTAAGAATCCTCTGGTGCACAGGGGTTGGCTATCCATTTATACTTCAGATGATGCAAGATCTCCATACAACAAAACCAGCGCCAGGCACCAGGTATTCCACATGATCACTCGTTTCCTTTTCTGAATTGAGACTTGTTAAAATCACACTAATATTAAGTTGTGCATGCATTAATGAACTTGTAGTTCGGTCATATGAGCAGGAAAAGCTAGGTTTGAAGTTTGAGTTATTTCTGAGCCGAAAAAGATAACTGAACTGCGCATATGATTCGTAGACACAACTGTCAATTGAAGGACAGCTCATTAGCATTGGCATCTGGTTCTTGTCAGGTTCTTGAAGAATTAAAGCACCTAGTGGAGAGTTTGGAAGATGAGGAAATAAGCATAACAGTAGCTGGGCATAGCTTAGGCGCAGCGCTTGCAACTCTTAATGCAGTTGACATTGTTGCAAATGGGATCAACAAGAAGAAAAGGGAGAACCACAACGGCTGCCCAGTCACAGCCTTTGCGTTTGCCAGCCCACGCGTGGGAGATGTGAACTTCAAGGATTTGTTTCAATCTCTGGAGGACATTCGTCTTTTAAGGGTAAGGAATGTTCCAGACATCGTCCCGGATTATCCACTGAAGCAAGAATACGCAGATGTAGGAGAAGAGCTGGAGATCGATACCCAAAAATCGAAGTACTTGAAAACATCAGGAGCATTTGCAAGCTGGCATAACTCAGAGGTGTACATGCATGGAATTGCAGGAACACAAGGGAGTAAAATGGAGTTTCATTTGGAGTGTGAGAAGGACATTGCATTAGTGAACAAATCATTGGATGCTCTGAAGGATAAGTACTTGGTGCCCACATCCTGGTGGTGCGAAAAGCGCAAGGGGATGGTCCAACAGAGTGATGGATCATGGAAGCTCCAAGATCATGAAGATGGGACAGACACTAAATGAATGGTGAAGTACATGAAAATGCTAAAAGAAATAAGTGTACAAGTAAAATTTGTTCCTGTCATTGAACTCAAATCAATACATAGAATGCCATTTGAAAAGAACTGTCTATCAAAACAATACATAGAATCAGGGACGGATCCGGCCAGGGCAGCTCACTCTAGCCAATCAAAAAAAAAAATTTATTTAATTGAATGAGAATATTAATTTCCTAAGCAACATTAAACATAAATGTTAGGATGGTTGATTTGGTAAGGCACTAAATTTTAGAAATCAATGTCAGAGGGTGTGCGTTCAAATCCCACTTCTAACACATTTCCTAAAAGGGTTATGACTAACTCATGGATGTTTTGATATAATCAGAAAAGTTTAAATTAAATTAACTAGATTCTATTTTTCTTTATTTTGAAAAAAAACATTATATCTCTCTTTCCACCCTATAAAATAAATTAACATGTATTGATACACGATTGAAATTTATTCCACTTTTGACATTAGTTTTCTTTTCTTTTCTTTTCTTTTCTGGCCATGGACTCATGCATGTTTCTGATAATTAGAAAATTTCAAATTGATTAACTAGATTCTATTTTTCCACCCTATAAAATAAATTAACACGTGTACAAATTTATTTATAATATAACCTATCTTGTCCTGAAAATTGAATCTTGTCCTGGAAATTGACAACCGAACTTCCAAGTTCCTGCGTACTTTGGCCATGGACTCATGCATGTTTCTGATAATCAAAAAATTTCAAATTGATTAACTAGATTCTATTTTTCCATCCTATAAAATAAATTAACACTTGTACAAATTTATTCATAATATAATATTTTGACATTAATTATATAAAATAATATTTTATTGATGTATGATAATCTATAATGAATCCTGCAAGCCAAGTTTAAAACTAGAGAAATACAAATTAGTATTGTTTTCTCATTTCTATGTGCGTCAATGGGTTTGCAATTGCCCCAGGTAATGGCTATTGCAGCCAATATCATTTAGTTCTCTGGTTATTGCTTCAATGCGTGAACTCTAAGCTTGTTACTTCACTTTGTTTCTGTTTCTTCATTGACAGTAGTAAACTTCCAAGTTCTTAGATGATTAGGGAGAAGAATTGGATTGCAGCTTGATAAGTTTTGCATGCGTATGTGCTGTAGTGCATTTGTTCCTTGTTGGAGCATATCTTGACAGCTTTCTTAATTGATTAGTATTTTTATTGAAATCAAAATGTTACATTGTGTCGTTTTGTATATTATCTTCCAACGATCAATTTGTTATTTAGTAATGGATACAAATACTCTTAAGCATTTTTCCAATTTTTCGTTCAGCTCGCTTGTCTTCACTTTAAAATACTAAAAAAAAAAAATCAGGGGCGCTGCCCACGAACCCCCGCCCCCCCTGAATTCAATTCCTGGATCCGTCCCTGCATTGAATGTCTATCAAACAAACATTTGCACATACTTTTTTCCATATGTAATACTCAACTCAAGTGTTACAGCACTTTTTTTCCTTACAAAACAGAAAAGGACTCCGTTCTATAACTTGAAAAATATGAGATCTACAAGGACATGGGAATGTTCATGACGTCATGTCAGGGTTAGATGTTACACCAACATCAAATTTTCAGTGGGCATCACATGAAGTTTTCTTTCACATCAAATCAAACAAATTACTACAACAAACAGTTCTTACTGGTTTCATGTGCATATGTGCCTTTTCTATTTTAATGATGGAGAATTTATACACCCATGTTCTCTTTTTCCTATTGAAAGTGACAAGAGAAAGTCAGCCCAATAATGAAAATCATCCCACTATGTTAATAGACTATTAGGAACCAAAAAAACACCCTCAACTCTAATAAAGAGTGGATAAAACAAAACAAAACAAAACAGAAAAAAATAAGAAGCAAACATCATGATCATCTTAAAAGCAAGAAATCACAAGAAAATCTCATATAGTATATAGGAAAATAACAAAGCAATTGATATGGTGCATTTTGTATTAATTTTCCATCCCTTTCCTAGCCCTTTTTGATCATGATGCTACTGTTCTTCTCTTATTTTCCCACTATTTAGCAGATCAGAGCTTTCAGAAAGGAAATATCAAAAAGATGCACCTTTCATGGATTCTGGACGGATTTGAGAAGCGAGGCCTAGCAGTAGTTGGCAGACAGCGTGCAGGCAGCAGCTTGCCCCTGCATTTGCAGGCAGCAGCTTGCCCCTGCATTTGTATGCACGCGGCAGCAAAGGACTCAAGCGCGAACAAGGAAACTTCCTTTTTAAGGAGAATCTGCTGATTCTCTCCAATTAATCCAGATTTCTCCCATTTTGGCAAGACGATATTCCAAGATCAACTCCAATTAAATTAGAATTTTCCCTTTTAATTAATTTCTATTATTGGAATTTCCTTTTTTGTAATTTTCTCTTTTAAAACCCTTTTAGCTTTAGGTTTTGGGATCAATCTTTCATCTTCCACTTTTGGAGTTGGCAGCCACGACCATACTTCTCTATTTTCCATTCAATAAACCAGAGCTTTGCTCCGGCCGACAATAATAAAGAGTTTTCTCATTCCCTTCTTCTTCTTTTATGCAATTTATTTATTTTAATTTTAATATGAGCGGCTAAGCTCTTTTGTTTTTGGTAAGATCATCAAAGGTTGCTTAAGAAGGCTGTGAGGTCGAAGTGAAATTAATAATATCCTTGATTGGTATTTAATTATTTAACAATTTCTTGTCAATTCTACTAGGAGTATTTCTAGCCTCATCAATTAGTTGTTTGCCCTAAGCGATTAAAGTCATCACTGTGGTTATAACTAACGCGAAGCTGTAGGGTAAAGTGGATGATCAGTCAGAGTCATCAGGTCGCTAGTCTCATCTGATTGGGTTAAGTAAGTAATCAGGGTAGAGCCTCGAACGTACTGAGTGTCTCGCCCTGGGCGCGTCTTCTTTCATCTTCATGGGTCTTCGAGTATTGCTCCCATAAACGCACCTTGGGGGATGGCGAAGCGTCAAGACTGCTCCATAAATGTACCTTGGAGTAGTTTCTCATACGAAAGGAAGCGGGGGACCTAAACGTACCTGGTCCTATAGCGCGCCTATCAGCGAGGGATAGAAGTTCATTGCACCAATGATCGACCGACTTTGAAAGCAACCCGAGATAGATTCCTACTGGGAACTCCCTTCTCTATTGATTTATTACTCATTTTATTACTGTCTGTTACTGCTTTCTTAGATATTAATCAACCAACTCTTGAAAACCCTCCGTTACTTGTTATTGTAAACCCCCCGTTACTTGTTATTGTTCTGATCTGTTTGCCCTTGCTGCACAACACAAGACAGTGTCACCTTAGTCTCTGTGGATCGATCCTATACACAGTTTAATTGTGCATTTGTTGCGGGAATTATATATTATTTTTGGGGTGTCTCGACAGCACGTCACAATCATCCAGCATGTTCATGATTGCAAAAACCTCATATATACTATATAGTATACATCACTTTTCCCATAACCGTAAGTCAAGCCATCAATTTCTCCTTTAACCCGAAACCCTAAAAGATGGACCAGAAAGAATCACAAAGTAGAACTATAAAACAAGTAATAATGAGAACAAAGTAATAATGAGAACAAGAAGCAGAGAAACCTAAATGTGTACCAATGAAGATGATTATAAAGTTTGTAAATTTAACATGGTATTTGATCAGTAAACCACTTCATGACATTAAAAGGTGCCTTGATCAATTTCAGAGCCAACTCCACTAAGACTGTCACGTATAAACAGCATGACAAAGTCAACCTGCACAATCACCAACACCCAACAAGATTACACATAATTTATAACCACAAAACTGTTCAAATAAATAAATACACAGCTACATAATTGTAGAGTCACAAAGCCTAAAGATTGTGCATATACCCACAAGACAAAAAGTACAACCAAAGATCATTCAGCAAACAACAAATTACACCAGACCCAGTTCCTATAATTCATTAAAACTCACGGAGATAATCGCAAAATTAATATATGCCAAGGACCCGTGTGCTGAAAAAAGACATACAAGAAAAAAACTCCGACACACAATAGCAAGAAAAAAACAGACATGCGTAAAGAATCCAGAAATATAAAATACTCAAACACAAATTTGTTCTTTAAGAAAAGGAAAAGGTTATGCAGAGTACAAACCCGACGATCCAGACCCCAACGCCGATGATGGAGACAATGAGGGAGATAAATGCGAAAGGAAGGCCAAGAAGGAAGCCCAGTGGCCTGCACTCACACTCACACTCACAGCGCATGTTTGTGCTCTGTTCTTCTTTTCTTTTCTCCTCGATTTCTTTCTGCCTTTTTTGGACGTGGTATCAGGTATGTTTGTTTCCTCTTTTTTCCCTACTGGTCAATTATTATTATTATTATTATTTTCTCGATAAAGCTACTGATCAAATTATTCTGTTCTTCTTTATTGCTTTTGTGAACGTGAAGGTGTGAGGCTGTGACGATTTTATATTCCCGACGACTGCAAGGAGGACAAAAAAAGGCAAGTTGTAGCATTTGTCTTGGTTGGATGCTTAAAGCGATCAATCAAATGATCATACAGGGTTCGTTGACATGAGAACCTTATCTTTCAAAACTTCTTCAAAGCAACTTCATTTTCATTCCAAAGATTTGGATTTATTTCTATCTTTTGGCCAATTTAAGAAATTTCATGTTCAGATTGATTTGCTATAGAGTTTGCAAGAGAGTTATTGGTTGGAAAGAAAAGAAATTGTTTCGAGATGAGTTCTTGTCAAATATGTGGTGCAAGCGATTTCGACGCGATTGTTCTAGTTGGGAAATATTGATGAAGAATGTAAAGTTCATTGTGTTGTATGGAATAAGCTAAGTCGCTCTAAGGGGGGATGGTGCCTGGAGTTTCCAGCATATTCGAGAGTTTACTTTTGCATTGTTAGTAATGCAGGGTTGCCGATTATGTCACCATCCAAATTTTCTTTTAGCAAGAACCATGAAAGTCATGTATTTTCCTATTTTGTTTGATTTTAGGTTTGCAAATCTAGGGGTGTCAATTTGAGTTTAGAGGTCGGACTTGGATCCCTAACTTGTAGTCCCGATCCGATCGCGTCCAGATCCGACCGGCTATTATACGGGTCTGTTGGACTAGTCTCGGTCCCGACCCGTCACATTTAGTCGGGTCTAGGATTAGACCCGTTAAAAAATAGACTCGGCTTCAATTATCTATTTATTTATTTATTTAAAAAAAAAGAACCCTCAAGTCATAATTTTTCTTACATAAAAAGATGAAAGTTGTATTCAGATTGAAAAATGAGGAAGACACGTGGTTTGCATATAAGAACCCTCAGGTAATTGTATTACAAACATAGTATGTTCTTTGGTTATCTTATTTTCAAACCTGACAAGTAATTGTATGCTGTGCCAAACGAATCCGTTCAAATGAATTTGAGTAATTCAATTTTATATTCCTCCAGAAATTGAATTAGTAAGTTAATTAAGTTTACTGGTTTGGTTTGTAATAGCATTAGTTAATTATTAGTTAATTAAATTTACTAAGCCCGTCACCGATTATGGGCTATCAGCTATGATGTTAATGGGGACCAATATCAACAAATTAATATAAGATCGAGATTAAAAAGTTAAATCGAGCTCATATCGTGAAAATTGAGCTTATAAGGTAAATATGATCCTCTATGGTCAAACAAAGATTAAAAACTCAAAATCGAGCTCATAAGATAAAAAAATGATCCTATCTGGTCAAATCGCGACTTAACAATCAAAATCAAGATCAAATAGTAAAAATTGAGCTACATGTATGACGCGCCGTTGAAACGCGCGTCAAAAGTAATAAAATACTTCCTGATAGGCTAGATGCACAAATTAATGTATATAGCGGCAAGTCAGGGTCGAACCACAGGGAAAATGAAGGACTAAATTTAATCTTGCCCTAAATGTATGATGAGGATGAAAATGCAACAGACATAAAAGTAACACACAAGGGGGGGGGGGGGGGGGGGGGGGGGGGGGGTTTGGTTGGTCTAGACGAATCTAGCCAACGATGGCAGTTGATGTTGAGACAGAGAATAAAAATGCAAATAACAAGTAATAATAGACAAACGAAATAATTAAATAAAAGGGAACGAAAATAAAGCAAGAGAATATCAATAAAAATGGTAAAGACTAACAAGTGTAATAAAGATAATAACAAAGTAAGTAAAGATAATAAATCAGATAAAAGGAGAAATCTTAGCAGGGGTAGACAGCGGATTGCGTCGAGGTCTAGTCGGTCATCGGTGCAAGGATAGGCTGCGTTCACGCCATAGACGTGCTATAGGAACCTTGTTTTCACGTGGATTCCCTACTTCTCTTATTAAGAGAAGTCACTCCCAAGGTACGCTTATGGGAGTGGCCGTGACACTGTGCCCAAGGTACGCTTATGGGTCATACACACAGGCCCGTGAAGTGGAGAGAAGACACGTCTAGGGCTAGACACTGAGAAGTCTGCCCTAACCGGTTTCTTGCCCTAGCCAGATTGGACCAAACAACATGATGACTTTGGACCAGGTGCCTACTCTATTCCATGGCCTCACGTTAGTTATTACCATGGAAATGACAATATTCATGAGAAACATGCAAATAGGTGATCAAACTACCAACAAATCTCACACGAAATGACAATAAAATGGCAAGAAAGCGGATACAACAATGAACACGTTTTAAGAACACTTTGACCTCCCAACTATCCTCTTGCAATCCTTAAAACACCCCTGCCAAGACTAAGAGATTTAGCCACTCATGCTGGAAATCATGCACAAGATAGATGGAGAAAGCAACATAAACAGAGAAGAGGTGCAAATGAAAATGAAAATCTGGATTAAAAACTAATTGGAGCTTGGGGCTCCAATTTCTGGAAAAATAAAGGAAGAACAAATCCCAATGTTAGAGAGGTGGCTACAATGATTGAAAACCCTAAAAAGATGAAAAATATACTAAAGAGAGCCCCATTTTAACCTAAAGTTAAGGTTCTATATATAGCCTAACAACCCCACTAGGGGACAAAATGGTATGGAGGAATATTCTCTGATGAGCTGGATGATTTGCACATGGAATCCCGCTAGAATCTTTTAGCATCTTCGGCCAAGCGTCATTCGGAAAGAAACACGCACGTGCTTCGTCTAGGCCTAGACATAAGATCACATCTAGGCCCCGACGGTAGGTCTCGACGACAAAACTGCGTCTAGGGCTCGACGATGAAAGATCAGCAAAAATGCATCCAAATGGCGCGCTTTTCAGCAAGTTTTTCCCTTTAGTCCAAATCTACAAAGTGGTTGGAAAACAAACCAAATTAGTAGTATCAAGTGTGAAATTAGACCTAAAAGAGAGGGAAAAACATGCATAAAAAGGCATCATATCAAATTCCCCCACACTGCCCATTGCTCGCCCTCGAGCAATCAAAAAGGAAAACACACCCCAAGACACAGACAAGCACAACCAACCATAGCACAAGAATTAACAAACCAAACAATCAGCCCTAACCATGTCAAGACATACTCCGCCTAGATAACTCTGCATCAAATCATTAGGATAACGACCCTAATGAAGAAACTTTACCACATCAGACTTGGCATCAGCAATCCTCACCGGGGTAAGTGTTTACACTCACACTCAACTAGGCTCGGTGTTTAACCACTCAAGTATGCAAATTAACAAGACACACAACATAGTTTGCACATCAACCCGAGTTAAAATCCACATGCTTAGGCAATCAACAATCAGAAATGAACTTTGCACCATAAAAAAGGATTGAAAGGAAATGTGTATAGAGAATATGAACAATATGGAGAGAAAAGGGAAAGAAAGAAAGAAAGAAAATAGGAAAAGCAAGAGGATAAATGATATACAAAGAGCAAAAAGAGGAGAATAGAATGAAAAACCCGGATGGAGATGAAGCGGTGAGGCAGTATCCGTCAAGGGCAGACAGTCGAGGGCTAGACGAAATTCTTCTTCTGGGGGGAGTTCTTCTCTTGGGAGCCATGCTGATAATACTTCTTTTTTTCTTGTTCGTGCCTTTGCCTTCTTTCGTTTTTCTTTTTTTTTTTTTTTTTTTGAAACTAGATAAGACTTTCTTTTCTTTGCTTCGTTTCTGGTTTTGAATATTTTTTTTTTGTTTTTTTTGTTTTTTACAAAGATGAAAACGAATTTGACAAACTTCAGCTGATGAAGATTGAGTTAGCTCAAGGATTTTGGCAACTTACTTCGGCTAGGGCTTGATGACTTTGCCCTAGACCTTTTTCGGCATCTACACCTTCTTGTCGGTCTCCCCCACACTTAGGCTTTGCTGATCATCTAGCCCGCCACCTCTGACAAATACCGCTCACCTGCCAAGGAAAAAGGGGCAAGAAAAGTGAGAACAAGTGTTTACAGAAGAGAGAAATGAGAAGGGAATGAGATGTCGGGGGATAAACGAAAAAGAGTGGAATGATAGAAAGAAAAAGAAACGAAAACAAAGATGCAAATTTCATTTTTTTCCGTCTTGTTATTGCTTTCCTAAGACTGATGGTGCCCATACCCAGGGGTCTCATGCAAACTTAGTTGAGTGCCTAGCTAAGCATTGAATCACACATGAAAAATAAGACTGTATAGGCTCAAATGCTCACAAAGTGCTATAAATGATTGCTGATGTTTAGTGCAAATGTAGGTTATAAGAGCTAACAGGCAAAACATGCAAGATCTAGGGCAAGACCAACATGAAAGGCAGTTCATTTCATGTGCACAAGTCAGAAGTGTGTGTCCATACTCGGGGGTTTTTAAAACTAGGCAGTGCTAACAAGTTAGCAAAATACTTGGTAATGAAAATCCAAAAATCTGAAAAAAATTTAAATTTTTCACAAAGCATGCAATCAAACATAAATATTAAAATATCACACAAACACATAAATCCTCCCCCCACACTGAGGCTTCGCAATGTCCTCAATGCGAGAGAGATGCACTAAACAAATGAGAGTTCAGATCATAAAAGGAGTTCAAGAGAAGGGGGAAGGGATAGGAGAATGTTGTGGAGTGCCCTAGGGCGATGGTGCATTGCCAATCGGCCGAATCTAGTGATGGTGGAGGTCGCCGACTTAGATCCGGTGACTTCTAGGTTTTCATCGAACGGCGGCTGGGAGTTGGAAGGCTCACCGGCGGCGGTAGCTTTCTCATTTTTTGGCCCTAGGTCAGTGTGGCGAGAGTGGGAGTGAGAGTGGCCGGAATCGGTGGTTGGTGGTCCCGATTTTGTGGGCTACCATTTCAATTTTTGTAGGCTTCTTGGGGGACATGGTGTTTGGCTAAGTGTGTGGCTAGGGTTTCAAGGGAAGAAGATGTAGTGAGGGTGAAAGGGACATGGATGAATGTTGGAGATGGGGGAGGAAAGGAAAAAAAAAGAAAAAAGAAAAAAGATATGGAAAAAAAATGACTCAAGTGAGAGGAAGGAAGAGGAGACGTCCTTGCTACGTGGCGCGACGCGGTAGGTCGGCGAGTGAGGCGCAGATCGTGGATGACGTGGGGCGTTGTGAGTGGCGAGGGGCTGACGTGGATGCGTGGCGCGTTGTGGTTGGCTGCTCCAGATCTGATGACGCGGTGACACGTGGCTCGATGGGATTGAGCAAGGCGGATTGCGAGACACGTGTCGCTCCCTGGTTGCACGCGAGCTGGATTGCGGATAAGACGGGTTGGATGAGGAGATGCCATGTGGCGCGCGGGCATTGGGAGCACGGATTGTGGATAAGGCGCTGCCACGTGGCGCGCGCTGATTCGTCATTGCGGATTGGGGGACGATGACGCGTTAACTAGCTGGATGAGGCGTTGAAGACGCGTGGCGAGCGCGGATTGGGCTTCACGGATTGTGGGACGCGTGTCGCCGGGTGAGAGGACAAGGCAGATTGCGGATAAGCACTAACTGGTTGGAGACGCGTGTCTCGCGCTGGCTGGTGCCGCATGTCGCGCGCTGGCTGGTGCCGCGCCCCCTGCATTTCAAATTTTGAAAAAGGATATGGAGAGGAGGGAAAAAAATTAAAAGGAGATAAAGGAATAATACATAGGAAAATAATAATAATAAAAATAAAAACCAAATAAAATAAAATAAAAGAAAGGAATAACAGAAATAATTATTTAAAAGAGAGATACGAGGAAAAAAATAAAATGAGGCGCGATGAAATGCCTCCTTGACCGGCCATCTTTTTCGTCCAGGCCCGGACGATGGTAGACGTCTAGGGCAAGGCTGGTGGGTCTGCCACTAGAGGGTGGAAACCTTCGTGGAATAGCTCCAATCTGTGGTCACGCACTTTGGAAATGAGGCCCGTGTCCATACTCTGAATCCCGACCACACCATGATCATACAACTTCGTGACACGGTAAGGGCCAGTCCTCCTATGCTTCAACTTTCTGGAAAAGAGCCTAAGACAAGAATTATAAAGTAAAACCTTTTGTCCAGTATCAAAGGTTTTAGAAGAGAGCAACTTATCGTGGTGAGTGTTAGTCTTAGCCGTGTCTTGGGCAGGTTGCGGAGTTGGGTTATCATTGGGTGTCTTGCCCTCGATGGTCAAGGTAGTGGCAGTAGCAGTTGGGGCGGGGGTTACCGTAGCCTCAAAAGTGGTCATGACAACAGCTGGAGTCATGGTTGGTTGAGGAGTGCAGAGAGCTGGGTCAGGTGTCTTGACGTCGATGACCGTCCATCCAAGGGCCTCGTGGTATCCTTTTGAGTGTCGACACCAGCTCGCGCTCGGCATCTGGATCAAGCTTGCTAGAGATGATCACCGGGAGTGTGTCATGTTCGCCAAGGTAGGCGTACTTGAGGTGCGAGGGCAAGCTCTTCAACTTCAACTTAGGGCCCTGCACAAAAGAAGGGGCAAACGCTAGATTTATAGTGATGTTCCTGTCGAGGGCAAGATGTTTAGACTTGTCAGCGTTAAGATCGAAGACTTGTGTATCTATAGGGTCAACACTATCAACAATTGAGTGCTCTGAAGTCACAAGTGTCAAGACCAAAGGGTCCAGTGCGACGGGCGGAATGCTCCTGTCTAGGGCAAGCTGTAGAAACTCATCAATAGCAAGTTTAGAAACATTAGTAACAGCAGGCTCAACAATATCAACAAAGTTCACGCTAGAAAACTCAGTGGGACATCTCATATCATCAAGCATATTGAACTTTATAGTCTCCCCATCGAACTCAAGAGTAATAGAGGCGTCATGGACGTCGATCTTGGCTTTTGCCGTCCTAAGGAATGGTCTGCCCAGGAGCATATCTGAGGCCTTGACAGATTGCCCATTCTCCATGTCAATCACGTAGAAATCGGCTGGGTAGATGAAATCGCCAACTTGGACTAAGACGTCCTCAACGACCCCCTTGGGGTAGATGACAGATTTGTCAGCTAGTTGGATCATGGTCTCGGTGGGCTTGAGGGGTCCAAGGCCTAGACTGTTGTATAACGTCAAGGGCATGACGTCGATACCTGCACCAGAATCACACATAGCTCTACCAATATCAGTAGTACCGATTTTACATGGGATGGAGAACATACCTTTATCCTTGCACTTCAGTGGTAGGTTTCGCTGGATCGCGACCGAGATATTCCTACCTACGCAAATCTTTTTCACACTTATCATGTCACATTTGTTAGCACACCAATTTTTCAAAAACTTGGCATAGCGAGGCACATTTTTGATGGCCTGGAGAAGTGGGATATTGACGAGGACTTTGCTAAACATATCAAGAATTTCGCGATCCTCTTCCTTCTTCTTTGTCTTGACGAGACTTTGAGGAAAGGGCGGCTCAAGGATCTTGTGTATATACTCTTGGGTGAATTCTTGTGGGCTTGTGTCACCTCGTGGGGCCATCCCTCTTGGAGATCTAATGCGGTCCTTCATCATTTCCGGAAGTTTAGGCCCAATGAACTTGGCTTTGGGTATTTTCTTGGCCAAGATTTCGGGCTCGACAGCTGGTTCGGCGTCTAGGCCAAGATGCTCTGGGGAGGGTTGATTGATTGATTATTTTGTATAAATTTATTATCTCTTTTAGTCATAATCGAGGTAAAGATACTACTAATTCGAGTCTATTTTCTCCTTTTTCTAGAAATATACTTAAAGGATCAAAAGAGGAAAAAGGACGAAATGGCTTAAAGAAATAAGCAAAAACAATCGATCAAGTTACGAAGGTGAAAATCGGAATCGAAGCAATCTCATGGGTGCTGAAAATTCAAAGGAGATACCTCAAATTTGGCCAGCACTATTCATCCGAGCACTATTCATCTATCACTATTGGCCCAACATTATTTATCCAGCACTATTCATCTGACACTATTGCCCTGATACTATTCACATGGCACTATTCATACGGCCCATATCCAAATGAACCAAACTTCATCTTCTTCCTTCAACCATTCCACGCAAATGTGCAAAAGCTTCCAAATCCAAAATCAATTACCTTCCACATTCAAAAACAATTGGCCATCTTTGAACCAACAAATCAAAGATTCAAGATTTTCCCAAACAACCGGCCAAATGGATCAACAAAATCAGCCACCTACTACGCCACAAAATCAGGTCAAATTCACACCGGAAATCAACTATTTCAAGGATGGAAATTACAATAAAACCAGCCCACGAATTGCTATAAATAGGCTTGTATTCTCAACCTTTGGAATCATCCAATCTTGCATCGAATCAAGCAAGAGGCAGAAGAGAGCAAGAGAGGGTGAGGAGAGAGAAATAAATAAAAGTGTGTATGTAATAAAAGAGTGAGAGAGAAAATAATGTGGAGGAAGATGCAGGATTATTTATAGTCTCGAGCCTACTTCTATCAGTTATCTCTTTCCTTTCTCAATTTTCCTACTTTTATTAATTTTTATATTTCATATTTTGATTGTTATTTTTATTATGTATTCTAGCTAACTCTTTCGTTCTTGGTAGAGATTAAAAAGTTCATAATTCATATTATTGTGAGATCTAATTGCTCTTTATAAAAATTATCTTTGTATTTATTCTCTTTCTAAATTAATGCCAATTTATCCTTGTTATATTTAGGTCTGATCACCCTAGATTTTAATCTAGATAATTACAGTTAGTTCTAATAACTTTGGGTCTACATTGTTAAAAGAACGCAGTAAACAACTAATAGATTACAGGCATAATACTTGCTATTTGAAATTAGAGAAAGAGAATAATTAGGTTTATAGGGACAAGTGAACCGATCTCTAAGCCTAGAGAAGTCTCTCCCTATTTTTATCAATCGACTAGTTAAATCCTATAAGTGAACCTTAGGATTGCTGGAAGATTAGGGTCCTTGATAGAGAGTGTCTTTAAGTGACTTGATACAGGAGGAGAGTAGGAAGTCTAAGTGAACCTGATTTCTATAGCTTCTCTACAAAAAATGATTTTAAATATATTTGCATAAATGATCAATAATATTGAATTATGACCTTATAAGATCTCTACCAGGAATTTTTAATTTATTGTTTCATAACTCTTCACTTGTTATCCAGTAATTGTATTTTTCACTTTTTAATTAATATATATATATATATATATATATATATATATATATATATATTTCAAATTGAACTATCAACAATTCCCCTTTGTTATTATTTTTGTCATCTTTATAAGAAAACTGAAGTTAGACTAACCGTCCCTGAGGATCGAACCTCTTACTACTGTACACAAGTGTTAAGTTGTATTTATTTTTGACGGATTCGACACCCATCAAATTTTGGCGCCGTTGCCAGGGATGGTGTACTAATTTTTGTTTTTTTTGTTTTTTTATGATCACCAGGTCGTCCAAATCACAAATACTACCATATAATCCAGAGCTTACAAGAACGGAGACCACATATAGGAAGAGAAAACTCAGTGAACTACCATCATCAAGTTCAGATTCTGAACCTGAGAACTTATTCATAAGTTCAAACTCGGAAGGAGAGCCGGAGGAGATGGAGAACGCTGCAGAACGGACCTTGAGAGAATTCAACCAAGGGGCCGAACAAGCCATCTTCCTTTGCATCAACTACCAACCGGTGCAGAATGATTGGTCTGTCAAGTCAAACATCATTCACAACCTAAAGAAGTTTCATGGCCATCCATCCGAAAATCCATACAAACACCTCCAACAACTACAGTTCGAATGCGATGCATTAAAGCCACCAGGAGTTGACATCGAACGGGCCAAACTCAGGGCCTTTCCATGGTCTTTGGAGGACTCGGTAAGAAGCTGGTTTTTCAGCTTACCTCACAACTCCATCACCACTTGGTCAGAAATGGCAGCCGCTTTTCTAAAAAAATATTGGTTAGCAAGCAAAGCAGGTGCCGCAAGAAAAAATCTGGTTGCTATACAACAAAGAGGAGATGAGTCTTTTGGAGAGTATCATCAACGATTCAAAGACCTCCAAGAGGTCTGTCCAACTCATGGTGTGCCGGAGCAGTCTCTGATCCAGTATTTTTATGACGGCATGTCCATAAAAGATAAAGAAAGATTGGACTCGGCAGCAGGAGGAGCCTTACTAGACTTGACACCCAGTAGAGCAAGAAATCTCATCCATACCTTGGCAGATAATTGCCACCAGAATGGATCATCCAGCAGATCCACCTTATCCAACACTATCAAGGTGGAGGCAATTGAAAAGCACATGGAGGACATCTCAACCTTCATGAGAAATTTGAATTCCAACCTAGCTCAAATCCAGCAGCCACGAACGCAACAAGTAAATTTATGTGGAGTCTGCTGTCAACCAGGTCACATGACTCATGAATGCAGCTTGGTATCTGAAGGACCAAAACAAGTCAACGCTATGCAGCAACAAGGGAAATTCTACAACAACAACAACCAACCCTACTCCAACAACTACAATCCTGGATGGAGAAACCACCCAAATTTCAGCTGGGCACAACAACCGCAATCACAACAACCCCCCTTCGACTTTCAAAATTTTAAGCCAAGGCCACCACAGAATCAACAACCGGCTCAACTGCAACTACCCGCACCTCAACAACCACTACAAATAACCGGGCCATCATTGGAGGACACCCTGAAACAATTCATGCAAGCAACGCAGGCTATTATAGCAAACTTGGAGAAACAAGTGGGTCAACTGACCATGAATCAACAGGATACTTCCGGAAGGCTACCATCCAATACAGTTGATAATCCAAAACATGGTGTAAATGCCATAACATTGAGGAGTGGGAGGAATCTACCTGAGCGACTTAATCCTTCCCTCAACTTGGAGGAGCATTTTTCTGAACCAGAAGCTGAGGTGCTACCAGAAGTCCCGACCAAGGAGACACAGGAAGTTCCCATCCAGCAGGAATCCCAGGTAATCCCTCCTCCCTTTCCAGCAAGGTCTTTAAAAACCAAGAAGGAAGGGGAAGAAAGGGAGATTTTAGAAATTTTCCGCAAAGTAGCCATAAATGTCCCTTTCCTTGACATGATTTCCCAAGTTCCTAAATATGCAAAATTTCTTAAAGATCTTTGTACTAATAAAAAGAAACTTGCAGGAATAGAAAGGGTCAATCTAAATGAAAATGTTTCTGCAGTCCTCTAGAAGAAATTGCCAGCAAAGTGTAAAGATCAAGGGACTTTTGTCATTCCTTGCAAGATAGGTGACAAAAAGGTAGAAAAGGCACTGTGTGATCTGGGTGCAGGTATTAACGTTATGTCCCTCTCTACTTTTAAAACTTTAAATATTGGATCTCTCAAGGAAACAAGGGTTGTTATACAACTCGCGGATAGATCAATCATATACCCAAAGGGAGTAATGGAAGATGTGCTAGTCCAGGTAAACGATTTTATTTTTCCAGCTGATTTTTACATTGTGGATATGCAAAATGAGGATACCACTAAGGCTACTGATGTGTTACTTGGGAGACCATTTTTAAGAACGGCCAAAGCAAATATAGATGTGTACAATGGATGTTTAACTCTTGAGTTTGGTGAAGAAACTATAAAGTTTAATATGTACGACTCCATTAAATTTCCAAATGAAATACACAGTGTAAACTTTATGGATATTATCGATCCAGCCATTGATGGTATCTATGAGCTTAATTATACTGACCCTCTGGAATATGTTCTTAGCAAAGGTCTATCTAGGTACATGTTGGCAGAAATAGAGAACACATTCACAATCAAGTCAGAAATTTGGGAATCTGTTCTAGAACTGGACGCGCTCAAATCAGGTAATTCAAAGACACTGGATTTATTAGAAAAACGTTGCAAGACCACCTCAAGTACTCTTTCCTAGGTCAAGGAAAGAACCTACCGGTAATAATTTCCAATAAGTTGACCGAGTTAGAGGAAGATAAGCTTTTGAGAGTTCTGCGAGAATACAAAGAAGCAATCGGCTGGACTATAGCTGACATCAAGGGAATCAATCCTGCAATCTGTACACACAAGATACATATGGAGGAAAATAGTAGGACCGTACGACAACCTCAGAGAAGGCTAAATCCTCCAATGATGGAAGTGGTAAAAAAGGAGATACTTAAGCTACTATCCGCAGGTATAATCTATCCAATCTCTGATAGTTCTTGGGTAAGTCCCGTACAGGTTGTTCCAAAGAAAATAGGAATCACGGTCGTGAAAAATAATGACGGACGATTGGTGCCCACAAGAGTTCAAAACGGATGGAGGGTGTGTATCGATTATAGGAGGCTTAACAATGCAACAAGAAAAGATCACTTTCCCCTTCCTTTCATCGACCAAATGTTAGAACGACTCACGGGTAAATCTCATTATTGTTGTCTTGATGGATTTTCTGGATTTCACCAAATTAAGAAAAGACAACATTTACTTGCCCCTTTGGCACGTTTGCTTACAAAAGGATGCCTTTTGGATTATGTAATGCGCCAGCGACATTTAAAAGATGTATGGAAGTTCGCTCTTTTCTTGGCCATGCAGGTTTTTACAGGAGATTCATCAAGGAATTTTCAAAAATAGCAGAACCTATGTGCAAACTTCTCCAGAAAGATGTAGAGTTCCATTTTGGAGATGACTGTAAAAAGGCGTTCGACCTGCTAAAAGAAAAGTTGGTCACAGCTCCAATAATCCAAGCACCTGACTGGACACTACCTTTTGAACTTATGTGCGACGCAAGTAACTCTGCTGTGGGAGCTGTCCTCGGCCAAAAGAAAGGGAAGGATCCGCATGTGATATATTACGCCTCCAGGATGCTCGATGACGCTCAGAAAAACTACACTACCACTGAGAAAGAACTGTTTGCAATTATTTTTGCCTTAGATAAATTTCGATCATATCTTTTGGGAACTAAGGTGATTATATACTCTGATCATGCAGCTCTTAGGTATCTCTTGACAAAGAAGGAAGCAAAACCAAGGTTAATCAGATGGATACTTCTTCTCCAAGAGTTCAATATAGAAATAAGAGACAAAAAGGGCAAAGAAAATCTGGTAGCAGACCACTTGAGTAGAATACCCATGGAAGCCCAATTGAACCCAGTCAAGGAGGACTTTCCAGATGAGCATCTATTCCTAGCCCAGGTGAAGAATCCGTGGTACTCTGAAATTGCAAACTACGTGGCTACAGGTAAATTTCATGGTAAATTCTCCCCTCATGAAAAGGAAAAAATTAAAAGGGATGCAAGGTACTATATTTGGGATGATCCATACTTATGGAACATCGGGAAAGACCAAGTCATCAGGAGGTGCGTGCTTGAAAATGAAATACCATCCATTCTAAAATT
This sequence comes from Viola odorata, assembly GCA_963691705.1. Classification (NCBI taxonomy): domain Eukaryota; kingdom Viridiplantae; phylum Streptophyta; class Magnoliopsida; order Malpighiales; family Violaceae; genus Viola; species Viola odorata. The sequence continues at coordinate 2,653,316 of OY829539.1, forward strand.
TTGTCATTCCTATGCATGTGGGGGCCATTTTGGTCCAAAAAGAACTGCGCTGAAAGTTCTAGAATCAGGTTTTTTCTGGCCTACTTTGTTTAAAGACAGTTATATTTTCTGTAAAACTTGTTCTAATTGTCAAAAGACTGGTAGTATTAGTTCCAGAAATCAAATGCCACTAACCCCTATTTTAGTTTGTGAAATCTTTGATGTTTGGGGGATAGATTTTATGGGACCATTCCCTAATTCAGGAGGAAACATGTACATCATCCTCGCCGTAGACTACTTGTCCAAATGGGTGGAAGCTAAAGCCACCAGGACTGACGATGCTAAGACAGTGGTCTCATTTTTGAAAACTAACATCTTAAACAGGTTTGGGGTGCCGAGAGCAATCATAAGCGATAGAGGGACTCATTTTTGTAACAGAGTAGTCGCTTCTCTATTTGCAAGTTACAACACCACACATAGAGTCTCAACAGCTTACCATCCCCAAACCAATGGACAAGCAGAAGTTTCAAACAGAGAGATCAAATCTATTCTGAGCAAGACAGTAGGACCTGAAAGAAAGGATTGGAGCCAGAGGTTAGATGATGCCTTGTGGGCATACAGAACAGCATACAAAACACCAATTGGTACCACTCCCTATAAGCTAGTCTATGGAAAATCTTGTCACCTACTAGTAGAGATGCAACACCGAGCTTTCTGGGCCATAAAACAGTGCAACATGAACCTAACAACCGCTGGTTTACAGAGAAAATTACAAGTACAGGAGCTGGAAGAACTAAGGAACAATGCATATGAAAATTCGACAATAATCAAGGCCAAAGCTAAAGTCTACCACGACAAGATCATCAACACCAAAATGCTAGTTGTTGGACAGAGAGTTCTTTTATTCGCTTCAAAATTTAGAATTTTGTCTGGTAAACTTAAATCTAGGTAGACCAGTCCTTTTACTATTACTAACGTTTATCCTCATGGTGCAGTAGAAATACAAGATCCACAAACCAAGAGGATCTTCAAAGTAAATGGTCAAAGGCTCAAGCCCTTCTACGAAGGATTCAAGGAACACACAGTGGAGAGCGACACATTCCACATACCTCCTTCGATTTGAAAAATAGTGAAGTCGAGCCTACGACTATAAACAATGGCGCTGCTTGGGAGGCAACCCATGTGTTGATTTATTTTCCTTTATTATTTGTGTGCTTTTATTTTTATTTTTATCTTATAATCTCTTACTCATTTTCCTCTCAGAACAGTAAGGTGAAGCACCTACTCCTCGAAATACTTGCCAAATCTTTCCAACCCTACCATCTACCCCACCAACATACGTTCTCCAGGTTTTATCTTTCTTTTTCTCTCTTTTATTGATTTTTTGCCCTTGTATGCGCCCCTTCACATTGAGGACAATGTGTCCAATAAGTGTGGGGGAGCACTTTCTTGTTTATACGTGTTTTTGGGCATGTTTTCATAAAATCTTCAATTTTTTTTGCAATCTCATGGTCTACTTCAGAAACCATGAGACAAACCATGAGAAACTGCAAAGTTAATTTTCAACGAAATCAACGTTATATGGCCATAAGGGTGGTCATGAGATAAATAAATAAATAATAAAAAAATATTCCTTTTTGTTTTAATTCATGCATATGTAAAAATTTCTTTTGTTTTGCACCATTTTTACTAATTGACATCTCCAAATTTTAAAACCACATGAATACTTAACTGTCCAATTCAACTCTGTAATAATAATAAGTTTTAATACTGTATGTGTATTTATCCATATAGATATATGATTAGTACTGCTGAAACCTAAGAAATGAATTATTGGAACATAAATTGTTTTGTCTTTCCTAAACCTAAGGAAAAATAGTCCTAATCCACATATTGCTGTCAGTTTTTAATTTTTACTGCATGAGTCTTTAATTTTAAATGCATGAATGTATGAGTTGTTAGTCCCTCACCATGCCCTCCTGGATTGCACGGTGTTGGTGGTTCGGCACCATTACCCCATTATTGGAAAAACTTCCGGTCGGTTGATGTGCTAACTCCATACTCCGGACCGAAAATAGCACATTTGATGAGGGGCTATGTTTATTTAATTATTGTTGGAAATGTGGAAAGGAAAGTGCACAGCACAAGGGAAAAGAAAGAAAAGAAAATAAAGGCCTTAGGAGTTGGTGTGCCCAAACGCCTAAAATAAATAAATAAATTTAAAAATATATATATATATATATATAAAATAATAAAAAATAATAAAAAAAATTAAAAAAAATGGAAAGAGGAAAGAATTGACGGTGTTTTATGCTTTAAAAATTTAAATTTCTGCATGATTGCTTGAGTTAAGATGTGTGAGAGTCAGCAGTAGTATGTGGATTCCATAAAGGAAAAATAAATCTGTTGTTCCAGTAGATTCGTATTTTAGATGTACAGCATGCTATTATACCACTATATGGATGTTTATACATATGTTGTATTGATAACATTTTACTATTACTTAGTTAACCTTGGACTTTGGAGTATCTATATGGATTTAAACGAGGAGTGTTTTTGATAAAAAAATGTGTGTTTTATTTTCAACAATACTTGGGGACAAGCATTGGTTAAGTGTGGGGGATTTGATTGATTGATTATTTTGTACAAATTTATTATCTCTTTTAGTCATAATCGAGGTAAAGATACTACTAATTTGAGTCTATTTTCTCCTTTTTCTAGAAATATACTTAAAGGATCAAAAGAGGAAAAAGGACGAAATGGCTTAAAGAAATAAGCAAAAACAATCGATCAAGTTACGAAGGTGAAAATCGAAATCGAAGCAATCTCATGGGTGCTGAAAATTCAAAGGAGATACCTCAAATTGGGCCAGCACTATTCATCCAGGCACTATTCATCTGTCACTATTGGCCCAACACTATTTATCCAGCACTATTCATCTGACACTATTGCCCTGATACTATTCACATGGCACTATTCATACGGCCCATATCCAAATGAACCAAACTTCATCTTCTTCCTTCAACCATTCCACGCAAATGTGCAAAACTTCCAAATCCAAAATCAAATACCTTCCACATTCAAAAACAATTGGCCATCTTTGAACCAACAAATCAAAGATTCAAGATTTTCCCAAACAACCGGCCAAATGGATCAACAAAATCAGCCACCTACTACGCCACAAAATCCGGTCAAATTCACACCGGAAATCAACTATTTCAAGGATGGAAATTACAATAAAACTAGCCCACGAATTGCTATAAATAGGCTTGTATTCTCAACCTTTGGAATCATCCAATCTTGCATCGAATCAAGCAAGAGGCAGAAGAGAGCAAGAAAGGGTGAGGAGAGAGAAATAAATAAAAGTGTGTATGTAATAAAAGAGTGAGAGAGAAAATAATGTGGAGGAAGATGCAGGATTATTTATAGTCTCGAGCCTACTTCTATCGGTTATCTCTTTCCTTTCTCAATTTTCCTACTTTTATTAATTTTTATATTTTATATTTTGATTGTTATTTTTATTATGTATTCTAGCTAACTCTTTCGTTCTTGGTAGAGATTAAAAAGTTCATAATTCATATTATTGTGAGATCTAATTGCTCTTTATAAAAATTATCTTTGTATTTATTCTCTTTCTAAATTAATGCCAATTTATCCTTGTTATATTTAGGTCTGATCACCCTAGATTTTAATCTAGATAATTACAGTTAGTTCTAATAACTTTGGGTCTACATTGTTAAAAGAACGCAGTAAACAACTAATAGATTACAGGCATAATACTTGCTATTTGAAATTAGAGAAAGAGAATAATTAGGTTTATAGGGACAAGTGAACCGATCTCTAAGCCTAGAGAAGTCTCTCCCTATTTTTATCAATCGACTAGTTAAATCCTATAAGTGAACCTTAGGATTGCTGGAAGATTAGGGTCCTTAATAGAGAGTGTCTTTAAGTGACTTGATACAGGAGGAGAGTAGGAAGTCTAAGTGAACCTGATTTCTATAGCTTCTCTCCAAAAAATGATTTTAAATATATTTGCATAAATGATCAATAATATTGAATTATGACCTTATAAGATCTCTACCAGGAATTTTTAATTTATTGTTTCATAACTCTTCACTTGTTATCCAGTAATTGTATTTTTCACTTTTTAATTAATATATATATATATATATATATATATATTTCAAATTGAACTATCAACAATTCCCCTTTGTTATTATTTTTGTCATCTTTATAAGAAAACTGAAGTTAGACTAACCGTCCCTGAGGATCGAACCTCTTACCACTGTACACAAGTGTTAAGTTGTATTTATTTTTGACGGATTCGACACCCATCAAGGGTTTTTCTACGTCGAGGCCTAGATGCTGTCGAGGGGGTAAGACATAGCCACCGCGAAGAGTCACAGCACATACATTGTGCTTTGGGTTGGCCTCAGTCTGCCCAGGCAATCTGCCTTTGTTTTTCAATTCTTTCATGTCTGCGGCCATGATGCCCATTTGTTTTTGTAGATCAGACATGACGCTCATTTGTTTTTGTAGATCAGTGATGACGTTCCTATAGTGAGCTACCTCATCAACCGGTGGGGTAGACGAAGTGGAGGTCTGGCCCTGATTGGATTGATAGAAAGATTGTTGGTTGTTGGGAGGGGTAGATCTAGGCTGGAAGTTTTGGACGTTGAAAGATGGCTGGGCCTGATTCATGTACTGATTATGCTGTGGAGGTTGTCCAGGGCTAGACGCTTGCTGATGGCTGGCCCAACCGGAGTTTGGTGGTCTCCACACCTGATTGTAATTTTGTCCGTATGGGGCCTGATTGTAATTTCCCATGGCGTTGATACTTTGGATCTCATCAAGGATATAGGGGCACGCATCTGTAGGATGATCGGTCAAGTTGTAAATCTGACAGGCCTTGACCTGAACTAACTGTCCAGGGGCCATGTTCTGAAGCATGCCCATCATAGCGGTCAATTGGGTCTGCATCGCAGCCACTTGGGCATCTTGCCCTGGATGATTGCTTTCCTCGGGTATGCAATTTCTTGCCATTAACTCTATGGTGGCCTTCGCGGCGGCAGGGGTGAGTCTTGTGATAGCACCACCAGCAGCGGCGTTGAGCAATGCCTTGTCACGAGCTTTGAGACCTTCACAAAAATATTAGATGAGGGCGTGCTCGGTAAGGTTGTGTGAGGGGCACATGGCTTGCATCTTTTTGTAGCGCTCATGGTACTGGCCAAAATCTTCTTCTTTCCTCTGGACTATAGACACCAATTGCTTGCGAGTTACATTAGCCATTTCTGATGGGTAATATTTTTCGGTGAAGGATTTTGACATTTCAGCCCAAGAATTGATGGAATTTGGGGGTAGATCATAGAACCAGTCTAGGGCATCATCTTTCAAAGACCACATGAAGGCTCGGAGCTTGGCGTGCTCAATACTGACATTGGCTGGCTTCATGGCGTCGCAAACAGAGTGCAATTGCTGAAGATGGCGGTGAGGATTTTCCTTTGGAACGCCACGGAAGAGGGGTAGATGGTGCATGAATGCGGACTTGAGCGTCCAATCATGAGGAACAGTGGGCCAAACGATACAAGTGTTGGGTGTTTCAGGGGCACCATTGAGGTCCTCAATGGTCTGCGGAGGATTGTCGATATTAGGATGGTCTGCCATATTGAATATCTCGGGGTAGACAACCGCTGGGTTGTCGAGGTCAGGATGAAGATGATTGTCGGGACCGGTCTGACTAGAAGTTTGACTGTCGAGGGCAGGACGAGGAATTACTCGGCGAGAGGTTGCTCCTCCGGCCTGTCTTCGAAATTCTCTCTCTGTCTTTGTGAGTTCTTGGTCAAGGGGTAGAAGGTCTGGTGCAGATCTCCTGGTCATACAAGTAAAAGAAAGAAAATTAGTCCGTAAACACTATCCCCGGCAACGACGCCAAAATTTGACGCGCCGTCGAAACGCGCGTCAAAAGTAATAAAATATTTCCTGATAGGCTAGATGCACAAATTAATGTATATAGCGGCAAGTCAGGGTCGAACCACAGGGAAAATGAAGGACTAAATTTAATCTTGCCCTAAATGTATGATGAGGATGAAAATGCAACAGACATAAAAGTAACACAAGAGGGGGGGGGGGGGGGGGGGGGGTTTGGTTGGTCTAGACGAATCTAGCCAACGATGGCAGTTGATGTTGAGACAGAGAATAAAAATGCAAATAACAAGTAATAATAGACAAACGAAATAATGAAATAAAAGGGAACGAAAATAAAGCAAGAGAATATCAATAAAAATGGTAAAGACTAACAAGTGTAATAAAGATAATAACAAAGTAAGTAAAGATAATAAATCAGATAAAAGGAGAAATCTTAGCAGGGGTAGACGGCGGATTGCGTCGAGGTCTAGTCGGTCATCGGTGCAAGGATAGACTGCGTTCACGCCATAGACGTGCTATAGGAACCCTGTTTTCACGTGGATTCCCTACTTCTCTTCTTAAGAGAAGTCACTCCTAAGGTACGCTTATGAGAGTGGCCGTGACACTGTGCCCAAGGTACGCTTATGGGTCATACACACAGGCCCGTGAAGTGGAGAGAAGACACGTCTAGGGCTAGACACTGAGAAGTCTGCCCTAACCGGTTTCTTGCCCTAGCCAGATTGGACCAAACGACATGATGACTCTAGACCACGTGTCTACTCTATTCCATGGCCTCACGTTAGTTATTACCATGGAAATGATAATATTCATGAGAAACATGCAAATAGGTGATCAAACTACCAACAAATCTCACACGAAATGATAATAAAATGGCAAGAAAACGGATACAACAATGAACACGTTTTAAGAACACTTTGACCTCCCAACTATCCTCTTGCAATCCTTAAAACACCCCTGCCAAGACTAAGAGATTTAGCCACTCATGCTGGAAATCATGCACAAGATAGATGGAGAAAGCAACATAAACAGAGAAGAGGTGCAGATGAAAATGAAAATCCGGATTAAAAACTAATTGGAGCTTGGGTCTCCAATTTCTGGAAAAATAAAGGAAGAACAAATCCCAATGTTAGAGAGGTGGCTACAATGATTGAAAACCCTAAAAAGATGAAAAATATACTAAAGAGTAACCCCCTTTTAACCTAAAGTTAAGGTTCTATATATAGCCTAACAACCCCACTAGGGGACAAAATGGTATGGAGGAATATTCTCTGATGAGCTGGATGATTTGCACATGGAATCTCGCTAGAATCTTTTTAGCATTTTTTGGCCAAGCGTCATTCGGAAAGAAACACGCACGTGCTTCGTCTAGGCCGACATAAGATCTCATCTAGGCCCCGACGGTAGGTCTCGACGACAAAACTGCGTCTAGGGCTCGACGATGAAAGATCAGCAAAAATGCATCCAAATGGCGCGCTTTTCAGCAAGTTTTTCCCTCTAGTCCAAATCTACAAAGTGGTTGGAAAACAAACCAAATTAGTAGTATCAAGTGTGAAATTAGACCTAAAAGAGAGGGAAAAATATGCATAAAAAGGCATCATATCAATGTACTACTTGGGCTAAAAAGAAGGAAAACAAAAACAAATCCCCACGTTTTTTGAAACCTTTTAAATCAAAGCATTCATCATTTTGCGTTCATTAGAAATTGTATGAGCATACGAGATTTTGTCTATTAACTGTTATATCCATGACACGTTTAGATGTAAGCAGTCACAAACATGTCCCTGTGAGTATTTTGGGCCTTCACGCCTTGTTTCTTTCATGAGTGTAAAATGCTAAACTAGGTGCTAGTTAGATTTGCATAATATCCAGGGTACATGAACTATCAGACATGGGATAGCGGTAAGATGACGGGGGACTTTTCTTTGCTCTTCTTCCACATTTTCATTTTTTAACCTTTTTACCCCCAAAACACATATTTTGTACACCATGTACAACTTTATCAAACACCCAAAAGATTTTTAACCAAGTGAGTTAGTGCTCGACTGGGACCGCCAAATTGGAGTTACACGTCAAGCAAGGGGATGACAAGGGAGCCCTTAGAGGACTACTGACGAATCAACGCCAAAAGAAGGTCAAATAAAACATGACATGGAGGCCTCTGCCAAAGACAGAGAGGAGGATAGACCAAACAAAAATTGCACTTGCTTCACTTGCTATTAGTACCTACAAGAAAAAAGAGGGGAAACGAAAGAGAGAAAACAAAAAAAAAAAAAAAGGAAAAAAAGAAGAGAGGGGGAAATAAGGAAAGAGAAAAATGAAAAAGGGAAAAAGAGAAGAAAGAAATACAAAGAAAAGACGTCTCAAGAACCACCAAACCAATAAAAATGGAAGCAAGTGCAAAAAAAAGAAAAAGAGAAGTCAATCAAGATCGCAAGGATGACCATGAAGAAGAACGCCTTAACAAAAGAAGAAAAATTCATGTACTTTGCTCTTCGCCACAATCAAATCGTCAAGTATCGTTCACCGCAGTTTGTCCTCATCGGAATCAGTAGTCGAGCACAAACTCATTAAAACCTTCTCGCCAAAAAACACCCAACACTTTCTTTTACAAATTCCTCTTTCTTTTCTCCCTCGCAAAGTCCTTTCGATTATTTGCAGACACATGCATGTGCATCTTCATTTGAAGTCTATTCACTCGGATTGACATTGCAAATATAGTTTTTGTGCTATGTTTATTGCATTTTTAAGAGTGTAAACACATAGCCCTATTTTCTGAGCGTGAGCGCAAACACTAATATCTGGTGAGGATTGCTTACTGCTACATGTCATGGGAAAGTCTTGTTCTTGAGGTCGTTATTTCTTGAACATTACGCAGACGCTATTTAGACTTGTATCAATCATGTTTATATAACGAAAACTGAACAAACATTTTTCAAAGAATATGCTTGAATTGTCTCTTAAACAAAGAGGTCGTTTTCGGTCCAACAAAAGACTTGGGGGCAAGCCGAGGTTTAAATGCAGGAATATTTGATATTTCTCACATAGGTCGTTTGCTCTCTCTTTTTCTATTTGTTGCTGCTTCGTGCTTGTTCCTTCCTATTTGCAGGATACAGATACGCTTTGATGGAATCACCTCAATTAGGGGTCTTTGATAAGGAAATCGTTGTAAAGCCCTCGTCGTCTTGGATTTTCGTCGAAAATCCAATCAAACAACCGAATGGAGTACGTTACCACTCCCCAATTAATTTCGTGCAGCGATCCATTTCCCCCACCGAATGGAGAATGTTTCCACTCCCCAACCATGGGTCTTCGATCACAACATCGTTGTAATACCCTCATCTGGGATTTTCATCAAAATCCAATCAACATCGAATGGAGAACGTTACCACTTCTCAATTGGGTCTTCGATAACAACATCGTTGTAAAGCCCTTGTCACCTTGGATTTTCATCAAAATCCAATCAACATCGAATGGAGAATGTTACCACTCCTCAATTGGCTCTTCGATGAAGAAATCGTTGTAATGCCCTCATCTTGGATTTTCATCAAAATCCAATCAACAATCGAATGGAGTACGTTACCACTCCCCAATTAATTCCGTGCTGCGATCCATTTCCCCCACCATCAAATCAACGTCCGACAATTGCGGTATCCCCGCTCGGATCTCTTCTCTGCATCGACCTCCGACAATTGCGGTATCTCCGTTCGGATGTCAAATTTATGTTTTCTGCATCGACCTCCGACAATTGTGGTATCCCCGTTCGGATGTCAAATTTACGTTTTCTGCATCGACCTCCGACAATTGCAGTATCCCCGTTCGGATGTCAAATCTACGTTTCTTGCATCGACCTCCAACAATTGCGGTATCCCCGTTCGGATGTCAAATCTACGTTTCCTACATCAAAGTTTGAATTTTGCGGTATCCCCTCTCGCATCTCATCTCTTCCTCAATGTCCGAAGTTTGCGGTATCCCCACTCGGATCTTGTCTCTTCATCAACATCCGAAGAGCGATAGCCTCGCACGGACACACAACCACTCACAAATGCGGTGGCTTTCAACCACTCACCAGTTTACCAATACGGTGGCTTCCAACCACTCACAAATATGGTGGCTTTCAACCACTCACTAGTTTATCAAATGCGGTGGCTTCCAACCACTCACAAATGCGGTGGCTTCCAACCACTCACCAATGCGGTGGCTTTCAACCACTCACCAACGCGGTGGCTTCCAACCACTCACCAACGCGGTGGCTTCCAACCACTCACAAATGCGGTGGCTTCCAACCACTCTCCATTTTAGTTCATACGGTAAGATCGAGGTAAAACTTACTTTCCCTTTTCACCTTATGTTTAGTGTTGTGATTGGTCATGTCCCCACACACATCATGTCTTTTAAATTTGCGTAAGCGGTTCGTCCCCATGCCTTGTCTTTCAAATTCACGTAAGCAATACATCCTCAATATCCGAGAAGACCACCTTTTAGAGGTGACCAAACATTTCCCTTACATCAAAGGAAAGGTATGTTACTGTCAACCAACATCAGACCAAAGGTACGTTCTAATTCTCATTTACAATTCTGCAATTTACATTTTTCCTCACTATCAGAGTAGTTGTCATTTACATTTATGCATTTCTGCATTCTCCCTCAATATCTGAGTAGTCTGCATTTATTTTCCCGCAATTGGCATTGTTTCTGAAATTCCCAACTACATTCTACAATTCTACATATCTAAATACTCCTCCTTGAGCGACTACTTTCCTGTCTTACATTCATGTCTATCTAAATACTCCTCCCTGAGAGACTACTTTCCTGTTTTACATTCCTGTCTATCTAAATACTCCTCCTTGAGCGACTACTTTTCCACATACTCTATCTAAAATACTCCTCCTTGAGCGACTACTTTTCTGCATAAATTATTACTCCTCCCTGAGCGACTATATCTTTCAATTCATGCATAAACCCACATCTCAATCGGTCAGGATGTATTCAAAACATGGTAAAGACTTGGGGTAGCCGTCTTTACTGCTAATCAAAAATCTCAGTTATATTGTATTTTTGATCAGACAGTAAAGAGAGGGCAACTATTGCTACCCGATTTTTGACTTACGTCACAACTTTTTTATTTTATTGCATGTTGCATTAATAGCCCGTTTACGTCAAATTTCAATCGATTTTTGATCATAGACTATTTGTTTTAATATTCCACGTCATTTCACGTCTTTTGAATTTTTTGTATTTTCGACTAAATCGTATTTTTCAGTTTCGTTAACGCATTTATGTATTTTTATGTTTACTGCATTTAATAGCTCGTCTAGGTCAAATTTCTATCGATTCTTGGTCCTAGGCTAGTTTGTTTAATATTCTGTGTCATTTCGAGTCTTTTTAGTTTTTCGTAGTTTCGACTGTCTTTACGCGAACTTTTTGGGTCCCGAGTAAGTTTCCCAGGACCGTGGGTCGAACGCGTTATTTATTTAATGAATAATTACTTACCATTTTTCTCTTCCACGCCAGCTAGTTTGGTTTCGTTCAATTTTTTTTGTAAGGACCTTTATTTTGCATCCGAACTTTTGGCATTTCCGAAAGAGAAAATAAATGCGTTAAATCAAGTTTTTCATTTCTTCACTGTATACTAGTTTTCTTGTCTTATTTTTCTACACATCGTGGTTTCCTCGGCTCGGATTTATTTTCATTTTCGTACAAATTCACTCGTACCAAAAATATCCCGTTCGTATCCAAATTCATGCATTAATGCCAATTAATGCATGTTTATCCGAACCCCCTCACCTTTACCCCTAGCTAGCCTTGCCGACTTGGATTCATCATCACAAGCTCACATCCATGAATCCTTGGCCACACAAACGAAACTTGCTCCCTACTTCAACGCGTTTTCATCATCACCGAGCCTCGTCATCGCACCTCGTCATCCATGGCAGCTCACTCCAAACCAACTTAAGTTTTTCTATAAATACCCAGCTCCAAGCAAGGCATCAAGGGGGGACCAATCCGGCTCTAGTCCCTCCCTCTTTATTTAGCTCAAACCACTCCAGTAGCAAAGGAAGCAAAGTAAGTTTTCTACCTAGTTTTTCCATAAATTCATTTATGCCCTTAATCAACTCATAAATTGCTCAAACTTGTTTAAAATGTCTTGTTTTCATGCCAATTTCACTTCCCTTGCCTCAATTTGATTGACTGTTGTCTAAATTAATTAATAGCATGAAATGCATATTAATTAGTTTACTATTCACATGATAAAAGTGCCACTGTTTTGATTTAATTTCTTGCTGTAATTATTGGGTTGATTTGCTGGCATGATGTTGTGTTGCTTGAGTCAGTTTCGGGAGTAGGAGATCATGTTTTAATTTTCATGCTTGAATTGCTACTGTTGAGTAGTGAAGAAGAAGAAAGAAAGGAAGAAGAAGAAGTTTGGGCGGGAGAAAGAAAGGTGATGGCCAAGCCCATTTGTTTTAATTAAAAGGGGAAAGAAAGGTGATGGGGCCAAGCCCATTTGTTTTAATTAAAAGGGTTTGGGCTTGGATTTATTCCAAGCCCATTTTGTCATGTCCAAAAATCCAAAATGTGGGGCCCGACCCATTAATCTTCGTCAATTTTTATGAAATGTTCGTATGCTTTTTAGGATATGTTAAATCATATGAAATGTTCGTATGCTTTTTTTAAGACATGTTTATTTCGTATGAAATGCTCACATGCTTCGTATGATGATTTGTTTATTTCCTCGCTTGATTATTCGTATGCTTACATGATGTTTTATTTGTTTTATGCCATGTCAATTATCGTGAAATTATTCGTATGCTTTATTCGTATGCTCACATGATGCTTTATTTGCTTTATGCCATGTTTTGATGTGAAATATTTACATGCTCATATGAAATAAATTGTTTACTTGTTTGCCATGTTTATTTAATTAATTGCTTGCTTGTTAGAAATTAAATAAATATTTGTATACACTCTTATTATTTATTATTTTTCGAGTTATCGCTAATACTCTCACTTTGTAGGATAAAAATCAAGTCTTCGCTCGTAATGAATTATCTTAATTCATCTCCCTTGTTGTAATTAGTTGATGCTTTAATTAATTATCTCACTTGTTGTAATAATTAATTAGATTAATTATTCCGACCTCTAATTTGTAACAATTAGATAAGTAGTTTTTATTATGAATTGTGGTTTGTAATAATTAGTTAAGTAGTTAAAAATCGGGTATGTTTGTTTATACCTACATTATGTCAATTATCGTTAATTTCGATTTTGAAGAGATGGATCGATCGAGGTTCGTCCAAAAGGTAAGCTTATCTTAAAACGTTCCCTTGAATGTTTATTAGAAATGTTAAAACCCCAATTAAACTGAATCGATTGCATGACACCCTAGTAAGCGTTGGAACCACCCTACTCATATGCATGACATATAGAATTGCTAAAACAATTAAAATCAATCTCACATGTACAACATGTTCAAACCACTTGCGTTTAAATGCCATGAAATTAATTATTGTCTTGATACATGTGTATGGTGGCTCCAAACCCACGCAAAATATATGTTGCATACATGGAAATGTACTTTGTTAGTTCTGCCATGATAGATCACCTAGTAAGTAATTAATCATGCATGGCCCAATGATAAGGGGGGAACATCGCTCTAGCATCGAGAAAAAATGGTAACCCCATCCCTCGGTCCCAAACGGAAATAAAAATGTCCCAAATGCTAAGATGTAACACCGTCTTTAAGGGCCCAAATTACATGTTTAAAATATTTTCAAAACACCTCGCATTCCCGTAACCTTTTTAGGATGTGACTTGGGTGCCTAACACCTTCCCAAGTCCATAATACGACCTCGAACCGTTGTTCTTTGGTTTAGACCTTCGTGCCTTAGTTTATTTATTTTTTATGCCATGACGATTAGGTTCCCTAAACCTTAGAAAATTAGGGTGGTGACTTCATTTTGCATGATGTTAAGAAAAGTCCAATGCTTGTCTCGCATTGTGGCCCGTCCCGAACCTTTACTCGTTTTCAACAAAAAAAGGGTGCGACAATAAATATTATAACGATGATTTAAATTAATCTAATCATGTCAAAAATTGGGTATCAGCAGTTGCCCCCTCTTTACTATCTTATCAAAAATAAAGTATAACTGAGATTTTTGATGAGCAGTAAAGACGGTTGCCCCAAGTACCACGAATGTTCGAAATGGAAAAAAAAGATATGTCAGGAATATCAAAGGGCGTAAATCTTAAGAGCAGAAAAGAAAATGGCTCCACTTGGATACCACGATGTAGAAAAAATATAGAAATTGCGAACAAATGTGAGCTTACCTCTACTTGGACGTCTTGCAGAAATATAAATTGCTTAATCGTAAATTTACCTCCACTCGGACGTTGATGCGGAAATTTAATTTGCAGGGAAATTAATTCAGCTCCACTCGAACGTTGATGGCTCCATTCGGATGCCTTGCAAGAATGTAAAATGTGGCTACACTCGGACGTCTCCACTCAAATTCTACGATACAGAAACGTAAATCCAGCTCTAACTCAGACGCTGATGGCTCCATTCAGATGCCTTGCAAATCCAGCTCCACTCAGACACTGTCGACTCCACCCGGATGTCTCAAAAAAATGCAAATCCAGCTCTACCCAGATGCTGATAGCTCCACGCGGACGCTTTGCAAACTCAGCTCCTCTCGGACACTGATGAATAACAACTCTATTCAGATGCCGACAATTCCACTCGGATACCTTACGGAAAGTAAAGTGTGGCTACACTCGGACGTCTCCACTCGAATTTCGCAATGCAAAAATATAAATCCAGCTCTACTCAGATGTTAGTGGCTCCATTCAGATGCCTTGAAAATTGTAAATTCATAGTCTGATGTTGATAATCATGGCTAATGAAATTAAAAGGTATCCCTGTGAAACAAATGTTAAATTCCTGCAAAACTAGCATTGATTAGTGAAGTAAGGCTAAACGCAACCCCTTATAATCTGAACTATTCCAAGTGACCATTGGTACCATGCTTCCTTTTTGCTGCCTCAAGGACCAAGTTAGGGATTTTAAACATGCATGAGTTTTTTTTTCTTTTTCAAAAATGGTCATTTCATTATTTCAGAATAAATATTAGATTGTCTTATCATGAGAAAGCCCTATGTCTTTTGATCGAAGAGATATATGGCTTGCGGATTCCTAGGCAAAGTACATCTTGATAGCCTTAGCATTCGCTAGCCCTGGTAGATCATCTCTATCCCTAAGAGCACTTCCCGAGAATGCTTCTTTGACTACAAATGGACCTTCATATGTAGGCCCCCTACTTCCCTCGATTTTTCTCCTAATGAGAAAGGATCTTAGTCAACATCAAATCTCCAGTTCTGAACTCGCGAGGTCGCACTTTCTTGTTATAAGCGTTGGCCATCCTCTTCTGATACGTTTCAGTATGACACACAACTATCAATCGTTTCTCCGAGATTAGATACATCTGTTCACACCTTACTATTTGCCCAATCAGACTCCTCCACTTCTGATTCTACAAAGACTCTAAGAGAAGGGATTTCCACCTCAAGTGGAATTACCGCTTCCATGTTGTAAACTAGGGAATAAAGAGTTGCCCCTCGTAGAAGTAAGAATTCCAATCTGATAACCGTGTAGAGCAAAGAAAGCATGTCGTGCCAATCCTTGTAAATGACCACCATCTTCTGAATAATCTTCATCAAGTTATTATTTGTAGCTTCAACTGTGTCATTCATCTCTTGACGGCTAGGTGTGGAGTTTTGGTGTCGTCGGCTTGGACTCACATTTCGACGGAATACGGTGCTCAATTACATTAGGGAAAGGCCTCTACGTATCTTTATACGACCATACGAACACATCCTTGTACTCCTTGAGGAGTGAAATCGACTTCTCCCTTTGAGGAGAGTTCAAGGTCCTTCCAATCTCGGCTATCTTCCGATCCTCACTACTTGCCCCCAAGTTTGTCTCCATAAACTCCTCCTGATGAGGTACTCCGAACTCTCTAAAGAGTGGGTTAACCCGTGTAAGATATTAATCTCATGATAGTTCAACGTTCTTCCAGTCTTTGCTACCTTCTGATCCTCACTGCTTGCCCCCAAGATTGTCTCCACCAACTCCTCTTGATGAGGTACTACCTTCTTCTCCGAACTCTCTAAAGAGTGGGTTAACTCGTACAGGATCTCAATCTCATCCTTAGTTCAAGGTTCTTCCGATCTTGGCTACCTTCTGATCCTCACTGCTTGCCCCCAAGATTGTCTCCACCAACTCCTCTTGATGAGGTACTACCTTCTTCTCCGAACTCTTTAAGGAGTGGGTTAACTCATACGAGATCTCAATCTCATCCTTAGTCGCGACGATAATCTCTTCTTAGTAAAGACATAAGGCACATCATGACAAAGTGAGCTAATATTTATCCTGAAAATAACTAAAATGTGAAAAGTAAAAGATATTTGGAATAAAACCACATGATTATATTAATACGATGAAAGGGAGCATAAGCTCTAAAAGAGTTTTTTGATTGGGGAGAATTAAAACCATGTATGTAGGTTTTCTTAAAAAGGAAATTATAGAGAGATATCGGGAAGCATGATAGCAGTCTAGTTGCATATTGGCTCCCTCGAATTCTTCACGAACACTAACGATCCTTGGTGATTCTTCTTCTCTGAGAGCGCGAATGTGCGAGTCTGAAGCTAACCCAGGCAGAATTCTGGTTGACAATCTTGAGGGTATCTGTTGTACCGTCCTCTAACATGGGTTTATGCACCTCTTGCATTTCCTTTGGCTTGCCTTTGCTTCTCAATTTTATCGGAGATATAAACTCCCACTCTAGGTCATGCCCCCAGTATTAGCAGTTTCTCGGATTGTTGGCCCTACTTGAGATACATACTCGTGGGAATAAGGAACAGGAGAACCATCCTCAATAATAACCTCTTCTATCTCGCGACTCTTCTTTTCTACTCGAATAACCCCAAAATCTATCAGTTGTTCCATCTTCTGTAAGAAGGAATGCACAATCCTAGATTCTATATTTGTTTGCCCCCGGGCAAAATAAATGACTGCTCAAATTAACCTCTAGATGTCATAGATGTCCTCCTTTGACTAGCGCACAGAAAAGCTCTTCTCTAGATAACCCCAACACTAAAGGGAAGGGATCAACAATCCTCTCGACTGAAACAAAATTCACTCCTCCATCACTTGGGCATGGTTTAGAAGAGGATTGGTTGTTGCGTAAGGTCCTTTGGTTAATCCTTCGAAGGAGATCCATCCGCACTTGATCAAGTGGCGAACCTATGCCTTATAGGCGGTACAGTTCTCTATAGTGTGAGCTGGAGCTCCCACATGGTATGCACATGTAACATTAGGATTGAACCCGTTCGGGTAAGGAGTTTGGAGAGATTGGATTGGAATCGGTACAATCTGTCTGACTGCTAGAAGATGCCCGTATACTTTCTCCTAATGGGATCGAAAAAGGTGGCAGTAGCTCCTGGTTCCGACGATACTTGGTTATTTTGGTTATTTGGGTTCTTCTGTGGGCTATATGGTCTTGTTTATGCGAGTTGCCACATTTGTGGTGGGTGTAATGGGAAAGGTAGAAATGATGCAGGGTATTGCGAAGCCACATTAGCAACGAATAGGGAAGGAAAAATGTGGGTTGATATAATGATGGCAAATGGTATCATAGTGGTGAGGGAGAGGCTATATATGTAAATAGGTTGGGGGGAGAAAAAGCTAATGTCTCTCTCCTAGGAGATGTTTTCTTCTTGTATGGGAATAGTAATCCTTCCCCGCTCAAATCTTTAGCCACTAAGACCACATCAGAAAAGTTGCTAGATGGATTGGAGATCAAATGCATGTAGTAGGGAGCCTTGAAAGTGTCTACAAAAGTAGACACGAGTTCTTTGTCATTCAAAGGAGGAGAAATCCTTGCAGCTAGTTCTTTCCATCTCTAAGCATAAGCTTTCACTAATTCATTAGCCTTTTTCTCTAGATTTTGCAAATCAGAATGATCAGGCGCCACTTCCATGTTGAACTTGTACTATTTAAGAAAGGCATCGGAGGAATCCCTCCATGTCCTGATCTTAACTCTATCCAAACCCATATACCAAGTCAAGCCATGCTTGGCCAAACTCTCTCTAAATAAATGAACCAGTGGAGACTCGTTATGTATCACTTCAGACATCTTGTTGCAGTAAATCTTCAGAAGATTCTTGGGGCATTCAATCCTAGTGTACTTCTCAAATTCCAGAATCTTGAAATTCTGGGGTGTCACGATTCCCGATACCATACATATATCGACAGGACTAATGGGATCAAAGGGGTCAACTCCTTCAATAACCCTCAATCTTTCCTCCAATAGGCTCAACCTATCATGACTTGGCCCTTCTGTAATGTCAAAACCAATGACTGATAGATATCTAAAAGAAAACTGTGGCTGAGTCTGATTGCCACCAGGAAATGGAACTCTCAAAGGTTCAGGAATTATGAACTGAGTATAATGGCCCTTATCCAATTATGCTAACTACAGATTGGGGCATAGAGGGATCCACAGTAGTAGATGGAAAAGTAGGATCTATCATACGAAAGGAAGGTGGATAAAAACCGGGAGGATAATCGAGAGCTTGCCCTTCAAACTTCACTCAAGCTCTACTTCTCTCATCTCATTCTTTTTCAGCTTGCAATGCTCGTTCTATGGCGGTCCGAACTTACGCTTCTAATTCCGTTATCCTTGCTTCTAATGCCTTATCCGTCACGACTTGATCTATCATTTTTCGTGTTTGAAGTCTGGTTGCGCGGAGCTTTTGGGGAATAGTTCGTTCTTTTAGGAGTTATCTTTGACCTTTTCCTAAAAATAAAGAAAAGAGATGGTGTAAGTCTGGACATAAGCCATAATCAAAATGTATGCATGTGTGCATTTAACTTATGGTCTAGCTATCCTAATTTGTTTCTGAATGCATTTTAATTCATGATCGATTGATTATCTTCAAAAATTAGTGAAGTGTTTGCTATATGACATTTCCAAGTTGGGCAACTGAGTGCCTTAGAAGAAGGTTTCATTCAAATCTAGTCCCTATAGAGGTAGCTTAGACTTCACCTCTAGGAAGGGTAAAAATGATATCGTATCATCTTCTAAAATCCTAGGTTTAATCATGTATGCATTGCAAAAATTTTAATCCTAAATTTTGTATGAATGATGCGTGATATATACGAAAACAGAAAGAGTAAAGGGTGAGTTTAATAAAAACAATAATAAGGACAAAATTTAATAAGTTGAAAGGATATAAAATGAAATTGCAGGAAACATGGAGAATCATGGCAATAACGAAACACGTTGGAAAATATACATGCGATCATGATGCATATGCTAGGGTGATTTCAACTACTTCTAAGTAGCTGAAAGGCTCCGGGATGATACCAAAAAATGATCCCTCAGTAAATGGATACGAGAGCGTTTACCGAATCATAAAAGGAATCGGGGCGCTCAATCCATTTAGGGGTTCAAGTTCGAGTTTAGGGTTCGTGAAAGCTTATTGAGGCATCGGCCCCAGGACATCACTACTAACCACCTAATTCTATTTGGGTAGGGCCCGACTGCAAGGCATTATGCTTGAAATGCGCATGATAATGATAGTTTATCAAAGCGAGTAAACAAAACAACAGTCATGCATAAAAAGTATATGAGAATACAACAATTTATCAAAGCGAGTAAATACAAAAAATAGCAATCATGCATAAAAAGCATATGAAAATGACAATTTATAAAAAGCATACAAAAATTCAACAATTCATTAAACCAAATAAATAAAACAATTTTCATGCATAAAAAGCATACGAAGAAAATAACAATTTATCAAAGCAATAAAATAAAAACAAACACCTCAAAAAAAATCCGGCTCCAACCCTAAAATCCCTAGTGAAGTCGCCAAACTGTCGCACCGTCGCGAGCGAAATTTGGGACACAATGAAATGATATCACATAACAATGAAGTCGCCACCCTATTTTTCTAAGGTTTAGGGAAACCTAAAAGTCAGAAAAAAAGGAAGAAAAAAAAATAAAAATTAAGGCAGAAAAGAAAAGGGTTTAAATCCGAGAACAATGGTTCAGAGTCATTTTATGGACTCGGGAAGGTGTTAGGCACCCGAGTCTCATCCTTAAAAATGTTACTGGTTCTAAAAAGAGGTGTTTAAAAATCAAGTTGAAAACAAGTAGGTTGGCCCTTAGAGGGGGTATCGTCGCTTTAGTTCTTAAGTCGATTTGATTGATTTTATCCTAATTGTTGTCGAGTTAGTTAACAGAAAATAAGCATTTTTAATCTTCTAAAAGATAAAAAAGGTTGGTTGCATACCTATTCCGGTTAAATTTAGCCGAGTTCAAAATTAATCCGATTACATGGAAAATTATGTGAGATTACTACCGTTTTCTTAATCTTTACCAAAGCGACGCCACTTTCATCATCGGGTAATGCATATGATTAATCCTATTTACTAGGTGATTCTAAGCATGCATAGACTAACAAAGTACCGTTTATATGAAATGCGAGAAAATATATTGAAAAGAGAAAAATCGGGAAGTGGGGTCGAAGCCGCGCACATAACACATTCGTCAAGAAGCACAAATTAAAATACATTCGTGGGCACATGAAATACATTCATCAAGATAAGCGTAAATTAAAGTAAATTCGTGGGGACGAAGCCGCACACGAAACAAGCATAAATTAATCGGTAAGTAATTACTAAATTTAAATGATCATACAACATTAAAGATTAAATCATATTTTAAAAGGGGATCTCTAATGATAAGAGGGATTAAAATATGGAGGTATTGTCTACAAGTTGGGCTTAAAGCCTATTTACTATCTTTTCACTTTTGAATGATTATTTTCTTTGGTGATTTACTATCCTATAATTTTTGGGTGAAGCTAAGTTATTGGAAAAGATTAAATCGTATGTTTATTTACTACTTTGTTTAGTTTTCTTGGATTGATTTTATTCATATTGAGTTGTTGGATTTATTAAAGATTTTAGGATTTTAGGAATTAATTATCATACAATTAATTTGAAAGTGTGATGTTTAATTACTAATCCTATTTCATTTTCATGCATTTAATAAAATAAACGTTGAGTGATTACTAAGCCTAGTTCATTCAAGCAAGGGTCAAGCAAGGGTTAATTAAAATTAATATTAGATTGGGTGAATTTATTAAAATGAGTTATTAATCAAAATTAATTCTCATGCAAAAGGATTAATTAAAATTCTAACAATTCTAAATAATCATGCACGCGATAAATAATTGATTTAGCAATTCTAATAAATGAGGAGTGAGCTTTAAAGCTCGAGTTTGGAAAATCATCACCTATATCGAAGTCGAAAAAACGTTCGATACAATCCGCAAATAAATAAGATAATCAAATTCCTCGCTCTAGCTTCATGTGTTGTTGATCTGTAGGCCCTTCTCTTTCCTTCTATAGGTACCTGAAAAAGACGCCGGGGGGTCTCCCCGGCGTATACACTCTGACGATCAAGTCAGTCGAAAGTCATTACGAGTATATAATAAAATATACTGTTAGTGCACATAAATATGTCCATATTTGATGTGCATAGTGCATATAAATACATTCATTGAGTGGGGTCGAAGTCGCGCACAATACAAGCAAAAATTAAAGCATACTCATCGGCATAAGCATAAATTAAAACAACATTCGTGGGGTCAAAACCACGCACGAAACACATGCATCAAGATAAGCATAAATTAAAACACATTTGTGGGGTCAAAGCCGCGCACGAAACACATGCATCAAGATAAATTAAAACACATTCGTCAAGGTTAGCATTAGGCAAACAGATTAATTCAAATTTTAACAATTCTAAATAATCATGCATACGAATAGATAATAAATTAAATTAACAATTCTAATAAAGGAAGAGTGAGCTCTGTTGCTACCCGATTTTTGACGCGTTTTTCGCACTTTTTTTGTTTATCACATTATTATTCTATCAATTTTCGATCTTAGGCTATTTATTTTAATATTTCGTACCATTTTGGGTCATTTTAGTTTTTTCGTATTTTTACTGTCTTTTCGTTCGAACTTCTATCGGTCCTGAATAAATTATCTACGAAATATCTACTATTATTTTCACTTCTATCGGTCTTTTCGTATTTTTACTGTCTTTTCGTCCTGAACTTCTATCGGTGGATCGAACGCATTCTTTCTTTAATCAATAATTATCTACTATTATTTTCGTTCGCGTCATCTCATTTTATTTTATTCAATTTACTTTGTTATAGCATTTATTTTTCGTTCGAACTTTTAAGTATTTCGAGTGAGTAAATTCGAACCGTAAATCAAAATTTTTCTTTATTTACTGATCACTATTTATTTTGTTCCATTTTATTGCATATTTTAGTATCTTTGGTTTGGGATTTCATTCATTTCAAATGAGATTCCTCGTGTTGATAGTCCAAACCAATTAAATAAATATTAAACATTTCCCAAAGGTCATCCTATCCTAACCATTGATCATCTTGACTTTTTTTCCCCTCCACATCCAATGGCCAAGGAATTAAGCATGTTGGTATATGCATTTGCTGACACCAAAGGAATTTTGCAACTACATTTGTGTTTTGCAACTTTGCAACATGCCACGTTGCACCACTCGTTCCAACTGCTTTGCTTGTCAATTTCCTCTCCTTAAGCCCTATAAATAGCAAGCAATTTCACACACAATTAACACACTCCCTTCCTATATTTCGCATGCTATCTCTCCCTCTTCTCTCAAAATTCTCGCTCTTTCTCTCTCTCAGCGAGCAAGGCAAGTCTTTCCTTTTCCATTCTTCTTATTTAATCATCGAATTGCTTGCTCTAACATTTCCTTTTATTTTTCTGCACATTTCCTTTTGTTTAATGCTACTGTCAACGATGCCGCTGCTGTTCGCTGTGTTGCTGTCGCCGCTGAACTGCTGCCACGCTACTGCCGAGCGGCTGCTGTGTTGTTGCTGTCGTCGGAGTTGTTGCTGCTATGCTGTTCGGGCCAGCCCTAGGAGAAGATGAAACAAATAAGATGATGAATAGTGAAGGGAAAGTAGGAGCACAGGCTGGGCTCCATTTGTTTTAAACTCATTTGGTCATGGGCTTGGCACAAGCCAAGCCCAAATGGAAATAAAAAGAAAGAAGGATGGGCTGGCTGCGCACAACCCAAGACGAGGAAAGAAAGCTGGGTCTGCTCAGGCCCAGCGGGAAAGGCTTAGGCGAGCGCCCAAGAGTGGAAGAAGAGGGGGTGGGCCCATTCCTCGGCCAAGTGGGTCGAGCCTAATTTTTGACCCATCGTATTTATTTTTTCATACCAATTTTCCGTATGCTTGTACTGTTTATTTAATTTCTGTATGCTTGTACTGTTTATTTAATTTCCGTATGCTTGTACTGTTTATTTTTTTTCGTATGCTTGCATGTTTAATTATTATTTTCGTATGCTTTTGCATGTTTAATTATTCTGCTCGCATATAATCGTCAAAAATAATTATTTCATTCGCAAACAATAATTTTGATGCCGATTATTTGAATGCTCATACTATTTAACTAATTATTTTTACATGCTCTCGGATGCCTAAATAATAATTCTGCTCACATTTAATCACTAAAATTAATTATTTCACTCGTAATAAGTCATTAAGTATTTATCTGTTTTTTGACTATCAGTTTCCGAACTAATAATCTCGTATTTGTAGGATAAATCAACTACTCATACCCTCCACATGTAAACGTTTCTTACCCTTTTATTTATTTCACGCTTTGTCCGCATATGCACTCGTATGCATGAATATTTAAAATTATAATTTTATCATCTATTGGGCATGATCACTAAATTAGGACTTTTTATTTTTCAAACATGATTTTAAATACCTCTTTATCCGGTAACCTTTTTTAGGATGTGACTCGGGTGCCTAACACCTTCCCGAGTCCATAATACGACCCCGAATCACTGTTCTCGGGTTCAGACCCATTTTGCCTTAGTTTTTATTTTTATGCCATGACAATAGGTTCCCTAAACCTAGAAACAAATTAGGGTGGCGACTTCATTTGCATTATGTAAGATGAGTCTGATTTCGTCTCACATCTCGTCCCAAACCCGCGTCGCGCCAATAAAATCCAAAAAGAGGGTGCGACAAGCTCTAAAGCTCGAGTTTAGAAAATCGTCACCAATATTGAAGTCGACAAGCATTCGATCGAGACAGTAATCGCGGACTCGGTACCCTTCTCATGTTTCTCTTGGGTTGCAACCCATTTCTTTCATTTTTTTTCACTCTTGGGCCGCAACCCATTTTTTTCTCCTTGGGCCGGCCTCTTCCCTCTCCTCACTCTCTTTTATTTCCTTGCTTCATTCTTTTTTCATTTTAGGGTTGTACCACGCAACCCTCTTTTCTTCTTTCTTATTTCTTTTTCTTTTCTTTTCTTTTGTTCTTTCCAGCCAATGAGCGAGCAGTGGTGACGGTGATGGGTTGTGGCGTGGCTGGCGGTTGCGCAGTGGTGGTTTGAGGCGGTGTGTGACGCGGCTGGGAAGCTGGTGGCTGTGGCGGCGATCGGGATAGTAGCCGGAGGGTCGGACGACGCTGGAGGCCGGAGGTTCTCTGTGGCTAGTTTTGGGCTTTGGGTTTTGTGTTTTTGGCTTGAGGTAGAGGAAGAGATGGCGCGGTGGTGCTGATTTAGTTTTGGTGTTTGACCGGCGATTAGGTGCTGATTTTTAGGTTGGATTTTTGTGATGTGGTTTGGTGGTTGGCTGGCGAGTCGATGATTTTGGTGGTGATTTTTAGTTGGTACTGTGGCGGTTGTTGATGATGATGTAAGCAGTGAGGGGCGGCTAGTGGCCGGCAGTGGCGGTGGTGATTACTGGCTGGGCAGTGATGGTTCTCTTTTAATTTTGTAGAGGAGTGATTTGAATTAATTTGGAAAAGGTTGGATCGAATTACTTTGGCAGAGATGGTTTGAATTAATTTGGCAGAGGATTGGCTTTTTTCAATTTGGCAGAGGGTTGGCTTTTAATTGAATTTGGCAGGGATTGAATTTGGATTTGGCAGGGGTGGCTGTGGAATGAAGGAAAGGGTGAGATCCATTCCTCAGCCCCAATTGAAATTGAGTGGTGTCTTTTATAATGGCAGGGGTGGCTTGTGTCCGTTGGTCCTTTTGAAAAATGGAGAAGGAGTCGTTGTGTGTGGTTGAGGGGAGCAACGATGGGGGCCGACTATGGGAGTTGCAGGTTGCCGTTGTGGTAGAGAGGAGTATGGGAGGGTATAGGCTTTTTGGGAAGAAAGGAGTCGTTGTGTGATTGAAATGGTGAGGGAGTAGAGGCTGTGATGGGCATTAATGGGCCGAAAGAAAGGGAGTTGGTACAAGGGAAAGTGTTCATATTTTTTGTTCGAGTTAACGGTTGGGGACATCTCGTTCAAAACTGATAAGGGCTCGAATGAGAGAAATAAATAAAATAATGAAATGATAAAATAATAACAAACAATAATTATGTAAATTCTAACGTCGATGCTAGAACGAATGATGAAAATAAAAATGCGGATATGCTATGATAAATATTATAACGATGATTTAAATTAATCTAATCATGTCAAAAATTGGGTATCAACAGGAACCAACACGAAGCCACCGATTGAAGACAACGCGCAATTTTGGTGCGCGTCTAGCGGTATGCCGCCAGCCCCTAGCGACATACCCCCCGGAATTGAGCAAATGCACCATTTGGAAACGAAGCTAGCGGTATGCCGCTAGCCTCCAGGTGGCATACTGCCAGCCATTCAGAAGGGACTCCAAGGTGTGTGTTTTATGGGATTTTGAAGGGCAAACTTGTCCAAAAATGCCCATTTTGTGTAGTAATATAAATAGCTAGTTTCTTGCTTGTTTTGATTAGTTTTAGTTTAAGTGAATATTTTTAAGTGAGTTTTCTCCTTCTCTTTCACTCTAAAACTCACCTTCTTCCTTAGGAAAGATAGCTTGAGTGAGATTACTCCTCCCTATCTTTCCTTGGAAAATCAAAGCTTGTAACCGAACATTGTTATTTTCGAATGTTAAAGATCTATGCTTGTGTTCTTCAAGTTCTTCGTGTTATTTGTCAAATCCGCTACATCTATTCAACCTGCATCCAAGCTACATTCTTCACTTCTCATCTGTGTCAAGCAAGACAACCTCCGGGCTAGATCCACCAAAGCTCCAACGTGAGAAAAAGATGCGAATGGAAGTTATGAAAGCTATTTATCCAATGAGTGTGCCTTTGAGCAATGAGGATCAATTAGCTAATCCTAACATTGATGATTATTTTCCTACTGTTTGTGTGCCTTCCTTGTAGAAAGTTCCAAGGAAAGGAGATGGATTTAAACCATCAATCCTAGGAGGCATTGGAAGCGTAATTGCTCAACAATAGTGCGCGCAACGGGAAGGCCTTGAGGTAAATCTTTCCCACTTTTCCGCTTTGCCCAAAAGGTATGTATTAAAACCCTCTTTAAAAGCTAAAATATTTGGGGTTGCTCATTTAAATGATCTTGATTCACATGATACAAATGTATACGACATTTATTTACCATGTGATAAAGAACCAAGCTTACATGTCATCACACGTGTTTCTTTTCTAGTCGAACATAATACATACTTGCGTGAAAGCTTTGTGCTTAACGTTGGAACTCCTGACTTGCATCTCATGGAATGTGATTCTTTTCTCCGAGAACCTGAACATTACTTGAATGAAAATTTTATGGCATACGCCAAAACTCCTCAATACATTTCATCAAGTATGACCCTTTCTTCTTCAAGCATGATAAATTCTTTATTTTTTTTGTGCCATACCTAAGTTGTTTGTGTATGGTATGGACTTGAAAACAGTGACTATTTTGTGTGTTATTAAGGAACATAATTCTGGAACAAATTTGTTTAGGCTAATTAGGATTAGATCTTACAGAAATTTGTATTTTCTCTTCCGGAAATTATCTTGCATTTTTAAATGGGTTGTATGTGTTTGCCAGGCTCAATTTTCATGGATAATTCTATTGAACCAAATGGAGAAAATGACTCATCACATACATTGTTTGATAAGTTTTGATGCCATCCGCACTTTACATGACATTTTAAGAAACGAAGTGCATCAATGTGCCCTTAATGTTGTTGATTTCTCCTTGGACCAACCTGTGCATGAGCATGCACGATTGCGCCCCTTGGGTATCTCACCTTTCTTTTCGAGTGCTTTTAAGTATGTAGGTGAGGATATTAAGGTTATGGATTCGATGACGAATCCTTTCGAAGGGAAAAGTGATGTGTTCACAGACCCCTTTGAAGCCAAGAGAGATGGCACTTTCATGTGTGTAGGTGTGAGAGACAAAGAGCAAGATGCGGTGGCAAAAGGATCGGTCACAAGTAATATGCGGATTATCGAGGCCCGCGCCAACTCAAGGCCCCTTCTAACGACTCTCTACTGCCGAACAAGGTCCATGTCACCCCACGTGCCCCTTTTCTAATACTCCATAGAATTAATTATAATGCTTTTAATTCTTCTAAATCTTTGGAGTATGAATATAACAATAACTCATTTCACACTAATAATTTGTATAATTTTCGTGGCATGAAGCGAAGAATTAAAGCTATGGATTCGAGGACGAATCCTTTCGAAATGAGAGGTGATGATGTGTTCACGGAACCCTTTGAAAACCAAGGGTCGATCACAAGGAGTCGGGCGAAGAAGATCATAACTTGGATTGAAGCCACAATGAGCAAAGAGGTACTCTTAGGCGAAGGTTGGGTCTTAATGATGGTTGCACATCATACCGGAGGCAAAGGAACCAACACGGAGCGACCGATTGAAGACAACGTGCAATTTTGGTGCGTGTCTAGCGGTATGCCGTCAGCCCCTAGCGGCATACTGCCCGGAATTGAGAAAATGCACCATTTGGAAACGAAGCTAGCGGTATGCCGCTAGCCTCCAGGCGGCATACCACCAACCATTCAGAAGGGACTCCAAGGTGTGTTTTTGACGGGATTTTGAAGGGCAAACTTGTCCAAAAATGCCCATTTTGTGTAGTAATATAAATAGCTAGTTTCTTGCTTGTTTTGATTAGTTTTAGTTTAAGTGAATATTTTTAAGTGAGTTTTCTCCTTCTCTTTCACTCTAAAACTCACCTTCTTCCTTAGGAAAGATAGCTTGAGTGAGATTACTCCTCCCTATCTTTCCTTGGGAAATCAAAGCTTGTAACCGAATATTATTATTTTTGAATGTTAAAGATCTATGTTTGTCTTCTTCAAGTTCTTCGCGTTATTTGTCAAATCCGCTACATCTATTCAACCCGCATCCAAGCTATATTCTTCACTTCTCATCCGTGTCAAGCAAGACAACCTCCGGGCTAGATCCACCAAAGCTCCAACTTACCATCAAGCCAACCTAACCGAGGCTTGATCGTATCATCCAACCATATCACATCCACGCCAGCACCAACCATCTAACAGCCACGCCAGCACCAACCTTATAATAGCTACTTGTTAGGATCCTTCGATGTTGAATTTGTAAGGAACTAGTCTCTGTTGGGGATGGTTCAGATAATGAAGGGTTATGGCGTTCTTGTTGAAACTTGGGAAACAGTTACTTTGGAATGGATTTAGGAGATAGGCGCAGCGGGAATTATGTAGGAAATATGGAGGAATTTTAGAGAAAGGTTTATGGAATTTTGATTCAAGATTAATGGTTCTTGATTCGGGAATTTTAGAAGTGAAAGATGGAAAATTAAATGAGCAAGTAAATTCAAGAAAACCCTCTCGTTAACTAGAACGAGCAACCTTTCTATATTGAATATACTTGAAAAATAATCGATCTCAAACTTGCAATGGAAATGCTAGTTTGAAGCCAAAAATTTACAAGAAATTTAGGGAAAGAAAGCAAGAAATTACAAGAATTAGTTAAACTAAAATTGGCTTCAAGATTGAGTGTTTATCAATGATAAAAAAGCCAGTTTAAAAAGGGAATGAAGGCATCTATTTATAGCTTGAAATTCCAAGCTTTGCAAATGCTAATTTGCTGGGTTGCGTGGAGTGATGGGCGAGTGGGCCTTGTGCAGGTGGGGGGGTGTTGGGCGGTTGGTGACCGGGTCGTACGGGCTGGTGCGTGGGCGTGGGATGACGTTGCTTGGGAGGCCACGTGGGTTTGCTGGGACGACGTCGTTGTGCTGCTGAGCGCGGGAGCAGGCTGGTACAGGGTTGGATGCATTGCTGGGCTTGGGCTTTGGGCTGCTGCTGGTTATGTGCTTGCTTGCTGCGTACTGGGCTAGGCTGGACAGTGGGCCCTGGCTAGCGTCTAGGCTACTGCTGCTGGTCTTGGGCTGGCTGGAGTTTATGCACACATTCTCCATTGGTCCTTGGATTTGTATGCACGAACTCCATTGGTCCTTAGACTTTGGGTGCTCCTCCTTGTAGCGTAAATGTTGGAGTATAAGTGCTAGGATATTTTGGTGTTATCTTTGAGTACGCGATGCGATCGGAGTGATCGTATCATCCCCTCCCCGTTCGAGTGGATTCGACCTCGAATCCAAAGCTTGCACGTCCTCAGGGTCCTCGTCATCTGAATCCTCTACAAAATATGGAGATAAATCAGTAATGTTGAAAGTAGTAGAGGAAACAACAAAACATGTAGGAATGTCTAAAACATAAGCATTATCGTTAATCTTATTAACAATAAGGAAAGGACCAGCCCCTTTATGGCTCAATTTAGACTTTCGAAGGTGAGGGAAACGCTCCTTGCGTAGATGCACCCAAACCCAATCTCCAACTTCAAAGGATTTGACTTGTTTACCGGCATTGCGCTTCTCCTCGAGTTTGGCGTTCACGCTCTCCATCCTTTGTTTGGCCTTAGCATGTAGCTCCTTGACTGTGGCCGCTCGTTCTTCTCCATCTAAGCTAGTTATATAAGAAACAGGTAAAGGGATCAAGTTTATAGGGGTGAGTGGATTGAACCCATAGAGGAGCTCAAATGGAGAAAATAAGGTGGCAGAATGCATGGCACGATTATATGCAA
This sequence comes from Viola odorata, assembly GCA_963691705.1. NCBI lineage: Eukaryota > Viridiplantae > Streptophyta > Magnoliopsida > Malpighiales > Violaceae > Viola > Viola odorata. The sequence continues at coordinate 2,683,276 of OY829539.1, forward strand.
ACTCAATAAAAGGAAGACATTGATCCAAATTCTTAGAGTATTTCCGTACAATGATTCGAAGCAAGTTTCCAAGAGTGCGATTGACTACCTCCGTCTGGCCATCCGTTTGGGGGTGGTAGGATGTGGAAAACAATAGTTTGGTCCCCAACTTGGCCCAAAGGACACGCCAAAAATGACTCAGAAATTTTGAGTCTCTATCACTTACAATTGTACCTGGCATACCGTGGAGCTGGACAACCTCTTGGAAAAATAGGTTAGCTACATGAGAAGCATCAGTAGTGGATTTGCAAGGAATAAAATGTGTCATCTTAGAAAATCGATCAATAATAACAAAGATAACATCTTTTCCATTACTAGTTCTAGGCAATCCAAGTACAAAATCCATGGAAATATCGCACCAAGGGTGCGAAGCAACAGGCAATGGCATGTAACGACCATGATCGTGAGATATAGACTTAGCACGATGGCATTCAACGCATGCATTAACAATTCGAGTTATCATAGGGCGCATACGCGGCCAATAAAAATGTTCTTTTAAAGTACTCAAAGTCTTGTTAATACCGAAGTGACTGCTAAGTCCACCACCGTGAGCCTCTTTAATGAGAAGCTCACGCATGCTACATTTAGGCACACACAACCGACCTTTACAAAACAGAAATCCATCATGCAAAGAGTAGTTTTCAAAAGGTCCATTTAAGCATGCATCATACGCCACATGAAAATCATCATCATTTTCATACATTTCAATGATATGCGAAAATCCCAATAATTTAGATTGCAAAGAAGTAATGAGTGCATACCTTCGGGAAAAAGCGTCGGCGACCGTGTTCTCCTTTCCTTTCAGATATTTGATCACATATGGGAATCGCTCAATGAACTCTAGCCAAACAGCATGGCGATGATTTAACTTACCTTGTCCTTTGAGGTAGTGAAGGGATAGATGGTCGGTGTGAACAACGAACTCCTTTGGGACGAGGTAGTGCTCCCAAACAATGAGGGTTCAAATTAGGGTGTACAGTTCCCGATCATACGTACAGTAATTGAGTTGGGTGTCCTTTAGCTTCTCACTGAAATAAGCGATCGGTCGACCTCCTTGTAATAACACCGCTCCAATCCCGACTCCACTGGCATCGCATTGGACCTCGAACGTCTAGTCAAAGTCAGGTAGGGCGAGAACCGGGCTGAACACAAGGCATTCCTTAAGGGTCTTGAAGGCCTTATCTTGCTCGGCCCCCCATACGAACGGAACATCCTTCTTGGTGAGTGTGTTAAGGGGCGCAACAATCGTTGAGAAATCCTTCACGAACCGTCGATAGAAACCGGCCAAACCATGAAATGAGCGCACCTCGCTCACGTTTTGTGGAATGGGCCAATCTGTAATTGCCTTGATCTTGTCTTGATCAACTTTGAGTCCTTCAGCACCTACAAGAAAGCCAAGAAAATGGACTTCATCCAAACAGAACTCGCACTTCGCGAGTTTAGCATAAAGCTTATGCTCGCGAAGGGTTAGGAATACAAGTCATAAATGCTCGAAATGGGAATCGTGCGAGGAACTATATATCAAGATGTCATCAAAATAAACAACAACAAACTTACCAATAAAGTCACGCAATACATGATTCATTAAACGCATAAATGTGCTAGGAGCATTTGTTAATCCGAAAGGCATAACTAACCATTCATAAAGACCAAATTTAGTTTTGAAAGCAGTTTTCCATTGGTCTCCTTCATGCATACAGATTTGATGATATCTACTAGCCAAATCAATTTTAGAAAATATTGTAGCATGGCTGAGTTCATCTAGCATATCATCAAGTTTAGGTATGGGGTGTGAGTATTTAATGGTTACCTTATTGACGGCTCGGCAATCCATGCACATGCACCACGAACCGTCTTTCTTTGGAACGAGGATCACCAGAACGGCACACGGGGAAAGGCTTTCTCAGACATAACCTTTTGCGAGAAGCGCCTCGACTTGAGTCTCCAACTCCTTGGTTTCCATCGGGTTGCACCGATAAGCTGGGCGGTTAGGGATAGGCGCACCGGGAATCAAGTCGATCTTGTGCTCGATCCCTCGGATGGGTGGTAGTCCTTCGGGTAACTCGTCAGGAAACACGTCTTGAAAATCTGCCATCAAAGACAAGAAAGTAGGAGAAGAGGAAACGGGGTTAGTGTTAGATGTTTCTGCGCTCAAAGCACGGAAACGGAGAAAAATAATGGGTTTTTGCGTAACGAGCGCACGCCTCACATCCCGAGATCTTCCCATGAGACTCACTTTTCGCTCTTCTCTCGTTCCCCTTGGAACCTCGCTAGCTAGCTCATTTTTTTCTAGCCGTGTGTTTCCACTCATTCCTTCCTTTTTCTCTCCTCTTTTCGCAAGCTCACTTTTTTCTTGCTGGTTGTTTTTAATGCTCTCACCGCTTACATTTTTCACTCCACTCTTTCCCTCCTTTTTAAGCAAAGAAATTGAAATATCGAAGACCGCACTCGCTTTTTCAAGCTTGATTTGGTCTTCGTATACCTGACTAGGTGCTAGTGGTAGAATCATGAATTTGCGGTTGCCGTGAGTGAGCCGGTAGGTGTTGCGGAAACCGTCATGAATCGCATGGCGATCAAACTGCCACGGTCGGCCAAGCAGAAGGTGGCTGGCTTGCATGTGAGCGATGTCACACAATCGCTCATCCATGTACTCTCCAATCTGAAACTTGACTCTTACTTGCTTGACTACCTTGATCGAACTTCCCTCATTGAACCAGTTCAACACGTAAGGGTGTGGGTGCTTGGTCGTCGATAATCTAAGCGAATAAACTAGCAAGGTGCTAGCCACATCAGCACAACTCCCACTATCAATGATGATCAACATAACCATCCCATCAGCTACACCCCTTGTATGGAACAAGTTCTCTCTTTGTTCCAAGACCTCATCATCTGCCCGGGCTTGCATACTCAAAGTTCATCGGACAACCAGACTTCGGGGAATCTCTAAAGGGGCATACATGTCTTCTTCCTCAAATTCGGCTTCTTCTTCCCTCTCAGATTCCTCGTCTTCACTTACTATCTCCCCTCCTTCTCGAACCAAGATGATGCGACGGTTTGGACATTCGGCTCTCATGTGTCCTTTACCGCCACATTTGAAACACTCAATTGATCGACTTGGGGTTCTTTGGGTTGTGTTTGGTGTTGTGGAGGTATTTTGGGACGTGTATGGCTTGGGGTCGGGTGATTTGGTGTAGTTTGGTCGGGAGTCAGTTTAGCTCATTTTAGAGGTGTTTGTTTGCCCAAGCTTTTTGGTATTTGTCACAGAGTGTGGAGTAGTAGTATTGACAAAGTTTCGGGGTTTAGAGCTTACTTGGCGTTCTAGTTTTAGGGCTAGGTGATACATCTCCTCGAGTGTATTGTAGGGAAGGAAGTCTAACTGTTGTGATATTTCCTTGCGAAGACCACCAAGAAATCGGGCCATGGTTGCCTCAGTACTCTCTCGTACATCCAACCGCATCAACATGGATAACATCTCATGGTAAAACTCTGTGACACTTCTACTTCCTTGATACAGCCGCTGGAGTTTCTGATGTAAATCGCGGAGGTAGAAGACTGGCACAAACCGTTGCCGCATCTCCTCCACCAGTTCAGTCCAAGTCGTTATTGGTGGTTCACCATCCAATCTCCGATTGACCAAGACTCTCTCCCACCATTGTATGGCCAAACCTGTGAACTCAACAACAGCCAGACGACACTTCTTTTCTTCTGAATATGGGTAACAAGTAAATATTCTTTCCATCTTACTTTCCCATTCATAATAAACATCAGGGTCTTCTTTACCCTCAAAAGATGGAATAAACAATTTAATATTGGAAGTATTATCATACTGTTCCTCATGTCGAGGTGCCCTTTGAGACTCCCTTAGAGGTTCATGTCGTGGTGCTTCAAAGAAAGGCGTTTGACGTGATTGATATGGGTTGGACATGGCTGGATGTATTGGTGGGGGCACGTAGGAGTTCACTTGGTGAAGTGGGATACTGGGTCCTCGGTTAGACGTGTTATTTCGATGTCGATTTAAGAGAGGTGGCGTTAATGGTTGGGATGTTTGATGCATGTTAAGGGGTAGGCGGTTGTGTGATTGGCGATCCTCCTCATTGTCACTACTATCAGTATAGGCATAGATACCTTCAGTGTTGCTATTGAATGGGGGACTATATAAGGATTGATTCCTTGGGTCGGTGGATTTGGTTCTTTGTTGGAAGTGGGGAAATGTAGGGGTTCTTTGTAGTAGTGGTGTTTGTAGTGGTGGGAGTGTTTGGGCTTGTCGAGTTTCGATGGCCTCGAGCCTAGCCATCATTTTCTCCAATATGGAGCTAATGTGGCTCATGTTTGGATCGGGCGGTGGGGGTGGTACTTCCGAATATATATATATATATATATATATATATATATATATATATATATATATATTTCACAAGTGAAGGGATGCTCAGATCACAAATAAATAGCAAAGAAAGTAAAATTTGCGTTAGTGGCAAAATTTATACAATGGATAATGAATTTCGGAAAATTGTAAAGGAATTGATTAGAGCAATTTTTTTTGAATGTTTACCAACCTTCGAGACAGCCAAGCTCCGCTACCATGTGTTAGGATCCTTTGATGTTGAATTTGCAAGGGACTACTCTCGATTGGGGATGGTTCAGATAATGAAGGATTATGGCGTTCTTGTTGAAACTTAGGAACCAGTTACTTTGGAATGGATTTAGGAGATAGGCGCAGTGGGAATTATGTAGGAAATATGGAGGAATTTTAGAGAAAGGTTTATGGAATTTTGATTCAAGATTAATGGTTCTTGATTCGGGAATTTTAGAAGTGAAAGATGGAAAATTAAATGAGCAAGTAAATTCAAGAAAACCCTCTCGTTAACTAGAACGAGCAACCTTTCTATAGTGAATATACTCAAAAAATAATCGATCTCAAACTTGCAATGGAAATGCTAGTTTGAAGCCGAAAAATTTCAAGAAATTTAGGGAAAGAAAGCAAGAAATTACAAGAATTAATTAAACTAAAATTGGCTTCAAGATTGAGCATCTATTTATAGCTTGAAATTCCAAGCTTTGCAAATGCTAATTTGCTGGGTTGCGTGGAGTGATGGGCGAGTGGGCCTTGTGCAGGCGGGGGGGCGTTGGGCGGTTGGTGACTGGGTCACGCGGGCTGGAGCGTGGGCGTGGGATGACGCTGCTTGGGAGGCCACGTGGGCTTGCTGGGACGACGCCGTTGTGCTGCTGAGCACGGGAGCAGGCTGGTGTAGGGTTGGATGCGTTGCTGGGCTTGGGCTGCTGCTGGTTATGTGCTTGCTTGCTGCGTGCTGGGCTGGGCTGGACAGTAGGCCCTGGCTAGCGTCTGGGCTGCTGCTGGTATTGGGCTGGCTAGAGTTTATGCACACATTCTCCATTGGTCCTTGGATTTGTATGTACGAACTCCATTGTTCCTTAGACTTTGGGTGCTCCTCCTCGTAGCGTAAATGTTGGAGTATAAGTGCTACGATATTTTGCTGTTGGCTTCGAGTACGCGATGCGATCGGTGCGATCGTATCGGCACCCCCCGCCGCCACACCAACACCATCACCCACAACCGGCGAGGCTGTCTAACCACCGTCACCACACCAGCACTATCAACCGCCGCCTCTCCCCTCTCTCACTCTTAAGCGCAGCCGGCCTTCTCCGCTTGTTGTTGTGCGTATTTGTTGGAAAGGAAAAGAGGAAAACAGAAAAAAAAAGAAAAAAACAAAAAATAAAGAAGACGGTGATGGTGGCATGTTGTTTTGGTTGTGCAATAGTAAAAAAATAAAAGAAAAAAAGTAAAGGAAATGGAAATGAAGAGTTTACTGTTTAGTGATGGAGTTTGGAATTTGGATATTAGTCTGTGGGTGGGTGGGAGTGGTAATGGGTTTGTGTAAATGCTATTTGATTTTTTTTTAATAAGAATATGAAAAGTTTGATGGGTTGGCCATTAGAATATGAAAATTTACCGGTTCAATTCAGTTTAATTATCTAAGATTGAACGGTTTGATGTGTGAATGGTTCAAAACGATCTATTGGGTCAATCTGGTAGAACTCGATCAAATTCAATTGAACTATTAAATTTTCATTTTTGATTCGCTGTTCGGTTCGGATTTGATAACGTGAAATTATCTTTTGGCATACGAAAACGTTAAGATCAATAATCAATCGGACTTAGCCAACCCACTTTATTCATACGATTTTGTGGTTTAATGTCAACGGGTGGGCCTTTCTGAGGTGGGCCTTTCCATACGATTTTCATTTATCCAACAAGAAAGCCTTTTATGCTCTCTCTCTCCTCGCCACATTTGGCTTACGAGTTACGATGATCTGTTTCAAGTAGGACTGTGCGAAAAGAAGAAAATTCGAGAAATTGAACTGAATCAGTCATAAATTGAACCCAAAAAATGATTATTTGAATAGAGAAAATTAAACTTATCATATCTGTATCCGAATCAAAACGTACTTTGGATATTGGATATTCAAACCGAGAAATATAGAATAATCGATTAATTCGAACCGAATCGATCCAAAAATAAATCTATTTCAATTTAATTAAAATAAACAAAAAAACACAAAAAAACGAAATCAAAACGATCTAAAGTATTTTATATGAAGAAAAAATCACACATTTATCACGATACTACTTAATATTTAAAATTATTTAGCAAGTATGCACGTTTTCATTTAATATAAATTTCAATTAAATTTATAAAAACAGGGGAAAATAACATGATCAATATACTGTTAATCATATAGTTTATTTAATTTTTTATTAATTAAATGATTTATCATGTCTAATTATACTTCTTTTCTTTTATAATAATGATAATTTGCAAATACTACCTTATTTTGAGTGATAATATAGTGCATAGTTTTGAGTAGATACTACTGATTTGTGGTTATCTATATCAAGTTATGTGAATAGGTGATATTACGATGAAGACAAATTTGGGAAGCAAACTTTAATTCTAATTGGACTTATACTCTAAAATTCAAAATTCATAAAATAAAAAAAATCAAAGAAGCAAACAATATTTTTTTGGTTAATTAATTCATTCTAGCAAGGATCGAACCAATGTGTTAACAATCAAGTTGTGAGATATTTTGTCTTTATAGCTATTCAATAAAATGAAAAAGATTAAAAAGGTGAAAAGAAATAATACTTTATTAGTTTTATATGTTCTATTCCAATCGTATCAAATTAAATGACGTTTTGAAGTTTTTGATTGTTTTAAATTAAATAACGTTTCTGGTAATTTTTTATCTAATTTTAATAATTTATCTCTCATTATCGAAAAGAAATAATTAACAAGAGTAATAAAGCAGATAACTCTTAACTAATTCTGCCTCTTTACTTGTGTAAGAGAAATTTAAAAAGTGTAAAAATTGATTTTCTTAGTATGTATAAAACACTAAAAATATCATTTAATTTGAAAAAGAGGAGGAAGTATCTTAAAACAAGTTTTTATTTTTAATAATTTTGGTTTAGTCCACGAGAGGGGTTTACATTTGTAAAGTTTAGGGAGCAAAGGAGCAGGACTGTTGTATCTATGCATTGTTGAACTTTCAAATTAGGCTGTTCAAAACTTGGACCAAGTTCCTTTCAAAAAACAAAAGACTTGGACCAAGCTGAAAATCAAACCATACCAAACCAGATTGAGCATTTAGTTTGGATATTTTTTGTTTAGTTAAAAAGCAATGCTTCAAACTACGATCGACCCAAAGAGGTTTGGTCTAAAACATAAACTCGAAAAGCCTTAATATTTTGATTTGTTTCGATTTTCTTACAAAAATCAGATCGTATTTGCATCATTGATTAAATGTCTGTTTGGATAACTTTCTAATAAATTTTACTTTCTTCCAAATCTAATCTAATGACCAAAATGATAAGATTAGGACTATTCGCTGAAGGGTGGCAGAGGATTATGAGTCTTGAGGTCGACTGTCCACGGCGCCCGATGTACCTGCATAGCGCCGGAGGGGGTCTCCGGCGTAAATACCCCGATGCCTAAGTCAGTAGTGATTGTGTAAAATAGTAGAGCTTTGGCTAGCAATCTTAGACTTACCTTCCTCCTTTGTGGCGGAGGTATTTATAGGCAAAAATGGGGCATTTTTTAGTGATCTTGGTCACAAGGTGCTAACGCTCCCGTCAAAGGGGAGTTAGAGTGCCTCACTGATGGAATACGCTATCGCTGTGTTAGGTATACATATGGGGGGTAGGCGTTACCTAGGCAAGGCAACGCCCACGCTCCTCTCGAGATGCCTAGCTTGGCCTGGGATGGGATAACGCCCTGTGTCGTGACAGTGTGATGTGTGGGACCCTCGCTGATGTCGACCATCCCAGAGGCGATAGCCCCGAAGTTGTCAGGGCGGTAGTGACAGCTTTTTCCCCCACCACAGGGTATAAGACGAAAATGCCCTTGTTGTTAGGGGTATTGTTATCATAAGCCCAACCGAAAATGAGCCCGAGTGTTTACCAAGGGCTACCGCTTCATCCTTACTCTTGTCAAATCAACTGGTTTTCACACGTAGAGATGATTTGTCTATCGAAAAATATGCTTCTTCCCATCGCCATTCTTCTCTAGCCTATAAATTGCCTCTTTGTCGTGCTGCTTTTTTCACGATCGTTTCTACACTTCCTCTGGTTTTTGGCTATGGATGATCTTACGAAGAACTTTCTGATCTGGAAGGCGCACAGCCTGAAGAACCTTGTTGAATCTGACATTGGTTTCCTGGAGACCATGCTGACCAAAACCTCTGAGGATGTCCTGGAGCTTCAGGGAATGATGACCCCTTTGCTGTCCAGACAAGGAGCTGCTTCTATGGAGGATTTCAGTCCTATACAGAACGTGTCGAAGCTGGGTGTTGCGACCTCCCGCATCGAGGTGACCATTACTATGTTGCAGCATAGGAAAGACCTGCTGGTATGCTGTTTGAAGGGTATGAGGATTTCCTCCGCCGAACTGTCCTTAGTGGCGGATGCTCTTAGGGAGATCCCTACTGCTCTTGAGGACGATGATGCTGGGTCTCATGTTTGACCCCTGGCCGTTGTCCCTTTGCTTTTATAATTCATGTGTACGCGCTTAAGCGCTTAGGCCGTTCAGGCCATAATAAAATGTCACTTCAATTATTGCTTTGTCTTTTTCCTTCGATCTCTTGTTATTTGCTGCTTTAGTCAGGTTGCTATAAGCCCAACCAAAAATGAGTCTTCTTTGGAATGAAGCGCTTTGGTGTCTGAATTAGCAATAAATGCTTGCTCGCTCACTCCTTGCGTCGCACTCCCCGTGATTGGGCTGTTTTTTGGTGCCTTTTGATTGGCGCAGTTCTCGAACAGTTGCGTGCGCCTCATCAGATCCTGTAATCATGATTGTTCTTCTCCAGGTGTACTTATTTCTTTCAAAGGACACGCAAAGAGATCGGGATATCTTTGCCTCAGCTATTTAAAGGGGGTTTTTCTTTCCTTTTTCTTGCTCACCTTCTTCTTTTTATTTCTTTTCCTGGATTGCTTGTGAATCAATGGCAGATTCTTATTTCCTTAATACTACGGCGCGTGACTCTCCGCCGACTCCTCCAACTTCACCCGATTCGGATCATCCTCCTCCGTCGCCTCCATGGAGGCCGCCAATCCGCCGGAAGAGCCGCAAAAGACCGAGGAAGAAGACCTCTGGGGCGGTTAACGTTCCTTCCGCTTTTCCTGCGCGAAAGGATAATGGACAATTTCCTTCTGCCATTCCTGTCTTGGAAAAATATTCTCTTCGTGACGCAAATTCTATGGCAACGATTGCTACCATTGTGGACGGGCCGAGCTCAGCGCTGCTGGGTCAGGAAAAAAGGATTGACGAACCTTTTCCTCCTTACAACGGAGGTCTGCCGCTCTCGGATGATGACGACGTTTTTTACTATAACATGTACTGGCCTGATGAGGATTAGTGGCCTAGCGTTAGGTGCGTTGTAGATGCCGTATGGCTTTTAATAAACTAATGTTTCTTTCTCTTGCCGCCGTGTTATTGCGTGGGTGGCTGATATGGAGGCGTTAGCCTTACTGAGTCAAGCGCCCTGAGATGGTTTTGACTCGATCAGTCATTAACTGCCACTTGGTAAGTCGTGGCAAATAACTGCTTGCTTCTAACTCCTAAGCACGATTCCACGTGGCCCACTTCTTTTACACGCGTCCTCGCGCGACTGGTAGTTCAATTAATGCAGTGATATTCGGTCCTTTAAAAGCGATTATCTTCCCTTTCTAATACTTTTTGCCCTCATATCAAATTTTCTCTCTTCTCTCCACCTTCTATGGAAAAAGTTCTCGTCCGTCCTTCGCCCTTCGCCGATTTGCCCGCGGATCTTTCCGTTCAAGGTATCACTTCATCCCTTCAGATTTTCTGTTTATTAGTTTATTATGGTTCTGACTAGAACCAGACGATTCCTTTGGAGACCCATGGATCCAGAAATCGTACAATCACCCAGTATTCTCTCCTGCGATGCGGTTTTAAATTCTAAATTGGAGGAAAACGGTATCACTTTCCCTCCTGGGTGTGTCCCTACCGTTCCCGAGAGCGACATGCGTCTTCACGATCCACTGTGGGGGAACTATAGATTAGTTTATTTTAAAATGTTCCTCTATGGTTTTTGCCTCCCAGTCCATGCTTCAATAGCAGCGCTACTGCGGGAGTACAGACTTAATCCTGCCCAGATAACTCCTTCCTGGTGTGGGGTTTATGCCTTCCTCCGCGCCTGCGAGTTGGAGGGCATTCTCGCCCCATCTCTCAATTTATTTCGTAAATTCTTTAACATGACCTGTCACGATTGTTTAATCAGTATTACTCCAAGGTGGGATGACGCGTTTGTGCAGTCATTCTGGCAGCGATTTTGTGGCTTTGAGAGGACTGTGGCTGACTGGAAAAACAAGTTCTTCGTTCTTGAGCTACAGTCCCGTTGGTGGCGCTGCGGTTTTAATCAAGAGCTTATAGGTACCCTTTGGGCAAACCCAGTGGTCTTGACTAGAAGCGAGCTGGATCAAGCTAACACTTTACTGGATAAGAGTATATGTTATCGCATTTGGGAATTCGCCTCATACAAACTTCTGCACGAGTGCATTATGGGTGAGTTTGTCTTTCTTCGCATTTCCCTTTTCTACTTTTTTGTTGTTCTCACCTATTCCCTTGAATGTGATGCTGCTCAGAACGATACCGGCCTCTCCTCCTACCGCGCATTCTAGTCCTCGGGGCGTTCCACCCAAGAGGGGAAAAACAAAGATAGTCGCTGGGAGGGGACGAGGGCGCGTTATCTCCGCGCGAGCTTCTCGCTTTATCGACAATTGGCTACCACCTCATCGCGGAGGGATAGATATAAGTCGGCCTTCGACTCGAATAATTGACAGTGACGATAGAAGCCAAAGCGAGGACATAGATGCTAAGTCGGACCTTCATCACACCCCCTCGCTTCAGTGAAAGAAACTGAGAGTAGGCATGAATAAGCAGGCTGCCGGGGCCTCTTCTGACCATGCTAACGTAAGGGTTACCGTAGCGCCTGCCATTTCTTCTGTGGCAAGCACTTCTCAACCGGTGAAAGTTGCTGGCGTGTCATCAGTCTGTCCTCCTACCGCTACTACAGTCTCGTTGGTGGAAGATTCCCCTCCACCACCTAACGCTCCTGACTCTCCCATTTCTCAATTTATTCCGGATGTGGTGACGACGACTTCTCTAGCTCCTGAGCCGCCGCTCAAGGTTCCTCCCTAATTGTTTTTCACTTCTATCTCAGAGGTGAGTAATAAAGGCTCCCCCCGACTCTGATGGTCAATCTCTCTCCTGATGGCCCCAAAGGGACTCCGCGCTATAGTATGGATTTGGCGTCAACGGTCTTCGTGCTGTAGGAGTACAAAATCCCTTCTCAAGGGATGAATTCACAGTGCCCTGATAGGAGAAATGATGAGCTCTTCTTCAGAGAAAGAGAAATTCCTTCAGCTTTCACCAAGGGCTCGCTGTAGGCACGTTGTGAATGATTCTCTAGATATCTTTCGCTACTTTCACTATGCGGTAGAGGCTTTTGACAGCGAAATGTGAGATTCTGCCCGCGCCATGTGCGCTCAGAAGGTGCAGCTTGACCGGTCGTTAGAACAGACGGGATTGCTAATGCGTCTTTACGATGATTCACAGAAGGAGCTGAATAGAGAAAACTCTAAAGGGAATGCGAAGGCCGATGTTCTGGAGGCAGAGTTAGCTTTGGAAAAGAAGAAAAATCTTCTTCTTCGCGAAGAAATACTGGCTCGGGGAGAGGAATTTTCTAGGCTTCCGCTAAAGATGGAGCATTGGAAAAAGAAGGTTCTGGAGGCCTTCACTTCTGGGCTTGCTGCCCATTTCGGGAGTGATTCCTTCAGTCTGACCAAAGTTGCCGATTGTGCCTCTGCCATAATAAACAAGGTTACTAAAAATGGAGACGATGAGTCTGCTTTCAAGGGAGAGAAATCTGGTGATGGTGGTGGTAGCGCGTAATGGACTCTCTCTTGATTACTGACCTTTTCTTTGTTTTATTCTTCGATCAATTACTCCTCCCAAAGACATTTGTCATTTTTTATTCTTGTAATAAGGCTAACGCCTTGAGGTTGTTGATGTTATTATTATTATTATTATTATTAATTTTTTTTTCAAACGCTGGGTTTTGATGCATTATCGATATTACTTATGCTTTGCTGACGCTACCGCGCCATTTCTTGAGACCGCGTGTTAGAGCTGGTGCTACCTTTTAGAGCATTAAATGCTATGAATCCTCTCATTGATGCGATCGAAAAGTAATGATGAGAAAGGACACGTGTCTTTCTTGTGATGAAGCATTTGAGATAGACACCTTCTAGGGAGTAGCAGGGACTGAAGTGTCTCTCTTTTGAAGTTGTGTCCTTCGCGCGTGTCGCGCCCTTTCATTATGCTATCTCGCCATGTGTCAGTTGTTAACTGGTCACGCCTTTTCAACCCTTTTAGGGTTATATATAATATTTTCCCCTGCCTTCTTTTTTCTTTTTTATCTCTTTCTTCGCTCGTTGCTTCCTTCCGGAGATAACTCACGCTGCTCCTTCTTCTTTGTTCTGGGATTCTTGGGGTTTCTTTTACGAAGGTACACGCATTACTTCCTTATTTTACTCTCTCTTTTCTTTTTTACTGGTTATGGCGAAGACTCGTTCCTCAAAATCTACCGAGGGGGAAAGTTCCCAAAAATCTGTTGGGGAGGAGAAAATCAATAACACCCGCACTTGTCTTTACACTTTGTCCTTAGTTCATCATTGTCTGTCCGATTTCAATGTTCAGTTTCCTCCGGGCTACTCTACTAGTGTCGCTTCTGACCCTCTCCGCCTTAATAGTGCATTTGACCATGGGTTTCGGCTTCCCCTTGACCTGCTTGTAAAACTGTTGCTGGCCGATTCTGACTTGAATCCGGCGCAACTAAATCCTAACGCAATTTGCGTTGTTAGTGCTTTCGTGGCGTTATGCTGGTTCAAAGGGATTGAGTCCCCTTCACTAGCGTTACTTCATGATATTTTCCAATTGTATTCTCACAAGGGGGTAATATCAATATCACCCCGCTATGATGATGACTCACTGAAGCCCTTTACTTGGAAACTTATGGGTATCGAGTCTTCTATTCCTCGTTGGAAAGAAGATTTTTTTGTTGTTAACCTGCACGAGCCTTTGTGGAGAACCAGTTTCAATGAGGAAATCAAAGATGGGGCCTGGGGTAGCAGAAAACCACTCTCCGATCCGGAAGATGGTTGGCTAAAGACGCTGCTCCAGATGGACTTCAGCGTTGACACTCGTAAAGTGGCAAACGGAGTGGCAGTTACAGAGTGTAAGATGGGTGAGTATTATCCTTCTTTCTTCGCGTTGCTAGGAAACGCTAACGCTAACATTTTTTTATGACTATACAGTGGTTCCGCCCGGTTGGGAGCCTGAATACATTCGGAGGAAAAAGAGAAGGGAGCAAACGCGAAGGGCCCAGGCTGCTGCCGCCACTGCTGCTGCTGCTGCCGCTGAGGGTGGGGCTATCGATGTTACTTTAGTCGTGCCGCCTTCTTAAGGAGTTGCCGCTACTATCAGTATTGTTCAAGTGTCTTCTTCGCGAGCGCGCATTACGAGAAAGAAAAGAAGTAAAAAAGCAACCGCCGTGCCCTCTGCTCTTTCCCAGGCTACCGCTTCTCCATAAGTGTCTGTTGGTTTGATTCCTACCGGGATTCCTTTGGTTTCTCCTTCTGTTCAGGTATATCTATTCGCTGCCGCTCCTGGTTTCTTCGTTCTTTTACCGTGTCCTCATTGTATTTCCTTTTCTTAGGAAGTTGGCCATACTTCCACTCGTTCTCTTCCTCACGAAGACATGTCCTTTGCGAGCGATCTTGCCGAGTACCGGAAGAAGGTTCGCCACGACCTTCAAAGTAGCTCGTTATCATCCGGCGTTAATCCATCCTTGACGACTGTCACAAGGGATGGCGTGCCTTTCGGACAGCCTCAAGGTGCTGGCCCTGCTGCTGATCCCCATGCTTTTGCTGATTCTCCCCTCCATTCTACCTCTGGTGTTGTAGGTTTTAGTTCAAAGATGCTGGGTTATGAGACAATCGGTGGTGGTGAGTCTTTTGTCTCTACCGTGGAGGGCTCTACTGACCGCCCTCCTTCTCCTCCAGCAATGTTTTTTGTTCCTTCATCCCCGCTTGCTGCCACGAGGGACAATTCTGCTTCTAACTTTATAGGCGGCGTAACTCCGTATGCTCCTCCCAGCTTTCCCACTCACCGCGTTAACCTGAGTGGCCTTAGAGAGAAAGCTTTTCAAGTCTCAGAGACTGATAGCGCTGAGGTTGTTCTTGCATCTACGTCTCTATTGGCGGCTCGAATAATGTCGCATCAGAGGGAAAAGGATGTATTTTTAGCCAAGAGTCACTAGGGGCGCATGGATTTCCTTCGCTCTCAGATGTTTTCTTCCTTCTGTCATGCTCATTATATGGAGGAGGCTAAGGCTATGGAGGCGGCGGACAAGCAGAGAGAAATAAACAGGTTGACAACTGAGTGTCAAGGTCTTTTGGATGCTGCGACGGCTGCCAAGCAAGAGGCTGCGGCGGCTAGGCAAGAGGCTAATGTTGCTAAACAGGAGGCGGAAGCTGCCAGGCTTGCATTAGGGGAGGAGAAGCAAAGGAGTATCTCTTTAAGCACACGTCTTTCTGAAGAAGAAACTAGGCTAGCATTAGAAAGACAGAGAAACACTAAGTTGGCTGCCGACCTTAGCCTTTCTGCTGAGAAGTGCTGCTGGTATCTGAAGGAAGGGGCAATGCTTATGTCTGAGGGCTTCATGCACCATCACGGGATGGACGACTTTCAGATTAAGACTCTTTCTGCATATTTTGAAGAGAAGTCCTCACATGTGTCCGACGAGGATTTCTATAATTCAAAGGCCATCAAACAGGGAGGAAATAACGCGTCAGCCGCTCCTTAGATCTCACACTTTGTTTCTTGATTTTTGTTGTTGATGTCTTTGTCTGTCCTTGTGAGGATGTTTTGTAACTCTGACGATATCAGCTTCTCTTGAGGCCATTATTTTTTGTTTATAATTTCTTTGTTGGTCTTGTCTTACGATATTACTGCCATAATCATGGTTAGTAGGTTTATTTACTAAGATCACAATAATGTAGATATCGTACCTTATGCGGTTAGTCAACCGTTGCGTTTGTATACGCACGTCATTCATGGTTGCCGAGATACTTCTGTCTTCGCCCTTCTATGGTAGTCACACCCGCTCATTTTCTGATGAAGACTTTCCTGCTGTTGAGAATTAGGAAATTTAATTCTGCATTATCATTATCTCTTTGATTACGTTCCAACGAACAAAATTATTATTTCCATTCCTGCCGCATATAGCTTAATGCCGCCCTTTGTTGTTAGGGGGATCACTTAGCCTCGCTAAGTTTATTTATGATATTGTTGTTGTTGCGATAGAGACATCTCTCCAGCCTAACTTCACTGGGTATCAACCGCTCGGTTACTAGCTGGGATATCTCTCTTTGTTTCAGATGCCAACGATCGGCTTGGGGCGTGCCTCGTCTTAGTGAGCTGTCTGATCAGGACCGACCATCACGAGGATAGGATTTTCACTCCCAAGCGTTGAAACCTCGCGTTCCTGGAGCGTGCCTCATCTTAATGGTCCGTCTGTGTAAGCACGGCTACCACAAGGATAGGATTTTCACTTCCAGGATGGAGTTACTACCTCCTTGGGGTGTGCCTCGTCTTAACGGCCCGTCTATGTGAGCACGGCTACCATAAGGATAGGATTTTCACTCCCAAGGATGCCGGGACGTGCCTCGTCTTAATGGGTCGTCTGTGTGAGCACGGTTGCCACAAGGATAGGATTTTCACTCCCGGGGGCGTTGGGGCGTGCCTCGTCTTAATAGGCCGTCTGTGTGAGCACGGTTGCCACAAGGATAGGATTTTCACACCCAACGCTATTTATGCCAGGGCGTGCCTCGTCTTAGTGAGCTGTCTGATCAGGACCAGCCATCAGAAGGATAGGATTTTCACTCCTGGCATTCTTCATTATCTGCATATGATTGACCATAATGTGCACAAGAAATGCCTTTCATTCATGCGTTAGGGCAATGTTAACAATGTCAAACAGGAGAGATTAGCTTCTAGCATGATATAGTTTCAAACGGGCTATATTCCAGGAGTTTGGTAAGGGAGTACCGTCAAGTGTTTCCAAATGATACGCTCCCTTTCCGATGACGCGGCTGACACGATATGACCCGTCCCAATTTGGGCTGAGTTTTTCCATGCGCTGCCCTGCCGCTCGTTTGTCTCTAAGCACTAAATCTCCTACTTTGAGCAGTCGCTCTTTGACTTGTCTGTTATGATATTGCGCCATTTTCCTTTTGTAATGCAAGGTTTTTAAGAGGGCCTTCTGTTGTACCTCTGGCAGCGCGTCAAGGTTAGTGCGTAACCTTTCCTCATTTATTTCTTCATTGAAGTATGCCACTTGAAGGCTCAGGGTGCAATTTCTACCGGCGTGACAGCCTCTGTGCCAAAGGCTAACGCAAAGGGGGTTTCTCCTGTGGTAGTTTTGACGGTCATGCGATAGGCCCACATTACATACGGCAGTTCGTTTGCCCTTTTTTTTTTAGAATCTTCTAGGTTCCTCTTGATGCCACTGAGGATACTACGATTGGTCACTTCAGCCTGACCGTTGGTTTGCGGGTGTGCTACAGAAGAGAATCTTTGTTCGATCTGGAATTCCGCGCACTGATTTCTGAAAAATTGGCTTGTGAATTGTGTTCTGTTGTCGCTGACCAATATGCGAGGTACCCCAAATCGCATTATGACTTGATATTTAAAGAAACGCCAAATTTTTTCAATCGTAATGTTGGCTACCGCCTCTGCTTCTACCCATTTCGTGAAATAATCTACCGCCACGACCACAAATTTTAGTTGGGACCTGGCTTTTGGAAATGGGCCTAAGATATCAATTCCCTATTTGGCAAATGGGCACGGGGCGACAATTTCTGAAATTTGCACGGCTGGTCTTCGAGGGATCTTGGCGTATTCTTGACATTTCTGACAAGATTTTACAAAGTTGTGACAGTCTCTGCGAATGGTGGGCCAGTAAAATCCTGAATGAAAGACCTGTGCCGCTAGGGTGTCACCAGCCACGTGCATGCCGCATATTCCTTCGTGGATTTCTCGCAAAGTGTGGAGGCCTTCCTGCTCCGTTATGCACTTTGTAGCTGGATGAGAGAAGCATTTTCGAACCAACTCCCCATTATAGTATGTGCATCGTGCCACTTGTTTCAAAATTTTCCTCTTTTCGGTATTATCTATTGGCAGCTCATCACGTTTCAAATATTTCACAACGGGGACTCTCCAATCATTCTCCACTTCTTCCACGCAAAGAGACACTTGTTCTTCCATGAAAGAGGGCACCGGTATCTCACCGTAGTGCACATCTTTGGGTATGGAGGCTGTCGGGTTAGCTGCCATTTTAGCGAGATTATCAGCCTCACTATTCTCTTCTCGAGGAATATGCTCGAAGCAGACTTGAATGCCTTTTCTCTGTGTCTCTGTTAGCTCACGTTTTACCTTTGCAAGGTATTGGATCATGATGGGTTCTCGGGCTTGGGAATTTCCCAAGACTTGATTTATTATTAGTTTAGAGTCCCCCCGTATCTTTAGCTGCGGATCACGCATTGTTCCTGCATCGCGCGTAGTTTCAATGAAGAAATTGTTGCCTATTCTGAGTCCGGCCAGTAACACTTCGTACTCGGCCGCGTTGTTGGATAGCGGCTGTAAAATTCTAATGGCCTAGCGCATCTGTATGTCATCAGGTCTAATCATAAAAATTCCAGCGCCAACTAACTCTTGATTTTTAGCTCCGTCCACTTGGATGATCCATGTATCGTTGTAAGTGTCCGGGGACGGGAGATTTGAGTCTCCCGCTTCCCCTTCCGGTGGGTCCACCGGTAGCCCTTGTGTAAATGTGCATTCTGCTATGAAGTCTGCTAACGCTTGGTCTTTGATGGACGGTCTAGCCTTATATTGCAACCCATACTGCTCAAGTTCGATTGCCCAAATCAACATTCTTCCTGAGGACTCAGGTTTCCTAAGAATTTTCCCTAACGGTTGATCAGTGAGTACTACGACAGGATGAGCTTGGAAGTATCGATCCATCTTTCGTGTTGCCTACACGAGGGCAAACGCTACTTTCTCAATGTGAGTGTATCGCAACTCGGCATCCTTCAGTATGTGACTGACAAAGAATACGGGGCGATGAATATGTCTATCGCTTCGTACAAGGACAACACTAACCACCTCGTCGGTGACACCCAGATACAAGTATAAGGCGTCGCCTGGTTCAGGTCTTGTCAACACCAGGTCAGATGAGAGGTAGGCTTTTATGCCGGCAAACGCTTCTTCACATTCTTCCGTCCACCCAAAGGGGGCTCTCCTGCGAATGACTTTGAAGAAGGGTAGGCACCTTTCGCCTTGTTTGGAGATAAAACGTCCTAACGCAATGATGTGTCCTGTGAGCTTTTGCACTTCTTTGACGGTTCGTGGAGATATCATGTCCTGAATTGCTTTTACTTTCGAGGGGTTGGGTTGGATGCCTTTCTGGCTGACCACGTAGCCTAAGAATTTGCCTGTTTGAAACGCGAACATGCACTTTCGGGGGTTCAACTTCATCTTGTATTCTCTCATCACGTCGAAGACTTCTTCTAAATCAGCCACGTGGTCCTCAAAGCTTCGACTTTTGACAAGTATATCATCCACATAGGCCTCCACCTTTTCCTCAATTTGCTTCTCAAAAACTTTATTTGCCATGCGCTGGAATGTTGCCCCGGCATTTTTCAATCCAAACGGCATTGCTGTGTTGCAATTGGTAGCCCTTGGCGTTATGAAAGCGGTTTTTTCTTCGTCCTCTATGGCCATGGGAATTTAGTGATATCCCGAGTTAGCATCCAACGAGCTTAGATAGGCGTACCCCGCGGTTTGGTCGACCAACTGATCGATTCGAGGAAGAGGATAGCAGTCTTTGGGACAGGCGTCGTTCAAATCAGTGAAGTCAATGCACATGCGCCAATCTCTGTTAGGTTTTGGGACTAGGACAGGGTTAGCCAACCACGTTGGGTACTGGACTTCTCGGATGAAGCCAGCATCCATGAGTTTTAATATCTCTTTCTCGATGGCTATCATCTTTTCTGGAGAGAAAGCTCGCCGCTTCTGCTGAACAGGCTTGGCGTTAGGCTATCATCTGTTTCTCGCGAGATTCCAGGCATGTCTGCCGGTTTCCACGCGAATTCTCCTTTACATTTGTTCAATAATCGAGCTAATTGTGCGCTTTCTTCTGCGCTCAGTTTTTAGACCAGAAAATTCACCTCTTCGATCCCACTAACGGGAATTGTCCTCATGTTGTCTACTGGCTGAGTACACTTTTCCTCTCTATCCTCGAAGGGATCATCCGCTACGCATACGTAACGATCGCAACTCTTTTGGGTCATAAGTAAATAGCACTCGGCAGCTAACATCTAGTCCCCTTTGATCGAGACCACTACATTCCACGAAGGGTATTTCATCTTTAGATATTTTTGTGATATCGCAGCTCCAAAATGGTTGAGGTATGACCGTCCGAGTATGGCGTTGTAAGGCAATGACAGATCTACAACCAAGAACAATAATTCCTCCAACCGCTTGGACGCATCCTCTCTAAAGTATACTGGTAGCGTCGTAACTCCTGCCACCGGGATTGGGACCCCGTCTACTCCAATTATTGGTTTTTTACAAGGCGTTAGCTCACTGTCGGGATGCTTCATTAGGTTGTATGCTTCGAGCGAGAACAGGTTGACCGCACTTCCATTGTCAACAAGGGTTCTCCTGACTCCATGAATACCGATAACGGGTGTGACTACTAGCGCATCGTTGTGTGGATAAACAACGCCTTTCTCATCCTCTTCGGAGAACGACAACACCATTCGGTCTAATGCACTTATTGCTTCGCTTTTTACTAACGCGTTTTCCCTCTTTCGCTTGTCACCAACTGTGGCACCCCCTTTTCGTTGAAAATGAGTAAAGGTTCAGGACGGGCCACGATGCGAGACAAGCGTTGGACTTGTCTTAACATCATGCGAAATAAAGTCGCCACCCTAATTTTCTAAGGTTTTAGGGAACCTAATTGTCATGGCATAAAAATAAACAAACTAAGGCACAATGGTCTAAACCAAAGAATGATGGTTCGAGGTCGTATTATGGACTTGGGAAGGTGTTAGGCACCCAAGTCACATCTTAAAAAGGTTACCGGTATGCAAGGTGTTTTTGAAAATATTTTGAACATGTAATTGGGACCCTTAAAGGTGACGTTACATCTTAGCATTCGGGACTAGTTATTTCCGTTTGGGTTCGAGGGATGGGGTTACCATTTTTCTCGATGCTAGAGCGGACGTTCCCCCCTTATCATTGGGCCATGCATGACTTAGTTACTACGTGATCTATCATGGCAAAACTAGCAAGGTACATTTTTTATGAATGCACATAGGGTTGGCATGGCCTTTGGAGCCATCATGCGTAGCATTTAGCAAGAAACAATTGATCTCATGGTATAAAAGACAAGTGTTATAAGCATGGTATACATGTGAGATTAATTTTTAATTGTTTTTAGCAATTCTATATGTCATGCATACGCGTAGGGTGGTTCTAACGTTTACTAGGGTGTCATGCATTCGATTCGGTTTTTAACATTCAACTAAACATACAAGGAGATGTTTTAAGGTAAGCTTACCTTTTGGATGAACCTCGATCAATCCATCTCTTCAAAAATCACGATTAATGACAATTGACATAAATACGTAGATATAAACAAGCATACACGATTTTAACTAATTATTACAAATCACAAATAAAAATAACCACTCATCTAATTATTACAAATTAGAGGTCGGAATAACTATCTAACTAATTATTACATCAAGTGAAATGCTAATTATTACAACAAGTGAAAATGGGTAATTAATTATTACAACAAATGAAGATAAGCAATTAATTATTACAATAAGTTTAGCAATTAATTATTACCACATACACGCAATTTAAAAATAATTGGCAATTGATTATCACATACGAATGCATGGGAACAAGGCCTACCATTCTAATGGGCCGGGCTAGGCCCATACTTGGATTCCTAATTTTTGGTAAACATGCATGCAAATAATATTTACGGAAATCATTTAAATTAAATAAAAGAAAGGTAAAACGTATTTTTCGAGTGAAGGTTTAGAGTTTAACCTACAAAGTGAGAGTGTTAGTAAAAACTCGAGAATAATAAATACTAAAAACGCATGCAAACATTTATAACAAGAAATTGGTTAATTAAATAAAACATGGCATAATTGATGAACAATTTACTTCAAACTAGCATACGAGTATTCCATTTTAAAACATGGCATGAAATAAGCAAAACATCATACGAAACATGCAATTAATCTCATGATAATTTGCATGGCATAAGTTAAATAAAACATCATACATGGCATAAAATCATTTTATATGAATTACATGGCATGCAATTAATTCCTTGATAATTTACATGGCATAAAATAAATAAAACATCATACATGGCATACAAACATTTTATACGAATTAAACATGGCATGCAATTAATTCCTTGATAATTTACATGGCATAAAATACATAAAACATCATACATGGCATACGAACATTTCATGAAAATTGACAAAAAATAATGGGTCGGGCCCCATATAGGAATTTTGGGCATGAAAAAATGGTCTTGGAATTAATCCAAGCCCAAAACAATTTAATTAAAACAAATGGGCTTGGCAAAGGCCAAGCCCATCACCTTTCTTATTTAAAAAATAGCACCAGTAGCCATCTTCTTCCCTTTCTCCTTCTTCAACGTCGCTGGCCACCATGGCCGGTGACTCAAGCTTCACCCCACCCATGGAATTTACCCAAAACAGCCCCAATCATCATGTTATCAAAGCAGTAGATCAAGGCAACAAAAACAACAAGAAATTTAAATGAAAATAGTAGCCCAATTTCACATGAAATAATAGGCTAATTAACATGCATATTAGGCTAGTAATTACTCAAGGACACATACAATTAAATTGAAGCAGGGGACACGAAATTGGCATGAAAACTAAACATGTGAAGCAAGTTTAAGTAATTAATTTCATGCTCTAAAGACAAAACGAAAATTTAAATAAAAGCTAGTGAGAGAGAGAGCTTACTGTCCAGGAGAGAATTTGGCCAAGAAGGATGAGCAAGAAATGGAGATTAAGAGGAGATTTTGGTGCCCTTTTCTTGTTGCATGAAGGTGTGTATTTATAGGGAAAATTTCAGAGTCGGTTTGGTCTTTGCTTGGCCGAGAATCGTCGGGAAAGGTGGAGGTGAACAGTGGCCGAAGTGGAGGCCAAGTTTGGGCTTTGTGTGGCCAAGGATTGCTGATGGGTGGTTTGTGATGATCACAGTAGAGTCGGCGAGGCTAGCTAGGAAGAAATGTGAGGCAAATTTGGATATTCATGCATTAATTGTCATTAATGCATGAATTTGGATACGAACGGGATATTTTGGTAGGAGCGAATTCATACAAAAGTGGAAATAAATCCGGGCCGAGGAAACCACGACGTGTAGAAAAATAAGACAAGAAAACTAGTGTACAGTAAATAAACGAGAAGTTTGAGTTAACGTATTTATTTTCTCTTTCGGAAATGTCAAAACGTTTGAGCGCAAAATAAATGTCCTTACGACAACAATTGAACGAAACTGAACGAGGTGGCATGAAAGAGAAAAATAGTACGTATTTATCAATTAAAGAAATTACGCGTTCGATCCATGGTCCGAGAAAGTTTTCTCTGGACCGATAGAAGTTCGCGAAAAGACAGTTAAAAGTACGAAAAAATTAAAAAGACACGAAATGACAAGAAATTTTAAACAAACTAGCCTAGGACCAAGAATCGACAGAAATTTGATCTAGACAAGCTATTAAATGCGATAAGTGATAAAATGCGTAAAGTTGCGACAAAAGGTCAAAAATCGGGTAGCAACAATTGTCCCCTCTTTACTGTCTGATCAAAAATTCAGTGTAAGTAAAGACGGTTGCCCCAAGTATTACCACGATTTTGGACATGATGAAGACTTACCTGTGAGTGGGATGAGCTTTAAATTCTAGTCTGGGCGAGGCTATCGCTCTTCAGACGTTGATGTGGAAGATGTAATGCGCGTCCGTGCAAGGCTATCGCTCTCTGATCGTTTGATGAAGGGATGAGATCCGAGCGAGGATACTGCAAACTACGGATATTTGGCGTAGATAATAAATCCGAGCGGGGATACCGCAAACTTCGGACATTGATGTAGAGATGGAATGGTGAGATCCGAGCGGGGATACCGCAAACTTCGTGCATTGATGCAGAAAATGTAGATTTCACATCCGAACGGGGATACCGCAATTGTCGGAGGTTGATGCAGAAAATGTAAATTTGACATCCGAACGGGGATACCGCAATTGTCGGAGGTCGATGCAGAAAATGTAAATTTGACATCCGAACGGTGATACCGCAATTGTCGGAGGTCGATGCAGAAAATGTAAATTTGACATCCCAACGGGGATACCGCAATTATCGGAGGTCGATGCAGAAAATGTAAATTTCACATCCGAACAGGGATACCGCAATTGTCGGAGGTTGATGCAGAGAATGTAAATTTGACATCCGAACGGGGATACCGCAATTGTCGGAACTCGTTGTGGAAAATGTTGATGTAGGTTCGTGCGAGGCTATCGCTCTCCGAACGTTGTTGTGGAAAATGTAACTACACGACCGTGCGAGGCTATCGCTCTCCGGACACTGGTGCTGAAAGTATAGTCGCTCAAGGAGGAGTATTTAGATAGACAAGGTGTATGTGGGGGCGTGACCTATCACAACACTAAACAGACGGTGTAAAGGGAAAGTAAGTCTTACCTTGAACTTACCGTATGAACTGAAATTGAGAGTGGTTGGAAGCCACCGTATGAAATGAGTTGGAGAGTGGTTGGAAGCCACCGCGTTTGGTAAACTAGTGAGTGGGGGCATTGCACCTCCGCGAACTTACCGTGTAAAAAATAAGGTGGTAAGTGGGGGTATTGCACCTCCGTAAACTTACCGTGCGAAAAATAAGTGGTAAGTGGGGGTATTGCACCTCCGCGAACTTACGGTGCGAAAAATAAAGTGGTAAGTGGGGGTATTGCACCTCCGCGAACTTACCGTGCGAAAAATAAAGTGGTAAGTGGGGGTATTGCACCTCCGCGAACTTACCGTGCGAAAAATAAGGTGGTAAGTGGGGGTATTGCACCACCGCTAACTTACCGTGCGAAAAATAAAGTGGTAAGTGGGGGTATTGCACCTCCGCGAACTTACCATACGAAAAATAAGGTGGTAAGTGGGGGTATTGCACCTCTGCTAACTTACCGTGCGAAAAATAAGGTGGTAAGTGGGGGTATTGCACCTCCGCGAACTTACCGTATGGATTGAAATTGATTTGAATGTGAGGGAGCGTGATCCGCCACATGAATTTGATTTGGAGTGGTAACGTACTCCATTCGATGTTGATTGGATTTTGACGAAAATCCAAGACGGCGAGGGCTTTACAACAATTTCTTTATCGAAGACCCAATTTGTGGCATGATTCCAACGAAGTGTATCTGTGTCCTGTAAATAGGAAAAAAGCAAACACAAAGCAGCAACAGATAGAAAAAGAGAGAGCAAATGACCTATGTGCGAAATATCAAATATTCCTTCATTTAACCCATGGCTTGCCCCCAATTTTTTGATTGGAATGAAAATGACCTCTTTGTTTAAGACGAAATAAATTCAAGTGTTATTTTTTTGAAAAATGCGTTCAATTTTCGTTATACAAACTTAATCGACACAAGTCTAGATAACGTCTGCGTCTTGTTCAGGAAATAACGACCTCAAGAATAAGACTTTCCCACGACATGCAGCTGTAAGCAATCCTCACCAGATATTAGTGTTTGCGCTCATGCTAGAAAATAAGGCTATGTGTTTTACACTCCTAAAACAATAATAAACATAGCACAAAAATTAGATTTGCAATGTCAATCCGAGTGAATAGACTTCAAATGAAGATGCACATGCATGGGTCTACTAATAATCAAAAGGACTTTGCGAGGGAGAAAAAAAGAGGAATTTGTAGCAAGGTATTGTGCTTTTTGACGAAAGTTTTATGAGTTTCGTGCTCGACGACTGATTGTGATGAAGTCAAATTGTGGTGAACGATGCTCGACGATTTGATTGTGGCAAACAACAAAGTACATGATTTTTTCTTCTTTTGTTGAGGCGTTCTTCTTCATGGTCATCCTTGCGATCTTGATTGACTTCTCTCTTCTTCTTTTTTGCACCTGCTTCCATTTTTATTGGTTTGGTGGTTCTTGAGACACCTTTTCTTTGTATTTATTTCTTCTCTTTTTCCTTTTTTCATTTAATTTTTCTCTTTTTTTTCTTTTCTTTTTTTCTTTTTTTCTTTTTTTCTTTTTTTCTTCTTTCTCTCTTTCTTTTCCCCTTTTTTTCTTGTAGGTACTAATAGCAAGTGAAGCAAGTGCAATTTTTGTTTGGTCTATCCTCCTCTCTGTCTTCGGCAGAAACCTCCAAGTCTTGATTTATTTTGGCTTTCTTCTGACGTTGTTTTGCCAGAGATCCTCTAAAGGTTCCTTTGTTACCTCTTTGCTTGATGTGTAACTCCAATTTAGCGGTCTCAGTCGAGCACTACTCACATGGTTAGGAGGCTTTTGGGTGTTTGATAAAGTTGTACATGGTGTACAAAATATGTGTTTTGAGGGAAAAAAGGTTAAAAATGAAAATGTAGAAGAAGAGCAAAAGCAAAGTTCAATGTCATCTTACCGTTATCCCATGTCTGACAGTTCATGTACCCTGGATATTATGCAAATCTAGCTAGCACCTAGTTTAGCATTTACACTCATGAAAGAAACAAGGCGTGAAGGCCCAAGGTACTCACAGGGATACGTTTGTGATCGCTTACGTCTAAACATGCCATGGACATAAGAGTTAACAGACAAGATCATGTATGTTTACATAATTTCTAATGAACGCCCAAATTAAAGCGATGAATGTGCTTGATTAAAAAACGTTCAAAATATGGGATTTTTGTTTCCCCTCTTTTTTTCTTTTTAGCCCAAGTTGCACATGTATAAAGGGAAAATTTTGCGAAAACTAAGGATTTTAGCCAACATTACGCACACACTCTTGCAACAATATAAATAGTGGGAATTTAAAATTACAAAAATGTAAATTGCGAAAACATAAATTACTGAAACGTAAATGGCTGAAATGGAAATTGCAACAATGTAAAAGGACAACTTCCCTGAAAAATGAGCTTTGACATTTTTTGACACCTTCTTTTGGTCGTCCCTTCACTCGCTTGCTCCCAAGTTCACAAGCCTCATTGCACCTGAAAGGTAAAACTGTGGAAATGTAAATTGCGAAAATATAATTTGCAAAAATGTAAAAGGACAACTTCCCTGAAAAATGAGCTTGGACATTTTTCGACACCTTCTTTTGTTTGTCGTTTCACTCTCCTGCCCCCAAGTTTACAAGTCTCATTGCACCTGAAATGTAAAATTACAGAAATGTAATTTGCGAAAACATAAATTATAGAAACGTAAATTGCGAAAGGGGAAATTGTAAACATAAAGGACAACTTCCTTGAAAAATGAGCTTTGACATTTTTCGACACCTTCTTTTGGTCGTCACTTTACTTGCTTGCCCCCAAGTTTGCAAGTCTCGTTGCACCTGAACTGAAGAGACAATTTAAATAGTAAATTCATAGGGAAAAAGTATCCCAAGATGTTGAATTTAAAATTAACGACAAAATAGAAATATTAAAAAGAACACGTGGGTTGCCTCCCACAAAGCGCCCTTGTTTAAAGTCGTAGGCTCGACTAATGGCGGAGCTTCCTTGCGATCAAAATTTGACAAAAGTAGGGGTGTGAACCGCTCTGCCCTAGTTTAGTTGTCGACATTCCTGACGGTTCCATCATAGCATTTTGAAGAATAGCCATTAAGTTCTCGAATAGTGTTCTACATGAGAATGACCTCTTCGTTACCCTTGCTCGTGTGTATGGAGAAAAACTCACCTATTGAAACATGTGTGAACGTACACACCTATCATTGTACCTATAAAACTTAGCATTGGATTAATGGGGTTAACCAAAACGTAGTTCTTGTGACCCTAACTACTCCTAGGTGCCGCCGACACCACACTTCCTTCTGTCATTTAAAACTTAACAATTTGACACGTAAGTTTTAAAAAAAAAGTTCTCATCATTTTTTTTGATTTGAGATAAACATTAATTGGTAAGGTTAAACATATTTATTTATTTTTAAACCGAAGGGGAACGCAAGTTCCTATAAAAGACAATAAAACATGCATACATATTACAAGGAGACATCAGGAAGCGTGGTGGCGGTTTAATTACCCAGATGCCCCCCCAGACTTCTTCATGAAAATGGCCGAGCCCTATATCGTCCTTCCGCTACCCAGAGTATGATTTGGAAGAGGGTTGGTGTTTGTGTTGGGTTCTTTGGCTAGCCCTTCAAATGAGATCCATCCGCTCTTGAGCAAGTAATTAACCTTTCCTTTAAAGGCAAAACAGTTTTCTAGAGGATGGCCCGGCGCTCCAGCATGGTATTCGCACTTTGCGTTGGGGTTATACCATTTCGGGTAAGGAGGTTGTAGATGTAGAGGTGAGATCGGCACAATCTGCCCGACTGCCAAGAGATGCTTGTAAATTTCCTCCAGAGGAACGGGAAAAGGTGGCAGCGGCTCCCTGTTCCAACAGTTACTTGGGTTATTTTGGTTATTTGGCGGGTTATATGGAGATGGTGGAAATGGTGTAGGGTGTTGAGGAGGTGGCGCGAAAGGTGGCCTGTAGCTAGGTTGGTGAGAGGCAAAGTTGACATCTTTCTTCATGATGGGCTCTTTCTTAGGTGTTACCTCTAGTGTGGAAACATCGATCCTTCCTGACTTGATCCCTTATTCGACTCTTTCAGCCACCATGACCATGTCAGAAAAGTTATTTGATGGATTGGATATAAGATGAGTGTAGTAGGGAGCCTTGAAGGTATCTACGAAAATGGATATGAGCTCTTTGTAATTCAAAGGAGGAGAAATCCTGGAAGCTAGTTCTCTCCACCTCTGAGGATAAGTTTTCACCGATTCTTCAGTTCTTTTCTCAAGATTTTGGAGATCAGAACGGTCTAGCGCTACCTCCATATTGAACTTGTACTGTTTAAAGAAGGCGTCAGACAAATCTCTCCAAGCCCTGATTTTGATCCTATCTAGACTCATGTACCAAGTCAATGCGTTCTTGGCCAGGCTCTCCCTGAATAGATGGATCAACAAAGGTTCATTGTGTATCATACCGGCCATTTTGTTGCAATAGGCCTTGAGGTGAGTTTTTGGGCACTCGATCCCAGTGTACTTCTCAAAATTCGGAATCTTGTATTTCGGAAGCATTATGATCCCCGGGACCATGCACATATCGGCGGGACCCATAGGGTCAGCGGGGTCTGTTCCTTCGATGGTCCTGAGCCTTTCCTCTAGCAGGTTCATTTTATCCATATTTGGTCTTTCTGTGATGAGAGCGTTTGGACCAAGGTGTGGCGGGGGTTCCGTCGTGAATGGTGGTT
The DNA here is from genome assembly GCA_963691705.1 of Viola odorata. Lineage (NCBI taxonomy): Eukaryota > Viridiplantae > Streptophyta > Magnoliopsida > Malpighiales > Violaceae > Viola > Viola odorata. Next base: position 2,712,542 of record OY829539.1, read on the forward strand.
GCGTCGGATTGACAAAAGGAGGCCGACTTCCCATAGGATCGGGAATTGCGACTTGAGTGGAATGGCCCTGAGGTAGGTGGAAGTCTTGGGATTCCTAATGAATCTGATTTTCACCAGGGTCCACAGTGAGGTTAACTAAGGAATGCTGCAGAGCCGTAGTAATTTCTTCACCTGTGTTGACTACAGGATTTGTGGTGATAGGTCTGACGAATGGATCAATCCGCTTCCATTGACCTGTGGGCCCAGAGAATGATTGGGGTACCGAAGGTCCAGCTATGGTGGATGATTAAGGTCCCTTTGTCTGAGTAGGATCAAAACCGGGTGGGAACTCTGAGGTGGCTTCATCTCGCTCTTTTTCGGCCTGAGCTGCCCTCTCTGTAGTAATCCTAACTTGTTCTTCCAATTCTGCTATTCTAGCAGCCAATATCTCTTCTGTCTTGGTTTGTTCGGCCATTTTTTGCGCTTGAAGTCTAGTCACGGGGAGCCTAGGGGGAGTAGTTTTTCTTCGAGGAGCTATCGTTAACCTGAAAAAATGGAAAAAGGGAAATAAAAATGTTAGTATCGGTGATGCGATCCCGAGGCCTCCACGCTGCTTATTCACTCTTCCGGCCACACTTTCACTTAATACTTTAAGGATGAACGAGAAGATGATACTTTGGTGAAGATATAAAGGAACCTTTTATTCATTCCAATGACGCGACGTGATCTTGGATGTTATATTCGAAACCTTTGAGACAAACCCGTACGAGGGGCTAGCGTTTAGCTTGCTCGGAATAATCTCTAATTTATTTTGCGAGAGATCCGTTGCTTAGAAAAAATTGATTTTTGGCATGAGCATACTTCAATCCGTTGTCAATATCATTCGTGTTTTGTCGCGGAAATTCTGAGTCCATTGTATCCATACTGGCCCAGGTAAAAAAATGTGCGGCTGAGACCGAGAAAGCCGTCCTCCTTACGTCCAAATTATTTACGAGCGATGTGCTGTCCGAAAAAATCCCATTTTTGGTATTTCAATGTGTTATGAATGTCTTTTGTGTTTTGTCCGAGAGAAAAATGGGAGCAAATCATCTCTATTTAGGCCATCACAAAAGATTGCGCAGCTGAGGTCGAGTAGAGAAGTCATCCTCCCGTCTAAATTATTTACGAGAGATGTGTCACCCAGAATGCTCTGCAATTTGGTGTGGGCATACTTCAATCTGTTATGAACATCTTTTGGTTTTGGCCAAGTGGAAATTCTAAGTCCATCGTGTTGATATCAGCCAAAAAAAATGAGAGCGCGGCTGAACGGATGATTTTGGAGGCCGAAAAATGATTTTGGAGCCGAGGCTAGCGGCATACCGCTAAGGGCCAGGCGGCATGCCGCCAGAGATGGCATTTCATGGGCCTTGCTTTTGGCTAAGGTGCACTGCTCCAAAAATTATGAAATTTGGTAGAAACATACGTCAATGTGTTACGAACATCTTACATGTTTTGGCTGAAGGAAAATTATGAGCAAAATATCTCCATTTTGGTCACGACAAAAGATCACGCAGCTGAGGCCGAGAAAACTGTCCTCCTTATGTCCAAATTATTTTTGAGAGATGAGCTACTCGGAAAAATCCCATTTTTGGCATGGAAAATCTTCAATGTTTTATGAACATTGTTCGTGTTTTCGCCAAGTGGAAATTCCTAGCTGATTGTATTGATATTGGCCAAAATAAAAGAACGCGCAGCTGAGACCTAGTAGAGCAGCCATCCTCACGCCTAAATTATTTATGAGAGATGTGTCGCCCAGAACGTTCTGAAATTTGTTATGAACATCTTTTGTGTTTTGGCCGAACGGAAATTCTGAGCCCATCGTGTTGATATCAGTCAAAACAAACAAGCGCACAGCTGAAACTGCTTTGAGAAAATGAATTTGAAGGGATTTGGAGCCGAAGCTACCGGCATTTCGCCTGAGATGGCTTTTCGTGGGCCTTGCTTTTGGCTCAGGTGTACTGCTCCGAAAATTATGAAATTTGGTAGGGACCCACTTCAATGTGTTACGAACACCTTTTGTGTTTTGGCCGAACGGAAATTCTGAGCAAAACATCTCCATTTTGGTCACGACAAACGATCGCGCAGCTGAGGCCGAGAAAACTTTCCTCCTTATGCCCAAATTATTTCCGAGAGATGCGCTTCTCTGAAAAATCCCATTTTTGGCATGGAAAATCTTCAATATGTTATGAACATCTTTAGTGTTTTGTCCAAGTGGAAATTCCTAGCTGATTGTGTTGATATTGGCCAAAACAAAATGGTACGCAGCTGAGACCGAGAAGGAGCAACTGTCCTTGCGCTTCGAATTTGTTTGTGAAAGATTTGCTACCCAGAACTTCCTGAATTTTTTCATGGTTAAATTTTAGCCTGTTTTCAACATCTTTCATGTTTTGGTCTGGTGGAAATTCCGTGCAAATCATCTTCATTTTCTCCAAGACAAAAGATTGCGCAGCTGAGGCCGAGAAATGGAGTTGTCTTTGTGTTCTGAATTCGTTTGGAGAAAATGGGCTGTTCCGAAAATTATGAAATTTTGTAAGGGGGGGCTTCTATGTGTGATGAACATCTTTCGTGTTTTGGCCAAGTGGGAATTCCTAGCCAATTGCGTCTATATCAGCCAACAACAAAAGAACGCGCGGCTGAAACCGAGAAGAAGCAGTCATCTCAGCGTTTATCGTCATTTGGTCTATATTTCTTTGTGTTTTCATTTCATTCCAACGATGAAATCTCCCCTTTTTGACTCTCCACTTCTTCCATCCCAATCTTGGTTGTAATATCGGGAATAAAATCGAATTTCAACATGTCACCTTATTCCGACTGGTCGTTGTAGCTTGAAATCCCGAAAGTATTATGTGAAAGCATCGTGGGTGTTGCCATTTGAGTGAACGTGTAAGGTGGGGCTGTTTTATGAGAAGAAAAGAAAATTATTGTGTTAGCGAAAAAAATACAACGTGAGGAAAATACAAGTATAAAGTAAAATCGTAGCACATAAACATGGCATCGGTAAAATAAATGCACGAACATGATGCATATGCTGGTGTGACTCCAACTATTTCTAACTAGCTTGAAGGTTCTCGGATGATACCCTAAAAGTGGTCCCTCATTAAATGGATACGAGAGCATTGACCGAATCATGACAAGGATTCTGGGTGCTCAATCCATTTAGGGCTTCACTAATACCTTTCTAGTCGCCACGTTAATTTTCTAAGGTTTTAGGGAAACTAATCGTCATGGCATAAAAATAAACAAACTAAGGCACAATGGTCTAAACCAAAGAATGATGGTTCGAGGTCGTATTATGGACTTGGGAAGGTGTTAGGCACCCAAGTCACATCCTAAAAAGGTTACCGGTATGCGAGGTATTTTTGAAAATATTTTGAACATGTAATTGGGACCCTTAAAGGTGACGTTACATCTTAGCATTCAGGACTAGTTATTTCCGTTTGGGTTCGAGGGATGGGGTTACCATTTTTCTCGATGCTAGAGCGGACGTCCCCCCCTTATCATTGGGCCATGCATGACTTAGTTACTACGTGATCTATCATGGCAAAACTAGCAAGGTATATTTTTTTATGAATGCACATAGGGTTGGCATGGCCTTTGGAGCCATCATGCGTAGCATTTAGCAAAGAAACAATTGATCTCATGGTATAAAAGACAAGTGTTATAAGCATGGTATACATGTGAGATTGATTTTTAATTGTTTTTAGCAATTCTATATGTCATACATACGCGTAGGGTGGTTCTAATGTTTACTAGGGTGTCATGCATTCGATTCAGTTTTTAACATTCAACTAAACATACAAGGAGATGTTTTAAGGTAAGCTTACCTTTTGGATGAACCCCGATCGATCTATCTCTTCAAAAATCACGATTAATGACAATTGACATAAATACGTAGATATAAACAAGCATACACGATTTTAACTAATTATTACAAATCACAAATAAAAATAACCACTCATCTAATTATTACAAATTAGAGGTCGGAATAACTATCTAACTAATTATTACATCAAGTGAAATGCTAATTATTACAACAAGTGAAAATGGGTAATTAATTATTACAACAAGTGAAGATAAGCAATTAATTATTACAACAAGTTTAGCAATTAATTATTACCACATACACGCAATTTAAAAATAATTGGCAATTGATTATCACATACGAATACATGGGAACAAGGCCTACCATTCTAATGGGCCGGGCTAGGCCCATACTTGGATTCCTAATTTTTGGTAAACATGCATGCAAATAATATTTACGGAAATCATTTAAATTAAATAAAAGAAAGGTAAAATGTACTTTTCGACTGAAGGTTTAGAGTTTAACCTACAAAGTGAGAGTGTTAGTAATAACTCGAGAATAATCAATAATAAAAACGCATGCAAACATTTATAACAAGAAATTGGTTAATTAAATAAAACATGGCATAATTGATGAACAATTTACTTCAAACTAGCATACGAGTATTCCATTTTAAAACATGGCATGAAATAAGCAAAACATCATACGAAACATGCAATTAATCTCATGATAATTTGCATGGCATAAGCTAAATAAAACATCATACATGGCATAAAATCATTTTATACGAATTACATGGCATGCAATTAATTCCTTGATAATTTACATGGCATAAAATAAATAAAACATCATACATGGCATACAAACATTTTATACGAATTAAACATGGCATGCAATTAATTCCTTGATAATTTACATGGCATAAAATACATAAAACATCATACATGGCATCATACATGGCCTAGAATAAATAATACATCATACATGGCATACGAACATTTTGTACGAATTAAACATGTCTTAAAAAGCATACGAACATTTCATGAAAATTGACAAAAAATAATGGGTTGGGCCCCATATAGGAATTTTGGGCATGACAAAATGGGCTTGGAATTAATCCAAGCCCAAAACAATTTAATTAAAACAAATGGGCTTGGCAAAGGCCAAGCTCATCACCTTTCTTATTTAAAAAACAGCACCAGTAGCCATCTTCTTCCCTTTCTCCTTCTTCAACGTCCCCGGCCACCATGGCCGGTGACTCAAGCTTCACCCCACCCATGGAATTTACCCAAAATAACCCCAATCATCATGTTATCAAAGCAGTAGATCAAGGCAACAAAAATAGCAAGAAATTTAAATGAAAACAATAGCCAAATTTTACATGAAATAATAGGCTAATTAACATGCATATTAGGCTAGTAATTACTCAAGACCACATACAATTACATTGAACCAGGGGACACGAAATTGGCATGAAAACTAAACATGTGAGGCAAGTTTAAGCAATTAATTTCATGCTCTAGAGATAAAACGAAAATTTAAAGAAAAGCTAGTGAGAGAGAGAGCTTACTGTCCAGGAGAGAATTTGGCCAAGAAGGATGAGCAAGAAATGGAGATTATGAGGAGATTTTGATGCCCTTTTCTTGTTGCATGAAGGTGTGTATTTATTGGGAAAATTTCAGAGATGGTTTGGTATGGTGGAGGTGAACAGTGGCCGGAGTGGAGGCCAAGTTTGGGCTCTGTGTGGCCAAGGATTGCTGATGGGAGGTTTGTGATGATCACAATAGAGTCGGCGAGGCTAGCTAGGAAGAAATGTGAGGCAATTTGGATATTCATGCATTAATTGTCATTAATGCATGAATTTGGATACGAACGGGATACTTTGGTACGAGCGAATTCGTACGAAAGTGGAAATAAATCTGGGCCGAGGAAACCACGACGTGTAGAAAAATAAGACAAGAAAACTAGTGTACAGTAAATAAACAAGAAGTTTGAGTTAACATATTTATTTTCTCTTTCGGAAATGTCAAAACGTATGAGCTCAAAATAAATGTCCTTACGACAAAAATTGAACGAAACTGAACGAGGTGGCATGAAAGAGAAAAATAGTACGTATTTATCAATTAAAGAAATTACGCGTTCGATCCATGGTCCGAGAAAGTTTTCTCGGGACCGATAGAAGTTCGCGAAAAGACAGTTAAAAGTACGAAAAAATTAAAAAGGCACGAAATGATAAGAAATTTTAAACATACTAGCCTAGGACCAAGAATCGATAGAAATTTGATCTAGACAAGCTATTAAATGCGATATGTGATAAAATGCGTAAAGTTGCGACAAAAAGTCAAAAATCGGGTAGCAACACCAGCTGCGGGTGCTGACGCCGCGGGTTCCTCAAAATACGGAGCGCCTCCTGCTATAATTTTGATTATAGGAACATCATCCTCACTAACCACAAATGTTTCTTTATTTCTTCCAATAGGGATGGCGTTGGCTCCCGTGGCGTAAGAGGGCGCTTGCCTATCGCTAGTCGCCTTATCTGCTAGATTGTTCCTAACCTCCTCCCTTATTTTAGTGGCGAATTCCCCGAGGTAGCCCTCCTCAACCAGGCGCTCTATCGCTAATATCAGTTCTCTGCACACACCCGTCGAATGTCCCTTAACTTTATAGAACTTGCAGAATGCGTTTTCCCTTCCTCCCATAATTACTCCTACTTTCACAAGAGCTGGGTAGCGAATAGGCAGGTTTCGCTGCTGAACTATCGCTAAAATTTCTACTCTTGGGAGTATGAGGGAGGGGAGGTCAGGGTCGTATATTCGCCCCTTGGGTGGATCCGCTTGCCTCCTAGTAGGAGAATTCCCAAATCTTCCTCTCGAGAAGTTACCCCTTTGCCGATTTGAGGCTCTAGGGATGTGGTCCTTTCGTTGCCCATAATCATCGGTTGGCTGCGTATCATGAGTTGCACTAACGCGGACGTTAGGAGCTGGATAAGTATCTTGGGATACATTCTGGATTCGTTCCCTATTCTCTTCTTCCTCCATTCTCGCGTAATTGTGGGCTTTCAGCCTTAACGCATCTAGTGTTAACGGCGGGTCCACCATTAAAGTATCTCGTAACTTCCCGTAACGGCAGTTACGCTTCAAAGCCTCGACAGCGAAGTCAATGGTGACCCCTGGCGTTAGCGACATCTCCAGATCAAAACAACTCAAAAAATCCTTCAAGGACTCTTGTGGCTTTCGATGAATATCGAATAGTGCTGCCGTAGATTTCCTAATAGGAATAGCCGTGCTGAACCGGCTCCAAAATTTAGCTTCCAGTTGGGAAAAATTATCAATGGACCCTGCCAAAAGTCCCTCGAACCAAAGACGCGCTACCCCAGATAGCGTCATTACAAAGATTTGACATAACGCGGCGTCACTGTGAGTTTGAAACTGTACAAAATCTTTCACCTTATTAAGATGAGAAATAGGATCCTTTGTGCCATCATATGATTCCACAGGGAGTTTTACATGCCGATTGACCTGGTGATGTCTGACACGGTGGCTGAATGGGTGACCACTGTTATCATCAGGAATCCCCTACGGTTGATGAGGGGGAGAGGGCTCATTGAGCTGCCTTTGAGCTCGAAAATCATACTCACGATGCCGCCTGGGAGATCGGCTGCGACTTCTTGGCGTTCGAGTTCGATGTCTTCTGCTACTTGATCTCTCACTGTGCCTGGGAGATGGGTCCCTGAACATCTCCTCTCGCCTGTTATCCCAATGATCTCTATATTCACCGTCCCATCGTTCCCCTTCAAGAACAGGAGTTTTCCTCCTATGCTCCTCAGACGGTTCGACGCGTCTATGCGCGAGTTGCATGACTCCGACAAGGGCTGATGTCAAAGGTAGGGATAACGGAAAACCTCTAGACTGTTGAGGTGATAGTGGTCGATCGGCGACGATTGATGGAGTAAAGACTATATGAGAAGGCACGCTAGGTCCCGAAACATGAGGCGTAAATCCTGCAGCTAGTTCTGTCAGCTGATCTAGCTGGGCTCGAAGAGCCAATATTGAATTCGCGAGAGGATTACCTGCACCGTCTACCGTGGGTGCCCTCGAATGGGGAATAGAGTAACTGGGTCCTAGCATCTGAGATAGAGGAGTATATGCCTGAGATACAAATGTTCCCGCCACTTGCTCAAAAGGGGGATCCGACATGCCCGGTGGAACTTCTTGCGCCGTGATGGAAGCGTCAGTGGTGTCGAAAGTGAAGAGTCGCCTACGAGTAGAAAATGGGAGGCTAGAAGACTGGGACAGTGCGGGATCTGAGTCAGACTCCATAATCCTTCGAATTTTAAGAGAACAGAGCTTGACTATTAAGGATGCTCACTTAATAGAACCAAATCTCTCAATGAAAGCACCAATTTGATAAGATTAGGACTATTCGCTGAGGGGTAGTAGAGGATTATGAGTCTTGAGGTCGACTATCCACGGCGTCCGATGTACCTGCACAGCGCCGGAGGGGGTCTCCGGCGTAAATACTCTGATGCCTAAGTCAGTAGTGATTGTGTAAAATAGCAGAGCTTTGGCTAGCAATCTTAGGCTTACCTTCCTCCTTTGTGGCGGAGGTATTTATAGGCAAAAATGGGGCATTTCTGAGTGATCTTGGTCACAAGGTGCTAACGCTCCCGTCAGGGGGGAGTTAGAGTGCCTCGCTGATGGAATACGCTATCGCTGTGTTAGGTATATAGATGGGGGGTAGGCGTTACCTAGGCAAGGCAACGCCCACGCTCCTCTCGAGATGCCTAACTTGGCCTAGGATGGGATAACGCCCTGTGTCGTGACAGTGTGATATGTGAGACCCCCTCGCTGATGTCGACCATCCCAGAGGCGATAGCCCTGAAGCTGTCGGGGCGGTAGTAACAGCTTTTTCCCCCACCACAGGGTATAAGACGAAAATACCCGTGTTGTTAAGGGTATTGTTATCACAAAATAACTTTAGAGAAAAGTATCAAAATCTACTAATAAGTTATCTAAAAAAAGCCGGATACCCAATAAACGTGTTTTCATTTACATCCTTTAAAGTTTGAAAACGGATGGATAAACACTAGAGTAGAGCTATGAGTTCAAACTTAGCTGTGAGAAGTGACTAGCCATGTCTTTGCTTTGACTTGGCCACATGGTGTTGGTGTTGGTGTTGGTGTTGGTGTAAGAAAACTTAACCCCACAAACGTGTTGTTGTCCCAGTCAACTAAAATTTATGATTTTTTTAATTCGTTTTATGTATTTAGCCCCTAAAACAATTTACTTAGGTCCGCGTGTGATGGAGACTTATTTCAATAAATGATATCATCCAGAAAGATGCCCTTTTTTTTGACTTTTCTCCAGTGTAAGAAGAAATCTCGCACGACAAACGAGAAATGACATTTTAATCCGTATTTTAATATTTTAGTTAATCATTTTAACCTGTTTGGAATTTTTTAGTAGAGCGAATGCAAAACGTAAAACTATTTTATAGGTATTTTAAAAAAAGAATGACGTATGACTTATAATAGTCCTAAAATAAGTGTTACATCAGTATTAGAATACATGACAACATGTTATACGTAATAATGTATAACATATCACGTAATTAATTTATGTCACATTATCATATTATACCATAAAAATTTACTATATAAAATAATTAAACTAACAATTAATATAAAGTGATGATTAAATAAACATTTAAACTGAAAGGATGAAATGTCATTAACCCCGAAATAAATTGTTTCAAGAGTCAAGCACCACAATAATATTGTATTTTGGAGTAAAGACTTCACTCTGTTTCCGCCACTTAGTGTGGGATGAGAACACATTATTCAAAGATTTCTAGAATAGAAAAATACGCCCTTAATAATTTTCCATTCTGTCGACTCAGTTTTTCTGTTTAGAATTTTATATTTTTAATTTTAATTTGTTTGATTTTAAATTGGTAATATGACTTAATAAGTCTTCAACTAAGTTTGTTTAATTCCTTTAAAAAAAAGACTAAGTTTGTTTAATTGTCTACGATCAACAAGTTATATTTGGGGTAGAGGTAGAATTTTTTTAGTAGAGTGAACTGAACATGTAAAACTATTTTGTAGGTATTTGATAATACATGGAAAACCACCCGGAAGACATTAAGATGGATAGAGTGCTATCGGTGTGGGCCCTTTGAGTCGACAGATTACGAGGGAGAGAGCCTCCTGATGGGTATACTAAACTTACCTGGAGGGAGCCACGCGTCCCGATAGATCTATCATTATGTGGCGCCACGCGTCCCGTTAGAACACAAAGGAGCCACGTGTCCTGATAGCCACCCTGTGAAGGCATGCCTATAAATACAGTATGAAAGGAAGGAGGTAAGAAAACAATTCCCCCCCATATACCACACTCATATACTGAATTAATCTTCGGAGATTCTACACTGGAGACCAACCTCCGGTGCTTTGCAGGTACCAATGGCATCACTTCAGGCGACCTATGACAGAATCTGACCCATCCCCCATCAGAAACTATCATTTGGTGCTCTCGTTGAGAGCCTGGATCCTTTTTGAGTGAGCCGGCCTCAAAAGTCTAAACTCCCCCGATCTTCTCATATGCCGTCTGTTAATACCTGAAACTGTACCGCCGATAACTTTTTCCCCCACCATAGGGTATAAGACGAAAATACCCGTGTTATTAAGGGTATTGTTATCACAAAATAACTTTAGAGAAAAGTATCAAAATCTACTAATAAGTTATCTAAGAAAAGCCGGATACCCAATAAACGTGTTTTCATTTACATCCTTTAAAGTTTGAAAACGGATGGATAAACACTAGAGTAGAGCTATGAGAAGTGAATAGCCATGTCTTTGCTTTGACTTGGCCACATGGTGTTGGTGTTGGTGTTGGTGTAAGAAAACTTAACCCCACAAACGTGTTGTTGTCCCAGTCAACTAAAATTTATGATTTTTTTAATTCGTTTTATGTATTTAGCCCCTAAAACAATTTACTCAGGTCCGCGTGTGATGGAGACTTATTTCAATAAATGATATCATCCAGAAAGATGCCTTTTTTTTAACTTTTCTCCAGTGTAAGAAGAAATCTCGCACGACAAACGAGAAATGACATTTTAATCCGTATTTTAATATTTTATTTAATCATTTTAACCTGTTTGGAATTTTTTAGTAGAGCGAATGCAAAACGTAAAACTATTTTATAGGTATTTTAAAAAAAAATGACGTATGACTTATAATAGTCCTAAAATAAGTGTTACATCAGTATTAGAATACATGACAACATGTTATACGTAATAATGTATAACATATCACGTAATTAATTTATGTCACATTATCATATTATACCATAAAAATTTACTATATAAAATAATTAAACTAACAATTAATATAAAGTGATGATTAAATAAACATTTAAACTGAAAGATGAAATGTCATTAACCCCGAAATAAATTGTTTCAAGAGTCAAGCACCACAATAATATTGTATTTTGGAGTAAAGATTTCACTCTGTTTCCGCCACTTAGTGTGGGATGAGAACACATTATTCAAAGATTTCTAGAATAGAAAAGTACGCCCTTAATAATTTTCCATTCTGTCGACTCAGTTTTTCTGTTTAGAATTTTATATTTTTAATTTTAATTTGTTTGATTTTAAATTGGTAATATGACTTAATAAGTCTTCAACTAAGTTTGTTTAATTCCTTTAAAAAAAAGACTAAGTTTGTTTAATTGTCTACGATCAACAAGTTATATTTGGGGTAGAGGCAGAATTTTTTTAGTAGAGTGAACTGAACATGTAAAACTATTTTGTAGGTATTTGATAATACATGGAAAACCACCCGGAAGACATTAAGATAGATAGAGTGCTATCGGTGTGGGCCCTTTGAGTCGACAGATTACGAGGGAGAGAGCCTCCTGATGGGTATACTAAACTTACCTGGAGGGAGCCACGCGTCCCGATAGATCTATCATTATGTGGCGCCACGCGTCCCGTTAGAACACAAAGGAGCCACGTGTCCTGATAGCCACCCTGTGAAGGCATGCCTATAAATACAGTATGAAAGGAAGGAGGTAAGAAAACAATTCCCCCCCATATACCACACTCATATACTGAATTAATCTTCGGAGATTCTACACCGGAGACCAACCTCCGGTGCTTTGCAGGTACCAATGGTATCACTTCAGGCGACCTATGACAGAATCTGACCCATCCCCCATCAGAAACTATCATTTGGTGCTCTCGTTGAGAGCCTGAATCCTTTTTGAGTGAGCCGGCCTCAAAAGTCTAAACTCCCCCGATCTTCTCATATGCCGTCTGTTAATACCTGAAACTGTACCGCCGATAACTTTTTCCCCCACCACAGGGTATAAGACGAAAATACCCGTGTTGTTAAGGGTATTATTATCACAAAATAACTTTAGAGAAAAGTATCAAAATCTACTAATAAGTTATCTAAGAAAAGCCGGATACCCAATAAACGTGTTTTCATTTACATCCTTTAAAGTTTGAAAACGGATGGATAAACACTAGAGTAGAGCTATGAGAAGTGACTAGCCATGTCTTTGCTTTGACTTGGCCACATGGTGTTGGTGTTGGTGTTGGTGTAAGAAAACTTAACCCCACAAACGTGTTGTTGTCCCAGTCAACTAAAATTTATGATTTTTTTAATTCGTTTTATGTATTTAGCCCCTAAAACAATTTACTCAGGTCCGCGTGTGATGGAGACTTATTTCAATAAATGATATCATCCAGAAAGATGCCCTTTTTTTTGACTTTTCTCCAGTGTAAGAAGAAATCTCGCACGACAAACGAGAAATGACATTTTAATCCGTATTTTAATATTTTATTTAATCATTTTAACCTGTTTGGAATTTTTTAGTAGAGCGAATGCAAAACGTAAAACTATTTTATAGGTATTTTAAAAAAAGAATGACGTATGACTTATAATAGTCCTAAAATAAGTGTTACATCAGTATTAGAATACATGACAACATGTTATACGTAATAATGTATAACATATCACGTAATTAATTTATGTCACATTATCATATTATACCATAAAAATTTACTATATAAAATAATTAAACTAACAATTAATATAAAGTGATGATTAAATAAACATTTAAACTGAAAGGATGAAATGTCATTAACCCCGAAATAAATTGTTTCAAGAGTCAAGCACCACAATAATATTGTATTTTGGAGTAAAGATTTCACTCTGTTTCCGCCACTTAGTGTGGGATGAGAACACATTATTCAAAGATTTCTAGAATAGAAAAGTACGCCCTTAATAATTTTCCATTCTGTCGACTCAGTTTTTCTGTTTAGAATTTTATATTTTTAATTTTAATTTGTTTGATTTTAAATTGGTAATATGACTTAATAAGTCTTCAACTAAGTTTGTTTAATTCCTTTAAAAAAAAGACTAAGTTTGTTTAATTGTCTACGATCAACAAGTTATATTTGGGGTAGAGGCAGAATTTTTTTAGTAGAGTGAACTGAACATGTAAAACTATTTTGTCGGTATTTGATAATACATGGAAAACCACCCGGAAGACATTAAGATGGATAGAGTGCTATCGGTGTGGGCCCTTTGAGTCGACAGACTACGAGGGAGAGAGCCTCCTGATGGGTATACTAAACTTACCTGGAGGGAGCCACGCGTCCCGATAGATCTATCATTATGTGGCGCCACGCGTCCCGTTAGAACACAAAGGAGCCACGTGTCCTGATAGCCACCCTGTGAAGGCATGCCTATAAATACAGTATGAAAGGAAGGAGGTAAGAAAACAATTCCCCCCCTATATACCACACTCATATACTGACTTAATCTTCGGAGATTCTACACCGGAGACCAACCTCCGGTGCTTTGCAGGTACCAATGGCATCACTTCAGGCGACCTATGACAGAATCTGACCCATCCCCCATCAGAAACTATCATTTGGTGCTCTCGTTGAGAGCCTGGATCCTTTTTGAGTGAGCCGGCCTCAAAAGTCCAAACTCCCCCGATCTTCTCATATGGCGTCTGTTAATACCCGAATTTTGACGCCATTTTTAATTAATTTTAGCATTTCTGTCATTTTAATTAATTGACTGTCATTTTTAATTAATTTACTGTCCTTAGCATTTTTCAATTTTCATCGCATTTTTATCGTCGTCGTTAGCATCGTCAGCTTTCGAAATCGCGTTTTTAATTTTCCGTCAAGTATTTTTGTTATTATTATCATTAATATTTTTAGCCTTAAAAATTACTTTTTTAATTATCCGTTAGTCGTTTACTAGTTATTTCTTAGATCATCACATGAATTTTAGGATTTTTAGTATTTTATCACATTCTCGAAAAATATCTTTATTTGATCCTAATATTGTAAAAACTTTAACTTTAAACATTAAAACTTCAGATAACATGATTAAAGACTCTAGAAATATAGCATTAATATACATAATATATTACAAGGTAATAACAACTAATATAAATCCTAAAGCTATAAAACATTCTCCAAAAAATGAAACACTTTTAATCGAAGCTAATACGGAACATGCTATGATACAAACGCCAAAACTATTACTCCCTCCGGATTATAAAAAACGACGTCCGTACTGTAGATACGCATATCGAGGAGGCCGGATGACTCACTATTTGATCCCAAAAAAATTCGTACTTTTTTTTGAACGTACATTAATCCTTAACGTACGTCCGAGAAAAAATTCGGGCCAAAATTGTCTCAAATAGTGAGTCATCCGACCTCCTCAACATGCGTGCACAAATAGTAAAAGTCGTTTAATAAAATCCGGAGGGAGTACAATGGAACCAAGTTACTTTACCTAATGAATGGATTTTATCTAAAGCAAACGAATCACAAGCCATAATACCACGGACACAACCAGTAAAAACTGAAGAAGATGAATATGGAAATATAAGATTAATATTTGAATCACATCTTGAACCCTTAAACACAACTAGTTTTAGAAGATCAGTAAGTAATATCGAAAGACCAATTTTATCTAGATCTTTATCAGGATCAATATTAAGAGGTGTTGATTTTAACAAAACTATTCCACGACCATATTATCAAAATATAGATCAAAATTGCGAACAAGAAATTATAAGATCACCATCTCCTACGCATAGCGATATGAAATATTTAAATCAAATAAATATGATTAAGACTGATAATTATAAAATAGATAAAGAAAGATTAAGAAAAGAATTTTATGATCCCTCCAAAATTGGACTAAGAACACAATTTTTTAAAATCTTTACTAAAGAAGAAAAAAATTATATTCAGGAAAGATTTTATAAAGATTTAGAAGAATTACAAATTCATATTCCATTTTTTACCTGGTTTAAAAAACAATCAGATTTACACGATATAAAAAACATCAACGTAATAAAATCTGCAAAACAGATATGGCAAACTGCCTTAGATACAAAAGTAGAATCTGTATATCCTCCATTAGAAGAAGTACATATAACACATCATAATAACATCATTGCAGCTTCGCCATTTAAACACATTACTGAAGAAACCAGAGATATAAACCTAAAAGATATTAAAAACATTCAAAATCAAAATAATTATACCAACCTCATGCTAAATACTTTAGCAACACAAATAACTACTGTAGAAGCAAATCTTCCTCCACCTATTCAATTTAAAAGTACTACAGTAGGAGCAGAAACTAGTAAGAAACAGGAAAAAATGAACATTCTTACTCAACCTTTATTCAAACCAATTGAAATGACTAATTCTGAAATAATGAATTTTAAATTTAAAAAAGAAGATGAATATTTAGATATAATAAATAAAAAATTAGATAAAATAAATATAAGATCTAAAAATCAAATTTCAGTATTAACAGAAGAAATTGAAGAAAAAGAAATAAAAGACATCTCAGAGCAATTCCAGGAATTAGAAATTAATAAATTAAGAACAAAAAATTATCAAAAACCTAGAATAAAACACTTATATCCTAGACCAACCTTTCCTGATGTACAATCAGAAGATATAAATACTAGAACTCAATATAATTACGATGGTCAAAGTATTTTAGAATGGAATTTAGATGGACAAAGTGAGCATAATATAATAACCATGTTAGAAAATATGATGATGGCAGCCACCGCATATAAAACAAGAGGAAATTCAGATAAATATGTAGCCCAAATAATTATTTCAAGATTTACAGGACAACTTAAAAGTTGGTGGGATAACTATCTCACTCTAGAAGAAAAATTAGAAATAATAAATGCGGTAAAAACAGAAAATGATGAATCCAAAGAGGACGCCACTAATGTATTAGCATACATTATATTAAAACATTTTGTGGGAGAACCAAGTCAATTTCAGGAAAGAACAACAGAAATACTAGTTAATTTAACCTGTCCAAAACTACAAGATTTCAGATGGTATAAGGATATGTTTCTAACAAAAATATTCATGAAAGAAGATTGTAATCATTCCTTCTGGAAAGAAAAATTTATTTCAGGACTACCAAAACTATTCGCAGAAAAAGTAAAAACTAGAATTAAAAATATTTATAGTGGAATAATTCCTTATTCAATATTAACCTATGGTGAAATTATAGCACATATTAATAATGAAGGGCTAGCACTCTGCACCGATTTAAAATTAAAAGCTAAAATGAAAAATGAACTTCATCAAAGTAGAAAAGAAGTAGGATCATTCTGTGCTCAATATGGAAATGAAACAATAATACCTCCTTCACGAAAATATAAAAAACAAAGAAAATCAATAAGGAAAAATTATAAAAACCCTAGATATCAGGAAAGAAACCCTAGATATCAGGAAAGACCTAATAAAAATTACCAAAGAAAATATTATAAAAAATTATTTAATAAATTTAAACCCAATAACCAAAATAAAATCCCTACCTGTTTTAAGTGTGGACAAAAAGGACATTATAAAAATAATTGCAGAATGAAACAGAAAATTCAAGAACTTCAAATTGATGAAGAACTTAAAAATCAAATGATACAACTATTAAATTCTAGCACTGATGAAGAAGACTTATACCTAGAAAATACTAGTAGTGAAGAATTGGAAATTGACCCAATTCAGGATAACTCATCCGAAAGTAACGAACAATCTGAAGAAGAAAATACTAATATTTGCTCTTGTGTATATAAACAAATAAACACAATTACTAAAGAAAAAGAAATGTTGATAGAAATATTAGGAAAAATTGAAGATCCCGAAATACAAAGAGATTATCTAAATAAATTAAAAGATTTAATAATAAAAGAAAAAGAAAGTAAAGAAATAGAACCCTATAGTTTAAAAACAATTATTAATAGATTTTCCCCTAACGAATCCAATATATCAACTCAAGATTTAAAAGAAGAAATAAAATAAATAAAAATAGATATAAAAAATTTACAAGTAGAAAATACTAAATTAAACATAAAATTTATGATGTTAGAACAAAACGATAAGCAACTAAAAAATTTAAAAGAACTAAATCACGAAATAACAAATGAAGCTTTAGGAATCACAGAAGAAAATTTCTTAAATACAATTTCTAGAATAGAATTTCAAAAATGGTATATTGATATAGATTTAATCATAAACAAAGAATTCCATATAAATACTTGGGCACTAGTAGACTCAGGAGCCGACCAAAATTGTATTCAAGAAGGAATAATACCAACTCAATACTATGAAAAGACTAAAGAACAGTTATATGGAGCTAACAGAAATAAACTTCAGATTAATTATAAACTTTCTAATGTAAAAATATGTAATAAGGGATTCTGTCTAAGAAACTCATTTATACTCGTAAAAAATTTAAATCAAAAGACAATATTAGGAACTCCTTTTCTTACCCAAATCTATCCATTCAATGTGGATAGTGAAGGTATAAAAACTAAAACTTTTGATACAGAATTTTTTTTCCCATTTATCCAAAAACCTCAACAGAAAGATATTGATTTATTAAAAAATTATTCCATCTCAAAAGATATTATGGTAATCCAAAAGAAAAAGCATTTACATTTTTTAACAAAAGAAATAAACTTTAAGAGAATTGAAGAAGAACTACAAAACCAGAATAATATAGAAAAAATAAAATACTTTCAAAATCTATTTGAAAAAGTATGCTCTGAACTACCAAACGCCTTTTGGAATAGGAAGAAACATATAATAGAATTACCTTATGAAAAAGATTTTAATGAAAGAAATATACCTACCAAAGCTAGACTTATACAAATGAATAAAGAATTATTAGAATACTGTAAACAAGAAATAGATACTCTATTAAAGAATAAACTCATTAGACCAAGTAAATCTCCATGGTCTTGTGCTGCTTTCTATGTTCAAAATCAAGCAGAAATAGAAAGAGGAGCGCCAAGATTAGTAATTAATTATAAACCTTTAAATAAAGTATTACAATGGATAAGATACCCTATACCTAATAAAAGAGATTTAATCAAAAGATTAAATAGAGCAACTATATTTTCAAAATTTGATATGAAATCAGGATTTTGGCAAATCCAAATCACTGAAAAAGATAGATATAAAACTGCATTCACAGTACCATTTGGTCATTATGAATGGAATGTAATGCCATTTGGATTAAAAAATGCACCTTCAGAATTTCAAAATATAATGAACGATATACTAAATCCATATACAAAATTCACTATTGTCTACATAGATGATGTACTAGTATTCTCAAAATCTATAACAGAACATTTTAATCATTTAAACAAATTTTTAAAAATACTAAAAGAAAATGGATTGGTAGTTTCAACTACTAAATTAAAATTATGTCAAACAAAAATCAGATTCTTAGGATTTGATATTTACCAAGAAACAATTAAACCAATAAGAAGATCAATAGAATTCACTGATAAATTTCCTGATGAAATCAAAGATAAAAAATAATTACAAAGATTTTTGGGATGTCTTAATTATGTATCAGACTTTATTAAAAACCTAAGAGCTACTTGTTTACCATTATATCAAAGACTCAGAAAAAATCCTCCACCATGGAATGAAAATATGACACTTATTGTTAAAAATATTAAAGAAAAAATTAAAAACCTTCCATGTTTGGGAATCCCTAACCCTTTAGCCGATTTAATAGTAGAAACAGACGCATCTGACATCGGTTATGGAGGAATATTAAAACAAAAAGAACATGAAAAAGAACAATTAATTAGATATTGTTCAGGAATATTCAACAATTAAAAAAGAAATTTTATCCATAGTATTATGTATATTTAATTTCCAAGATGACTTATTTAATAAAAAATTCTTATTAAGAATTGATTGTAAAAGTGCAAAATATATTTTGGAAAAAGATGTTCAAAATATAGTTTCTAAACAAATCTTTGCCCGATGGCAAGCTTTACTATCAAACTTTGATTTTGAAATTGAATTTATAAAAGGAGAAAATAACTCTTTACCTGATTTCTTATCTCGAGAATTTTTACAGGGAAAAATTTGATGGCATCACAAAAAGGAAAAGAAGTGATGACAACACAAAAAGAATGCAATAGAAAAACCAAATCATCCTATGCCATGAATATACCAACTACTCCTAACAAATATGAACCACTCAGATCCATTTCATCCAAAACTGTCCATTCACAACTCGTATCTCCAAATACTTTCCTATTACCACAACCCCAAGAAATATTTGCTCCAAAGTACCTCCAAGCACTACAGGTCCAACCTCCAAAATCACCAGCTACTATTACTAGTAAACCTGCTTTTACACTTCTTGGAACCCTTCCTACCAAACCTTCACAAACAAAAGGCCAAGGCCCAATAACTAAACCTTTTGTCAAAAGTATTAGCTATATTGAGCCAGAACACGGAAATGAACTTAAAACAATTGTATCCAATATATTTCCAAAAGATTTTCTATTCATCCCAGACTCCCTAGAAAAAAACAGAATATTCTATGAGTTCATTCTTGTAGACACCGATTCGGTTGAAATAGTTCATGTTGAAGATCTCAGATATCCTAACAAATACTCTTATTCCAAATACAAAATCCTAAAAGTATTAACCTTATCCGATTGGAACATGAACCCTTATACTGAAAAAACCTTTTCTTATCCCTTTCAACCAACCGGATTCAACTATCATGACTATCAAAAAGCATGGCAACATGCCTTTTTATATTCAAATTATCACCACTCCTGGTTTTTCCATTTTCATAATGATATACCAAGAAAATTCCCTCATTGGTTTTACCAATGGTGGAAATACTTTGGAGCATCAGAACTTGCCTATCCCCCAACAGTCAGCGAAGGTTTTGAAACTTTTCAAAAAAATTATCACTCTCAAATCATACCAAAACTAATGTCTTTCACTTTCATGTTCAAAATACCCTGGATAATATACTGGGATTTTGACATTGTTGACCGTAATGCTGCAGAACCACCCATACTGACAAAAAGATGGAAAGTGAAATGGTGGAAAAGTTTTCCACAAGAACAGGCATGTAAAAACACAGTATTACTTAAATTAGCCGAAACCACAGTTACCATTGCCAGCTCCCTCTTCTACTTATGAAGCTCACTTGCTAGATCTATTAGCTCGAAATACAGAACATCCATCCTCCTCAACTCTGCCAGCTCTACCAGCTCCCTCTCGAAGTGGAAATGGTAACTGTGGTTTCGGCTAATTTATGTAATACTGTGTTTTTACATGCCTGTTCTTGTGGAAAACTTTTCCACCATTTTACTTTCCATCTTTTTGTCAATATGGGTGGTTCTGCAGCATTACGGTCAACAATGTCAAAATCCCAGTATATTATCCAGGGTATTTTGAACATGAGAGTGAAAGACATTAGTTTTGGTATGATTTGAGAGTGATAATTTTTTTGAAAAGTTTCGAAACCTTCGCTGATTGTTGGGGGATAGGCAAGTTCTGATGCTCCAAAGTATTTCCACCATTGGTAAAACCAATGAGGGAATTTTCTTGGTATATCATTATGAAAATGGAAAAACCAGGAGTGGTGATAATTTGAATATAAAAAGGCATGTTGCCATGCTTTTTGATAGTCATGATAGTTGAATCCGGTTGGTTGAAAGGGATAAGAAAAGGCTTTTTCAGTATAAGGGTTCATGTTCCAATCGAATAAGGTTAATACTTTTAGGATTTTGCATTTGGAATAAGAGTATTTGTTAGGATATCTGAGATCTTCAACATGAACTATTTCAACCGAATCGGTGTCTACAAGAATGAACTCATAGAATATTCTGTTTTTTTCTAGGGAGTCTGGGATGAATAGAAAATCTTTTGGAAATATATTGGTTACAATTGTTTTAAGTTCATTTCCGTGTTCTGGCTCAATATAGCTAATACTTTTGACAAAAGGTTTAGTTATTGGGCCTTGGCCTTTTGTTTGTGAAGGTTTGGTAGGAAGGGTTCCAAGAAGTGTAAAAGCAGGTTGACTAGTAATAGTAGCTGGTGATTTTGGAGGTTGGACCTGTAGTGCTTGGAGGTAGTTTGGAGCAAATCTTTCTTGGGGTTGTGGTAATAGGAAAGTATTTGGAGATACGAGTTGTGAATGGACAGTTTTGGATGAACTGGATCTGAGTGGTTCATATTTGTTAGGAGTAGTTGGTATATTCATGGCATAGGATGATTTGGTTTTTCTATTGCATTCTTTTTGTGTTGTCATCACTTCTTTTCCTTTTTGTGATGCCATCAAATTTTTCCCTGTAAAAATTCTCGAGATAAGAAATCAGGTAAAGAGTTATTTTCTCCTTTTATAAATTCAATTTCAAAATCAAAGTTTGATAGTAAAGCTTGCCATCGAGTAAAGATTTGTTTAGAAACTATATTTTGAACATCTTTTTCTAAAATATATTTTGCACTTTTACAATCAATTCTTAATAAGAATTTTTTATTAAATAAGTCATCTTGGAAATTAAATATGCATAATACTATGGATAAAATTTCTTTTTTAATTGTTGAATAATTCTTTTGTGAAGCAATCCATATTCCTGAACAATATCTAATTAATTGTTCTTTTTCATGTTCTTTTTGTTTTAATATTCCTCCATAACCGATGTCAGATGCGTCTGTTTCTACTATTAAATCGGCTAAAGGGTTAGGGATTCCCAAACATGGAAGGTTTTTAATTTTTTCTTTAATATTTTTAACAATAAGTGTCATATTTTCATTCCATGGTGGAGGATTTTTTCTGAGTCTTTGATATAATGGTCCAATTTTGCAATTGTTGTTCAATTTTTGCTATCTGATGAAGAAGACTTATACCTAGAAAATACTAGTAGTGAAGAATTGGAATTTATTGGTAGCGGAGCCACTTGCCAGCACTTCCGGCGGAGGTAGAGGTAAGAATATTGATTGGAATATTATTTTTTATCGAGCATTAACAAAATTGAAAAACCACCTCATGTAGTGATATACATCTTCAACCTCATAACACACAGAATAGACAAGTCATTCGACAAACTACACCTGACGAAAACATATCCAGCCTTAGAAAAGCACCTGCATCAGACTAATAAGATAACGACCCTATCAATCAGACTTTTCCAGACCAAGCCTATTAACCAGCAATCCTCACCTAGATATGTGTTTGCACTCGCACTCAAAATAAAATATGTGTTTAGGCTATCACTCAAGAATGCAAAAAACACAGTACGGGCAGAGTTTGCACGTCAATCCGAGTACTGTAGAACACAAGCATGGGCAATCAATGATCGGAAAAACAACGCATCAGAAAAAAGAAAGAAAAGGGATGAAATGAGCTAGAAATGTGGAAGAGAGAAGCAGGAGATGGATATAAGAGAAATGAGGGGAGAAAAGAAGGAAAGAAAAGAAAAGACCATATATAACCTGGATGGATTCCTTGGCTTAGGAAAAAGGCGAAGTGGCAAGGCAGCTTTCATCAAGGGCACCAAGTTATTCGAGGGCTAGACAGAGGTCTTCTTTCGAGGGCAGGAAACTCTTTTCTTGTTGAGGCTTCGGATGCGGATACTTCCTTTGTTCACTTAATGCCCCCCTTCTTGTATTTTGAATTCTTCTTTTTCTTTTTCTCTTTTTTTTTCTTTTTTTTTCTTTTTTTTTATATATATATATATTTTTGAAGAGGGAGGGGGCACGAACCGATTACAAAACCTTTGATTCTTTCGGGGCATGAAACTTTTGATTTTTCACTCGGCGCTTGCCCTTGATTTGCTTCCAGCATCGATGGTGACTTCTTTTTCGCTTCCCCACACTTGAACTTGTTGGGGGCTCAATTTCTTTGAATGATCTAGGGCTCGAAATGTTTTGAGAATTTTTTTTCGATTTTATGCTTTTTCTTGCCCTAGATTTCTACTTTTTGCTTTTTGCTTTGAAGTCTTTTGCTTTTGTCTGCTTCCCCACACTTGAACTTGTCTACACACTTTAGGTGTCTAGCCCTCGACATTACCCTCAATAATCGCTACCTCACCTGCCAAGGAAAAAGATCAAGAAAATACAAATGGTCAGGAAAGAATATGAAAAGAAGGGGGACGTTGCGGGCATGAAAACAGAAGAGAAATGAGGGGGAGAAAAGAAAGAAAAAGACATTGATGCGAAGTTTTCTGTCATATCTAAGCTTTCCCATGACTAATAGTGACTATACCTAGGGATATTATGCAAACCTAGCCAGTGCCTAGTCAAGCATATGTCACACATGAATAAAGGGCATGAAGCTCAAGTGCTCACAGGGTTCAAATTGTGACTACTGGTGTCTAGGGCATGATTGGACATAAGGGCTAGCAGGTCTAGATATGCATGTTCAGGCATAGATGCAATGAATGACAAGTTTCTCCTATGCATCAGAATTCAAAAATGTATGTAAATTATGAGGGTTTTAAAACGGGGCAGTGGGAAAATTCCTAGCAAAGATTAAAATTAAAATCCGAAATTTTTGAAAAATCCAAAAATCATGCAATTATGCAATAAGCGGAAAATAAACACGCAAACATACACAAATAAATCCCTCCCCACACTTAGGCAGCGCATTGTCCTCAATGCGGAAAGGGCATACAAAAGAGTTCAAAAGAAATTAAATGAGTACAGTACATAAAATTAAAGGAAAGCAGTAAAAAAAATTTTAAACCCTCCTCGAGGGCAAGAAAAAGATAAGGGAAGGAGAAAGGGGTGGAACAGCATATGAGATGCCTCTAGTGTGGCCTGTTTAATCGTCGGGACCTCGATGTGTGCTGACTGTCTAGGCCTGGTCAGGTGGGTCTGCCTTCAGGGGGTGGAAACCTTCTTGTAACAACTCCAATCTGTGGTCTTGCACTTTGGAAATGAGACCCGTGTCTATACTTTGAATTGCAACCACACCATGATCATACACCTTCTTGACAAGGTAAGGGCCACTCCACTTATGCTTCACTTTTCTAGAAAAGAGCCTAAGCCGAGATTTGTAAAGTAAAACATGTTGTCCAGTAGCAAAGGTCTTAGGAGAGAGCAACTTATCGCGATAAGGCATCTTGCCCATTTCGTGGGCTGGACGCGGGGCTGGATTGGAATTGTGTGTCGAGCCCTCGACAGTCAAGGCCGTGGCAGCAGTTGGGGCGAGGGGTTTCGTGGCGTCAAGAGTGGTCACGATGACAGCTGGAGTCGCTACCAAGGTTTTGGGGGCAGGAGGAGTGCAAAGGGTAAGGGCTAGTGTCAAGGGCATGACATCCAGAACAATGGGCATAGTGCGATCATCGGGAAGAGAAGAAACAACATGAGGAGAAGTGATAACAGAATTCTCCTCCCAAGCATCAACGACTTCATGCAACTTAGTTGGAATCTCAAGTGTCAAGGCCAAGACGTCCAGTGCTGTGGGTGGGATACTCCTGTCTAGGGAAAGCTGCAGACAATCATCAAGAGCAAGTTCACAAACATTAGTAGCAACAGGGTTAACAATATCAATGAATTTTACGCTTGAAAATTCAGTGGGGTGTCTCATATTGTCAAGCATATTGAACTTGATGGTCTCGCTGTCGAACTTTAGAGTAATAGAGGCGTCATGGACGTCGATCTTGGCCCTGGCGGTCCTAAGGAATGGTCTGCCCCGGAGCATGTCCGAGGCCTTGACAGATTGGGCATTCTCCATGTCAAGAACGTAGAAGTCAGCTGGGTATATGAAATCTCCAACCTGGACCAAGACGTCCTCCACGACTCCCTTGGGACGGATGACGGATTTGTCAGCTAGTTGGATCGTGGTCCCAGTGGGCTTGAGGTTTTCAAGGCCTAGACTGTTGTATATCGTCAAGGGCATGACGTTGATACCTGCACCAGAATCACACATAGCTCTACCAATATCAGTAGTACCGATTTTACATAGGATGGAGAATATACCTTTATCCTTGCACTTCGGTGGTAACTTTCGCTGCATCGCGGCCGTGACATTCCCACCTACACAAATCTTTTTCACACCTATCATGTTACACTTGTTAGCACACCAATTTTTCAAAAATTTAGCATAACGAGGAACATTTTTAATAGCCTGCAGCAAAGGGATGTTAACTTGCACTTTGTTAAACATCTCAAAAATCTCATGGTCTTCATCATGCTTCTTAGAGTTGACTAGCCTTTGAGGGAAATGTGGCTCAAGGATTTTATGGATGTATTCTTGAGTGAACTCATCTGGCTCATCACTCTTTTTTGGGGAGTCCTTTGGAGATGGGATGCGGTCTACCATGACATCATTAACTTCGGGTTTCTTTGCTGGAAGTTGTTTTTCTTCTGTCTTGGTCTCGACAGTTTGCTCAGTGTCGAGGCCTGGATGCGCAGACTTAGATATTTCAGCATCTGGGCCTGAATACTGAGGTATTGTCGAGGGCAGTTGAGTGTCGCTGAGGAGTGTCATGGCACATACGCTATGCCTCAGGTTGGCTTCTGTATGCTCAGGAAGTTTGTCCCCATTCTTCATTGCTTTCATTTCGGCAGCCATGATACTCATTTGCTTTTGCAAATCCGCAACAACATTCTTGAGATGAGATGCTTTATCAACCAGCGGGACGGTGAAGGTCTGACCTTGAGGAGGTTGCTGTTGGTACTGATTGCTATGGTAACTAGGCATGGGCATGAAGTTCTGGATGTTGAAGGGAGGAGGGTAAGTTCCATACTGATTCTGCTGGGGCGGCTGTCTAGGGCAAGATATCTGCTGGTTGGTTACCCCACTGAAATTGGGATGTTGCCACATTTGATTGTAATTCTGGTCGTATGGAGTCTGGTTGTAGTTACCCAGGACATTGACTTGAATTTCTTCAGGAATAAAAGGGCAAGCATCTGGGGCATGATCTATAAAATTGCAAATCTGGCAAGTTTTACCCTGGACAGGTTGTCCTGCTGCCAAATTCTGCAGCATGCCCGTGATAGCAGCCAACTGATTTTGCATTGCAGCCACTTGGGTACCTTGATTGTTGTTGTTACTACTTCCAGGGGTGGAATTCTTTGCCATGAGCTCAATTATAGCTTTGGCAGCAGCTGGGGTGAGAGCAGTAAGAGAACCGCCGCTTGTGGCATTTAGCAACGCCTTGTCATGGGCCCGTAAACCTTCACAAAAATATTTGATGAGGGCATGCTCGATGAGGTTATGAGAAGGGTATAAAGCTTGCATCCTCTTGAAGCGTGCATAATATTGATCGAGATCCTCCATATCCGTTTGAAGAATAGATACCAATTGCTTGCGAATGACCATTGCCATGGAGGCCGGATAATACTTGTCCGTGAAAGCTTTTGACATTTCAGCCCAAGAATGAATGGATCTAGGAGGGAGATCATAGAACCAGTCGAGGGCAAGATCCTTGAGGGACCACATAAAGGCACGGAGCTTCGCGTGTTCAATACTAACATTGATTGGCTTCATGGCTTCGCAAATAGAGTGCAATTGTTGAAGGTGACGATTAGGGTTTTCCTTGTCATGCCCACGAAAGAGGGGTAGATGATGCATAACAGCGGACTTGAGATTCCAGTCATGAGGAACAATGGGCCATACAATACAGCTACTGGGTACCTCAGGAGCAGCATTGAGGTCTTCTATAGACTGATGATTGGGTGGAGCATCATGCCTTGGAGGGGGTGGGTCAGCCATAACAGGTATCTTGGGGTAGACGAACTCAGTGTCGTCGAGGGCAAGATGGAAGAAATTGATGTCTGGGTGCAGATTTCCTGGTCATACAAATAAAAGAGAAAAATTAGTTCCGTTCAATCCCCGGCAACGGCGCCAAAATTTGATCGTCACTCAAATATACTTAAATTTATCCTGATGCCTAAATGCACAAATAAATGTGTACAGGGCAAGACAGGGTCGAACCACAGAGATTGAAGGACTAATGATTCAATTTAAATGTATGACAAAGGGTAAATGCAACCAAAAATAAGAGTAACACTAGGGGGGTTTTATGTCGATTAATACAATAAATCGACGCAGATCAGGGACCTAACAAGAGCTAACAAGATAAATAAATAAAGCAATTATCAAGGGCATGAAAGTAAAACACAATCCAGGGCAAGATAATCAAAAGCAATTCGGGGGCAAGAAAATAAGAAAGACAGTAAAAGAGATATTAATATGATGGGAAGAGATCTTAGCAAAGGGGTATTCTTAGGTTGCATTCGGGTTAGTTAATCATCGGCGCAAAGATATTTCATTCTCGTGCCCTAGACATGCTATAGGGGTCTATCACCTCCCCACACTGTCACTGCTAAAGAGATGACCTAGACACCTTGCCATCCTCCCAGGCTCCTCCCCACACTGTCACTGCTAAAGAGGTAACCTAGACACTTCGTCATCCTCCCAGACTCCTCCCCACACTGTCACTGCTAAAGAGGTTTCGAGGGCAAGATAACGACAAACAAGCAAATATAACAATAAGAATATATTAAACACAATTAGGCCTCTTAACTAATCCTTGCAACCCTTGAAACACCCTTTACTAAGAAGATGAGCTTAGTCGCTCATGCTAACAAGTAATAAAAATGAATCTAATAAATAACATAAAAGTAAAGAGACAAGAAAGGGAATGAAAGCTTAATAAATACCGGCCGGAGCTTAAAAGCTCCGATTTGAAGAAGGATCAATGGTGGCGGCTGCTCCAACAAAAGGGAGGAACAAATTCCCAGAAAAGAAACCTAAGAGGCGGCTGCTAACAATTAAAATGAGATATCTCCCCTTAGAACCCTAAAACTAAAGGTATATATAGTGTCTTGCCCACAAGAGGACAAAATCCAGCTAAGGGATTACAAAAAGACAAATTCCAGCTAAGGGGAAAGAGTGACAGCACATGGAGCGTGTTGGAATATTCTGGAATCTTCTAGATATGCAAGGAATCCCGTGAGAATCTTTGGAGATTCGTCTCTTTGGCTTTGTAGAGATATCGCGGGCGAGAGACTGCTCACTGGTCTGGTTAGCTTTCGAGGGCTCGACGACATTCTGATCTTCTAGGCCTTGAAACTTGAAATACTCAGAAATACTCCAAAAATGCTTCTTTTTGATCTTTTCCTTCTATTGATGTTGATCTGCAATAAAGATTGGAATAAGGGTCAAATAGCGGAATCAAGCCCCCGAAAGGGCTAGAAAAGAAGGTAAAATCATGACCATGAAACGTGCTATCAAACATCCCCACACTCCCCCAATGCAGATCGTTTAATTTACTGTCCTTAGGATTTTTCGATTTTCATCGCATTTTTATCGTCGTCGTTAGCATCGTCAGCTTTCGAAATCGCGTTTTTAATTTTCCGTCAAGTATTTTCGTTATTATTATCATTAATATTTTTAGCCTTAAAAATCACTTTTTTAATTATCCGTTAGTCGTTTACTAGTTATTTCTTCGTTTTAGGTCATCACATGAATTTTAGGATTTTTAGTATTTTATCATATTTTTAGCATTTTTATTTTTTATTATTATTATTTTTGTTCGAGATTTTATTGGACCCGAGTAAGTTTGCTCGGACAATAGCTCGAATGCGAAAGGTTTTCCATCAACTATTACCTACTCTTTTTTTCGTTCACGCCGACCAACAACATTTCGCGTAATTTTCGTCATAACTTTATTTATTTTTTCGTCCAAACATTTCATGTTTCCGAACGAGAAAATAAACACGTTAAACGAAAATTTCTCTTCATTCGCTGTAGACTATTAAACTCATCATGTTTTTCTCTATATCGTAGTTGCTTTCGTTCGAATTTCTCGCTAGTTTCGTCGCACTGATGGATCGAGCCCATAATTAATTACTAAGCTTTCTTTATTCTTTCTTTTTAATCAACCGTTGGATTGGTTGACTAAATCCTTAGTCAACCATCGAACGGTAACCTAATTAAGACCCAACCATCCATTTTCCTTTTCCCGCAAGCATTTCTTCTCCAAATCGAATGCCCTCGTCATGGCTTCGAGGATGAGCTACGTCACTGCTTCGAGAAGGGAGCGACGTCACCATGCCCAGTCACTCTCACTCGCCGTTATCTGCCTCGTCACCCTCAACCACGCGCACCGCCGCACCTCGTCCTCACTCGCCAAAAGCCTATAAATACGAGGCTCCCCTCTCCGTTTTTCTACACTGGTTCACGCACCCTTTCATCCTCAACATCAGTCCAAGCAAAAGGAAGCAAGCACTATAAGTTTTTCAAGCTTTCTCTCTCTAGCTTCTCTCTTTTAAATTTTTGTTTTCCCGCTTAATCAATCAATAAATTGCTCAAATCAGTTTTAAACACTTCATTTTCAAGTGATGAACGCTTTGCTTGCTTCAATTTAAACGCTTGCTGCCTTGTGTAATTAATTACGAATTTTTGGGTTTAATGCATATATATATTCAAGTGCCAAATTGCACTTCGTTTATGGATGAAATGGTCTAAGTTTTGTGGGGTTTTGGTCGAGATTTACTCGTGCTGCTTCGTGACATTTTTTTGTGGGGTTTGGTGGCCGGAGCTCCCTTCCTTGTCGCCGGCAGTGGCGCCGACACAAGGAAGAAGAAGAACGGTGGCAACCATGCCATGTTCTTAAAGGAGGAAGAAGAAAGGTGACGGCCCAAGCCCATCCCTTTCTTTCTTTTGTTTTAAAATGCAGATGGGTTTGGCTTAAGCCAAGCCCATCTGTTCCCCTCTTCAAGTTAAGTCATGGGCTAGGATTTATTCCAAGCCCATTTTAATTAATTTAAGCATGTGGGCCCGGCACAAATAATTTTTTCATCAATTGTTCGAGTCATTTTATTTCCGTGTTTATTTAATTAATAGCTCGCATGCCATATACAATTAATAACTCGTATGAAAATATTTAATTTATGTCATTTGCCATGTTTAATTAATTATTTATTTACTTGTTTAAATTTAAATACATGTTCATTTGCTTTACTTTTATTCATTGTTTTAATTATCTTCGAACGATTACTAACATCGATTTCATATGCATCAAATCATCATTTCTCGCATACATCAAATCAGCAGTTAAATTTTCTGCACTTATCAAATCATCATCTAAATTTTCGTATGCGTCAAATCATCATTTCTCGCATACATCAAATCGGCATTTAAACTTTCTGCACTTATCAAATCATCGTTTAATTTTCGTATGCGTCAAATCATCATTTCTCGCATACATCAAATCAGCATTTAAACTTTCTGCACTTATCAAATCATCATTTCTCGCATACGTTAAATCAGCATTTAAATTCTAGCACGCATCAAGTCATTATTTAAATTTTCGCATTCATAAATTGCTTATTTATTTTTCGAGCTATCACTAACACTCTCATCTTGTAGGTTTTAAATTCAAGCTTCGCTCGAAAGTACGCCTTTCGTTCCCTTTTATTTATTCAACGCTTTCCGTAAATATCAATCGTACTCATGAAATATAAAATTGCTAGGATTTAAAATCAACCCACATGAACAACGTGTTTAAAGGCTTGCTTAAAAATGTCATGTTCATTTGATTTTAATTTTTCATTTATATTGACTGCATGTACATGGGGACTTTCGATCCCACCTTAGTTTTTCAATTCAAAACCCCTCATCTAATCCGTACTCTGTTAAGCTATCCACAATAGAATCATGTAGTAATTAATTTAATCATGCATGACCCGATGATGAAATAGAGGGCGCTCATTCAGTCTTACGGAAAATTCAGTCCCATCACGTTACGGTTAGGAATAATCAATCGGTCTTGATAAACGGTACGTCCGAAAGATTTTAAAACGGTAACCCTGTCCAACGATTAATTATTCCTGAACGGTCACGATCATAGAAAAGACTAAAGTGACGATTCCTCTGAGGGCCCCCTAAAACGCATTTTTATCAAACACCTTTTAAACACCTCTCTCATCAATCGGTAACCATTTTCGGATGTGACTCGGGTGCCTAACACCTTCCCGAGACCATAATACGACCCCGGACCTTTTCTCTGGGGTCCAGACCCCTTTTTTGTGCCTTTAATTTTTTATTTATTATATTTCTTATGCTATGACGATTAAGATTCCCTAAACCTAGCAACCAAATTAGGGTGGCGACTTCATTGCATGCTGCTACGCGTCTCTTTTACGCCGAGCATCGTAAGGTCTCAAGTTCGTTGCACACTCGCGAATTTTTAATTTTTGGGGCGCAACAACGTCTAATCAAGACCTTCCTACGGTCTCACCTGGCAATACTTTCGAAGTATTTCTGGCATCGCGCGATCTCCTCGCAAGTGCCCCCCTGACAACCCCTGTTAGAACTGGTCCCATCCCAGGAGATCACCAGAATCTCCCCCTGGACCTAGCAACACCCACACGGCAGTCGCGACCAATCGCACGCTCGACTTTTTGAGCCCAGAAATTACCTTCCCATCCCTACAAGTACCCAGTTCTTGTCTAAATAACACATGGGCTCCGTTAGGTTACCCTCCTAACTGTTATCCTAACCTAAATAGCAGTCTCCCCAATATTGTGGCACCCATGCCAAATCTCGCTTACACCCACCCACCTCTGGAGTCAAACCTCATCCTACAGCAAAAAATAAACTACCTCATGAATATCCTATCTGCCGGTATTCCACAAACACTGGCTCCTATACCAACCCCACAACCCGTTCCACAACCAGTGTTCCCGGTGGGAATGCCTCCTTTTGGTCAGTACTACCTGGTACCCTTCCCCGTTATCAGTATAGCGCCAGCAGAGAGTCAATATCAACACACCCATCATGCACCAACTAGCGAAATAAATCCTAGGATCCAAGAGGGATACTTGAACAACATGGTAGAAGGCCATTGACGCTCATAATGATGTTAAATCCTAAGCAATAAGGCGAGAACACCGAAGGAGTCGAGAGAAGTCACCAACTCGGCTCCGTCCTATTGTAGAACGATGGTCTAGACAAGAACACCAGGAGAGATCCCACTTCATAGGGACATCTCGCCACCACATTGATAGAGACAGTAACCCAAAGAGCCTGCTAAACTTTCGGGTACGGAGGCATCAGGTCAGCCGGCGGTTGAAACTACCAACGGATGTCTACACGGGCCTATCAAACCCCATCACCCACGTAACTCGAGTAAAGAACCATGTAGCATTCCAGACACGAAAGGATGAGGCCCTGTGTCAAATATTCACACTCACTTTATCGGGAGTAGCCAGTACCTGGTTCGAAGCACTGCCACTAGGGTCTATCAATAATTTTGCATAGTTTGAAGAAAAATTCCTTGGAAGATTCAGCACCTATATCTCGTTGAAAAAATTATGTGCCGCTTTGTTCGACGTCATACGGAAACGAGAAGAGTCCCTCCTAACTTACTTAGATCGGTTCAACCCAGGATCAAACCCCTGATACCACATTGGACTTTGCGGTGGCAGCCATGAAAAAGAATTGTGGCTACGAAAAACATGAAGACCTACTCACGGTGGACCCTCCAAAAATGTTAAACCTCCTAAGGGCTAAAGCGCACAATTATTCAGAAGAGGCGGACTACGAAAGGAGGAGACCGAAAGAACAAGAGTCCTGAAAGGCCACTCTAGTGGCAAACTCCCCCCGCGAGGTTCAGGTGGAACCTGGTCCCCGTAGGATGACAGCTAAAAAAATTGATCCTAGGTTGGCAAGGTTAACAGATCTCAATTTCAGGACCACACCTCTGACCGTTTCCAGGGCGGAAATCCTGGCCATCGTGGAAAGTAGGGGTCTACCGATTCATTTTCCCAACAACAGAGTAGGGGCTTATATGGGTGACCGAGAAGACATGTATTGCCGTTTTCACAAGGCAAACGGTTGATCGTCACTCAAATATACTTAAATTTATCCTGATGCCTAAATGCACAAATAAATGTGTACAGGGCAAGACAGGGTCGAACCACAGAGATTGAAGGACTAATGATTCAATTTAAATGTGTGACAAAGGGTAAATGCAACCAAAAATAAGAGTAACACTGGGGGGGTTTTATGTCGATTAATACAATTAATCAACGCAGATCAGGGAGCTAACAAGAGCTAACAAGATAAATAAATAAAGCAGTTATCAAGGGCATGAAAGTAAAACACAATCCAGGGCAAGATAATCAAAAGCAATTCGGGGGCAAGAAAATAAGAAAGACAGTAAAAGAGATATTAATATGATGGCATTCTCA
The DNA here is from genome assembly GCA_963691705.1 of Viola odorata. Taxonomy (NCBI): domain Eukaryota; kingdom Viridiplantae; phylum Streptophyta; class Magnoliopsida; order Malpighiales; family Violaceae; genus Viola; species Viola odorata. The sequence continues at coordinate 2,745,927 of OY829539.1, forward strand.
TGCCCTAGACATGCTATAGGGGTCTATCACCTCCCCACACTGTCACTGCTAAAGAGATGACCTAGACACCTCGCCATCCTCCCAGGCTCCTCCCCACACTGTCACTGCTAAAGAGGTAACCTAGACACTTCGCATCCTCCCAGACTCCTCCCCACACTGTCACTACTAAAGAGGTTTCGAGGGCAAGATAACGACAAACAAGCAAATATAACAATAAGAATATATTAAACACAATTAGGCCTCTTAACTAATCCTTGCAACCCTTGAAACACCCTTTACTAAGAAGATGAGCTTAGCCGCTCATGCTAACAAGTAATAAAAATGAATCTAATAAATAACATAAAAGTAAAGAGACAAGAAAGGGAATGAAAGCTTAATAAATACCGGCCGGAGCTTAAAAGCTCCGGTTTGAAGAAGGATCAATGGTGGCGGCTGCTCCAACAAAAGGGAGGAACAAATTCCCAGAAAAGAAACCTAAGAGGAGGCTGCCAACAACTAAAATGAGATATCTCCACTTAAAACCCTAAAACTAAAGGTATATATAGTGTCTAGCCCACAAGAGGACAAAATCCAGCTAAGGGATTACAAAAAGACAAATTCCAGCTAAGGGGAAAGAGTGACAGCACATGGAGCCTGTTGGAATATTTTGGAATCTTCTAGATATGCAAGGAATCCCGTGAGAATCTTTGGAGATTCGTCTCTTTGGCTTTGTAGAGATATCGCGGGCGAGAGACTGCTCACTGGTCTGGTTAGCTTTCGAGGGCTCGACGACATTCTGATCTTCTAGGCCTTGAAACTTGAAATCCTCAGAAATACTCCAAAAATGCTTCTTTTTGATCTTTTCCTTCTATTGATGTTGATCTGCAATAAAGATTGGAATAAGGGTCAAATAGCAGAATCAAGCCCCCGAAAGGGCTAGGAAAGAAGGTAAAATCATGACCATGAAATGTGCTATCAAACATCCCCACACTCCCCCAATGCTCGTCCTCGAGCATTAACAAAATTGAAAAACCACCTCATGCAGTGACATACATCTTCAACCTCATAACACACAGAATAGACAAGTCATTCGACAAACTACACCTGACGAAAACATATCCAGCCTTAGAAAAGCACCTGCATCAGACTAATAAGATAACGACCCTATCAATCAGACTTTTCCGGACCAAGCCTATTAACCAGCAATCCTCACCTAGATATGTGTTTGCACTCGCACTCAAAATAATATATGTGTTTAGGCTATCACTCAAGAATGCAAAAAACACAGTACGGGCAGAGTTTGCACGTCAATCCGAGTACTGTAGAACACAAGCATAGGCAATCAATGATCGGAAAAATAACGCATCCGAAAAAAGAAAGAAAAGGGATGAAATGAGTTAGAAATGTGGAAGAGAGAAGCAGGAGATGGATATAAGAGAAATGAGGGGAGAAAAGAAGGAAAGAAAAGAAAAGACCATATATAACCTGGATGGATTCCTTGGCTTAGGAAAAAGGCGAAGTGGCAAGGCAACTTTCATCGAGGGCACGAAGTTATTCGAGGGCTAGACAGATGTCTTCTTTCGAGGGCAGGAAACTCTTTTCTTGTTGAGGCTTCGGATGCGGATACTTCCTTTGTTCGCTTAATGCCCCCCTTCTTGTATTTTGAATTCTTCTTTTTCTTTTTCTTTTTCTCTTTTTTTTTCTTTTTTTTTCTTTTTTTTATATATATATATTTTTGAAGAGGGAGGGGGCACAAACTGATTACAAAACCTTTGATTCTTCCGGGGCATGAAACTTTTGATTTTTCACTCGACGCTTGCCCTTGATTTGCTTCCAGCATCGATGGTGACTTCTTTTTCGCTTCCCCACACTTGAACTTGTTGGGGGCTCAATTTCTTTGAATGATCTAGGGCTCGAAATGTTTTGAGAATTTTTTTTCGATTTTATGCTTTTTCTTGCCCTAGATTTATGCTTTCTGCTTTTTGTTTTGAAGTTTTTTGCTTTTGTCTGCTTCCCGACACTTGAACTTGTCTGCACACTTTAGGTGTCTAGCCCTCGACGTTACCCTCAATAATCGCTACCTCACATGCCAAGGAAAAAGATCAAGAAAATACAAATGGTCAGGAAAGAATATGAAAAGAAGGGGGACGTTGGGGGCATGAAAACAGAAGAGAAATGAGGGGGAGAAAAGAAAGAAAAAGACATTGATGCGAAGTTTTCTGTCATATCTAAGGTTTCCCATGTCTAATAGTGACTATACCCAGGGATATTATGCAAACCTAGCCAGTGCCTAGTCAAGCATTTGTCACACATGAATAAAGGGCATGAAGCTCAAGTGCTCACAGGGTTCAAATTGTGACTACTGGTGTCTAGGGCATGACTGGACATAAGGGCTAGCAGGTCTAGATATGCATGTTCAGGCATAGATGCAATGAATGACAAGTTTCTCCTATGCATCAGAAGTAAAAAATGTATGTAAATTATGAGGGTTTTAAAATGGGGCAGTGGGAAAATTCCTAGCAAAGACTAAAAATTAAAATCCAAAATTTTTGAAAAATCCGAAAATCATGCAATTATGCAATAAGCGGAAAATAAACATGCAAACATACACAAATAAATCCCTCCCCACACTTAGGCAGCGCATTGTCCTCAATGCGGGAAGTGCATATAGAAGAGTTCAAAAGAAATTAAATGAGCACAGTACATAAAATTAAAGAAAAGCAGTAAAAAAAAATTTGAACCCTCCTCGAGGGCAAGAAAAAGATAAGGGAAGGAGAAAGGGGTGGAACAACATATGAGATGCCTCTAGTGCGGCCTGTTTAATCGTCGGGACCTCGACCAGTGCTGACTGTCTAGGCCTGGTCAGGTGGGTCTGCCTTCAGGCGGTGGAAACCTTCTTGTAACAACTCCAATCTGTGGTCTTGCACTTTGGAAATGAGACCCGTGTCTATACTTTGAATTGCAACCACACCATGATCATACACCTTCTTGACAAGGTAAGGGTCACTCCACTTATGCTTCACTTTTCTGGAAAAGAGCCTAAGCCGAGATTTGTAAAGTAAAACATGTTGTCCAATAGCAAAGGTCTTAGGAGAGAGCAACTTATCGCGATAAGGCATCTTGCCCATTTCGTGGGCTGGACGCGGGGCTGGATTGGAATTGTGTGTCAAGCCCTTGACAGTCAAGGCGGTGGCAGCAGTTGGGGCGAGGGGTTTCGTGGCCTCAAGAGTGGTCACGATGACAGCTGGAGTCGCTACCAAGGTTTTGGGGGCAGGAGGAGTGCAAAGGGTAAGGGCTAGTGTCAAGGGCATGACATCCAGGACAATGGGCATAGTGCGATCATCGGGAAGAGAAGAAACAACATGAGGAGAAGTGATAACAGAATTCTCCTCCCAAGCATCAATGACTTCATGCAACTTAGTTGGAATCTCAAGTGTCAAGGGCAAGACGTCCAGTGCTGTGGGTGGGATACTCCTGTCTAGGGAAAGTTTCAGACAATCATCAAGAGCAAGTTCACAAACATTAGTAGCAACAGGGTTAACAATATCAATGAATTTTACGCTTGAAAATTCAGTGGGGTGTCTCATATTGTCAAGCATATTGAACTTGATGGTCTCGCCGTCGAACTCTAGAGTAATGGAGGCGTTATGGACGTCGATCTTGGCCCTGGCGGTCTTATGGAATGGTCTGCCCAGGAGCATGTCAGAGGCCTTGACAGATTGGGCATTCTCCATGTCAAGAACGTAGAAGTCAGCTGGGTATATGAAATCTCCAACTTGGACCAAGACGTCCTCCACGACTCCCTTGGGACGGATGACGGATTTGTCAGCTAGTTGGATCGTGGTCCCAGTGGGCTTGAGGTTTTCAAGGCCTAGACTGTTGTATATTGTCAAGGGCATGACGTTGATACCTGCACCAGAATCAGACATAGCTCTACCAATATCAGTAGTACCGATTTTACATGGGATGGAGAATATACCTTTATCCTTGCACTTCGGTGGTAACTTTCACTGCATCGCGGCCGTGACATTCCCACCTACACAAATCTTTTTCACACCTATCATGTTACACTTGTTAGCACACCAATTTTTAAAAAATTTAGCATAACGAGGAACATTTTTAATAGCCTGCAGCAAAGGGATGTTAACTTGCACTTTGTTAAACATCTCAAAAATCTCATGGTCTTCATCATGCTTCTTAGAGTTGACTACCCTTTGAGGGAAAGGTGGCTCAAGGATTTTATGGATGTATTCTTGAGTGAACTCATCTGGCTCATCACTCTTTTTTGAGGAGTCCTTTGGAGATGGGATGCGGTCTACCATGACATCATTAACTTCGGGTTTCTTTGCTGGAAGTTGTTTTTCTTCTGTCTTGGTCTCGACAGTTTGCTCAGTGTCGAGGCATGGATGCGCAGACTCAGATATTTCTGCATCTGGGTCTGGATACTAAGGTATTGTCGAGGGCAGTTGAGTGTCGCTGAGGAGTGTCATGGCACATACGCTATTCCTCAGGTTGGCTTCTGTATGCTCAAGAAGTTTGTCCCCATTCTTCATTTCTTTCATTTCGGCAACCATGATACTCATTTGCTTTTGCAAATCCGCAACAACATTCTTGAGATGAGATGCTTCATCAACCAGCGGGACGGTGAAGGTCTGACCTTGAGGAGGTTGCTGTTGGTACTGATTGCTATGGTAACTAGGCATGGGCATGAAGTTCTGCATGTTGAAGGGAGGAGGGTAATTTCCATACTGATTCTGCTGGGGCGGCTGTCTAGGGCAAGATATCTGCTGGTTGGTTACCCCACCGAAATTGGGATGTCGCCATATTTGATTGTAATTCTGGTTGTATGGAGTCTGGTTGTAGTTACATATGACATTGACTTGAATTTCTTCAGGAATAAAAGGGCAAGCATCTAGGGCATGATCTATAAAATTGCAAATCTGGCAAGTTTTGCCCTGGACAGGTTGTCCTGCTGCCAAATTCTGCAGCATGCCCGTGATAACAGCCAACTGATTTTGCATTGCAGCCACTTAGGTATCTTGATTGTTGTTGTTACTACTTCCAGGGGTGGAATTCTTTTCCATGAGCTCAATTATAGCTTTGGCAGCAGCTGGGGTGAGAGCAGTAAGAGAACCGCCACTTGCGGCATTTAGCAAGGCCTTGTCATGGGCCCGTAAACCTTCACAAAAATATTTGATGAGGGCATGCTCGGTGAGGTTGTGAGAAGGGCATAAAGTTTGCATCCTCTTGAAGCGTGCATAATATTGATCGAGATCCTCCATATCCGTTTGAAGAATAGATACCAATTGCTTGTGAATGACCATTGCCATGGAGGCCGGATAATACTTGTCCGTGAAAGCTTTTGACATTTCAGCCCAAGAATGAATGGATCTAGGAGGGAGATCATAGAACCAGTCGAGGGCAAGATCCTTGAGGGACCACATAAAGGCACGGAGCTTCGCGTGTTCAATACTAACATTGATTGGCTTCATGGCTTCGCAAATAGAGTGCAATTGTTGAAGGTGACGATTAGGGTTTTCCTTGTCATGCCCACGAAAGAGGGGTAGATGATGCATAACAGCGGACTTGAGATTCCAGTCATGAGGAACAACGGGCCATACAATACAGCTACTGGGTACCTCAGGAGCAGCATTGAGGTCTTCTATAGACTGATGATTGGGTGGAGCATCATGCCCTGGAGGGGGTGGGTCAGCCATAACAGGTATCTTGGGGTAGACGAACTCAGTGTCGTCGAGGGCAAGATGGAAGAAATTGATGTCTGGGTGCAGATTTCCTGGTCATACAAATAAAAGAGAAAAATTAGTTCCGTTCAATCCCCGGCAACGGCGCCAAAATTTGATCGTCACTCAAATATACTTAAATTTATCCTGATGCCTAAATGCACAAATAAATGTGTACAGGGCAAGACAGGGTCGAACCACAGAGATTGAAGGACTAATGATTCAATTTAAATGTATGACAAAGGGTAAATGCAACCAAAAATAAGAGTAACACTAGGGGGGTTTTATGTCGATTAATACAATAAATCGACGCAGATCAGGGACCTAACAAGAGCTAACAAGATAAATAAATAAAGCAGTTATCAAGGGCATGAAAGTAAAACACAATCCAGGGCAAGATAATCAAAAGCAATTAGGGGGCAAGAAAATAAGAAAGACAGTAAAAGAGATATTAATATGATGGGAAGAGATCTTAGCAAAGGGGTATTCTTAGGTTGCATTCGGGTTAGTTAATCATCGGCGCAAAGATATTTCATTCTCGTGCCCTAGACATGCTATAGGGGTCTATCACCTCCCCACACTGTCACTGCTAAAGAGATGACCTAGACACCTCGCCATCCTCCCAGGCTCCTCCCCACACTGTCACTGCTAAAGAGGTAACCTAGACACTTCATCATCCTCCCAGACTCCTCCCCACACTGTCACTGCTAAAGAGGTTTCGAGGGCAAGATAACGACAAACAAGCAAATATAACAATAAGAATATATTAAACACAATTAGGCCTCTTAACTAATCCTTGCAACCCTTGAAACACCCTTTACTAAGAAGATGAGCTTAGCCGCTCATGCCAACAAGTAATAAAAATGAATCTAATAAATAACATAAAAGTAAAGAGACAAGAAAGGGAATGAAAGCTTAATAAATACCGGCCGGAGCTTAAAAGCTCCGGTTTGAAGAAGGATCAATGGTGGCGGCTGATCCAACAAAAGAGAGGAACAAATTCCCAGAAAAGAAACCTAAGAGGCGGCTGCCAACAACTAAAATGAGATATCTCCCCTTAAAACCCTAAAACTAAAGGTATATATAGTGTCTAGCCCACAAGAGGACAAAATCCAGCTAAGGGATTACAAAAAGACAAATTCCAGCTAAGGGGAAAGAGTGACAGCACATAGAAGGTGTTGGAATATTCTGGAATCTTCTAGATATGCAAGGAATCCCGTGAGAATCTTTGGAGATTCATTTCTTTGGCTTTGTAGAGATATCGCGGGCGAGAGACTGCTCACTAGTCTGGTTAGCTTTCGAGGGCTCGACGACATTCTGATCTTCTAGGCCTTGAAACTTGAAATCCTCAGAAATACTCCAAAAATGCTTCTTTTTGATCTTTTCCTTCTATTGATGTTGATCTGCAATAAAGATTGGAATAAGGGTCAAATAGCGGAATCAATCCCCCGAAAGGGCTAGAAAAGAAGATAAAATCATGACCATGAAACGTGCTATCAACGGTCATAGCACGGAAGGGTGCAGGGTGTTAAATGCGGCCATAGAAAAACTCATCGTGGACGGCTACTTGGGGGAATATGTCATTGGGGCACGGAAGAACGACCATAATGTCCCGACAGACAATAATGTTGTACCTAGAGACAAGTCTAGGGCCACCGGGGTCAACACGATAAATGTACCTAGAGATAAAGTGTTGGAGAAATAAAGACCAACCCGGGTCTCTCTTAATGGAATGATACTGTCCGCTTTGTGCCTAAGCCCGCACGGTTTTCACAAAAGGCCACATTCCATTAAGAAGATCCACTCCTCTTATATTTAGTTCTTATTTCTCTTTTCTTTCCGATGTGGGACTTTGTTCGCACACCCCAACAATCTCCCCATCGAACTAAGTACCATAGAGCCAACCACATTGGGCTCACCAATCTCCCCCTCGAACCTCTCGACCTAGAGAACCACCGTACTTTTCAAGTTCGGCCAGGAGATTCACAGCGTGCCACCCACATCAAAGCCCAATACTCAGGCCCAGCTGAACCTTCGGCTCCGCTACCATTTGTTGGAGAAATAAAAGCCACCCGAGTCTCTCTTAATGGAATGATACTGTCCGCTTTGGGCCTGAGCCCGCACGGTTTTCACAAAAGGCCTCATTCCATTGTGAAGATCCACTTCTCTTATATTTAATCTTTATTTCTCTTTTCTTTCCGATGTGGGACTTTAGTTCGCATACCCCAACAATCTCCCCCTCGAACAAAGTACCACTAAGCCCACCATCTGAGCCCGACAATCTCCCTCTCGAACGAAGCCCTACATAGGGCTCAACAGGACCCACCGACTTCAAGTTCCTCTCGGAGATTCACCGTACTTTTTCCAGCTCGGTCTGGAGATTCACAGCGTGTCACCTACATCAAAGCCCATTACTCAGGCCCAGCCGAACCTTCGGCTCCACTACCATTTGTTGGAGAAATAAATACCAACCCGGGTCTCTCTTAATGGAATGATACTGTCCGCTTTGGGCCTAAGCCCGCACGGTTTTCACAAAAGGCCTCATTCCATTAAGAAGATCCACTCCTCTTATATTTAGTTCTTATTTCTCTTTTCTTTCCGATGTGGGACTTTGTTCGCACACCCCAACATAAAGGCAAGGAGGCACTAGGGGTTGATCAAGATGGTTGCCTCCTGATCAACTTGATAGCAGGAGGAACACAAGGTCTTGAGGAGCCACTAGTGGGAGAAAAATGCAAAAGAGCGAGATCACCGACAGAAGAATCTAGCTATGGGCCATTAGACCGGATGACAATAACTTTTTATGAAGAGGATATGTAAGGAGTAATATACCCCCAGAATGATGCCTTGGTGTTAACGGCCTACATCGGGGCCCACGAAGTTAGGAGGACTCTAATTGACGATGGCAGCGCAATCAATATCCTCTCTCTCATAGCTTACGAACTAATGCAAAGTCTAGAGTCGAAACTAGCACCTTGTCAGAATCCCATCATAGGGGTGGATGGAGTACCAGTTTCGATAGCCAGGATAACTTATCTTCCGGTCCATTTTCGCGAGGACGAGTCAAAAAGGACAGAGAGACAATTATTCGTGGTGGTTGATCTTAATTTACTGTACAATGTCATCCTAGGTCGACCCTTTTTAAACACCTTTGGAGGGATTATTTCCCAGAGGCATCTAAAGTTGAAATACCCATCGTGGGAGGGGATCGTCACCATCAAAGGCGATTAGAAATCCGCAACCGAATATTATTTTACCATCACCCTCGGTCAATGCAACTAATACGTCTGCATCACTACCGACCCTTTCGATCGGCGAGACAAAAATCACACACAACCATTGGAACAAATGATCCCAATACCGGTGGAAGGGATGGCTACCAGTAGATTTTTAATTAGCGAGAAACTTGACTAGAAGGAAAGGGAACAACTATCAAATCTACTCAACAGATGCGCAGGAGAGTTCTTGTGGAAACCGACAGATATGCCGGGCATTCAGAGGGAGGTAGCGGAACACCGGCTTAATGTCAATCCAGAGGCAAGACCCGTACAATAGAGGAGGCGCTCCTTTTCAAGGGAAAAAACAGCCGCCATTGAGCGATAAGCGGCTAAACTATTGCAAGCAAATTTCATCCGGGAAGTCCAATATCCTCCCTGGTTGTCTAACACGGTGGTGGTCCCTAAACCCAACGGTGACTGGAGAATGTGTATAGATTTCACGTCTTTAAACGAAGCCTATCTGAAAGACTGTTATCCACTACCTCGGATAGAACAACTAGTAGATCAGACCTCAGGGTATGAATATCTAAGTTCCCTAGACGCAAATTCAGGATACCATAAGATCCCTATGGCCCTAGAAGATGAAGAGAAGACAACTTTTATCACGCCAGAGGCCACTTATTGTTACAAAGCTATGCCATTCGGTTTGAAAAATGCGGGGGCTATATTTCAGAGGACCGCCAACAGAATCTTCAAGGATCAAATCGGATGAAACCTAGAGGTCTATGTGGACGACATGCTGGTAAAAAGTAAAAGCTTCAGTGATCACCTCACCGACTTAGAAGAAACTTTCGGAGTCATGCGGTCATTCGGCATGAAGGTCAATCCCAAGAAATGCATGTTTGCATTCCAGACAGGAAAATTCTTGGGATACATAGTCAGCCGAAAGGGGATCGAACCCAATCCCACCAAACTTGCCGCAATCCACGACATGCTATCACCCCGAAACGCTAAGGAAGTGCAGAGGCTAACAGGAAGAATGAACGCATTAAGTAGGTTCATCGCCAAACAAGGAGAGAGATGCCTCCTCTTTTTTAAACTGCTCCGCAAGGATGCCCCATTCGGATGGACAGAAGAATGCGAGAACTCCTTTGCAGACCTAAAGAAGTATCTCACTTCCGACCTCTTACTAACTCGCCTAGAGCCCGGGGGCATTCTCTACTTATACTTAGGAGTTGCGGAGGAGGTGGTAAGCGCCGTCTTGGTACGAGATGAAAATAGCCTCCACAAACCTATCTATTTCATCAGTCAAATCTTGAAGGACGCGGAATTGAGGTACAACCATATCGAGAAGATCGCCTTTGCTTTGATACAAGCCTCCCGGAAGATGGGACGATACTTCCAAGCTCACTCGGTGATAGTATTAACCAATCAGCCCCTACGACGAATCTTCAAGAAACCCGAGGCATCCAGAAGAATGGTCATCTGGGTCATTGAATTAGGGTAACGTGGCTTACAGTACCATTTCAGGCCATCCGTCAAAGCACAGCCGCTTGTCGATTTCATCGCCGAATGCACTTTCCCGAAAGAGTCAGTGACAGACGAATCCTTACCACCTTAGCCAGATACGGGTCTGGAAGATGCGGATATACCCTACCCCGAAACCTACGAAGACAAGTGGATCATCTACGTAGATGGGGCAAAAAATCAAGAATCATCCGAGGCTGGGATAATTGCATCCAGACTGGCGGGGGTCGTGATTAGATACGCCCTGAGAATCTTAAAACCATTATCAAATAACGTGGCCGAGTATGAAGCCCTCCTAGTAGGTCTGCGCATATGGGAGAATTTAAGTAGCAAAGGAACACATGACAAAGGAGAGCTAGAAGACCTACAGTTGGAGATTCGTGGAGACTCAAAATTAGTTGTGGATCAAGTTAACGGAAGATCACAAGCTAAAGATCCCACAATGATACGGTACCTAGCCAAGGTACAGAGAGTTCTATTGGGAATCAAGAAAAGAGGCATCCGGGTGGCAATCAACCATGTCCCTAGGGAAAAGAATACACAGACCGACGAGATTGCAAAACTTGCTGCCGATTGTAGAGCTGAAATTCCAAAGGATTTCCTCATTGAAGAAATCACGATACCTTATTTTATGGAGGAACATCTTTCTTTAAACATAGGCAGTGAAGAGGACGACTGGCACATCCCTATAATTAAGTATCTAAAAAATGACAACCTCCCTGAAGATCCGACCGAAAAGAGGATAATCTTGAAACACGCCGATAGATGCTCCCTTTATGGGGAAGATCTCATCCGCCGCTCCTTTACCCATCCGACCTCCAAGTGCATCTCAGAAGAAGAAGAACATTACACCCTCTGGGAAATTCACAAAGGAATATGCGGAATGCATACTTCCGGAGGAACCATGACAGCACAAGTACTGCGTTCTGGATTCTATTAGCCAACCATCCGAAAGGATTGCGACGCCTTCGTGAGATCATGTCATAAGTGCCAAGAATTCGCGAGGATTCCCTGACAGTCTGCCACAGAAATTTCTAGGCTAATCAGCCCGTGCCCATTTGCCATGTGGGGTATTGACATCATGGGACCATTCCCGATAGCCTACCCATAGTTAGAGTATGTCATCATAGCGCTAGACTACTTCACTAAGTGGGCAGAGGCTGAAGCCGTATCCACTATCACCGCCGAGAAAATATGGCAGTTCTTTAAAAACCAAGTAATCATGCACTTTGGTATCCCGCGAATTATGGTTAGCGATAATGGCACACAATTCACCAGTGCGTATTTTGATGACCGCTGTAGAGAGATGGGAATTGAGCAACGATTCTCCTCAGTGGCTCACCCTCAGACAAACGGCCAAATGGAAGTCACCAATCGAACTATTTTGAGCGGAATTAAAAGGAACCTAGAGGGTGTGAGGAAGAAATGGGCAGAAGAATTACCATACGTGATGTGGGCCTACCGAATGACGACCAAAGTTAGCACCGGAGAGACACCGTTTGCTTTGGCATATGGAATAGAAGCTATCACCCCTGTTGAGCTTGGAGCCTTAAGTCTTCGGATTGAATACTTCAATGAGGAGCAGATCGAAGACCGATTACGAGAACGGTTAGACTTGCTACCGGGGTTACAGGAAGAAACTATGCTGAAAATTGATAAGATTCGGACTTCTGGAGAATCAAGGGTGAGGATTATGGCCGCTCAGAGTTACTGTAGTCGTTGTCGGGGATACCTGCAAAGCGCCGGAGGGGTAGACACTCCGATGCTTAAGTTAGTAAGGTTGTTCAAAATGGCAGAGGTTCGAGTAGCGATCTTAGGCTTACCTCTCATCTTGAGTGGTGGGGTATTTATGGGCAAAGCGTGGGCGTTATCTTGGGAAGATAACGCCTCGAGTGACGTCATGATTGACCTGGGATGGGATGACGATGTGCGTATGAGTAGATAACGCGTGAGACCCCCCCCCCCCCCCCGCGCTGATGTCGACCATCCCAGGGTTCTTCTCTTCTCGAGGGGGCGGCAACCTCCACGGATGGCGCCCGGCAGACACTATAGGGTTCTGGTCTTGACGCTGGTGTGAAGATGAAAACACCCTTGGGATTGCCTTAATTGTTATCACAAGCCCAACTGAAAATGAGCCCGAGTGTTTACCAAAGGCTAACGCTTCTTCTCATTCCTACGTCATGCTTGACGGTTCTCAAGATACCGTGGTGGCACGACTTTCGAGGGACACGTGTCCTCAACTACCTCTTACTTGAGCCTATAAATTTGAAGTTTCACCGCGCAAATTTCTCATCTTTTTTAGCACTTCTTTTGACATTTTCATCATGGATAAACTAACCAGAAACTTCTTGATCTCCAAAGCCCACACTTTGAAGAATCTGACTAAGGCTGATGTTGGTTTCCTAGAAACCATGGCAAGGAAGACTTCTGAGGATATCATGGAGCTCCAGGGGATGATGACCCCGCTCTTGTCCAGGAAACTCGTGACTTCCCTAGAGGACTTCAACTCCTTGGAGAGTGTGACGAAGCTAGCCGCCACTGTCTCCCACATCAAGGTAGTGATCACCATGCTGCGGCATAGGAAAGACTTGCTGGAGTGCTGCTTGAAGGGAATGAGGGTATGTTCCTCTGAACTGACCTCTGTTGTGGATGCGTTGAGGGAGATTCCTGTGGTGTCGGGGGAGGACGATGCCGGGTCCAATGCTTGACCACCCACTGCTATCGTCGCTTCCCTTTATTTTCTTTTGTATGTTCTCGTTGTAGGCGGATGTATGCTTTGGGCCGTTAGGCCATAAATAAAGTATCTTTTCATTATCTTGCATTTTTCTTCTTTCTTTTCGCAACGTGCCAGTTAACATTTCAGTTGAGTGCCACATCAACCCAACTAAAAATGAGTCCGCCATTGGTTGGACTTCTGTAGCGCTTGTTTTTCCTTGTTCGCCAGGTAGTAACGGTTACTCTTGTGAATCGTTCTGCATTAATTTCGCGCCGCCTCTTCAGTATCAACTGATTGGGTAATTTTTTGGTGTCTCTTGATCATAGAGAAATTCCGACAAGCGTGACCACAGGATCTGATTCTATAATTAAGATCGTCCTTCTCAAAGTACATTGATTTTTCTCAAAGGTGGTGCGAGAAGGTGGGAAATCCTCTCCACTTCGCCTATTTAATGGGGGTTTTCTTCTTTTCATTTCTCCATTGATATTGCTTAAGATTCCATGGCTGATTCGTATTTCATGGATGTCAATGAGCGTGAGTCTCCACTAACTCCTCCGACTTTGCTAGATTTCGACGATCCTCCTTTGCCTGGTTTGAAAAGGCGACCTACCCAACGCAAGGGTTGTAAGAGGCCGAAGAGGAAAGCCTTCGAGGCAGCCAGCATGCCGTTTGACCTCTATGTCCCTACTTGCCAGAGAGAAGTCTAAGGGGAAAGCCAAAGTTGAGTTGCTAGAGGCAGAGCTATTTAAGGGGAAGGCCAAGGTTGGGTTGTTGGAGGCAGAGCTGGTGTCGACTTACAAGAGAAATTCTCTTCTTCGTGAAGAGATATTTGCTTGTAACGCGGATCTGGCAAAGGTGCCCTCAAAGATAAGCTGGGGGAAGAAGAGAGCCATGCGGGCCTTTACCGTCGGATTCGCGGACTACTATCGCAGTGGGTCTTTCGATCTTGCTAAGATAGCCGATTATGCCTCTGAAAAATAAACAAAATAGACACGAGCGAAGAAGGTTTCCTTTCTTCGGGAGAGGAGGATGGAGGTGACGGGGGTGATGCCGGGGCGCTCTCATAATCGGACGGTGCTGATGCCGCGAGGGACGTCAAAAACTCCTCTCATCTCCGTTAATTACTATTTCTTTTTTATTCCGAACATTGATCCCATTCGGTTGGTAATAATTCAGTTCGTAATAACTAATAACGCCTGGCTTGTGACAGCGTTTAGGATTATCCTTTGAATAATGATTGATCTTTGTAGTGTTATCTCTTTCTTTTGCGTTATCTCAACAACTGCCTGTGGAGTTAACGCTGCGCCGCGTTATCTTGGTCTTCGCGTTATTGCGCTTGTCTTGTTTTGAAAATCGATTTCACTTTTCAAAGCATTTAATGCTCGGGATTCCCTAATTAATGCGAGAGAGAAGTCATGATGGCTAGAATACACGTGCCTATTTGTAGAGACGCTAGGGATTGGCGTGCCCTAGGAACTGACGAGATCGAAGCGTCTTCTCGCTTTTCTAGGATTGTACTCATTGCTCGCGCCTTTCCCTTGCAATGCATCGCACACGCGATGATGGATACAACAGTCATTTTGGCTGACTGCTAGGGTTATAAAACCCAATACATGTTTATTTTTCCCTCTTTTGTTATTTCGCTTTCACTTCTCCCTCTCGAGGCTACTTGTGTTTTTTCTTTCCATCGTCTGGGCATTCTGATTTTCTTCTCCGAAAAGGTATTTCTATCCTCATCTATCATCTTCTTCTTCTTTTTCTTTATTTTTGCCATGGCTAGATCTCGTACCAAATCTGTTGATGAGGAAAAAATTGAGAGTACCGCCACCACCATCACCTCCTTATCCATTCTTCAAGATCATTTATCTAAATACAATGCCCATATCCCTGAGGATTATAAGGCTTCTGTTACTTCGGATTCGCTCTGTCTCAATAGCTTGATGTCTGGCAACAGCAGGCTCTTGTATGCCAAGATGTTTGGCTATGGCTTCAAGTTCCCTCTTGATTCTTTCATCGAAAGGCTATTTGTTGCTCTGGATATGAATCCCGTTCAGTTAGCTTCCAACGCGTACTATTGCATTTATGCGTTTCTCCAACTCTGTAGATACAAAGGGATTAACTCTCCTTCCCTTTTATTGCTTAAGTCACTTTTTCAACTATATAGTCGTAGGGGTGTGTTGGCGATATTGCCCCATTATGACGATGACTCGCTCAAACCCTTCACTTAGAAGCTCTTGCACCTCGAATCTTCCATTGAAGATTGGAAAGAAGATTTTTTTATCGTCGAATTGCCTAGCCCCTGGTGGTGGACTGGTTTTAATCACGATATCAGGGATGGTGCCTAGGGCCAATGAGGGATTCTTCCTCCAACTGAGAAAGGCTGGTTGGACAAGATGCTCGAGTTGGAGGTCTATGTCCATACTCACAATCTTACGCCCGGGACCGATATTCGAGCTTGTGTTAAGAGTGAGTGTTATGTCATTTTCTTTATTATTTTAGACGATACTAACGCTGACGTTATATTGTGATTGTGTAGCTCCTAAGCCTGGTTGGAAGCCTGAGAGCATTAGGAGGCGGGAGAGAAGGGCTCAAAGGAGAAGAGAGCAAGAGGAGGTTGTTGCCCTGCCGCCGCTGCTGTCGCTGCGGCTGTCAATCCAGTTGTATCGCCTACTGTGGTTGCGAATCCCATCCAAACGCCTTCTACTTCAGTTGGTGAGGGAGCTGCTACCGTCCCGGTTTCTATTCCGGTTGTATCCGTTGCCGTTGCCTCTATTCAAGCATCTTCTTCCCGGGCTCCCCCAAAGAAGAAAAAGAAGAAGACAGTACGCGTTTCCGCCCTTACTCTTTCTTCAGACGCAGCAACTTGTTCTAAGATGACGGTTAGCGACACTGTCACTGTATGTGTTTCTTTTATATTTGCATTATCTCAGTCATTGCTTCTTAACGCTCTTTGATGTTTTCTTTTGTTTTCTTATCCTTCTTAACGTTTTTCTCAGCAGGGCACCATTGTTGCCTCTACCCAGTTACCGCTATCAGACGACATGGACCTAAGCCATATACTTTGGCGTTCTGGCAAGAGGCAGCGGCTTGATGGGGAAAATACGAGTTTGCCCACGAATCCTGTTATCAACGAAGGGGATGATGTTGCCATTTTTGCTTCGATGCCGCCTCTTGCCGGTCAGTCTTCTGACCCTTTGGGAACTATGAGCATTTCTAGATCTTTTGACACTTCACCCAATTCCCTTAACTCCTCGCTTCCTCCTTCCTATTCCAATGTCCTGGGCTTCACTGAGGACTTTATGGGGGTCGAATTTCCGCCCTTTCAATCTCACGGTTCTTTTGGGCTTCATGGGGGCACTTCTTCCAGTCAACCTCCATCTCCGCTTACCCTGCACTTTATTCCTTCCAGTGCTCCGATGTACCATCTTGGTGGCAATACCACGCCTCATCTTATGGCCGATCTAAGTTTGCTGGGCGAGTCTGGTCCCGTTACCCATCAGGTTGACTTGAGCAACTTGCGCAGAGTTGGGTTCGCGGCCGCTGGGGGA
The DNA here is from genome assembly GCA_963691705.1 of Viola odorata. Classification (NCBI taxonomy): domain Eukaryota; kingdom Viridiplantae; phylum Streptophyta; class Magnoliopsida; order Malpighiales; family Violaceae; genus Viola; species Viola odorata. The sequence continues at coordinate 2,762,656 of OY829539.1, forward strand.
GATAGTTCAGCGGGGATTTCTTCTTTCTTAGCCGCTCATGCGTTAACGTCTCCCAGGGAGAAAGAGACGCTTCTTTCTCGGCCTGCTGACGAGCAGATGGCCTTTCCGCGTTCCATCTTGATCTCTAGCTTCTCCCAATTTCATTACTGGTCCCAATATATGTCGGAGAAGGTCACCTTGCTTACTTCCACCTCAGACGAGCTTAGCGCCGCCCGCCGTGATCTTTCTAATGAGCTCGCTAGGGAGCGAGAAGAAAGGAAGAAAATATCGAGGGAATGTCAAAGGTTGGTGGTAGCGTTGGCGATGGCCAAGAAAGATTTAGAGGTGGCTAGGGAGCAAGAGGCCGCTAAGGTGTCTGAACTCGAGGCTGCTCTAACGACGGAGAGAGCTGCAAAGGCGGCATTACAAGAGGAAAAATCCGTTTTAGAGCAGGAGTCATCCGAGAAGAGCAAGTGGTACATTGAGAATACGGCCCGCATTATGTCTGACTGCTTCGTGGATATTCACAGAGAAGATGTGTACGATACTGACGCCCTCATTGACGCTTTTCAGAAGGGATCAAGGGATCTTACAGATGACCGCTTTCACCGAGAGAGGATGGGGGGTAACAAAGGTCAAGGAGACAACGAGGCTGCCGTGAAATAGGCGCTTATATCACACTTCTTGGATATCGAGGACCACCCGTTTTTGTTTTCCACTCTTGAGGGTTTTTGCCTTTTGTAGCCCCTTGAGGGGTTTTTTTTTTTTTTTTAACAGTTCATATATATATATATCATTTCTTTTCATAGCTGATCCCTTTCCCACTATCTCCTTTTCTTTGAGCTCCCACGATAAGATAGTTGTCGCGGCAGGATAACGCAATTCAGCCAGAAAATGAGATAACCATGGCATCGCCATATACTCTGTAGGATCACAAACATCGATAACGAATGTCACACTAGATATCTTGACATGACTTAACCATGGACATTTCAATGTTGGTGTAGAATAACACTGCTCAGCAGATAGCTTCAGAAGTAGAACTCATAGGAATGACTTATAATCAATATTATCCACGATGCGTGTCGTATAACCGTGGGTGCCTTTGAAGCGGCAGTATCCTTCCGGAGGCGTTACACCGCTAAAGAGATAACTCAATCAATATGACTTCGTCTGGGATGAACATTTTCATAACAACATCATGCTGACGCAGATATTCTCGACCAGTGCGACGAAAAATTCCTTATAGATGAAGAATTCCATGTAAATAAACGCGGACTTATCCCTTTCCGCAAGAATAGATATCCAAGGGGGGCCAATCGCGTGTGCTCCCCTGACTGTATTTCCCGGACCGAGGCAACAGGAAACGCTGGCCATTGATCATGTGCCCGTCGCAATGACAGGCCACATGACACTATCACTTGCGCAGGCGTCAACCTCCCTCATTTCCACAATGTCCTGTACATTCTCAGTCGATGTTTTAGAGCATTAGTCAAAATATTGTGCGATAATTAAACGTTAATTACCGTTTAGGAGCCGTCGCGCCTCTGTATCCAAGTGCCGTTAGCATTATCTGTGTCGCTTTCTCAACCAACCATCTTCACCAGGCATTTTCCATCTGGTTACTCGCTGGGATTTTGCGACATATCGCTTTCTCAACCAACCATCTTCACCAGGGATTTTGCATCTGGTTACTCGCTGGGATTTCGTGATTTCTTTCCGCATTTCCCAAATTTCCACGGTCGGCCCGGACAATGCCTCGTCTTAGTGAGCTGTCTGATCAAGACCAGCCATCACAAGGATAGGACTTTTCACATCCAGGCATTGACCTCGCATCCCGGAGTCGTGCCTCATCTCAGTGAGCTGTCTGTATTAGCCCGGTCATCACAAGGATAGGACTTTTCACTTACAGGATGGAGTTACTATCTCTCTGGGTGTGTCACGTCTTTGTAAACTGTCTGTGTTAGCCCAGTTACAAGGATAAGACTTTTCACTCTCAGAGAAGCCGGGACAAAATGCAACTCCGGAAGGAATGACTAGTCGGAGGGCCAGGAACAAAATGCAACTCCGGAAGGGTAGCAGACAACGAAGGAGTAGGATCAGGAATGATGGTCAGATGTTTTAGTCGAGCGGAAACTCTGAACAAATCGCATTGATATCGGAAAAAACAAAAGAGCGCGCAGCTGAGACCGAGAAGAAACAACTATCCTTGCGTTGTAATTTTTTGTGAGAGATACGCTGCCTAGAAAATTCTAAAATTTGGTGTGGACAGACTTTAGCCCATTATAAACGTCTTTCATGTTTTAGCCTAGTGGAAGCAAATCGTATCCATTTTGGCCAAAACAAAAGAGCGCGCAGCTGAGACCGAGAAGAAACAACTATCCTTGCATTCTGAATTTTTTGTGAGAGATGCGCTGCCTAGAAAATTCTGAAATTTGGTGTGGGAAGAGTTAAGCCCATTATCAACGGCTTTCATGTTTTATCTGAGTAGAAACTCCGAGCAAATCTTATCCATTTTGGCCAAAACAAAAGAGCAAGCAGCTAAGACCGAGAAGAAACAGCTATCCTTGAGTTCTGAATTATTTGTAGGAGATGAACTACCTAGAAAATTCTAAAATTTCGTATGGGAAGACTTCAGCCCATTATAAACGTCTTTCATGTGACTCGAAGTTACCCCTCTATCCCGAACCGGCATCCAGTTGTCAAGGAAATGGGAGGCTCGAGCCTAAATACTGTGCCCTCCCCTGGCGACTGTCTTAGTTTTCCTCTTCTTCGGCGGAGTAGTTTGATGGATGGAACCCTCAGGTGGGGGAGAGGACGGTAGCATTTGGAGTGGCACCACGTTTAAAGGAGCATTATCCCCCCCAGCCGGTTGACCCTCAACGTCATCTGCCAACAAGATATATTAGAACAGTGAACAAGTCAAAGCGATAACGCAGAGAGAGAAAAACTCACCTATAACACACTCCTCCATGCGCCTGTACAAGGCAAACTCTCGAATACGAAATGATATATCTATCTCTAGCAAGGCGTTAGCATGAGCTAGCTCCCCCTTAGATAACACTACTGGGTTTTCCCAAACTGAACTGATAAGTCCTCGATTGAAGCCCCTAGGCCACGAAAGGAAAGGCAGCCCAACAATGAAGAAGCCACTTTTCCAGTCAGCCACAGTCTCCTCGAAGCCCTAAAACCTCTACCAGAATGACTGAATGAACACATCATTCCACCTTGGGGTGATATCGACCAAACAATTGCGACGTCTACAGCTAAAAAATCTACAGAATAGATTGACAGATGGAGTAAAGATACCCTGCAACTCGCAAGCGCGAAGAAAGGCATAAATCCCGTACCAGGAAGAAGGGGTTATCTGAGCCGGGTTAATGTCATATTCGCGCAACAACTTTTTTTACAGAAACATGAATGGGGAAACGAAAACCATAAAGGAACATCTTAAAATAGACCATTCTATAGTTTTTCGACAGGGGGTCTTGAAGCCGCAGACCAGCCTCAAGAACCATAACAGAATAATCAAGGGGAAAAAAGATACCATTACTCTCCAGCTCAGCCTTTAGAACCGCTTCACAAGTAAAAAGACTGGGTGTTCTCTCGACTTCTAGATCTAAAGGTCTCTGAAGACCCCTGTGATCTCTAGTCATGCGCATAATGAACCAGCGAGAAGAAAATCTAAAGAAGATGGAGCTAAATACCTTGAAGAAGAAAGCAGGGAATAGGCCGCCGGCGCTGACGAACGGTTGGGGAAAACTCCTTCGAGCAAAAGAAGGAATAGAGAGAGAGAATGATGTGAAAAATTCAAAGCGCGAGTAAAAGTGTGAGAAGAGAACAGTTTCTTCCTTTTAAAGGTCAAACTCGAGAATCGAACAACCTATGAAGACAGGACATGTACAAAGTGGAAAATGACACGTGGAAAGACCTCTGAAAGATATTTATGGCTAAGCATTTATATCTTTGAGGGGAGGCAGTTGACAAATGGAAGTTGAAGAAGCGATTGCATCCAGCGGCAACCAACCTTGCAGCATTAACCACCCAACGTTGGTAGAGTTAACACGAACATGTGACTAAGAAAGAGAAAAACAAAGAGCATCATCTTATTCATAAAAAGCCATACGACATCTACAACATGCATGACACTTAAAGACTAATCCTCGTCAGGCCAGTAAGAAGGCCAGTATGAGTTATCTCCATCTGAGGATGGAAACTCCTCGTCAGCGAAAGGAAAAGGCTTTGGAGGATTTGACTCCCTCTTAGTGGCAGGAGCTGATACCTCGACACCGATATCACTAGAGGAGCCCCTTTCCATGAAACGACCGATATGAGGAAATAATTCATCGCCCCTTTGAACAGTGGGGACATAGAGGTCAAACGGCACGTTGGCTATCCAGGAAGCCTTCCTCTTCGGCCTCTTACGACCCTTGCATCGGGCAGGTCGCCTTCTCAGACCCGACGAAGGAGGATCGTCGGAATCTGGCGAAGTCGAAGGAGTCAGTGGAGACTCACGCTCAAGGGCATCCAAGAAGTATGAATCAACCATGAAATCTTATACAATCTCAACGGAGAAGTACAAAGAAGGAGATGAGTAGGAAAAAGAAGAAAAAATCCCCTTAAATAGTCGAAGCAAAGAAGCCTTCCTACCTTCCCGCACGACCTTTGAGAGAAATCAATGCGCTTCGAGATGAACGATCTTAATTGCATAATCGGATCTTGTGATCACGCCTGTTGGAATTTCTCATTTATCGAGAGATGCCAAAAAACCGCCCAATCAGTTGATACTGAAGGGGTGGCGTGAAATTAATGAGGAACGGTTTGCGTGAGTAACCGTCACCACTTGGTAGAGCGAGTGCTACAAAAGTCCAACCAATAACAGACTCATTTTTAGTTGGGCTGATGTGGCCCTCAACTAAAGCGTCGGTTAACGTATCGCGAAAGAAGAAAGGTCACAAGGGGAATAACGAGAAGGCATTTTATTTATTTATGGCCTAACGGCCCGAGGCATACATCTGAGTACACGAAGAGAGCATACAAAAGAAAATAAAGGGACGCGACGACGGCGACAAGAGGTCGGGCATTGGACCCAGCATCGTCCTCCCCTGGCACCACTGGGATCTCCCTCAGGGCATCAGCAACCGAGGTCAGCTTAGAAGAACATATACTCATCCCCTTCAGGCAGCACCCCAGCAAGTCTTTCCTGTGCCGCAGCATGGTGATCACCACCTTGATGCGAGAGATGGTGGCAGCCAACTTAGTGACGCTCTCCAGGGAGCTGAAGTCCTCCAAGGAAGTCCCAAGCTGCTTGGACAGAAGAGGGGTTATCATCCCCTGGAGTTCCATGACATCCTCGGAAGTCTTCCTCGCCATGGTTTCTAGGAAACCAATGTCCGCCTCAGTGAGATTCTTCAGGGTGTGGGCTTTGGAGATCAAGAAGTTTCTTGTCAGTTCATCCGTGATGAAAATGCCAAGAGAAATGCTAAAGGGATGTGAAATTTGCGCGGAGAAATTTCAAATTTATAAGCCCCAAAGGTGGGGCGGATGCGGACAGGTGTCCCTCGAAGATTGAGCCATCCCGTTAACCGCCCGCCTGATGATAGAAGCAAAAGGAAGCGTCAGCCCTTGGTAAACACTCGGGCACATTTTCAGTTGGGCTTGTGATAACAATCAAGACAATTTTAGGGGCGTTTTTGTCACTACCCCCACGTTAAGGCCGGACACGGCGGTACCTATCGGGCGCCTACCACGGAGGTTGCCGACCCTCACCGAGAGAAGAACACTAGGATGGTCGACGTCACTTGGGGGTACCTGCCATGACGTCATTAGGGGAGTTATCGCACCTAGATAACGCCCTCTCCCCTAGAGGTAACGCTCGCGCCCTGAGTATAAATACCCCACCATTCAAAGACAAAAGTTAAGCCTACGATCGCTACTCGAACCTCTGCCAGTTGAAACAATCTTACTGACTTAAGCATCGGAGTGTCTACGCCGGAGCCCCCCTCCGGCGCTTTGCAGGTACCTCGGACGATGACTATAGTTACTCCAAGTGGCCCTAATCCTCACCCCCGTTTCTTCAGAAGTCCGAATCTTATCAAACTTGAGCCCCCCTCCGGTGCTTTACAGGTACCTCGGACTGGGGAGGGTCTCACGCGTCATCTGTCCACACACACGATGATATCGCATCCCAGGTCAGCCATGACGTCACATGAGGGTACCTACCATGACGTCATTGGGGGAGTTATCGCACCTAGATAACGCCCTCCCCTAGAGGTAACACTCGCGCCCTGCATATAAATACCCCACTATTCAAAGACAAAAGGTAAGCCTACGATCTCTACTCGAACCTCTGCCAGTTGAAACAATCTTACTGACTTAAGCATCGGAGTGTCTACGCCGGAGCCCCCCTCCGGTGCTTTGCAGGTACCTCGGACGATGACTACAGTTACTCCGAGTGGCCCTAATCCTCAGCCCCGTTTCTCCAGAAGTCTGAATCTTATCAAACTTGAGCCCCCCTCCGGCGCTTTGCAAGTACCTCGGACGGCGACTACAGTTACTCCGAGTGGCCCTAATCCTCACCCCCATTTCTCCATAAGTCTGAATCTTATCAATATGGAACACCATTATCGCCCTTGCCAAAACTACCCTACAAATTCATGACCCGTTACCATTACTGAACCGCGAAACACCCACCTATAAAACCCCCCACTACACCTTCGGCACCCCAATGTGCCCTTACACTGGGCCAATGACTATGTACCCCCCCACAACACAACATCCAACAGCTTTACACCTTCATGACAGGCCACGACACAACCCAAACAATCCTAACCCCCCACCCGTGTATGAACACACCCATGGTGCACCTAGATTTGACTATGATGAACAATTTGAGGCTAGAGGCCATCGCCATTAAGAAGAGAGACCGGATAACAACCTATATAGTATCAAACTCACCATTCCCCCGTTCGAAGGCAAGGAGGACCCGGACGCCTATTTTACTTGGGAAAGTCAAGTCGAAAGAGTGTTTGAATGCTAGAACTACACGGATATAAAGAAGATTCGACTTGCGGTTGTTGGTTTCACGGATTTGGCCATTCATTGGTGGGAAAGACTAGGGGCTACTAGGCGAATTGAGAGGAGACCACCTATTGACACTTGGAAGGCCTTGAAGCTTGAGATGCGCCGGCGTTTTGTCCCTTCCTACTACCACCGTGACCTTCACCAACACCTCCAACGCCTATCTCAAGGCTACCGTAGTGTTAGGATCCTTCGATGTTAAATTGCAAGGAACTAGTCTCGATTAGGGATGGCTCGGATGATTGATGGATGAAGGATCGATGACTTCAGGAGTTAGGCGCAGCGGGAATTTGTAATGGAAAGATGTATGAATTTTAGAAAGGTGTATGAAAAAAGTAAGGGAATTTTAATTCAAGATTAATGGTTCTTGAATCGGGAATTTTAGAAGTGAAATATGGATGATAATATGAACAAGTAAATTCAAGAAAACCCTCTCGTTAATGAAGAACGAGCAACCTTTCTATATTGAATATACTTGAAATATCGAACTCAAACTTGCAATGAATTTGCTAGCTTAAGATCGAAAGTTTACAAGAAATTTAGGGAAAGAAAGTAAGAAATTACAAGAAATAATTAACTAAAAATGGCTTCAAGATTGAGTGTTTATCAATGATCAAAAAACACCTTTAAAGGAAAATAAAGACATCTATTTATAGCTGAAAAATCCTTGAATTACTGGCCAAGGAAATGGCGTTGAGGAGGTCATGCTGGCTGGTCATGCGCAAGGTGAAGACGAGCGGGCCTAGGTTGTGAGGGTAGAGGTGTTGGTGGGCCGCGTCGTGCGGACGTGCGTGGGCTTGGGGCGACGCTGCTTGGGAGGCAGCTTGGCTGCTGCTTGCTGCATGCGACAATAGGCTGGGCTTGGAAAGGAGGCTGCTGCTGCTTGCTGGGCTTGGGCCGGGTGAGCAGGCCTGGGTTGCTGCTGCTGCTGGGCTTGTGCGACGATGGGTTGGATCGTATCACGTAGTGTGAGTGACTTCTACCATGACATGCTCACATGTGTCATGAGAGCAAACATCAATGAGACCGAGAGGCCACAATGGCTCGGTTCCTAGGAGGCCTTCGCAAGGACATTGCCTACACTCTAGACTTCCACTCCTATGACAACTTGGAAGATATGCTTCACTTGGCTTTGAAAATTGAAAGGCAAGTGAACTCTAAACCCAAATTCCCCTTCACTTCTTCTTCTACCTCTACAAAACCCCCATGGAACCCCTCGGCTCACTCAAAAAAACCCCCACAAGACACCCCCAAACCCCCATTTACCCATAAACCAAACACCTACACACCGAGACCTCCTCAAGCCCTAAATACTACAAGACCACCTACAAACTCCACCCCTAACCAACGCACCCCATCCCGCTCCATTGAGTGTTTCAAGTGTGGTGACAAGGGCCACATGAAAGCCGAATGCCCTAATAGGAGATTCATCTTGATCCGTGAGAGTGGTGAGGTTAGTAGTGATGACGATGATATGGAGACTCTCCCACAACACCTTCCGGATGCACCATAAAGTGATAAGGAGGACACAGATGAGTATGAGCATGTTGAGGTACCTACTTACCTCATGATGCTCCGCAACTTAAGCTTGATCCCCAAAGAGGATGATTTGGTATGGGAACAATGCGAGAACCTCTTCCACACTCGCGGTGTCTTCCATGGAATGACGATATCTATTATTGTGGACAATGGCAGCTGCACCGACGTTGCAAGCACTCTCTTAGTGCATTCCCTAGCCCTCTCCACCACTAGACACCCGCGGCCTTACACTCTCAATTGATTTAATGATGGCAACTCCGTCAAAATCACTCGCCAAGTCCTTGTGCCTTTCGCAATCGGCACCTATGTAGATGAACACCATTGTGATGTTGCCCCGATGCAATCCAGTCATCTCCTACTTGGTAGGCCTTGGCAATTTGATAGGCATGCCCTACATGATGGTTTCCACAACACCTACAAACTGGTTCACGGTGACCGCAAGTTTCTAATCCCACCTTTACCTCCACATCAAGTCTACGAAGACCAATTGAAGCTAGAAAAGGCGTGCGCCACTTTGGACATTACTTCTAAGTTAGAAAAGAAAAATGAGTGGTGTGGAGTGAAAAATGTAAGTAGTGAGAGTGTTGAAAAATCCGGGTATGAAAAAAGTGAGCATACCCCGAGTGGAGTGAAAAATGAGTGCAAAGAGCAAGAGGAAAACAACCGACAAGAAAAACGTGAGCTTGCCAAAAGGGGAAAAGCAAAACTTGACATCCAAAAGCAAGTAGTGAGGCAAAAAATGATACTAGAGTGAAAAGTAAGGCCATGGTGAGCCGTATGGTGAAAGGAAGAGATATTCGTTTAGCTTTGATGATGCAAAAACTGTGTATCCTCATTAGGTTCACGGATCTTTGTTTATCTTCTTCTAACTCTAATCCACCTTTCTCTAGTGGTATTGCCTCACTTGTGCAGGACTTTGTAGATGTTTTTCCCGAAGATATTCCCCACGGTTTGCCCCCCATCCATGGGATTGAGCATCGCATTGAGTTCCTTCAGGGTTCCACCATCCCTAACCGGCCAGCGTATAGATGCAACCCGAAGGACACCCATGAACTTCAAGAATAGGTAGAGGACCTCCTTGACAAAGGCTTCATGTGTGAAAGCCTCTCACCTTGCGTTGTCCCCGTCATCTTGGTGCCAAAAAAGGATGGCACATGGAGAATGTGCATGGATTGTCGTTCGATCAATCAAATAACGGTAAAATATTCTCATCCTATCCCTAGACTTGATGACATGCTCGATGAACTTAGTGGTGCCATAATTTTCTCTAAAATTGATTTGGTTAGTGGTTATCACCAAATTAGGGTTCATGAGGGTGATCAATGGAAAATGGCATTTAAAACTAAATTCGGATTGTATGAGTGGTTAGTCATGCCGTTTGGACTTTCTAATGCCCCTAGCACTTTCATGCGCCTTATGAATCATATTTTTAGACACCTAATAGGGAAATGTGTGGTTGTGTACTTTGATGACATCTTGGTGTATAGTTTATCTAGAAATGATCACATGGACCATTTGCGTCAAGTTTTCCTAATCTTGAGAACTCATCAACTCTATGCCAAAATGTCTAAGTGTAATTTTTTCTTAGAAGAAGTGCATTTCCTTGGATTTATTGTAGGTGCCTTCGGCCTAAAGGTTGACCCGGCAAAGATCAAGGCAATCACCAATTGGCCGAGACTCTCCAATGTCCCCGAGGCCCGCTCTTTCCTTGGCCTTGCGGGCTTCTATCGCCACTTTGTCCCATATTTTTCCACAATCGCTGCCCCCCTCCATGCTCAAACCAAGGCAAATGTGCCCTTTGTTTGGGGACCAACCTATGACTTAGCTTTCGCTGCCTTGAAGAGCAAGCCTCCTCTAGCCCCGTTCTAGCGCTCCCTAACTTTGAGAAGACCTTCGAGGTCCAATGTGACGCTAGCGGCATTGGTATTGGTGCGGTCTTGTTGCAAGACAAGCTCCCGGTGGTCTATTTTAGTGAGAAATTGAGTGGTGCCCAACTCAATTAATGCACGTATGACGTGGAGTTATATGCCTTAGTAAGGGCCTTAGACGTATGGGAACACTACCTCTTACCCCGAGAGTTTATTGTCCACACGGACCACCTAAGTTTGAGATACTTGAAGGGCCAAGGGAAATTGAACAAACGCCACGCCACTTGGATGGAGTTTCTCGAGCGTTTTACCTACCACATCAAGTAGATAAAGGGAAAGGACAACATCATCGCCGATGCCCTTTCCTGAAGGTACGCCCTACTTACCTCTCTTCACACTCGTTTACTTGGTTTCTCGCATTTGCCATCTTTGTATGCCCTTGACTTGGATTTCAAACACTTGTATGATACTTGTCATCTTGGTTCGGTTCCTAAATATATGAGGCATGATGGATTCTTGTTCCAAAAGGGCAAATTGTGTGTAGCAAAGTGCGATGCTAGGGAGTTACTTGTTAGAGAAGCCCATGGTGGTGGATTAATGGGCCATTTTGGCATTGATAAAACTCTTAGCACTCTCCATGAGCATTTCTATTGGCCTAAAATGAAATGTGATGTGTCTCATTTTGTTTCCACTTGCATTGCTTGTAAACGTGCTAAATCTACATCTCTAGGTCATGGTCAATATATGCCTTTGCCAATTGCTTCGCACCCCTGGTGCGACCTTTCCATAGATTTTGTTGTTGGTCTACCACGCACCAAACGAGGCAAAGACTCCTTGTTTGTAGTGGTGGACCGATTCTCTAAGATGGCTCATTTCATCCCTTGCCATACCACACATGATGCTTCACACATTGCACAACTTTTCTTCAATGATATCGTTAGACTCCATGGCATGCCTAGGAGTATTGTTAGTGATAAAGATCCTAAATTTCTTAGCCACTTTTGGCGTGTCTTGTGGTCAAAACTAGGCACTAAACTCTTATTTTCCACTTCTTGCCATCCAACCGAAGTGGTAAATAGAACACTTGGCACAATGTTGCGCATCATGATACATGAGTATGCTAAGTCTTGGGATGATTGTATTACTTTTATTGAATTTGCCTATAATAGAACAATGCATTCGGCTACTCGTTTCACTCCTTTTGAACTTGTCTATAGGTTCAAACCTATCACCCCATAGACTTGTTACCTTTACCATTACATGATCTTGCTAGCACAGATGGTGACAAGAAGGCAGCCACGGTCCAAAAACTCCATGAGAAGGCCAAGGCACGCATGGAAAAGCTCACGGCCCGTTTGGTTGAAAAGAGGAACGTCGGTCACCATCTACAATCCTTCGAGGTTGGGGATTGGGTGTGGCTTCACTTGCATAAGGATAGGTTCCCTCAACAACGAAAGGGTAAACTAAGCCTCCGTAGCGATGGCCCTTTCCTTATCCTAGAAAAAATCAGCAACAACGCCTACCGCCTAGACCTCCCTCCTTCATTTGGCAACGTCCATCCTACTTTTAATGTGACTGATTTATCTCCATTTTTTACAGATAATGAGGATGCACAAGCGCACTTGGACCTTGCTAATAGCAGCCCCCTTGATTCGAGGCCGAATCCCCTCAAAGGAGGAGGGAATGATACGAGCACGACACCTCCTCGCTACTTCACTAGGAGCAAGGCCTTGGTGTTCCAGCTCTTGAAGGCTTTAAGGGATGAAGAAGCTAACTCGAAGACCCATGAAGGCTGGGTGACGTGCCTTCATGCCATCGCTCACACCGCAATGCCTTCAAAGGCCGAGGACTTTGACTTAAGCCGCACCGCGGAACCTCACGGGTTGGTCGACCAAGGCATGAGGAATGCCCGCACAAACCCTAGCAACTCATGGAGTGCACCCGCACAATCCCTAGCATCCCATGAGGACATCCGCGCCAGCTCGCCCACGCCCTAGGCCATACGCCAGCTCGCCCATGCGCTCGGCCCATCCACATGCTCGCCTTAGCCATCCGAGTATTAGGTATGTGGAGTCTGATATACCACATTGCTAACATAGGGAATGGAGGTCGGCCCTTTCCCTATAAATAGACTCTCTTGTAATTGTAAAACTAACGAATATTAAGACTAATAATATTTGTGCAGTTTGTGGAGTGCGGCTAGACCGATACCACGTTAATCCTTTTGTCTTGTCCATTGTCGTTTATCTTTCTCAATCTAGGTTATCTTTCAGTCTCCTACTCAGGTAATTCCTAACAACTGGTAGCGAAGCAAGGTTAGTGAGTAGGAGCGATGACAGGCGATGGGAAGATAAAAATCGACAAGTTTGATGGGACAGACTTTGGATTTTGGAAGATGCAAGTCGAGGACTTGCTGTATCAGAAGAAGCTGCACGAACCGTTAGAGGAGAAAAAGCCAGAGGCGATGAAACAACAAGATTGGGACTTGTTGGATAGGCAGGCTCTAGGTGTGATACGGTTGACACTGGCGAAGAACGTTGCCTACAACATCGTTGGTGAGAAGACTACACACGGACTGATTAAGGCGTTATCAAATCTGTACGAGAAGCCCTCTGCAGCTAATAAAGTATATTTGATTCGTCTATTAGTCAATACGAGGATGAAAGGAGGTGGTTCTGTTGCTGATCATGTGAATGAATTTAATTCTATACTGTCAAGATTAGTTTCCGTTGAGATTAAATTCAATGATGAAGTACAGGCCTTGTTGTTGTTGTCCTCGTTACCTGACAGTTGGTCAGGGTTTGTCACAGCAGTTAGTAGTTCGTCTGAGACTACTAAGCTAACGTTCACAGGAATTCGCGACTCAATTCTTGGAGAAGATATTCGTAGGAGGAATTCTGGGGAATCATCCGGCTCTTTGTTGAGTATAGATGGTAGAGGCAGACAAGTTAGGAAGGGGCAGAATCAAGGGCGTAACAGATCGAAGTCCAGGAAGAGAGGGCAGTCCAAGAATCGCAAGGATATTGTGTGCTAGAATTGTCAAAAGACTGGTCACTTCAGGAATCAGTGTACGACTCCTGCAGTTCCTAAACCAAAGAAGAATGATGATAACTCAGTTAACACAGTGGAAGAAGTTAGTGATGATGCGCTGATTTGTTGTGTTGAGTGTTCTTGGGTCATGGATTCTGGTGCATCATTCCATGCCACTCTAAGCAAGGATTCAATGTTAAATTTCAGATCTGGAAATTTTGGCAAAGTTCGTCTTGCTGATGACGAGACTTTGGACATTACAGGTATGGGGGACATCAAAGTCAGAACCTCCTTTGGAACAATCTGGTTGTTAAAAGATGTTAGATACGTTCCTGGACTCAAGAGGATGTTGCTCTCTGTGGGTCAGTTGGATGAGGAAGGGTATCGTGTTATCTTTGGAAACAGACAATGGAAGGTTGTAAAGGGGAATTTGGTTGTTACTCGTGGTGATAAGGTTGGAACTCTTTATACTATGGAACAATCATGTGACGAGGTTAATGCAGTCACTGATGATGTTGGTCCATCGACTCTTTGGCACCAAAGGCTTGGACATATGAGTCAGAAGGGTATGAAGTTGCTGGTTTCTAAAGGCAAGATTCCGAAACTGAAGAATATGGAAGTTGGATTCTGTGAACCATGTGTGTTTGGGAAGCAGAAACGAGTTACTTTTGCAAAATCAGGGAATGCACCTAAGTCTAGAAAGTTAGAGCTAGTTCATACAGATGTGTACGGACCGACTACAGTTACCTCCGTGGGAGGATCTCGCTACTATGTCACTTTCATTGATGATTCCACTAGAAAGGTATGCGTTTATTTTCTGAAAAATAAATCTGACGTGTTTGAAACCTTTAAGAAGTGGAAGGCAGAAGTTGAAAACCAGACAGGGTTGAAGATTAAGAGCCTGAAATCAGATAATGGGGGTGAATACAGCAGTGATGAGTTCAAAGCCTATTGTGTAGAACACGGAATCAGAATGATAAAGACTATTCCTGAGACACCGCAACAGAATGGAGTTGCAGAGCGAATGAATAGGACTTTGAATGAGAGAGCCAAGAGTATGAGGATACATGCAGGATTGCCAAAGATGTTTTGGGCAGATGCAGTTAGTACAGCAGCATATCTCATTAATAGAGGACCCTCAGTTCCTTTGGGGTTCAAAATTCCAGAGGAAGAGTGGCAAGAAAAAGAGGTAAATCTCTCATACCTGAGAGTTTTTGGTTGTGTTTCTTATGTGCGGGTTAAAGATTCTGACAGGGATAAGCTTGATCCTAAAGCAAAGAAGGTTACTTTTATTGGCTATGGCTCAGATGAGATGGGGTACCGTTTCTGGGATGAGCTGAACAAGAAAGTCATTAGAAGCAAGGATGTCACCTTTAATGAGAATGCAGTATATAAGGATAAGCTTACAGCAGATTCTGAAACGACAAAGAAACAAGCAGTAAAAGAGCAGATTGTGTTGGAAGACATTACAGAGGATGTTCTTGCAGGGGACAGTGGGAGTTTGGTAAACAGAGATGTTGAGGAGGCTGCCCCAGTTGCCCCAGATGTTGCAGTAAGAAGATCAAATAGAGTTTCGCGACCGCCACAAAGATACTCTCCTTCAGCTTATTACTTGCTTTTGACTGAGGATGGTGAACCTGAGAGTTATTCAGAGGCAATGCAGATGGATGAGTCAGTTCAGTGGGAGCTAGCCATGAACGAGGAGATGAGTTCACTTGAGAAGAATGAGACTTGGTTGTTGACTAAGTTACCAGCAGGAAAGAAGGCTTTGTAGAATAAATGGGTGTTCAAGATTAAAGAAGAACTTGATGGAAGCAAGAGATACAAGGCAAGGTTAGTGGTGAAAGGTTTTCAGCAGAAAAAGGGCATTGACTACAATGAGATTTTTTCTCCGGTTGTCAAGATGACTACTATCAGACTTGTTTTGGGTATCGTGGCTGTAGAGGAATTACATCTAGAGCAGCTAGATGTGAAGACCGCGTTCTTACATGGTGATCTTGAGGAGGACATTTATATGACACAACCAGAGGGGTTCCCGGTAGCTGGGAAAGAGGAAATGGTTTGCAAGCTGAAAAATAGCTTGTATGGTTTAAAGCAAGCACCAAGACAGTGGTACTTGAAGTTTGACCGCTTTATGATGAGGAGTGAGTACACGAGGTGTACTATGGATCATTGTTGCTATGTTAAGCAATTTGATTCATCTTATGTTATACTACTGTTGTATGTTGATGACATGTTAATCGCAGGATCTGACATAAGGGAAATCAACAAGTTAAAGAGACAGATGTCTCTAGATTTTGAGATGAAAGATTTGGGTCCCTCAAAACAGATACTTGGTATGAGCATCATTAGAGATAGAAGTGAAGGTACTCTGAAATTGTCGCAAGAGAAGTACATTGGGAAGGTGTTAAATAAGTTTAACCTCCAAGATGCGAAGATCAGAAGTACGCCTTTGGCAGCCCACTTCAATCTCACAAAGAAGCAGTCACCTCAAATGGATGAAGACAATGTAGGAATGGCTAATGTTCCGTATGCATCTGCAGTTGGTAGTTTGATGTATGCTATGGTATGCACGAGACCAGACATTGCTCATGCAGTGGGAGTTGTTAGCAGATTCATGTCTAATCCTGGGAGAGAGCATTGGGAGGCGGTTAAGTGGCTGCTACGCTACTTGAAAGGTACCTCTAAGGCTGCATTATGTTTCCGTAGGAAAGATGTAATCTTGGAAGGATTCACTGATGCAGATTTGGGTGGTTGTGAGGATACAAGAAAGAGTACTACGGGATATACTTTCACCTTGGGTGGCACAACAGTTAGTTGGATGTCTCGACTTCAAAAGAGTGTTGCTCTTTCAACCACGGAAGCAGAGTACATGGCTATTTCAGAAGCCAGCAAGGAAATGATTTGGTTGAAGAATTTTCTTAAGGAGTTGGGCAAGAAACAGGAAGACAACGCTCTGTACAGCGACAGTCAGAGTGCCATTCATCTTGCGAAGAATCCTGTGTTTCATGCTAGGACAAAACACATCCAGTTGAGATATCACTTTATCAGGGAGTTGATTAGTGATGGTACTTTGTCCTTTGAAGAAAATCCTTGGTTCAAGGAATCCAGCAGATATGCTGACCAAGGTGGTTACTAAAGAGAAGTTGAAGTTTTGCATAACTTCAACTGGCCTTCAGAACTGACTGTTGAAGAAGGCTCAGCACATATAGAGGTGCTTAATGCTGTTTGGGTTTTACTAGAGTTACATGAGTGAGAGTGGACCTGTGATCAGTCTCCAAGTGGGAGATTGTTGGGTATGTGGAGTCTGATATACCACATCACTAACATAGGGAATGGAGGTCGGCCCTTTCCCTATAAATAGACTCTCTTGTAATTGTAAAACTAACGAATATTAAGACTAATAATATTTGTGCGGTTTGTGGAGTGCGGCTAGACCGATACCACGTTAATCCTTTTGTCTTGTCTATTGTCGTTTATCTTTCTGAATCTAGGTTATCTTTCAGTCTCCTACTCAGGTAATTCCTAACACCGAGGGCCCAACTCCAAGACTCGGTGCAGCCCCTTTGTCTAAGGGTGTGAGAGTCTTTTCCTCTTGTAAATAGCTCTAGGTATTTAAAGAAGGAGATAGACTAATTTTAGCTTTGTCTTTTTTTTTTGTGATTATCTCCAATCCAAGACCAAACGCTCTAGCTTAGCTAAATAGGGTTCTTCAAACCTTCTACCTCTTCTTTAAACCGAGTGAGTTGCCTAGGAATTTCCCTTATGAGGGTCACTCTTGAAGTAGAGATCCTTATTAGTCTTGTGGCTAGGTTGTCTAGGAAACATCCCTAGAAGGGTTAGCCGTGACCTTCAAGTTCTTTTTCATGTATTTTCCTTTCAATCAATACATCTCCTTCTTCGTTTCCATTAATCCGCTAAGTCTTCCGCAAAGCTTCACTCCTACTAAACAAACGTCGAACGCCTAAGTCAAGCCAATCTCCTAAAGTGAGCTAGATCCATCCCTCGGCCTTAACTAAAGTCAAAACGTCAAGAGACTCTAAGAAGGCTCTTATCAATATTGGCTGCTTCGAAATCAATTATGTCTTTCATTTTGGGAAACAAGAAGAGCCCCACTACCGTAAAGGCTAGAATCCCTAAGCGATTTTGCCCTTTGGACCTCCGAAATTATTTTTTGATGTCCGACCAACACCACACATAGTTTCCTTCTATCACGCGAGTGGTGATCCCCAAA
Organism: Viola odorata; assembly: GCA_963691705.1. Lineage (NCBI taxonomy): Eukaryota > Viridiplantae > Streptophyta > Magnoliopsida > Malpighiales > Violaceae > Viola > Viola odorata. The sequence goes on from OY829539.1 coordinate 2,780,386, forward strand.
CCGCGATCAAGCCTAGCCTTGATGCTAGAAGAATCAAGACGAACATTCCGATAAATGGCTGAAATGGGAGGTGTGAAGCCCATCAAGGTGGAATACTCTTCTAACGTAGGGGTCAAGTCTACCCCGCCGTCAAAAGAGAAGCAACGGTAGTATGGATCATAAAATTTTAGGGCCGCTCGGATACAACCCAGTCGGTCCTAACATTAGTCATTGTCAACAAATTTTGGTAGTTACGTGCAAACTGAGCCTCCTCCTCCCGAGTCAATTCATTCCTCAACCTCCTAATCTTGGTTATGTCAAAGTCTGTAACCTCCACCTTTTATCTTAGTTGTGATGTCAGGGATGAAACTAGGTTTGAGCATATCTCCTCGTGCGGCTTGGTTATCAAAACTTCTACCCCCGAAAGTATCAAGTGAAAGTAAAGTAGGCACTGTCATTTTGAACAAGTAGGATGGGTCCCTAGGGAAAAATAAAATAGAGTTCCAATATTAGTAAATTGAACGACATGTGTTACTAGGTTCTTTACATGCATTACTAAAAAAATGGTGCGGAAAGAAAAAAAAAATATAGAAAACATGATAAACAAAGCTACGATAAAACAAGTATGATGCACATGATGAGGGCTTTTGACGTCTACTAATTTCTAACGGCCGAAGGTTCCCGACGATACCATAGAATGGTCCCTAAAGTGTCGTCCAGTGTCAACCGATTCCTTGTGGAACCAAGCAACCTTTCGCACTAGCTTTAGGGGGCGCGTTGGGTTTCGTGAACATTACCCAAGACTCGAGTCCCAGGGTGTCACCAATCCCCTTCCTAAACTTATTTGGTAAGCGACCCTTGGGTGTAGGGCCTATGCATGAGATGCGTATGACAGTTTATGAAAGCGCATAACAAATAGTCACGAAAACAGTTTAAAAAAAGTAAGTAAATAAAATTAAAAAAAACACCTTTCAAAAAAATCGGCTTTGACCCTAAAGTCCCCAGTGAAGTAGCCAAACTGTCGCACCCCCTTTTTCATTGAAAATGAGTTTAGGTTCAAGACGGATGCTAAGCATAAATGGATGCTTCGCATAATGCAATGAAGTCGCCACCCTATTTATCTAAGTTTAGGGAACCTAAGCGTCATGGCATAAAAAAAAATAAAAACTAAGGCACATGTGGTCTAAACCTAAGAACGAAGGTTCGAGGTCGTATTATGGACTCGGGAGGATGTTAGGCACCCGAGTTACATCCTTTAAAAAGGTTACCGGTTATAAAGTTGAGAGGTGTTACTATGTTTAATTTTTTACACGAAAACAAATAATCGCAGCATGTCAACTAATCCAGCGCATAGAAACGGACCACTTTCCAATCATTTACAAGGTAAATGATCGTAGAGCGTCAACCGAAATCTTGTTACGAAAATTGGGCCACTTTTCGATTATTTTTAACACGAAAAAATGAATAAACCATCGAAGCATGTCAACCAATCCCGTGCACAGAAACGGGCCACTTTCCAATCATTTACAAGGTAAACAATCGTAGAGCGTCAACCGAAATCCTTTTACGAAAATTGGGCCACTTTCCGATTATTCAAACATTTTTCACAAGTGATTTGGGCCCTCAAAGGTGACGTTACATCTTAGCATTTTTCGTTGGGACATTGTTATTTTCGATTGGGACCAAAGGATGGGGTTACCGTTTGTTCGTATGCTAGAGCGGACGTTCCCCCCTTTTTATCATCGGGCCATGCATGATTACTTAATTACTACGTGGTCCTATCATGGATAAAACTAACATAATACCAATTTAATGAATGCATATAACCGTGTGGGATCGAAGCCACCATGCTCATGTATCAATGTATAGCAATTAATTTCATGGCATAAACAAAGCAAGTGATTTTAAACAAGTAAGCATGTGCGTTGATTTTATCATGAATTCGATTATGATATGAGTTTTTTAACATTTTTCTAAATAACATTTATATAAGTAATATTTGCAGAAAACATTGAATAAATAAAAGACGCTAGAAAGCGTACTCGCGTTGTGTGAACTTGATCTATCTTGCAAATTGAAAGTGTTAGCGATGGTTTGAAAACAAATAAATAATAAAGAGCGCATGCAAACATTTATTTAATTTGACGAGCAAACAATTAAATAAACACGATAAATAAGTAAGCAATTTATTTCATGCAAGAGATCTTACGAATAGTTAAAACATGGCATAATTATGAAAGGAAGCATGCGAATATTTCATATGATTTACACATGTCATAAAAAGCATACGAATATTTCATACGATTTAAACATGTCATGAAAAGCATACGAACATTTCATGCGATTTGACGAAAATAAATAGGTCGGGCCCCACATTTTGGATTTTTGGACATTAAAAAATGGGCTTGGCTCAAATTTTAATTTAAAACAAAATGGGCTTGGCACAAGCCAAGCCCATCACCTTTCTCATTTTTCTTTCCCGCCCTTACCTTTCTTCTTCTTCTTCATCACGTCGCCGGCGCCATGGCCCGCGACCAAGGAAACACAAACATGATAAATCAACCCGAAAACCAACCCAAAAACACAAGCAACACAGCAGCAATTTAACTCAATAAAAACAGCAAGGAAAATTAACATGACAGTGGCATTTTTTAACATAAATCTCAAGCTAATTAATATGCATACATGGCTATTAATTACTCAAGGCATCATGCCATTAAATTGAAGCAAGGGATGCGAAATTGGCATGAAAACTAAGCATGTGAGGCAAGTTTTAACAATTTATTCATGCATTATAAGCAAAAATGAAAATAAAAAAAAAACTAGGGAGAGTGAGCTTACCTTGTCCAGGAGAGATTTTAGCCAAGAAGGTAGTGCAAGAAATGGAGATTAAGAGGAGATTTTGGTGCCCTTGATTCGTTGCTGGAAGCATGCTATTTATAGGCAAGGCAGCCGCGAGTGGACTTGGAGGCCACAGCGAGAGTGAGCATCGCGGACGTGAGGACCGAGGGAGAGTGGGGATGAATAGTGGCCAGAGTGGTGAGCAAGTTTAAGCAAGTGGCCGGGCATTGATGGAAGATTCTACCGATGGGAAAGGAAGCGATGGGCTTGTGCAAAAACTTGAGTTTTTTGCATTGAAGGCTCGCAGACAAGGGAAAGATGATGATGAAAATGAGTTTGGGCCATTGGATGTGCATACTTGAGTCAAAGTATATTGATCCAACGGTTGTGATCAAAGTGAGGTGGAAAATGCTTAATGCTTAATTAATTGGTTCGAACTATCAGTATGAGAAATCTCATAAAAAATGATAATAAATTCGAACAAAAATGACTGTGATACGTAATAAAATGCAAGGAACAAAATAAGGCAAACGAAAATACGAACTCAACTCTCTAAATGGAAATATTTTATTTAAAGTCTAAAAGGCTCGTTCGGGCCTGATACTATCCTAGTTGCGTAGGATGCGTAACAAGTAATTCCCGATCTAGTTCTAGGCTTGGATTTCGAATGCGGAAAATAAAATCAACAAGTACGAGCTTAGACCTGAGGACAACGTGTGTCAACCAACCTAATCGATTTCAAGTGAGGTTCTTGATTCGATCCCGCGACCTATATTCAACCTGTGAATATCCACCTTGGGCGACGACTCAATGGAATGGATTTTCGGGTTTTACTTACTATCCTAATCGAGTATCCGGACTCAATGAGGGATAAGGTTCGCGAAGAACAATTGAGAAAACTCTCTAGTTTTTATTTCAAAATAATCTACCTTACAATGAATAAGGAGGCTCCTTTATATAGGGAAACCTAATCCTTACAAAAGTAATCCTTTCCTTACATAAACTCCTAATTAATTAATTAAATAAATGGAAACTAATTTTAACTAATTAATAGGAAACTAATTAAAATAAATCCATAATTAATTAAGCATAGAAATCGCCAAATCAGGAAATTCCCTAATAAATCCATCATTCCTTTCTTGGCTCAATCTGAACCAGCACGGGCGTGATCACGCTGGGAAGGCGACGTAATCACATCGGAAATGTAGCGGACCTTGGCTGTTCCTACTGGTTATGAATTAATCACGTCGTGGGCTGACGTGATAACGCCGACGTCGAGGCTGGCAGCTCACGTCCGTCTGCTTGTGGCGTGATCACGCCGGGATAGGGCGTAATCACGTCCATTCTGTACAGGGAAATCTCGATGAGCATAACTTTTGATCCATCCATCCGATTGATCTGAAACGTATCCCAAAGGGAAGCTAACATCTTGAAGTTTCCATAAATAGTCTATTCTCTCAAATCGGACTCCATTTGCTTATTCATCCGCTTACTACGAACATATGATGTGCCGTGCATGATACATCCTGGGATCGTATCATTCCCTCCCTCTTCGAAAAGATTCGTCCTCGAATCTTGATCAACATAATGTATTCCTTCTTATGCACTAGGATTCATATCATTCTCTCCCCCTTGGAAAGGATTCGTCCTCGAATCCGGACCTAAACCTGCAGGACAATACCTTAAGTTAGTAACATCAAAATAATCACAAATGGAACCATACCAACCCTTTAAGTTCAACTTGGTTGCGATGTCATTGGATATGACAACACGTTGTGTAGGACCATCGCCCCAAGTGGCCATGTCTGCTGGTACTTGGGTTAGAGACCGTTTTCGGCGTAAGCACTGCCAAACCCAAGTATGTATCTTGAAGGAATCGCGCCTCCTTCCATGGTTCCTCATAAATGTCATCGTGACATTCAAGCGCACACCATAGAACTTGGCTTGTCCATGGGCTATCCGCGTCACCTCGATTTACCTACTATCACCTATGCGAAGTAACACTTTCAAAGGCAGCAATATCAAACCGAATGATATCATATGAACCAAACGACACATGAATTTCCGCAAACCAAAAATAATGACGCGCGTAGATAGGTAGTAAGTTAATAATATAAAAGGAAGACATTCTTCCCACACAAACATATACTTACAAACCAAGACATATCATACAGAACCAAACGTTCTTTTATCCATGCGGTTAGAGACTCCCAACTGTGGTTGACAAGGTGTCCAATTTAGCATCTTCATTCTAGACTCCTCCTCACTATCAGTCCTCCAAGGAAACTTATATGAATGTAAAATATCCTTAAAGAACATGCTAGTAATAGTTGTTCCATGATGACGCATCAAACCATCGTTATATGAACAATATACAACCACATTATGTAACAAACTACACAACCAAAACAAGTTTTTGCCATGATTTCCTTTATGCAAATAAAAATTAGATTGATCCTTAAATAAATGACCATTATATACTCCGCAAAAATCAGAATCATTAGCATAAGGATTAACCTTAAGAATACTCTCAAGCGACTTTTCACTAAGCGACTTTTTATCAATAGTACCAATAAGACTCAAAGGGACATCATGTGATGACATAACATTCCTATAAATTAAATTAGTAATATTAATTAAATCACAGCAGCTCATCAAACAATCATCAAACACATCATGCTCAACAAAATTTCGCAAAAGATCATGTGACCGATATAAGCGATTGTGTTTGAAAAGAGTTCCTCCAAGTCTTGTTGACGTAAACACAAAATCATTATGAAATTCACACCTGGAAGAATAGTTATTCAATGTAAAAACATGTGAAAATCCAATTAAAATCGTGTTAGGGACAACACAATCCATGTCTCTCGGCCTAGTCAACATATCAAACTGTCTGCGCTTTTGCGAGTAAATTTCAAAGGTACATGACTTGACCTTCGTCTCTTGCATATAATCATCATCAATTAAATTAAATTTATAATCAGAAGCATAAAGATTAATGATGTTCATATACTCACTGAAATCGCTCCTTAGGAAAGAGAACCATATTATACCCTTTCGGTTAGATTTTGCCGAAATAGGCACCACGGATGCACAAGGCTCTTTCCCTCTCCTTAGTGGTAAGGTAAGAAGATTCTCCTCTTCCAATAACCTTATCTTGTTCTGCTCATGAGAGTAAACAACCAAAGTAAAGGACACAAACGGATTAGGGTTAGAAAGATCAAGGCACAATGGCCAAAAATTCAGCTTTTGGTGGCTTGCGCCAAAACAGATTTTGTACACACAAAGTGTGTTCCTCACTTCTCTCCCTATGGAATAATCACTATCCTCTCCTTTTGTATCAATGCCAACTAACGCATGCTCACTCTTTTCATGCGGGCTGTTTCCCTCACTATCTCTTTTCCCATGCTCACTCTTTTCATGGGGGTTGTTTTGTTCATTATCTCTCTTCCCATGCTCACTCCTTTCATGGGGGCTGTTTTCCTCGGTATTGCTCTCTTCTTTTCACTCAACTCTCCTCTTTTTCTCTCAATATTTCTAGCGACTTCCCATTCGACATACTTCCCTTTTAGTCGCTTTTGATCCTCACGGATTTCAAGAGGCGTTAGTGGAACTAGTGAGAACTTTCGGCCATCCTTTACCAACTTGTAAAGGTCTTTCTTCCCTCCATGAGTGGCTCTTCTACCTTGCTACCATGGTTGACCAAGAACGATATGACTCGACCACATTGGTATCATATCGTAAAGGATATCCTCTTTATAATTCCCAATAGAGAATGAAACTAAAACTTGCTTAGTTACCTCCCACTCTCTACCATCGTTCATACATTGCAGCAAGTAAGGCCTTGGGTGCTCAATAGTTGGAAGGTCCAACTTGTCTACAAGCAATGCGCTTGCATAGTTCGCCGAACTCCCATCGTTGATAGCCAATGAGCACATCTTTCCTCCAACTAGGCAACGAGTGTGAAATAACCCTTCTTTTTGTTCAACAAACACTTCTGCCTTTCCCTTGGGTACACTTGAAGTTGTAGGTGTAATTCCATAATCATAAGGAGGCACCGACGGGATCGGTCTCCCCTTCTTTTCTTGCTTCGTCCAAGTCGGATCCCTCAATACCGACGGCCTGCTTGGTACAACGCTAGGGTAAGAAGAAGAATATTTCATCTTTGTTTTTCCCAGATTGGCATCCTCTCTGTTCTTAGATCTAGGTCGCCTTTCATCCATTTTGGCCGAAACTGTCTCAACCCTGTTTGAAAATGTTTGGAGGCGGGCATCCACTGCTGATAGACGTTCGAGGATAGTTTCCAACATCCTAATTTCCCTGGGTCCCTCCACGTCATCGGTCGAATGATTAGGCATCCCTTTAATTCCTGAAATTCACAACACGAACAAATAGCGTAAAATTGTACTAAGCCTAGCACTCCCTCACGTGTTTACTCTCGTGTTTAAGCCCTCTAATAAGCTCACAAAATCAGTCAAAATTTCCTGCAATTGTTCCTGCACAAATGTTAATTGACTCAAGAATTTCAAAGAATAAGCTTCCAAGAAGACTCTCAAAGACAACTACCTTCAAAAATAATTTGGATGTAAGGTACTCGCGTAATTGCAACGATCAATCAATTAAGCAAGTACGCTACTAGAGTAGGGTTCAATATATAGGAATCAAGAAGAGGCTCAAGTAGACTCGAACAACTAGAATAATTCGCAAATTCGCGAATGAACTGTGCGCACGATCTTAAAGTCCACAACTTGCAACTTCAATATCTTTCAATTCTGACCACCAAATCCAATGATTCTTTTTGCTATATCTTCGAAATACTTTCTAGTATTTTGTATTTTGTTTCTTTTCTGTTCTCAATATTTTTATTTTTTTTTGACTTTGAGAACGAATAACAATTAAATAAAAGACTTTTTTTTTTCTTTTTTGACTCTTTTTGTTGACACTTTGGGGACAATTTTTTTTTTTTTGTATTTTAAAGACACTACAAATTGCACAACGATTTGCACACACAAAGACGCAAACAAGATCTAGAAATCCTAGATCGAATGGACACACAAATAACTAACACACGGGACGCAAGGACATTGATTTTAGATCGGAGTAGAAGAAGAATCAATCTCAACAAAGAAAACAATTAAAAGCAGTAAAGGATAGATGGATAGATACCAAACCGTAGAACGCCTTTGCTTCGCTACCAACTGATACGATCCTAGTTGCGTAGGATGCGTAACAAGTAATTCCCGATCTAGTTCTAGGCTTGGATTTCGAATGCGGAAAATAAACTCAACAAGTACGAGCTTAGACCTGAGGACAACCTGTGTCAACCAACCTAATCGATTTCAAGTGAGGTTCTTGATTCGATCCCGCGACCTATATTCAACCTGTGAATATCAACCTTGGGCGACGACTCAATGGAATAGATTTTCGGGTTTTACTTGCTATCCTAATCGAGTATCCGGACTCAATGAGGGACAAGGTTCGCGAAGAACAATTGAGAAAACTCTCTGGTTTTTATTTCAAAATAATCTACCTTACAATCAATAAAGAGGCTCCTTTATATAGGAAAACCTAATCCTTACAAAAGTAATCCTTTCCTTACTTAAACTCCTAATTAATTAATTAAATAAATGGAAACTAATTTTAACTAATTAATAGGAAACTAATTAAAATAGATCCACAATTAATTAAGCATAGAAATTGCCAAATCAGGAAATTCCCTAATAAATCCATTATTCCTTTCTTGGCGCAATCTGAACCAGCACGAGCGTGATCACGTCGAAAACGTAGCGGACCTTGGCTGTTCCAAACGGGCAGAAACGTAGCGTCATCACGTCAGAAACGAAGTAATCACGTCGTGGGCTGACGTGATAACGCCGACGTCGAGGCTGGCAGCTCGCGTCCGTCTGCTTGTGGCGTGATCACGCCGGGATAGGGCGTAATCACGTCCATTCTACACAGGGAAATCTCGATGAGCATAACTTTTGATCCATCCGTCCGATTGATATAAAACGTGTCCCAAAGGGAAGCTAACATCTTGAAGTTTCCATAAAGACTCTATTCTCTCAAATCGGACTCCATTTTCTTATTCATCCGCTTACTACAAACATACGATGTGTCGTGCATGATACATCCTGGGATCGTATCAGGGCCTTATAGGGGTCTGGCTACAAACCTATAATAAATTCGAACGAAAATAACTATGACATGTAATAAAATATAAGGGACGAAATGATGCGAACTCAACTCCCTAAATGGAAATATTTTATTTAAGGCTTAAAATCTCGTCCGGAACCTGATAACAGTTCGAATGACGGAAAAAGGCGAAAAAACTAAAATAACGTGAAATGAAGTGAAATATTAAACAAAATGCCCATGATAAAAAATGGACTGAAATTTGACGTAAACGGGCTTTTAAACGTGACAAGCAATAAAAGATACGGAAAAAAAAGTTGTGACATAAGTCAAAATTCGGGTAGCAACAATTTGCAATGGAACAAGTTGGTTTTCGTGGTTTTATTGTGAGTGTAGATAGCGTGAAAGTTGATGAGGAGAAAATCCGAGCAATAAAAGAGTGGTCGACACCGAAGAATACAAGTGACGTGAGATCATTCCATGGATTGGCGAGCTTCTATCGACGGTTCATCAAGCATTTTAGCACCATCGTTGTCCCTTTGAATGATCAAACCAAAAAGAATGTTGTTTTCAGGTGGGAACAGCCATAATAGGAGGCGTTTACTACTCTCAAGGAACGCTTGTGCTCGGCCCCGGTGCTAGCTCTTCCCGACTTCAGCAAGGCTTCCGAGATTGAATGTGATGCCAACGGTTTAGGGATTGAGGTTGTTCTTATGCAGGAGAAGCGGCCGATTGCCTATTTTAGCGAGAGCTCAAGAACGCATAATTGAGGTACCCAACCTACGACAAGGAATTCTATGACCTTGTCCGCGCGTTGGAAACATGGCAGCACTACTTGATGCCGAGGGAATTCATCATCCATACAGACCATTTGAGCTTGAAGTACCTCAAGGGACAAGGTAAGCTCAATCGCCGCCATGCAACGTGGATGGAGTATATCGAAGCCTTTCCATACCACATTCAGTACAAGCAAGGTAAAGAGAATATTGTCGTTGATGCTCTATCGCAAAGGTACGCATTAATCACTTCTCTTAACGCAAAACTACTTGGCTTTTCCCACATCATTAAACTCTACGCTCTTGATTCTGATTTTGGTGATATATATAAGCATGGTGTTTCAATTTCTGGGTCTAAATTCTATAAACATGAGGGTTACTTGTTTAAGGGTAAATGGTTGTGTATTCCTCATTGTTCTTTACGTGACTTGCTTGTGCATGAATCCCATAGTGGCAGTCTGATGGGCCACTTTGGAGTGACTAAGACTTTAGATGTATTGCATGATCACTTTTATTGGCCTCACATGAAGTGCGATGTAGTGCGCATTATTGTTCGTTGTTTAATTTATCGTAGAGCCAAATCTAAGTCTGCTAGTCATGGCGAATTTATCCTTTTACCTGCGCCTTCCTATCCTTGGACTGATCTGTCCATGGATTTCATTGTTGGGCTGCCTAAGTCCAAAAGTGGGAAGGATAGTGTCTTTGTTATGGTAGATAGATTTTAAAAAATGTCACATTTTATTCCATGTTCAACTACTTACGATGCTACTTAAGTTGCTGATTTATTCTTTCGTGAAGTGGTTCATTTGCATGGAATTCCCTTGACTATTGTGAGTGATCAAGATACCAAGTTCCTCAGCTATTTTTGGCGTGTCTTATGGAAGAAACTTGGTATAAAATTGTTGTATTCCACTTCTTATCACCCACAAACAGATGGACAAACTAAAGTGGTGAATCGTAAACTTGGTTCACTATTGCACACCTTAGTTCGTAAGCATGTGTCTACTTGGGTTGATCATTTACCATTTATTGAATTTGCTTACAACCGTGTTGTTCATTCAACCACTCATTACTCACCTTTTGAACTTATTTATGGATTTAATCCTAGGACTGCTTTGGATTTAACTCCTTTACCTTTGAGTGATGTTGTGAGTCTAGATGGTGCGTAGAAGGCTGATTTCGTGAAGCAATTACATGCCAAGGCAAAACAGAACATTGAGTGCATGAATGAGAAGATTGCGCATAAGCGAAATAAAGGGAGAAAGCTAGTGGCGTTCAATGTAGGAGATAGGGTGTGGCTGCACATGCGCAAGGAGCATTTTCTAGCCCAACGTCGTGGCAAGCTCTCTCCAAGAGGAGATGGACCATTTCAGATTGTTGAGAAGATCAACAATAATGCTTACAAGCTTGCGTTGCCTAGTGAGTATGGACTTGATGGTGATGCTAATTCGGATTCGAGGGCGAATCCTTTCGAAGGGGAGGGGGATGATGCGAATCCACGCATCGACATGCCTTTACCACCTGCTGGTCCGATGATACGCATGAGGGCTACAAAGCTTCAAGATAAGTTGTCATCCCTCATTCACAAGGAGCTGGAATTCGAGATGACACTTGAGGATGCTACGCTTAGAGAGGGTCCCACTCGTGATCAACTTACTCACCATCACGATGTTCGACGGTGATTCTGCTGGGCAGTAGATCAACGCATAGATGGAACATATTCCTCCATCTATCAAGTCCGACATGTCAAGGAGCACGGGCCCAAGTTTTGTGAAGAAATCCCGAGGCGTTTGGAAGATTTCCCAAACCTTAATCTAGGGTGCGGACACACGCGCTAACCCTAATCCGGGTACGCGACGCGCTAGTCCTTGCGGCGCGAGGACTCCTTGTCCTACGCGCGCTAGGACTTCTTATCCTAAGGCGTTTCCTCTGCTAATTTTAAGATGGCAACTTGCCTTTTATTTATTTTAATTAATTAATTAATTAGACTATTTAATTAATTGTTTAATTAAGTTATTTACCTTATTTAGAACTTCTATTTTGGTTTAGATTAGGATTGGCTTGTAAGACATTACATAAGGAGCGATTGGCCTCCTTATTTTGGTTGGCTTTTATTTGATAATTTTAGAACGTTGTTTCTTCAATATCTGCCTATTGTTCAAAGTGTTGAACACTTGTTCTTCTTGAGTCCGCAATACTTGAGTCATTTACAAGTAAATCCTTGGAATTGCATTATTGTGTCGTTTGTCTTAGTTTGATTCTCACCTAGTCGAGTTTAGACCTAACAATCTGATACAAGACCCTTGACGTGAAATCAACTAGAGCTCTTAGCATTCAGTTGGCGAGGTGGTCTACGTTCGCACGAGTCAAGTTAGTTATTCCGCATCGAAATCCGTCTTTGAACAATAATCAGAATTACGTGCTACACATCCTACGTAACTAAGATCGTATCACACAAGATACATTTGGAGGAGGATAAGAAACCGATTAGATAGCCATATAGGAGATTAAACCCTCCAATGATGGAAGTTGTCAAAAAGAAAATCATTAAGTTGCTTGATGCTGGGGTAATTTACCCAATTTCTGACAGTTCATGGGTCTCTCCTTTGCAGGTGGTACCAAAAAAGACAGGTATTATAGTGGTGGAAGGAGAGGATAGAACAAAGAGGACAACCAGAATTCAAAATGGATGGCGGGTCTGTATAGACTACCGCAAGCTAAACCAAGTCCCTAGAAATGACCACTTTCCGTTGTCTTTCATTGACCAAGTTGTTTTTGATTTTTTTGATTTTGACTCTTTTTTATTTATTTATTTACTCTTTGAACGAACTAAATAACAATTAAAGGAAAGTCTATTTTTTGGTATTTTATAACACTTTTTGTTGACAGAATTTAAATAATTGAAAGACGCACAAATCGCACAATGATTTGCTAGACAAGACGCACACAAGAGCTAAACCTAGCTCGACGCAAGACACACGAAACAACTAACACAAGCACGCAAGGATATTGGTTTTAGAATGGGGTAGAAGAAGAATCAATCTCAACAAAGAAAACTTGAAGCGTAAAGATAGATACCAAACCTTTGAACGTCTTTGCTCCGCTACCAACTGATATGATCCTAGTTGCCTAAGAGGCGTATTCTTCAATTTGTGATATAGTTCGAAGGCTTGGATTTCGAATGCGGAAGGTAGGCTCAACAAGAATGTATAACCCTATCAACAACCTGTGTTAACAAACCTAAACGTATCAAGTGAGGTTCTTGAAATGATCCCTAACCCAATATTCAACCTGTGAATATCAACCTAGGGGAGGCGAATCAATGGGGGTGAAGTTTTGGGTTTTACTTGCTAACCTAATCGAGTGTTCTAACTTAAAGAGGAACAAGGCTCATGCATGAACAGTTTAGAGAAACATTCTCTAGATTTTATTAATAAAAAAAGACCCGAATTTATAATGAGTTTTTGCGCTCCTTTATATAGGCATCACGATACCTACTAGGAATAGAAGTACAACTACTATCCTAATTCTACTCGAACTCTAACTTAAATAATTAATTAAACTAATTACATAATATCTCTAGAAGTCCTAGAACTAATAAAACAATGATTCGCACGGCCGGAATGAAGATTGGTCTGATTGCTCAAGTCGGACAGCAACAAAATCAGTGGACGGTGGCGCTGAGCTTGCCATACTAGGTTCTGATAGCGTTGTAACTGGAAAACTTACTTCTGGTCCAGTGGAGAAGATTAGCTGGCTGTTAGTATGGGTTGATCTTATGGCGACTGGTGTCACCGAGGTTGGAATTACTGGTATGTCGCGAGTGGGTGCGATGGAGTCGCCGATGAGCTGAATTGGCGGAAAGTCTTGATTGGACGTCATTTGATGACTGGAAAATTAGGAAGAAGAAAATAAGAGAGTTTTAAGATATTCAGGTTCTCACTTAATAATCTAAAGCTCTCAAAGAAAGCACCAAAAATGATAATCCTTGATCGAGGGTTAGGATGACTTTGTAATTCAGATGATCAATGAGGATGGTCTTCTTAGTCTTGTGCCACCTGAAAAGCTCCAGAGGGGGTCTTCAGTGTAGAAACTCTGATGATCAAGTTAGTAAACATAGTAAAATTGTATGACCGGGGAAACTATTGGGTAGTGGTTGAGGGTATTGGTAAGGTGTTTCAGGTGAGTGATGGTGTGGGCCACTATTTGTGCATGTGTGTCCTTAAAGAGGAAATGAGTGGAGTATTTATACCCCTTTTTCTTAGGGGTGAGTCATGATGGACACGTATCATCCGGACTCAAGAAGATGTTGTCCAGGTGTCACAAAAGTACCACCACATAGCATACCCGATATATAGGCAATAAAGTAGTACGCGTACCTGACAACGGTGGTACCTTTGGAAGCCATGGTTACTGGGTAAGGATAGTTACTGGGTATCTATATATATACCAGGACCCCCCTTCAAGCCTGTAAAGTCGAGATTTCCCTTTATGTATTTATTTGTATTATCAATTACCTTCACGGGGAGTATGCTTAAATACAATTTGACTAAGTTTTTCCATCGCCTTGTCTATTCATCTGAAATTTTGCTTGAACAACCATGATCTTTCCTCAATTGACAGTCTTTCTCATATGAGTTGTGTGCGATCGATCCCTTAGTTAAATATTAAAGATTATTAGAGGATTAGGGTTTTTTTTTTTTTGAAAAAAAAAATTCTCTCCTAGGTTTAGAGCGACTCCACCTCCGGCCAGCCCACTGCTGCCGGAGTGTAAAGCGTCAATATGCCTCACGCGGTTGAAGCTAATAACACCAGCATACCCACTATAGTAGGCGTGAAATTACCTATTGCAAATCTGCAGCAGATGGAGAGGAGTCGACGAGCAGTTCATGGCCTTTTGAGTGAGCGGTCGTCCTTACCACAACGTGATCAACGCTTGTGTGTTAAACCAGCTCACCCTTACCACCGACCGCACATGCCATTTCAAGTGATAAATCATGGCAAGCAACGTGGTGTCAACTCCAACACAACAAAGACCCATTCGGTCGACTCCAACACAACAAGAGGTACGCGTCAATTCTTTTGTGGAAAAGACTGCAGTACCTAATTCTAATGGCCAACAGCAGGAGTATATCGAGGAAGAAGATGAACATGTAATGACTTTTTATGTAGAAAATTTACCTAAGAATGTGAACCACCGATCCCTTAGTTATTTGATGACTCGGAGATGGAAGCTTCCTAGGTTTGGTAGTATTCGAGATGTTTACATCTCTAATCGTAGAAACAACGCAGGAAGGAGGTTCGGTTTCATTCATCTAACTAATGTAGAAAATCCTAAAGAGATGGAGTACGCTTTAGACCACCAATCTATAGGAGCTTCTACATTGCGATGTAGTGTTGAGAAATACGGGAGATAAAAGGTTGTCTCAGACATGACAGTTAGGAAGGAAAGGAAGACCCAGTCCTACTGTGGAAATTGGAAGTACAAAACCTACACAAGCACAACCTAGTAGACAGGACCGTCCTATAGGATCAGACCAAGAGCATGTATTAGTGACCAAGATAATGGAAGAAGCAGAGATTGTTGAACTTCAAATACTAGAAGAAAATGTGAGTTGGTTAACTAGGAGTGCAGTGGGGGTTTTGATACGTGTGGAAGACATACCGGAAATACAAGAATTGGTACTAGAGGCGGGTTGGATTTGTAAGACGAGAGTGATGGGTAGAGGGTTGGTATTGCTGGAATTCGACAAGGAGCAACTAACCAAGAAATGGAAGAGATTTTCTCTCAAGTTATTCCATGGAATGAGAGCATTCAAAATGGTGGTCGCTTATGTTGGGTTCAATGCACGGGAATTCCAATACAAACTTGGGGTCATTCAACCTTTGAGTCACTAAGTAGGAAGCTAGGAGGATTGGTAGTGGTAGACGAAAATACAACCTTGCGAAAAAGGTTGGATGCGGCCTGATTCCTGATCTCGACTTCGTGCCCTAAAATTGATAAAGAGTTTTGTGTTAGGATGGATGGAAGCTTGTACACGGTTCATTATTTTGAGGAACCAATACAGGGCACTATTTCTAATCTTGATTGGATGATAGGAGTAGACATGAAGGAGGACGAATGGGCTGAGGAGGAAGAACATGAGGATGAGGAGGAGGGGCAAGCAGTAGCAGATGGTGAAGAGCCGACTGGTTCAGTTGAGGTACCAGTGGTCAAGGAACACCGTGGAGAGGAGCTCATGTCTGCAACACAGGGACAACCTATGTCTGAATCTATAGGTGGAGTAGTATTGATTTGTGAACAACATCACTCGTTAATTACGTCGAGATAGAAAACGGGTAAGATTAAGAAATTTGTAGGCAGTACAGGAAGTTTGAAAACCTCTAATTCGGGAGTAGTATCTACTTCTGCATTAGCTCGAGTAGAGGATGAAGACATTAGCAATATGAACCGTTTGTTTGATGCTACGATGTTGGAGGGAGACATTTTAGAGTTGGGACGCTCTTTGGCCCTAACTGAACATGCTAATGAGATGAGAGCCTTCGATAGAGAGCGATTTGAGGGAGAGGTGGGAAACTTCAAGTCTTGAAGGTTGGCGATCGAGTGCCACGAATCAAAATGATTAGACTTTTTTCATGGAATTGTAGGGGTCTTTTATCGATGGTAAAGCGTAGATTTGTTAAGAGGTGTATTCAGCGGGAGAAGCTAGATATATGTTTTCTTCAAGAAACCAAACGTTCTTCTGTTAATGAGTATTTTATCAACTCGATGTGGAGGAGTAGAGATGTGAAATGGTTGTGTGCTCTAGTGACGGGTAGGTCAGGCGGGTTGATTGCTCTGTGGGACTCTGGGATCCTTGAGGTTAACAAGACAGAAATCGGAGATCGCTTCATTTGGCATGAAGGTCGGTTAATTGAATCTAATTTTTGTTGTGTTATTCATAATATTTATACAAATACAAAAATTCAGCACAGAGCTCTGTTGTGGAACCAATTAGCAGTTATAATTATGAACTGTAATATCTCGGTCTTATTTGCGGGAGATTTTAATAAAGTTCTTACCCCATCAGAGTGTCTGAATGGGGGAGAATATACTAGGGGGATGGCTGATTTCCAGAATTGGGTGGATTCATGTGGGCTACAGGATCTGCCGTTGACGGGGAGATGCTTTACTTGGGCTAATGTCATTAGCAAGAGCAGAATTGATCGGATTTTTATTCACCCTGAATGGCTCATTTTTTCCTGAGCTGAAGCTCACAGCGCTGGGTAGGAATAATTCAGATCATGTACCTTTATTGCTGAGTAACGATAATGTTGATTGGGGGGTGAAGCCTTTTAGGGATCCCACAGCGTGGTGGGAAGTTGTCGGGTTTAAAGAGACGGTTTCTAGCTTCTGGTCCAAAGCTGGAAGGAAATATTCGGGCCAACATCAGGTGATAAGGAAACTCCAGTGGTTAAAGGATAAACTACGGGTTTGGAACCGAGATGTTTTTGGAAAGATAGAGGTACGTTTTGATGTGATCACGGATCCCTCCAAGCCCAATTCTGAAGTTCAAGACATCTTACCTCAAGGTCCCATTACTCGTAGCAAAGCCAAGCGGTTGTCCTTATGGTTTGAAGACAAAATGAGAGAGTAGAAACCTTCACGAACCGAGGAATGGGCTATCAACATGATCGCGCATCATGCCAAGAAGTGGCGTCAAGGTGAAGCATTGCTGGCCTCTAGCGGTATGCCACTTGGACAACCACCTTTCTAGCAGCATGCCGCTAGGAATGGACAAAATTACACAATTTTGTCCAGAAGCTAGAATCATGCCGTTAGGCTCCAGCAGCCTAGGCGTCATAACGCTAGGCTCTAGATAAAAATTGATTATTTTGGGTTTTCCAAGCCCAATTTGTGTACAACTATATATAGCTATGTGTGATATTTGTAAAGTTGAGAATACTCGTTCTTATATCAACTTAGCCTTAGGCTCTCCACTTGAATTTCCTTGAGAGAAATCGTCGAGTTAGAGATTACTCCTCCTGACTTTTCTCCGGGAAAAATTGATCGACTTTTTGGCCGAATTAATTTGAATGAGCATGCGCTACTTTTATTGCTTATTTCACAAATCGTGGATGACAAGTTACATGGATTGATTGATGGTTCATCGCGTGCTCAATTCCTAAACTCACATCTTTCTAATAATATCCGGTACTGTTGATACCCGAATTTTGATGCCATTTTTAATTAATTTTAGCATTTCTGTTATTTACTTAATTCACTATCATTTTTAGTTAATTTACTGTCGGTAGCATTTTTAAAATTTTCATCGCATTTTATCATCGTCAGCTTTTGAAATCGCGTTTTTTATGTTTCGTCACATATTTTCGTTATTATTATCATTAATATTTTTAGCCTTAAAAATTACATTTTTAATTATCCGGCAGTCACTTGCTAGTTTTTTCTTCGTTTTAGGTCATCACATGAATTGTAGGATTTTTAGTATTTTAGCGCATTTTTAGTATTTTTATTTTTTATTATTATTTTTGTTCGAGCTTTTATTGGACCCGAGTAAGTTCGCTCGGACAATAGCTCGAACTTGGAATTTTTTCCATCAACTAGTTGCTACCTTTTTTTTCGTTCACAACGGTCTACAGCGTTTCGTGTAATTTTCGTCGTAACGTCATTTATTTTCCGTTCGGACGTTTCACATTTTTGAACGCGAAAATAAACACGTAAAACGAAAATTTCTCGTCATTCGCTGTAGACGGTTAAGCTCGCCGTATTTTTCTCTATACGCTAGTACCTTCGGCTTGAAAAGTCAAAACGTTTGTTCGCGGGAATCGGCTCGAGGCCATTTAAATAAGGTAAAGGGCCATTTAATCATGGTCGTTGATCTGGTCAACCAAGGAAAGTCAACCAGATCAACGACCCTTGAATTACCTTGCATGGTGCGGATGCACCGTGGTCGTGGACGTACAGCGGAGCAGGCCACCGAGCAGCCTGCTCCCGTCGCTTCCTGTCACGTTCGAGCAGTCACCTCCATGCCTAGCTCCGCCAGCACAGCAGCCCTAGCCCCACCAGCTCACGGTCACGGCCTCCACTCGCGTCCCTCGCGTCCGGAAGCCACGCAACTTCGGCCTATAAATACGAGGCTCTCCTTCGGTTCAAACAGCACCAACTTTGCAAGAAAACCTTGCTTCTTCCCTCTCTTGATCGATAGCTCACTTAGAGCTTCGATTGCCTCAGTTCAAAGCTTTTGCAGTAAGCTTTTTCTTTCGTTATTATGCTTTTCTTTTCTTTAAATTCGTTTAGCCTTGTGTTGATCGAATAAGTTACTTTTCCTCATGCCGTTAATTCATATGCATGCTGTAGATTAAATACATGCTTTCAATTTAAGTAATCGTTAGGTAAATCGTGTGAATTAATTAGTTTTTGATAATTAACAGTTTTGTCATTTTTTAAAAATTAAACGAGGTACGATTTAAATTAAAATTCAGGGTTCGTACGGTCGAGACACCGTTGAGGAGACGAGCATCTCGGTAAGAAGATCTCACAAAACGGCCACCTGTGGCTGGAGCTTGGCCACCGGCAGTAGTGCCGGCGACCAAGAAAGAGGACGATGAATAGTGTCCTATTCACGTCCAAGGTGATGGGCTTGACCCATCACCCTTCCTTTTTTATTTTCATGGGCCAGGCACTATTCCTGATAAGAGTCTGGTGGGGTACAGAGCAGGATTGGCTTGATCCGGGGCGGTCAGGAACACTGTACTGGGGGCCTTCGTCACCTGCAAAACGTCGGAGGGGGTCTCCGGCGTAAACACTCCGATGCCAAAGTCAGTGTGACTAGTAAAAGTGGCAGGGGTTCAGTACGCTATCTTAAGCTTACCCTCTTGTCTGAAAAGGTGAGGGTATTTATAGACAAAGGGAAGAGTGTACCGATAGGGGTAGGAATAGTCCCTGGTAGGTGTCGCTGGTGCGGTATATGCCGCTAGAGTGGCCTTGAGTGATGTCACATGGGTGACGTCACGCGGAGTGACGTCACGGATGACCTGGGATGGGATGCCGCCGTGCGAACGTCGCATGAGAACCCTCCGCCCCGCTGACGTCGACCATCCCAGGGCCGGTCGCCAAGCTAAGGGCGGCATGAACAGGGCCTCGTCTCCCGCGACAGGTACAGTATGATGGCCGGGTCACCCGGCGGGGTAGGGGAGATGCCGTTTCAGTGGTATCAATAGTTATCATATGCCCAAACGAAAACTAGCCCGAGTGTTTACCAAGGGTTATTGCTGCATCTCCGGTCCTGCCCCTTCAGAGGTTTCTTCCCCAATGTGGGCTCGACGATCGATGAAGGTATATCTTCGAAATGCCTTTTTCTGAAGTCTATAAATAGGCCTTTCATTTTGCACTTGCTTCATAATTCTCACCGCCTTTTCACCTCTCTCTTCGAATTTCCTCATCTCTCTTCTTTTCATGGACGAAGTCACCAAAAACTTCCTACTCTCCAAAACCCATGCCCTGAGGAACATGACTCAGGCAGACACCGATTTGTTGGGGTCGCTGAGCGTGAAGACCTCGGAGGACATACTGGAGCTTCAAGGGATGCTGACTCCCCTGCAGGCTAGGCAGGCTGCCGTTACCATGGAGGACTTCAGTCCCGTGGAGAAAGCGGTGAAGCTGTCGGTGGCTGTTTCTCAGATTTAGCTACTGATGACAACACTGGAGCATAGGAAGGACTTGCTGGGATGCTGCCTGTAGAGCATGAGGGCCTACTCTTCTGAACTGACAGCCCTGGCGGACGCCCTTAGGGAAATTCCTTTCCTGGAATGGGACGATGATGACGCTGGGTCAAACGCCTGACCAGCGATAGGGGTCCTCTTGGCGCGTCTCTCTATGCTCCTCTGGGGCCATCTTTTGTAACTCTGGGCCATCAGGCCTTTTTGTACTCTTGGGCTGTTAAGCCCTTTTAAATAAATGAATATGCTTTCCCTTATTCGCTTGCCACGCCGTTGATGTTTTCTTCTTTCTTATGCCGCTCTTTTTGAAAAGCGACTTCAGTTCTCACTAATTTTGAACTTGACGTCCTTTGGGATCTCGCCACGTTATTTGCCTATCTGGCTCATAATGATGACTCTTTCAAGCCACGTCTGTTCAGAATATATCTTTGCGCCGTCTTTTCCATGTTAACGGATTGGGCAACGGTTTCGGCGCCTCCTGGTTGGTGCAGATTTTTAACAGTTGCGGAGTCAGATCTTTCCTCCCAACAGACGCTACCCTTGATAGCATTAAATGTCCTCGATAATACGCGGAGAGGCAGGCACGCTTCCTCCCCTCGGCTATATAAAGGGTTCTTCCCTTCCTTTTCTATTCATCTATTTTCTCATTTCTTCTTATTGTTACTGATATTTCCATGGCTGACTCCCGCTTTTTGTACACTGCTGCTTGCGACTCTCCTCCGACCCCTCCAACTTCTCCCGATTCCGACAATCCTCCGCTCACGCCTCCCTGGAGGCCTGCCAAACGTCTTGTGAAGCGCCGGGGTCGCAAGAGATCGAAGAAAACAAAAAAGCGATCCTTCGAATCCTTCTTTGCCAACTTTGAGCCTCACTATCTCTCACTACAGCAAAAAAATGAAGCATCTCCGTCCGTTCCTTGTCCTTTTCCCAAGGATAAAATTTTTGTGCCAGATGCCGCTCCGGAACTGGTCGCCCCAACCCCGGGAGAAGGCTCCCATGCCGCTTCGAAGGAGGACACTGCTCCCACGACATGTCCTGTGACTAGGCTTGGTAAAAGGCCTTTCAGGATGGACGAGCCCTTCCTTTTCTATAATAATGAGTCGTCATCGCCTCCGGAGGATTATGATTATGTTTTTGAGGTTGACTGGATGGACGAAGATTGACAACGCCATACTTGTTGTAGATGCCGCCGACTTTCTTTTTAATAAATAAATATGTTGTGAAGTAAAATGTCGTTTGCCTTTTTTTCTTTTTTGGTTTTAGTATAATGTCGCTCTTATGGGTTAATCGTCGCTAGACAAGCCGATTACCGCTTCATAGGATCCTTTTCTGGGGTTTCTTGTAATTAGAGGGCCTTTCTTTTGCGAAATTCGAGGCGAGTGCTTGACTTTAAGTTTCTGTCAGGATCTTCCCACGTGTCCCGCTTGCCTCATACGTGTCTTACTGTAATAGGTTGCCCTTCTGTCTGACTCTTCCACCGTCTCTTTTAAAAGGAAACACGTTTCTTCCTTGTACCTTTTTGCTCCTTTTTATACTTCATAATTTTCTTCATTTTTCGCTCGCTCCGAGGAAATTCTCTCGTTCGCATCCAGGCGATTCACTTATCAATTTCAGCCTTCTCTCTCTCAAGGTATTCTGCTCGATCTTGCTTTTGATTTTCTTTTGCTGCTTGATCTATGATGCCTCGCACGAGATCTCAATCTAGTTCTTTAGCTACCCCTAGGCCAATTTCTCGATATCCCGAGCTTGAAAATACTCCTAGCATCTTTACTTTCCCCACTGTCTTACGTCTTGAACTGGAAAGCAATAATATTACCTTCCCCTGCGGCTATCGCCCCACTATTCCTTCCGACACTATGAGGCTTCATAGCCGGCTCTGGAAAACTCATAGGATTCTTTATTTTAAGATGTTTCAATACGGGTTCCGCCTCCCAGTTCAGGACACGCTGGAGCGGGTGCTGCGTGAGCATGGGCTTAACCCTGCGCAAATTACCCCTCCCTCATGGAGTTGCATCTACGCCTTCCTTCGTGCCTGCGAATTAAAAAATATTCTTGCTCCCTCTGTCACTTTATTCCGCAAGTTCTTGACTCTGGTTTTTCGCGACGGCTTCATTAATATTATTCCAAGATGGGATGACGCTCTAGTGAGGCCTTTTTGGCAGAAATTTCAAGGATTTGAGTGGAGCGTCGATAACTGGAAGAGCGGCTTCTTTGTCGTCGAATTACCCTCTTGCCTGTGGTGTCCTGATTTCAACCTGGAGGTGGTTGATTGGGAGAAGCCAGCGCCTCTGTCTAAGGAAGAGTTGGATCAGGCCAACGCCTTACAGGAGATAGAGTCCTCCTTCCAGCTCCGAAACTTTGCCTTGTACAGGCCTTTAACGGAGTGTGCCATAGGTGAGCTTTTGAGCTTCGCCGCTGCCTTGCTTCCCCCTTGCTTACTAACATTACTTTTTCGCAGGGGAAACTATCGCTCGTCCGCTTTCTGAGGGTGACGCTCCTCACAAGGTTGTAGCCCCTTCAACAACTGCTCCCTCTACTTCCACTGGGGCTCGAACTGATCACCGTATGCCCATAAAGAAAAGAGCTTTAGACAAAATTCTTTCAAGGGAAAGCGGTTCCTCTCTCCGCACTTCCCGCTTCGTAGAGAACTGGTTACCCAGCCGGAAGAAGAGGTCCGGATCTGGTTTGCCAGTGACTGAGACAAAGATTTTCTCCTACGGAGTTGAGGACATGGAGGACATGGACATAGAGTTGAGCCTCCGCCCGGCTTCCTCAGCTCAACGGAAGAAGCTAAGGGAAGCAAGCGAAGCTCAGGTGACAAGGGTGGCAACTCAATCTCCCTCTGCCAATACCGCAAATGTCGTCGCTTCTGAGACTACCATTTCTCCTGGCGCGACAAAAGAGAGCGCAACTTCTCTGGGTGGCGCTTCCTCGCCTCTAGGATTGGTCACTCCCAAATAACCTCTATTGCCGCGACGATGCCCTTGCCCGCTGCAGACTCCACTCCTGTCATGGAGCCTCCATACTCTCCCATTGGCCGCTGCATTCCTGATGTGCCTCCCTTTGTCCCCAGTGGACCTGGCTCTTCTCATTCTCCTCCCAAGTCCCCTTGTCCGTTGTTTATTACTTCCATTCGAGACGTTGGGGGCTCTGGCGGTATCTCCGCCCCTTCCTTTGTTGCTGATCTTTCCCGTGACGGGCCTCAAGGGGCCCCTTCTCACCGACTAAATCTGTCAAAGTTTGGGACTGAGGGGTTCCGTGCCCTGGGCATATCAGACCCCTTGTCGCAAGATCAGCCCACGACTATCTTGGCTTGTGAAATGTTTTGCGCCTCCGAGGAGGAGAGTAGACTGCTGCAACTTCCTCCCGAAGTTCAGTACATGCGCGTCATGAACAACTGCCTTGCTGCCTTTCGACAACTTCATTACTTCATCAAGGCCTGTGGTACACAATCTCAAAACTTTGGTGCGCTAGCAAAGGTAGAGGAGCTGTCGCGACAGCACAAGCACGCTCAGGCCGAACTGCGCGAGTGTCGTACTGACCTTACTCGGGAAAAATCTAAAGGAAAAGCCAGGTCGAAGCTTTGGAGGCTGAGCTGGTGGCTGAGAGAAAGAAGAACTCATTCCTTCTTGAGGAGGTATCATCCCGCGATGTCGACCTATCGAAAGCTTTCAAGAAAGTGGCATGGTGGAAGAAGAAGACTGAACAGGCCTTTGTCGTCGGGGTGACAGATCAACACCGCAGTAGGGCTGCTGATCCTGCTGAGGCCGCCAGGTACGCCTCCGCGAGGATGAAAGAGATTGATGAGAGACAAGAAGGTTTCCTCTCCTCCGAAGAGGAGTGACAAGTCCGCGCCTGGAGGAAGCCTATTTGATGTCGCTTGATTGGTGACATCGCTTCTCTACTTACGCCCTTGTTGTATTATTTTTTCATTTGGACTTTGTCATCGCCTCTTTGCTTGTAATAATTGTCATACCTTACAATCTTGACCGAATAATGTGTGTTTCTTGACGATGTCGCTCTTTATCATATGCCGCTTCATTACTTTTTCTCGCACCTTTTGCATGTCGCGCCATTATGGCTTGTCGCTCCTTTCCACCGGGTTTGACTGCGCCCTTTTCAGAGTATTTAATGCTCTGACTTTCTTTGTTTGATACGGAGAAAACAGTCATGATGCTCCGAGCCCACGTGTCATCAATGGGGAGCGCTAATGGGACTGGCGGACTGAACACTTATTTTCGCTCCTCAAGAGTTGTTCCCGCTTCCCGCGCTTCACTGCCCTTGACACGTCACACGCCTCGATCGCTTGACCCGTCGTCCCCTTTAGTTCCTAGGGTTTATATGTAAAAACCCCACGTGCTTTCTTCCTATCTTTTATTACCTCTCTATTTTAAAGAAACAAAAAAGAAGGAAAACAATTCCTCTTCTTCCTCCTACAATCCGCCGCCGCCCGGGTGCTTCAATTTTCTTCTCACCATAGGTACCTTCCTTTTTATTCCTCTTTTACCTTGCTCATGGCTCCTAATCGCCGTTATTCCCGCTCTGCTGGGGAGGGGGACATTAATACCACTGTTTCCACCATTACCTCCACCGCCGTCCTTCGACGGCGCCTGCGGAGCTATAATGCCACCGTGGACCAGTTGGAGGGGTATTCCACTGAAGTTGCCCCGAAATCCCTTCACCTTAATAGCGAATTACCTGGCAACAGTAGGGTTCTTTATGCCAAAATATTCCATTATGGTTTTCGGCTGCCTCTAGATCCTTTGGTTGCAGAATTCCATTATGGTTTTCGGCTGCCTCTAGATCCTTTGGTTGCTGAATTACTCTCTGAATTTGATTTAAATGCTGCCCAACTGAGTCCAAACGCCTACTGTGGCATTTATGCCTTTATAGCCCTCTGTAGACATATAGGGAATGAATCTCCTTCCTTGTTGTTGCTCCGCTCCCTCTTTCAATTGTACCACCATAATAACGACATCATAGCGATATCGCCCCTCTATGATGTTGAAGCTTTAAACCCTTTTACCTGGAAGCTGTTATTCCTTGAGTCTTCCATTGATGCTTGGAAAAAGGGATTCTTCATCATCAATCTGCCCCAGCCTTTGTGGCGGACCAGTTTTAATCTTGCCATCAGAGATGCCGCCTGGGCGGCAGGCCAGAGTTAGGACCAGCTGACCAAGACTGCCTGAGATCCCTGGTATTCGCACTCGCGAACTCGCATGCGGAGGCAACATCCAGGATTGCATTCAAAGTGAGCCTCACATCTCTGATCGCTGTTCCACGTCAATACTAACTCTAACATTCTTTTCTTATTTGTACAGATCCTCCCGCTGGGTGGAAGCCTGATTGTATCAAGAAAAGGGAGAAGAGAGCTCAGCAGAAGAGAGAAAAAAGGGCTCTTTCCGCCACCTCGGCCGGCGCCGCTACTGATACTACGCGCGCGTCCGCTTCTACGCCTGAGCCTTCCTCTCTTCCCCAAGCGGAGGCTACTGCCACATCGACCACTGTTCCAATTTCTTCCCCCGGCATTGCTCCTACACAAGCGTCGCCTTCTCATCCTCCTCTTGCTAGGAAAAAGAAAAGGACTCTCCGCCTTCGCATTATCGCTCCTACACGTCCTCCTGCTCAGGTGGTTTTCATAAATTTTTTCCACCCATGTATTTTTATTTGTTTCTTAATTCCCCTCTGTCTTTTGTGCGTAGGATACCGCTGATGTTGCCTCTTCTGCCACTCCTTCACGCGACGGCATGGATTTGTCGGGTATTCTTGGTCCCAAGCGACCGCGTCTGAATGAAGACGTCCCTTCAGCGGACACCACTGTCGCTGGTCAGGATAGGCAGGACGGCATTGCCAATACCGGTCCCTTGACAGGCGACCAAGGTTCTGGCCCGGCAGGGAACGAGGTTACCTCTGCGCCGCTTCATTCCTCTTTTGCCGCATCATCTCCTCCTCCAGGCAATCCCTTGGACTTTCTGGAGGTTCTTGAAGAGGAGCACTTCCCAAACTTACCGGCCAGCGGCTTCAATATTGACGTTGGGCCATCCAATCATTCCCCTCTGTCCCCTCCGGATCTCTTCTTCGTTCCCACTGCAGCTCAGACAATCTTTCCCTTTCTTCCCCCAATAGAAACCCCGCGCATGGTGGCTGAGTTAAGCACTATACTCTCCAGCGGATCCGCCACCCATCAAGTTGATTTGAGCAACATTCGCCAGCGCGGGTTCCCAGCGTTAGGAGGCGACAGCTCCCTAGCGACATCCGCCTTACTAGCAGGACATCTGTTGTCAGTTGAGGAGGAAGAGCGAGGTTTCCTCTCCGTTGCCGAGGGTGAACAATTGCAGCAGATAAGGACTCATCTGTTCTCTAGCTTTCAAGGTTTCCATTACTGGTCTATAAATATGATGAGACGAATGAGCTCTCTCCAATCCTCCTCCCAGGAATGGCGCAACACTAACCATCAACTCTCGGAAGAAATCAGCAAGTACCAAAGGGAGCTTCATGAAGCTCAAGAGGAGCTACGGAAGAGTGTTGAGGAGCAACAATGTGTAGAAAACAGTTTGGGAGTTGCCAGGAAAGAGTTGGAAGAGGCCAAAGGACTCCGGGCCGCTGGGGATGCCGCCCTTCAAGCGGAGCAGAGCAAGAATGCCGCGCTTAAGGAGGAAACGGCGGACAGGTGCAAGTGGTTTTCGGAACAAGCGGCAGGTCTCATGGCCGATTGCTTCATTGAGCATCACGGCCACCATTTCTTCGACGCTGACGCCATCATCCGCCTCTTCAAGCAAAAGTCCGGGTTCCTCACGGAAGAGGGCTACCGCCAGGCGAAAAGGCCACGGCCTGACGAGGGGAACAACAGCATGCCCGGGCCGTGAATGTCATTTCTCTTTTGTCCATCGGGTGCTCTGACTTCTTTGCCCCTTTTTGTGTTTTTTAGGGCCTTTTGTTTGAGCAAGCATCCCTTCGTGTGTAAACAGTTTGTACAATTTTCTGCACATTTTCACTTATTACTTTGTTAGTAGCGACATATTCTCCAAAATTCTTAATTACCTTGGGGCATTGCCGCGCGTATTCCTTGCTTATTTAGCGCGATCCCCTAGAGATATCGCTTGTGCCAAATTTCCTACACACTTTCACTTATCACTTGTTAATAGCAACATATTATCGAATAATCTTAATTACCTTGGGGCATTGCCGCGCGTATTCCTTTCTTATTTAGCACGATCCCCCAAATATGTCGCTTGTGCCGAATTTTCTGCACATTTTCACTTATCACTTTGTTAATAGCGACATATTATCAAAAATCTTAATTACCTTGGGGCATTACCGCGCGATCTCCCCCGATGTCGCTCGTGTCCCGTACTCTTCCAGCCAAACTTCACCGGGTTTGTCCCTTCCAGCTACTAGCTGTGGTACGGTGACCTTTATTATTTCTTCAATCAGCCGGGAAGTGCCCTTACTCAGTGCGCCGCCTGATCAATGCTGGCCATCACGAGGACAGGACTTTTCACTTCCTCAGCGTTGCCCTCACACCTCAGAACGTGCCCTCACTTAACGAGGTGTCTATGTTAGCGCTACCATCGTTAGGATAGGATTTTCACTTGCGAGGTGGAGTTTTTATCTTCCCTAGGGTCGTGCCTCACTTAATGATCATCCGCCTTTGTGAGCGCGGGCTGTCACAAGGATAGGACTTTACACCCCCAGGGGAGTCGGGGCGTGCCCTCTCTGTGTCTCCTCTTGGCGACCCGCCTGATCAGGGCCGGCCTCCCAAGGCCATAAATTTTTCACTTCCAACACCATATATTAGGATCGCCGGGGCGTGCCTCATCTTGCCGATCCGTCCGCATTAGCCCATTCTGCCTCAAGGCTAGGACTTTTCACCCCCGACATCCTCCTTTCCTTGTTCTCTGTACATTACACAGACAAACAACAAGGAACAAGAAATATTTCCACAACAATTGTTAGACCATGCCCACGGCATGTCGATATTTCAATTTCAAAAGACCATGCCCACGGCATGTCGATATTTCTATTTCAAAGACCATGCCCACGGCATGTCAAAATTTCAATTTCAAAAGTCCACGCCCACGGCATGTCGATATTTCAAAGACCATGCCCACGGCATGTCAAAATTTCAATTTCAAAAGACCATGCCCACGGCATATCGATATTTCAAAGACCATGCCCACGGCATGTCAAAATTTCAATTTCAAAAGACCATGCCCACGGCATGTCAAAATTTCAATTTCAAAAGACCATGCCCACGGCATGTCGATATTTCAAAGACCATGCCCACGGCATGTCAAAATTTCAATTTCAAAAGACCATGCCCACGGCATGTCAATATTTCAAAGACCATGCCCACGGCATGTCAATATTTCAAAACCATGCTCAAGGCATGTCATATTCCACAAATTTCAAAACCATACTCAACGGCATGTTATATTTCACAAATTTCAAAACCATGCTCAACGGCATGTTATATTTCACAAATTTCAAAACCATGCTCAACGGCATGTTATATTTCACAAATTTCAAAACCATGCTCAACGGCATGTTATATTTCACAAATTTCAAAACCATGCTCAACGACATGTTATATTTCACAAATTTCAAAACCATGCTCAACGGCATGTTGGCATGTTAAATTCTAGCATGATATAATTTTAATCTAGCAATGTTCCAAGAGTTAGGTAAGGGAGTACCGTCAACCGTTTCGAGGTGATACGCCCCATTTCCGATAACACGAGTGACGCGGTATGGGCCTTCCCAGTTTGAGCTGTGCTTCCACATTCGTTGGCCCGCCGCTCGTTTATCCCTGAGCACGAGGTCTCCCGCTTTGAACAGCCGCTCCTTAACATGTCTGTTGTGATACCGCTCCATTCTTCTTTTGTAGTGCATTATTTTCAAGAGAGCTTCCTCGCGCGCCTCAGAGAGCATGTCAAGGTTAGCTCGTAACCTCTCCTCATTTAATTCCTCCTTGAAATATTCCACCCTCAAACTTAGGGTGCCAATTTCGACAGGTGTTACCGCTTCGGTACCAAAAGCCATCGCAAAGGGCGTCTCACCCGTACTTGTTTTGACGGTCATGCAGTAAGCCCACATTACATAGGATAACTCATCTGGCCACTTCTTTTTCGACCCTTCGAGATTTTTCTTGATGCCGCTCAGAATGCTTCGGTTGGTCACCTCCGCCTGGCCATTAGTCTGGGGATGCACCACAGAGGAGAACCTCTGTTCAATCTGAAATTCTTCGCATTGCTCCTTTATGAAGCAGCTGGTAAATTGCTCCCCGTTGTCGCTAACTAGCACGCGAGGCACCCCGAAGCGCATGATCACTTGGTGCTTAAAGAAGTGCCATACCTTTTCTGTCGTAATAGTGGCTACCGCTTCTACTTCCGCCCATTTTTTAAAATAATCCACTGCCACAATTACAAATTTTAGTTGGGACCTTGCCTTAGGAAAAGGGCCTAAAATATCGATTCCCCACTTAGCAAAAGGACAAGGTGCCACGATTTGAGATATTTCAGCGGCAGGTCGTCGAGGGATTTTGGAAAATTCTTGACATCTATGGCACGACTGCACAAAGTTGTTACAATCCCTGCGAATAGTGGGCCAATAGAATCCTGACCGAAATACCTGCGTGGCCATGGTACCACCCGACACATGCATGCCGCAGATGCCCTCATGGATCTCTCGCAGGGTATGGAGGCCTTCTTGTTCCGTTATGCATTTTGCGGCCGGGTGCGAGAAACATCTCCGAATTAGCGCCCCATCATAATAAGTGCACCTCGCCGCTTACTTCAATACTTTTTTCTTTTCTACATTGTCGCTTGGGAGCTCGTCATGCTTCAAAAAATTTATCACAGGGATCCTCCAATCCTTTTCGATCTCCTCTACACATAGCGACAGCTGTTCCTCTATGAAGGACGGCAATGACCTTTCTTCATAGTACACGTCCTCTGGAATAGCGGCCTCCTGATTGGCTGCCGTCTTGGCAAGACTATCCACCTCGGTATTATCCTCCCGCGAGATGTGTTCAAAAGTGACACATACACCGCTTTGTTCCATTTCTGCCAACTCCCTTTTCACTTTCGAGAGGTATTGCGCCATGATCGGTTCTCTAGCTTGGGAATGTCCCAAGACTTGATCAATTATCAACTTGGATTCCACTCGCATTATCAACCGTAGGGCTCCAGCTACCAGGTCGTTCTCAGCTTTGGCGAAGAGATTCCTTCCTACTCTAAGCCCTGCCAATAACGCTTCATACTCTGCTGCGTTGTTGGACAGCGGTTGTAGGATTCTGATGGCGTGATGCACCTGCACATCGTGTGGCCCGAGCATATATATTCCGGCTCCCGCCAGTTCCTGATTTTTGGCGCCATCCACGTAGATGACCCATGTGTCCGCGGGGGCTTCTGAGGGTGGGACCTTTGTATCACTGTCTTTCCTCTCAAGCGGCTCTACCGCCTTGTCCCTAGTAAATCTGCACTCGGCTATGAAATCCGCCAAAACTTGAGCTTTTACAGACGGCCGAGCTTTGTATTGTAGTCCATATTGTTCTAGCTCAATTGACCAGATCAACATCCTCCCCGAGGATTCTGGTTTCCTGAAAATCCTTCTCAAAGGCTGGTCCGTGAGCACGATGACCGGATGGGCTTGAAAATATTTGTCCATCTTTCGTGTGGACTGTATCAGGGCGAACGCCACCTTCTCAAGGTGGGTGTACCGCACCTCGGCATCTTTTAACACATGACTGACAAAGAAAATGGGTCGGTGGGCGTAATTGTCCTCCCGGACCAAAACAGCACTGACCACTTTGTCCGCGACGCCAAGGTACAAAAATAACGTGTCGCCCGACTCTGGTCGTGTTAGCACCAAGTTGGACGACAAGTAAGCTTTCAAACTTATGAACGCCTCTTCACATTCTTGTGTCCACCCAAAAGGAGCTTTCTTGCGTATAACTTTGAAGAACGGCAGGCACTTCTCGCCCTGCTTAGAAATGAACCGCCCTAGAGCAATGACGCGTCCTGTCAATCTCTGAACCTCCTGAAGGGTTCGCGGCGATACCATATCATGGATAGCCTTAATCTTTGACGGGTTCGGTTGGATGCCCTTTTGGCTTACCACATACCCGAGGAATTTTCCCGTCTGAAATGCGAACGCGCACTTGCGGGGGTTCAGCTTTATCTGGTATTTCCTCAATGTATCAAACACTTCCTACAAATCGGCCAGATGGTCACTGAAACTTCTGCTTTTGACCAGTACATCGTCTACGTATACCTCTACATTTCTCCCGATTTGCTTTTCAAACACTTTGTTGGCCATAAGCTGGAAGGTCGCCCCTGCGTTCTTTAAGCCGAACGGCATTGCCGTGTAGCAATAAGTGGCCTTCGAGGTTATAAATGTCGTCTTTTCCTCATCCTCCTTGGCCATAGGAATTTGATGGTATCCAGAATTGGCGTCTAGGGAACTCCAATCCGAGGAAGCGGATAGCAGTCCTTAGGGCAAGCGTCGTTCAAGTTGGTGAAATCAATGCACATGCGCCAGTCTCCGTTGGGCTTGCGGACTAAGACTGGGTTAGCCAGCCAAGTGGGATATTGAACTTCTCGGATGAATCCCGCATCTGACAATTTTGCTATCTCCTTATCAATCACCACCGCCTTTTCCGCGGAGAATACTCGCCGTGTGGGTCAACATTGAGTCGATGCTCGGCCACTTTCCTAGACACGCCAGGCATGTCCGCTGGTTTCCACGCGAACTCTCCTTTGCACTTGTTCAACAGCTGAGCTAATTGGGCTCTCTCCTCAGGGGTCAGCTTGTCGCTAGCCTGGAAGCTCGCCTTATCATTGCCTTGGACAGGGATGGGTACCATCACATCTACTGGCTGGGTTCACCTTTCATCCCATTGCTCGTAGGGTCCGCTGCCACACACACATATTGATCACAACTTTTTTGGATCATGAGCGAATAACACTCGACGGCTAGCTTTTGGTCGCCCTTGATCGATACTACCCCTTCCCACGAGGGGTATTTCATCCTGAGATGTTTCTGAGATACCGCCGCCCCAAAATGATTGAGGAATGGCCGCCCTAGAATGGCATTATACGGTAGGATGAGATCAACGACCAAGAACATCAATTCTTCTGATCGCTTCGATGCGTCTTCTCTGAAATACACAGGCAGCGTTGTGATTCCAATTACAGGTATAGGGATGCCGTCCACTCCAATAATTGGTTTCTTGCAGGGCGCCAGTTCGCTGGCAGGGCGTTTCATGAGATTATATGCTTCCAACGAGAATAGGTTTACCGCACTGCCGTTATCAATGAGGGTCCTTCGCACCCCATGGCTCCCGATAACCGGTGTTACTACTAAAGCATTATTATGAGGGAAGACGACACCCTTCTCATCCTCTTCCGAAAAAGATATTACCATCCTGTCAAGCGCACCAATCGCTCCCTTTTTTGCCGGCTGGCCTTCCCGTTTTCGCTTCTCTCCTGTCAAGGGCGTTGTTGGGGTAATCTCATCTAGGAACGACTCGCCGCCAGCGATAATGTTGATGATGGGGACATCCTCATCATACATTGTTAATAACTCTTTCCCCCTTGCGCCAGAAGTCCCGCTGCTCCCAATGGGAGGAGGCAATGGATGGTCGCTTAATGCTCCGCGCGGGGGGTCGCTCCTGGCTTCTTCTCTCACTCGAGTGGCAAACTCTCCAAGGTAGCCTTCTTCCAACACTCACTTTATTTCCAATTTTAACTCCCTGCATGCCTCTGTAGAATGCCTCTTAACCTTATGGAATTTACAAAAAACGTTTTCCCTTCCTCCCATGACCACCCCTGGCTTCACAGGGGCGGGATAGCGAATCAGCAGGTTCCGCTGCTGAATAATGGCGAAGATATCCGCTTACGGGAGTGTAAGGGGTGGGAGGTCGGGATCGTATGCTCGACCCTTGGGGGGATCCGCCTGTCGGTGAACATTCTGGCCGCCACCCCTTCCTCTAGAGAAATTGCTCTTCTGGCGGCTCGACACCTTGGGAATGTAATCTTTCCACTGGGTGTATTCATCACTTGGACGGGTGTCGTGGGTCACACTGGCTTGAGCCGCAGGAGCAGGAGGGGCGCTCTGGGGCGTATCCCGCATCCTGATTCTATACTCCTCCTCTTCCATTCTCGCATAATTGTGGGCCTTCAACCTTAACGCATCTAAGGTCGTTGGGGGGTCCACCATCAACGTATCCCTCAGCTTCCCATATCCACAATTCCGCTTCAAAGCTTCTATAGCAAAATCAATAGTGATACCGGGGGTCAACGACATTTCCGTATCGAAGCGACCCAGATAACTATTCAAAGACTCCTCTGGCTTTCTACATATATCAAACAAGGCCGCCGCAGATTTCCGAATAGGGATAGCTGTACTGAAGCGGCTCTTGAACTTGGCCTCTAGTTGCTAAAAATTGTCAATTGATCGAGCGGGAAGCCCTTCAAACCAGAGGCGAGCCACTCCTGATAATGTCATAACGAATATCTGACACAGCGCCGCGTCGCTGTGCGTCTGAAATGGAACGAAGTCCTTCACCTTATTGAGGTACGAAATGGGGTCTCTGGTGCCGTCGTACGACTCCGTGGGGAGCTTGACACGTCGGCCGACCCTATGGTGCCTTATACGGTGGGTGAAAGGATGACCAGCGGTGTCGTCTAAGATCTCACGATCATGATGAGGAGGAGACACGTCCAGGTGTCGCCTGCGCCCTCGAGGCTCCGGGGTGCGATGCTGCCGGGGAGTCCGGCTGCGGCTCTGGGGCGAACGGGATCGACGCCTCTTACTGGCTGATCTCTCACTCCGCTCCATAGATACCTCTCTACCGACTCCCTCTCTTCTGCCATCCCAACGCTCTCCATATTCATCCAGCGGCCGCTCTACTTGAGAGATAGGAATCTGCGGTATCCGCGGTATGTAGTGTTCCTCTTGTCCGCCTGCCAGTTGCGCGAAGTCGAATGGCATGCTTATCGCAGGTGAGGTCAAAGGGACACTCATCTGGCGTCGAGGCGACACTGGTCAATCAGCGACAATAGACCGAGTGAAAATAACTCGAGGAGGCACACTTGATGTCGCGGTACTAGAAGAGGGGCCCGCGGCCATCCCGATCAAATAATCCAAGTGGGCACGAAGAGCTAACATCGAGCTTACCGAGGGAGTAGCGAGGCTACCCATCCCAGAGCT
The DNA here is from genome assembly GCA_963691705.1 of Viola odorata. NCBI lineage: Eukaryota > Viridiplantae > Streptophyta > Magnoliopsida > Malpighiales > Violaceae > Viola > Viola odorata. The sequence continues at coordinate 2,815,047 of OY829539.1, forward strand.
TACAAACGGAGGGACGGAGCGACTGGATCCGCCCACGTGAGAAAATGGGGCGCCCATTGAGGAGGCAAGGGAGCCCATTTGCAGAAATGGACTACTCGTTTCAGAAAATGGGGTACCCGGTTGAGAAAATGATGTGCCAGCTGTCTGTCTGAAAAGAAAGTCTGTCTGTGTAGAGGAGGTTTCAGGTGATGTGACGTACGTACTGGACGAAGACGTGGAAAAAAGTGTCCTACGCGCGTGACCGCCACGAGTGTGAGGGGGCGTGGATTCTGAATCCGAAGCCATGATCCTTCGACTCTCAGAAAGAAAAACAGAGCTTGGTTACTAAGGAAAACTCACTTAATCAACCAAAGCTCTCAATGAAAGCACCATTTCATAAGAGTCTGGTGGGGTACAGAGCAGGATTGGCTTGATCCGGGGCGGTCAGGAACACTGTACTGGGGGCCTTCGTCACCTGCAAAGCGCCGGAGGGGGTCTCTGGCGTAAACACTCCGATGCCAAAGTCAGTGTGACTAGTAAAAGTGGCAGGGGTTCAGTACGCTATCTTAAGCTTACCCTCTTGTCTGAAAAGGTGAGGGTATTTATAGACAAAGGGAAGAGTGTACCGACAGGGGTAGGAATAGTCCCTGGTAGGTGTCGCTGGTGCGGTATATGCCGCTAGAGTGGCCTTGAATGATGTCACATGGGTGACGTCACGCGGAGTGACATCACGGATGACCTGGGATGGGATGCCGCCGTGCGAACGTCGCATGAGAGCCCCCCCGCTGAAGTCGACCAGCCCAGGGCCGGTCGCCAGGCTAAGGGCGGCATGAATAGGGCCTCGTCTCCCGCAACAGGTACAGTATGATGGCCGGGTCACCCGGCGGGGTAGGGGAGATGTCGCTTCAGTGGTATCAATAGTTATCAATTCCTGGCCCATTTCCCCTTTCCCTTTTATGTTTTTAATTGGGCCCAGCCCATTTTCATTTCTTTCCGAGATCTCGGATCATATTTCCGTACAAATATTCGTTTGCTTCGCACTATTGCGAGATCTTAAATTTTTCGTACTATCAACTGTTTAATTTTCTGTACTTTTGAACTGTTTAAATTATTCGCACTTTAATTTCACAATTTTCTTTCGGCAATTTAAATTCAATTTACCGCCTACATGGTAGGTCGCAAATATCAACTGTTTTATTTTCTGCAAATATCATCTGTTTATTTTCCACTAATATCAACTGTTTATTTTCTGCAAATATCAACCTGTTTATTTTCTGCAAATATCAACCTGTTTATTTTCTGCAAATATCAACCTGTTTATTTTCTGCAAAATATCAACCTGTTTATTTTCTGTAATATCAACTTGCTTAATTTCTGTAAATCATTAACTGTTAATCTTCTGCAATATCACTTGTTTAAATCTTCTGCAAATCGTCAACTGCTTAAATTCTGCAAAATATCAAATCTGTAATTTTTCGTCAAATCGTCACTTAATTTTTCGTCAAATTATCATTTAAATTATCGCACTTATCAACTGTCATCATTTATTTTTCGCACCTTATCAAATCAACATTTAAATTTTTTGCACTTATCAAAACATCATTTAAATTTTCTGCACTTATCAAAACATCATCTAAATTTTCGTATGCGTCAAATCATCATTTCTCGCATACATCAAACCAGCATTTAAATTTTCTGCATGCATCAAATCATCATTTAATTTCCTGCACGCATCAAATCATCATTTAATTTCTTGCACTTATCAAATCATCATTTAAATGTTCGTATGCGTCAATTCATCATTTCTCGCATACCTCAAATCAGCATTTAAATTTTTGTACGCGTCAAGTCGTTGTTTAAATTTTCGCACTCATAAATTGCTTATTTATTTTTCGAGCTATCACTAACACTCTCATCTTGTAGGTTTTAAATTCAAGCTTCGCTTGAAAGTACGCCTTTCGTTCCTTTTTATTTATTCAACGTTTTTCGTAAATATCAATCATACGCATGATATATAGAATTGCTAGAACTAAAATCAACCCACATGAACAACTTGTTTAAAGACTTGCTTACAATGCCATGTTCGTATGACTTTAGTGTTTCGCTTATATTGACTGCATGTACGTGGTGGCTTCGATCCCACATCAGTTTTATCATTTCAAAAACCTTTCATTTAATCTGTACTCTGCTAAGTTATCCATGATAGAATCACGTAGTAATTAAATTAATCATGCATAGGCCCGATGATGAAATAGAGGGCGCTCATTCAGTCTTACGAAAAATTCAGTCCCATCACCATGGTCAGGAATGATCGATCAATTCAACGATCAACTATTCCTGAACGGTCTTGATTGTGGAAAAGACTAAAGTGACGATTCCTTTAAGGGCTCCCTTTTCAAAAGTATTTTTATCAAACACCTTTAAACACCTCTCTCATCAACCGGTAACCATTTTCGTATGTGACTCGGGTGCCTAACACCTTCCCGAGACCATAATACGACCCCGAACCTTTTGTCTAGGGTCCAGACCCCTTTTTGTGCCTTTAGTTTTTATTTATTATATTTCTTATGCCATGACGATTAAGGTTCCCTAAACCTAGCAACCAAATTAGGGTGGTGACTTCATTGCATACTGCTAGGTGTCCCTTTTACGCCGAGCATCGTAAGGTCTCAAGTTCGTTGCACACTCGCAAATTTTAAATTTTCGAGGCCCGACAGGTACATATTTCCTAAATCCTCCGCTATTTCCTATTTATTCTCCGCTAAATATACATCTTTGCGTGTCTTGCTTTTCTTGTGTCCTGTTTTCCCTAGATAAATTTGTTCGGCTAGATCCTCCATAAGCTCCATTGTTATTTGGCTTACTTACCCTAGGCCGGATCACATCAAGTGGTAGCGGAGCTTTTGGCCGCCTAGCGATTTTTTCTAGTTTTAGTTAAAAGTGTTCGAACATTTCCTTCTTGAAAATCCTGAGTTTCGTGCGTCTTTTTCGAAAACTATTTCAAGGGGGCTTTTGATTGTTGGTTGAGATCAGCTTGGCAAAACAAAATTCAGAAAAAATGAGAAAAATCATTTGGGTGTGATAGTGGTGTTCTTGGCCTTAACACTTTTTGATCCAAAATTGTATTTCAAAAGCCTAAACAAAGTGTTTGTGCCAATTAATTAATTAAATTACTTGCACTTGGCCGGCCACACACAAAATCAAGGGTCAAAAACCCTAATCCATTGCATTAAATGCCCTAAGCCACCTCACCCTTTTCCTTGACTATTTGACCAAAAGAAACCAACATTCCTAACTATAAGGGAACATTCCTAACCAAGTGAGCCCACTTCATTACTCTAAGTTTAGGGCTTCATCTTTCCTCTCAAAGTCCTACACTCAAGTCTTAAATACCTTTAAAAAAAACCCTAAACTTAAGTCCTAAACTCTTGAGTCTTTTACTCTTTTAAATAATTGTCTATCCCTTTTCCTTGTGTCTTTGCCGCCCTTTTTGAGTCTTGTTGAGTCCTCCTTCCTCTTGTTTCAATCACTTGAGCATTGGTGATCGAACGCTTGACTAGAATCACAAGTTTGTTTGTAGCAAGGAATTGTGTGGAGAGCAAGCTTTATGAGTGGGGATTTCTTGAGCGATTGTGAGGCCAAATTTTTCGAGTTATCAAACACGAGTGTTTAAACACGTGAGGGAGTGAATTATTTGCTAAATTTTGTTTAAGTGTGCAGGTACTCAGAAAAACACGAAGTTAAGTGTTTGTGAGCACATCTTTTTCGAGAGACCTAAACACCTAAATACAAGAGTTTAAACACGCGAGGGAGAGTATTTACTAATGCCTATATATATCGTTTGTTTCCACTTTGCAAGTGAAAAAAAAATCATTGTAATGTCCGGAAGAAGTAGACCTAGTTCTAGTGGGAGTAAAAGTGTCGAAGCTCTTGACCAAGTCTTGGCAGCCTTGGCCGAATTGAGGGCTACCATGGTCAGAACGGAGGATCGCCTTACCGTGATAGAGCAGACTATCAAGTCTCGTGGCCAAGAGGAAGACAAGTCCCCTAGTGTTCCTAAACTTCCCACATCTCAAGAGAACCCTCCACCGAAGCCTCCCGCGGGGCCTCGCAAGGATCAAGTGCACATTGAAACTAAGTCAGAGGGTCATTATAGTAGTGGTAACGAAGGTGGCCGAACGGGAATTTCGAAGTGTCCGCAAGGAGGAAACCCGAAAGCCATATGTTACCCCCCACCCCCCCCCCGCGGGATTAGCCATTTCCGAAGAGCAAATGAAAGTGATAAGGAAGAAATATGAGCAGGGCAGCCGAGGCCAAGAAGACTTCCATGCCTCCAGCAGCCGACCCAAAATCCCTCACTTCCATGCTCTTACCACACCCCATCATACTCGAGAGTACTATGAGGATCCTTATGGGGAAACACATGCCGAGTTTGATGAGACTATGTAGTGAACTAGGGGAAGACGACAAACAGATCCAGGATCACGATATGTTGCACATGAACATGTTGAGAGGCCACAAGAGCCTAGAGTTGATGACAAGTTGAGTGGAATCAAAGTGCAAATTCCTACCTTTATGGGCTCCACCGATTCCTTGGAGTACCTTAAATGGGAAGGAAAAATTCAACGAATTTTTAACTGTCATCGGTATTCGGAGGAGAAGAAGATTAAGTTAGCGGCAATGGAATTTGAAGATTATGTCGTTAGTTGGTGGGAGAAGGTGTGTAAAGAGAGAGGAGAAATGTATGCCATTCGAGATTGGGAAGAGATGAAAAGGGTGATGAGAGCAAGGTTTGTGCCCGTACATCACAAGAGAGACTTGCAGAACAAGTTACAGGGCCTCAAGCAAGGTTCTAAGTCTGTTGGGGAATATTTCGATGAGCTAAAAGAGCTTTTGATCAAGACCAACACCGAAGAGGGTGAAGAAGTTACCATGGCAAGGTTCCTCAATGGCCTCAATATCGTATTAGATACAAGCTTGAGTTGAAGGATCTCGATCACCTACAATCTATGCTCCACTATGCCATAAAAGTGGAAGCATATGAAGCCACAAAGAAGAAGTCCTACCCAAGTAAAACCCAACCCTTTTCCTCAACCCCGAAGGCCCCTTGGAAGTCCTACTCCAAAGAACCCCTTAAACCAAAAGACTCCAAAGCCGATACACCCCCTCCGAAACCCTACACACCCTACACTAAAAGTAACCTCTCAAAACCCCCACCAAAAACAACTCCTAATCCACCTACCAACCCTAACCAACCAAGAAAATTCTCATCTAGTGTCCAATGCTACCGTTGTCAAGGAAGGGGTCACATTGCTTCGGAATGTCCTAGCCGACGAGTGGTGGTGATCCGAGAAGGTAACTATGAGACGGGAAGTGAAGTTGAGACAAGTGAGGATGAGAAGGAGTTTAAGGAGGAGGAGACCGAGAGTAGTGAAGAAGAAGTAGTTCCGGCAGCCACGACGACTCTAGTTGTGAGAAGGAGTATGAATGCTCATGCTAAAGAGGAGGCCGCCAATAAAGATCAAAGGGAGAATCTCTTCCATTCTCGGTGTGAAATCAACGGGAAGGTGGCTTCACTTATCATTGATAATGGAAGAGTGGTGGATGTAGCGAGTCACCTTCTAGTGTTCAAGCTTGGGTTGCCCACAACTCCATACCTTAATCCTTATTCCCTACATTGGTTTAGTGAAGATGGCGAAGTAAAGGTAAAAGAACATGTTCTTGTTGCCTTCAAATTGGGTAGTTATGAGGATGAGAGGTTGTGTGATGTAGTTCCCATGGATGCTAGTCATCTTATTCTTGGTCGCCCATGGCAATTCGATTGATGGGTAGTACATGATGGTTGCACCAACAAAATTCACCTCACTCACCGTGGAAAGAAATTCAGCATTCCTCCACTTTCACCCGCACAAGTTCTTGAGGACCGCTTGCACATGGAAAAAACAAGTGCCGAGTTTCAAATTATGAAGAAAATGACAGAAAAGAGTGGAGAGAAAAATGTAAGGTTTGTGAATCAGGAAAATAGCGTGCATGAAAAAAGAGAGCATGCACCGAGGGGAGAGAAGATTGTAAGGTGTGCGAATGAATTGAAAACACGCCATGAAAAAAGCAAGCATAGCACCTTGAGAGAGAGTGTAAGTGAGACACAAGAGAGGAGAGAAAAGAAAGCAAAGGGAAAGATGAATACACGCCATGACAAAAGCGAGCATGGTAGAGAGAGTGAGCCTAAACACTTTAGTGTGTTAGTGAGGGGTAAGGATGTGAGGCGTGCTTTATTTTCTAACAAGGTGTGTCTTGTACTTTGATACAACGCACATTGCTTGGGAGTTGACACTAACCCTCCTTCTTCTCTACCAAGTCCCATTGTTTCCCTTTTGCAGGAATATGACGATGTCTTTCCATCTGAAATGCCTAGTGGCCTTCCTCCAATCCGAGGGATCGAACACAAGATTGACTTGATACCCGGAGTGGCCTTACCCAATAGGCTGGCCTACCGAAGCAATCCCGAGGAGACGAAGGAGCTTCAGAGGCAAGTGGAGGATTTGTTGCGCAAGGGGTACATTCAAGAGAGCATGTCACCTTGCGTCGTGCCCGTGTTGCTTGTGCCTAAGAAAGATGGGACGTGGAGGATGTGTGTTGACTATCGAGCCATCAATAAGATCACCGTGAGGTATCGGCCCCCTATTCCACGCCTCGATGACATGCTCAATGAGCTAAGCGGGAGCCAAATCTACTCCAAAATTGATCTCATGAGTGGATATCACCAAATCCGAATGCATGAGGGTGATGAGTGGAAGACCACCTTCAAAACCAAACACGGGTTGTATGAATGGTTGGTAATGCCATTCGGTCTATCCAATGCTCCTAGTACCTTTATGAGATTAATGAATTATGTTTTGCGAGATTTCATTGGAAAGTATGTTGTTGTATACTTTGATGATATTCTTGTGTATAGTTCATCTCTTGTGGAGCATGCGTTCCATTTGCGTGCCATATTTGACACTTTGTGCACACACCGATTATATGCTAAATTTGTTAAGTGTGAGTTTTGTTTGGAACGAGTGCACTTCCTTGGTTTTGTTGTGAGTGTAGGTAGCGTACAAGTTGACGAGGATAAGGTGAAAGTTATCCGGGATTGGCCAATTCCCAATAATGTTGGGGAAGTGAGGTCCTTCCATGGTCTTGCAAGCTTTTACCGCCGATTCGTGCCAAACTTTTCAACAATCGCCGCACCCCTCAACGAATTGACCAAGAAAAACATTCCTTTTGAGTGGGGAGATCGATAAGCCACGACCTTCAAGGAGCTCAAGGAGAGACTTATGAAGTCCCTCATTTTGGCCTTGCCGGACTTCACCAAAGTGTTCGAGTCGGAGTGTGATGCGAGCGGGGTTGGCATTGGAGCAGTCTTAACCCAAGAGGGTCGTGCCATTGCATATTTCAGCGAGAAGCTCAACAATGCCCAACTCAATTACTCTACGTACGACAAGGAACACTACGCATTGGTGAGGGCACTCATGGTGTGGGAGCACTACCTACTAGCCAATCAATTCGTAAGCCTTAAATTCCTTCAAGGCCAAGCCAAGTTAAATAAAAGGCATGTGAAGTGGATGGAATTTATTGAGGCCTTCCCGTACACCATCAAGTATAAACGGGGAAAAGAGAATGTGGTCACCGACGCCCTTTCTCGAAGGTATGCTCTCTTGAATGCCCTTGATGCCCAAATTTTTGGATTTTCTCATTTGATTGATTTGTATGAGAATGATGAGGATTTTCATGATATATATATAGCATGTGGCCATGGATCACACATGCATTTCTTTAGGCATGATAATTTTTTGTTCAAATATGATAGGTTGTGCATACCCCGTTCTAATATTAGAGAATTGCTTGTGTTGGAAGCTCACGGAGGAGCTTTGAGTGGACATTTTGGCATAGCCAAAACTTTTCATGCTCTAAAATCTCATTTCTATTGGCCCCGAATGAAAGTAGATGTGACTAGCATTGTGAATCGATGTGTTGTTTGTAAAACTGCTAAGTCCACATCTAAACATCACGCGGTCTATATGCCTTTGCCTGTTGCACAACATCCTTGGGTTGATTTGTCTATGGATTTCATCTTGGGTTTGCCTAGGTCCAAATTGGGTAATGATTCTATTTTTGTTGTGGTTGACCGCTTCTCCAAAATGGCACATTTCATACCATGTTCGAAAACGCATGATGCTACTCATAGTGTAACTTTATTTTTCCAACATGTTGTGTGAATGCATGGTATGCCTAAGAGTATTGTGAGTGACAGGGACACTAAATTCCTAAGTCATTTTTGGCAGACTCTATGGGCGAAGTTAGGTATTAAACTCCTCTTCTCCACCACGTGTCACCCTCAAATGGATGGTCAAACGGAGGTGGTGAATAGGACTTTAGGATCACTACTGCATGTCATGGTTGCTAAGTATGGAGTGAAGTGGGAAGATTGTATTGCATTTGTTGAATTTGCCTATAATAATGCTTATCACTCCTCTATTGGCTATTCCTCTTTTGAGGTGGTATACAGGTTCAAACCCTTAACCCCTCTTGATCTCTTACCATTGCCCTTGAGTTCTCTTAAGTGTGTAGATGGGGAAGCCAAGGCAGTAGCCGTCAAGAAACTCCATGAGCAAGTCCGCAAAAATATTGAAAGCATGAACGAGAAAGAAGCCGCCAAGCGCAACAAAGGCAAGATCCCTACATCCTTTGAACCGGGCCAATGGGTGTGGTCACATTGGAGCAAAGGTCAATTTCCTCACCATCGGTAAGGCAAATTAAGTCCACGAAGTGACGGTCCTTTTCAAATCCTCCGCCGCATCGACACCAATGCCTATGTTCTAGATCTTCCAAGCGAGTATGGAGCTATAAGTCATACCTTCAATGTCAACGACCTATCTCTTTGTCCGGGAGGTGATGAGAACTGTCAAGAAGTGGATTCAAGGGCGAATCCTTTCAAAGGAGGAGGAGTTTATGTGATCACGGATCCCTCCGAGCCCAATTCTGAAGTTCAAGACATCTTGCCTCAAGGTCCCATTACTGGTAGCAAAGCCAAGCGGTTGTCCTTATGGTTTGAAGACAAAATGAGAGAGGAGGAACCTTCACGAACCGAGGAACGGGTTGTCAACTTGATCGCGCATCATGCTAAGAAGTGGCGTCAAGGCGAAGCATTGTTGGCCTCTAGCGGTATGCCGCATGGACAGCCACCTTTGTAGCGGCATGCCGCTAGCAATTTTGTCCAGAAGCTAGAGTCATGCCGTTAGGCTCCAGGAGCCTAGGCGTCATGACGATAGGCTCTGGACAAAAATTGATTTTTTTTGGGTTTTCCAAACCCAATTTGGGTACAACTATATATAGCTATTGTATTTCTTTCTTTCCCCTCAGCTTTTAGACTATGTGTGATATTTGTAAAGTTGAGAATACTCCTTCTTGTATCAACTTAGCCTTGGGCTCTCCACTTGAATTTCCTTGAGAGAAATCGTCGAGTTAGAGATTACTCCTCCAGACTTTTCTCCGGGAAAAAATGATCGACTTTTTGGCCGAATTAATTTAAATGAACGTTGCGCTACTTTTATTACTTATTTCGCAAATCGTGGATGACAAGTTACATGGATTGATCGATGGTTCATCGTGTGCTCAATTCTTAAACTCACATCTTTCCAATAATATCCGGTATATATTTCCTAAATCCTCCGCTATTTCCTATTTATTCTCCGCTAAATATACATCTTTGCTTGTCTTACCTTTCTTGTGTCCTATTTTCCCTAGATATATTCATTCGGCTAGATCCTCCATAAGCTCCATTGTTATTCGGCTTACTTACCCTAGGCCGGATCACATCATACAAGAGTTGCAGGACAAATATGAAAATATGGATAAGTTAGCATATGAGAGAATTCTAACTCTTGCGGAACAGTTAGAGAAAGCAAATGTTAACGCTACTTTGTGGGAGCAGCAGGGGCGTGCGTATCACTTCTGGCACTAGAAAGCTCGGGTAAAATGGTGACCGAAACACGAAGTATTTTCACCAAATGGCGAAAGTTGCTTGCAGACGAAATAGTATCTCAGCGATAGTTACTAATAATGGTAGATTATCAAATCCTAGCGATATCAAGGTAGCTGTAGTTGGGTATTTTTCCAATTTCTTTAAGGCTATTAGCTGGGACAGACCGAGGATACAGGACTTAGGATTTTCCAAGTTGAATGCAGACGAGGTGGAATGTCTTGATAAAGTGGTCTCGGAAGTGGAGATTTGGGAAGCAGTTAAGAGTTGCAGCGGTGACAAATCCCCAGGTCTGGATGGTTTGTCCATGCGGTTCATTCAGAACGCCTGGGAGTTTATAGGAGCAGATTTTTGTCGGATGGTGGGAGGGTTCTTCAGCACGGGCAAATTTCCACATGGTGCGAACTCTTCTTTTCTTGCTCTTATTCCGAAAGTGCCATCAGCGAAGAGGTTCAGTTAGTTCTGTTCTATCATCCTAGTAAGCAGTTATTATAAGGTTATCTCTAAAGTCCTAGCAAACCGCCTAGGATCTGTGATCTCATCCATGGTGAGTGATGTCCAGCATGGATTTTTAAAAGGGAGACAAACTATGGATTACGTCATGACAGCGAATGAGGTTGTTCATCATGTAAAGGTAACTAAACAACAGGGCTTTTTATTCAAACTTGATTTTGAGAAAGCTTATGATTCAGTAGAATGGAGCTACCTAGATGACATTATGGACATAATTATTTGTTACGTGTTATTAAAACTCACTTTTTATCATCAAATTCACATCTCTTTTTAAAATAATCATTCATTTTTCATCATCATCAAAATCAATCAATTTTCTCTCTTCTCAAAACAAGTTTAATTTGGAATGATCAACACAATATTTCATGCCCCAAACGAGTAAGGTGCCAAACACCTTCCCTTTTAAATCCCTGAATTCAATATATCTCGTTTGCAAACTAGTCCTTTAACATTTGATTTTTACATTGAGACATTCTCATTTTATTTTAGACATTTATTTTAATGAATAAAACTTGTCTTGAATTCTAAAATAAAGTTTAAAATTATTTTCTTTATTTTTCCAAAATAAATAAAGTGGTGACTCTTTTCTTTTCATTCTCTTTTTGAGAACCGTTTGATATTTTTCACGAGCTAGATTTATGAACTAGGAATTGGGATATCTTCCACTACCTTTAATTCCAATAATCGCCCCTTTTTAAAGAAGGTTTGGATTGTTGTTCACACTTCACTACAAAAAAAACAGGCTTATATCGACGAAATATTTTCGACGAAAATAATTCTGTTGCAAATTTTGACAATTTTTTATGAATTTTTTGTCGAAAAATAGAAAAATAATTTTTTATTTTTACGGGAGAAGACTTTCAGTGACAAAAAAATCATCTCAATTGCGTTCGACGGAAAATGTTCCGTCACCTTATTTGTGCGTCAAGTGTGGCGCAAAACTTTTTCGACTGAATTTTTTGTCAAGAATAAGCGCATACCATTTGCGATGGAAATTTCATCTCAAAAGCTTTCGACGGACTTTGCGACAGAAATTACATCACAAAAATCCCTTTTAGCGAGGGAATTTATATCTGTCGCAATTAATATGAGATAAATTAATTTTTGAATGACTATTATGATATCTAATATTCTAATAAAATAATTAATTATAATAAAATGTTATTCAATTTATATATTAACAATTTAAATTATTTAATATATAACTTAATCTTAATTAATAATATTCATACTCCAAAAATAATTAGAATGTATGTTATGTACATAGTATAATATTTTGTTAGGTAATATATAATCCAAATTAAGAATATTTATTAATTATCAAATATGTTAAATTAAATTAACTAATTTGATTTCATATACTAAAATTTAATGTTAATATATTCCAATTATAATAAAATTATACTATTGTAATTTGATTACACACTTATTTGTAATTATCCTTTAATTAAAATTAAAAATATTTCTTAATATAAAATGTTTGATATTAAATTAACTAATTTGATGACTTATACTAAAATGTAATATATACTAATTAAGTTCGGTAATATATAATATTTATAAAATTTGGTTAATGATGTTAATGGATTTTCTTGCAAACTTTGACCGGTTATAATTTTATATCCGAATGTCTGATTAAGGTGAATTTTTTTTCACGGATCCTATTTTTCAAGCTCTACGCTGCCACAAGTTTCCGGCCAACGTTTTTTTGGAAAAATCTATTTTTTTCCATCCATTTTTTACTTTTTCACCGAGTGTCTTACAAATGTTATTCATATCTAATTTTGGTTCGTATATGAGATTTTGGGTTCAGGACGGTGGTTCTTCTGAAGGGACCTAATTTCATGTGGTGTGCTGGTAGAACATTCTCCCAGCATTTGATTCTCATCAGTAGAGGTGTGAGGGTCAGTAACTGGTGTATAACTGGTGTATTCCACGCGAGCCTGCACCTTGATCCGTTTTGCATCTATTGGAATAATGCCAAATGAGAGATGCGGCGATGTGGTGTCTCCTGAGCCTGATTATGCTAAAGCTTAATACAGGTGCTACTGCTTCGTCTTGAGCAACTGGTCTTGTCTCAGTTTTATCCATTGAGAAAGGGAAAGTACGTCAGGCTGTTTCTGAGTTCTCAAACACTGCACATGAAGAAGAATTGGCAGAACCACTTGTGTGATTCGGAGTAGAGCTAGCTAAGAATGGCTTCTTTAGTATCGCGCGGTGTTGAATTCAGAGTGTTGTAGTCTGACGTAGCCATGGCTAATGTGGCCTATCTCATACAGAGTTGTGGCTTGGTCGTTGAAGACAATTACAGTGGTTCCTGCTTCTTGTTTTAGTTCTTACAAGGTGATGCTTGTCATTGTATGAAATGAGCTCTAGCAAATAAATAAAGTGGCTAAGATGGACTTTCTACCTCTCCCTTCTAGATCTATCCTCACTATATATTATTATTATTATTATTATTATTATTAGCAAATTCTAATAAGATTGAGATTGAAAAGAAAAATAGCAAATAAAACAAAACGACAGCAAATCGCATGGAGAATATATCGAAAAATATTTTTGAGTCCCTTAATTTATTGAATTATAATTTTTATTTTTGACAATTTTAGTTCCTTAACTTGTTTTGATGTATAATGATATGAACCTTTGATTATTTCTTTAATGAATTATTGGTTTTCTATTGATACTCTCCAGAGTAAATGTTGATGTATTTATAGTTTTAATAATGTTTTAATAATTTCAAACAAATAATTTTTTTTTTTTAAAAACAAAACCAAATTGAAAATTTACGAAAATGTCTAGAACGAAATAGTAATAAAATTAGTTTAAGGAAAAAATGGGTAAAAGAAGGATACCCGAGGGAAAAAATTATAGTTTCCCCGAAAAAAACCTGCGGCAGTCAAGAAAGTATTGTCTCGTCTCATAGTTTTTTTTTTTTTTTTTTGATAAAATCGTTTCATAGTTAATTAACAACTATTGTTTATGGTATAAAAATATTGTTTGTGCCAAATTTGATTTTTCCTCGTCAACTATATACGGACTATAGTTAATTAATTGGTAATAAAATTATTATTTGTGATGGATAGGGGTGAGCACGGATTGGAGGATCCGACTGATCTGATCTGAACTAACACATCCGATTTGATTCAGTTCGAGGTCGTATTATGCACTCGGGAAGGTGGTAGGCACTCGAGTCACATCCTAAAAGGTTACCGGAGTGAGAGGTGTTTAATCATGTTTAAAAAATAAAAAGTCCTAATTTATGTGACCATGCCCAATGAATTAACTAAATTTTAACGATTTTAAATAGTCATGCATACAAGCGTAAATGCGAAAAAATGATAAAATAAATAAAAGAGTGAGAAACGTTTACTTCGTGAAGGGCACGGGAGGTTTTACCCTTTTTATCGGAGTTATTGGCACGGGGAGAGGATAATATTTACATGCTTGACGGTTCTTGTATGCGCATGAAAATGATTAGTTTACGCAAACATGAACAGAAAAATAATTATCTAAACATTCAGAGCGCATAAAAATAAACAAGCACACGAAAAATAAATAAACAGTACAAATGCGAGAAATAAATAGTACATGTGCGAGAAATAAATAGTACATGTTTTACAAAAAAACAAAATTTCGATGGGCTGAAAATTTGGGCTTGGCCCACTGGCCCAAGAGTGGGCTGAGCCCACAGCTGGGCCAAGCCCAGTTGAGCTTGGGCTGAGGCAGCCCAAGCTTTCCTTCACGCGCTGGGCCAGAGGCCCAGCCCTTTCTTCTTCTTCCCGCGCGCTTGGTTTGGGCCCGCGTGGCCCAAAACAAAATTAAATGGAGAGAGTTGTTAGCTCTCTCCTGTTCATCATCACTGTCTTCGTGTCGCCAGCGCTCCTACCGGTGACAAAGTCCCGATCAACCCACACGGAAATAGGTAAATTTTATACCAAAATGACCCTTACAAGAGTAGTAAATCAGCCAAGCAATCACAGCAATTTAATTTCCACAAAATATTACCCAATTAAATGCAAACGGATTAAATCTTAATTAACGAAAAAACCAATATTTGTTTGATCCTTGGAGCAATTCGTTAAAAAGAAGCAATGTGATTAAAGCAGTGATTAAAATGAAGTGATTTTAAAGCAAAACAACAAGTTATTTGATCAAAACACAAAAGATTATTATTATTATTTTTTCTGAAAATGCTGCCAAAAACATGTAAAAAAAATAAATTAAAAAGTTAAAGAGCTGAAGATCGGGATTCAACCTTTGGAGAGTGTTTTGGCTGGAGGGATAAATCTTTGGAGATTCAGCTGCTTTTTCTTGGGGTTTGATTTGGTGGTCCGAGTTCAATTGGTGTAGTGATGGAGTAAGTTGATATGGGTGAAAATTAACTACAGGAGGGCTTTTTAGTAGAGATGAGAGTGTGATGGTTTCATGAGCTCCTCCTCCCCCTCTTTTGGAGAATGTTTTGGTTATTTATAGAGGGTGTGAGGGATGGGCAAGAATTAATTCATGATGGGAGTGGGTGCAAGGGAAAATGAGTAAAATAGAAATGGCTATGCTTTAGGCAGAGGGACGAGGGGTGAATTAATTGGTGATGGGAGTGGGTGCAAGGAGAGTGTTTTGGCTGGAGGGATAAATCTTTGGAGATTCAGCTGCTTTTTCTTGGGGTCTGATTTGGTGGTCCGAGTTCAATTGGTGCAGTGATGGAGTAAGTTGATATGGGTGAAAATTAACTACAGGAGGGCTTTTTGGTAGAGATGAGAGTGTGATGGTTTCATGAGCTCCTCCTCCCCCTCTTTTGGAGAATGTTTTGGTTTTTTATAGAGGGTGTGAGGGATGGGCAAGAATTAATTGATGATGGGTATGGCTGCAAGGGAAAATGAGTAAAATAGAAATGGCTATGCTTTAGGCAGAGGGACGAGCGGTGAATTAATTGGTGATGGGAGTGGGTGCAAGGGAAAATTTATTTTATTCGGTTTGAGCCAATAATACAGGAAAATTTGCTTAAAACCGATGGAAATCCAAACGGAAAATACCAAAATGTGAAATAAAATGAGATGAATGAAATGATACGAAACAAAAAAAATGTAAAATATAAAAGTAGACGAAAATATTCGATCTATGGTTCGACCGAAAAAAATATATATTAAAATGCGTAATGAAAGGGAAATGATATGAAATGCGATGCGAATAATAAACAGTAAATAAACGTCAATAATAAATGTAAATAAGGTTAATAATATGACGAATGAAAAAAAGCGGAGATGGTGTGACGAAAATGTCAAAAATCGAGTAGCAACAGTTGTCCCCTCTTTACTGTCTTATCAAAAAATGAGGTGTAACTGAGATTTTTGATGAGCAATAAAGATGGTTGCTACCGTGCTAGCGATGATGTTGGAAGTGATGCATACTTACCTGAGAGCGGGTGATTGGCAAATTCTGACCTGGACGAGGGTAGTACTCGTAGTCCCTGTGTTAATGCTGAAAGTAAGGCCTCGTCCGGGCGAGGGTAGTACTCGCAACCTTATGCTTGTGCTGAAAATGTAAAATTGATATCCAAACGGGGACACTGCAATTGTCGGATGTTGATGCCGGAAACGTAAAGGTCTCCGGGCGAGGCTATCGCAATCACGGACACTGATGCTGAAAAGTAAAGGTATCCGGGCGAGGCTATCGCAATCACGGATGTTGATGCTGAAAAGTAAAGGTATCCGGGCGAGGCTATCGCAATCACGGATGCTGATGCAGAAATGTAAAGGTATCTGGGCGAGGCTATAGCAATCACGGATGCTGATGCAGAAAGGTAAAGGTATCTGGGTGAGGCTATTGCAATCACGGATGCTGATGTAGAAAGGTAAAGGTATTTGGGCGAGGCTATCACAATCACGGACGCTGATGTAGAAAGGTAAAGGTATCCGAGCGAGGCTATCGCAATCACGGACGCTGATGCAGAAAGGTAAAACCGAGTGAGGCTATCGCAATCACGAACGCTGATGTAGAAAAGTAAAGGTATTCGGGCGAGGCTATCGCAATCACGGACGCTGATGCAGAAAGTTAAAGGTATCCGGGCGAGGCTATCGCAATTACGGAAGTTGATGCTGAAAAGTAAAGGTATCCGGGCGAGGCTATCGCAATCACGGATGCTGATGCAGAAAGGTAAAGGTATCCGGGCGAGGCTATCGCAATCACGGATGCTGATGCAGAAAGGTAAAGGTATCCGGGTGAGGCTATTGCAATCACGGATGCTGATGCAGAAAGGTAAAGGTATCCGGGTGAGGCTATCACAATCACGGATGCTGATGCAGAAAGGTAAAGGTATTTGGGCGAGGCTATCGCAATCACGGACGCTGATGTAGAAAGGTAAAGGTATCCGGGCGAGGCTATCGCAATCACGGACGCTGATGCTGAAAGGTAATCACAGATGCTAATGCAGAAAGGTAAAGGTATCCGGGCGAGGCTATCTCTATCACGGACGCTAATGTAGAAAGGTAAAGGTATCCGGGCGAGGCTATCATAATCATGGACGCTGATGCTGAAAGGTAAAGGTATCCGGGCAAGGCTATCGCAATCACGGATGCTGATGCTGAAAAGTAAAGGTATCCGAGCGAGGCTATCGCAATCATGGATGTTGATGCTGAAATGTAAAGGTATCCGGGTGAAGCTATCGCAATCACGGATGCTGATGTAGAAAATGTGATCGCAGCATGATACGTTGGAACATCAAATGACCGAAGGGGGTAAATCATCAAGGCAGACATTAGCATGAAATAGACTTGAAATGGTGGGGATACCACACACGAAGTAGACTTAGAGGAGGTGGGGATACCATGCACGAAATAGAGTTGAAGAAGTGGGGATACCACGTACGAAATAGAGTTAAAGAAGGTGGGGATACCGCGCACGAAATAGAGTTGAAGGAGGTGGGGATACCACGCACAAAATAGAGTTGAAGAGGCGGGGATACCACGCACGAAATAGAGTTGAAGAAGGTGGGGATACCACGCCTGAAGTAGACTTGGATAGGTGGGCGAGCGTGATCCACCGCATGAAATTGATTGGGGAGTGGTAACGTACTCCATTCGGTTGCTTGGTGGATTTATTGGCGGAGATTCATGACAGTGTGAGATCCCACCGAAGCATATCTGTATCCTGCAAATTGGGAGGAAACAAACACGGAGCAGCAATGGATGGAAAAAGAGAAAGTAATTGATAAATGGAAACAATGAAATTAAATCATGTATGTTGTATATGAAAGTATTCCCACACTTCCCTAAGGTTTGCCCCCAGTATTTTATAAAAACAACTTCCCTATCAAGAGAAGGTTCAACAAGTTTATGCATTTCTGGAGAACATGTCATCCAGTTTCTATCATATAAGCATGGTTGATACAAGCCTAGAAAAGCATCTGTATCTTGCCCAGGAGATAACGACCTCAAGGACAAGACTTTTCCACAACATGTAGACGTAGGCAATCCTCACCGGACATTGGTGTTTGCGCTCATGCTCATAAACAAGGCTACGTGTTTACACTCATAAAAATGCAACAAACATAGCACAAAATCAGATTTGCAATGTCAATCCGAGTGAATAAACTTCAAATGAAGATGCACATGCATGGGCCTTCAAATAATCGAAAGGACTTTGCAGGAGAACAGAAATATGTAGTGGATAGAAAGAAAGAAGAAGAAAAAAAGAATATGTTTAGAAAGGAAGTGTTTTTTAGTAGAAGAAGAAATTATTAAATGTGCAATGCTTAACTAACGTTGCCAACCGGAGGTAAAGTGCACATGCTCCTTAGTCTTTGCTGGGGAAGGCTCCTTCTTCGAGATCATTTGTTGACGAACCACACCAGTCCTTAGGTCTTTGCGGGAGATGCCCCTTCTTGATCGTTCTTTGTTGATGAAGCACTCAAAATTTTTTTTGAATTTTCGCGGGGAATGATCTCATTTTTGTTTTGAGATCATTTGTCGGTGACGAAGCGCACCAGTTTTTTGAATCTTCATTGGAAATGATCTCTCTTTTTTTTGAGATTATTTTGTTGACTTTTGACCATTTTGCATTTGCTTCTGCTTTTTATTGATTGATTTTTTTAAAATTTTTTTTTTTTTTTTTTAGCCAGCAAAGCAAGTGCAGTTTTTTGTTTGGTCTCCTTCCATCTTTGACAGAGGCCTTCAAGTCTTGATTTTTGATTTTTTTTGTTTGGCCTCCTTCCGGCTTTGACCATCAGCAATCCTTGGAGATTTTGCAATCCTTCTTGCGCAAAGCAAGTTCAATGTGCACCTTACCTTCGGTTAACAACCTCAGTTGGGCACTGCTCATTATTTAGGGAATTCAAGTGGAAGCAAGAGATTTTACAAGCGGCTTAGAAAAGAAATGAATTGAATAGAGAGCACGAGCAAGTGTTTGAAGACAAAAAGAATGAGAAGACCAAAGAAAGGTGGAAACAAAGAGCAAAGTCCCCTGTCATCTTATAGCTATCCCATGTCTAATGGTTCATGTACCCTGGATATTATGCAAACCTAACTAGCAGTTAGTCAGGCATTTGCACTCATGAAAGAAATAAAGCGTGAAGGCCCAAAATGCTCACAGGGATGTGTTTGCGATTGCTTACATCTAAAGCATGTTGCAGATATAAGAGCTAGCATGCGAGATCATGCATGTCATACAATTTCGAATGGATGCACAAGTCATTCATGATGCAATAACATATTGAACATTCTCAATCTACGAAAGGTTTGAAAAATTTGAGGGTAGTGTGAATTTCATTCAAAGAATTTAATGCACAGTTTATAACAAATCTTAACAGTTTTAGCAATTTTACAGACAAAAACGTGAGGGTATGACCATTCACAAAAATTTATGAATAATTAAAAAAGAATCGCCCCCAATACGGGAATGAATGATTGTACAAAAATTAAAGAGGCAGAGAGGAAAGTGGACTTCTCTGGATGTGTGCAGCAAGCGGCAACTAACGATCTGACAGGTTCACCAGCGGGGAATCAACCGTATGATTCTGATCCAGCATCATCCGTACTCAAATTGGATGATAGTGTTGCTGCAAATATTTCTAACAGTTCCGTCATAGTCAATCACCACATCTCGAAGGATGGTCATTAAGTTCTTGAATAGTGTTCTATGATCGGACGATAACTTCTTGCTAGAAACGCATGATCTTTCTGTGGATTCCGTCTTGGGAACAGCTAAATCGTTTCTGAACTTGGTCCGGTCGCCAAGGAAAGATGAGCTCATGATGAACCTTGAGACTGATTGCTTGCAAATACAAGGTGTTCTGCAAAGAAACCAGCTCAATGTAGCGACCGTTTTAAAATCTTTCCAGATTCGCTCCTTGACTGCTCTTGGATGAGGAGACATCTCCTATGCTGGAGATAACCAATTTTCCAATGATCTGGTTTGTTTAAGAAGTATGACTTGAACATCATCTTGAATGATGGAAAAGAATCCTTGGTTTGCTAGAGGTTCGAGGTGCCCTTGGGGAGTCTAGCTTGTTGATTCTTTGCTGAGAAGTTCCAATGCTTCAGCTTTCACGTATAATTGTTGTGCACGTGGGGAGATCTTGTTTGTGATGATCAAATTCAAAACATGAAAAACTTGATCATGGTTGAATCTTGAATTTACGGTCAGAAACTGTGTAGGGCGTAAATGTTGTCATATCTTAGAACAAAACCGCATTACATATGTTGATCGGGATCCCGACTACAACGAAGATCTGAATGCAAAGAGTTCATCATCGTAAATGATCAACAAACATTCTATTCCCTGTCTTTGATCGACATCCATTTGGTGTTCATTGCTTGCCCCCCAAGTTTATTTCTCAAAACTCCTCCTGACAAGGGATTATTTTCTTCTCCGAACTTTTTACTAAACAGGCCAACTCGGGTGGAATCTCGACCTCATCCTCAGTCATCGTGACCATCAAAGACAACCTGAATTTTTATTTATCCTGAAAGTAAAACATGAACAGTAAAAGATATTTTGGAATAAAAACTGCATATATTTATTTATTTATTTATTACAAAAAGGAACGTGAGTCCCTACAAAACGTTTTTACTAAAAACATGCATAAAAATTATAGAGAGACATCAGGAAGTATGGGGGTGCTCCCATTGCGCATAGACTCTCTAGGTTTCTTCACGGAAATGAACGAGCTCTATGTCAATCCTCCATTGCCTAGGACATGGTTCGGAAGAGGGTTGGTGGTCGTGTTAGGTCCTTTGGTTAACCCTTCAAAAGATATCCATCCATTCTTGATCAAGTGGTGAACCTTTCCTCTTAGGGCAAAGCAGTTTTCTATTGTGTGACCCTGAGCTCCAGCATGATACTCACATCTAGCGTTATGATCGTACCATTTCGGGTAAGGAGGTTGTATAGGAGCCATTGGGGTAGGTGCAATTTGCCCAGCTGCCAAGAGACATTTGTATATCTCTCCCAAAGGAACGGGGAGAGGTAGCAGTGGCTCTCGGTTGCAATGGTTACCTGGGTTATTTTGGTTGTTTCTATGTTGTGTGGGTTGTGGCATCTGCGGTGGATAAGGTGCAGGATATTGGGGTGCCACGTTGGCAACAGGCATTGATGGCGGAGGAAAAAATGTAGGTTGATACAGTGGCGGTGGAACATAAGGCGACCTATAGCTCGACTGGTGAGACATAAAGTCAACCTTTTTCTTCACGGGAAGCGTCATTTTCGGTGCTATTTCTGGCGCAACGACAATCCTTCTAGACTTGATCGCTTGTTCGACTCTCTCTGCCACCTGGACTATGTCAAAAAAGTTGTTTGACGAGTTGGAGATGAGGTAGGTGTACTACGGAACCTTGAAGGTGTTTACAAAAATAGATATAAGTTCCTTATCGCTAAGAGGAGGAGAAATCCTGGCAGCGAGTTCCCTCCACCTTTGAGCCTACACCTTTACCGACTCGTCGACCTTCTTCTCGAGGTTCTGCAAGTTAGAACGGTCTGGAGCTACCTCCATGTTAAACTTGTATTTCTTGAAGAAGGCATCTGACAAGTCTCTCCAAGTCTTGATCCTTGTCTTGTCAAGACTCATATACTAGGTCAGAGCGTGCTTGGTCAAGCTTTCTCTAAACATATGAATCAATAAGGGCTCATTTTGTATCACTTCTGCCATTTTGTTCCAATAAACCTTGAGGTGGGTTTTGGGACACTCAGTCCCAGTATACTTCTCAAATTCAGGAATTTTGAACTTCGGGGGCATGGTTATCCCCGGTACCATACACATATCCATAGGTCATGTAGGATCAAAGGGATCAGTCCCTTCGATTGCCCTCAGTCTCTTTTCTAGCAGACTTAACCTGTTGAACACGGTGGCGTGAAAGAGAAAATTAGCAAGTAATTATCAAACAAAGAAATAGTGCGTTCGAGCCTCGGTCCGAGAAAACTTACTCGAGACCGATAGAAGTTCGCGAAAAGACAGTTAAAAATACGAAAAATTCAAAAGACGTGAAATGACGTGAAATATTAAAACAAATAGTCCATGATCAAAAATCGATTGAAAATTAACGTAAACGGGCTATTAATGCGACATGCAATAAAACGAAAAAGGTTGTGACGTAAGTCAAAATTCGGGTAGCAACACCGAATGGAGCACATTACCACTCCTCAACCATGGGTCCTCGATGGAAAATCATTGTAATGCCCTCGCCATGGATTTCATCAAACGAATCCAATCAAGTTGTGAAGAGTAGAATGGTCGTCCAAGGTCACCATTCGCAAATTCAAGTTGAGCCGTCACAAAAGGGCCTGTGACACTTGCTACCCGAATTTTGACTTACGTCACAACCTTTTTCGTTTTATTGCATGTCGCATTAATAACCCGTTTATGTCAAATTTCAATCGATTTTTGATCAGGGACTGTTTGTTTAAATGTTTCACGTCATTTCATGTCTTTTAAATTTTTCGTATTTTTTATCATATTTTTTACTACACCATTTTTTCAGGTTTATTTTCATTTTCGAGCGACTTCGCTCGTACCAAAAATATCCCGTTCGTGCCCAAAAATAGGATAAATACCACATAAATGCATGTAAATCCTCCACCTCCTCTCCAACTCACTTAGATCACTCTTGGCCACACAATAAAACTTGCTCATCACCCGGCCACAAGCTTCCCTCCCTAGCTCACTATTCCGGCCTAGAGCTCATCATCATTCTCTTGATATTTCTCCCGTCGGTTTGCAACCACATGTGCAAACCGACTCCACCTTGATCTTTCCTCTATAAATAGCTTGCTTCAAGCAACGAAATAAGGGCACCAAAATCTCCTCTTAATCACCATTTCTTGCTCATCCTTCTTAGTCCAAAACTCTCCTAGAGAGGTAAGCTTTCTCACTCTAGCTTTTCTTTAATTTTCGTTTTCTTCCTTAATGCATGAATAAGTTGCTCAAACTTGGTTCAAATGCTTAGTTTTTATGCCAATTTCATTTCCCTTGCCTCAATTTAATGACATGTTGCCTTGAGTAATTAATAGCCATAATGCATATTAATTAGCTTGTTTTTCCTTTGATTAAAACGCCACTGCCATGATAATTTTCCTTGCTATTTTTATGGGGTTAAATTGCTGCTATGTTGCTTGTATTTTTGGGTTGGTTTTCGGGTTGATTTGGCATGTCTGAATCTCACCTTGGTCGCCGGCTATGGTGCCGACGATGTGAGGAAGAAGATGAAGGTAAGGAGGGGTGCTGGCGGGAAAATAGAAAGAAGAAAGGTGGTGGACTTCAGCCCACCTTTGTTTTAAATTAAAATTTGGGCTTGGCTTGTGCCAAGCTCATTTTTTAATGTCCAAAATTCTAATGTGGGGCCCGACCCATTTATTTTTCGTCAAGATTATGTAAAACATTCGTATGTTTTTATTTTTGTGTTTAAATAATATTAAAATGTTCGTATGATTAAATGATATATTTAAATCGTATGAAATGTTTCTATGTTTTCTTTATGCATTATTTAAATCTTATGAAATAATTATAGGCTTGCACGATTTAATTAATTGTTTATGCCATGCTTTATTTAATTAAATGCTTACATGATTTAAATAATTTATTTATGCCATGTTTTATTTAATTAAATGCTTGCATGATTTAAATAATTTATTTATGTCATGTTCTATTTAATTAAATACTTGCATGTTTTAAATGATTTGTTTATTTACTATGCCATGTTTTATTTAATTAATTGCTTACTTGTCGTAAATTAATTAAATGTTTTGCATGCGCTCTTTATTATTTATTTATTTTCAAACCATCGCTAACACTTTCAATTTGCAAGGTTGATCAAGTTCACGCAACGCTAGTACGCTTTCTAGCCTCTTTTATTTATTCAATGCTTTCTGCAAACATTAATTGTATGCACGCCATTTAAAAATGTTAAAGAACTCATATCATATTCGTATGCATGATAAAATCAACGCACATGCTTACTTGTTTACATCACTCGCTTTTATGCCATGAAATTAATTGCTTGCATTGATACATGAGCATGGTGGCTTCGATCCCACACGGTTATTTGCATTTCATTAAATTTGTATTGTGCTAGTATTTATCCATGATAGGATCACGTAGTAATAAATTAATCATGCATGGCCCGATGATAAAAAGGGGGGAACGTCCGCTCTAGCATAACAAACAAACGGTAACCCCGTCCTTCATGTCCCGATCGGAAATAACATGCCCCGACCAATATGCTAAGATGTAACGTCACCTTTGAGGGCCAATTTACATGCTTAAACATTTTCAAACACCTTTTACCGGTAACCTTTTTAAGGATGTGACTTGGGTGCCTAACACCTTCCCAAGTCCATAATACGACCTCGAACCTTCGTTCTTTGGTTTAGACCAATTGTGCCTTAGTTTTATTTATTTTATGCCATGATGCTTAGGTTCCCTAAACCTTAGAAAAATAGGGTGGCAACTTCATTGCATTATGCGAAGCATCCATTTATGCTTAGCATCCGTCCCGAACCTTAAACTCATTTTCAACGAAAAAGGGGGTGCGACAGTTTGGCGACTTCACTGGGATACCGCAATTGTCGGAAGTCGACAAAAATTCCCCCCATGCCAAATTAATCAACTGTTGCTACCCGAATGTTGACTTTTAACATTCTAAGGTATCCCAGTGAAGTCGTATTATGGGTCCGAACTTTTAACATTTCTGAAAGAGAAAATAAATGCGTTAAATCAAGTTTTGCATTTCTTCACTGTATACTAGTTTTCTTGTCTTATTTTTCTACACGTCGTGGTTTCCTCGGTTCAGGTTTATTTTCATTTTCGAGCGATTTCGCTCAAACCAAAAATATCTTGTTCGTGCCCAAAAATAGGATAAATACCACATAAATGCATGTAAATCCTCCACCTCCACTCTAGCTCACTTAGATCACTCTTGGCCACACAATCAAACTTGCTCATCACCCGGCCACAAGCTTCCCTCCCCTAGCTCACTATTCCGGCCTAAAGCTCATCATCATTCTCTTGATATTTCTCCCGTCGGTTTGCAACCACATGTGCAAACCGACTCCACCTTAATCTTTCCTCTATAAATAGCTTGCTTCAAGCAACAAAATAAGGGCACCAAATCCTCCTCTTAATCTCTATTTCTTGCACTACCTTCTTGGCAAATTGCTCTCCTGGAGAGGTAAGTTTCTCTCCCTAGCTTCTCTCTTTAATTTTCATTTTTCCTCTTAATGCATGAATAAATTGATGAAACTTGCCTCACATGCTTAGTTTTCATGTTAGCTATGCTTCTCTTACTTCAATTTAATTGCTTGCTTGCTCTAGCTAATTAATAGCTATATATGCACATTAATTAGCTTATTTTTGCTTGTTAAAATTGGCCATTGTTTTGTTTAAAATTTCTTGCTGTTTTCGTGAGATTGATCCGCTGGCATGCTGTTGTGTGGATTGAGTCAGTTTTGGGAGTATAAAATCATGTTTTAATTTTTCATGCTTAAATTGCTACTGTTGGGTTAATGGAAGAAGAACCAAAGGAAGAAGAAGAAGGTTGGCGAGAAAGAGGAGAGGAAGCGAAGCCCAATTTTGTTTTAAATTAAAATTTGGGCTTGGCACATTTTTTAATGCCCAAAATTCAAATTGTGGGGTCCGGCCCATTTATTTTCGTCAATATGTATGAAATATTCGTATGCTTTATGCCATGTCAATTTTCGTATGAAATATTCGTATGCTTGTATGTTTAATTAAATTGCTTGCATGTTATAAATGAGTTGTTAATTTATTTATGCCATGTTTATTTAATTAAATGCATGTTGTAATTAATTTGTTTATGCCATGTTTATTTAATTAAATGCATGTTGTAATTAATTTTTTTATGCCATGTTTATTTAATTAAATACATGTTGTAATTAATTTGTTTATACCATCTTTTATTTAATTAAATGTTTGCATGCTTTAATTAATTTGCTTATGCCATGTTTATTTAATTAATTGCCTATTTGTCATAAATTAAATAAATGTTTTGTATGCGCTTTTCTTATTTATTATTTTCGAAACCATCACTAATACTTTCAATTTGCAAGGTAGATCAAGATCACGCAACGCTAGTACGCTTTCTAGCCTCTTTTATTTATTCAATGCTTTTCGCGAACATTAATTGTATGCATGCCATTTAGAAACGTTGAATACTCATATCATAATCGTAAGCATGACATTTAGAATTGTTAGAAAATAAAATCAACGCACATGTGTACGTGTTTAAATCACTCGCTTTTATACCATGAAGTTAATTGCTTGCATTGATATATGAGCATGGTGGCTTCGATCCCACACGGTTATTTGCATTTCATTAAATTTGTATTGTGCTAGTATTTATCCATGATAGGATCACGTAGTAATTAATTAATCATGCATGGCCCGATGATGACAAAGAGGGCTCTCGCTTTAAGTAAAAGACCCAACGATTAATCAGTCCCGATCGGAAATAACAAAAATACTAAAGCGATGAATACCTCTGAGGGCCCATGGACAACTGGAAGGTGGCCCAATCTTCGTAACAGGATTTCGTTGACACTTTACTATCGTTTACCTCGTAAATGATTGAAAAGTCAAGCATTTCTGTGCGCGGGATTGGACAACACTTTCCGGTTACTTACTCGTTTTCATGTTAAAAATTGTTTTCCAAACACCTTTTTACCGGTAACCTTTTTAAGGATGTGACTTGGGTGCCTAACACCTTCCCAAGTCTATAATACGACCTCGAACCTTCGTTCTTTGGTTTAGACCACATGTGCCTTAGTTTTTTTATTTTATGCCATGACATTGGGTTCCCTAAGCCTTAGAAAATAGGGTGGAGACTTCATTGCATTATGGGAAGCATCCATTTATGCTTGGTATCCGTCCCAAACCTTAAACTCGTTTTCAACGGAAAATGGGGTGCGATAGTTTGGCGACTTCATTGGGGACCGTCACAAGGCTAGAGCAAAGGTAAGTTGCCTTGAACCAAAGGTATATTCCAAACCCTCATTTACTTTTTTTCAAGACATTGAAGTGTGAGTATTAACATTTCTTGCATAATTCTACATTTCTGCATAATTAAATACTCCTCCTTGAGCGACTACTTTCCTGTCTATCTAAATACTCCTCCTTGAGCGACTACTTTTCCGCATATTATATCTAAATGCTTGCTAAGAAGTTAAGTGCTATCCCATCTCGTTCCTTTTCGGCCTGCAGTGCTCGTTCTGTAGCAGCCCGAACTCGTTCTTCCAATTCTGCTACTCTAGCCGCCAATGTCTCTTCTATCTTAGTTTGTTCGGCCATTTTCAGTGCTTGAAGTCTAGTTACGAGGAGCCTTAATGGAGTAGTTTTCTTTCAAGGAGCTATCGTTATCCTGAAAAGAAAACAAGTGAAGAGAAATAAGTATAAGCGATAATGTGCGTATTATGTGCAACCTCGAGGCCTCCACGCTGCTTATTCAATCTTTCGGCCTTCCTTTCACTTGATACTTTTGGGGGGAGCGAAGAACGGGTGCATCTTGGGCTGGCTTTCTTGGTGAAGACGTAAAGGGAGCCATCATGACGACGCAACATAACCTCGGGTGGAACTTTTCAGAACAAATGTGCGCAAGAGGCTAGGTTTCATTTGGACTTTTTTCTTTAGCGATGGGTTAATGGGCTATTTATTTTTTTATTTTTTTTGAAAGGGAAAGGTGATCATGCCGGGAGGCTCTATGTATTTTGGCTGAATGGAAATGTGGAGTTGAACGCATTTATACGGGTCAAGGCAAAGGGATCATGTGGTTGTGACCGAAGAACTGTCCTCTTTGCGTCAAATTTATTTGTGAGTGATGTGCTGCTTGGAAAGTTCTGATATTTGGTGTAGGCATACTTCGGTGTGTTATGAACATCTTTCGTGTTTTGGCTAAAACGGAAATTCTAAGACAACTATGTTGATATTGGCCAAAATAAAAGATTGCGCAGCTGAGTTCAAGTAGAGCAACTATCCTTACGCCTAAATTATTTGCGAGAGATGTGTCACCCAGAACTTCCTGAAATTTGGTGTGGGTACGTTTCATTGTGTTATGAACATCTTTCGTGTTTTGGCTAAACGGAAATTCTGAGCCAATTGTGTTGATATTGACCAAAATAAAGGATTGTGCAGCTAAGTTTGAGAAGAGCAGTGATCTTTGATGTGATCACACTCATTTCTTGGCGCTAAGTATGAACAGTGAACGCCCAACTCTCTATTTTCGCGGTATGATCACATTTCTAGGAGTGATGCGCTGCTCCAAAAAATCTGAAATTTGGTATGGGTGACCTTTAATGTGTTACGAACATCTTTCATCTTTTAATAGAGATTAATCGAGAGGAAATTCTGAGTAAATCATTTTCATTTTGGTCATGACAAAAGATCGCACAGCTGAAGCCGAGAGGGAGCAGCTGTTCTTGCGTTACAAATTTTTTTATGGGAGATTGGATGCCCAGAACTTCCTGAAATTTGGCATGGGGGGATTTTAATGTGTGATGAACATCTTTTGTGTTTTATTTGAGAGGAAATTCTGAGTAAATCATTTTCATTTTGGTCATGACAAAAGATTGCGCAGCTGAGGCTGAGAGGGAGCAGATGTTCTTGCGTTAGAAAATTTTTTTTATGGGAGATTGGCTGCCCAGAACTTCATGAAATTTGGTAGGGGGTAATTTTAATGTGTGATGAACATCTTTTGTGTTTTAATCTAGAGTAAATTCTGAGTAAATAATTTTCATTTTGGTCATGACAAAATATCGCGCAGCTGAAGCCGAGAGGGAGCAGTTGTTCTTGCGTTAGAAATTTTTTTATGGGAGATTGGGGGCCCAGAACTTCCTGAAATTTGTCATGGGGGAATTTTAATGTGTGATGAACATCTTTTATGTTTTATTTGAGAGGAAATTCTGAGTAAATAATTTTCATTTTGATCATGACAAAAGATTGTGCAGCTGAGGCTGAGAGGGAGTAGCTATTCTTGCGTTAGAAAATTTTTTTATGGGACATTGGCTGCCCAGAACTTCCTGAAATTTGGTATGGGAGAATTTTAATGTGTGATGAACATCTTTTGTGTTTTAATTGAGAGGAAATTCTGAGTAAATCATTTTCATTTTGGTCATGACAAAAGATCGCGCAGCTGAAGCCGAGAGGGAGCAGCTGTTCTTGCGTTAGAAATTCTTTTATGGGAGATTGAGCGACCAGAACTTCCTGAAATTTGGCATGGGGGAATTTTAATGTGTGATGAACATCTTTTGTGTTTTATTTGAGAGGAAATTCTGAGTAAATAAGTTTCATTTTGATCATGACAAAAGATTGTGCAGCTGAGGCTGAGAGGGAGTAGTTGTTCTTGCGTTAGAAATTTTTTTTTTTTTTTTTGGGAGCTTGGCTGCCCATCTGACTTTTGATTGGAAAATTGATCCTCCTCCTCCCGAGTCAATTCATTCCTTAACCTCCTAATTTTGACCACGTCAAAGTTTGAAATCTTCAACTTAATTCTGGCGGTGACATCAGGAACAAAACCGGCTACTAACAGATCTCCTTTGGTGGCCTGATTTTCGAAACTCCTTGCCCCAAAAGTATCAAGCAAAAGTAATGCTGGTACTGGCATCTTGATAAGCAGGGTGGGTTCCTGGGAAAACATAAACAGAGTTCTGGTATTAGCAATTTTTACAAAATGTGTTACTAGCTAGTTTTTTTTTCTTTTTACATGCATTACTAGGAACAGTGCGGAAAGGAGAAAAATGTAGAAAAATGTGGTAAACCAAGTCACGGTAAAATAAGTGTGATGCACGTGATGAGGGCTTTTGACGTCGACTAAAGTTCTAACGGCTTGAAAGTTCCCGACGATACCATAGAATGGTCCAAAAAGTGTCGTAGGGTGCCTACCAATTCCTTCCCACGAACCCAGGTCACTTTCCAACCATTTACATAGGCAAATGATTGAATCATGTCGACTGAATCCGCTTACCAGAATTGGGCCACCTTCCGGCTAGCTTTAAGGGTTCGAGCGGGTTGGTTTTTGTAAACACTACCTAGGACATGAGCCCTGGGGCGCCACTACTAACCGTCCTAAACTTATTAGGTATGGAGGGCCTATGCATGCAATGCGTGTGACAGTTGATCAAAGCAATAATAGATAGCCACGAAAACAGTTTATCAAAGCAAGTAAAAAAAAAAACAAACACCTAAAAAAAAAACCGGCTTCGACCCTACTAGTCCCTAGTGAAGTCGCCAAACTATCGAACTCCCTTTTTCGTTGAAAACGAGTTTAAGGTTTGGGACGGATGCTAAGCATAAATGGTTGCTTCGCATAATGCAATGAAGTCGCCACCCTATTTTCTAAGGTTTAGGGAACCTAATGTCATGGCATAAATAAAAAACTAAGGCTCATGTGGTCTAAACCATGGAACAAAGGTTCGAGGTCGTATTATGGACTTGGGAAGGTGTTAGGCACCCAAGTCACATCCTTAAAAAGGTTACCGGTAGAAAGGTGTTTGGAAAAACAAATTTGATATACAAAGATTTGTTTAATGATCAAAGCATGTCAACCAATTCTTCCCACGGACTCAAGTTATTTTCCAATCATTTACATAGGCCAATGATTGAATCGTGTCAACAGAGTCCGCTTACCGAATTAGGACACTTTCCGATTATTTAAACATTTTTTACGTGATTTGGCCCTCAAAGGTGACGTTACATCTTAGCATTTTCGTAGGGACATGTTATTTCCGATCGGGACACAAAGGACGGGGTTACCGTTTGTTCGTCATGCTAGAGCGGACGTTCCCCCTTTTCATCGAGCCATGCATGACAATCTAGTTACTAAGTGATCCTAACATAGGTAAAACTAACATTGTACCATTTTCATGAATGCAAATAACCGTGTGGGATCGAAGCCACAATGCTCACATATCAATATAGCAATTAATCTCATGGCATAAAAAGCAAATGACGTAAACACGTAAACATGTGGGTTGATTTTAATCATGCATACAATTATATGAGTTTTTTAGCATTTTTAAATATCATGTATATAAGTAGTATTTGCGGAAAATATTGAATAAATAAAAGAGACTTAGAAGGGGTGTACTTGCGTTGCGTGATCTTGATCTACCTCGCAAATTGAAAGTATTAGCGATAATTTCGAAAATAATAAATAAGAAAAGCGCATGCAAAAAATTTATTTAATTTATGACAAATAGGCAATTAATTAAATAAACATGGCATAAACAAATTAATTAAAGCATGCAAGCATTTAATTAAATAAAACATGGCATAAACAAATTCATTACAACATGCATTTAATTAAATAAACATGGCATAAACAAATTAATTACAACATGCATTTAATTAAATAAACATGGCATAAACAAATTAATTAAAACATGTAAGCATTCAATTAAATAAACATGGCATAAACAAATTAATTACAATATGCATTTAATTAAATAAGCATGGCATAAACAAATTAATTAAATCATGCAAGCATTTAATTAAATAAACATGGCATAAATAAATTAACAACTCATTTATAACATGCAAGCAATTTAATTAAACATACAAGCATACGAATATTTCATACAAAAATTGACATGGCATAAAGCATACAAATATTTCATACATATTGACGAAAATAAATGGGTCGGGCCCCACAATTTGAATTTTGGGCATTAAAAAATGGGCTTGGCACAAGCCAAGCCCAAATTTTAATTTAAAACAAAATTGGGCTTGGCTTCCTCTCCTCTTTCCCGCCAACCTTCTTCTTCTTCCTTTGGTTCTTCTTCCATTAACCCAACAGTAGCAATTTAAGTATGAAAAATTAAAACATGATTTTATACTCCCAAAACCGACTCAATCCACACAACAGCATGCCAGCGGATCAAGCTCACGAAAACAGCAAGAAATTTTAAACAAAACAGTGGCCAATTTTAACTAGCAAAAGTAAGCTAATTAATGTGCATATATAGCTATTAACTAGCTAGAGCAAGCAAGCGATTAAATTGAAGCAAGAGAAGCATAGCTAACATGAAAACTAAGCATGTGAGGCAAGTTTCATCAATTTATTCATGCATTAAGAGGGAAAATGAAAATTAAAGAGAGAAGCTAGGGAGAGAAACTTACCTCTCCAGGAGAGCAATTTGCCAAGAAGGTAGTGCAAGAAATAGAGATTAAGAGGAGGATTTGGTGCCCTTGATTTGTTGCTAATTGCTTGCTATTTATAGAGGAAAGAAAGATTGAAGTCGGTTTGCTTTCCTTGGCCGAGAATCGTCGGGAAGAAATATCCAAGGGTGATGATGAGCTCTAGCCGGAATAGTGAGCTAGGGGAGGGGTTTCTTGTGGCCTTGGTTGATCGGATGGGACTTGGGGATGATCCAATTGAGGTGGAACCGAGCTGGAGGGTGAGATTGCATTGATTGTGCATTAATGTGGTATTTATCCTATTTTTGGGCACGAACGGGATATTTTGGTACGAACGAAATCGTACGAAAGTAAAAATAAATCCGAGCCGAGGGTACAACTATGTGTAGAAAAATAAGGCAAGAAAACTAATATACAGTGAAGAAATGCGAAAGTTGATTTAACATATTTATTTTCTTTTTCGGAAGTGTCAAAACGTTCGCACGCAAAATAAATGTCCTTACGACAAAAATTAAACGAAATTGAACGCGGTGGCGTGAAAGAGAAAATTAGCACGTAATTATCAAACAAAGAAATAGTGCGTTCAAGCCTCGGTCCTAGAAAACTTACTCGAGATCGATAGAAGTTCGCGAAAAGACAGTTAAAAATACGAAAAATTCAAAAGACGTCAAATGACGTGAAATATTAAAACAAATAGTCCATGATCAAAAATCGATTGAAATTTGACATAAACAGGCTATTAATTCGACATGCAATAAAACGAAAAAGGTTGTGACATAAGTCAACATTCGGGTAGCAACAGTTGATTGATTTGGCATGGGGGGAATTTTTGTCGACTTCCGACAATTGCGGTATCCCAGTGAAGTCGCCAAACTGTCACACCCCCTTTTTCGTTGAAAATGAGTTTAAGGTTCGGGACGGATGCTAAGCATAAATGGATGCTTCGCATAATGCAATGAAGTCGCCACCCTATTTTTCTAAGGTTTAGGGACCTTAAGCGTCATGGCATAAAATAAAATAAAACTAAGGCACAATTGGTCTAAACCAAAGAACGAAGGTTCGAGGTCATATTATGGACTTGGGAAGGTGTTAGGCACCCAAGTCACATCCTTAAAAAGGTTACCGGTAAAAGGTGTTTGAAAATGTTTTAGCATGTAAATTGGCCCTCAAAGGTGACGTTACATCTTAGCATATTGGTCGGGGCATGTTATTTCCGATTGGGACACGAAGGACGGGGTTACCGTTTGTTCGTTATGCTAGAGCGGACGTTCCCCCCTTTTTATCATCGGGTCATGCATGATTAATTTATTACTACGTGATCCTATCATGGATAAATACTAGCACAATACAAATTTAATGAAATGCAAATAACCGTGTGGGATCGAAGCCACCATGCTCATGTATCAATGCAAGCAATTAATTACAAGGCATAAAAGCGAGTGATGTAAACAAGTAAGCATGTGCGTTGATTTTATCATGCATACGAATATGATATGAGTTCTTTAACATTTTTAAATGGTGTGCAGACAATTAATGTTTGCAGAAAGCATTGAATAAATAAAAGAGGCTAGAAAGCGTACTAGCGTTGCGTGAACTTGATCAACCTTGCAAATTGAAAGTGTTAGCGATGGTTTGAAAATAAATAAATAATAAAGAGCGCATGCAAAACATTTAATTAATTTACGACAAGTAAGCAATTAATTAAATAAAACATGGCATAGCAAATAAACAAATCATTTAAAACATGCAAGTATTTAATTAAATAGAACATGACATAAATAAATTATTTAAATCATGCAAGCATTTAATTAAATAAAACATGGCATAAATAAATTATTTATATCATGTAAGCATTTAATTAAATAAAGCACGGCATAAACAATTAATTAAATCGTGCAAGCATATAATTATTTCATAAGATTTAAATAATGCATAAAGAAAACATAGAAACATTTCATACGATTTAAATATATCATTTAATCATACGAACATTTTAATATTATTTAAACACAAAAATAAAAAAATATGAATGTTTTACATAATCTTGACGAAAAATAAATGGGTCGGGCCCCACATTAGAATTTTGGGCATTAAAAAATGAGCTTGGCACAAGCCAAGCCCAAATTTTAATTTAAAACAAAGGTGGGCTGAAGTCCACCACCTTTCTTCTTTCTATTTTCCCGCCAGCACTCCTCCTTACCTTCATCTTCTTCCTCACATCGTCGGCACCATAGCCGGCGACCAAGGTGAGATTCAAACATGCCAAATCAACCCGAAAACCAACCCAAAAATACAAGCAACATAGCAGCAATTTAACCCCATAAAAATAGCAAGGAAAATTATCATGGCAGTGGCGTTTTAATCAAAGGAAAAACAAGCTAATTAATATGCATTATGGCTATTAATTACTCAAGGCAACATGTCGTTAAATTGAGGCAAGGGAAATGAAATTGGCATAAAAACTAAGCATTTGAACCAAGTTTGAGCAACTTATTCATGCATTAAGGAAGAAAACGAAAATTAAAGAAAAGCTAGAGTGAGAAAGCTTACCTCTCTAGGAGAGTTTTGGACTAAGAAGGATGAGCAAGAAATGGTGATTAAGAGGAGATTTTGGTGCCCTTATTTCGTTGCTTGAAGCAAGCTATTTATAGAGGAAAGATCAAGGTGGAGTCGGTTTGCACATGTGGTTGCAAACCGACGGGAGAAATATCAAGAGAATGATGATGAGCTCTAGGCCGGAATAGTGAGCTAGGGAGGGAAGCTTGTGGCCGGGTGATGAGAAATTTTTATTGTGTGGCCAAGAGTGATCTAAGTGAGTTGGAGAGGAGGTGGAGGATTTACATGCATTTATGTGGTATTTATCCTATTTTTGGGCACGAACGGGATATTTTTGGTACGAGCGAAGTCACTCGAAAATGAAAATAAACCTGAACCGAGGAAACCACGACGTGTAGAAAAATAAGACAAGAAAACTAGTATACAGTGAAGAAATGCAAAACTTGATTTAACGCATTTATTTTCTCTTTCAGAAATGTTAAAAGTTCGGACGCAAAATAAATGTCCTTACGACAAAAATTGAACAAAACTGAACTTGATGGCGTTCATGAGAGAAATAGTATGTAATTATCAAACAAAGAAATAACGCGTTCGACCCTCGGTCCCAGGAAACCTACTCGGAATCGAAAGAAGTTCGCATTAAGACAGTCGAAACTACGAAAAACTAAAAAAGACTCGAATTGACACGGAATATTAAAAAAACTAGCCTAGGACCAAGGATACACAAAGATTTGATCTAGATAAGCTATTAAATGCGATAAACATAAAAAATACGTAAATGCGTTTGACGAAAATCAAAAAATACGATTTAGTCGAAAATACGAGAAAAAATACGAAAAATTTAAAAGACATGAAATGACGTGAAACATTAAAACAAACAGTCCCTGATCAAAAATCGATTGAAATTTGACATAAACGGGCTATTAATGCGACATGCAATAAAACGAAAAAGATTGTGACGTAAGTCAAGATTCGGGTAGCAACACCTGTCGAGACTTGGCGGTTCCACTTTAACGGCACCCTTACTAGCATCTGGCGGACACCCAATGGAAATCAAAGGTTGTGTCGGAATGCCACCAGGAGGTTGAGCCCCCAAAGATAACGGAATTGTGGCCTGGGTGGAATGTCCCAGAGGGGTAGGAAATACTACGATTTTGGGTGGACGGTGGAATGGCTCTGAGGTGGGAGGAATAATTGAGATTCAATGTGGCTCTCTTTCCTGCTAAGATCAAAAGTGGGCCCTGTCAGTGTAGGACCAAAAGACATATCACTTGGTCTGGCGACGCCAACTCCAGAAGTCGAGATAGCTGGCGTCATGAACTGAGGAGGCTGCCATTTCCAATTGACCCCTTCTCCGGAGAATGGTGGAGGTATGGATGAACTACCTGTGTCAGACGAAGTGGTTGCACCTATCTCTTGAGTGGAAAATGGATAAAAATCGGGTGGAAGGTCAGTGGTCGCCTCATCTCGTTCCTTTTCGGCTTGTTCGGCTCTTGCCGTAGTAACCCGAACTTGTTCTTCCAATTCCGCTACCTTTGCTTTCCATGCCTCCTCTGTTTTATCATGCTCTGCCACCTTTCGAGTTTGTAGTCTAGTCGCATGGACTTTACGAGGAATAGTTCACTTTTGGGAGCTATATTTCTAATCTGGGAAATAAACAAGTGAAAGAAATAAAGGTAATTAATATATGTAAAATGTCATTCTGGTGTCTCCATGTTGCGAGAGGAGAGGGGTGAGCATGATAAAAGCAATAATGCAGGCATTAAAAATTGAAAATTACAAAAATAATTGAGAAAATTATAAACAGGAAAAAAACTCAAATGAATTCCAGAAAATTTTTGCATACATGGAAAAATTGAGGAAGAATTTACACACATGAAAAAAAAAATTTGGAAAGATTTATTGACGTGAAAAAAAATATGAAAACAGTTGCAAACGTGGAAAATATGAGAAATCAGTTATGAAATATGGAAAATTTGAGAAATCGGTTGTGAAGAAAAAAATGAAACACAGTCACAATATACGCATTTCAATATGATACATATGTTTGGGTGACATTGACTATTTCTATTCTGGCTGGAAGGCTCCCGGACGATACCATAAAAGTGGTCCCTCAGTAAATGGATATGTGATTGCTTACCGAAATGTAAAAGAATCGCGGCGCTCACCCATTTAGGGGTTCAAGTCCGAGTTTAGCGTTCGTGAAAGCTTACTAGGACACGTATCCCAAGACTTCACTACTAACCTCCTAATCTTATTTGGAAATGCCCGACGATAGGGATTATGCGTGAAATTGCATATGCAATGACAGTTTATCAAAGCGAATAACAACGAATCATGTGAACAATTTATTAACAAATAAAAACAATAATCAAGCATAAAAAAAATCATGTGATAATACAAGAATTTATCATATCAATTAAATACATGAAAAATAATTAATCATATATAAAAATCATATAAAAAAACAAACACCTCAAAAAAAATCGACTTTGACCCTATTAGTCCCTAGTGAAGTCGCCAAACTATCGCACCCCCTTTTTGGATTTTTCCTAATGCGACGTGGGTTTGGGACGAGATGTGAGACGAAATTGGACCCATCTCACCTGATGTAATGAAGTCGTCACCCTAATTTGTTTGTAGGTTTAGGCAACCTATTGTCATGCCATAAAAAATAAAAACTTAGGCAAAATGGGTCTGAACCCGAGAACTATGGTTCGGGGTTGTATTATGGACTCGGGAAGGTGTTAGGCACCCGAGTCACATCCTAAAAGGCTACCGGAGTGAGAGGTGCTTAATCATGTTTAAAAAATAAAAAATCTTAATTTATGTGACCATGCCCAATGAATTAACTAAATTTTAATGATTTTACATAGTCATGCATACGAGCGTAAATGCGAAAAAGTGATGAAATAAATAAAAGAGTGAGAAACGTTTACTTGGTGAAGGGTACGGGCAGTTTTACCCTTTTTATCGGAGTTATTGGCACGAGGAGAGGATAATATTTACATGCTTGACGGTTCTTGTATGCGCATGAAAATGATTAGTTTATGCAAACATGAACAGAATAATAATTATCTAAACATTCAGAGCGCATAAAAATAAACAAGCACACGAAAAATAAATAAACAGTACAAGTGCGAAAAATAAATAGTACATGTGCGAGATATAAATAGTACATGTTTTACAAAAACATAAAATTTCGATGGGCTGAAAATTTGGGCTCGGCCCACTGGGTAGCCCAAGCTTTCCTTTACGCGCTGAGCTTGGGCTGAGGCAGCCCAAGCTTTCCTTTACGCGCTGGGCTAGAGGCCCCGCCCTTTCTTCTTCCCGCGCGCGTTGAGCGCGCTGCTCCTTGGTTTGGGCCCGCGTGGCCCAAAACCAAATTAAATGGAGAGAGTTGTTCATCATCACTGTCTTCGTGTCGCCGGGATTCCTACCGGCGACAAAGTCCCGATTAACCCACACGGAAATAGGTAAATTTTATACCAAAATGACCCTTACAAGAGCAGTAAATCAGCCAAGCAATCACAGCAATTTAATTTCCACAAAATAATACCCAATTAAATGCAAATGGATTAAATCTTAATTAACGAAAAAACCAAAATTTGTCTGATCCTTGGAGCAATTCGTTAAAAATAATCTATGCGATTAAACCAGTGATTAAAACGAAGTGATTTTAAAGCAAAACAACAAGTTATTTGATCAAAACACAAAAGATTATTATTATTATTTTTTCTGAAAATGCTGCCGAAAACATGTAAGAAAATAAATTAAAAAGTTAAAGAGCTGAAGATTAGGATTCAACCTTTGGAGAGTGTTTTGGCTGGAGCGATAAATCTTTGGAGATTCAGCTGCTTTTTCTTGGGGTCTGATTTGGTGGTCCGAATTCAATTGGTGCAGTGATAGAGTAAGTTGATATGGGTGAAAATTAACTGCAGGAGGGCTTTTTGGTAGAGATGAGAGTGTGATGGTTTCATGAGCTCCTCCTCCCCCTCTTTTGGAGAATGTTTTGGTTTTTTATAGAGGGTGTGAGGGATGGGCAAGAATTAATTGATGATGGGTATGGCTGCAAGGGAAAATGAGTAAAATAGAAATGGCTATGCTTTAGGCAGAGGGACGAGCGGTGAATTAATTGGTGATGGGAGTGGGTGCAAGGGAAAATTTATTTTATTCGGTTTGAGCCAATAATACAGGAAA
Source organism: Viola odorata (assembly GCA_963691705.1). Taxonomy (NCBI): domain Eukaryota; kingdom Viridiplantae; phylum Streptophyta; class Magnoliopsida; order Malpighiales; family Violaceae; genus Viola; species Viola odorata. The sequence goes on from OY829539.1 coordinate 2,853,947, forward strand.
ATTTGCTTAAAACCGATGGAAATCCAAACGGAAAATACCAAAATGTGAAATAAAATGAGATGAATGAAATGATACGAAACAAAAAAAATGTATGGCTCAAAATTAATTGATGATGGGAGTGGGTGCAAAGGAAAATTTATTTTATTCGGTTCGAGCCAATAGTACTGGAAAATTTGCTCAAAATCGATGGAAATCCAAATGAAAAATACCGAAATGTGAAATAAAAAGAGATGAATGAAATGATACGAAACAAAAAAAATGTAAAATATAGAAGTAGACGAAAATATTCGATCTATGGTTCGACCAAAAAAAAATATATTAAAATGCGTAATAAAAGGGAAAAATACAAAATGATACGAAATGCGATGCAAATAATAAATAGTAAATAAACGTCAATAATAAATGTAAATAAGGTTAATAATATGACGAATGAAAAAAAACGGAGATGGTGTGACGAAAATGTCAAAAATTGGGTAGCAACAAAGGCCCATAGAGGAGGAAGGCGAATCTCACATCAGGGGAGAGGTCAGTTAGGGGGTACGTACCCTATTGCCCCGCCCTCGTCTTGAGACAATTTTGCATCATACAAGTAGTCCCCGCAACCTTCGGAATGACGGAATCAAGTCTCTTGCACTCAACTGAAACTCATACCCTTCGCCAATACGCAAGCGAATGGGACGAGCCATATTACCTCGAAGGACATGTGGTCCCCACCCAACGGACCAAAGAATACATACAATGGAGGGTAAACTGAATTAACGGCAATGTTTTGCCTCATCCCGTGAATAAGAGGCCCGTGGAGGAGGAAGGTGAATCTCACATAAGGGGAGAGGTCAGTTAGGGGGTGCGTACCCTATTGCCCCGCCCTCGTCTTGAGACAGTTTTGCATCATACAAGTAGTCCCCGCAACCTTCAGAATGACGGAATCAAGTCTCTTGCACTCAACGGAAACTCATACCCTTCGCCAATACGCAAGCGAATGGGACGAGCCATATTGCCTCGAAGGACATGTGGTCCCCACCCAACCAACCAAAGAATACATACGATGGAGGGTAAACCAAATTAACGGCAATGTTTTGCCTCATCCCGTGAATAAGAGGCCCATGGAGGAGGAAGGCGAATCTCACATCAGGGGAGAGGTCAGTTAAGGGGTGCGTACCCTATTGCCCCGCCCTCGTCTTGAGACAATTTTGCATCATACAAGTAGTCCCCGCAACCTTCGAAATGAAAAAATCAAGTCTCTTGCACTCAACGGAAAATCATACCCTTCGCCAATACGCAAGCGAATGGGACGAGCCATATTGCCTCGAAGGACATGTGGTCCCCACCCAACCGATCAAAGAATACATACGATGGAGGGTAAACCGAATTAAAGGCAATATTTTGCCTCATCCCGTGAATAAGAGGCCCATGGAGGAGGAAGGCGAATCTCACATAAGGGGAGAGGTCAGTTAGGGGGTGCGTACCCTATTGCCCCGCCCTCGTCTTGAGACAATTTTGCATCATACAAGTAGTCCCCGCAACCTTCGGAATGACAGAATCAAGTCTCTTGCACTCAACGGAAACTCATACCCTTCGCCAATACGCAAGCAAATGGGACGAGCCATATTGCCTCGAAGGACATGTGGTCCCCACCCAACCGACCAAAGAATACATACGATGGAGGGTAAATCAAATTAACGACAATGTTTTACATCATCCCGTGAATAAGAGGCCCATAGAGGAGGAACGTGAATCTCACATCTAGGGAGAGGTCAGTTATATAGCGCACGCCCAATTGTTGGAACAATTGCGGGCAGTAAGGGGAGAACGGGATCAAGTGGCGCAAGAAATAGAGAATTTGGAGGCCAATGGACCTAGAGCTCGAGGTGCACGGGCTAGAAAGGCGCAATAGAGATAACATCCGCATACACATGGCAAATCATAAGGTGGCCTTTGATGACTTCAAGGAGCGTTTGGGTAGTGAAATCCGCAAAAAGGAGCCATCAAGTGCCATAATCAAAGAAAAGGATTCGATAATGAAGATTTTGACCACTCTCACCAACAAAAAAGACAAGGAAAATCGAGCATTACAAACACGAGTGGCGGTGTTGGAAGCCGAAGTAATGATGCAAAAGGGAGAGCTTGCATCATGGGAATATTTTTGTAACGAGCAAGTGGATCCTGACTTCCAAGGTTGACGCCTTCAAAAGAATGAGCATGCACCCGGCACTCCAAAATTTTACTTTTTGCCCAATGTAATATCTAGACTGTCTACTTGCTTTTAGATGAATCTGGATAGTTGATCCAACATATATTGGTTATGTCCTTTTTGAAAAAAATCATCAATGACAAAGCTCGTAAATTATTCGGATAAATTATGTGAGTTTTCCTTTTTCACTCTGCAAAAGATGTTAAAAGACCACTACTCCCAAACATATGACTCTCCTCAAAATCAAAACAATACCCGAAGCCAAAAAAAAACACCAACACAAAAGGCTGACCTTGGAAATAAAAGCACACTCACCAAAAAAAAAAAATTCATAACACAAGAATAGTTGTTTTAAGTTCGGTCGTGTACTCTTTTACCTTGGCCAATATGAATGCGATTGACTCCAGGTTTTCACTCGACTAAAACATGAAAGACGTTCATAACACATGGAAGTTCGCCCTTACCAAATTTTAGAATTTCTTAGGCGGCACATCTCTCGCAAAAAAAAATCAAAATGTGAAGATGGTTGTTTCTTCTCGGTCAGCCGCACACTCCTTTACCTTGGCCCATATGACGGCAATTGATTCCAAGTTTCTACTCGACCAAAATATGAAAGACGTTCATAACACATGGAAGTTCGCTCTTACTAAATTTCATAATTTTCTGGGCAGCTCATCTCTCAAAAAAAAAATTTCAAAACGCAAAGACAGCTGCTCCTTCTCGATCTCAGCTGCGCGATCTTTTGTCTCCCCCAAAATGGATATGATTGATGGGTGCCGAGATTGTCAAAATAAATTAAGTTACAATTTACCATACACGTATATAATTTAATTGCAGTATGTGGTAAAAGGATCGTTCCTCAGAGGTTCGTTGGATTAAAATCAATTCTTTGTATTAATTTAAAAGGGTGGTAAATACCAATATGAGTTGTTGGTTGGTTGCAAGTAATTTAGATTAACAGAATTAAACAAAACAAAAGATGTAGTGGATGATATTAATCAGTGGATGATGACTTCCCAGTAAGGATTTCTTATAGCTCATGATTCGAATAAGTTGATCATAGATGCAAGAGTGGTAAACACTAGACTTATAGGAAGGCTATAGAGACCAGGTATTGGTCACCTAGATCTCCTACTTTCCTCCTATACAAGACTTCCAAAGAGACACTCTATTAGACGTCCCTAATCACCCTAACAATCCTAAGAGACACTCTATAGGATTTAATCAGGGCAATTGATAGACGTAGGGAAAGACCTAATCCTAGGCCTGGGATAGAGATTCGTGTCTATCCTATAAACCAGATTTGATCCTTCTTCTAGCTGTCACCAGCTAGTTGCCTTCGTATTTCTCTTGGCAATGTAGACTCCAAAGCCGCCAGAAAAGACTGTAATCGTCCAAACCTTATGTGAAGCTGATCAGACTTTACTAAGAACAGGGACAAACTGTCATGCAAATAAGAAGAATAAGAATACAAGTATGGTGTGTGTGAAGTGCTATTTGATCTCACAACCTAGGAATCATGGCTTCGAATCCTTACTAAGAAGAGGGCGTTCAGCCTATAATAGACATAACAATAATAATAATAAAGAAACAATCATAAACTGAATCCGAATTATATTAAAGATGGGAGAATAAGTTTAAGCTATAACAATGGTAGAAAATTCGAGAGAGAAGAGAGATGAACCTCTTCTTCTCAGCAGCAGCTTTAAATAGGAAAAACCTATCTCTAGTTCAAAGTTCAAAAGACGAAGAGAAGATTGATATCTACTCTTGCGGGATTGTTTATTTAAATACAAAAAGAGGGGATTGGTAATTCTAATCGATGAAGGAGTTCTAGTTACAGATGAACTTCTTTTCTTTCGGGAGACTCCAGCTAGATTCTTCAAATCCGCTCACGGCCCATGAATCAATCTTGCGGCCCAGATAGCTTTTAAGTCGGTTGACTCTGGTCAACGCTTCCAAATCCTCGTCTTATCCCAGGTCTGGGATCCTATCTTTCTTTGCTAAGCAAAACAGCTCTGATAGAGGCTCTTTTGGCTCCTATTGGTAATTTCTGCTTCTCAGCAGTGTCTCTGTAGAAAAGGAGTGAAAGAGCAACAATTAGCAGTATCATCATCCCAAAACAGAAGTAAAAGGATGATGAAAAGATGACTTTTTAGCGTTCTATCAATGATTCACTCTGATTTTCCATACAGATAAAACATGAAAGATGTTGATAACAGGTTGAAGTTTACCCACACCAAATTTTATAATTTTCTGGGCAGCGCATCTCCCAAAAATAAAAATTCATAACACAAAGACAGCTCCTCCTTCTCGATCTCAGCTTGGCTTGGATTTTCTGCGCGACCAAAACATGAAAGATGTTGATAACAGGTTGAAGTTAATCCACACCAAATTTCATAATTTTCTGGGCAGCGCATCTCTCAAAAAAAAAATTCAGAACGCAAAGACAGCTGCTCCTTCTCGATCTCAGTTGCGCGATCTTTTGTCTTGGCCAAAATGGATATGATTGGCTCGGATTTTCCTCACGGACAAAACATGAAAGATGTTGATAACAGGTTGAAGTTTACCCACACTAAATTTCATAATTTTCTGGGGAGCGCACCTCTCACAAAACAAATCGGAACGCAAGAATCTTATGGTTATTGCAAAACAATTCCAAAAAAATATAATATACTGAGTTTTCGCGAAACTTCGGCGTCGTCACGCCCTGAACACGACGTCATTACGCCAACATCAGTAGCCTCGAGACAGCTCCTGGCGTCATTATGCCCAATGCACGACATGATTACATCACAAACAGAAGCTCAAGCCTCTTCAAATCACTCCACGGCGTCATTACGCCCAACGCATGACGTGATTACGTCACAAACAGAAGCTCAAGCCTCTTCAAATCGCTCCACGGCGTCATTACGCCCAACGAACGACGTGATTACGTCACAAACAGAAGCTCAAGCCTCTTCAAATCACTCTGCGGTGTCATTACGTTCCGTTCATGGCGTGATTACTCAAGGACCGTTGCTCCTTCTTAGTTTCAGCTGCGCTCCCTTCTTCCGGGGCCAATATCAATGCGATTTGCTTGGAGTTCCCGCATGATCAAAACACGAAATATATAGGCAACAAGTTGAAGTCTTCCCACACCAAGTTTCAAAATTTTCTGGGCAGCGCATCTCTCACCAAAAAATTCAGAATGCAAGGATAGTTGTTGCTTCTCGGTTTCGGCCGCGCACTCTTTTGTTTTGGCCAATATCAATGTGATTTACTTGGAATTTCCTCACAGCCAAAACATGAAAAATGTTGATAACAGGTTGAGGTATTCCCACACCAAATTTTAGAATTTTCTGGGTGGTGCATCTCTCACAAAAGAATTCAGAATGCCAGGATAGCTATTTCTTCTCAGTTTTGGCTGCGCACTCTTTTGTTTTAGCCAATATCAATGCGATTTCCTTGGACTTTCTGTGCGGCCAAAACATCAAAGATGTTGATAACAGGTTGAGGTATGCCCACACCAAATTTCAGAATTTTCTGGGCAGTGCATCTCTCACGGAATAATTCAGAATGCAAGGATAGTTGTTTCTTCTCGGTTTCAGCTGCGCACTCTTTTGTTTTGGCCAATATCAAAGCGATTTACTCGGAGTTTTTACGCGGACAAAACATGAAAGTCGTTGATGACAGGTTAAGGTATTCCCACACCAAATTTCAGAATTTTATGGACAGCACATCTCTCGCCAAAAAATGCAGAATACAAGGATAGTTGTTTCTTCTCGGTCTCAGCTGCGCGCTCTTTTATTCTGGCCATTATGGACGCGATGGGCTCGGAATTCCCACTCAGCCAAAACATGAAAGACGTTGATAACGGGCTGAAGTTTTTCCATACCAAATTTCAGATTTTTCTAGGCATCGCATCTCTTACAAAAAAAAGTTTCCGAACACAAGGATAACTGTGTCTTTTCGGTTGCCATCGCGCACTCTTTTGCTTTGGCCAATATGGACGCGTAAATGGCTAAAAGAGCGTCATAAATCTAGTTAAAATTCACCCTCTAAGATTGAATGTCAGTATACAAGAAAGAGTTACTATGAATGTTGCTTGAAGTACTTCCAAGCCGGGTTTTATCGTCTTTGCTCATCATAAGCATAAGTTTCGTCGCCCAAATGAGTGTCAACACCCCTTGGCACGATAGCCTCGTTCTTCAAGTCAAGAATATACTCATAAAACTCATCACAAAAGAAGAGTTCCAAGCATGTTAAACACTAGCCAATCCATGTCTCAAGGGTTTCGAATATAGCATCCAAGATCGCGTTACATCGTTGGAATGAATAAAAGCTTCCTTCGTATCTTTACCAAAGTATCATCTTCTCATTCGTCCTAAAAGTATTGAGTGAAAGTGTGGCCGAAAGAGTCAATAAGCAGCGTGGAGGCCTCGGGATTGCTTCACCTATACTAACCTTTTATTTCCTTTTTTTCATTTTTTTTAGGTTAACGATAGCTCCTCGAAGAAAAACTACTCCCCCAAGGCTCCCTGTGACTAGACTTCAAGACAGAAGAGATATTAGCTGCTAGAATAGCAGAGTTGGAAGAGCAAGTCAAGGTTACTACAGAGAGGGCCACTCAGGCCGAAAAAGAGCGAGATGAAGCCACCTCAGAGTTCCCACCCGGTTTTGATCCTACTCAGATGATGGGACCTTCTTCATCCACCATAGCTGGACCTTCGGTACCCCAATCATTCTCTGGGCCCACGGGTCAATGGAAATGGATTGATCCGTTCGTCAGACCTATCACCACAAATCCTGTAGTCAACACAGGTGAAGAAGTTACTACAGCTCTGCAGCATTCCTTAGTTAACCTCACTTTGGACCCTGGTAAAAATCAGATTCATCAGGATTCCCAAGGCGCCCACCTCAAAGTCACCCTACTCAAGCCTTGATTCCTGAAGCTATGGGAGTTCGGCTACCTTTCGTCAGAGTTCGGCTACCTTTCGTCAATCCGACACAACCATTCTTCCCCTCGGAACCACTACCACCCCTTTGCCCTAACGCGGTCATCATAGAGAGGCCGAATATGGATAGGTTAAGCCTACTAGAAGAAAGGCTTAGAGCCATTGAAGGAACAGATCCCTTTGACCCTACGGGCCCAACTGACATGTGCATGGTTCCAGGGATCATAATGCCTCCTAAGTACAAAGTTCAAGATCTTCAAGATCTAGAAAAGAAAGTTAGTGAATCAGTGAAGACTTACGCTCAAAGGTGGAGAGAGATAGCGGCTAGGATTTCTCCTCCATTAAATGACAAGGAGCTCATAGCCATCTTCGTGAACACCTTCAAGGCTCCTTACTACACCTACCTTATCTCTAATCCATCGAACAATTTTTCCAACATGGTCCTGATAGCAGAGAGAGTTGAACAGGGGATCAAGACAGGGAGAAACGTCACCCCTGAGGCAACACCCAAGAAAGTGCCTCTTGTGAAAAAGGAGGTCGGCTTTGTGTCTCACCAGCCCAACTATCGACAACCCTTTGCACCACCACCATACCATACGCCGTTGCCATATCAATCACCATTTTTCCCTCCACCAATGCCCATTGCTAATGTGGCTCCGCAATACCCCGCGTCATTCCCGCCTTACCCATATCCCACACCACAAATACCACAACCCGCAAAACCTAGACCATACAACCCACCAAAGAACCCTAGTAACCAAGTGGTTCAAAATAACCGTTGGCCACGGGAGCTACCACCACCTCTTCCTCTTCCAGCGGGGGAAATTTACAAGCACCTCTTAACGGCTGGATAGATCGTCCCAATTCCTCCCCAACCTATACTACCCCCTTACCCCAAGTGGTATGACCCTAGCGCGAAGTGTGAATACCACGCGGGGGCTCTAGGTCACACAATGGATAATTGCTACGCCTTCAAAATGAAAGTGCAACAATTGATCAAAAGTGGATGGGTCTCCTTCGAAGGATTGGCCAAAGGGCCCAACACTACCACCAACCCTCTCCCAACCCACACTCAAGGAAGCGGAGGGGTAAGCGCCATCTCAACGGAAGAAATTAGAGATCCTTCTCCTATCATTTCAGGATTGTCTAGAGAAAGGCTTTTTACCACGTTAGTCGAGAATGGCTACCTATCACACTCCAAGGAAAGCTTGAGCGCTTGCTTGTTCTGCCATCAGGCGAGTGGCCATGGAATCCAAAATTGCGGATTATTCATGAAAAGGATAAAGCAACTCGTAGATCTCGGGGTTATTCAAGTTGGAAAGAAAACCCTAGAGGTAGAGGAAATCAATGTTATCGGAGATGGACCTCCCACCCCATATACCTTCAAATGTGTGGCCCAAGCCTAGGTACCTGTTGCAACACCACTCAAGTTAGTCTTCAAGTTCGCTCAGAACGCTCCTAGCCAAGACTTGCACACCATCCCTTTTGACTACGGATACACGGTCGTCACAACTCCTCCCTTCACTACATCGACGGCTGAAACCTTTAATATCGGGGGCATGACTCGCACCGGAAGGTGCTATATTTCCGAGGAGGTAGAGAAACAAAGGCAAGCCAAGGGAAAAGGCCCATTGGTTCTCGATGAAGTGGTGGAGAAATCCCAAGAGGTGAATGAACCCGTAACGGAAGATAATGCGGTCGAATTCCTCCAAATAATGAAGAGAAGTGAGTTCAACGTCATTGAGCAGTTAAAGAAGACTCCGGCCTACATATCGGTCATGGAACTAATTCTCATGTTAGAACCTCATCGCCAATCTCTCTTGAAAGTCTTAAACGAGGCTTTCGTAACCAAGGACATCACTATAGAAGGAGTGGAAAACCTCGTTGAGAGGATCCAAGCATTGAGCACCATCACGTTCTCTAACGGAGAAATCGACCCCGCGAGGACCTGTCACAACAAGGCCCTTTACATAACGGTAGAATGCAGAGGCTATGTCATAGCAAAGGCCCTAATCGATAATGGGTTTGCATTGAATGTCATGCCCAAGCATGTCCTCGAACAACTACCAATCAATATGGCTCTTTTGAAGCCAAGTGGAATGATGGCCCGAGCCTTCGACGGAACCATTCGGGAGATCATCGGGAACCTTGAATTGGACATGGCAATCGGGCCCCACACATTCACCTTAACGTTCCAAATCATAGAAATTCAGCCCGCATACAGCATGCTTCTGGGACGGCCTTGGATCCACGCAACAGGGGTCGTTCCTTCATCTTTACATCAATGTATCAAGTATGTGAAGGATGGCATCCTCGTCACAATAAGAGCGAAGGAAGCATTGATCTTAGCCAAGCACTCATTCATTCCTTACATCGAGACCGCCGAAACCTTAGAGAGTTCGTTCCAAGCCTTCAAAATAGTGAATGCCGAATGGATAGAGGAGGGAGCGTCTATCATCAAAACCCAAGCTCCCGAGGAGGCCGTGCTAGTCACCCATGTGGCATCAAAAGATGACTCTCAGTTGGGGAAGAGGCTAGGAGCCATGCTACAGGGAACCAAGAGTCTAGCATCTCCCAAAAACTTTGGAGATCGTTTTGGGTTGGGATATCAACCAAGCAAGGCCGACTTCGTCAGGGTATCCAAAGAAAAGAAAGAGAGGCAACTAGCCAAGTTGTTTGGGCATCCGACGCCTTCTTACGGCATGAGCATCCCACATATCAGAGCCAATTTCCCTTTTGCTGCCAAAATGGTCAACTCGGATTCGACTATGGTTGGTATAGCTCCGGCTTTCCGCGTTTGCACTCTCGGAGAAGAAGCATTGTCTCAAGACTCGGCCATTTTTGTGAAGAAGTCTAGGGGGCCTTTGGGCAATTGGGCTGCCACCATACTTCTGAATGTCTTTCCGTAATTCCTTTTTGCATGCTTAGTTTTTTTGTACCTTCTCGAGTTTCGTAAACTCTTTTTGTAGGAACTCACGTTCCTTTAATAAATAATAAATATACGCAAGCCTTTTTTCCAAATGTCTTTTACTGTTCACGTTTTATTTTTCAGGATAAATGTTAATTCGGTTGGTCTTGATATACCCTATGTCTTTACCGGTGAAGAAATTTTTGCCGAAACTGAAGATGAAGATGAGGTTCTGCGCGAACTGGCCCGTTTAGTCGAGAGTTTAGAGAAAGAAATAATCCCTCATCAGGAGGAGTTGGAAGAGATAAATTTAGGGGCAAGTGAGGAAAACCGAAAAATTGTCAAGATCGGAACGACTTTAAACTCTAAACAGAAAGAAAGGATGATCTCCCTCCTCAAGGAATACGTAGACGTATTCGCTTGGTCCTATGACGATATGCCCAGTCTCGATCCTAGCATAGTCGAGCACCACATACCTTTAAAACCCGAGTTCAAACCCATAAAACAAAAACTCCAAAGAATGCATCCCGATATCCTTTTAAAAATAAAAGAGGAAGTCACTAAGCAACTAGAGGCGGGTTTCTTAAAGGTCGCCGAATATCCAGAATGGGTTGCCAATATCGTGCCCGTGCCAAAGATGGACAAAAAGGTCCGCATGTGCGTGGACTTTAGAGATCTTAATCGAGCGAGCCCCAAGGATGACTTCTCACTCCCCCATATCGACATCCTAGTGGACAGTACCCGCTCACAGCGACATGTTATCCTTCATGGATTGGTTTTCAGGGTACACCAGATTAAGATGGCTCCTGAAGATAGCGAGAAGACAACCTTCATCACGCCTTGGGGGACTTTTTGCTACAAGGTGATGCCTTTCGGATTAAAGAACGCGGGTGCCACTTACCAACGCGTTGCTGTCACTCTATTCCATGACATGATGCATAAGGAGGTTGAAATTTACGTCGACGATATGATTGCCAAATCTCGCGGAGAACAAGATCATGTAGACATCCTAAAAAAGCTTTTCGAAAGATTACGACAATTTTGTTTACGTTTAAACCCCGCCAAGTGCACCTTCGGAGTAACATCCGGGAAATTGCTTGGATTCATTGTTAGCAATAGAGGCATAGAGGTAGACCCAGACAAAGTGAAAGGTATCCAAGAGCTACCCTCTCCGAGAACATAAAAAGAGGTGCAAAGCTTCTTAGGGCACATCAACTATATCGCTCCCTTCATCAGCCAGTTAACGCTCACTTGCGAGCCAATGTTCAAAATGTTGAGAAAGAATGGAGAGGCCTGTAGATGTAAATGTCAGAACACTTGAAAAGTCTTTTGTAGTTGTTTTATTAGTATTGCAGGACCTTCCGCATTGTTTAAAAATATTCTGATGTCAACCATCTTCTCTTTTAAGGTATAAAAGTGGGTATTGGAGAGGATCATAACAGCTAAAGTAATGTTTAATTTTGTGGCTCTGTCCCAAATGTACATAAACAATTATATCTCTTTCAAATGGAACATTAGAATTATTTCCTTCAATCCATATAGCAGCAACTTGATCAACAGAAGGTGAGTTATAAACTCTTTGATCAATATTAACACTTGTGTTGATATGGATTTGTAAATCGTCAAGCGAGGAAATATTTTTGAAACCTTTCAAAAATTTAGCATATGGGTCGTTTTCTAGAACCTTCATCAATTTCTTCATAATGCTTTCATCCAAGTTAGTATTTTCCATAATTCCCATTCTATTGTGTAGCTCATTATCAGTATCATAAAAGTGAAGATGAAAATACACTAGATTATTCTTTGCGGGCACCAATCCAGGAAGATTGTGGTATGCTTGACCTTGAGCTTTAAAGGTATAAACTCTTTCCTCGATGAAGCAAGTTATTTGTCATACTTTACACTAAATGATGTAAACCCAAATATACAGTTATATTTTCTAATCTTTCTACGAAACTCTTTCGCTTTTTCCGATTGTGACGTATAAAGTTCTAGCAAATCATCATCATAATGTGTGTGTGCCAATTTAACTTGTCCATTTTGAACAGCCCATAAACTTAAAAACTTAAAATTCTCTCTAAAATTCTCTCATCTCTTTCTCCTTTTTAGGGTTTTCTCTTGGGCTGCTGCCGGCGCCTCCCTTTGCCACCGGCAACCCCCTTTTTTTCCTTTCTTTTGTGTTTTCTTTTCCTGCTGCTTTAGCTTCGTCTCCTTTTTTTGGTTTCTTTTTCTCTTTGGTTCTTCTCATCGGATCTGAATCGCGATGGAGGTTAGTGTTGGGTTCTAGTGAAGGAGGTTGTGGCTGGAGTGGGTTCTAGCAATTTAACTTGTCCACTAATCCACTCATAATTATAAAGTGCAATCAGAGAAACAACATGAAGGCCTCGAAAAAGGACACCACACTAAATCAAGATTGATTGATGGTAATAGGCACAACACCACTCAATTTTTCATCTTCAACCTAGGCCTCGAAAAAGGACACCACACTAAATCAAGATTGAATGATGGTAATAGGCACAACACCGCTCAATTTTTCATCTTCAATTTTTCATATTAAAACAAATTAAAGATTTATTATATAGTTTAGTATTAGTCACTTCGAATTAAAACAAATAAAAGATTTATTATATAGTTTAGTATTAGTCACTACGAATAATTTTAAACATTGAATCTAATTATTAATTTTTAAAATATTAATTAATCACATAAGCTTTAAGCAACCAATTTGGCTCTCTTCTTTTAACATTTGACCATCAAATCAAACATTTAATCAAATTATTAATTTTAAAATATTAATTAATCACATACCTTGATATTCATAAAAACATTATTGAGCTTTAAGCAACCAATTTCATTCTCCTCTTTTAACATTTGGCACCATCAAACCATTTGTCGCTTTTTTTTTATTTGTAGACATATTTTCCTACAATTGAAATGTATTTAAAACATGAATTTGCAAGTAAGTGGCAATTTAAGTAATTTATTGAATAGTGGATGAAATTGTATAAATATACATATATGGATCGAATTGAGTTTTAATCTTTAAAGAAAAATTCATTAGTAGTTTTTTTTTAAGTAATTTACTTAATCTTGGTATCCTCCTAAATTCTGGAAAAAAGTTTACAAAACTTTTAAGTGTCCTCTTCCTCCTTGATTAGTATTCATCTTCCTAGATTATAATCAAGCTTACGACAATATGCTCATGGGATCTATTAAATGAAGACTCACACCATTGAAGCTAAAAGCAGCAGGAATGATGAAACCAGAAGCATGATGGTGCATAACCATAATAAGCTTAACTAATCCACTCATAATTATAAAGTGCAATGAGAGAAACAACATGAAGGCCTTGAAAAAGGACACCACACTAAATCAAGATTGATTGATGGTAACAAGCACAACACCGCTTAATTTTTCATCTTCAACTTACTGGTTTAAATATCAATCAGAAAAAGATAATGATGATGGTTCAAACAATTTCGACAATCTCCTGCATATTAAAACAAATAAAAAATTTATTATATAGTTTTGTATTAGTCACTTCGAATTAAAAACAAATAAAAGATTTATTATATAGTTTAGTATTAGTCACTCCGAATAATTTTAAACATTGAATCTAATTATTAATTTTTAAAATATTAATTAATCACATAAGCTTTAAGCAACCAATTTGGCTCTCTTCTTTTAACATTTGACCATCAAATCAAACATTTAATCAAATTATTAATTTTACAATATTAATTAATCACATACCTTGATATTCATAAAAAAATGATTGAGCTTTAAGCAATCAATTTCGTTCTCTTCTTTTAACATTTGGCACCATCAAAGCATTTGTCGCTTTTTTTTTATTTGTAGACATATTTTCCTACAATTGAAATATATTTAAAACATGAATTTGCAAGTAAGTGGTAATTTAAGTAATTTATTGAATAGTGTATGAAAGTGTATAAATATACATATATGGATCGAATTGAGTTTTAATCTTTAAAGAAAAATTCATTAGTAGTTTTTTTTAAAGTAATTTACTTAATCTTAGTATCCTCCTAAATTCTGGAAAAAAGTTTACATATCTTTTAATTGTCCTCTTCCTCCTTGATTAGTATTCATCTTCCTAGATTATAATCAAGCTTACGACAATATGCTCATGGGATCTATTAAATGAAGACTCACACCATTAAAGCTAAAAGCAGCAAGCATGATGAAACCAGAAGCATGATGGTGCATAACCATAATAAGCTTAACTAATCCACTCATAATTATAAAGTGCAATGAGAGAAACAACATGAAGGCCTCGAAAAAGGACACCACACTAAATCAAGATTGATTGAATGTAACAGGCACAACACCGCTCAATTTTTCATTTTCAACCTACTGGTTTAAATATCAATCAGAAAAAGATAATGATGATGATTCAAACAATTTCGACAATCTCCTGCATATTAAAACAAATAAAAAATTTATTATATAGTTTTGTATTAGTCACTTCGAATTAAAAACAAATAAAAGATTTATTATATAGTTTAGTATTAGTCACTCCGAATAATTTTAAACATTGAATCTAATTATTAATTTTTAAAATATTAATTAATCACATAAGCTTTAAGCAACCAATTTGGCTCTCTTCTTTTAACATTTGACCATCAAATCAAACATTTAATCAAATTATTAATTTTACAATATTAATTAATCACATACCTTGATATTCATAAAAAAATGATTGAGCTTTAAGCAATCAATTTCGTTCTCTTCTTTTAACATTTGGCACCATCAAAGCATTTGTCGCTTTTTTTTTATTTGTAGACATATTTTCCTACAATTGAAATATATTTAAAACATGAATTTGCAAGTAAGTGGTAATTTAAGTAATTTATTGAATAGTGTATGAAAGTGTATAAATATACATATATGGATCGAATTGAGTTTTAATCTTTAAAGAAAAATTCATTAGTAGTTTTTTTTAAAGTAATTTACTTAATCTTAGTATCCTCCTAAATTCTGGAAAAAAGTTTACATATCTTTTAAGTGTCCTCTTCCTCCTTGATTAGTATTCATCTTCCTAGATTATAATCAAGCTTACGACAATATGCTCATGGGATCTATTAAATGAAGACTCACACCATTAAAGCTAAAAGCAGCAAGCATGATGAAACCAGAAGCATGATGGTGCATAACCATAATAAGCTTAACTAATCCACTCATAATTATAAAGTGCAATGAGAGAAACAACATGAAGGCCTCGAAAAAGGACACCACACTAAATCAAGATTGATTGAATGTAACAGACACAACACCGCTCAATTTTTCATTTTCAACCTACTGGTTTAAATATCAATCAGAAAAAGATAATGATGATGATTCAAACAATTTCGACAATCTCCTGCATATTAAAACAAATAAAAAATTTATTATATAGTTTTGTATTAGTCACTTCGAATTAAAAACAAATAAAAGATTTATTATATAGTTTAGTATTAGTCACTCCGAATAATTTTAAACATTGAATCTAATTATTAATTTTTAAAATATTAATTAATCACATAAGCTTTAAGCAACCAATTTGGCTCTCTTCTTTTAACATTTGACCATCAAATCAAACATTTAATCAAATTATTAAGTTTACAATATTAATTAATCACATACCTTGATATTCATAAAAAAATGATTGAGCTTTAAGCAATCAATTTCATTCTCTTCTTTTAACATTTGGCACCATCAAAGCATTTGTCGCTTTTTTTTTATTTGTAGACATATTTTCCTACAATTGAAATATATTTAAAACATGAATTTGCAAGTAAGTGGTAATTTAAGTAATTTATTGAATAGTGTATGAAAGTGTATAAATATACATATATGGATCGAATTGAGTTTTAATCTTTAAAGAAAAATTCATTAGTAGTTTTTTTTAAAGTAATTTACTTAATCTTAGTATCCTCCTAAATTCTGGAAAAAAGTTTACATATCTTTTAAGTGTCCTCTTCCTCCTTGATTAGTATTCATCTTCCTAGATTATAATCAAGCTTACGACAATATGCTCATGGGATCTATTAAATGAAGACTCACACCATTGAAGCTAAAAGCAGCAGGAATGATGAAACCAAAAGCATGATGGTGCATAACCATAATAAGCTTAACTAATCCACTCATAATTATAAAGTGCAATGAGAGAAACAACATCAAGGCCTCGAAAAAGGACACCACACTAAATCAAGATTGATTGATGGTAACAGGTACAACACCGCTCAATTTTTCATCTTCATCCTACTGGTTTAAATATCAATCAGAAAAAGATAATGATGATGGTTCAAACAATTTCGACAATCATAAATACATACACATATGGATCAAACTAATTAAATATAAAATTCATACCACAATCAATACATTGGAGTTAAATATAAATATACAAAATCGAAGGCTAAGGGCGATACCAGAAAAACCACGCTCACTGCGAAAATAAATTTTGTGGTGATGGTTAGAAATAGATTACTGCGATGTTGAAGATCCAATTGCAGGACAAAGACAACCTCCTCATTCGAGCAAGTTCCCTTCTTTGTTTTTTCGATTTCTTGTTCGAGCTACTTCCCTTCTTCGTTTTTCCGAGTTCTTGGTTAATCGGTCTGCTGTTAAAAGGGTTTCTTCCAAACTTGATAATAATCGGTTCTTTATTGACTTTAGAAGCTTTTGCTCTGCTGTTGCGTACCCATTAGATGCAGCTTGGAAGTTTTTTTTTATACATAATTTTCCCATTCTGGGTTTTTCTCCTTTGCTTGTTTCAATTGTCCCTTCTCAAAATTTCTCATGTTTTGTAATTTTGTTGGCAATGCTTTGTAGTTTAGGGTTTAGTAGGTAGGTTAATTAATTAAATAAGTAATTGAGTAATAGATTTATTCAATTTTAATAGGTAGGTTAATTAATCAAATAAGTGATTGAATAATAGATTTATTCAATTTTAATAGGTAGGTAATTATAAAAATTAAAAGTCTATTACACCCTTAAGTTTTTTAATAATATAAGGCTATAATAGTAATTTAAAGAAATAAGTCCCTTCGTGCTTTTTATATAGTATAGATAATATGAACCTTTGATTATTTTTTTAATGAATTATTGGTTTTCTTTTGATACTCTCCATAGTAAATGTTGATGTATTTATAATATTAGTAATGTTTTAATAATTTCAAACAAATATTTTTAAAAACAAAAAAACAAAACCGAATTGAAAATTTAAGAAAATGTCTAGAACAAAATAGTAATAAAATTAGTTTAAGGAAAAAATTGGTAAAAGAAAACTGCAATAGTCAACAAAAGTATAGGAAACTGCAATAGTGAAGAAAAGTATACAATTAAATAATTATGTGATGGTGATGGATGCAATTAAATAATTTTAATAATTTCAAGTAAATATTTTTTAAAAAAACAAAAAACAAGACCGAATTGAAAATTCAAGAAAATGATACAAAAAATATAGTTTCCCGAAAAAGCCTGCGGCAGTCAAGAAAGTACACTTTATGGTCCAAGGTTATATTGTTTATGGTACAATAATATTGTTTGTGCCAAATTTGAATTTTTTCCTCGTCAACTATATACCGAATATAGTTAATTGATTGGTAATAAAATTATTGTTTGTGATGGATGCAATTAAGTTGTAATTTGGCCTACGAAACTGCAGTAGTAAAGAAAATTATATAATTAAATAATTATGTGATGGATAGGGGTAGGGGTGAGCACGGTCTGAAAAATCCGGATCCGATCCGATCCGAAATAGTCGAATTGCAATTAAATTAGGAAATATTCGAAGAGTTCGAATTACCGTGAACAAAATTCGATCTGAATTGTCAATAACGTATAGGAAATTGCGGTAGTCAAGAAAAGTATATAATTAAATAAGTATGTGATGGTGATGGATGGATGGAATGTAAGGGCGGGTGGTGAGTTGGTGTCTATATAAATGGCAACCCGGAAGCCTAGAGCTGCAGGGTCCAGCAGTTGAGCAAATAGCAAGACAGTATAATTCTATTTCCTTATATATTTTTCTCTTGAGGTACCGGCCGGCATCGGTTATAATCGAAGAATCGGACATGGCTCCAGCTACGGCGGTTGCATCAAACAACGAGGAACGTCTTCCGTACATTCTATACAGGTCGAGGACCAAGAAGAGCACTGGTCCTGCAAGTGTGGTGGAGGGGCCGGTTCCTTTCATCGATCTAGAGGGCCTAAACGACCAACAACGCCGCTCTTCTACCATCAACCAGATTGGTGAAGCATGTGCAAATTACGGTTTCTTCGGGGTAAGTATACGTAATTAAACAGTTAGGGGAATAATCGGCCGTCGATGGATCTCATGCGTGCCTAACTTATAACTAATAAATATAGGTGAAGAATCATGGAGTTCCCGAGACCAGCCGCACCAAGATGGTCCAAACAACAATAGATTTCTTCAATCTGCCAGAGGAAGAGAAATTGCAATACACCGCCACCAACGGGCAAAGGAAGAAATTCGAACTGGTTGTCGGTAATCATTTCCATGGGAGCACCAAGCAGGCAGACAAGTCCTGGAGGGAAGTGGTGAAATTTCCGTTTGAAGATAACATGGAGGAGTACCCAAAAAATCCTCCCTCATTCAAGTAATTATTGATTACGTGCAAGCTGTATCGCGTGCATGTCGTATATATTTTAATTAATTCATTGCATAAGCCATAAGTTGATCGATTATTAACCAATTTCTGACTTATAAACGATGCAGAGTGGATGTAGCAGAATATTCGGCAAGCATGAGGGTCCTGGTGAAAATACTGTTGGAGGCCATATCAGAGAGCTTAGGCCTGGAGAAGGATTATATAGAGAAAACAATCAAGAACCACAGGCTCAGCGCGTCATTCAACCAGTATCCTGTGTGCCCAAACCCAGAGGAACACCTTGGGGCAATTCCTCATAGTGACCCCAGCGTCATCACTGTTGTTCAGCTTGATGATGTCCCTGGACTCCAGTTTGACTATGATGGCACCTGGCTCCCAGTCAATCCCGTCCCAGATACCTTGCTTATTAACGTCGGCGATATACTTCAGGTACTTTCTTTTCCCTTCTCTCTTAGTTAGTTTCTTCTTTCTTTGAATTTGATTTACAATTTGCGCATGTGAATGTGCTTATAGGTGATCACCAATGATCGATACAAGAGTACGTGCCATCGCGTAACTGCAAGCTCTGAGAAGAAGAGAATGTCCTTGGCATGCTTTTGTTTCCCATCCTCTGATGCTATTATCGGCCCAGCTGAGAAACTGGTAGATGCCGATCATCCACCACTCCACACCTATTTTCCTTTTGGTCAATTCCTGGGCAATATTATTAAAAGAGGAGAGCCTTCTAACTGTGCTTAATCGATTGCTATTCGTAATAGCTTCATTTTCTATATCCTAAATAATTTGTCTACTAAATCAAACTTCCTATATCTATGCCAATTACATAAAGTTTTAGTTTATGAAAATCTTTATTTTCTATGTAATCCCCGCCATATATGGTGTTATTGGAAACAAACTTTTATTTATTATTTTCATCTTTCAGATTAATAATTAACGAAATGCTATGATTGTTTTGTAAGAGTACCTTTGCACCCTGTTTACCTCCATAACCTTTGTTTATGAGATGTAATTTGATAAAGTGTGAGATATGAGAAAAGGCACCCCGAGATCTCTATCGTTATTATTTTCATTTTAGTCAGTTTCATTTTTCGAATTTGGTTCAATTGGGTCCTAACCGTTAGCTCCGTTATCCACTCCAGATCTCGCCGTCTAAATCGATCCTAACGGCGTTAGACGACCGTTAAGTACAATTATTTTATTATTATTTTTGAAAAATAATATAATTAATTTTTTATTTTTTTATTTCATTATCTAATTAATTTTAAAAAAAATCAGAAAATAATTTAAATTTTATTAAAAAATATAATTAATTTAAAAATTCAGAAAATAAATATAATTAATTAATTAAACTCAAAAAAACAATGTAATTAATTTAAAAATTCAGAAAAATAATATAATTTATTTTTTATTTTTTATTTTTTTATCTAATTAATTTTTAAAAAATTCATAAAATAATTTAAAAATTTTATTAAAAAATGTAATTAATTTAAAAATTCAGAAAATAAATATAATTAATTAAATAAAGTCAAAAAAATAATGTAATTAATTTATAAAAAATAATGTAATTAATTTAAAATTTTAGAAAAATAATATAATTAATTTTTTAATTTTTAATTTTATTATCTCTTATTTCCTTTATTTTCACTTCTCCTCCTCTTTTCAAAAATATCTCAAAAATAGTTTTATTAATTATTTCAAAAAATAACATAAATTAAGATTTCTTTTTGCAGCATAGGAGAGATGATGAAGAGAGGGGGACGGTGTTGGGTTTGGTTGGCGATCTGGGCAGTGGAGCGTGGCAGGCGAGATGAGTGGCCATGTAAAAGTGGCTCATTTTTTTGTGTATGGACATGAAATAAAATTAATTACACTGTTTACATTATTTACATTTGACTAGGGAAAGAAAGAAAGAAAAAAAGAAGAAATAAAAGAAAGAAAGAAATAGAAAGAAGAAAAGAAAAAATGAGGAGAAGTGAAAATAAATGAAATAAGAGATAATAAAAGAAAAAAAAATAATTATATTATTTTTCTGAATTTTTAAATTAATTACATTATTTTTTATGAATTTGTCGATTAATTATATTTTTTCTGAATTTTTAAATTAATTACATTACTTTTTATAAATTAATTATAATTTTTTCTAAATTTTTTAATTAATTATATTTTTTCTGAATTTTTAAATTAATTACATTTTTTTATAAATTAATTACATTGTTTTCTGAATTTTTTAAAATAATTATATTATTTTCTGAAGTTTTAAAATTAATTAGAAATAAAACTGATTTTTTAAAAATTAATTAGATAATAAAATAAAAAATTATTTATATTATTTTTCAGAAATAATAATAAAATAATGGTACTTAACGGTCGTCTAACGCCGTTAGGGTCGATTTAGACGGCGGGACCTAGGGTGGATAGCGGAGCTAACGGTTAGCACCCAATTGAACCAAATTCGAAAAGTGAAACTGACTAAAATAAAAATAATAACGACAGAGACCCCGGAGTACCTTTTCCTGTGAGATGGGATTGAATTTTGAGGGAAGGAAAAATAAACACGTGCTTAAATCTATTTTACTAGCTTTCAATAAAATAAAATAAAGATATTTTATGTTAAAATACCAAGAAATGGTCGGTGTGAGTAGTTTAATAATCTCGCTTCTCAAATAAATGGATGTTAGCTCAATCCTTGTGAATTTAAAAACTACTCATAAAAAATATTTTACCTCTTAATGAACCGAAACAATAACAACTAGTATAAAACGAAATTTAAGATGTAACTGATTAATTACTAGTTCTACATGAGAGGAAATAGAATTATACTTGTCTTGCTATTTGCTCAACAACTCAACCCTGCTGCTCTAGGCTTTCGGGTTGCCATTATAGACACCAACTCACCACCCGCCGCTATGTTACATCCCATCCATCCATCACAGAATTATTTAATTATATTCTGTTGTATATGTCTGACAGAAACTTCAAATCTTTCTTACTATCCAGACATAAACAGTCTACTTTGACCTTAGACCGCGTAAACAATATACTCCCTCCAATTTTATTTAACTGATGCTTTGACTTTAGATATTCATATTTAGGATGTCGGATAATTTACTATTTGGTCTAAAAAAAAATCGTATTTTTTTTCGAACGTATATTAATCCTTAATGTACGTCTGAGAAAAAGTTCGGGGTAAAATTGTCTCAAATAATAAGTCATCCGGCCTCTTTAATATGCGTGCTCAAAATCAAAATGTTGGTTAAATAAAATTAAAGGGAGTACTTTTCATGACTGCCGCACGTTTTCTCTCCCCTTTAATTTGTTCCCGTACATGGCAGATGCTTATTTAAGCAGAAATTGTGTAATGTTAGGATGCAGTGTTTTGATTAGTAAATTTGTTCTTGTGCTTGGATTCATTGTATGTGTTCTGATTAGGGGCTGCTTTTATTTTTGGTTAAATGCTCGAGGGCGAGCATTAGGCAGTATGGAGGAACTTGATAGTGTGTTTTGTGCATGTTTGTCTCTTCGTTCTTAGTCCAATTTTGAGCAAGATACTGCTAAATTGTCCATGTTTCTATCCTTTTTGCAGATCTGAACTAGAGAAGAGAAAGATGCAGAAATATACGCTTCTTGGATGGATCTGTACTGGAACATTAAGCGTCGAGGTCTAGCTGCTGATCGTCTAGACCTAGCTGCCGAGCATCTGCAGATGCTTACAATTCTGACGCACAAAAGGAAATTTCCGAAGAAGATCTCCAGCGGATTCTGCCTTTCATTTCTGCGATCCTTCATTCAAGTGGAAGATTTATTTCCATTTTATTTAATTTCCTTAGATTTAGGATTTTCCCTTTTTATATTTCCTATTTTTAGAATTTTCCTATTTTATAATTTCCTTATAAGACTCTAGGATTTTACGGTTTTTGTGAGCTTTTTCCCACCAGACTTTCTTCCACTTTGGGAGAAGAGTTTTCCCTACTTCCGCCTCCGGCGTCCCCATTCCCACTTTGTAATAAACCGCAGCTTTAGCTCCGGCCGATAATATTCAAGATTTTTTATCATCCTCTTTTTTTTTAATTATGCAATTTAATTTCATTATTTGTTTTACTATTAGCATGAGTGGCTAAGCTCTCTATTCTTAGCAAAGGTAATTCGAAGGTTACTTTGGATAGTTAAGAGGTCAAATCGGACTTAATAAACTCCATGTTTGTATTTGCTTGCTTATCATTATCTTGTCAATTTATCTAGGATTAATTAGAAGTCTGGCCAACTATTAATTAAACCTAAGTAATTACAGTCGTCTTTGTAGTTATAACTAACGTGAGGCTACAGAGTAGAGTAGACAACTAGTTTAGAGTCATCACGTCGAACTGGTCCAATCTGACTAGGGCAAGCAACCAACTAGGGTAGTGCCTCGAACGTATTGAGTGTCTCGCCCTAGGTGTGTCTTTCCTCTCCTTAATGGGCCTCTGAGTACTGTCTCCATAAACGTACCTTGGAGGACGGTAGAGCATTAAGGTTATCCCATAAATGTACCTTGGGTAGCTTCTCGTACGAAGGAGAGCAAGGGGCCTAAACGTACCTTGTCCCTATAGCACGCCTATGAACCAGGAGTGGAATACCACTAAACCAATGACTGACTAGGCCTAGATGCAACCGGAGATGAACCTTTGCTAGGAACCTTTCCCATTTGATTCTATATCTTCATTTACTCTGCTTTATTTAGTTTTATTTAATCAACAACTCTCTCAAAACCCCCCTTGTATTATTGTTTCGGTTTATTTTGTCTCTGTCATATATTGAAGTGAGTGTCTACCCTTAGTCTTTGTGTTCGATCCTGTTACCACTATATGCAATTTTATTGTCCATTAGACAACATGTTTTATTATTATTTTTGACGACTTCAACAACCGGTTCACGATCACCAACTTTTTTTTTCTTTTTTCTTTTCCTTTATAAACAAATATTTGAGAAAATATCTATTTGATATCTAAATTATTTTTCCAGTATAAAATTTTCTCCTAATTTTTTATCCTTAATAATTTGACAACCAACTTTTATTCTGTTACACATTGATGATAAAGTACCAGCAGAGACTCAGTTTTGAAGAATATTTTATTTTAATCAGTCCCAAATGTTTTTTTTTATTGGTCCCAAATATTTTAGCCATTAGTTCAATATAGTCTCAACCGTAAAAAAAACGTTAACGAAGACAAACTATGTTAAATTTTATTATTTTAATAATTTTTTCTAATAATCTGGTCTCACACATCAGAAAATATTTTAAAAGAATATAGGAATTAAGAAACATACAATAGAATAGGAAAAAATATAGAAAAAATATAATAAAATAGGAAAAATATTTAAAAAAATTAAGAAAAATCTAATAAAATAGGAAACATATTTTTAAAAAATATAATAATTTAAGAAAAATATAATAAGATAAGAAAAATATTTTAAAAAATATAGGAGAAATCTAATAAAATACGAAAAATATTTTCTAAAAAAATAAAAAAATAAAAAAATAGGAAACATATTTTAAAAATTAGAAAAATATGAAGAATATGCAATAGTGAAGAATAGGGTTTGTGTATTTCATTCTTCCAAGAATTTGTACGATAAATTGAGATGTTTGAGAAATTAAAAGATAATTTGAAAAGATTTGAGATTGTGTTGAGAAACTGAAATTTAGTGGGTTCTATATATTTTGCTCTTGGAAATATATTTTTAAAAAATATAGAAAATTATTAGATTTTTCTTAATTTTTCTATATTATTAGATTTTTCTTATTTTCCTATATTTGTTAAAAATATTTTTACTATGTTATTAGTTTTTTATTAATTTTCTATTTTAAAAAAGAAATTGGATATGAAATAGACTTTTTTTAAATAATAATTGTTTAACAAGAAAAAGAAAAAAAAAGTGATTGATCCAAAAAATAAATTATAATAAATATATAATATATCATATCAAGAGAATTTAATAAAAAAATTGAGAAAATATGAGGTGAAAATAAAATCTCATTTAACCTAAATATAAAATAAAATGAAGTAAAAGTGAAGAGCTCTCTCCTACGGAGTCAACAAATTACACAAACCGTCAAATCCTCCGCTAGTATTGCTCCTGCTCGTTCTTGTTGTTGCAATCAAACAAACCGAGAACAGTCGACCCTTGCACACAATGAATCATAACAGCAACAACAGCCAGCAGTCATCAAGCGGCGGAGGGGGAGGCGGCAGCGGCAGCGGCAGCGACGGCGGCAGGCACGAAGATGACGCTGCTCTCACCGAATTCCTCGCTTCTTTAATGGATTACACTCCCACCGTAATCTCCTCTTGTCCTCTATCATCACTCAATTAGTCTCTCTCTTCTAATCGCTAACCCTTTCCGTTTTAACGAATTGCAGATACCAGACGAATTAGTGGAGCATTACCTAGCCAAAAGCGGGTTTCAGTGTCCCGATGTTCGATTGTAGGTACTCTCTTTCCTTTTCTTTTTTCCTACCATGTTTTGGGCATTGGTGGTTTCTTTTTAATTGTCGTAATTTAACCAGTTTGCCGCTGTAGCCTGGGTGACTAGTGATGATCGCTAATGTTATCGTTTCTATGCATTGTGTTGTTTTGAATTTTGGACTTCTACCGCATTTTGAAATGACAAGACGGGGTGCTAACATTGGTCTTTTTTCTCGAAGGAGTTAAATCTTTTTGCTTGTTTGTTTGTTGCTCAGAAGACTAATGTAGTGCTTGCTGTTTGCAGAACTAGATTGGTGGCTGTTGCTACTCAGAAGTTTGTTGCGGAGGTTGCAAGTGATGCTCTTCAGTATGTATATTTATCTCTCAGTTATTAAGTCTCCAAGTGTTTGTTTTGTAGTATATTATGCTGGATAAACCTTAGCAAATATCTTGACTTGTTGCATAACCTGTTTGCCATCATGGAGCCTGCTGGGTGTGGTTTTAAATCTGGGTATTTCAATCCAGTTTCCAATATATGCAGCATAGTTGTGGAAAAAGCTTAAGATTTTAAAGGGGATAATTAAATTAACTGCACACCAATTGCTGGTGATTGTTATGTCATACGAGAGAATGCCATTTAAACTCGACTCTACTTTGTGTATAGTGTATTCTGATATATTTGGACTAATAGGTGGACTCATTTCCTGCCCCCAAATATAGCAACTCTGGTTTTAATTTTTGAACATTCTAGTAATCCGGTGGTAAGATGTTTAAAATATATGCTTCTTATGTAGGCATTGCAAGGCACGACCCACACCAGTCGTTAAGGACAAAAGGGATAAGCAGCAAAAGGTGCTGTGACAGCCCTTTCTTATACTATTTTTGACATGCCATTTCTGGTTCTGGTCTTAACTTTTTGTGGAAACAGGACAAGCGCTTAATCCTGACAATGGATGACCTCTCAAAAGCACTGCGTGAGGTTAGTATGATGATTCCTTTTCTTTCTATTTGGTTGGAAAAGAGGTGAGTTATTTGATTCTTTGTTTGAGAGACTAGTTGCTACCAAGTGGCGGGTACTGCCCTTTTGATAAGTTCTTTAAATTATCCCTCATTTCCATTGGGTGGAAGATTTCTTTAAATATGCAAACCTGAAAAATGGTGTTGTTATTAATCTTAGATCTTTGGAAATCTTTTGCAGGGCTTTTCTCATGGTTAAAAATTTAGTGGAATAAGAGAATTTTAGTTGCGAGCTGTATGTATGCTTGCTGTACCTAAAATCAACATTGAAGGTAGAATTTAGCTATCATGATGTATATTGCTGATGTGGAACAGGAAGCCTAGTTTTGATCATTATCATATGATTCTCTAAATTTTAATAACTGTAGTTCTGAGGATATTTTCAGAGGTTAATTTGAGTTGTGTTTAGTTATTTCAAGTGTCGGGTAGTTCATTAGCATTACTGGAAATTCTGGAATTAGAGTATTTCAAATTGACGTTTTTAGGAATAAATGACCTTTTATGTTTTACTAAAAAAAGGACCTTTTATGTAGGGTCCAGATCATGAGTCTTTCTTAGTTTAGTATTAGGAGTTCTAATTGTAGTCCAATTAGGATTATTTTGGTACTAGTTTGAGTCTCTTTACAAGCATGTTAATCTTTTCAATAAAGTCAGACCTGTTATTTTGATTCAATTTTCTTTTGAGATTGTTCTCTCCCTCAGGTGTGACCTCTAGGAACAGTAGGGATGACTTTTAGGCTAATTTTATTCTTTGCGCTTTTCATCATCTTCCCTGCTAGCTTTGTTATACAATTTTCAGTAAGCTTCTCAGCGACCAAACCACCCTTACACCATCTTCTTAAACCATATATCAACTCCCAATTCAATTCAATTCAAAATAATCCTAACTCCAATTTCCAGCCTGAAGACTCCCTAAACACCACAACTTTCCCTAGATTCATGCTTCCGCAGGACGCCTTCTAGGGTGTCCTGCATCAATTTGAGGGGCTCCCTATCTGTCCCGCATCAATTATGTTACATATGTTTATTCTCTTTTTTAGTCCAGCATAACAGACTACAAAAAAAAGAGCATCAGACTACAAAACATTTTACTATACTTCACCAAAAAATCAGAGTACATCGTTGTCTGTTATGCTGGATATACACCTGTAGTCTGTTAGCATACAGCTCGTAAACTAAAGAACATCAGTTGCGAGCTGTATACATTCCTTATGGTTAACATTGTAGTATGTTGCGGAGGTTGCAAGTGATGCTCAGTATGTATATCATGAAGTTTGTTGTTTATGTTGGTTACTTTTGTGTCAAATCACAGTCGTGAACAATTGTACATCGTCATGTTTATTTAGGTTTGTTTCTTCCTTTGTTTTCTCTATACAGATTTGTCCGTGTAGTTTTCCGAGCAGAAGTTAAGCATAGCTCATCTGACTTCCAAAGTTGTATACTATGTGAAATGTGAATGTGACTTTGAAAATGCAAGATGACATTTCTTGCTATGTAGATCAAAGTTTGCTCACTTGCTATGTGCATCAAAATTTGCATGCATTTTTGTTTTTACTTTTGAAAATTTACTATTATGTTGCATTTCTGTGGAGGTGCACAATTGTGATTTATATGCTCTAATTGTATTGAGCAGTATGGCGTCAACGTGAAGCACCAAGAGTATTTTGCTGATAGCCCATCAACAGGGGTGGATCTTGCTCCTAGAGAGGAGTGATTGGGGCTCAATCATGGAATATCTTCTTGCTTTGTTTTGTAACGTGAATCCTATGCTTTATGTACTTCTGGTTGATTAATAAACTATTCGGTTGCTGGGATTTGGTTCTCATTTGTATAAGTTGGCACTGCATGGCTATTCATACAAGTCTTTTGTTTTTTATTATCGGCTGCCTAGCTCTTAGTTCTTAGGTTCCCAATAAGAAATTTTTATTTAATGAAGCCAATTAACAACAACATGATTGGAGTAGTATATTTTTTTTAAACGTCTCCAACCCCAACATCAATTATTTCCTTGCTTCTCCTATTTCAACCTTAAAGGACAACTAATTTCAACCCGATTTAAGGAAATAAACAAAATGTTGGATACGCCCAGTAGCTCGGGAGATAGTCATGGCTAATTAGTCTCATACTTTGAACAAAATTAGCTTGATCTTGGTGTAGCTCTTTCTTTTTCACTTATTTCTTAATAAATTTTATTCTAGTAAAAGAGAAGAAATAGTCTTACACCTAGAAAGGGCACAGAGAACACCCAAGCAGAAGAAAAAAAATAGAAACTAACGTAAAGATTTTGGCACCCGCCGAGCTGTATGGTACCATGACAGAAGTGAGCAAAAGCAACCGATTTTTCTGTCAGAATACTTCAGAACTGAAGTTCTATTACGTTACATACCCATCATGGATTCTACAGCGAAACAACATCTGTAGACACACTGGTCTCCGTGCTCCCACTCTTGAAACGATACGCCTTTGGTTTAGCTGTTCATCTGGTGATGAATAGCCAGGATCCTGACACAGTAAACCGGCTCTTCCAGCCATTCATAGGGATTTCAGCTGGCTTCGTATCATTGCCAGTAATTTTTCCAGGTATATATTGAACTTTGATAAGTTGGTGTTGTTTTACCATATTTACTTTGTTAACAGGGACTGCTTTCAGGCGTGCCGTTGAAGCTGGTAAACACCTGAGAGAAGAGCTTTTGCAAATCCTGAGGCAGAAGAAAAGAGAGATGCAGCAAGAAAGTAAACTGGAGTCGTGCTCTTCCACGGCATCATCAGATGTGTTAACTGGGATGATTCTTCAAGCAGATGACGATGAGAAGAGAAGCTATAGTGACAGTAGAACTAGCGAGGTCCATATTGCTGCTACGCTTCTCGGTTTACTGTTTGCCGGCTATGAAATTAGTAGTACTGTTGTCACTTCCATCATGTACCATCTTCCGGAACATCCCAGGTCTACAAAAAGGTTATGGAAGGTAATTATATATCTATAGTTCCTGCAAGCTAGCTACTCACCATCATATACCTCTTCTTTCTTTCTTTATACGGCTTAATACTTCTTACCTAATTTTTGTGCTAAGACTATCTTTGGTAATAGTTTAACCTCTCGCACATGTCAAGTGCTGATATGTCAAGAACTTGATACGATAACATCTAATCAAACATAAGATTGGAAATAAGAAATTAAGTAGAAGGTTAATTACAACGAAAAATCGAGTATGAGCCGGAAAAAGAATGTCATTAGGGGTTTTTGGAGATTGAAATAAATTTGAAGACCATTAATTTATTGACAGTAACTAGTATTTGTTTGGGTAACAGAACAAATGGCGATTCCGGGCTCCAAAGGTTCAGGAGAATTGTTGAATTGTTGAATTGGGATGTAACATAGCGGCGGGTGGTGAGTTGGTGTCTATATAAATGGCAACCCAAAAGCCTAGAGCAGCAGGGTTGAGCTGTTGAGCAAATAGCAAGACAAGTATAATTCTATTTCCTCTCATGTAGAACTAGTAATTAATCAGTTACATCTTAAATTTCGTTTTATACTAGTTGTTATTGTTTCGGTCCATTAAGAAGGTAAAATATTTTTGACGAGCAGTTTTTAAATTCACAAGGATTGAGCTAACATCCATTTGCTTGAGAGGCGAGAGTGTTGAACTACTCACACCGACCATTGGTATTTTAACATTTTTATTTTTATTGAAAGCTAGTAAAATAAATTTAAGCACGTGTTTATTTTTCCTTCCCTCAAAATTCAATCTCATCTCACTTTATCAAATTACATCTCATAAACAAAGGTTATGGAGGTAAACAGGGTGCAAAGGTACTCTTACAAAACAATCATAGCATTTCGTTAATTATTAATCTGAAAGATGAAAATAATAAATAAAAGTTTGTTTCCAATAACACCATATATGGCGGGGATTACATAGAAAATAAAGATTTTCATAAACTAAAACTTTATGTAATTGGCATAGATATAGGAAGTTTGATTTAGTAGACAAATTATTTAGGATATAGAAAATGAAGCTATTACGAATAGCAATCGATTAAGCACAGTTAGAAGGCTCTCCTCTTTTAATAATATTGCCCAGGAATTGACCAAAAGGAAAATAGGTGTG
The DNA here is from genome assembly GCA_963691705.1 of Viola odorata. Lineage (NCBI taxonomy): Eukaryota > Viridiplantae > Streptophyta > Magnoliopsida > Malpighiales > Violaceae > Viola > Viola odorata. Next base: position 2,884,188 of record OY829539.1, read on the forward strand.
GAGTGGTGGATGATCGGCATCTACCAGTTTCTCAGCTGGGCCGATAATAGCATCAGAGGATGGGAAACAAAAGCATGCCAAGGACATTCTCTTCTTCTCAGAGCTTGCAGTTACGCGATGGCACGTACTCTTGTATCGATCATTGGTGATCACCTATAAGCACATTCACATGCGCAAATTGTAAATCAAATTCAAAGAAAGAAGAAACTAACTAAGAGAGAAGGGAAAAGAAAGTACCTGAAGTATATCGCCGACGTTAATAAGCAAGGTATCTGGGACGGGATTGACTGGGAGCCAGGTGCCATCATAGTCAAACTGGAGTCCAGGGACATCATCAAGCTGAACAACAGTGATGACGCTGGGGTCACTATGAGGAATTGCCCCAAGGTGTTCCTCTGGGTTTGGGCACACAGGATACTGGTTGAATGACGCGCTGAGCCTGTGGTTCTTGATTGTTTTCTCTATATAATCCTTCTCCAGGCCTAAGCTCTCTGATATGGCCTCCAACAGTATTTTCACCAGGACCCTCATGCTTGCCGAATATTCTGCTACATCCACTCTGCATCGTTTATAAGTCAGAAATTGGTTAATAATCGATCAACTTATGGCTTATGCAATGAATTAATTAAAATCTATACGACATGCACGCGATACAGCTTGCACGTAATCAATAATTACTTGAATGAGGGAGGATTTTTTGGGTACTCCTCCATGTTATCTTCAAACGGAAATTTCACCACTTCCCTCCAGGACTTGTCTGCCTGCTTGGTGCTCCCATGGAAATGATTACCGACAACCAGTTCGAATTTCTTCCTTTGCCCGTTGGTGGCGGTGTATTGCAATTTCTCTTCCTCTGGCAGATTGAAGAAATCTATTGTTGTTTGGACCATCTTGGTGCGGCTGGTCTCGGGAACTCCATGATTCTTCACCTATATTTATTAGTTATAAGTTAGGCACGCATGAGATCCATCGACGGCCGATTATTCCCCTAACTGTTTAATTACGTATACTTACCCCGAAGAAACCGTAATTTGCACATGCTTCACCAATCTGGTTGATGGTAGAAGAGCGGCGTTGTTGGTCGTTTAGGCCCTCTAGATCGATGAAAGGAACCGGCCCCTCCACCACACTTGCAGGACCAGTGCTCTTCTTGGTCCTCGACCTGTATAGAATGTACGGAAGACGTTCCTCGTTGTTTGATGCAACCGCCGTAGCTGGAGCCATGTCCGATTCTTCGATTATAACCGATGCCGGCCGGTACCTCAAGAGAAAAATATATAAGGAAATAGAATTATACTGTCTTGCTATTTGCTCAACTGCTGGACCCTGCAGCTCTAGGCTTCCGGGTTGCCATTTATATAGACACCAACTCACCACCCGTCCTTACATTCCATCCATCCATCACCATCACATACTTATTTAATTATATACTTTTCTTGACTACCGCAATTTCCTATACGTTATTGACAATTCAGGTTGAATTTTGTTCACGGTAATTCGAACTCTTCGAATATTTCCTAATTTGATTGCAATTCGACTATTTCGGATACGGATTTTTCAGACCGTGCTCACCCCTACCCCTATCCATCACATAATTATTTAATTATATAATTTTCTTTACTACTGCAGTTTCGTAGGCCAAATTACAACTTAATTGCATCCATCACAAACAATAATTTTATTACCAATCAATTAACTATATTCGGTATATAGTTGACGAGGAAAAAATTCAAATTTGGCACAAACAATATTATTGTACCATAAACAATATAACCTTGGACCATAAAGTGTACTTTCTTGACTGCCGCAGTCTTTTTCCGGGAAACTATATTTTTTGTATCATTTTCTTGAATTTTCAATTCGGTCTTGTTTTTTGTTTTTTTTTTAATATTTACTTGAAATTATTAAAATTATTTAATTGCATCCATCACCATCACATAATTATTTAATTGTATACTTTTCTTCACTATTGCCGTTTCCTATACTTTTGTTGACTATTGCAGTTTTCTATACATTACTGATAGTTCATCAAAATTCTCCGAATATGATTATAATCCGATTATTTCGGATTGGATCGGATTGAATCGGTTGAATTTTTAAATAAATTTGGACATTTTTAATACTTTAAAATTAATTTTATTAATTTTAGATTTTTTCTTAATTCTTAGTTGCTCTCTCCCTTGTGCAACCTACCAAGGCATTCAAATAATATTACAATCTAATAAGTAGAGTAAATAACAAGAAAAATAATAATAAAAGAAAGTAAAACTAATTAGAGATAAAAAAATTAAATTCGAAATTTATTGGGATTTTTTAAAATTTCGGATAATATCAGATCGGATTGTGAAATTTATCAGATCCTCTATTTCTATTTAAAGTTCCGTCCGATACAGTTCGAATCGGATCGAATGTGTTAGTTCGGATCAGATTGGTTGGATCCTCCGATCCGTGCTCACCCCTATCCATCACAAATAATAATTTTATTACCAATTAATTAACTATAGTCCGTATATAGTTCACGAGGAAAAAAATCAAATTTGGCACAAACAATATTTTTATACCATAAACAATACTCCCTCCGTTTTCTTATATTAGACGCGGCCGTCGTTTTTGGAAAAATTAAGAAAGTTACTGTGCGAGCAACAAAGACAGGCAGGTGCAAGGCATCAAGGGCGGGCAGCTACTGTGCGGGCAGCTGACATCGTTTGAAAAAGAAGAAAAGCAAGAGGCAATGCACAGTTCCTATTTATCTCCACCCTTGATTTGTTTGACATTCATTTTTCAAACATCATCAAACGGCTGTGCAAGGGAGGGATGTGGGGAAACGTGCCACGTCAATTAATTCCCACAATTGGGAATTGCTCATGGTGCGTCAATTATAAAAACGCGTAGTTGTTAATTAACTATGAAACGAGACAATACTTTTTTGACTGCCGCAGGTTTTTTTCGGGGAAACTATAATTTTTTCCCTCGGGTATCCTTCTTTTACCAATTTTTTCCTTAAACTAATTTTATTACTATTTTGTTCTAGACATTTTCTTAAATTTTCAATTCGGTCTTTTTTTTTTTTTAAATATTGGTTTGAAATTATTAAAACATTACTAATATTATAAATACATCAACATTTACTCTGGAGAGTATCAATAGAAAACCAATAATTCATTAAAAAAATAATCAAATGTTCATATCATTATACATCAAAAAAAAGTCAAGGAACTAAAATTGTCAAAAATAAAAATTATTTTTCGGTCAAAGATTGACGTATATCTTTCGATATCTTCTCCATGCAATTTGCTGTCGTTTTGTTTTATTTGCTATTTTTCTTCTCAATCTCAATCTTATTAGAATTTACTACTACTAATAATAATATATAGCGAGGATAGATCTAGAAGGGAGAGAAAGAAAGTCCATCTTAGCCACTTTATTTATTTGCTAGAGCTCATTTCATACAATGACAAGCATCACCTTGTAAGAACTAAAACAAGAAGCAGCAACCACTGTAATTGGCTTCAACCACATTAGGCATGGCTACGTCAGAACAATTTGAAGGAGTTCTATGAATATTGGTTGCAATATATCTCTAAAGGAAAAAGAAAGAAGCAGCAAAATGACACATTGAAGTATTTTTAAGCAGTCAGATTTGTGTAACAATTTCATGAATCAATTTGGAAAAGCATGTTACACGGCACCATATTTAGTTCTCGTGTTCAAGACATTTTCATTAGAGAGGGTATTGATTATTTTTGAACAGTAGGAAATGCAATCAACAAGGATTTTCTTATAATTAGACCTCCAAAGGACTGCCAATTTCCATCTGTCCACTAACCTTTTGTTCTTACATAACAGTGACGCCGAGCCATTCTTATCATTCTGAAGAATACATGTCTCTAAGAGAACTTCTCCAAATTCAGATATCACCTTCCTGATCTCCTTGGGGTCATGTAGATTTTGGACTTCTTCAATTCTAGATAACAGATTCCTGTCTTCTTCAATTGTCGTGGGCAAATTACTCAAAATCTTGCAGCAGGTCTTTAATATCCATTTCATGACAGAAATCTCATTTTGGATAGAAAGTTGAGAACCAGTGTAAGCAACATGTCCAATAGCCCTTCGTAGGTTTGGTGGAGTTGCCCATAACCGCAAAGCACACATTAAAGCAAAAGACGGCATCCCATTGTGATGTATGTACATTGATCCTTTGGGCCACGAAGTGAAAGAATGCATGTCTGGCTCCAAGGGAATAAAAACCTTGTCATTTGGGTTTTCATTTAGGATAAACCCGTAATGTTCGAGAAGCTCCAAATTTGTGTATGTTCCATAGCCCAAGAGAACCTGCTCTCCCTTTCTATAATTTCTCCTGGCATATAAGCAGTATGCAGCCATGTCTTCATTAAAACCACCATCATTCAGACTCTGTGAGCTTGCATCAGACTGCTCCACAACCAAGTCGGCTACAACTTGCCCATTTGACAAACAAACATCATTTGACTCCTCTCCTGGAGCAGCATAATTAAACAAGTCCCCAATTGGACATAAACACCCGGCTTCATCCCACGGTACGTGCAAAGTCCGCGAGGATATAGTTCCAAAAGCCCACATCCAAGCTCCTAAGGTGAGAAGTTGAGGCTTAAGCTGGAGCTGCTTCATTAGAGGCATAGCTTCCTTCCATTCCAACTTCACCTTAGAAACTGCCCTCTCCGTGGTCCAGATTGCATCATCCACTTGGAGAGCTTGTATTTGGAAGTCGGTGAAAGTGCATAGTAGGTCATAACTGCGGGGAAAAGTGCAAAAGTAAGGGTACCAGGGGGAACCCTTGCCTTTGCCTACTTCGTACAACAAACAGACAGCAAATAACTGGGTGGCAGAGAAAGAAGGGTAGGCATTGACAGCAGCAGAGAGGGTGCAATCACTTTCCAATAAACTTGATTTTGTAATCAAAGCAGAATGTGGAACCCTGAGAAGCAATTCTCCTTTCCTTATGTCGCGGACCGCACCCAAACCCCTTCCACCTGCATCCGGGAAATGAGTGACCGCAAGAGAATGTCCCAAACAGGAGGAGGAACTAGACTTTGAGTTCCCTCCATCTGAAAGTCCAGCCTCTGTTGCCCATTTCAAAAGCTCCAGTAATCTTTCTTCTTCCCCAACTTCCATCTCCCTCCCAACACGTATCGTCCTGCCAGAACGACCAGTCACATATCCCTAAATGGATGATAATGTAAATTGCTAATCATATCATAGCATTCTTATATCACTAGAAAATACGAGCAGCAAACTTACTACATAAAACAAATTCTATTTGAAAGAGGGTTGTGCATTATCCTAGGAAAGAAAAAAAGTAAAAGATATTGGTAAATGATTCACTATTGTTAACTTTCAAGATTGATGATGTCAATTTTTCATCTCTGTTTATCTTACACTCTCTGGTTCAGTAGAAGAATAAAAAGATTGGGGATTTGGAATTACAAAGAGGACAGCATTTTATTGTATTTTTTATCATCTAAGAAGCAATCCCATGAATGATCTGATATAGTTCAAAGAAGCATCCATATCCAAGGAACTAGAACCTAACAACAATATCATTCTTGAGCTCAGTAAGCATATTTTCTCGTCAAAAACTCATTGAAGAACATACCTTGGTAAACTTAGCCAAAAGCACTTGAAATTGAGCTTATAGCCTTATCTATGGCAAGTGAAGTGATTCAGCTACCTGGAGAGGTGAGAAAGTTCAAAGTAAAACCAACAAGAACGAACAAAATTTAGGGATGGCTGTAGAGCAGAGGGAGAGCTCTCGAGATGGGCTTGGGGACTACCAAATATTGGTTTGGGCTTAACAAGACTACAAGTTTGTAAAACAGGATTGTTATACTGTAAAAAGGACTGAAATGGTATTTTTTTTTTTTAAATGTTATATTTTAGATTATTTTTACAACAGTCGAATTATATTTTCACGTGCATAAAATGTCATTTATTACGGAAAATTTGTAGTTCTATGTTTATGTTATTGTGGGATAAGAAGGTTTTGCACATTGAAATGTTAATTTTTATTGATAGGCTACAAAAAATTTTAATTTTATTTAAATTATTAGAATATTAATTTTATTTACATTATTAAAATATTAACTCAAACTTCATATATAAAGTGAATAAAATAATTAAATAGATTTTAAATAAATTAATAAGTATGTATTAAAATTTAAATATTATGTAAAAAAAGATATATATTTAAATATTTTATTAATGATTTTTATTAAATAATTTAGAAGTAACATATGACGTCACAATTTTAATAATTCTGGTTCTGCTACTATAAGTAAATCTCTTTTGGTAAAATGGATAAGAAGCTAGACTGACCAGTTCCTTACCAAAACGACACCACTCTGGGGCTTATCCCAAACAATACGAGGAATAAAAGTAGCAGAACCTTCTCCTCTTGAAAGGAAACTACTTTTGTTTTCCTTCTGTCAGTAATCAATGCAACAAGAATTTTGACAAGATCATTACAAATTTCAAAGGATACACTAATCAGTTACTTGGCATCAAAACCTATCAGAATTCTGAAAACTGTCTGACATTGTAAGAGATGGCACAGGCAGGTGCAACTAGTCACAAGGACTCATCCAAGGAACAAGGAGGTGATGACAGAGTAGCAATACACTCGGCTTGAGCTACTACCAATATCACTTACAACTGAGCTGAGTATACGCAACCTGGGGTCGAGTGAATTATAACAGTTTGTACGACCAGCATCGTAGAAGAAGAAGAGTCGTGCAGGAGGCTTATTCAAACTTGCATTTTCAACTTCCATGGAAACGGTAGTAGAAGAAGCAGGAGGCTTATTCAGAACTTGCACGCTATACTCACCATCACCTCATGTATATCGAATCCCATTGATAAGCTGATGGGGAGCGCTTGAAATGGTAGAAGCAAGTCTCTTGAGGCCTGCAAAATTAGCCAATGTGCATCATGTTTTGAGCCTATAACAACAAAATACTAATATCAATATTATTATTGCGCATACGAACTCTCAGCCCACTCCTAGTTACCTAAACTAATCATTGGCATAAACCAATTGTGCACAAGCTATTCAAGGAGAAGAAAGAAACCCAAAAAGTTGTACTCAGTTTCACATCCTTTCCTTGCTTGTTTTCACATGATTTATCATACCTGCATAGTGGATGATTCAAGAACTCTATAACCAACCAGTTCAATGGATGTAGTTCAAAGAAGATAATTTCCTGCTTGCTAAAGATGTAGAATTTGGGTAACATATCGGGTTGGGCTTCACACAGACTTTTTTAATAATAAGAAAATGAAAAAGGAAAAAGACATAAAATAACAGACGTATGTATCAAATGTCCAAAAAAAAAAAACACATCACGATTAAATCAAATAGAATTTCACCAATTTTACTAAATCACACCCTATTTTTAAAATCGTCTTAAAACTTATTTAGCTCTTCTAAAAAATAACCTTCGATTTAGCTGATATAAAAATTAATTTATTAAAAAAACAAAAAAATTATTTTTTTCATATCTTTTTACACCAGAAAAAAATTAAAAAAACAAATAACAAGTAGTCTTACAGTTGCCTGTCCTCATTCCCGATTCGCATTAGCACAAGCCACAGGTCCCAATTTGCATGTAGTCTTAATATATAGTTCTTTTGTAAATGTTTATTGTTTTAATAGTGAAATTAAATTACTAATAATACTTAAATGCAAGATAAACAAAATTGGTTAATGGTCACACTATATATTATTTTAAACATCGGCTTAGTTTTATTTATTAATTAATTAAAATAAATAAATTTTTTATTACTATTTATTTTATTTTATTGAAATGAATAATTTAAGACTATAAATGCGAAAATATATAGAATAAACATTGAATAATTATAAAAATAACATTAAGAATTTTACTTTCATACTCTTGTCGAAGTTAATAGTATTGCAAACGTCTTGGACTCTTCGCTAAACTTCGTGGCATAGTTACTATCGGCAAGTCTTATTTTGTGATTGTTAATCCCTAAACTTGATTTTGCCTGATTCATTATGTACTGATTATGGGTTAATGATATTGTTAGTCCCTTGATTTGGTTCATATCTCATTTTCGTCTGAATTTAACCCCTCAATTGAGGATTGCTTATTAATTTGGCCCAGTAGGATTTCAAACTTGATACCATGGTATCAGAGAATGTGCTTTTACACACAAAAAAGAAGACGAGAATGTGCGTGGTAATTCTATTTTCTTTCCTAACAATGGTCAATGTAGGTGAAACGAGAAGCAAATATGTTAAGGCTGATCTTTTTGACAAGATTACAATTTCAAGGTCACACTAAACAGTAAAGAAGTTTTCTTATTACCAAACAAGGCTATTTTTCAAGGAGTGTCCTCTCTACCGCATCCCAGTAGAAAACTATCTACTATCGCCGCTTGAGCATTATCGGGCTTCAAAAGGGAATGTTTCCCAACATAGTTCTCTATTCCACAAACTCTCAACTCTGGACGGGGGTTGTGAGTGTACTACCAATATGCCAACTAAGTATATAATAACTGGGTATCAACTACCACCATGTCAAGTGGTTTAAATAAGCAACCAAATGTCACAGTTTGTCAGATCAACGTCCCAACAGTAAATTCTAAGACTGCAGATGCTTTAGTAGAAGAAAAGTCATGCAGGAGGCTTATTCAAACTTGCATTTTCACTTTCCATGGAAACAATAGTAGCTAGTCTCTCGTAAACCTGTAAAATTAGCAATGTACATTATGTTTTGATCCGATAACAACACACTACAATTATCAATAGCGTGCTTCAGAACTCTCAGCCCACTACTAATTACCAGACTAATAATTGGCCTAAACCTACTGTGTACGAACTTTTTGTTTTTCGATAAAAAGTTGTGTACAAACTATTCAAGGAGAAAAAAATGAGAACCCAAAAGGACATTCATGCACGAAGAGACAAGAGTGAGTTCAGATCTAGCCATTTACATACCGCAGAGAGCTGCTCATTTGTACTCTGTTTTACATCATTTCCTTGTATTTTTTCACATGATTTATCATACCTAGATAGTGGATGATGCAATAAGCTCAATAAAATCAGCCACTTCAATGTATGGAGTTTAAAAAGATAATACTCTACTTGCTCAAGATGTAACTCAATGAATAAGAATCATGGTTCAATTTGCGGAATCTAATCAAGGTAAACTTTTCTCACCAGTCACGAGGAATCCCAGCTTCATCTCTAGCGGAATAATTGAAGGGCCCCTTCAATTCAACATTGTACTCATGCAACAAGTCTGCATGATTACCAAAAAATTATGAATAAATACTCTGCTTGTATCAAAATAGACGGACGCAAACAACTTGTATCAGAACCACTGTCACAAGCGCAGCTAAACCTTTAAACATAGAGCACTGTGTAGATGATGAAGTGCCTATCTCCAAGGTAGTAGTGCCAATGCTTAACTGCAAACAGCACGGCAAACAACTCCCTTTCATAAACAGACTTGATCTGGTGCCTTGGGGCTAAGGATTTGCTGATATAGGCTATAGGGTGCTTTTCTTGGAGAAGAACAACACCAATACCTGCACCAGAAGCATCCATTTCGATACTGAATGTCTTTGAAAAATCTGGCAGAGAAAGGACAGGAGAGGACATCATGGCTTGTTTCAACTTCTTGAAGGCAAACTCTGCTACCTCAGACCAAAAGAAACTGTCCTTTTTCAGTAAATCAGTCAAAGGTTTGGCTATGGAAGCATAACCTTTGATGAATCTCCTGTAGTAGCTTGTAAGTCCCAAAAATCCTCTAACTTGCTTCACTGTCTTCAAGGCTGGCCACTCTGCAATTGCCGTGATTTTGTCAGGATCCGTTTTCACCCCTGCTGCTGAAATCACATGTCCCAAGTAAGCTACCTCAGCTGTAGCAAAACAACACTTCGATTGCTTCAAGAACAGACAGTGTTGCTTTAACAACTCAAAGGTGACCTTGAGGTGTACTAAGTGTTCTTGCTCAGACTTACTGTGTATCAGTATGTCATCAAAGAATACTAGTATGAATTTCCTCAAGTGGTCATGAAATACACTGTTCATCAAGGCTTGGAAGGTGGATGGTGCATTACACAGACCAAAAGGCATGACCCTAAACTGGTAGTGTCCATGATGAGTCTTAAAGGCTGTTTTAAAGGCATCAGAGGGTTTGAGTAGGACTTGGTGATATCCTGCTCGCAAGTCCAGCTTAGAAAAAATCACTAATCCACCAAGCTTATCCAACAACTCTTCAATCACATGAATGGGAAACCTATTTTTTACAGTTTGTTGGTTGAGGGACCTATAGTCCACACACATTCTCCATCCACCATCCTTTTTCTTGACCAATAGGATAGGGGTTGAGTACGGGCTGTGGCTTTCCTCTATAAATCCTGATCTCAGCAGCTCAGAAACTTGCTTTTCAACCTCATCTTGTTGTTGCTTTGACTGTTTATAGGGCCTCAAATTCACTGGCTGAGAGCCAGGTTGCAGGGGTATTGCATGGTCATGGGATCTAGAAGGTGGCAGAGATGATGGTTCCTCAAAGAGGTCCTTAAAGGTGAGTAGTAGCTCTTCAAAACCTGCTGGTAACTTACTGGGAGTTGTTTCTGCCTTCACCCATTCTGTAGCAGAATAAAGCTGAGCAGTAGCCACTTTCTCAGGGTCAGTTAGGAGTTTAAACATGGATTGCTGAGTGATCCATTTGACAGAGACCTTGGTGCCACCTTTCAATGTCACTTCTTCATCATCCTTGTGGAATTTCATCACCATATGCTTGAAATCCCACAGTACTGGTCCCAATGTTTCTAACCAATCCATGCCTAAGATAAGGTCATAGTGAATCAAGGGTAGGACTAATACAGATAACTCAAACATCTTCCCTTGTATATTCCAACTAATACTCAAGCAGGCCTCTGTAGTGGTTATAGTTTCCCCATTTGCAACTGTGATATTGATAGGATCTATAGCAGAGATAGGAAGCCCCAATGTAAGAGCCTTACTCTTGGAGATCAAATTATGGGTACTGCCTGTATCAATTAGGGTGTGTATGATCTGCTTCTGGATCTACAACACCACCCTCACGGCTTTAGCCTTTCCCTTTTTGATATCATAAATAGCAAAAAGGGAAGCTACTGGTTCCACCTTAGCGAAAACAGCCTCATCAACCAGTTCCTCATCACCCTCTAGTCCATATTCTGCCTCATCTTGTTCTTCACCTTCAGTCACAATTAGGAAGAACTGTCTAGAGGCACACTTATGTCCTCTCATAAACTTTTCTCCACAATATTTGCAAAGACCAGCTGCTATTCTATCTCTCATGGTTTTCTCATCCAGGGTTTGAAATGGTGGGTTTTAGCTTCTGTTACTGGTATTTGTCAGTAAGGTTTGGTTATGTGTGGGTGGTTGGTAGGATGAGGTGGTTTTGGGAGTATATCGGTTGGTGTTTGGCTGATTAGGTGGGGGTTTGAAGGTATTGGTAACTGGTTGGGGTTTTTGGTAAGGGTAGTTGTTGTTTCTGGTGTTAGAGTAACCTGGTCTGTTAGAAATGGGATTCTGGAATTGGTTGTTTGCTGAGGGATGGTAGTTTGGGAGTGGTTCAGGGCTGGTCATTGCTCTGAAGGTAGGTAATGCTACTTCTGTAGAGAGGGCTAACTCCACTGCATCTTCAAAGCTACTGGGTTTAAACATCCTTACTAGATGTGACAATTCAGGCTTCAACCCAGCAAGAAAAATACTTTTCCCATATGCATTAGGAATATTAATCCTATCATAGAGTGCATTGAATTGACTCACATACCTTTCTACACTCTCTGTCTGCCTGAGTGTAGTGATCTCCCCCATTGGATCATCAAGTTTCTGAGGCGAGAACCTGGTTACAATGCATCTGGTGATCTCCCCCTAATTAGCTACTAACTGTAACTAACTCTGCCAGCTAATGCTTGGCAGTTACAGAACCCCTAATTACCCAACTTGCAGCTAAGTAGCTATCACAACAGAAACAAGCTAAACAGAAAATAGACTAACTAACCTTCATAGCTGGCAGTAACTTTCAACTTCTTTTCACGTGCCATCCTTCTGATCCTTCCTATGGCTGGGATTGATTAGGATCTGACAGAAGAATTACAAGACATTGGTGTGTTAGATAGTAGGGAGAAGCTTAAAAAGAGAAGGATGCTTATGTCAATTTCGAAATGAGAGGGTGAATCGAAATTGGGATGAGAGATCTGCCGGCGCCGGCCACCACTGCATCAACTCCGGCCAAAAACAGCCACAAATCCGGCCAAAATCTGACCCAAAACACAGCCACAATCCGACCCAAAACAACAACAAATTTGACAAGAAAAATCAGCCACAGATTCGACCCAAAACCAACAACAACAAAGCAAACGAGTAAAACAAAACGGATTTGAGCTTTCCCGATCTCCAGGTCGTCGGAGCAGATCCGATACGCGACCAGAGTTCGGGAAAGCTCAAACGGAAACAGCCGGAAAGAAGAAAAGAAAGAAAAAAACGCAGAGATGGTGATGGATTGGGTCGTACTTGTTTGAGAGTTGCCGAGAGAGGGAAAGTGAGTGGATAATGTGGGTTAAATAATAAAATATTCGAATCACCGTTCCGACAACAGAAACTCCACGTGACTAACAAGCGTTAATTTTTAAGGGATTGATTAAAATGAAAAAACTAAAATTAGGGACATATGGGTGAGCCAACCCGGCTCAAATACTCCATTATTCTATTTTGCACACCTCCTAGTCCATCCTTGTAACCAAACTTTGTATCATTTTTAACTAGTCATATGCTGACACGTGGTCATAACAAATATTATTATAAAATTTATTTTCTAACTCATGAAATTTTAAGAGTTTTTTCTTTTCATTAATTTTATTTATTTATATCATTATTTTACCATTGATTTTAAATTATATCTTTAATAGAAATTTATATTTTTTTATCTATATTTGAAGGGTATAAAAGCCACTTCATTTATTATTTAAATATTCATAAAGACCTATGATTTTAAGGATGTTCATCAGTATTAATTCATTCATACATTATTTTCAAGGCTTTAATTTTTAAATGCTTCTTTCACGTTGTTCATGCAAGAATTATTTTATTATTTTATTATCTAATTTATTTTACTATTATAACATATTTTGGAATGGTTTGGTAGAACTATTACTAAAAATAAAGAGTCATTGTTCAACTAAAATTATTTTTGATTTAATAAAAAAAATCCTTGATTTATTCACATTTAATATGTAATAATTGGTAACAAAAATAAAAATACAATTTTAGTCATTTTACAAGTTAACATCATAATTTAACTTAGAACTCTTTTGTTTTTTCCAAAAGGGCCTTACATAAACACATAGGACCTTCACCAGTCCTTTTTTCCCCTGCCAAAACGAGTTATTTGGTGTTTTGAATATAAAATCAAGCTGCGAATAATGCCAGTGTTTAAAAGATATATATTTTAAGAGAGGCAGCCGTCAGGAAAGAACTTCACATCCTCTTTTCTCGATCAGTATTAAAATATTCAAACACGAGTGTGATTTTCCACCTTTTAACATCCCTATTCACTTCCACATATTTTGCAGCAAACTTTGCCTACAAGAAATACAGACCAACCACAACATCTTTCTATGACAGTCAAGGCAGTCAGCCCCATACCCCCGTGATTAGCAGCCTGTGTGCTCGCTTAGGGTATGATCACCAAGATCATAGTAGCATTCTTTGATCAATCATGGATGTTTCGGTTCCGAGTCATTGCAGAGTTGTTCAGCTGCACAGAGAAGCTTTGCAGCTTCAAACTTCATAAAGCATCACATAACTATCTAATGATTCTCAGTCAGAAGCATCATCCCCATATACACCATTAGTAACTTCTCGATCCCCCACATGCTTATTTTTAATTTTCGATCTACCAGAAGATTTCACTGGTTTCAAGGGCTTCTTGACCTTCTCTGCCTGCAACTCCATCCCTTTTTCTGACGGTTTACGTTTTCTCTTCAATCGTGTCCCACCTGTGTCCTCTGCAAGAGAATCCATAGCCACACAAGAGTTACATATCCGTTTACGGAAGTAAACAAACTCAGACCAGCATTCAAATCTAATTACAGATTTCATTGTAATGACATCGAAATTCCAATCTACATGTAAAAGCACATGGAATTTTACTACTTTACTTTCATATTCGACATCATTTCTTTTACAGTATCTTTCCATCCATTCAAAACTAAACTAATATTCAATATCAATCGTGATACATCAAGTGCTGGAAGTGAGGCATGGGACTTAAAATTACTTGTTTACTTTCTTTGGTTAAAGGAAAAAAAGACCCCCTTCTCAGCCAAAACAGTAATAAAACAGCATATCATAACTTTATCTTGTGAAGGCAAACCCCATGTAACAATTAAAACATTAAATCGATTCCTATTCAGGACATGCTAAAGTACAAAGACAATAGCACATCAACATTGAAAGATTTGGTCAACCTCCTAATAGGATGGATACGTAGGACAAACATTCAAATGAAATGTCATTCACAGCATAAGAAATATTTTGGTCCAAAATCTATTTGGGTATTTGTACATCAGTTCCAATCTCTAGTTGTGTTCTCAATCTAATCCTGACTTGTGAGTTCTTTTAAAAAATAGAAAAATTGCAATGATATGTTTACAAGGCAACTAAAAATTGATTCAGTAGTTAGACACAAAAAAACTACTGTTTTTTTCCAGAGTAACTATGTATACATACAGTAAATGTAGTTTCCTAGACAAAAAGAGTTGTCTGTAACTTTCATATATAGCACATCCAAAGGAGGGGGGAATTCTAGACTTGAAGAAATGAATCCAATCGCACAAGTCAATTGTTCTGCATTCCTATATTATTGTATATTTCCTAAAATCCAAAGGGAAATACTACGCAATTTAATTTCTTTGTAAAATAGGATTTTTTATCAAGACAATCCTGTAATAATTTTCTGATCAGTGAGATTCACTGGAGCAACTGCTATGACTTTTGACAGCCAGCATCCAGTAAGTGTGGACAGTCGTTTACAAGGCAGTGTTCCACGGAGTTC
The DNA here is from genome assembly GCA_963691705.1 of Viola odorata. NCBI lineage: Eukaryota > Viridiplantae > Streptophyta > Magnoliopsida > Malpighiales > Violaceae > Viola > Viola odorata. The sequence goes on from OY829539.1 coordinate 2,899,301, forward strand.
TCCTTATCTTTATGGTGTGAGTGAGAACATTTTACTAAATTTCATGGGTTTTTTAAAAATTTCATACACACATTCCAAAACCTTCAGGTGAGGAATATATAGTGATGTTACCTTCAAATGGACTTGGTGAACGGTCCATTGCTTGTCCATTCTGTTCAGCCTCTTTTGAAAGAGGGGATCCAGAATGATTAGAATCCATCAACTTCGAAGAACTTCCCCTGCATTTGTCTTGTCGCACAGGAGCATCAGGGCGAGGAATGGCTGGCAAGAAGCATAGTTCTTCTTGGGACATATCTGAGTCACTGAAAGCGTCTTTTTCCACTGTCACAATATCAACTTCATCATCTTCATTAATATCTGATTCTTTCACCTGAAATCATACACATGCTGTCAGCAACATAAAACTGATAAAGAGTTTTTGCTCAACCAGTATATTTTATTTTACCTGGCATGACCCATTTTCTGACAGACTGAGGCAAACCAGTAGACACCGACAGCTACATGTGCAACTTCCTCATCAGCAATTTTAGCCACAAGTTTGGACGTCTTGCAGTCTCCAAAACCTACCATTTTTTGTACTAGCCTTGGTCCAGCATCAAGTCCTCTAGCCTCCTACAGAACAAGAAAAATCCCTTGTCGGATTCAAACAAAACCTACAATTTTAAAAATCGCCAAGTAACTTGGACATAAGCTTCAATAAAGTTCAAGAATTTTAGAGGCCACAGGACACAAAGAATGGAGTAACTCCACATGGAAATTTGATTACTTAATCTGCTGTAGCAAAAGCCTTGAATGATATTTAACAGGCAATGAAATCTGTGACAAAACTTTAATATGACAAACAAAAGCTTCATGCAGCTCAGGAAAGACGTGGACTCAATAGAATGACGCTCATCTTGCCCTAAGAGAAACACACTAAAGCTCACCATCCAGCAAACAGCACTATCTAATTACAATGACAACTTCAAACATGATCCCAAAGCTAAATACTTGGTCTCACTTGCCATTATAAGGTTGTACTACTTGGCAGTTGGATAGCAACAGTAAAGGGAGAAACAGAAAAATTTAACACTGACACATTCAACTTGACAACTAGTTCCCTAAAGAGCCAAATTAATATAATTTGAAAGTATGTACACCGAACAACACATATACCTGGACAAGTGGTATCACAGCCAATCGCGCAGCAACATTATCAGAAGATTTTTCGCATTCCCTCCAAAGCAAATTATGGGCAGGCATATCTCCATATCTAATCATACCAGAAATTTTAACCAGGCATTCACATAACAATAAATTAATTTGAAGAACTAACCTCAGCAGTAATTTTCCTCACTTGAAACCAAGCTCAGCAAGTCTCTGAGAGCACCAAGTAAAATGACGACTTTCATCATCAGCAACATGGGCGAAGTCAGCAAAAAGCCCTTCTCCTAGAGTCTCCATAAGAGGTGAAAATCGGACAACAGTATCCCACGCGAGATCAATTGCATTTAGCTCCACATGAGCAAGATTATGAAGCATATAAGCATTAAGAGGAAGGCCTGAATCTTTAGGAGATGGAATTTCCTTTGGGGAAACCTAAATAAGCCACGGAACGCAATTACCAATGCAATAGTCCAAAGACAACAAAAGAATGAAGTGAAAGGGCTCATGTCCAACTAAATAGTAGGATTATTCCATAGAATTGCAAGACAGAATCATTCATAAGGGAAGGGTTTCCGGTGACAAAAGGAAAGCGCAAAAATCTTAACAAATGCAAGAAAGTAAAGCTCTGGCATGCTAAAGTATCAATATTTTGAGACACCCATGTGGTCAAACTAACCAATTGGGGTTTAGAAGGGCGAGCTGGTTTGGAAGGAGGGGCATGTGACCCTATCGGAAGTCCCTCGTTGCGCCACTTACAGAAAGCGAGGTGGGAAAGATTGGATTTTGCAAGAGGGTCAGTGGTGGAGAGAACAATGGCACCCAGCTCAGAAAGAGAGGATGCAGAGGCAAGTGATGCAGCGCCGCCGTCGACAGGAGAGGGAGGAGATTGTCGTCTAAGAGGCTCCGGTCCATTGGGTCCCCAAAACCTGTTCTTGTTCAGTGGGCTCTCTCCAGACTTGGAGACCCGACCATGGTGAAATTTCTAGAAATGAGGAGGACGGAGAAGAAGAGAAAAGTTTGGTTTCGAGATGACGCAGTGAAAGAGAGGAGCCGAATCCCCTTGCCAGAGAAGGGGAAAGCATCGCAATGGTCTTAAGTTTGGGTGGAACCATATATATTGCCACGTTTTGACGGTCGCCTGTGTTTGCCGGTTTTATGCCTTTTAGATATTTTTACATATTTATTTTTATTGATTTATGGGTAGAGAAACGGGGGAAAACCCAAATAACACCTTATTGTCACTCTATGCAAAACACAGAACAACAAACACCAATATTTTCCCTTATAAAGACTCCACCATAAGCAGTAATAGAAGACAGAGAAAGCTTTCTTGTTTATTCAATACCTAGGGTAGGCAGGAGGCACCTTTCAATTTGGCATCTGTACTATAGAATCTCACTAAACCTCCCACACAATGACGACTCCATAAAATCTAACGGATTTAGATACCATTACCAACAGATAATATCCTAAAAAGAAAAAATGGAACACAATGCAATTGTTGGTGATTTCGAGACCATGGTAAATGGCTGTTCCACTCTGCTTCTAACTTCTACGCCACCTGAACCATTTTACCTGTGCTGGTCTGCAGATGTTTGAATAAAAAGGTAAACAATCTACAAGCGAAAGATCACACATCAAAAACATAGCTGCTGTCGTTGGAGAAATTATTTCCTATGAAGCAATTACAACTTCATGACCTTGAATTACACATCTCCCATATAACACCCAGAAAGAATCCGGAATCTGCCACCAGCAAGACCAACCTCCCGGTGGTACTAGGATGAGTAGCAGTAGTTAGCCATGTACACATGCTACAGAACACAAATCATTTTTTATCTAATTCATCACATCCTACTCAATATTATACAAATCTCAACACTACACTAAAAGAGCCACACGTAGATTAATTCAAGGAACCAGTTCCAGTAACAGTGCAAGTGCAAAACAGACACCATTTCACCTGTCAGAGTGTAAAATTATCGGTGACCTTCACAATTCCCACTGTATTCCAAAAGGCTGATTCCTTAATAAAATCACCATCTGAAATCATATCGCCACTTTGAGGAGCTTCATCTACACTAAATCTCTGGCATCTGTCAAGTAATGCAAGCAAAAAGTTGCATGAGCATTTAATAAACAAACTTGTGATCAATCAGACAAAACTTCTCATTAACAAGCGAATAGCAAAATACATTGCAAAACAAAACCAGGAAGTGATCAACTCCCATAAATAATTCACTTTTGACTTTTCCCTGGACATCAACAATTGAAAATTCAATTAATTTTGGATAGTTTGACCTTTCCCAGTCCAAATTCTATTTGTTTATCAAGATTCCAGCTTTGGAAGATCAGGCTCCCCAAAGCATACTATGCGATGTGTTATTCACAGTTCCACATTCTTTCAATAGCTACTTGGAATTTACATAACAGAGAGTAATTAATTATAACAAAGTACTATAGCCCATAGCATGCTTTTAATGTATACTCCACAGCGTCACCACAAATCATTACTCATGCGGTGTAGAGAAAGTTGGCAGTTGATGCATGATAAAAGCAAACAATTACAAACAAAAGCAAGCCCATCACTACAGAAGATCCTCTAAATCACAACATAGTAAACAAAGCTCCCAGCTAGGATTCTGCTAGGCTATTGGGTGCTTAATTTGGAGATAACGAGCACCTGAGACATCAATAACTCTTTTGCTACATCTTTGCTAGTTTCAACTCCCACCTGGTGACATACATTTGCATCTTTGGATGAAATGTTTTCAAGACTAGTGTCCAACCCAGCTTTCGAATTTTCTAGTTCTCCTTAAACCATTGAATGCACGTAGTATTTGGTGCAATGTTGCACATAAATACATCATAGATCTATAGCATTGCCACCCTTCTTAATTGTGCAGATGAGACACCTTTTCATCCAATAACTCTGTATCTCGGTAGTTTTAACTCACCACAAAGCATTACATACTGCAATTTTCAACAGAACTACTAAAACAGTTTCCATTCCAGTGTTTTTTGTTGCATCTTACACTCTTTCTGTAAAACCACTGAATTCTTCATTTTCCTTCTTTCTTTCTTTTTTCAGAGAACTACATACTCGACTGGGTACTGGCCGGGTTGCACATACAATGCATCTATCACTACCCCTAATATGGTCTAACCATTTAGAAAGGGAAAATAAAACCTTCAAAAGGGATCATCTTCACCCACAAAAGAACTACAGGCCAAACTGGACCGTGAATATAATATAAATAATTTAACCAGAGTTTCTGTTTTTTTCTTGATTGGCAGACCCTTGCTCCTAAATCCAATTAGGTGCAACAATTTAAACATACAACTACCCAACTCTTTTTAAGAGTGGAGTGTTGACCAACAGGGTGACACTTCCACATAGTCACCGAAGTGTTGCAATTCATTAACCAGCTCATCTTACAGCCCTCTTACAAATCATAACCTTTGAGGCCAGCACCTAAGCAACCTTATAATATAAAATATAGAAAAAGGACTCCAGTACTCTCAAGTGCCATTTTCGTGCAACTACGTAAGAGACCTTGAATGCATAAAGCACAAAATAAGAGTGCTACTCTCATGGGAAAACCAAAAAAGACAGCAGTGATAGTTTTCACCAATAACAAGCCAAAATAGCTATCCCGCAAATTGCTAGAAAGGCAGATATTACACAACTAAGAGTTTCACCGAGAACAGGAGGTGGGAGGTAATTTGTAGCAAGAGAAAAGGCTGAGTTGATAATCACCAAATCCCTTCCCTCACCTCCCTGTCATTGGTGATGAGAAACAAAATGATAGATTGGCAATTTGCACACCAATTTTAAGGTACAAGGGTTTTAGAATAGAAACCATTTTCATCTGCCATTCATAATGGCAACCAGATGACCATAGAGAAGAAGCAGAGAAAAAAATGGTACATTTGGAATTTGCATGCCAATTTTTTAGGTGAAAGGGTTTTATAATAGAAACCATTTTCATCTGCCATTCATAATGGCAACCAGATGACAATAGAGCAGAAGGAGATGCTCGGTAATCTGAGCCATCCATGTTTATGGGGGAGATAACACAATAAACCAATCCCGGAATCAACATGATTCCACAGCCATACCAGGACTACAGTCACCTGTAGGCCTTCCTTTGCACATTCAGTTGATTAACAACTAAAGCATCACATGTTAGATAGAACTGTATCAAGAGCATACTTTAGACAATCAACAAGCATAAAAAATAAGTAAATAACCCAAGGCAATTGACTGTTCAAGGTAAAATGAAGCACAAGCTTATAACAATAGGATATGGAAGTACCTGAACAACTCAATTTCCCAATTAATGCCCTACATCAGATTCAGACCCTGAGGAGCTATCACTATCAGAGTCTGCAACAATGGGGCAAAGACAAGCTCAATAACATGAATAACATAATAAACCATTGAACTAGCAGGTAATGCAAATAGAATAAATATCAAGTACCGCTTGAAGAAGATCCTGAATCACTGCTAGAGCTGCTTGAACTACTTGACCTACTTCCATTATCTCCCTGTTTCTCCACTTGAGCTGGTAATGATGTAGAAACAGTTCTTTCACCTGACATCAGAAGCCCGAAAGATTTACAACATACAAAATAACAATCAAAGTTTACAAATAACTGAGACAAAATGAACCTAAGAATCCAAAGAATTTTACCCGCTTTGGTTTCTTGTGGTACCTCCACCGCATCTGGTACAGGGGCCTGCATGTAGGATCCATGTATTTAGCATACATGGCATACTTCTGAAAAGGAAATATTAGAGATTGGAAACATGATCGAAGATTATACCTTCTGCTGACCATTCTGCTCAGCCTCTGTTTGAGCTTGAATGGCGAGTTCTGCCTTTCTCTTGTTCTTGCTTAAGCTCTTCTTATAGTTGGTCACAAACCTATCCAGCTCCCATAGGGTCTCTGCATCAACACTATCAATATCCACTTCAATTTCACCATCATCTTGGAGAAGTGATGCATTCCTCTTCTTTATGATCTGTACAATATTGTCCAGCTTCTCAGCAGGCAGAGTCGAGAGGTTTGTACTAAGCTTATGCTTCTCATCATAAGTCATATCCCTCTTATGTGGATCCCTTGCCTTGGGCTTCCTTGCAACAGGGGTTCTGCTTGAAGGAGTGGTACTGATGGGTTTTTGTCGGGCATCAACAACAGGATACATCATCGAATCTGATCTATCCAAAATCCTTCTCATATCAAGATGGGGCAGTGAAAATGGAGGAGCTTTTCTTGACGTAGGTGTAGGAAAACCCATGTCATATATGTTAGCAAAATTTCTCTCACGATCATAATCGAACTTTATGTCAACCCACTTGGTCTCAAAAATACTCAATAACTGGTCAGCCATTATATGGACATCTTGACCTTTGGGATTATACCTCATGGCATTGTGAAATGTAAGTCTCACATCCTCTGCAAACTCTTCAGGTGATTTGTACCAATTCTTGTTCAGTTTGGACTTCACCGTACCCAGGTCCATAGGATGCTTAATAATGGTAAAGTAGTCATGCAAACCAAGAAGCTTCACATCAACAGGAGTATTGAAGACCCAGCCATGCTTATGCTTCATTAATTTCTCGAGCAAAGCAGCACAATTTTTGTAAAGCTTGGTACCTGTCCCAAAACCTCCTAAATCTGCACGCCCTTGCTTCTTCCCATTCAACTTTGACTTCTTGTTACTCTCTGCTGGTGGGAACTTGTCTTTTGCAAGAAAAAACTCAGAATTCCTATAAAACTGATTTGCCTTTGGTGTCCTCTTCTCTTTCTCAACATGCTCAACCACACCCTGACTATTCTCAAGTACTGATATGCTGAGCTGATTCAAAGGTCTAGTCTGCCTAGGCGTAGGAGTAGGAATAGACGCAGTGCTCTCCCTGGTGAGACCAAATGATCGTGCACCTGAATTAACCCTCTTCAAGCCAATCTTAACCCCATCACTTACTGATACACGAGGGTTACTAAGCCCACCAACACCAAGCTCCCCTTCTTTGGCCTCAATCTTCTCCACTAACCTCCTCACCGTATCAAGCTCAGTCTCCAGCTTCCTCCTCAGCTCCCTAATCTCCTTCTTAGTCTTCGACACCAAATTTATCTTCACCCTAACATCCAATCCTTCCCTTAATACACCATTCCCCACAATTGGCTCCCTCACAACCGGCACCGCCCCCACAACCTGTTCCTTATTAAGACTATGAGAATCATCTGACACAACAACAGGCTGCACAAGTGGCTGTGTGGCCAACACCAAATTGCCATCTTCTACACCAACAGCTTCTGATTCTTGCACTTTAACCAAGCTCTCCTCATTCTCGTTCCTATCTTCATTCTTCTCAGTCACACTGGACTTATTTATTGTAGCCTCTGCAGTTGTACTGACGCCAGTGGTGGATGGCAAGATCCTATCATTGTTGTTGTCGTCATTGATCTTATCATTGTTGCTGCTACTGTTGTGGTTGTTGTTGCTGCTGCCATCGTTGTTATTGCTGGTGCTAGAACTGGTGCTGGTGTTAGCGATGTCGGCGTTGTTGGCAGTTCTGTTGGCGTTGGTCTCGGTAATACTTGTGGTTGTAGTGGTAGTGATGGCAGAAGTTGTGGTGGCTGAAGTGGTAGGGGCTGCGGTGGCTGAAGTGGTCGGGGCTGCGGTGGCTGAAGTGGTCGTGGCTGGGATGGCTGAGGTCTTCGTGGAATTAGCAGTGATGATACTATTGAAAAGATTGTTTCTAGGCCCTTTAAAAGCTTTTCTAGTGTACACTTTACTTTCTATGTACCTCTGCTTCTCTCTTCCACCTCCTCCTCCATCATTTCCACTTTCCCCTCCCACTACGGTCCCAGAAGCCATACATATACCGCCCCGAAACCCTAATTTCCACTCAAAAACCCTAATCCCCAATCGAAAACCCTAATTTCCACTCTGCTCTTTCACTTACCTATAAACCCTAATCCCTGAGGTCGGAAGCAAAAACACACCAAAAACAACCCACGGAAACCCTAACTATCGGGAGAAATTATGGCCGAGCAAAATACTTATCGATCTAGACCAATACGCACGCACGCAGATGTATCTACATACAGAGAGAGAGAAGAAGACAGATATGTTAGGGTTCGGGTTTGGATGCTGTTACCTTTGGACGAGATCTCTCTCGATTTGGATTCCGCAACTCACGAACTCGCTTTTTTTCTCTCTAAAAAGAGACTTTCTCTCTCTAGAAAATTCTCGCTCTCTCTAGAAAATCCTTTAAGGGGGCTGCTATCTACTTTCTTGTCTACACGTGTCCGCCAATCCCCCGTTTACATATTTATTAAGGTGCTGTTTGGGTTCAGGGTTTGGTACCCAAACCAACATTTCCAGGTTGAAAATGGATCATTAGTGTTTGGTAAACTCCAATTTTCGGGGCTGAAAACTCAAATGTCGGACTCCAAACCCAGCAATTCGTCATTTTGGGGCTGCTCCAATTTGGGTCATTGGCCAATCCAGCATTTTCTTCAATTTCGGGATGGAGGGTCATTGATTTTTGGACAAAAATACCATTCCTATTCTTGCTTAATTACGAACTTACCAAGTATATAATTTTGGAAAAAACTCTCTTCCTCCTCATTCTCGTTCTCTTCATCCGAAATTAGGGTTTTCTCTTCCTCATTCTCCTCATTTTCATTCTCCTCCGACAACCATCACCGGCACCTCTCTTTCTCCTTTGACAGTAAACATTCACCCGCTCTAGTTGCAGATCGGAGGTTCCGGCGTACTTCCCGGTCGGGTCAATCCCATACTCGTCACACACAACCTCCCAGAACTTGGATCCGATTTGGTTACTGCATTGGCCTTGGCCTCCTTGTATGGGAAGGATTTCTCTCATCTTCTCCTCTTAATGTATTTAATTGATGATTTTGTATGAATTAATTTGATTTTGTGGCTGGATTTTGCTATCAGCACTTGAGCAAAGAGACGGGAATCCATAGATTCTGTAATTCGAATCCCCTTGGAGACATACAAGCTAGGGTTTATTGGAGCAGGGAAAATGGCAGAGAGTATTGCTAGAGGAGTTGTGCATTCAGGTGTCTTACCCGATTCTCGCATCTCTACATCTCACTCCAATCCTACTCGTCGTGCCGTGTTCGAATCCCTTGGCGTCAAAGTCCTCCATCAAAACCGCGATGTAATTGATTATCACCGTTGTTGTCAATCTACAATCATTAATTTTGTGATTGGTGTTTGGAACTCTTATTAATCGAGTCTGTCTATGATTCGGTGGATAAACAGGTTGTTGAAGAGAGTGATGTTGTTGTGTTCTCTGTGAAGCCCCAAGTAGGTATTGTCCACATCCCTGCATTTGGTTGTGTATGGTAGTAGCTCTTTGCAACGTTCAACTTTATTAATGATGACTTCTGATATGCGATCTCTTTGTTATGATTTTGTAACATTTTATGATATTACTGCAGTTAAAGACGTGGTCTTACAATTGAAGCCACTGCTTACGAAGAAGAAACTTTTGGTTTCGGTTGCTGCTGGGGTGAGACTGAAAGATTTGCAGGTTTGCATGCTTAAGCTTTTTGAATGTTGTTACTCCTGCTCCAAGTTGTGGCGTAATTCTGCCTGATACATATCCTTTGTTTTCTCCAACAGATAATTATGGTTTAGAGAAAAAAAGTGATAGTAATTTCTGTGGATGAGAAGGTCATTCTAAGTATTAAGAAACCTTACTTTTGGTAGTTTTATAGTTTGTTGCCCAACAGTCACTTAGTTCTCTTATGTGAAAGAGTAATGAGATTATGGTTTCATGCTTTTGATGAGTTTCAAGTAAAAGGAGGCACCTTTAGCTAATCTTGATATTTGCTGTAGTTGATATTTGACAAGTGTGAATTTTGTTTATCCATTTGGTCTTAAGTATCTTGGTGAAAGAGATGTAAAAGTTGCTAACAGACTTGAGAAATTGTGATGAATCTAACAGACTTTGAAATCGTGTGAATCTAAGGATTAGACCCTTTTGTCTATGCCTGCTTTTCTTCTTTGTATATCTCTAGAAATTTCATAAACGGGAATGGTAGAGTTGCAATTGTTTCTAGTATCTTTTCTCATCTATAATTTTTTTACTTGTTCGTTTAGCCCGTAAAATCCAAAATTAAATTTCAAATACAAAAACAACTTTGGGAAAATGCACTTGGTGTGGTCATTTTTTTTTGTCTTTTGGTCTGAGTGTGGTCGTTAGACTCATTACAATTGATTCACTGGTATTTTAATTCTTTCTATATTCAAACTCTTTATGAATTTTGAAGTAGCTATTTTTGGTTTAGTTTAGGAGTGGGCTGGTCACAGCCGATTTGTTAGGGTGATGCCAAACACTCCTGCAGCAGTTGGGGAGGCTGCTTCAGGTACATTTCTTTTATGTTTCTTTTGATGCCTAGTAATGTTATTTTCATGTTGTTATCAATTATCATTGGGGTGCTGTTAAGCATTCTCTCTTCATTTGATTTGGGTGTTGGATGGATGTGGCTGGATTGGATTTGTTTGTTGCAGGTGACGGCCGCCAGCACCACAAGGAAGAAGACAAAGATGAAGGACAGCTGCTCTGCCGCCGCTGCTGCAATTCTGTTGCTGCTCTGCCACCGCCACTGCCGTTGCGCCGTCGCCATGCTTGCTGTTCTGGTTGCGGGAGAACGAAAGCGAAGAGAAGAGCCAGGCTGGGTTTTGGGTTTGGGAGATGGGCCGAGAGGGCCCATCAGGAAGAAGAAAAGAATGAGAGTGTATAGATTAGATGGATCAATTTAATTAGTAAACATAAATTGTATAGATTTTTTTTGTACACCATATAAATATAAAACTTATGTTAATTCATTGTGTTAATGATGTTATTTATTTATATTCTGTTATTTTATGTATTAATGACAACAATATCTTTTATTTATTTATAGTATTAGCAACTCAATTTTTATGGTATTAATAAATTTTAATTTATTTATGATTTAAATAAGTTTAATTTATTTATAATATTAGATAAATATTATCTGGTAGATGTTAGATTATAAATAAATTGATTAAAAATATATATAAAGATACTAAAAAAATTAATTATAACACTTAAAATGAATTATGCCCTTTATGCTCATTTTACATCCAAACCATAGTTTTGGAAAACTGTTTTACCAAACACCTCAGGTATCTCACTGAACTTTTACAATTTTGTTACCAAACAGCACACTCCATTTCCCAAATGTCGTTTCCCCACTGAACATTTTCCCACTGATCATTTCCAACCTGAACTGGAACGTCAAACACACCCTAACTAACGAGCTGCGAGCAACCGCTTACACAACAGCAAAATAGCTGCTCAGCATCAGCATAAATTTAAAATATTATTTTCCGAATTTGCTTATGAAAACAAAACTGTGACTTTTAAACATGGAAATCGTATTGGTTCTTAACTAGACTTGTTCCCGAGTCTTACGTAGTTATTATTTCACGGGTTTATTTAGTAATAGGGTATAAATAATAAATAAATAAATAATTAGTAAGAAAATGAATACTATATTTATAGATGTGTTTAGTATTTTTATTTCAGGAAAAAAAATTAGAAAAAAAATTATCATTGTTTAGTATAAGAATCGAAGAAATGATATAAATGTATAAATTCTCTATTATACTTTTTGTTAATTGGTAATAATTTTTTCTATAATTAACAAAAAAAAAATCCAATTAATAAAATGGTTATATTTTCTCAAAAGCCAAAGATTATCAGGATTAAAGAAGATTAGAATTGAGAAAATTAGAGAAGAAAAGAAAACTTAGTAGAAGGTTGAGGCTTGACATGGATAGATATGGTTTTTATTATATAACTTGATAAATTTGTAATGACAAAATGATATAAAACAATCCTGAACTTTAATGTTTTATTTAAGTAGAACCCTGAACTATATTTTTGTTTAATTGCAACCCTGAACTTGTGCACTTTTGTCATTTTATCCCCCTACCGTAGCTGAAATCCGATGTGGCACCGTTATGTGCTGTGTCAGCTACTATGACGATGCCACGTCAGTGTGCCACGTCACAAGTCAGAACACGTCAGCCTCCATATGTCTAGTGGGCCCACCACTCCACTTCCTTCCTTGTCCGCATCGTCGTCCCGTTCCTTTCATTTCCTTTATCTTCACTACTGCTCTCCCTCAAAACCCTAACTTCCAATTTCCCTATCTCTACTTCATATCTTCTCCTTCCTCCAACCTCCCTTATTCCTTCAAAACCTTAACTTCCAATTTTCCTATCTTTGCTTCGTATCTTCTCCTTCCTCCAACCTCCCTTATTTCTTCAAAACCCTAACTTCCAATTTCCCTCTCTGCTAAAAAATAATGAAACGACCGTCGTCATCCTCCTCACGGTCTTCATGCTAGAGCGGACGTTCCCCCCTTTTTATCATCGGGCCATGCATGATTAATTAATTACTATGTGATCCTAACATGGATAATACTAACATCGTACGTTTTCGTGGATGCAAATAACCGTGTGGGATTCGAAGCCACCATGCTCACATATCAATATATAGCAACTAATTTCATGGTATAAAGCAAGTGATTTAAACATGTAAACATGTGAGATTGATTTTAATTGTTTAGCAATTCTATATGTCATGCATACGCGAGGGTGGTTCTAGCGAATTCTAAGTGGTCATGCATACGATTCGGGGTTTTAGCATTTCTAATAAACATTCAAGGAAGCGTTTTAAGATAAACATACCTTTTGACGAGCTCCGATAGATCCATCTCTTCAAAACCGTGTTTAGCAACAAGTAATAAATACGTAGGTATAACAAACATACATGATTTTTTAACTACTTAACTAATTATTACAAATCAACAATTGATAATAACTACTTATCTGATTATTACAAATTGGAGGTTGGAATAATTAATCTAGCTAATTATTACAACAAGTGAAATAATTAATTAAAGCGTCAACTAATTACAACAAGTGAGATAAATTAAGATAATTTATTGCGAGAGAAGACTTGAATTTTATCCTACAAAGTGAGAGTATTAGCGATAACTCAAAAAAATAATAAATAATAAAAGCGCATGTAAACATTTACTTAATTTGACAAATAAATATTTAAATAAACATGATAAACAAATAAACATTTTATTTCATGCCAAGTAAATAAATAATTAAACATAAGAAACAAGTAAACAATTAATTAACATGGCAAACAAGTAATCAATTAATTCATTTATTTCATATGAGCAATTTTAAACATGGCATAATTAATATTCGATTTATTTATAACATGCAAGTATATTAATTATTTCACAACAATTTAAACATGGCATATGGTATTCTTATCATGTGAACATACAAGCATTTCATACGATTTAAATAAAGCATTTAAACACATGAACATTTTTAACATCGTTTAAACACGAAAATAAATAACATACGAGTATTTCAATTAATTTAAACATGTTATAAAAGTATACGAATATTTTTTTATCATTTAAACATATTATATAAGCATACAAACATTTTACATAATTTTGACGAAAAAATAAAATAAACGGGTCCCACGTTGGAAAATTAGGCATTAAAACTGCCAAGCCCAAATTTTAATTTAAAAGAAAATGGGCTTGGCACCACCTTTTCTTTCTTTCCCGCATACACCAACTCACCTCTTCTTCTTCCTCACAATGCCGGCCACCATGGTCGGCTACCAAGGTGGAAACACCTTGACGAAATAACACCAAACCAACCCCAATAGGACCAGCAACACAACAGTAGCACAAAGCCACAAAAACAGCAAAGAAATTCGACCAAAAACAGTAGCAATTTAAGGAAAACGAAAATAGATAATTAATGCATCAATTGCTCAATTAATTAACCAAAGCAAGGAACAATTAAATTGAAGCTAGCATGCTGATTTTAACTCACTAACAAAGCATTTAAAACAAGTTTGGGCCATTTATTCATGCATTAAAGCTATAAACAAAAATTAAAAGAAAACTAGAGTGAGAAAGCTTACCTCTCCAGGAGAGCTTTGGACCAAGAAGGATGAGCAAGAAATAGAGATTAAGAGGAGGATTTGGTGCCCTTCTCTTGTTGGATGAAGCTTGCTATTTATAGAGGGAAGTGGAGTCAGTTTGGAGGCAAATTCTTGGTCAAGAATTGTCGGAGGAGGTGGAGGGATAAGGATGACCGGAGTGGAGGCCAAGCTAGGGCTTTGTGTGGCCAAGGATTTCTAATGGGAAGTTTGTGATCATCACAAGGGAGTCGGCAATCCTAGCTAGGAAGAAAGGAGAGGCAATTTTTGGATAAATATGCATTAATTGCCATTAATGCATGCTTTTGGACACGAACGGGATATTTTGGTACGAGCAAAATCATACGAAAGTGAAAATAAATCCGATCCGAGGAAACCACGACGTATAGAAAAGTAAGACAAGAAAACTAGTATACAGTAAATAAATGGGAAGTTTGATTTAACGTGTTTATTTTCTCTTTCGGAAATGTCAAAGCGTTCGAACGCAAAATAAATGTCCTTACGACAAAAATTGAACGAAACTGAACGAGGTGGCATGAAAGAGAAAAATAGTGCGTAATTATCAATTAAATAAAATACGCGTCCGACCCACGGTCCCGGGAAACTTACTCGGGATCGAAAGAAGTTCGCGTTAAGACAGTCGAAACTACGAAAAACTAAAAAGGCACGAAATGACACGGAATTTTAAACAAACTAGCCTAGGACCAAGAATCAACAGAGATTTGACATAGACAAGCTATTAAATGCGATAGACGAATAAAAATGCGAAAAAGGTTGTGACGAAGTCAAAATTTAGGTAGCAACAGTTGCCCCCTCTTTACTGTCTGATCAAAAATACAGTGTAACTGAAATTTTTGATAAGCAGTAAAGACAGTTGCCCCAAGTCCTTACCATGTTTTGAATACATCATAACCGGTTTGAAGTGTGGGATTATGCATGAATTGAAAGATAGTCACTCAAGTAATAATTATGCAGAAATGTAGAATTATGTAAAGACATGGTCGCTCAAGGAGGAGTATTTAGTTAGACATGAATTCAAAGATATAGTCGCTCATAGAGGAGTAGTAGATAGACATGAATTTAAATGACGGAATTTTGTAAATGAGAGTTGTAACGTACCTTTGGTTTAAGGCAATTTACCTTTGGTCGGATATTGAGGGAAATGTCTCTGATAATGAGGAAGAGATGAGATTCGAGCGGGGATACCGCAAACTTCGGATGTTGAGGAAGAGAAGAGATCCGAGCTGGAATACCGCAAACTTCGGACGTTGTTGAAGATAAGAGATCCGAGCGGGGATATCGCAATTGTCGGAGGTTGATGAAGATAAGAGATCCGAGCGAGGATACCGCAATTGTCGGATGTTGATGAAGATAAGAGATCCGAGTGGGGATACCGCAATTGTCGGGGTCGATGAAGATAAGAGATCCGAGCGGGGATACCGCAATTGTCGGAGGTCGATGAAGATAAGAGATCCGAGCGGGGATACCGCAATTATTGGAGGTCGATGAAGAGATGAGATCTGAGTGGGGATACCGCAATTGTCGGAGGTCGATGAAGAGATGAGATCTGAGCGGGGATACCGCAATTAAATCGATGAAGAGATGAGATCTGAGCGGGGATACCGCAATTGTCGGAAATCGATGAAGAGATGAGATCTGAGCGGGGATACCGCAATTGTCAGAAGTCGTTGTGGAAAATATTGATGTAGGTTCGTGCGAGGCTATCGCTCTCCGAATATTGACGTGGAAATATGGAAGGCATGTTCGTGCGAGGCTATCGCTCTCCGAACGTTGTTGTGGAAATGTGGAAGGCATGTTCATGCGAGGCTATCGCTCTCCGAACGTTGTTGTGGAAAATATAACTACACGACCGTGCGAGGCTATCGCTCTCCGGACGCTGGTGCTGAAAGTGTCACTACACGACCGTGCGACGCTATCGCTCTCCGGACGCTGGTGCTGAAAGTATAGTCGCTCAAGGAGGAGTTATATAGATAGACAAGAAAGTAGTCGCTCAAGGAGGAGTATTTTAGATAGACAAAGTGTATGTGGGGACGTGACCTATCACAACACTAAACAGACAAGATGTGGGGACGTGACCAATCACAACTTTTTAATGACAAGGTGTATGTGGAGGCGTGACCTATCACAACACTAAACTGACAAGATGTGGGGACGTGACCAATCACAACTTTTTAAATGACACGATGTGGGGACGTGACCTGAACACAACGCTAAACAGACAAGATGTGGGGACATGACCAATCACAACTTTTAAATGACAAGGTGTATGTGGGGGCGTGACCTATCACAACACTAAACAGACAAGATGTGGGGACGTGACCAATCACAACTTCTTAAATGACAAGGTGTATGTGGGGACGTGACGTATCACAACACTAAACAAAGGGTGTAAAGGGAAAGTAAGTCTTACCTTGAACTTACCGTATGGATTGAAATTGATTTGAATGTGAAGGAGCGTGATCCGCCACATGAATTTGATTTGGGAGTGGTAACGCACTCCATTCGTTTGTTGATTGGATTTTTAATGAAAATCCAAGGTGAGGGTTTTACAAAGATTCCTTCATCGAAGACCCATGGTTGTGGAGTGGTAACGTGCTCCATTCGATGTTGATTGGATTTTGATGAAAATCCAAGACGAGGGCATTACAACGATGTTGCGATCGAAGACCCATGGAGTGACGTGATTCCAATGAAGCGTATCTGTGTCCTGCAAATAGGAAGGAAGCAAACACGAAGCAGCAACAGATAGAAATAAGGAGAGCAAATGATAATGTGAGAAACATCAAATATTCCTACATTTAACCCATGGCTTGCCCCCAAGCTTTTTTATTTTGGAATGAAAATGATTTCTTTGTTTAAGAAAATAAATTTAAGCATTTTTTTTTGCTAAATATTGTCCAATTTTCGTTATATGAACATGATGGATTCAAATCTAGATAACGTCTACATCTTGTTCAGGAAATAACGACCTCAAGAACAAGACTTTCCCATGACATGCAGCTGTAAGCAATCCTCACCAGATATTAGTGTTTACGCTCACGCTCAGAAACAGGGCTATGTGTTTACACTCCTAAAAATGCAATAAACATAGCACAAAAATTAAATTTGCAATGTCAATCCGAGTGCATAGACTTCAAATGAAGATGCACATGCATGGGTCTGCTAATAATCGAAAGGACTTTGCGAGGGAGGAAGAAGGGAGGAATTTGTAGAAGAAAGGATTGTGTTTTTTCGACGAAAGGTTTTAATGAGTTTTGCGCTTGACGACTGATTACGATGAGGATAAATTGTGGTGAACGATGCTTGATGACTTGATCGTGGTGAAAGCAAAGTGCACAAATTCTTGAATCTTTGCTGTAGATGTTCCTTCTGGTTTGTTTTGAGGGCATCATGCCCAAATCCTTGAATCTTCGCAGGAAACGATTTTTTTTCTTTTTGAGATCAATTTTGCCATTGATATTTGGCCATTTTTTGTTTTGTACTTGCTTTTGTTGTTGTCTTGGCGTTCTTTGAACACCTCTTTTTTTTATTATGTTTTTTTTTTAAGCAAAGCAAGTACAACTTTTGTTTGGTCTGTCATCCTCTCTGTCTTTGGCAGAAGCCTCCAAGTCTTGTTTTGTTTGGCCTTCTTTTGACATTGTTTTGTCAACGATCCTCTAAGGGCTCCCTTGTCATTCCCTTGCTTGACGTGTAACTCTAATTTAGCAGTCCCAGTCGAGCACTCAACTCACTTAGTCAAAAGGCTTTTGGGTGTTTGGTAGAGCTGTACATGGTGTACAAAATATGTGTTTTGAGGGTAAAAATGTTAAAAATGAAAATGTGGAAGAAGAGCAAAAGCAAAGTCCAATGTCATCTTACCGCTATCCCATGTCTGATGGTTCATGTACACTGGATATTATGCAAATCTAACTAGCACCTAGTTTAGCATTTACACTCATGAAAGAAACAAGGCGTGGAGGCCCAAAATACTCACAGGGATATGTTTTGTGACTGCTTACATCTAAACATGCCATGGACATAAGAGTTAACAGACAAAATCTCATATGTTTATACAACTTCTAATGAACGCGCAAGTTATCCGTGACGTGATAAAATGATGACATGCTCAATTTAAGGGATGTTTTAAAAAAATGTAGTTTTTTTTCTTTTTCCTTTCTTTTTCTTTTAAACCGAGTGATATATGTATTTTTGGCAAAAGCTAAGAAACTTAACAGTCATTATACGCACGCTCTTGCAACACGTAAATTGTGGGAATTTTAAAATTATGGAAATGTAAATTGTAAAAACATAACTTACAGAAACGAAAATTGCGGAAACGGAAATTGCAAAAATGTAAAAGGACAACTTCCTTGAAAAATGAGCTTGGACATTTTTCGACACCTTCTTTTGGTCGTCACTTCACTTGCTTGCCCCCAAGTTTACAAGTCTCGTTGTACCTAACGGAAATAAAAATTGCGAAAACATTTATAGGAACGTAAATCGCGAAAGGGGAGATTGTAAACATAAAGGACAACTCCCTTGAAAAATGAGCTTTGACATTTTTTTGACACCTTCTTTTGGTTGTCACTTCACTTGCTTGCCCCCCAGTTTACAAATCTCATTGTACCTGAAAGGTAGAACTAACGAAAATAAAAATTGCGAAAACATAAATTACAGAAACATAAATTGCGGAAGGGGAAATTGTAAAAACGTAAAGGACAACTCCCTTGAAGAATGAGCTTTGATATTTTTCAACGCCTTCCTTTGGTCGTCACTTCATTCGCTTGCCCCCAAGTTTACAAGTCTCGTTGCACCTGAAATGAAGAGACAATTAAATAGTAAATTCATAGGGAAAAAGTATCCCAAGATGTTGAATTTAAAGAAAACAGAAATATTGAAAAGAACACGTGGGTTGCCTCCCACAAAGCGCCCTTGTTTAAAGTTGTAGGCTCGACTACATGTACGACTTCCCTTCATGCCTCCGTCCGTCACACAAAACTTGACGAAAGGTGGGGGGTTAGTTCACTTCCTGGTAGCCATCATTAACCTAAAAGAGACAAGTGAAAATAAATAAAAGTGAGTATGGGTGAGAAATCTCGAGGCCTCCACGCTGCTTATTCCCTCTTCCGGCCACACTTTCACTTGACACTTTTAGGGTGACTGGAGCGATGACATATCTTGAATCGGCTTTCTTGGTGAAGATACGAGGGAAGCTTTTGTTCATTCAAATGACGTAACGTGATCTTGGATGCTACCAATGAAGCCCTAGAGGTAAACCGGCGTGAGTAGCCCATGTTATCACGCTCGGTAAATCTCTAAATTGTTTGCGAGAGATCCGTCTCCTAGAAAAATTTTATTTTTGGCATGAGCATACTTCAATCCGTTATCAACATTATTCGTGTTTTGGCCGAGCGGAAATTCTGAGTCAATTGTGTCCATATTGGTCGAGACAAAAGATCACGCGGCTGAGACCGAGAAAACTATCCTCCTTACGTCTAAATTATTTTCCAGCGATGTGCTGCTCGGAAAAATCCCACTTTTGGTATGGGAAATATTCAATGTGTTATGAACATCTTTTATGTTTTGTCCAAGTGGGAATTCCGAGCCAATTGCGGCTATATCAGCCAAAACAAAAGAACGTGCAGCTGACACTGAGTAGAGCAGCCATCCTCACGTCTAAATTATTTGCGAGAGATGTGTCACCCAAAATGTTCTTAATTTTTGTGTGGATACACTCCAATCTGTTATGAACATCTTTCGTGTTTTGATCAAGCGGAAATTACGAGTCAATTGTGTCCATATTGGTCGAGACAAAAGATCACGCGGCTGAGACCGAGAAGAAACAACGATCTTTGCATTCTAGATTTTTTGTGAGAGATTTACTGCTCAGAAAGATCTGAAATTTGTACGGGGTATTCTTCAACTTGTTGTCTACATATTTTGTGTTTTGATCGAGCGGAAATTCCTGGCAAATCCTATCCATTTTGGTCGAGGAAAACGATTGCGCAGCTGATAACGAGCGCAACTGCTTATGGCTTAGCGTGATCACGGTAAGGTCTTAGCATGAATCACGTTAGCTGCTGAAGAGAATTTGGTGATTTTCAAAAATCCTTAGCGTGATTACGCTAAGGTCTTAGTGTGATCACGCTAAGGAAAAAGTGCTTAGCGTAATCACGCTAAGCTCTTAGCGTGATTCACGCTAACCGCTGCTTTGATTTTCATGTGATGTTCAAAATATGCCCAGAATATTCTGAAATTTGGTATGGGTACACTTCAATCTGTTATAAGCATCTTTCGTGATTTGGCCAAGTGGAAAATCCTAACCAATGGTGTCTATTTTGGCCAAAACAAAATAGCGCGCAACTGAGACCGAGAAGGAGCGGCTGTCCTTGCATTCCGAATTTGTTTGTGAGAGATTGGCTGCCCAGAACTTCTCGAAATTTGGCATGGTTAAGTGTCAACCTTTTGCCGACATCATTCATGTTTTGGTTGAATGGAAACTCTGAGTAAATCATCTCCATTTTGGCCGAGACAAAAGATTGCGCAGCTGAGGCCGAGAGGAGCAGCTGGCCTGGCGTTCCAATTATTTTGTGAGAGATTGGATGCCCAGAACTTTATAAAATTTGGTGGGGGTGAATGTCTATGTGTGATGAACATCTTTGGTGTTTTGGTCGAGTGAAAATTTGGAGCCAAACGCATTCATATTGGCCAAGGTAAAAGAGTGCGCGGCTGAACCCAAAAATAACTATTTCTTGTGTTCTGATTTTTTTTTGTTAGCGTGTTTTTTATTTATTTCCAAGGGCTAGCCTTTGGTGTTTTTTTTGTGGGTTTTATATGTGGTTATTTTGGGGGGGAGGTTATATATATTTGTAGGTATTCGTCGTATGATGCCTTTAAATGAACAACACAATTTCTCTAAAAGGTAAAGGCACTTATTCCATAGGTAACCGAATGAGTATGAATTTCGTCAATTAAATCCCTTTTTTTTCTCTTTTTTTCAAAAGGGGTTACAACCGTTTACAAGCTTGATCGACTATTGATGCGTGCTTGTCGAGGGCACGATCAAACAAATAATAAAGACCTGCTATCAAGTGCATAATAAATTGTGCATAATGGTAACAGGGTCGATCCACGGAGACTAGGGCAAGACTCTAACTTTCATGCATGACAAAGACAAATAGACCAAGACAACAACAAAAAAGGGGGGAAATTAGTTGGCTAACAAGTTAACCAAGAGAGATAAGAGCTAACAAGTTAACTAATAAAAACAGTAATTTAGGGCTAGACATGCAAACATAAATCAAGGGCATGAAAGCAGATAAGAAAGATTTCTAGCAAAGGTTTTTCTCGGGTTGCGTCGAGGGCATGAAAATCATCGGCGCAAAAATATTCCAGACTTAAGTACAGACCTGCTATAGGGACCGCGTTTCCACACCGCATCCCTTACTTACCTTCTTAGATAAAAGCCACCCCCCGTTTCCACATATGAGGTGGCCTTGACGTGCCGCCGTCCTCCCAGGCAAGAATGCGGGGAGGCACTACTCAGAACGCCCATGAAGGGGAGGTAAGATAGATCTAGGGCGCGATAGCTCAGCTTGTCAGACTCGTATCGCATACCCTAAATAACCGTTTACCCCTACACAGAGGCCTCTCGTGCTGCCTCCACTAGGTGTCTACTCTAACTCAAGGCTTCGCGTCAGTTATAACCAAGAGAATGACAGTACTCATACAGAAATATCAACAGTTGATCAGGCCCTTAACATTCCTAAATGAGCATGGGATTAAAACGGTAAACAATCATATGTCACAAGAGAATATATTAAACGCATTTAGGCCTCTTAACTACCCATGCAACCTTCAAATAACCTTTGCTAAGAACAAGACAAATCAACTACTCATGCTGGAAAATACACAAATCTAGATCTAGAAAGCAAAATAAGTAAAGAAGAGATAAAGGAGAAAACTAGTAAATATTACCGGCTGGAGCAAAGCTCCGGTTTATATACAAAGCTGCTGGAAATGTTCTGGTCCGCCTCCTCCAAAAGGAGGAGGGGAGAAAACTGAAGAGAAGCACACAAAAAGATTTACTATGAATATGTGGTAGGTGATGTCCTCTAAACCCTAAAAACTAGTCTTATATAGGCCCTCATGCCCATAAGAAGACAAAAACCAGCTAAGGGATTACAAAAAGATAAAATCCAGCTAAGAGGTTCAGAAACACAGAATAAATCTCTTATGTCCGAAAGGGGATATTTTGGGAATATTCTGGAAGCGTACGGCGTCAAGGGCAAGATGATAGACTGGCCTCGAGGGCATGACAATAGACTAGCCTCGAGGGTATGACGACTAAAGAGAATATTCTTAGGGATCTGCGTGGAATCTTTTGGAAGACATCAGAGGTGACACGTGGGAGCACGGCAATGAAGACACATGGAAATAACGCTTTTGGTATGTCTAGGGCTCGACGATGGAAACCACGACAAGGCCTCGATGGAAAAATTGGTGTCTTGACCTCGAAATCAGTCTTGAAGCTTGAGAACTGCAGAAATCCTTCCAAAATCGCCCGTTTTCGCTCTTTTCTTCCTTTAGGCACTGATCTGCAAAAAGATGGGAAAAAGGGGCAAATCAGAAGTATCTTGCCCTAAAAAAGGCCGGAAATAAGATAGAAAAACCTACAATAAAGGCACGCTATCAAATCCCCACACTGCCCATTGCTCGCCCTCGAGCAATCACAAAACTGAAAACTACCTCCATAAATAGACAACACAGAAACCACCCACAAACATGAACTGGTACCAGGCTAGACTTCGCACGATACACATTCTCACCTAGGAGACACCTGCATCAAACCAGAGGGGTAATGACCCCAAAGATCAAACTTTCCCATATCAAGCCCTTAATCAGCAGCCCTCACCAGATACGTGTTTACACTCACTCTCGCAAGCAAGGCTAAGTGTTTACACTCAAAACTAAATGCACATAACACGACACAAAGTCAAACTTGCATATCAATCCGAGTACCGTAGAACACATGCATGGGCAATCAACGATCGGAAAAACAGTGCATCAGGAAAAAGAAAGAAAAGGGATGGAATGAGCTAGAAATATGGAAGAGAGAAACAGGAGATGAACAGAAGAGAAATGAGGGGAGAAAAGAAGGAAAGAAAAGAAAGGACCAGGTAGAACCTGGCTGGATTCCTTGGCTTAGGAAAAAGACGAAGTGGCAAGGCAACTTTCATTGAGGGCACGAAGTGGTTCGGGGGCTAGACAGAGGTCTTCTTTTCGAGGGCTCGAGACTCTTCTTGTTGAGGCTTCGGATGCGGGTACTTTCTTTGTTTGCTCAATGCCCCCCTCCTTTTACTCTAAATATATATATATATATATATATATATATATATATATATTTAGAGGAAGGAGGGGGCACGAGCCAATTACAAAACCTTTGATTCTTCTGGGGTATGAAACTTTTGATTTTTCGTTCGACGCTTGCCCTTGATTTGCTTCTAGCATCGATGGTGACTTCTTTTTCGCTTCCCCACACTTGAACTTTTATGGGGCTCGATTTCTTTGAATGATTTAGGGCTCGAAATGTTTTGCCAATTTTTTTTCTTCGATTTTATGCTTTTTCTTGCCCTAGATCTCTGCTTTCTGCTCTGAAGTCTTTTGCTTTTGTCTGCTTCCCCACACTTGAACTTGTCTGCACGTTCTTTAGATGTCTAGCCCTCGACGTTACCCTCAATAATTGCTACCTTACCTGCCAAGGAAAAAGATCAAGAAGAAAAATGAATGGTCAGGAAGGAATATGAAAAGAAGGGGAATGTCGGGGGCACGAAAAGAGAAGAGAAATGAGGGGAAGAAAAGAAAGAAAAAGACATTGATGCGAAGTTTTCTGTCATATCTAAGCTTTCCCATGTCTAACAGTGACTATACCCAGGGATATCATGCAAGATCAACCAGTGCCTAGCTAAAGCATCCTAATCACACAAGAAGGAAATAGGCATAGAAGCTCAAGTGCTCACAGGGTGCTTTTGTGACTACTGATGTCGAGGCCTAGATATGGATATAAGGTTCAGCAGGTAAAAATGAGAATAACTAGGTCTAGACAAGGTACTGGTGGTTCATACTTGTGCAAAATGTGATCAAAAGTGTGTCTATTCACAAAGGTTTTTGAAAACTAGACAGTGGCAAAATTTAGCAAAGGATTTAATCTGAAAAAAAATTGTCCAAATTAAACACAAACACAAAAGTGTCCCTTCCCCACACTTTAAGCAACCCATTGCCCTCAATGCGAAGAAGGGACTCAAACAAGGGCATACGAAAATAAAACAGAAAAAAGAAAAGTTGAAAGGAAAAGGAAAGAGAAAAGAAATATGCGTTGCCTCCCACGAAGCGCCTTAGTTATCGTCGAGGGCACGACATTGGCTGCCCAGTCTAGATATCCTGGTCACACAAACAAAAGAAAGAAATCAGTACCGTTAGTCCCCGGCAACGGCGCCATTTTGATGCGTGCTTGTCGAGGGCACGATCAAACAAATAATAAAGACCTGCTATCAAATGCATAATAAATTGTGCATAGTGGTAACAGGGTCGATCCATGGAGACTAGGGCAAGACTCTAACTTTCATGCATGACAAAGACAAACAGACCAAGACAACAAAAAAAAAAGAGGGGAAGTTGGTTGGCTAACAAGTTAACCAAGAGAGATAAGAGCTAACAAGTTAACTAATAAAAACAGTAATCTAGGGCTAGACATGCAAACATAAATCAAGGGCATGAAAGCAGATAAGAAAGATTTCTAGCAAAGGTTTTTCTCGGGTTGCGT
This sequence comes from Viola odorata, assembly GCA_963691705.1. Taxonomy (NCBI): domain Eukaryota; kingdom Viridiplantae; phylum Streptophyta; class Magnoliopsida; order Malpighiales; family Violaceae; genus Viola; species Viola odorata. Next base: position 2,924,335 of record OY829539.1, read on the forward strand.
CGAGGGCATGAAAATCATCGGCGCAAAAATATTCCAGACTTAAGTACAGACCTGCTATAGGGACCGCGTTTCCACACCGCATCCCTTACTTACCTTCTTAGATAAAAGCCACCCCTCGTTTCCACATATGAGGTGGCCTTGACGTGCCGCCGTCCTCCCAGGCACGAATGCGGGGAGGCACTACTCAGAATGCCCATGAAGGAGAGGTAAGATAGATCTAGGGCGCGATAGCTCAGCTTGTCAGACTCGTATCGCATACCCTAAATAACCGTTTACCCCTAGACAGAGGCCTCTCACGCTGCCTCCACTAGGTGTCTACTCTAACTCAAGGCTTCACGTCAGTTATAACCAAGAGAATGACAGTACTCATACAAAAATATCAACAGTTGATCAGGCCCTTAACATTCCTAAATGAGCATGGGATTAAAACGGTAAACAATCATATGTCACAAGAGAATATATTAAACATATTTAGGCCTCTTAACTACCCATGCAACCTTCAAATAACCTTTGCTAAGAACAAGACAAATCAACTACTCATGCTGGAAAATACACAAATCTAGATCTAGAAAGCAAAATAAGTAAAGAAGAGATAAAGGAGAAAACTAGTAAATATTACCAGCCGGAGCAAAGCTCCGGTTTATATACAAAGCTGCTGGAAATGTTCTGGTCCGCCTCCTTCAAAAGAAGGAGGGGAGAAAACTGAAGAGAAGCACACAAAAAGATTTACTATGAGTATGTGGTAGGTGATGTCCTCTAAGCCCTAAAAACTAATCTTATATAGACCTTCATGCCTATAAGAAGACAAAAACCAGCTAAGGGATTACAAAAAGACAAAATCCAGCTAAGAGGTTCAGAAACACGGAATAAATATCTTAAGTCCGAAAGGGGATATTTTGGGAATATTCTGGAAGCGCACAGCGTCGAGGGCAAGATGATAGACTGGCCTCGAGGGCATGACAATAGACTAGCCTCGAGGGCATGACGACTAAAGAGAATATTCTTGGGGATCTGCGCGGAATCTTCTGGAAGACATCAGAGGCGACACGTGGGAGCACGACAACGAGGATACGTGGAAATAACGCTTTTGGTATGTCTAGGGCTCGACGATGGAAACCACGACAAGGCCTCGATGGAAAAATTGGTGTCTTGACCTCGAAATCAGTCTTGAAGCTTGAGAACTGCAGAAATCCTTCCAAAATCGCCCGCTTTCGCTCTTTTCTTCCTTTAGGCACTAATCTGCAAAAAGATGGGAAAAAGGGGCAAATCAGAAGTATCTTGCCCTCGAAAAGGCCTGAAATAAGATAGAAAATCCTACAATAAAGGCACGCTATCAACTATCTCGATCTATCTAAAAATGGTTGGTAGACAAAAGTCTAGGAACATTATTACATGGGGTGAAAAGATAAAAATTCGTAGGTAGCCGATGCGTGATCTTTTCTTTGGAGTCGTAAAACTTGGAAGTCAGGATCTGTTCGTTCATTCCAAAAATATTCTAATGACGCAATCTCTCCTTTCTCCATCGCCACTTCCTCTTTCCCAATCTTGGCCGTAATATCGGGAATGAAACCGGATTTCAACATATCCACTCGTGCTGCTTGGTTCCCAAAACTTCTTCCCCCAAAAGTATTAAGTGAAAGTAACGTAGGCACTGTCATTTGAACAAGCAGGATGGGTCTTGCGGAAAAATAAAATAGAGTTCCAGTATTAGTAATTTGCACAAAATGTGTTACTAGGTTCTTTACATGCATTACTAAAAAGGGTGCGGAAAGGAGAAAAATGTAGAAAACGTGGTAAACCAAGCCACGATAAAATAAGTATGATGCACGTGATGAGGGCATTTGTCGTCGACTAGACTCTAATGGCCGAAAGCTCCCGGATAATACCATAGAATGGTCCCTAAAGTGTCGACAAGCGTCAACCAATTTTTCCCACGAATCCGGGCCACTTTCCAACCATTTACAAGGTAAATGATCGAAGCATGTCAACCGAATCCGCTTACTAAATTGGGACACCTTTCAGCTAGCTTTAAGGGTTTGTCCGGGTGGAGTTCGCGAACACTACCTAGGACATGAGTCCCGGGGCGTCACTACTACTCGTTCTAACTTATTTGGTATGGCGACCCCTAGGTGGAGGGCCTATGCATGCAATGCGTGACAGTTGATCAAAGCAAATAACAGATAGTCACGAAAACAGTTTATTAAAGCAAGTAAATAAAAAAAACAAACACCTTTTTAAAAAAACCGGCTTCGACCCTACTAGTCCCCAGTGAAGTCGCCAAGCTGTCGCACCCCCTTTTTCGTTGAAAACGAGTTTAAGGTTCGGGACGGATGCTAAGCATAAATGGATGCCTCGCATAATGCAATGAAGTCGCCACCCTATTTTCTAAGGTTTAAGGAACCTAATGTCATGGCATAAAATAAAAAAAACTAAGGCACATGCGGTCTAAACCAAAAAACGAAGGTTCGAGGTCGTATTATGGACTTGGGAAGGTGTTAGGCACCCAAGTCACATCCTTAAAAAGGTTATCGGTAAAAGGTGTTTGGAAACAATTTTTTACATGTAAATTGGCCCTCAAAGGTGACGTTACATCTTAGCATATTCGTCGGGACATGTTATTTCCGATCGGGACACGAAGGACGGGGTTACCGTTTGTTCGTTATGCTAGAGCGGATGTTCCCCTCTTTTTATCGTCGGGCCATGCATGATTAATTAATTACTATGTGATCCTAACATGGATAATACTAACATCATACGTTTTCGTGGATGCAAATAATCGTGTGTGATTCGAAGCCACCATGCTCACATATCAATATATAGCAACTAATTTCATGGTATAAAGCAAGTGATTTAAACATGTAAACATGTGAGATTGATTTTAATTGTTTAGCAATTCTATATGTCATGCATACGCGAGGGTGGTTCTAGCGAATTCTAAGTGGTCATGCATACGATTCGGGGTTTTAGCATTTCTAATAAACATTCAAGGAAGCGTTTTAAGATAAACATACCTTTTTGACGAGCTCCGATCGATCCATCTCTTCAAAACCGTGTTTAGCAACAAGTAATAAATACGTAGGTATAACAAACATACACGATTTTTTAACTACTTAACTAATTATTACAAATCAACAATTGATAATAACTACTTATCTGATTATTACAAATTGGAGGTTGGAATAATTAATCTAGCTAATTATTACAACAAGTGAAATAATTAATTAAAGCGTCAACTAATTACAACAAGTGAGATAAATTAAGATAATTTATTGCGAGAGAAGACTTGAATTTTATCCTACAAAGTGAGAGTATTAGCGATAACTCAAAAAAATAATAAATAATAAAAGCGCATGTAAACATTTACTTAATTTGATAAATAAATATTTAAATAAACATGATAAATAAATAAACATTTTATTTCATGCCAAGTAAATAAATAATTAAACATAAGAAACAAGTAAACAATTAATTAACATGGCAAACAAGTAATCAATTAATTCATTTATTTCATATGAGCAATTTTAAACATGGCATAATTAATATTCGATTTATTTATAACATGCAAGCATATTAATTATTTCACAACAATTTAAACATGGCATATGGTATTCTTATCATGTGAACATACAAGCATTTCATACGATTTAAATAAAGCATTTAAACACATGAACATTTTTAACATCGTTTAAACACGAAAATAAATAGCATACGAGTATTTCAATTAATTTAAACATGTTATAAAAGCATACGAATATTTTTTTATCATTTAAACATATTATATAAGCATACGAACACTTTACATAATTATGACAAAAAAATAAAATAAACGGGTCCCACGTTGAAAAATTAGGCATTAAATTTTAATTTAAAAGAAAATGGGCTTGGCACCACCTTTTCTTTCTTTCCCGCACACACCAACTCACCTCTTCTTCTTCCTCACAACGCCGACCACCATGGCCGGCTACCAAGGTGGAAACACCTTGACGAAATAACACCAAACCAACCCCAATAGGACCAGTAACACAACAGTAGCACAAAGCCACAAAAACAGCAAAGAAATTCGACCAAAAACAGTAGCAATTTAAGGAAAACGAAAATAGATAATTAATGCATCAATTGCTCAATTAATTAACTAAAGCAAGGAACAATTAAATTGAAGCTAGCATGCTGATTTTAACTCACTAACAAAGCATTTAAAACAAGTTTGGGCCATTTATTCATGCATTAAAGCTATAAACGAAAATTAAAAGAAAATTAGAGTGAGAAAGCTTACCTCTCTAGGAGAGCTTTGGACCAAGAAAGATGAGCAAGAAATAGAGATTAAGAGGAGGATTTGGTGCCCTTCTCTTGTTGGATGAAGCTTGCTATTTATAGAGGGAAGTGGAGTCAGTTTGGAGGCAAATGCTTGGTCAAGAATTGTCGGAGGAGGTGGAGGGATAAGGATGACCGAAGTGGAGGCCAAGCTAGGGCTTTGTGTGGCTAAGGATTTCTGATGGGAAGTTTGTGATCATCACAAGGGAGTCGGCAACCCTAGCTAGGAAGAAAGGAGAGGCAATTTTTGGATAAACATGCATTAATTGCCATTAATGCATACTTTTGGACACGAACGGGATATTTTGGTACGAGTAAAATCGTACGAAAGTGAAAATAAATCCGAGCCGAGGAAACCACGACGTATAGAAAAATAAGACAAGGAAACTAGTATACAGTAAATAAATGGGAAGTTTGATTTAACGTGTTTATTTTCTCTTTCGGAAATGTCAAAGCGTTCGAACGCAAAATAAATGTCCTTACGACAAAAATTGAACGAAACTGAATGAGGTGGCGTGAAAGAGAAAAATAGTGCGTAATTATCAATTAAAGTAAATACGCGTTCGACCCACGGTCCTGGGAAACTTACTCGGGATCGAAAGAAGTTCGCGTTAAGATAGTCGAAACTACGAAAAACTAAAAAGGCACGAAATGACACGGAATTTTAAACAAACTAGCCTAGGACCAAGAATCGACAGAGATTTGACCTAGACAAGCTATTAAATGCGATAGACGAATAAAAATGAGAAAAAGGTTGTGACGAAGTCAAAATTTAGGTAGCAACACCAAAGAAATAGCAAAGCATGTAAATCAGTTATGAGACTATTACAGCACATTTTAACCAAACAACAATAAATTGGCCGTACATATCATATGTTAATGAGTTTATTTGAAAATAAAAAGTACCTTTAAATGCTTCAGCTTCACCACCATCATTCCCTTCCTGCTCATCACCTTTACCTTCACCCTGACCTTCACCTTGACCTTAAACCTGACCTTCACCCTGACCTTCACCCTGACCTTGCTCCCAATATTGTTCCTCACTTGCACCATTAAGTTCTTCCGCATGCTGCTGATCACCATCATTGACTCCAATCTCCAAATTTAAGTCATCAAGTCCTATATCCTCTATTAATTCTTCCATGAATTTACCCTCTACTGTTACCTCCTCAACCCCTCCCCAATCGTCACCCTCATCCTGGACATAACCATCACTAACAAAAGCATTTCCAATGTCATTACACCTCATTATTCCAGCTGGAACCCTTACTTCCTGCCCCATTATGTTTCCACTGCAACAACTATCATCAATTTTAAACCCACCCACCTCATTAACTCCCCCACTACCACTGTTTAGTCCATTAACATCAACAGTCTCATCCCTGTTCTCCAAGTCATTACTATCTCTATGCTTCTCTTCCTCATTAATTAAATCGAGTCTTATACCCATCATCTTAGGGTTATCGGTTGTCAACAAAGGGTGAAATTTATCACCATGTTCCACATAGATAGTAGCCTAACTACCAGTGAATAAATGGCTAACTAGGGGAATAATAGTAGCATCATCAGAAAGCTCACATACAAAATAAGAGTTGGGGAGTTGAAAATAAAGACAATTTACATTTCTAAACCTCATATTTGCACACCAGTTTAACAACAGCAGGTATGTCAACTTGTCAGGATCCACATCCTTATCGCTAACAAAACCCCCCACATATTTCAATTTATTACCCTTCCACAATACCACCCCACCAATATATAAGTGTATTCTAGCCATAGAGACCACACAACAGAAACCCTAGTCTACCGACAGGACCACAACGATAGCCACGTTACCAATGAAATGTACCCCACTATGAAAGATTCCAATAAAGAAACTTACCAACAGAAGCTCCAATGCAACCCTCGTTCTTCACCAAACAGTAACGCACGCGTGCGTCCTCTTCACCGCCTCGCAAATCGTTCGTTCTTCGAGATCTGATTCCTTCAAAACCACAACGGGTTTCCCCCAATCCCGCTTCACCAGTAATTTCCTTGATTTACTTTAATGTTGAAATATGTTTTCTGTCTGTTTTGGGAGATGAGAGTAAGGCTGAGTGTAGAGAATGGGAAAAGGTTAGGATTTTTTGGGAAATAATTGTTGCATGTTTGCGAGGAAAAAGATAAAGGAAATGAAAGGAACGGGACGACAATGCAAATGAGGAAGGAAGTGGAGTGGTGGGCCCACTTGACATGTAGAGGCTGACGTGTTCTGACTTGTGACGTGGCATCGTCATAGTAGCTGATACAACACATAACGGTGCCATATCAGATTTCAGTTACGGTAGGGGGGTAAAATGACAAAAGTGCACAAGTTCAGGGTTGCAATTAAATAAAAATATAGTTCAGGGTTCCACTTAAATAAAACATTAAAGTTCAGGGTTGTTTTATATCATTTTGCCAATTTGTAACTATGTAAATCTTTAATGGTTAGTTGTTTGTGAAAAATAATAATTTATATTTTTAAATAATTGTATAATTTAATTTCAGCTAATAACCTTCCTCCTTAGGTTGTAGAATCATGTAGAAGTTTTAATCCATTTCCCTTGTCATATCCTTTCCTTTTCCCTTTCCCCGTCCCACTTTACTTTTTTACGGTACCAACTACTCCCTCCGTCCATAAATAATGGACGTTTTGCTACTTTTTATTACTGTACACATTACTTGACTTTTTAGTGTTTGAGCTACTTTTTGTTACTGTTTCAAAGCGACAGTTATTAAAAGACAGAGGGAGTAATATACATTTATAAAGTGAAATAAAATTCTATGTTATTTACCATTTGTCTATATCTCCTTACCAAATAAGTCGGTATTGTTTTTAAAAAATTGTCAAATTTTTATGTGTTTTCACTTTATATTGAAGCATATTTTCTATTCAAGAAAAATAATATATAATTTATTATAGATGACACTAGAATTTTCGGGCCTGCAACATGTTATAATTTCAATCGTTTAATTTTTTAGTTTCATTTACCTAAAAATGTTAAATGATTTATTTTTTATAGTTAACTAATTTTTTTTATAAAAAATATGTTATAATATCACTTAATTAGTAAAATCACATAATGAAATTTATTTCTACAATTTTATGGAAAATTAACTTTTATTTTTTCATTCCTAGATGCATTTGATATGAATACAAATTAACATATAAGTATTAACACGGCTAGTTAGTGCATGTTTTTTTTTTTATGAGGTAGGTTATGAGTAGATTTGTTAAACGGACTGGCCAGACCTAACTCGGGCTTAAAATCTAAAAGCCCTTATAAAGCCTATACGAGTCGGGCATTACACAAACCTATTTTTTTATGGCCAGGTCTGACCCTCTAAACCTAATTGGCTACCCACATGTCTTAACTACCATGTTAATATTAGTAAAAAACAAAATTCATTTTTTTTGTTGGTTAATTAGTTACTGGAATTAAATGAATTTTTTTTAATGAAGAAAAGATGATTAATTGGGAGAAGGAAAAAAGAAGATAAATTATTTAATTCACGATGAGGGAGTAAAAAAAAATTATTTTATTATATTGGTGTAATGTTACTTTTATAGCTTACAAAATCCTTTAAAGCTCCATTAGAGTTGAGTGTAATTTGTGTCCATTGAAAAATGGGCACAATGCTAATCTACTAACGTAGCAAAACCCATATATATATATATATATATATATATTAGTATATATTTAATTATTTATAAATATATGTGGTGAGCTGAGCCATGTCTGAATCGGGTTTAAAATCTAAAAACCCTTGTAAAGCCCATACAAGTCGGGCCTTACGCAAGCCTATTTTTTTATGGCCAGGTCCGACCCTCTAAGCCTAATCGGCTGCCCATATGTCTTAACTACCATGTTAATATTAGTAAAAACAAAAATCATACCTTGTTTTTTTGGTTGGTTAATTAGCTATCAGAAAAAATGATTTTTTTTAATAAAAAAAAGATGATTAATTGGGGGAAGGAAAAAAGAAGAGAAGTTATTTAATTCACAATGAGGGAGTAAGAGAAAATATTATTTTATTATATTGGTGTAATATTACTTTTATAGCTTACAAAATCCATCAAAGCTCTATTAGAGTTGAGTGTAATTTGTGACCATTGAAAAATGGCCACAATGCTAACCTATTAAGGTAGCAAAACCCATATATATATATATATATATATATATATATATTAGTATATATTTAGTTATTTATAAATATATGTGGTGAGCTGAGATGGGCCACGGGCTACGAGCTTGAAATTTTAAAGTTCCGGCCCGTGTGAGCATGGAATTTAAACCCTATTTTTTTTTGGTTATTTATTTTTAAAAAGTTTTGTGATAAAATATTTCTTTAAACAAACGTTTAGACTCAAATTCACAAACACAATAGGTGCGGAAAATTAGAGTCGCCACTTCATTTATTATGAAAAATAAAGAAAACTTTTGTTAATTGATGGTTGCCGAAACCGTCAAAAATAAAATATTACAATTCACCATGCACAATCAATTAAAACTGCAGCAAGTGGCAAAAGGATCGATCCGCAAGAATTTTAGGACAATTTTAATTTCTAAATATGACCAATTTTGTAACCGTGGTAAATACCAATAATAAGGATTTTATGTTGCAATTAATTAAACAAACAGAGAAAGCAAAAAAATAAAATAAATAGAGATTAAATGAACTCAATTGATGAGGAATTCCTAGTAAAGACTCATGTCGGATCATAATTCATACATGTTGATCATTGATACAAGTATTTTCAAAACTAAATTGATAGAAAGGTTATAGAGACCAGCGATACTCTGAGCCTCCTGCTCTTCTCCTACCCAAGATTCCTAAGGCGGTACTCCTACTAGGATCCCTAACCTATCAATAACTTTAAGGCGGTACTCCTAATAAAGTTTAACTGAAAGGTTGATTAAACATGGGGAGAGACCTTTCCCGATCTAGAAGAGAATTTATTCTACTCCTATAAATCAGATTCTACTCTTTTTCTAATTAGCTCGCAAACTAATTAGTTGCCTGCAGATTCATGTCAATGATGTAGCATCCAACATTTCTAAGAAAAGCTATACTTGTTCAAATTAAAATCTAAGGTGATCAGGCTTAAATCAAATAAGAACAAATTGACGTTTATTTAAAAAGAGTAGAAATACAAACTTGGAATTTATAAAGCTTAATTTGATCTCACAACAGATGAATCATGACCCTAGAACCTTTACCGAGAATAAGAGAATTAGCTAGAGCACGACATAATTAAATCAAACAAATAATATGCATGAATTAATTAAAAATGTAAAAGAAGAAGAAAATATGCCGCAGAACAATGGCCGAAAAATAAAGGAAGAAGAAGCCCCCTCTTTACTGTGTATCCAGCCCCCTTAATACCAATCCTAACCATAATAAAATCCTAAGGAGATTTGATCAAAATCCAATTAAAAAATAGTCTTTATCTCCTAAATTAATTCAAGGAAAAAGTAATTCAAATGGGAAACAAATTCTTCAAAGGAAACCTTCTAGAAGCAGCAACAGAAGCGCGCGTCCTTCCTCTCATTATGGGCCCAAGCCCAAGTCATGTATTTTAATTTCTTTGGGTGTCTTGGGTCCATCTCTTCATAAAGCAGCAGCCCGCACGACATCATTTTTGGCTCAGGAAAAGAAATTGGCTGGCTCTCTTCGCTCTCCACCAAATCAAGCATCAAACGATGGCTTTTCATTCCCTTTTCTTCTATTTGGTTTTGCATTGAGTAATCTGCAAAAAGGAGTAGAAAATAGCCACAATTAGCAGTATCATCATCCAAAATAGTAGGAAAATAGTATGAATAATTAGACATTTTAGCACTCAATCAAATTCCCCACACTAACCCAATGCTTGCCCTCAAGCATTCCATCTAAAAACAAGACAAAACACAGAAGTATAAAAACCAGAAAACATCCGACTTCCTAAACATCCAGCTAATCACATAGAATCCTCTAGCTTCAGTTAACAACTCCATACCCTATTATCAAGGCCTAACCAAGACCCCAAACTTTCTCCATTTGGAAAGTACCATAATCGAGTGCTTAGCAACCAAACTCTGCAATTAGACACACAACAAAACAGTTCTAGATTCCTTTATTTTACTCTTTCGCGCTGCTCTTATTTTGATTTCATTTCAAACCTAAATCTTTGATGCCTTGCCCCCCTTTTATTGTTTTTTTTTTCATTTTTTTAATCAGCTTGTGTAAGTTTCTTGGATACTCTCGCTTGATGAGGCAAGAGCACCAGGACATATTGCGAATTTTCTTTTGAGTTGATTGTATTAGTTCCTTGGATATTCTTTCTTACTGAGGCAAGAATACCAAAGCAGCGATCAAGAATATAACAATTTAGAGGGGCTCAGCTAGGCAATTACATGGCAGCTTTGTGTATCAGAGTTTTAAAAGGTAAAGAATACTAGTTTTATGTGTTCCTCTTGAAGAGTTTAGTTATAAAGCACAAGTATCATGGCACCATACAAATAAATCAAGTTTAAAGATTAGTAGGAAGATGTATCTTACAAGTCTTGGAAATGTTAACCCAATTAAATAGCCTTGGTAATAAAACATGGAGTTGTTAAATCAAGTGCCTTTGTTTCTATGTGATAAATTTTCTATTTATAAAACATGATGAGTCTGATTTTTACACTACACACAAATCAAAAAATTCCCTAAAAATATGCAGAAAAAATGAAGAAAGAAAAATCATGCAATCAGACCTGGGACAGACTCTAAAAAATGAAAAACTGACTCTGAAAAACAGAAGACTCAAACCGACACACAAACAATCACTCAAACAATCAAGCAATTAAACACAACAATAACACAAAAATCACAAAAATCCTAAAAATCCTTCCCCTCACTAGAAAGACACATTGTCCTCAATGTGTGAGTTAGGGAAAAACATAAAGGAAAATGGAACTAAAACAGACTAAAAGAAAAGGAAAAGATGGAACCTAGGCAATTAGGTTCGGGGTGGTGGTGGTTGATCCTCAAAAAGCTTCTCGACCAACTTCTTGTTCAAAGCATCTGGCAAGGACTCTCTCCCAAGTCTGGGAGAGAGTCAAGTCTGCTTTCCTAAAACTCTTCAACAGCTCCTGCAAAAAAAAATGCTCTCGACATGTCATTCTGCTTTCCAGAGCTCTTATCAAAAGAAATCAGACTCTCATCAGCACTCGAAGAAGGATTTTATTGAAAGAAAGAAAGAAAAGAAAAGGAAATAAAAACACATGGGTTGCCTCCTATGAAGCGTCCTTTTTTTATAGTCTTAGACTAGACATTGTTCTTGTTCAGTCTCCAGTAGGTAGGTTGTGGATTGCGTCACTGGTATTAGCTATCCTCCATTCAATGGCCTCCTTATACTCCTTCATTATTCTCACACGCTCTTCTTTCTCCATTTTCGACAGCTCGCTGGAATTAATCACTGGTAGACTTTTTCCTAGGCCTGGGAAAGAGTACTTCAGGTTGTCTGGTAAATTTTTCAACTCCAAGTCAGGGGCCTGCAAAATTGGAGGTAAAAATTTATTATGAGTCTGTGGTGGTTCTAAAATCTTAGGAGCATCAGTACAAGGTTTAGAAACATCAGGCTCAGTCAGAGCTTCTTTATTCTCCTTGTTGATATCCAAACCTTTCTCCATCTCAAGCATTTTTGGCTTGTCAATGTTTTTGCTAAGAACACACTCCAAGGGGTTAGTAACATCTAATTCCTTAACATTATCAGCGTCAAGATCAATAATATCTATGCAATTAACACTATACATGTCATTTGGAAATCTCATGGCATCATACATATTGAATTTAATAAGTTCACGACAAAATTCCAATGTCAAACTCCCTCCAACCACATCAATCATTGCCCTTGCTGTCCTCAAGAATGGTCTACCCAGTAGTATCTCTGTAGATTTTGTTGAATGCTCATTATCCATATCTACAACATAGAAGTCAGCTGGAAAAACAAAATCATTCACTTGAACTAGCACATCCTCAATGACTCATACAGGGTATATAATTGATCTATCAGCCAATTGAATTACAACCATTGTCTCTTTCAATTCACCAATATTTAGAGTTTTAAAGATAGTCAGTGACATGACATTTATCCCTGCCCCAAGATCGCATAGCGCCTTCTCAATGGACTGCTCTCCAATTTTGCAAGGAATCACGAAGGTTCCTCCATCTTTGCATTTGTTAGACAATTTCTTTTAAAAAATAGCAGACACGTTCTCATTCAAATTGATCCTTTCTATACCTGCAAGCTTCTTTTTGTTAGTACAGAGTTCTTTAAGAAACTTGACATATTTAGGCACTTGGGCAATCATATCAAGCAAAGGAACCTTTATAGCTACTTTTCGAAAGATATCTAAAATAGCATTCTCTTCCCTTTCCTTCTTGGACTTTTCAACCCTTTCTGGAAAAGGAAGAGGGATTACCTGGTTCGGCAGTCTCTTCAGTGTCTCTAGAATAGGATCATTCTGGGTTGGCTTTTCTGGAGCTACCTTCGCTTCTGGTTCGAACTCAGCTGGTAGTGGAACAACTTCTGGCCTCTTCTTCCGCAGGTCTGGGGAAGAGTCACGTCTGTCTGAAATTTCTGCTCTACTCCTCAATGTCATAGAACTGACATTATACATCGGATTATCAACTGTAGTTGATGGCAACCTACTGCCCTGCTCCTATTTGTTGACGTTTAGCTGTGAAATCTGTCTTTCCATATTCGACATGGAGGCTTAGCTGGATTTTATGAATTGCTTAAGGGTTTCACTCAAAGAGTCAACGGTGTTTTGTAGGGACTGATGTTGCGGTTGTGGTGGAGTCCAGGCGAAGTTTGGGGGATACTCCCATCCTTGATTGTAGTTGTGTGTATTTGTCGAATGGTATGAAGGGAAGTTAGGCGCTCCATATGAGGCTTGTTGCATCTGATCTGCAATAGAAGAGACACGAAAAGATAGTGCATTAATTTTATGAATTATGGAAATTAACAATACCTCATTTGCATCAGCCATCTGTGTGCAGATGTGCTCTCTCCCAGGCCTGGGAGAGAGTCAAGTTTGTTGAAGCTGATTGTGATGAAGAGTTATTTTCTGGATCTGTTTCCTCTTTTTCTGTCCTCTGCCTCTGGTAATATCTGGGTTGTTTACTTGCTAAAAAGAGGACTTGGTCATAAAACAAAGAAATTAAAATTAGTACCGATGAAATCCCCGGCAACGGCGCCAAAATTTGATGGTTGCCGAAACCGTCAAAAATAAAATATTACAATTCACCATGCACAATCAATTAAAACTACAGCAAGTGGCAAAAGGATTGATCCATAGGGATTTTAGGACAATTTCAATTTCTAAATATGACCAATTTTTGTAACCTTGGTAAATACCAATAATGAGGATTTTATGTTGCAATTAATTAAACAAACAGAGAAAGCATAAACAGAAAATAAACAGAGATTGAATAAACTCAATTGATGAGGAATTCCCAGTAAAGACTCATGTCGGATCATAATTCATATATGTTGATCATTGATGCAAGTGTTTTCAAAACCAAATTTATAGAAAGGCTATAGAGACCAGTGGTACTCTAAGCCTCCTACTCTCCTCCTACCCAAGATTCCTAAGGCGATACTCCTACTAGGATCCCTAACCTATCAATAACTTTAAGGCGGTACTCCTAATAAAGTTTAACTGAAAGGTTGATTAAACACGGGGAGAGACCTTTCCCGATCTAGAAGAGAATTTCTTCTACTCCTATAAATCAGATTCTACCCTTTTTCTAATTAGCTCACAAACTAATTAGTTGCCTGCAGATTCCTATCACCGATGTAGCATCCAGCATTTCTAAGAAAAGCTGTACTTGTTCAAATTAAAATCTAAGGTGATCAGGCTTAAATCTAAGGTGAACAAATTGACTTTTAATTAAAAAGAGTAGAAATACAAACTTGGAATTTATAAAGTTTAATTTGATCTCACAACAGAAGAATCATGACCCAAGAACCTTTACCAAGAATAAGGAAATTAGCTAGAGCATGACATAATTAAATCAAACAAATAATATGCATGAATTAATTAAAAACATAAAAGAAGAAGAAAATATTCCGCAGAACAATGGCCGAAAAATACAAGGAAGAAGAAGCCCCCTCTCTACTGCGTATCAAACCCCCTTAATACCAATCCTAACCATAATAAAATCCTAAGGAGATTGGATCAAAATCCAATTCAAAAATAGTCTTTATCTCCTAAATTAATTCAAGGAAAAAGTAATTCAAATGGGAAACAAATTCTTCAAAGGAAACCTTCTAGAAGCAGCAGCAAAAACGCGCGTCCTTCCTCTCATCATGGGCCCAAGCCCAAGTCATGTCTTTTATTTCTTTGGCTGTCTTGGGTCTATCTCTTCATAAAGCAGCAACCCGCACAACATCATTTTTGGCTCAGGAAAAGAAATTGGCTGGCTCTTTTCACTCTCTACCAAATTAAGCATCAAACGATGGCTTTTCATTCCCTTTTCTTCTATTTGGTTTTGCATCGAGTAATCTGCAAAAAGGAGTAGAAAATAGCCACAATCAGCAGTACCATCATCCAAAATAGTAGGAAAATAGTATGAATAATTAGACATTTTAGCACTCAATCATTAATCCTGTTTTATGGAAAACTCGAGTTAATGTCAATTTAACATAAAACATAATTGATTTCACTCGTCGTCCAAAGAATATTGTTTTGATGAAAACACACCGGTTTACGAAATAGACATCATGAATTTGAGAACTTTAATAAATAGGGAAGGTGTTTGGCACCCTTCTCGTTTAGGTTTTGACAAGTTTAATAATTTTGGCATTTTGACGTTCTTTATAACGAGATTTGCAAAAGAAGTAAGAAAGAAGAAAATAAGTTTTGGAAAATGGTTGAATATATACAAAAACGACTCGATGAAGAACACAAAAAACATGTAAGATTTATACAAGCATGAAATTGATTTAACGTTTTAGAATCGATTAAAAGTTAGATCACTTCAAAGTTAATTATAATAATCACATTATTTCCAATTCAAATGATGTCGATTTCATGAAAGATTGATTACAATTATGGTTGAATATGTGAAGATTGCTTGCGTATTCTCACAAAAAGAAATCGAACCAAACGCAGTTCTGAATCATTTGTGTAAAGCGACATCATTTTAAATGGGGCTAACACATAAAGTGTGGGGACATACATATTTACACTAAGGGAATAATGCAAATAATGTGTAATATCAATCATGCTCTGTTAGTATGAATTAGAGGATCGGCTCATGATGTATGACATATGACGTGCAAGGTTAAAGGTTTAGGCTCGCAATGTAGATGGCTCATCGAGATAAGTTTCAAGTTGATGATCAAAGAGGAATCACCCAACTTTGAGAATCAACTTACCTATCTTTTTTATACTCAAACAGAAATCACCCAATCTTAAGTACAACATCTTTGTCGCACCTTCGCGAGATTTGGACGAGCGAAAGAAACGCACATACAATGTAGTCACCACCCTATTATTTCTAAGGTTTAGGGAAACCTAAAGTCTGAAAAAAAAGAAAAAAAAATAAAAACTAAGGCACAAAAAGAAAGAGTCTAAACTTGAGAACTATGGTTTGGGGTCGTTTTATGGACTCGGGAAGGTGTTAGGCACCCAAGTCTCATCCTAAAAAGGTTACCGATTCTAAAAAGAGGTGTTTAAAAATCACATTGAAAACACAAGTAATTGGGCCCTCATGGTGGATCGTCGCTTTAGTTTTTTTAGTTGGTTGGATTGATTTTATCCTAATTGTTAAAAGAAAATAAGCATTTTTAACTCTTTAAGAAAATAAAAAGGATGGTTGTATACCTATTCCAATTAGATTTAGTCGAGTTCAAAATTAGTCCAATTACATACAAGATCAATTAGGTGAGATTACTATCATTTTATTAATCTTTACTAAAGCGACGACCAAAGTACTAGGTGATTAATCCTATTTACTAGGTGATCCTAAGCATGCATAAACTACCAAAGTACCGTAGTACCGTTTTGAATGAATGCGAAAAACACGTTGAAAAGAGAAAAATTGGAGAGTGGGGTCGAAGCAGCGCAAAAAATGCATACATCAAGATAAGCATAAATTAAAACACAATCATCTGGATAAGCATAGATTAAAACACATTCGATAAGATAAGCATCAACTAATTGAAAGCAAATAATTACTAAATAATATAAATTGATCACACAACATTAAAGATTGAATCATATTTTAAAAGAGTAAGTCTAAAGCATTAATTAAAAGAAAAATTAAATATGAAGGTTTTTTCTACGAGATGGGCTTAAGGTCCAATTACTATCTTTTCACTTTCGAGTGATTATTTTCTTTAGTGATTTACTATCCTATAAATTTAGAGGGACCTAAGTTATTGGAAAATATTAAATCATATATTTATTCCCTACTTCGTTTAGTTTTCTTGGGTCAACTTTATGTTGATTTGTTTGGATTACCCAGGGATATCATGCAAGTCCAGCTAGTGCCTAGCTAAGCATTCAAATCACACAAGAAAAATTATGGCATGGAGGCTCAAAGTGCTCACAAGGTGCTAATTTTGATTGCTGGTGTCTAGGCCTAGATGCAGATATAAGGTCTAGCAAGCCAAGTATGAACGACTAGGTCTAGACAAGGTGCTAGGCGGTTCATTCTATGTGCAAAAGATCAGAAGTGTGTCCATACATGGGGGTTTTAAAACTGGGCAGTGCGAATTTTTGCCAAAAGATCTAATCCCAAAAAAATTGCCCAAAATAAACACACAAAACAAACACATAAGTGTCCCTCCCCTACACTTAGGCAACGCATTGCCCTCAATGCGAAGAAGGGACTCAAACAAGGGCATACGAAAATAAAACAGAAAAATAAAAGCCAAAAGGAAAAGGAAAGAGGAAAGAAACGTGGGTTGCCTCCCACGAAGCGCCTTAGTTATCGTCTAGGGTATGACGTTAGCTGTTCGGTCTAGATGTCCTTGTCACACAAATAATTGCGTGCTTGTCGAGGGCATGATCAAATCAGTACCGCTAGTCCCCGGTAATTAGGGCTGTACAGAAAACCGACCCAATCCGTCTAACCCGTATAACCGACCTGACCCAACCCGTCAAAAGAGCATAACCGCCATAACCGCGGGTAACGGTTATATAACCGACCCATTATAGTTGGGTTGGGTTGGATAGCGGGTCGAGTTTTTAAAAATCGCTTATAATCGACCCGCCCTACCCACCTATTATTAACCCTAACTATATAAACATTGTTGCTTCTCTTTATACTAGAAAGGTTGATAGTCTCACACTGGTACAGTCCCATATTGTTCTGTTGTATAGAGTACTTCATTTGCAAGAAGGCCTGCACTAAAGTATTTGTTTTTCATACTTTCCT
This sequence comes from Viola odorata, assembly GCA_963691705.1. Lineage (NCBI taxonomy): Eukaryota > Viridiplantae > Streptophyta > Magnoliopsida > Malpighiales > Violaceae > Viola > Viola odorata. The sequence goes on from OY829539.1 coordinate 2,942,083, forward strand.
ACAAGCAGGCTATTAAAAACATTGGGCTACTAAACTTGTTTACACGAAGCCTTTCTATAAGAATATTGGTTGTTGGACCTGCTATAACTTTGCAGTGGTTATTCTATGACACTATTAAAGTTTTAAGTGGATTGTAAGTGCATCTCTACGATCTTATTTCCCTTTTTTAAAGCTATTGTCATGATGTGGTACTTGCTTCTTCAAGAAATCTAGTAATTCTTGTTCAAACTAGTATTTGAAAATTTCCCCATCCCTATAACCGCTTATAACCGCCTATAACCGCTTAACCCGTCAACTGGCGGTTATAGGTAGATAATCGACCCAACCTGACCCACTAAATATTTGGCGGATTGGTGCTGGTTATGAGCCATAACCGGCCCAACCCGACCCATGTACAACCCTACCAGTAACGGCGCCATTTTGATCGTGTGCTTGTCGAGGGCATGATCAAATAATTACAACTTATCACTTGCTATAAAAAATATTGAAGACATTGGTAAGAGGTTCGATCCACGGAGACTAGGGCTAGACGCTAACTTTCATGCATGACAAAGATAAATAGACCAAAAATGGTAACACAAAAAGGGGTTGTTGTTGTTGTTGGTTAAACGAGTTTACCCAAGGCAGAGATAGAGCTAACAAGACAAATAATGAAAAATAACGTAGGGGGCAAGACAGGAAAAATAGTATCGAGGGCACGACAGAAACGAAAACAAAGTAGAACGTAAAATAAGGAAATACAATAACAAGTAAAGAGATAAAGATGTAAGGTTAATGGAGAAAATATTCCTAGCAAAGGTTTTTCTCTGGTTGCGTCTAGGCCTAGACAATCATTGACGCAGGAATATTCTACTCTAGTTCGTAGACGTGCTATAGGGGTCTAATCACCTCCCCACACTCTCACTGCTAAAAAGGTAACCTAGATGAATTGGCGAGGGCACGACAAACAATCAAATACAAACATAGAGTTTATGAAGAACGATTTGGCCTCTTACTAACCTATGCAACCATCAAAATACCTTTGCTAAGAACAAGAGAAATCAACTACTCATGCTGGAAAATACACAAATAATAGATCTAGAAAGCATAACAAGTAAAGAAGAGATAAAGGAGAAAATTTGATAAATACCGGTCGGAGCAAAGCTCCGGTTTATGTACATGGCTGCTGAAAAATGGTCTGATCCACCTCCCCCAAAAGGAGGAGGGGAGAAAACGAAAGAGAAGCACACAAAAAAGATCTACAATGAATGGTTGGTAGGTGGTGTCCCTCTAACCCTAAAAACTAAAGTCTTAAATAGCCCATTAGCCCACAAGAAGACAAAAGTCAACTAAGGGGATTACAAAAAGACAAAATCCAGCTAAGGAGTTCAAAAACACAAAATAAATCTCTTTGGCCCCAAATGGGAATATTCTGGAAATATTCTAGAGGCGCTCAGCGTCGAGGGTAGGACGATATCTATGGCCTCGAGGGCAAGACGACTAAAGAGAATATTCTTGGGGATCTGCGCGGAACTTTCTGGAAGACATCAGAGGGGACATGTGGGAGCCTGCCAGCAAGGACACGTGGAAATAACACTTTTGGCGCATCCAGGGCTCGATGATGGAAATCACGGCAAGGCCTCGATGGAAAACTTGGTGTCTTGGCCTTGATGCAAGTCTTGAAGCTTGAGATCCACATAAATCACCCAGAAAGCACGTGTTTTCATATATTTTCCCTTTTTGGCCTAGATCTGTAATAAAGATGGAAATGAAGGCAAATTAGCAGTGATAAGAATCAGACTGTTGGGGAAGCGAGATCTGGATTATGGCTGTCTGGAATCACTGTAGCCACAGTCCGTCGTACCTGCAAAGCACCGGAGGGGGGCTCCGACGTAGACACTCCGATGCTTAAGTTAGTATGGCTGTGAAATTCTGCAGAGATTTTGGTAGAGAATCAGCTCTTACCTTCGATCTAGAAATGAGGGGTATTTATAGCCGAAGAAAGAAACATCGTTACCCCAGGGGTGGGCATTATCAAAGGGAGATATCTCCCAGGATCATGTCAGCATGCGTCAGAGGGATGACGTCAGCGTGCGTCAGCGGGATCGGATATCGCTAGTGGGATATCGCCAATGAGACATTGTCGGGGTTTCCTGGGATGGTATGACGCTGTGCCCCCCCCCCCCCCCCCCCCCCGCGCTGATGTCGACCATCCCAGGATCCTCTGTCTTTTGGGGGTGGCAACCGGGTGCCGTCGCCAGTTAAGGTCTACAGGGATCCGACTTTGGCTTGAGGTGGGAAGACGAATATACCCTTGGTGTTTCATCAATTGTTATCATAAGCCCAACTAAAAATGAGCCCGAGTGTTCACCAAGGGCTGCCTCTCCTATCCTATGGAGGAATCTTTACTTCCTTTACGCCGGATATACGATAGCAAAATAGGTGAGTGAGACCGACCATTAGCGATAGCGCCGGTCCTTTCCGAAGCTTCTACTATCGTTCTGAAGGCGATATTTCCTTATTTTTTCTGCACATTCTCAAATGTGGTTTTGTCATGTTAGCGAAAATGACATATAATGACAAGTACTAGTTACCCTTAGAGGCTTTCACCCACTCATGTCGGGGTGTTTTTTGGTGTCGCCGTTTCCCTCCAAACTCGTGGGGTCTGGCCTAGCGGTAAGCCGCTTACAGTTTGTGCAGTCTTACGCCATAGCTACTGGCAATATCGATGCATTTTTACGCTGCTCGGAGCTACCTGTAATATTGACGCGGTTTTACGCTGTAGGCCGCCTACAAATTGTAAGGTCTTACGTTCTCCGATACGTACTCTATTCATGTATCTTGGGTATCCACCAGGAGTTCCACGTTAGCCTTTTCCTCTAACTGCTTTGGGATAACAGGATGACTCAATTTTCGAGGTGCACACCTAGGTGCGTATTTATTACTTTGAATCTATAAATGCGACCCTTTTTCGGTGCAGATTCTTCACACATCCTCTACTTCTCATCTACTATTTCCTCATGGACGATCTCACCAGAAATTTTATGATTTCTAAAGCCTTAACCCTCAAGAATCTCACTGAGGGGGACGTCAGCTTCCTGGAGAACATGTTGACGAAGACTGGTGAGGATATGCTGGAACTTCGGGGAATGATGACCCCCGTTCAGGCCAGGATCGGGGCCGCTACCATGGAGGACTTCAATCCCATCGGGAATGTCTCCAAGCTGGCTGTTGCCGCCTATCACATCGAGGTAGCCATCGCCATGCTACAGCAGAGGAAGGATCTGCTGAACTGCTATCTGAATAGCATGAGAAGCACCTCTTCGGAGCTGACTTCCGTGGTGGATGCCTTGAGGGACATCCCCATTCTGCTGGTGGATGACGACAACGACGCCGGGTCCCGGGCTTGAATGCTTGCCGCTCCGCTTTCTCTTTTATTTTCCCTTTGTATATTTTATGTATGCGGACATATATTCAGGCTGTTAGGCCGTAATGAAACTCCTTTCCGTTATTGGACTTGTGATCTTTCTCCCCTTTTTAGGTCGTTAGCCCTGGCTTCGATTGAGAGCTATGGCTAAGCCCAACTGAAAACGAGTCTGATACTGGTCAGACTTGTACAGTATTTATTCTTCTTTATCTGCCAGGTGGCAACGGTTACTTAGACAAACTGTTCTACTAATCACGCGCCGTCTCTTTAGTAATAACTGATTGGGCGATTTTTCTGTGCTTCTTGATCGTGGAGAAATCTCAACAGGCATGATCCAAGAATTTTGAATTTGCCATTATGGTTGATCTTCTCAAGACGCATTAAATTATTCTTCTCTCTCTTGAGAAATTTGAAGAGTCTCACCATTTTATCTATTTATGGGGAGTTCTCCTTTTTCCTCTTCATCTTCTTCATATTTTTCTGCTGCTACTGATTTTCTCCTCTCATGGCCGATTCTCATGATCAGGTTTCCGATGAGCGAGAATCTCGCCCAACCCCTCCGACGACACCAGATTCTGACAATCCTCCTTCGCCGTCGTGCCGGAAGAGGCGATTGCCCCGCCGTGGAGGTCGGAAGAGATCAAAGAAGAGAGCACATTCTGAAACCACTGGTTGGTTTTCTTCATTTTCAACCCCTCCGATGTGTAAGGGAAAAAATTTGTTCCCTCCTGCTGACTGGTTTGAAGAGGAGATTCCTTTAGGTGATACCATCGTCAGGGTGGCATCTTCAGCTACAAAGGAGGAATCCAAACCATTGACGCTGAGCCCGGAGCGAAAAACTGACAAATCCCCTCCTTTTGCTGATGAGGAGCTTCCGCCCTCCGATGAGGAATATTGCTACTGGTCCTCTTATTGGCCTGACGAGGATTGATTCCGCCCTTGGCAATCCCTTGTAGATGTCGTATGGCTTATTGTTTTTTTAAATGAAATGATGCTTTGCCTTTTTAGTTTTGCATGCTCGGGAGTTAACTCCTCTTTGGATGGCTATCGCTGAAAAACTTACTGTTGCTTTAATGCAACCGCTTGCAACTGATTGTCAGTAACTACCCCCTCCAAAAGATATAAATACGTGGACATAAATATCCTTCTGAGGTTTTTACACGTGTCACTTTTACTTTGGGGCGTGTCCCGCTTTTACAGGTTGTTCACTTCTCGATCTCAGCCTTTAAAAGAGAGCAACTGCTCTCTTTTAATACTCTTTGCCTGCACTTCAAAATTTTCTCCCTTTCTCTCTCTAGATTCTTGCTTCGAAGGAAGTCACGACCACCGTTCGCCGGCGCCGATAGTTTTATCCACCGCCTTCTAAACAAGGTACTTCACTTCTTTTTCCTCAGATTTTCTTCTTGCTGATTCATTATGAGTACCTCTAGGATACCCAAGGATTCTCAGTGGCCTCTGGCCACAAATAGGTCTTTGAGAAGTCTCCAGAATTTCCAGCGGCCCATAGATTTAGAAATTGAGAGAATACCTAGTGTTTTTGTTGATCAAGCAGTTTTGGAGGCAAAACTGAAGGAAAATAGTATCTTTTTCCCTCCCGGTTACTCCGTTAGAATTCTTGATGCCGGTCATCGGCTTCATGACCCTCTATCAGGGGGCGATAGGATGGTATATTTTAGCATGTTCTTCTATGGCTTTCACTTTCCCATCTATGAAGCAGTGAAAAGTTTATTAGTTCGATATGACATTAACCCGGCTCAGATTACGCCTCCTTCTTGGTGTGGGATTCATGCCTTCATTCGCATTTGCGAGTTGCGGGGTATCCTTGTCCCGTCTGTCAATTTATTTAGCAAGTTTTTTAGTTTTAGGTGTCGCAACTGTGTGGTAGATATTGCTCCAAGATGGAATGACGCATTGGTGTAGTCATTCTGGCTGAAATTCCAGGGCTTTGAAGGGACTGTGGCCGATTGGAAGAGCGTTTTTTTCATTATGAATTTACCTTTCCACCCCTGGCCCAGGGGCTTCAATCAGTGTCTTAACGACTCCCTTTGGACAAACCCGTCAACAGTATCCAGGGAAGAGCTTCGACAAATGCACGTGCTGCTGGAGCTGAACTCGTCTTTTCGCATTCGAGAGTTTGCCTTGTATAGGCTTATAGAGAAGTGTACTATAAGTAAGTTTCTTTTCCTTCATTATCGCTTCGGTTTAATCATTGTCCTAATGTGCCTTGCTGGTAGGTGATATTGGAAATCAATTGTCAAACGATAAGGACGTTCAAATCACTGCCACCATCTCCTCCGCCTGAGAGTTCCAGTCACCTTGCCGCTCCAAAAAGAAAGAGATTCAAGACTGTTGCCAGGTGCGGTACCTCCAACCGTACTTCCCGTTTCCTCGAGAATTGGTTACCCATTCGGAAAGGAGTGGCTCCGAATCATTCTAAAACTGAAGTAACTGACAGCAGTAGCTAGGACATGGATACCGATTCCGGGCTTCGTCATGCTTCCGCGGCTCAGCGGAAGAAACTGAGAATGGGAAATAGCAACCCAGTTGCCGAGGTCGCTTTGAAGAAGGCGAACGAAGCTTCGGCTACTGGGGCTGACGCCCTTGATGGCGCAAGTACCTCCAAGACGGCGGCAGCAGCTGAGGCATCAACTGACATTCCTCCTGATACTTCCTTCTCCAACAGCCGCTCCTGACTCTCCTATCTCTTCCTGCATCCCTGATGTTGCTGCACCGAATTGTGAGCCTGACGTTACTCCAGAGCCCCTAATAAATGGCCTTCCGCCATTATTCTGCACTTCTATCTCAGGAGTCGGTGGTTCCGCTGAAAATCATTCTCATCCCTTTACCGCCAATCTGTCTTCTCAAGGTCCTCAAGGAGCCACTTCCTATCGCTTGGATCTGTCTACCTTCGGCACCAGCGGACTTCGCGCACTGGGAATATCAGACCCGTTATCGCGAAGCGAGCCGGTGGGTTCGATAGTAGGTGCAATATTTGGCTCTCCTAAAGATAGGGAGGAGATGTCAGAGCTTCCTCTGGAGGTTCATCGCGAACGCGCTTTAAATGACGTGCTGGCTAGCTTTCGTATGCTGAATTACTTTCTCGATATCCATGGTGACAAGGCTCGAAGTTCCCCCTCTAAGGTGGCGAAGCTGACGCAACTCCAAAGCGATACCCAAGCAGAGCTTAACGACTGCCGTGCTGAATTGGCCAGAGAGAAGTCGATAGGGAAGGCCAAGATAGAACTTCTGGAGGCAGAACTTGTGGCCGCCAACAGAAGAAACTCTCTTCTTCATGAAGAGATATCGGCCCGCGATGCGAAGCTAGCGAAGGTGCCCAATGAGATGTCACGCTGGAAAGATAAGGCGATACAGGCATTTGCCGCTGGATTCCCAGATTATTACCGCAGCGAGGCTTTCGATCTTGCCAAGGTAGCTGACTATGCCTTCGAGAGGTTGAAGGATATAAATGCCGGGGGCGTCAAATGAGTTCTTCCGTGATGGGAACAAGGCAACACTTGAGAGTGTTTTATTTTTATTTTTCTCTCCCAACATTGGTTTCATTTGGCTTGTAATAACTGATAACGCTTGCATAATAACGACTGTCATTCCACTCTGGATAACTATTAATTTGCTTCTTGGCGTTATCTTTGTTGATTACGTCATCATGCTTGACCTCTTTCTGATAAAGTAATTCTACTTTTTTGGAGCATTTAATGCTCAGAATCCCCTCATTAATATGAGCAAAGGATCATGATGGCTCAGAGACACATGTCTGCTCATCAGGACGCTAGGGTTAGCGTGATTTGATAGGATCAAAGTGCCTTCTCTCCTTTCTAGGGTTATACTCATTGCTTATGCCTGTCACGCGCGTCGCGACTGTTCCAGCAGTCATTTCTTTTAGCCTCTTAGGGTTATAAAACTCCTCACTTTATTTCTTTTTCCACTTTCGATAATCTATTTCTCTGCATCTTCTCAAATCGTCTTGCATTTCTGGTTTTCACCTCCTGGGTACTTCAATTTTCTTCTAAAAAAGGTACTTCTTCATTTCCCTCGCTGTCTCCTTCATCTTTTTCTTTTCTTTTTTTACCATGACGAAAAGAAAAACTCGTGCTTCTAGGTCTAAATCAATTGATGAAGAAAAAATAGAGACCATAGTTAGCACTATTACTTCTTTTGCCATTCTTGATAAACATCTGTCCGATCACAGTGCCACCCTCCTTGAGGGTTTCAAGACTTCTGTCGCCCCTGAGTCTTTACGCCTGAACAGCGTTTTAACCGACAATCGCAGAATCATGTATGCCCAGATGTTTCGTTATGGTTTCCGGTTTCCGGTTGACCCATTTATCCAAGAGTTGCTTACTTCTCTAGATCTGAACCCTGTTCAACTGGCCCCAAATGCCTACTGTGGCATTTATGCATTTCTAGAACTCTGCAAGTACAAAGGAATTACATCTCCTTCCCTTGCATTACTGAAGTCTTTGTTCAAGATGTATAACCGTCGGGGTGTGATCGCAATATCACCCCGTTATGATGATGATTCGCTCTAGAACTTCACTTGGAAACTCCTTCATTTGGAGTCTTCCATTGATAAATGGAAAGAGCAGTTTTTTGTGGTTGAGACCCCCGAGCTTCTAGAGCCATGGTGGCGGTCTGGTTTCAACCAGGGCGTCAAGGATAGGGCTTGGCGTTACGTGGCTCTTGACGAGACGGAACAAGGCTGGTTTGATAAGTTGCTCAGTCTGGAATCAGCGTTCACACCCGCCTTCTGGCTTGCGGGACCGATATCAGAGCCTGTGTTAGACGTGAGTATCGCGTCAATCTTTGATTTTTAGTATTAGTACTAACGCTAACGCTGTCTTGTGCTTTTGCAGCAACTGATCTGAAATACGTTCCCGAGAGCGTTAGGAGGCGCTGAAAGAGACTTCGAGATAGAGAAGCGGTCGCGGCTGTTAATATCGCCACCACTTCAGCTACTCCTTCTGTTATCGCTTCGATTCCTCCCCAAACATCTTCAGTCTCTATTGACGAGGAAACCGACACCATTCCGGTTGGTATTCCTGTCATATCAATCACTGCTCCTCCTCCCCAGTCAGTTGCTCGCAGGCCACCCGCGAAAGGAAAGAAGAAAAGGAAGACAAGGAACGTTGCCACCCTCCTACCACTAATTTTGCCTTCTTCGGACGCGGCCGACTCTTCAGAAGCACCTGCCGCTGAGATGGTAACGGCTTCCGCTCCCCTATACTTCTTGCGCTGCTTTTTCAATGCCTTTCTGCCTTTTCTTTTATTTTTCATTATTTTTCTTCATAGGTTACTTCTCGTGCCTCTACTCCTTCACTGTCGCGAGGCAATATGGACTTGAGGCATATTCTAACTCAACCAAGGAAGAGACAGAGGTCCACCGGAGTAGGTACGAGCCGGTCCTCAAGTCAAGCTGATGTCAGGGAGGGGCCTCAAATCACCCTTGACTCTTTAGCACCTCCCCCGAGCCAGACTGGTAGCATTTTTGAGGGAGTGGTCATGCCTGGGCCTTTTGAGACTTCTCCACCTTCGTTTAGCTCGGAAGTTCCTCACTATTCATCCAACGTGGTCCATACTGATGAGCTGTCGGGTTTCTCCTCCTATCAGCCAATCATTCGTGCCCAAAGGAGGTTCCGCTTCTAACCAGCCTCATGAAATAGCCGGGGCCCAGGGAGGTTCTGCTTCTAACCAGCCTCCTTCTCCTGCCGCCGTGGTCTTTGTTCCTTCCGATGCTTCCCTGCTTAAGTGCTTCGAGGAGGGGACGGTAGTGTCCAATATTATGGCCGACGTAAGCTCATATAATGCCACTGGGCCCATCACTCATCAGGTGGATATGACTACGCTTCGTAGTTCAGGGATTGCGGCCATGAGGGGCGATAACTCGGCCGTTACTACTTCGTTCTTGGCTGCACACATGCTAACGTCTCCTGAAGAATGAAGCGCCTTTGCTACTGTGGGAGACGAAGAGCAAGCCGACTTGCTACGCTCTAAACTTTTCACTAGGTTCCTCCAATTTCATCACTACACTGAGCGCATGTCGCAAAAGGCAGCTGACCTTGCCGCTTCTGCGGCCAAGCTTTCGCAGGAGCAAGAGGAAAAACAGTGGCTGCTAGAAGAGCTAGACAGATATATGACGGCTCTGGAGGCAGCCAGAGAAAAGGCAAGGGAAGCAAAGGAACAGCTGGCCACTTCCAACGCTGCTCTGGCGGTTGAACAGTCAAAGATTATCGCTTTTGAGGGGGAGAAAGCAGCTTGGGTGGGAGAGAAAGCAGCCTTGGTGATAAGATTCAATGTCGATCTTGTAAGATTCGGAGTCGTGCCTGATCGAAACGGTGGCGGTCGGTGCCGGATGTACCTGCGAAGCACCGGAGGGGGGGCTCCGGCATAGACACTCTGATGCTTAAGTCAGTTCGGGTTTCAAAAATAATAGAGGTTCGTCTGAGTGATCTCGATCTTACCTTCAGATTGGAAAAGTAGGGGTATTTATAGGCCTATTCGGCGATACCTGGCGATAACAATCCAGGCGATGTCTGATGGTGACGTCACAAGCGATACCGACGGATGACGTCATGAGCGATATCGTACGGGCTGCCGGGAGCGATAAGCTCGTGGGTCCCTAGGATGGGATGGTGCCGTGCGTGTAGAGTCGCGTGAGTCCCCTCCCCCCGCTGATGTCGACCATCCTAGGAATCCTTCGCTGATTCTCGGGCGATATGAAGATATCTCACGGGTCTTATGGGAAATCATCCTGGCGGGAGCGGCAAGCGAGGTGGCACCGTTAGGGCTGTCTTGATTGTTATCATAAGCCCAACTGAAAACGAGCCCGAGTGTTTACCAAGGGCTGTCCATGTCTGAAATCTTGGATGAAAACTTGTTCTTTCGTGGGGCGGAATGTCTGCAGGATTTCTGAGCTTCCCCGACTGCTCGACGTCAACCGTGTTAAGTGCTGAGCTGGAACTTAGTTCTGAAGCTTTCCAGTGAACAAGCGGATTACATCCTCCATTCTTATCCAGAGACCTACTTTTCTGAGGCGTTAAGAGGTCCGCGAGAGACGCTACTATTATGCTTGTGATTATGAGGGCATTACTTTCGCCCGGCGATATTAGTCTATTTGACCTCTTGTCAGGGCTTACGGAGTCTCAACTTTATTCATGCCATAGAAAGGGCTGTTGATGGGTCACTTATGATACCGCCAAGGACTGCAACCAGGTCATGTCGTGGATTTGCCTTCGTTCCGGGTCCATCATCCTTTCAAGTGTACTGAAAACACACGGAGGAGATAGGCGTTTACAGAGAAGTTAGTAAACTTTTGTACTTACAGGGGGTTTGAGGCCACGCGGGCCCCGTTCTCCTCTTTCGCTTAAGGAAGCAACGATATCATCGCGGTTTTACGCCATCAGCTGCCTATGATTAGCGCGGATTTATACCACCAGATGCCTGCAATGTCGACGAGGTTTTACGCATCTAGGGCCACCTGCGACATCAACGCGGCCTTACACTGTGGATACCGGTAACCATATGACTTTTACGTAATGGCTACCCGTGATATCGTGCCTTTTGGCGTTTTCCACCTTTTATCTTGCATCTTTTCGAACATTCATGTCGCGGATGGCATACGAGCATCAACCTTTGATTCTGCTTTAGGCTTATCAGTCCTTAGGGGTGACGAGACGGCTCGCCTTTTGAGGACCTCTTTGTTCTTTCCAAGGCCTCTCTCTTGGGGCCTATAAATTGGGGAAACTTTCTCCACCCATGTTCTCCTCATCTCTGGCAATTTACATCATGGATCATTTGACTAAGAATTTTCTCCTTTCCAAGGGCCATTCTCTCAAGAACCTCAATGATGGGGATGTCGGGTTCCTGGAGAACATGTTGGTTAAGACCTCTGAGGACATCCTGGAGCTGCAAGGAATGTTGACCCCTCTTCATTCCAGGCTGGGAGCTACATCTCTGGAGGATGTCAGCCCTCTGGAAAGCGTGTCAAAGCTGGCTGCCTCCATCGCTCGGATTTAAGTGGTGATCGCCATGCTGCAGCAGCGCAAGGATATGCTGGGGTGCTGTCTGAAGGGGATGAGAGCCACCTCCCATGATCTGATTCTGGTCATGGATTCTCTGAGAGACCTTCCCGAAGTGCCTGAGGATGCTAGCTCTAACGCCTGATAGTGATGGCTCCCTTTGGGCCTTTTCTCTTTTCTTCCTGGAATGTAAATGTACTTTCCGGCCCCTAGGCCATAATAAATAAACTGGTTTTAGTACGCCGTTTTGCAACTGTTCTTCTTCTTTAATGCGCCCTTTGTCTTTCTTAGAGATATTCTTAGCCCAACTGAAAATGATTCAGCCACTGGGCGGTTTTCTGATTGGTTGTTCAACATTAAATCTACGCCGCGGTTGTCCTGGCAACTGATTGGGCGATTTTGCGGTTTTCCTCGATCAGGGGAAAATCTCAACAGGCATGACTGTAAATCCATATCTGCACTTCAGGCTGTACACGTGTCTTCTTTCAAGAGTCGGGTTAGAAGATCGAAGATCCTTTCTTCCCAATTTTCTGGCTATTTAAGGGATCTTCTCTCCTTCGTTATTCTTCGTCCCCTTGTTGTTTTTTCCTTTATTAATATTCTGTGATCTCATGGCTGATTCTCATTTTTTAGATACGTTCGCCCGAGATTCTCCACCAACTCCTCTGACTTCTCCTGATTCGGATAATCCTCCTCCGTCGCCTCCCTGGAGGCCACCTGTTCGCCGACGGTGCCGCAAGAGGCGGAGGAAAGATGCTGCGAAGGCATCTAAGTCATTCTTCGATTCTCTTGCTTCTTTCTCTTCGAAGGGGAGAGAAACATCTTTCCCTCCTGACGAGTCACCGCCAAGGGCTCCTTCCGCCTGTTCAGCTGTTAAAGCGGTGTCACCGTCTGTCAAGGAGGAGTCGGATCGATCATCCACTCGCGTGGGAGAGAGGGTTGAGGAACCTTTCCCTTTCGCTGGCGAAGATCCATCACTTTTAGGTGAGGACGATGATGACGTGGTCTACTGCTATGGCATCTCCTGGTCTGACGGCGAATAGTTGGGCATACCATGCCTCTTTGTAGATGCTGTATGGCCTTCCCAAATAATAAAATGACATTTTTATTTCTTTTCGCTCTTCTGCCGCTTTTCTTTCTTTATGTTTCCAGGATTATCGCGGGAGTAGGCCTTTCGCTTGACGCAACCGCCTTTCGGTTTTCAGTCAGCAACTGTCTTCTCCCAAAAGACATTGATGACTGTCCACGCGTCCTTTCCCTTCTGCACGTGTTTTGTTTTCACAGGCTGTTCCTTTTTTAGGTTTAACCTTTATAAGGAGTTTACTCTTCTCTTTTAGTATTTTTTGCTAATATCTCGAAATTCTTCGTATTTCCTTTCTTCTGTGCTTCTTTCTTCTCGAGGGATTTTTCTGCAATTGCTTCGCCGGTGCCGACGGCCGATTCACTGGTTCTCTGCTCCAGGTATTTTGTTTCTCTATTGCCATAGCTTTACTTTCCCTTCCATTATGTCTTGCGCTAGGCCTTCTGCAATTATCGAAAATCCTCTAGATCCCGAAGTCAGGAGAGCTCGTAGTGTTTTTGATTGTAATGAGGTTTTGAGGGCTGAGTTAGAGGAGAACGGTATCACTTTTCCCACGGGATATCGCCCCTTTGTCCCACTGAAGGATACTCGGCTTACTGATGCCATGTGGGGGACGTTCCGGTTGGTTTATTTCAAGATGTTTACCTACGGGTTTCGTCTTCCGCTTCATACTTCTCTGTTGAAACTGCTAGACCACTACGATTTCAATCTTGTTCAAATAACTCCGCCTTCCTGGTGTGGGCTTTACGCCTTTCTTCGCTCGTGTGAGATGAAGCATATTTTCGCTCCTCGCTCGATCTGTTCCGCACATTTTTTACCTTGAGGTGCCATAACTGCTTAGTGGATATTACCCCAAGATGGAATGGTGCTCTTGTTCGGTTTTTCTGGCGGAATTTTCAAGGTTTCGAAGAGAACGTGGACAACTGGAAAAATGGCTTCTTCACCCTTCGCTTGCCCTCTCGGTTTTGGCGCGGTGGTTTCAACCGAAAGATTACTAGTGCCGCTTGGCGAGAACCAGATGTGCTGTCTAGTATGGATGTATCCAATGTTAACGCCTTATTAGAAATAGAAGGGCCTTTCCGCATTCGGGAATTTGCTCGGTTCAGGCCTTTGCCAGAGTGTGTCGTAGGTGAGTCTTTTCTTTTATCGCCTTATCGCTTCGACTTACTTGTCATATTAAAATATTTTATTGGCAGGTAATGCTGAGGGTCGATCCTTTGAGGAAAGTGACACTCCTCTAAACGTGGTGCCGCTTCAGACATTACCTCCTTCTCCTCCACCCGAAGGCTCTAGTCGTCCGCCTATTCCGCCGCGAGGAAGGAGAAACAAAACCGTCGTGACACGCAACACATCTGCCCGACCTTCTCGTTTCCTTGAGAATTGGCTACCGTCTCGCGGTAAGGGAGTGGCCCCGAGTAATCCCGTGATTGAAGAGGTTGACAGTGATAGCGGAAGCATGGATACTGGTTCCGAGTTGCGTCATGCCACCCTTGCCCAACGAATGAAACTTAGGTCCAGATAAGGTGATCCTGCAGCAGAGTCAACCGAGGACGATAGTGAAGAGATCGCTGCCGAAACGGAGCGTCTCGTAAAGAGAGTTCGCAAAGAGAAATCTGACCCACTAGTTCCTTCCGTGGAGGAAATCAATGGGGTTCCTTCCGAGGAGGTTGACGCCTCGCACGTTATGGGTCCCTTGCCAGTGACGGAAGTTACCAAGGTGCCCTCTGCCATTCCTGCCAAGGTTAACGAGGCTTCGGCAGCGGTGGGCTCTCCCTTGGTGTCTGGCGATCCTAGCTCCCCTATTCGCTCCTTTATTCCAGATGTGAGCTTACCAACTCCGAATCCCATCTCTCCTTCCCCACGGAAGCCTCAGCCCTTGTTTCTTTCTTCGATTTCGGGCATTGGTGATTCTGTAAAAAATTGCTCTCCTCCTTATATCGCCAACCTTTCCCCTCAAGGTCTTCAAGGCCCCATTGCTTATCAGCTGGACTTGTCTTCCCTTGGTACCGACGGTCTCCGTGCTTTAGGGGTATCGGACCCGTCATCGCGAGAGGAACCAGTGGGCCCGATAGTGGGGCAAATGTTTACTTCTTCGAAGGACAAAGAAGAGTTCTTGCGGCGTCCTCCCGACGTACGCCATTCACGTCTTCTGACTGACATGCTGGCCTGCTTCCGCTAGTTAAACTACTTTTTTGAGGATCGCCGCGACAAGGTTCAACCTTCTCTTGATTTAAAGGGAGAACTAGATGCTGCTTTAGGGAAAGTAACGGAGCTGTCGCAGCTTCAAGAGCGGACCCGGGCGGAGTTGGACACTGTCGCGCTGAGCTTTCTCGAGAAAGATCAAAAGGGAAGGCTAAGATAGACCAGCTGGAGGCGGAATTGGTGGTAGCTGACAGAAAGAATATCTTCCTTCGCGAAGAGATAGCATCTCGTGATGCGGATTTGGCCAAAGTGTCTTCAAAGATAGCCTGGTGGAAGAACAAGACCATGGATATTTGTATCGTTGAGTTTATGAGTCTCTATCACCAAGGAACTGTTGACTCGTCAGTGCTGGCCGATTACGCTTCCAAGAGACTAAAGGATTTGGGCGAAGGTGAGAGAGATCTTCCTTCTTCTGTAGAAAAGCGGAGGAATGGTGATCGCGATGCTCGCGAGGGCCCATGATTAATTGAGGTTGCTCTATTTAGAAGATTTTCCGCTTATTTGCTTCTTTGTCTTGTAATAACGCCTTGTTGTGCGACAATACTTGTATTTCATTGCTATTTGATTTTCATTTCGCCTTTTCGCGCTAACCCAGCGCTATTCTTTTAATTAACGCCATCTTGCGTTATCTCCTTTCTTACGATACCGCTCTTGTTTTCCCCAAGAGATAGTACCTTCTTTTCAGAGCATTTAATGCTTGCTATCCTTTCCTTAGAAAAGTCGTGATTGTGCAGGCACACGTGTCTATTTCTTCCAGCGCCACAGGCTAGCGTGCTTGAGAACTTTGCCTAAATCGAGGCGTTGTAGTACTTTTCTAGGATTGCACTCATTACCTGAGTCTGTTCCTTATGCCGTTTCCATACAACGACTGTAGCATTCGTCGTTTCGTTTGATCATTAGGGTTATAAAACCCAATATCTATTCTTTTCCCTTTTCTTTTATCATCCCGCTTTCTCATATTTTCTTTTAGCCGTCTTATTTTCTCCCCACTATTCAAGGCTCTTTGAAGTGCTTTTCTCTGAAGGTATTTCCTTTCTCCTCCATCGTCTTCTTCATCTTTTAATTCTTTAAATTCTGCCATGGCTAAGACTCGCCGTACTGAGTCGAAATCTGCCGATGAGAAAAGGATGGATATTACGTCTAGTGTTATCACATCTGAGGCCGCTCTCCGTGAGCATTTGGCCGCCCATAAGGCTGATATTCCTGATGATTATAAAACCACTGTTGCCCCTGAGTCACTACGTTTGAACAGCGTTTTGACGGGCAATCATAGGGTCATGTATGCGCAAATGTTCCGTTATGGCTTTCAGCTTCCCATTGACTCTTTTGTCAAAGAATTGCTTGTTGTCGGCGATCTAACTCCGGCCCAACTATCCCCAAATGCATATTGTTGTGTTTATGCTTTTCTGGAACTTTAGAAATACAAAGGGATTACTTCCCCTTCCCTTCTACTGCTTAAATCTCTTTTTAAGCTGATGAAATGCGGGGGGGTCATAACGATATCGCCCCATTTTGACGATGACTCTCTGAAGTCTTTTACTTGGAAACTCCTCCATATCGAGTCTTCCGTTGATGGCTGGAAAAAGGAGTTTTTTGTGATAGATCTTCCTGGAGATCTTGGTTCCTGGTGGCGATCTGGTTTTAATCAAAACGTGGATGACAACGTCTGGAGCCGACCAGGGACCCTTCCGAAACGTGAGCAAGACTGGTTAAACACATTGCTCAAACTGGAAATCAGCGTTCACATCCGTCAAGTGGCTTGTAGAATGGACATTCGATCTTGTGTTAAACGTGAGTGTCGCGTTACTCCTTTCTTTGTTATCGCTGATACTAATGCTGACGCTATTTTGTGCTTTCGCAGCGACGGATCCCAACTATAAACCTGAGAGCGTAAGGAGACGCTTGAAAGGGCTCAAGAGCGAGAAGAAAAGGAGAGAGCTACTTCCACGGAAGCGACTGACAATCCTACCGATCTTCCGGCTACTTCCGCTACTCTTGTTCAAGTTTTCTCTTCTTCGGTCGGTGTGAGGGATTCTGACATTCCTTCAGGCGTTCCCCTTGTGACCATCGCTGCTCCTCCTGCCCAGCCTTCTTCTTCTTCTAAGGCTCCTAAGGCCATTGCCAAAGGAAAAAAGAAGAGAAAAATGAGAAGCGTTGCCGCTCTTACACCTTCTCCAGACGCGGCAGGCTCTTCAGAAGCACCTCTTCCCCACACTGATACAGTAAGGGTGCCTTTTAGCCATGATATGCTATATTTTGACGTCTATCATCGTTTGATTTCTCTTTTCTATATTTCATATTGCGTTCTTGGCAGGACACTACCGTTGTCGCTACCTCCGTTCCTCCCTCAGGCGATATGAATATAGGATACGTGCTGACTGGTTCCAAGAAGAGACAGCGGCCAGAAGATGAGAGCAGAAATCCATCTTCCTCTACCACCGGAATGGGGAACAGGCCTGCGGACGGGTTTGACTCTACGGCTGTTCCCCAGGGAGGGAATCAGTCAGAATTTTTGGAGAACTTGGGCATAGGCGATACCTTCGGGGTTTCGCCCAATTCTTTCGGCGGTCCCGCTCACGCATATTCCTCTAATCCAGGGTATCAAGAGGTCTTGCAGGATTTTTCAGGCTATCAGCCTCATGGTGCTTATCTTGCTCCAGGGGGTTCGTCCACCCAGGTTCACCCTCCTTCTCCTCTGGCATTTGCTCCTTCGAGCATTCCTCTGCGGGATCGTTACGGCGAAGGAGGTACCACCTTCAACTTCGTGGCGGATCTTAGTCCGATAGGTGGGGTTAGCTCTGTAACCCATCAAGTTGGACTGTATGATTTCCGTAACACCGGTTTGGCAGCATTGAGGGGTGATGGCTTGGATGAAGTTTCGGCTTTATTGGCTTCCCAGGTATTGGCGTCTGCGGCAGAACGTGACGTTTTTCTTTCTAATGCCGAGTTTGATAGGGAGAACTCATTGCGCACCAACCTTTTCACTAGTTTGATGAAATTCCATTACTGGGCAGAGGAGGCGCGACGTCAGGCTGCCTCTCTTTCCTCTGCTTTGGAAGAATTAGCGCGAGAGTGGAATGAGAAGAAAAAGTTGCTGGAGGAGCGTACAAACTTATTACTGGCTCATCAGAAGCAGAAAGAAGAACAGTCTGTCGCCTTGGCAGCGGAGAGGGCCAAAGTTACTGCCTTGGAGAATGAGAAGTCATCCCTGGCCAAGGAGAAAGCTGCCCTGGAGGAAGAGTCGGCTGATAGGAGCCTGTGGCATGTCGAGCAGACTGCCTCTATTTTGGTCGCTTGCTTTGAGGAAGCCCATGGGGTCGACGCATACAAACCCGATGAGGTCACTGCCGCTTTCAAACGAAGATCTGGCCACCTTAATGAGGAGGGCTTTCGCCAAGCTAAGGCGGCAGGCTGGAAATGGAGGCACCCCGAAGGTTGACATGCTTCGAGGCTTTATAGCTGTTTCCTTAGTGATCAAGCGTCATTAAATTTTTGTTTATTATTTTGACCACCGAAGTTTGTACTTTGTAGCCCCCTCTAAACATTTCGATATGTTCAAGCCACTTTTATTGCTGATTTTCCTTTATTTAGTTGCCTCCTCGCAAACTCTTTTGGCGTTATCTTCGCCATGTTTTCCCAATGCGCTTACTTATCCGAACAGATCCTTAGTGCTCCCACCAAAATTACAGAATTTGGTATTGGGTTAACTTTCTCGGTAAGACTAGCGATATCTCAGCTTACGAGATCCTCACTCCCTCCACTGCCCGAAAAGTATTCTGCGCATTCTCAACTGTAAACCATCAGTAATAAAAACACCTTACGAGGGATAGTAATTACCCGTAGGAGCCTTTTCGCTGCCATCATAGGGCGTTACCCTGGAACCCGCGGGAATCGCTTTTGCTATCAGCTCTACACTTCACTAGGGATTACTCATCTGGTTACTAGCCGGGATTTTACGATTCTCCGTGTTTCCCTAATTTCACGATCGGCCCTTAAAGTGCCTCGTCTTAGTGAGCTGTCGGATCGGGACGGCTATCACAAGGCTAGGGAATTTTCACTTTTGGGCGTTGCCCTCGCGTCTAGAACCGTGTCCTTACTTAATGGCTTAGCTATAGTAGCCCAGTCGTTAAGATAGGATTCTTGTTTCTAGAACGGAGTTTCTATTTCTTTGGGGCGTGCCTCATCTTGTTGGGCCGTCTCCACGAGAACAGTCAGTACAAGAAAAGGACTTTTCACTCCCAAAGATACCGGGTGGTGCCCTCACTTAATGAGCCATCTGATCAAGATCGGTCATCACAAGGGTAGGACTTTTCACCCCCGGGGGCGTCCAGGATCTTTCAATCCGACGCTAATTCAAGGTATGGTGGGTAATGCCCTCACTTAATGGGCCATCTGATCAAGACCGGCCATCACAAGGATAGGACTTTTCACTTCCCCAAAATACCCCCTTTTTTATCTGCACAAAGACAACCACAAACTTCCATGAAAGCTCTCTCATCGAGCGTTAGTCATGGTTAGGGTTGACATAAATCAAAGGTGCAGATAAAATCAAATCCTAGAGTAATATAACTTCAAGCGAGCGATATTCCAAGAGTTGGATAAGGGTGTACCATCGAGAGTCTCCAGATGATAGGCTCCTTTCCCGACAACGTGGGTGACGCGATATGGTCCATCCCAGTTTGGACTGAGTTTTCCCATGCGTTGTCCTGCCGCTCGCTTGTCTCTGACCACCAGGTCACCGGGTTTCAGCAACCGTTCTTTGACGCGCCTGTTATGATAACGGGCCATCTTTCGTTTGTAATGCTGTATTTTCAGAAGGATTTCCTCTCGGACTTCTGGTAACGCGTCCAGGTTAGCTCGTAACCTTTCCTCATTCAGTTCCTCCCGAAAGTGAGCTACTCGCAGGCTCATGGTTCCAATTTCCACCGGTGTAACGGCTTCGGTCCCGAAGGCCAA
Source organism: Viola odorata (assembly GCA_963691705.1). Classification (NCBI taxonomy): domain Eukaryota; kingdom Viridiplantae; phylum Streptophyta; class Magnoliopsida; order Malpighiales; family Violaceae; genus Viola; species Viola odorata. Next base: position 2,961,761 of record OY829539.1, read on the forward strand.
CGCGAAAGGTGTTTCTCCGGTGGTAGTGTTAACGGTCATGCGATATGCCCACATCACGTATGGTAGCTCATCAGCCCATTTCTTTTTAGACCCTTCTAGGTTTTTCTTGATGCCGCTAAGGATGCTCCGATTGGTTACTTCCGCCTATCCATTAGTTTGCGGATGAGCCACGGAGGAAAAGCGTTGCTCGATTCCAAATTGTAAGCACTGGTCTTTGAAGAAGTGGCTGGTGAACTGCGTCCCATTATCGCTGACAAGAATACGAGGTACGCCAAACCTCATGATAACTTGATACTTGAGGAAACGCCAAGTTTTTTCTGCCGTGATTGTGGCGACCGCTTCAGCTTCTGCCCACTTAGTGAAATAGTCTACCGCCACTATCACGAATTTCAGTTAAGACCTTGCCTTTGGGAATGGGCCTAGGATATCGATCCCCCATTTAGCAAAAGGACAAGGGGCGATAATTTCAGATATTTCAGTGGCAGGCCGCCGAGGAATCTTGGCAAACTCCTGGCACTTAGGGCAGGTTTGCACATTGTTGTGGAAATCTCTTCGGATGGTGGGCCAGTAGAATCAGGATCGAAAGACCTGTGCTGCCAGGGTACCGCCTGACACGTGCATACCACAAACCCCTTCATGGATTTCGCGCAAGGTGTGAAGACCCTCTTGCTCAATTATGCATTTGGCGGCAGGGTGAGAAAAACACCTTCGGATTAGATCCCCGTCATAGTACGTACAACGAGCTGCCTGTCTCAGTACCTTCTTCTTTTCAGCGGTATCCTCAGGCAGTTCCTCGTGTTTAAAGTATTTGATTACGGGGATTCGCCAATCGCTCTCACACTCCTCCACACATAAAGATGCTTGCTCTTCCATGAAGGATGGTACCGATAGCTCACGATAATATACACCTTTAGGTATGGATGCTTCCGGATTCGCGACCATTTTGGCTAGATTGTCAGCTTCAGCATTTTCCTCCCTGGGGACATGCTCGAAGCTGACCTGCATGCCTTCTTTCTTTATTTCCAACAATTCTCGCTTTACTTTGGCGAGATATTGAATCATAATGGGTTCCCGGGCCTGAGAGTGCCCCAAGACCTGGTCAATTATCAACTTGGAATCACCACAGATTTTTAGATGCAGGTCTCCTGTTCTTCCAGTATCGTGCCTCCCTTTAGAGGAAAGTCCTTTCCCTATTCTGAGTCCGGCTAGTAACGCCTCATACTCTGCCGCGTTATTAGATAACGACTGTAGGATTCGAATGACGTATCGTATTTGCATATCGTGCGGCCCATTTATAAAAATTCCAGCTCCAGCCAGCTCTTGGTTTTTAGCTCCATCCACATGGACAATCTAGAGGTCCGTGTAGGTTTCCAGGAATGGGAGATCCATATCGCCCCATTCCGCTTCAGGTACGCCGTCCAAAGGATCCTCGGTAAAGGTACATTCCGCTATGAAATCAGCCAGGATCTGAGCCTTTACGGATGGTCTAGACTGATACCTCAATCCATATTGTTCTAGTTCAAGCGCCCAAATCAACATTCTTCCAGAAGATTAAGGCTTTCGAAATATTCTTTTCAGAGGCTGGTCTGTGAGTACGATGATGGAATAAGACTGAAAATATCGATCCATTTTGCGGGTGGCTTGTATAAGGGTGAACTATCTTTTCAATTCGGGCGTATCGCAACTCCGCATCCTTCAGGACGTGGCTCACAAAATAGACTGGGCGATGAGAGTGGTTATCGTCACGAACGAGGACGACACTGACCACTTCATCCGCGGCGCCAAGATACAAATACAAAGTATCGCTTACTTCAGGTCTCGTCAATAATAAGTCAGACGATAGGTAATCTTTTAGGCCGATAAACGCTTCCTCACATTCCGGGGTCCACCCGAACGAGGCTTTCTTGTGTATGATTTTGAAAAAAAGGAGACACTTTTCTCCTTGCTTGGAAATGAATCGCCCAAGGGTAATGACTCGCCCTGTTAGCCTTTGCACCTCCTTGATGGTTCTTGGCGATATCATGTCTTGTATGGCCTTAACCTTTGAGGGGTTAGGCAGGATGCCTTTTTGGCTGACCACGTAGCCTAAGAATTTTCCTGTTTGAAATGCAAACATGCATTTTCGGGGATTTAACTTCATGCGATACCTTTTCATCACGCCAAAGACTTCCTTTAAGTCTCGTAGGTGATCTTGAAAGCTTGCGCTCTTTACCAAAATATCGTCAACATATGCTTCCACATTCCTCCCTATTTCCTCTTCGAATATCTTATTGGCCATACGTTGGAACGTAGCCCCGGCGTTCTTCAGCCCGAACGGCATCGCCATATAACAGTAGGTGGCCTTTGGAGTGAGAAACGCAGTCTTTTCTTCATCTTCCCGGGCCATGGGGATTTGATGGTATCCAGAGTTGGCGTCTAGTGAGCTTAGATAAGCGTATCCAGCGGTCTGATCAACTAACTGATCTATTAGAGGAAGCGGGTAGCAATCCTTAGGGCAGGCATCATTTAAATCTGTGAAGTCGATGCACATGTGCCAATCCCCATTGGGCTTAGGAACAAGGACAGGGTTCGCTAGCCAGGTGGGATATTGAACTTCGCGGATAAACCCTGCGTTAAGGAGCTTTGCTACTTCCTTATCTACAGCTAACACCTTTTCATTAGAGAACGCGCGTCGCTTTTGCTGTACTGGCCTGGCACCTGGGTCCACATTGAGCCAATGTTTGGCTATTTCCCGCGATATACCTGGCATATCGGAGGGTTTCCACGCGAAATCTCCTTGGCATTTGTTCAGCAGCCGGGCCAGTTGAAGGTTTTCCGCTGGGCTGAGTTTTTCACTGATCAGGAAACTTGCTTCCTCTATACCAATTGCCGGAATGGGTACCATTTTGTCTAGAGGTTGAGCACGCTTCTCATCACTCTGCTCATAGGGATCCGCTGCTATACATACGTACCTATCGCAGCTTCTTTGAGTCATGAGCGAGTAGCATTCCGCTGCCAGCTTTTGATCGCCTTTTACGGATACTACCCCATCCCAGGAGGGGTATTTCATCTTTAAATGCTTCTGAGATATCACCGCTCCAAAGCGGTTGAGGAAAGGTCGTCCGAGCACGACATTGTAAGGCAAATTCAGATCCACGACAAGGAACAACAGGTTCTCTGATCGCTTGTAGGTGTCTTATCGGAAATATATGGGCAAAGTAATTACCCCCATGACAGGGATTGGAACCCCATCAATGCCGACTATAGGCCGTTTTCTAGGTGTTAACTCATTATCAGGTCGTTTCATGAGATTGTAAGCTTCCAGCGAAAAGAGGTTCACCGCACTCCCATTATCAATAAGAGTCCTTCTGATTCCATGACTGGCAATGATGGGCGTAACCACCAAAGCATCATTGTGCGGATAGACGACGCCTTTCTCATCCTCTTCGGAAAAGGATAATACCATTCGATCCAATATGCCTATCGCATCTCCTTTTTTTGTCATGCCATCACGTGTGCGCTTGCCCCCTTTCGCAGTTGTCAGAGGTTCTGATTCGTCCATAAAAGGGGTTCCTCCCGCGATAATGTTAATCATAGGGATATATTCATCATCAATCGCAAGAGTTTCCCTATCTTTACCTCTGGGAGCATCATCCTTTTGCGGAATGCGAGGAGGAACTGGTGGTTCGTCTGTTGTCCTTTTCATGAGATTATTTCGGGCATCTTCTCTTATTTGGGTGGCAAATTCTCCTAAATACCCTTCTTCTACAAAACGTTCTATCGCCGATCTTAACTCCCAGCACGCTTCTGTGGAATGACCCCTGGCTTTGTGGAATTTACAATAAGCATTTTCCCTTCTCCCTAGAAGCACTCCTGGTTTCGTAGGCGCAGGGTAGCGGATGGGAAGATTTTGCTATTCCGCTATCGCTAAAATCTCTGCCCTTGGTACATTAAGAGAAGGAAAATCTGGGTCGTACGTCCGGTTCTTGTAAGAATCCCCGTGACATCGAGAGGGGGAACCACCGGTTTTTCCCTTCGAAAAATGACCCTTCTGTTTGTTGGAGGCCTTGGGGATATGGTCTTTCCTCCTGGCGTAATCGTCGATAAAATGGTCGTCAGGTAGCAGCTTCGCGGGAGCAGTAGTAATTTGAGATGTCCCATGCGGCGCGTTATACGTCTTATCTCTATTTTCTTCCTCTTCCATTTTTGCGTAATTGTGGGCTTTAAGTCTCAACGCATCTAAAGTCACTGGAGGATCCACCATGAGCGCGTCTTTCAGCTTTCCATAGCGGCAGTTCCTTTTCAGAGCTTCTATAGCAAAGTCAATAGTAACACCCGGCCTTAAGGACATTTCCAAATCGAAGCGACTAAGAAATTCCTTTAAGGTTTCTTGAGGCCTTCGTTGTATGTCAAATAACGCGGCGGCAGATTTCCTGATTGGAATTGTCGTGCTAAATCTGCTCCGGAATTTAGATTATAATTGTGGGAAATTATTAATGGATCCACCAGAGACCCTCAAACCAAAGACGCGCCACACCCGATAATGTCATAACAAATATTTGGCATAACGCCGCATCACTATGGGTCTGAAACTGAACAAAATCCTTCACTTTATTAATATACGAGATGGGATCTTTGGTGCCATCATAAACATCAGTGGGAAGCTTCACGCGCCGACTGACCCTGTGACGCCTTATACGACGGCTAAATGGGTGGCCCGATGTATCATCAAGAATTTCACGCGCCTGACGCGGAGGAGACATTTCGGCCTGGTGCCCCCTATTTCATTGTTCTGGCGTAAGACGTCGTCTAGGAGATCGACTACGGCTCCTGTGCGAACGACTTCGATAGCTTCAACTACTGGATCTTTCACTGTACTCGGGAGACAAACTTTTGTTGGCTCCTTCCCTCCGTCCGTCCCACCGGTTCCTAACCCCCTCAAGCTGCCTGTCTCCTTGCAGGAGGAGACCTTGCGGCATTTGCGGTACATAAGCCTCTACTCTTCCTTGAGTAAACTGCTCAACACTAATCGGTGGATTTCCCGCGGATAAAGGCATCTGGAGGTTTTCTGGAAACAACAGTGATAAAGGTCGATCAGCGACAATAGATGGTGTAAACATGACGCGAGGAGGGAGACTAGATCCAGAAGCACCAGACGTGACTCTTGCAGCCATTTCCGTCAAATATTCCAGCCGAGAACGAAGGGCCGCTATTTCCATTGCAAAAGGATGTTCACGATTAAGCACAGATCCCCCCGAAAGAGGAGTGGAGAAATCAGATCCCGCTATCTGAGATGACAAGATGTCCGTCTGCGAGGAGGCCAGTCCCCCAGCAATTCCAACCGAGAGGTCCAGAGATCCCGAAATAATTGGTTGTGTAGTCATAGAGAGATCAGCAGTAGCAAAAGGGAATAACTGTCTGCGGATTGAAAAAGGGATATTAGAGGATGATGATCGGATTGGCTCCGATCCCTTGATCATGACCGTTCCAATCTTCCGACTAGACGGAGCTTGGCTATTAAGGACGCTCACTTAATATACCAAAGCTCTCAATGAAAGCACCATTTGATAAGATTCAATGTCGATCTTGTAAGATTCGGAGTCGTGCCTGATCAGAACTGTGGCGGTCGGTGCCGGATGTACCTGCGAAGCGCCGGAGGGGGGGCTCCGGCGTAGACACTCCGATGCTTAAGTCAGTTCGGGTTTCAAAAATAACAGAGGTTCGTCTGAGTGATCTCGATCTTACCTTCAGATTGGAAAAGTAGGGGTATTTATAGGCCTATTCGGCGATACCTGGCGATAACAATCCAGGCGATGTCTAATGGTGACGTCACAAGCGATACCGACGGATGACGTCATGAGCGATATCGTACGGGCTGCTGGGAGCGATAAGCTCGTGGGTCCCTAGGATGGGATGGTGTCGTGTGTGTAGAGTCGTGTGAGTCCCCCCCCCCGCTGATGTCGACCATCCTAGGAATCCTTCGCTGATTCTCGGGCGATATGAAGATATCTCACGGGTCTTATGCGAAATCATCCTGGCGGGAGCGGCAAGCGAGGTGGCACCGTTAGGGCTGTCTTGATTGTTATCACTTGGTAGAAGAGAAAACAGCGCTTGAGGCGGAAACAGTAATCAAGTGTCGCTGGTACGTTGAAAAAACTGCTTCTATCATAGCTGACAGCTTTGTGGAGATTCACGGGGAAGAATTTTATGACGGTGACGCTGTTTCTAACGCCTTTTTGAAGAATTGTTCTTATCTAAATGACGAGGGCTTCCGCCTGGCCAGATTGGATGGCTACCCAGAGCAAGGGATTTTTGAGGAACAGCAGTAGGTAGGGTATTGTTGCCCCCTTCTTTTGTTAGGATTGAGCGTTACCCTTTTTTGTTCGTCTTTGTATATTTTTGTGTCCCTTCGTGGGTATTTGAACAATGACACTTCTATGATATCAACTTTTGTTGGTGCCATTTTCCTTTCCTGTACTTCTTTTTCTTCAAATTTTTATAGCGTGGCCTTCGCGCCCTTATCGCTTTGATCGGGTTTTGGCATGTTCAACTTAACCGATGTTTGTCCCCGTCAGGGAGGACATTCTTGAAAGAAGCATTCTTCTTTCCTTGATCAAAAGAGACAACGGATAGGGTCTTTAGGCCCTATTCCTTAAATCGCGTCAACATCAGCGTGGTTGGCTTCACGTCTACTTTACTGACGAGTCATACAACTCTTTTATCACCTCGAGTGTCGCGATCTCTCGGAGTCAGAGATATCCTGCACACTCTCAATTAATATCTATTAGTAAGAAATAAGCGATAACAGACATAAGTTTCCCGTAGGAGGCGATCCGCCGCCATTCTAGGGTACAGGTGTCGCTTGTTATCGCTTTCTCAACCAGCTCACTTTGCCAGGGATTCCGCATCTGGTTACTCGTTGGGATTTCGCAATTTTTTGCATTTCCACAATCGACCGGAAAGTGCCTCTTCCTAGTGAGCCGTCTGATCAGGACAGGCCATCACAAGGTTAGGATTTTTCACTTTCGGCGTTAGCCTCTCATCCTGGAATCGTGCCTTCCCTTGGCTAGCCGTCTACATCAGCCCGGCCGCAAGGATAGGATTTTCACTTCCAAGATGGAGTTATTATCTCCTTGAGGTATGCCTTTCCTTAACGAGCCGTCTCCACGAGAACAGTTGGGATAAGGATCGAGCTTTTACCTCTAGGGATACCGGGGCGTGCCTCATCTTAGTGAGTCGTCTGATCAGGACATACCGTCACAAGGCAAGGACTTTTCACTCCCGGGGATGTCGGGGCGTGCCTCATCTTATGGCCCACACGTGGTTACCACAAGGATAGGACTTTTCACTCCCAACGCTAAATATTAGGTGCGCCAGGGCATGCCCTCACTTAGTGAGTCGGTGGATCAGGACCGACCATCACAAGGATAGGACTTTTCACTCCTGACGCTAAATATTAGGTGTGCCAGGGCGTGCCCTCACTTAGTGAGCCGTCGGATCAGGACAGGCCGTCACAAGGATAGAACTTTTTACTCCTGGCAACCTCTTTCTCATTTTTCTTTCATCATCTGCACCCACACACGTAGCCATAAAACACAAAAGAGCTCATTACTCGAGCGTTAGCAGGGGTTAGGGCTAGCGTTAGTAAAAAGTGCACTTTCAAATGAGTGATATTCCAGGAGTTAGGTAAGGGGGTACCGTCGAGTGTCTCTAGATGGTACGCTCCTCTCCCAACAATACGGGTAACGCGGTACGACCCTTCCCAATTCGGACTAAGCTTTCCCCGGCGTTGAGCAGTTGCTCGTTGATCCCTGAGTACCAGGTCGCCTTCTTTTAGAAGTCGTTCTTTGACACGCCTATTGTGATAACGCGCCATCTTTTGCTTATAGTGCGTCATTTTCAAAAGAGCTTTCTCTTGTAATTCAGGTAGTGCGTCAAGATTCGCACGCAGCCTTTCCTCATTCAGCTCTTCTCTGAAGTAAGCCACTCGTAGGCTTATGGTACCAATCTCCACGGGCGTAACGACCTCAGTGCCGAAAGCCACTGCGAATGGTGTCTCTCCTGTGCTGGTTTTTGTGGTCATGCGGTATGCCCACATCACATACGATAGTTTATCTGCCCACTTCCTTTTGGACCCCTCTAGGTTCTTCTTAACACCGTTAAGGATGGCTCGGTTTGTCACCTCAGCCTGACCATTGGTCTACGGATGAGCCACAGAAGAGAATCTTTGCTCAAATCCATACTCCTCGCATTGGTCTCTAAAGAATTGGTTGGTGAATTGTGTTCCGTTATAACTTGGTGTTTGAAGAAACGCCAGATTTTCTATGTCGTGATGTTGGCTACCGCCTCAGCTTCCGCCCATTTGGTAAAGTAGTCCACCGCCACAACCACAAACTTTAACTGTGACCTTGCCTTTGGAAATGGTCCAAGGATGTCAATTCCCCATTTCGCGAAAGGGTAAGGAGCGATGATGTCATAAATTTGGGTGACGGGTTGTCGAGGAATCTTAGAGAATTCCTGACACTTCTAGCAGGTTCGCACGTAATCATGGCAGTCTTTCCGGATAGTGGGCCAGTAGAATCCCGATCTAAAGACTTGTGCAGCCAGGGTTCCGCCGGATGCATGCATGCCACAAATTCCTTCGTGGATTTCGCGGAGGGTATGAAGGCCTTCTTGTTCTGTTATGCATCTGGCAGCCGGATGAGAGAAACATCTCCACATCAGTTCCCTGTTAAAGTACGTGCACCGTGCCGCTTGCTTGAGCACTTTCTTCTTCTCAGCGTTATCCGCTGGCAGCTGGTCGTGTTTCAGATATGCATCTGGCAGCCGGATGAGAGAAACATCTCCGCATCAGTTCCCCGTTAAAGTACGTGCACCGTGCCGCTTGCTTGAGCACTTTCTTCTTCTCAGCGTTATCCGCTGGCAGCTGGTCGTGTTTAAGATATTTTATGATGGGAATTCTCCAGTCCTTTTCACTTTCTTCCACACAGAGCGTCGCCTGTTCTTCCATAAAGGAAGGTACGGGTAGCTCCCGATAGTACACCCCTTTCGGTATGGACGCTTTTGGGTTTGCTGCGAGTTTGGCGAGGTTATCTGCCTCAGCGTTATCCTCCCGAGGAATATGCTCGAAGCTAACCTGTATGCCACATTTCTTTATTTCTATCAACTCGCGTTTCACCTTAGCAAGGTATTGCACCATGATGGGCTCTCTAGCTTGAGAGTGTCCTAGCACTTGGTCTATTATCAGCTTGGAGTCTCCGCAGACTTTCAGCCACAATTCTCCCAACCTCCCAGAGTCATGTATTCCCTTGATGGAAATGCTCTTTCCTATCCTGAGCCCGGCTAATAGCGCTTCGTATTCTGCGGCATTATTGGACAACGGCTGCAGGATTCGGATGACATATCGCACATGGATGCCGTACGGCCCACTCATGAAGATTCCAGCCCCAGCAAGCTCTTGATTTTTGGCACCATCCACGTGTATGGCCCACAGGTCAGTGTAAGTTTCAGGGAAAGGGAGATCCAACTCTTCTTTTTCTTTTTCAGTCAACTCTGTCATTGGATCCGGCATGAAGGTGCATTCCGCGATAAAGTCTGCTAAATTTGAGCCTTCACAGACGGTCGGGATCGATAGTGCAAGCCATATTGTTCAAGCTCGATAGCCCAAATCAGCATTCTCCCCGAGGATTCAGGCTTCCGGAATATCCTTTTTAAAGGTTGATCCGTAAGTACAATGACGGTGTGAGCTTGAAAATATCGATCCATTTTCCGCGTGGCTTGCACTAATATGAACGCTATTTTCTCAATACGGGCGTATCTCAGCTCGGCATCCTTTAAGATGTGACTTACAAAGTATACAGGGCGGTGTGTGTGATCGTCATCTCGCACGAGGACCGTGCTAACCACTTCGTCGGCAACCCTAAGGTATAAGTACAGGATATCGCCAGGCTCTAGTCTAGTCAACACTAAGTCATACGATAGGTAAGCCTTCAGGCTTGCGAATGCTTCTTCGCATTCTGCCGTCCATCCGAAAATGGCTTTCTTGCGTATAACTTTGAAAAAAGGGAGACCTCTCGCCTTGCTTAGAGATGAACCGTCCCAGCGCGATAACGCGCCCTGTCAGCTTCTGTATTTCCTTTACAGTTCGAGGAGATATCATGTCTTGGATAGCTTTGACTTTTGATGGGTTGGGTTGAATGCCCTTTTGGTTGACCACGTAACCCAAAAATTTTGCCTGTTTGAAAGGAGAACATGCACTTTCGAGGGTTCAGCTTCATCTGATACCGCTTCATCACTTCAAAGACTTCCGCCAGGTCAGACAAGTGATCTTTGAAGCTTTGGCTTTTGATCAGTATGTCATCGATATATGCTTCTACATTTCGCTCGATCTGCTTCTCAAAGACTTGATTTGCCATTCGCTGGAAGGTGGCTCCAGCATTTTTTAGCCCAAAAGGCATCGCCGTGTATCAATAAGTGGCCTTGGGAGTGATGAAAGCAGTTTTCTCTTCATCCTCCTTGGCCATGGGGATTTGGTGGTACCCCGAGTTGGCATCTAACGAGCTCAAGTATGCGTACCCGGCAGCTTGATCGACCAGCTGATCAATTCGGGGAAGTGGGTAACAATCTTTAGGGCAAGCGTCATTCAAATCTGTGAAGTCAATACACATATACCACTCCCCGCTGGGCTTGGGAACTAGAACAGGGTTAGCCAACCAGGTGGGATACTACACTTCTCGAATAAAGCCAGCGTCAAGAAGTTTTGCGACTTCCTTTTAGACAGCCATTACTTTTTCGGTCGAGAAAACACGTCATTTCTGCTGGACCGGTTTTGCATTAGGGTTGACATTGAGTCGATGTTCCGCCACCTCCCGCGAGATACCCGGCATGTCGGAGGGTTTCCATGCAAATTCTCCTTTGCATTTATTTAACAGTTGGGCTAACTGGAAGTTTTCCTCTGGGCTGAGGTTATCGCTGACCAGAAATACGGCCCCATCTATTCTGTTAACCAGGATGTGAGTCATTTTGTCCATGGGCTGAGTGCGTTTCTCCTCATTTTGTTCATACGGGTCCACCGTCACGCACACGTACCTATTGCAGCTCTTCTGAGTCATGAGCAGGTAGCATTCAGCCGCTAACTTCTGATTACCTTGGATCAAGACCACACCGTCCCAAGATGGATATTTCAACTTCAGGTGCTTTTGCGATATCACTGCTCCGAAACGGTTGAGGAATGGCTGCCCCAATATGGTGTTATAAGGCAGATTTAGATCCACCACCAAGAATAAAAGCTCCTCTGACCGTTTGGAGGTATCTTCCTTGAAATATACCGGCAAGGTAGTTACTCCAGCCACCGGGATAGGGACTCCGTCTAGCCCAATAATGGGTTTTTTATAGGGTGTATGCTCGTTATCTGGTCGCTTCAGGAGATTGTAAGCTTCAAGTGAGAACAAGTTTACGGCGCTTCCGTTGTCAACCAGAGTTCTTCTAACTCCATGACTAGCGATAATGGGTGTAACCACTAACGCATCGTTGTGCGGATATACCACACCCTTTTTGTCCTCTTCAGAAAAGGATAATATCATACGATCCAGGGCACTTATCACTTCACTCTTGATTGACACGTCCGTTCATTTCCGCTTATCTCCTGGTACGGGTGTCAACTGTGTGGACTCATCCAGATAAGGTGTACCTCCAGCGATGATGTTAATGATGGGGACGTCCTCATCATCAATCGTGAGTATTTCCCGACCTCCTCCCGCAGGACCATCGGCTACTCTACTTGTTGGGTTACTCTTGGCTTCTTCCCGTGTTTTCACAGCGAATTCTCCCAGATAGCCTTCCTCCACCAGGCGCTCTATTGCCGATTTGAGTTCTCTACATACCTCGGTAGAATGCGCTTTAACTTTGTGAAATTTGTAATAGGCGTTCTCTCTTCTCCCCAGGGTTACCCCCGGTCTTACAGGGGCAAGATAACGGATGGGTAGGTTTCGCTCCTCCACTATTGCTAATATTTTAGCCATGGGTAGAACGAAGGAAGAAAGATTTCAGTCATAAACTCGTCCCTTAGGAGGATCACCCTGCCGCTGGGTTGAGGAGTCAGCAGGCTTTCCCTTTGAGGAGTTACCTCTTCTTCGATTAGATGTCCTAGGAATGTGATCCTTTCGCTGAGCATAATCATCAACGAACCGATCTTTAGGAGTAGTTGGAATGGGAGCGTTATGAACTGGAGGCACGGCTAGCGGCATGTTCCGAATCATGTCCCTATTCTCTTCCTCTTCCATCCTCGCATAGTTGTGGGCTTTTAGCCTTAACGCATCTAAAGTCGTTGGCGGGTCAACCATTAAAGCATCTCTGAGCTTTCCATAACAACAGTTTCACTTTAAGGCCTCGATAGCGAAATCAACCGTTACACCTAGCGTTAGCGACATCTCGGTGTCGAAATAATGGAGAAAGCTCCTCAAGGATTCCTAAGGTTTCCTGTGTAGGTCGAACAAGGCAGCGACAGACTTCCTGATAGGGACGACAGTACTGAATTGACTCCTGAATTTGCGAGAAACTATCAATAAACCCACCCGGAAGACCTTCGAACCATAAGCGCGCAACCCCCGACATGGTCATTACAAATATCTGACACAAAGCAGCGCCATTGTGGGTCTGGAATTGCACAAAGTCCTTCACCTTGTTAAGGTGAGAGATGGGATCTCTAGTGCCATCATAGGATTCTGAGGGGAGCTTCACATGTCTACTAACTCTGTGACGCCTTATACGCAGGCTAAAGGGATGGCCAGAAGTATCATCGAGAATCTCACGCGCATATCAAGGCGGGGATACCTCCAAGTGACGCCTACAATCTCGCGGATCTCTAATATGATGTCGCCTGGGAGTCGGACTGCGGCTCCTTGGTGAGCGAGTCCGATGCCTCCTACTGTTGGATCTTTCACTCCCTACAGGAGACATATCTCTATCATTTTTGCCCCTTCTACCATCCCAACGACCTCTATCCTCCTCACGCCATTGACGCTCCTCTTGGGGAATAGAAAGTAAGGGCACCTGTGGTACATACGGCTCCACCGTCCTATCGCCAATGAGACATTTTCGGGGTTTCCTGGGATGGGATGACGCCGTGTGGGTCCCCCCCGGCTGATGTCGACCATCCCAGGATCCTCTGTCTTTCGGGGGCGGCAGCCGGGTGCCGTCGCCAGTTAAGGTCTACAGGGATCCGGCTTTGGCTTGAGGTGGGAAGATGAATATACCCTTGGTGTTTCATCAATTGTTATGAAGTAGTATCATGCCATAAATCAAAGTGACAATGAAGGTAAAAATATGCATAAAACACATGCTATCAGTGCATTATAATGAAATCCCTTCCATCTTGAACTTCTGTCATTCACATGCATGCGATGGATATTTTGGGGCTAGAAGGACAACCCTAAAAATTCTTGAGTCTGGTTTCTATTGGCCAACTATCTTTCAAGATAGTTTTCTCTTTTGCAAAATGTGTCCCGAGTGTCAAAAAGTGGGTAATATTAGTGCTAAAAATCAAATATCAATAACTTTTATTATTTCATGTAAAATATTTGATGTGTGGGGCATTGATTTTATGGGACCTTTCCCAAGTTCATTTGGCAATTGTTACATGTTGCTGGTTGTAGATTATGTTTCTAAATGGATAGAGGCGAAAACCACTAAAAAGGATGATGCTAGAACTGTTGTTTCCTTCATTAAATCTAACATTCTCAACAGGTTTGGTGTCCCTTGAGGGATCATTAGTGATCGAGGGACCCATTTTTGTAATAGAATTGTTGAATCTTTATTCAGGAAATACAACATCACTCACAGAGTATCAACAACCTATCACCCACAAACGAATGGCCAGGCGAAAGTGTCGAACTGAGAGGTAAAATCGATCTTGGCCAAGACAGTCAGCCCGAAAAGGCATGACTGGAGCCAGCGATTGGATGGCGCGCTGTGGGCATACAGGATGGCCTATAAAATACTAATCAGGATGACGCCATACAAGCTAATGTATGGGAAGACTTGTCACCTACCCGTAGAGATGCAACATAAGGCATACTAGGCAGTCAAGAATTATAACATGAACTACGATGAAGCTGGAGAGGCGAGGAAACTACAAATTCATGAGCTGAAGGAGATGCACAATCAAGCTTATGAAAACCAACTCATTTAGAAAACCAGGATCAAGAACTACCATGATAAGAAAGTTATAGAAAAACCTCTCATTGCGGGGGACAAGGTCCTTCTCTATAATTCTCGATTTAAATTATTTCCTGGTAAGCTTAAAATGAAATAGGAAGGGCCATGTACAGTTATTAATGTTTATCCACATGGTGTAGTTGACATAAAGAATGAAAAGACATGAGTTGTATTTAAGGTGAATGGACAACGATTGAAACCCTTTTTGGAAGGATTTTCAGAAGAGAAGAGAAAGGAGGTGGTGGAGATGCCACTGACTGGGTGTCAAATCTGTTAAAAATAAATATATATTACAACTTGCCACTAAGAACAAATGAATTGTAAATAGCGATAAGAGGTTCGATCCACAGGGAGTTATGGTATGATTTTTGTGAGAACTTGTAATGATTGAAATAACATTTAGGTGAAATTGGGGTTTTGTATTAAAACTAAAGTGGAAAAAATAAATAAAGCAAGTAACTGCCTTAGCCAAGAATGATGTTCTTGGTCAAGACGGTAGATTTAGAAATAGAAATCAAATAGGAGAGAGATTCCTAGTAGAGGCTGGCAGCTATGAGACATGAGATACAATCATCTACGTATGGGCATTCATCTTCAATCTATAGAGTTGCTATAAGATCAAGGTACACTTATGACCCCTGCTTCTCTCCTGTATCAACAGCACCTCAGGTACGCTTAGAGATGATGCCTAACCAACTAGCACCTTGATGGTTAAAGGGTTTACTGAGTTGGCTGATGAACGATTAGGGGAAGACAATTCCAGACTAGTATTCTCTGGAGTCAACCGGGACTGGGTCTGATTAACCTTTCCCCCTACTATTTCGCGGACGTTCCACTAGCGCCTAGGTGTCTACTTCCATCCACTTGGTCAATAATCCATGGCAAGGAGGAATGACTATTGTGTGATCTATTCAATCTTAGATTGATCAGGTCTAATATCAAACAGAAAATATGTTAGTAATACTCATGAGATCGATTAAAGTAGATTTAAATAATGATAAGTTAGATTAGGTCTAATGCATACACAAGCTCATGCTTAAAGTGCCTCTACTAAGAAGGGTGTACTTAGCTACTCATACTCATAATTAAAAGCAAAATAGCAATTTATTGAGGAAAAAAAATCCTTCATTGCCGAAGGTGCATAATGTATAATGAAAAATGGCGATAGAAAATCAGAGAGGAGATTCAAACCAGCAGTCGGCGGACCCCCTTCTCAACACCCTAAGGAGGCGGGTAAGCGTACTCTAACTGGCTTACTCTATCGGAGTGTTTCCGCCGGAGACCCCCTCCGGCGCATTGCAGGTACCGCGGACCATCGTGAGCACTGATCTGAGAGGAGCCGTTCCGCCATACATCCTTCGGCAGAAAACAAAATCTTATCAGTACTCTTAAGAGTTTCTAGACATGGAATATTAGATGTGATTTTAGGAATTTGAGGCAGTTCAAGTGGCTAGACGAAAGTCTGCGTCGGTTCAAAGGAAGGTTGTTCCTCGTAGGATGAAGTTTTTTTGAAGAAAGGGGTACTTTCTGAGAAGGTGACATCCATCGAAATGACTACTTTCCTAGTGGTTGGATCATAACACTTATACCCCTTTTGAGTGGAGGAATGTGCTAGAAACACACATCTAACTGCTCTAGGTTCTAGCTTACTTCTAAGAGGTTGATGGACATGTACATAAGCAGTGCACCCAAACACCCTAGGAGTGAGACCATTCTCAGCTCTGAAATTAGGATACAAAGTGTTTAGGACAGACAGGGCTTTTGTTTTCTAGAACAGGAGTTGGTAACCTGTTAATCAAGTATGTAGCAGTAAGTACTGCTTCTCCCCAATAAGACTTAGGAACATTGCCTTGAAACAATAAAGCTCTAGCTGAATTAAGGATATGTCTATTCTTCCTTTCAGCAATCCCATTCTGTTGAGGGGTATATACACAAGATGATTCATGAATAATCCCTTGTGATTGAAAAAATGAAGATAAGGTGTTGTTAAAGTAGTCTTTGGCATTGTCTGTTCTAAATCTTTTTATTCTTACTCCGAACTGGTTTTGAATCATGGAATGAAAATTGGGTATAATGGCACTAACTTCAAATTTTTGTTTAAGAAGGAAAACCCATGTGACTCTAGTACAATCATCAATGAGAGTTACAAACCAACGAGAACCAGATATGTTTGGAATTGTAGAGGGACCCCATATATCATTATGAATCAGTTGAAATGGTTGAGAATATCTTTTATTGCTAATAGGAGAAGAGACACGAGTGTGTTTTGCAAGTTCACACACATCACAATGGAATAACTCAGTATCAATTCCTAGGAATAAATGAGGAAACATAATTCTTAAGACTTTAAAAGAAGGATGACCTAAGCGTAGTTGGTGTAACCAAATGGTTTCCTTATTCGAGAGACTCGCTAAAGCTATAGAGGTTTTATTCGTAAGGTCCTGAGTGATTGAGAGTTGATATAGACCATTCTTCTCCTCAGCTTGTCCAATCCTCCTCCTCATCTTTCTGTCCTGAAAGATACAGTGAGTTGGAAAAAAAGTAGCAAGGCAATTAGTATCTTTGGTAAATTTGTGAACAGATATGAGATTGGCTGAGAGTTTGGGTACATGATGAACATTCTTTAGAGTGATATTAGGTGTAATTTGAATGTTACCAGTGCCTGCTACAGTTACTAGAGAGCCACCATAACTTTCTTGTTACTTGAACAGGATGTGTAGGTGGAAAAATGTTGAGATGTGTAGGTCATGTGGTGTAAGGCACCTGAATCTAACAACCAAGTATTCTCATAACAAAGTGATTGAACATTTAAACAGGTGGAGAATGAACTTATACCTGTTATGTCTGAGGAGGAGGTTGCTGTCATTCCTAGAGACTATTTTGTATCTAGTGATCCCAACAATTTTCTCAACTTTTCCACTTCTTCTTGATCAAGACCTGTGGTAGTTCCTTTTTCCATCCTAGCTTGGGGTCTTTGCCATCCCCCTCTATTTCCAGCCTCCCTGCCATATGTCT
The DNA here is from genome assembly GCA_963691705.1 of Viola odorata. Taxonomy (NCBI): domain Eukaryota; kingdom Viridiplantae; phylum Streptophyta; class Magnoliopsida; order Malpighiales; family Violaceae; genus Viola; species Viola odorata. The sequence continues at coordinate 2,978,969 of OY829539.1, forward strand.
TATTCTACAGTTTCCAGCATTCTTCTTTAGTGTGCCTAGTTTTCTTACAATAAGTGCACCAAAGGTTGTCCCTGTCCTTCTTCCACTGACCTTCTTTGCCAAGTGTCCTGAACTAATCCCCTTTTTCCTTCACCTTATCCTGGTACCCTTGTCTGCTACTCATCGATAACTGAGTCTATGGTCTTGTTACCAAGGCAGACTCATATTTAGTCTGAGAGTTTAGCATCACAACCCTCCTACTTTCTTCAGATCATATTAGGGAGATTGTTTCTTCCAGAGATGGAGTCTCCTCCTTAGCTAGCACCTGAATTCTAGCCTGATTGAATTCTGCATTCAATCAAGCCAAAAAGTCATAGGTTTTATCCTTCTCTATGAACTTCTTTAGGGTTTCTACATCTTGCGGGCACTTCATTTTAAAGGCCCTGTAGTGATCTAGTTCCTACCACAGACTTTGGAGTTGATTTGCATATTCAGTGACTTATCTATCACCTTGCTTGGTGATAAGATCAGGACTTCTGGGAAAGCAGGGTAGAGATTATGGCCGTCTGGAGTCATTGTAGAGGCAGTTCGTCGTACCTGCAATGCGCCGGAGGGTGGCCCCGGCGTAGACACTCCGATGCTTAAGTTAGTATGGCTGTGTAATTTGGCTGAGATTCGGGTAGTAATTCTGGTCTTACCTTTGATCTAGAAATGAGTGGTATTTATAGGGAAAAAAAAGGATGTTACCCACGGGGGTGGGCGTTATCAGGGGAAGATAACGCCCAAGATGACGTCAGCAGGCGTCAACCGGATAGGACACCGCCGACGAGGTATCGCCAGTGAGATGTTGTCAAGGCTGTCTGGGATGGTAAGATGCCGCGTGCAGAAACGAATGCCGCGTAGGTCCCCCCGCTGATGTCGACCATCCCATGATTCCTCGGCTACCGCGGGGTAGGAGCCGGGTGGCTGTCGTCAGTTAATGTCTGGCCTTGACCTGGGGTGAAAAGACGAATATACCCTCAGTGCTTGATCAATTGTTATCATAAGCCCAACTGAAAATGAGCCCGAGTGTTTACCAAGGGCTTCACTCTCGACATCTAGAGGGGTGTTACTTCCTTCACTTCGCGGCAGGTTCGTGAGGATCTTCGAGTTTTTCTGACTCTTTTATCATTCTAACCGTGCCTTTTCATTCCCGGTATTGGTCATAACTTGGCATCTTTGTACCAGATACACGATAGCGAAGCAGGTAACATGAACTGAACACTTGTGGGGACTATTGACTGCAGGGAGGATGCCACCCAAGTTGGTCGCGAGGAGGTCACAACGATAATGCTGGTCAGAACTGATAACGCCAGCGATATGCCCAACTGATAACGCTGGTATTTCCCTTGACATGTTTTATATGATCGATGTCGGCAAGGCAGGGCCTCACGACGTTGCCTCCTCGTATCTCAAAATATCGTTCAGAAGGCGATATTCGACCGTTTTTCCTGCACATTCTCAAATGTGGCTTTGTCACGTTAGTAAAATATTATGCAATGATAAATATTGGTTACCCTTAAAGGCTTTCACCAGCACACATCGGGGCGTCGCTGATGTCGCTTTTTCTATCCAAGCTTGTTGAATTTAACCTTACAGTAAGCCATCCACAATTTTGACGCGCTTTTATGCCATAAGTTGACTACAATTTGTGCGGTTTTACGCCGTAGCTACCCGCAATACTGAAGCGGTTTTACGCTGCTCGACGCTACCGGTAATATTGATGTGGTTTTACGTTGTAGGCCACCTACAAATCGTGCGGTCTTACGCCGTAGCCACCCGTAATATTGGTGAGGTTTACGTTCTTCTGTATTTCGGTCTACACTCCATTCGAGTATCTCGGGTGTTCACCAAGGGCTCCGACTTAGCCTATCTCCTTGGTTGTTTTGGGATAACAGGGTGGCCCAAATTTCAAGGGATATGCCTTGGTGAGCAGCTACTACTTCAGATCTATAAATGCGATCCTTTTTTCGGTGCAAATTCTTCATATTCTCTCTGCATCTCATTTATCATTTCTTCATGGACGATCTCACTAGAAACTTTCTGTCTTCCAAAGCCCTGACCCTCAAGAATCTCACGGAGGGTGATGTCGGCTTCTTAGAGAACATGCTGACGAAGATAGGTGAAGACGTGCTAGAGCTCCGGGGAATGATGGCCGCTATTCAGTCCAGGATTAGGGCTGCTTCCATGGAGGACTTCAATCCCATTGGGAATGTCTCCAAGTTGGCATTTGCAGCCTGCTGCATCGAGGTAGCCATCGCCATGCTGCAGCAGAGGAAGGATCTGCTGAATTGCTGCCTGAAGAGCATGAGAGGCACCTCTTCGGAGCTGACCTCTGTGGTAGAGGCCCTAAGGGATATTCCCACTCTGCTGGTGGATGATGACAATGACGCAGGGTCTCGAGTTTGAAGGCTTGCCGTTGTGCCTTCTTTTTTGTTTTTCCTTTGTACGTATGCGGATGTATGTTCAGGCCGTTAGGCCATAATAAAGATTTCTTTTGGTTATCGGGCTTGTGACTTCTTTCCTCTTTTAGTGCGTTAGCCTCTACTTCAGTTGAGGGTTGTGCCAGCGCAACTGAAAATGAGTCTGCCATTGGTAGGACTTCTGTAGCATTTATTCTTCTTTATCTGCCAGGTGGTGACGGTTGTTCTGGTGAACCGTTTTGCATTAATCACGCGCCGCCTCTTCAGTATTAACTGATTGGGCAGTTTTTCGGTGTTTCTTGATTATCGAGAAATCCCAACAGGTGTGATCAAAGGATTTGATTCTGCTGTTATTGTTGATCTTCTCGAGATGCATTGAACTATCCTCCAATCACTCACGGAGGAAAAATCTAAAGAGTCTCACCACTTTGACTATTTATGGGGAGTTCTTCTTCTTTTTTTCTGTTAATCTTCTTCTTTGCATCCTTCCGTTACTACTAATTTCCCTTTCTCATGGCTGATTCATATGGTTAGGTCTCTGATGAGCGAGAATCTCGTCCGACCCCCCCGACTACACCGAATTCTGACAATCCTCCTTAGCCGTCGCATTTGAAGAGGCGATTGTCTCGCCGCAAAGGTCAGAAAAGGTCGAAGAAGAGAGTAAATTCAAAACCCACTGATTGGTTTTCTTCTTTTTCAGCCCCTCCGGCTTGTAAGGGCAAAGAATTGTTTCCTCCTGCCGACTGGTTTGAAGAGGAGGTTCCTCCAGGCGGTACCGTCGTAAAGGTGGCATCTTCTACCGCGAAGGGGGAATCCAACCCGTTAGTGCCGAGTTTGGAGCGAAAGGTTGACAAATCTCCTCCTTTTGCTGATGAGGAGCTTCCGTCCTCAGATGGAGGATACTGCTATTGGTCCTCTTACTAGTCTAACGATGATTGATTTCATCCCCGGCAATCCTTTGTAGATGTCGTATGGCTATTCTTCAATAAAATGATGCTTTTGCTTTTTTAGTCTCGCATGCTCAAGCGTTAGCTCCCCCATTGATGGACAAATATCGTCTAGAGACTAACTGTCGCTTCAATGCAACCGTTCAACTAATTGTCAGTAACTGCTCCCCCTGGAAGATATAAATGCTTGGACATAAATATCCTTCTAAGGCTTTTTCCACGTGTCACTTTCACTTAGGGGCGTGTCCCATTTTTACAGGCCGTTCACTTTTCAAACTTAGTCTTTAAAAGGGAGCAACTGCTTTCTTGCGCTTCGGAGCAACAGGCGTGTCCCAGTTTTAATACTCTTTCTTGTGCTTTGGAATTTTTCTCCTTCTTCTCTCTCTGAGTTTCATTTTCGTTTCAAAGGAAGTTGCAATCACCGTTTGCCGGTGCCGACGGTTTTGCTCACCGCCTTCTGTTCAAGGTACTTTACTTCTTCTTCCTCAGATTTTCTTCTTGCTTATTCATTATGAGAACGTCTAGGATACCCAAGGATACTTAGTGGCCTATAGCCACAAATAGGTCTTCTAAGGGTCTCCCGCGGCCCATGGATTTAGAAATCGAGAAAACACCCAGTGTTTTCTTTGATGAAGCGGTGTTGAAAGCTGAGTTGGAGGAAAACGGTATCTTTTTCCCCCCTGGTTATTCCGTCAAAATTCCTGAGGATGGTCAACGACTTCATGACCCACTATCGGGGAGCGATAGGATGGTGTATTTTAATATGTTCCTTTACGGTTTTCGCTTTCCCATTCATGAAGCGGTGAAAGGATTACTGCGTCATTATGACATTAACCCGGCTCAGATTACGCCTTCCTCTTGGTGCGGGATTCATACCTTCATTCGCGCTTGCGAGTTGCGGGGTATCTACATCCCGTCTGTCAATTTATTTTGCAAGTTTTTTAGCTTCAAGTGCCGCAACTGTGTGGTAGATATCACCCCGAGGTGGAATGATGCGTTAGTGCAGTCATTCTGGCAGAAATTCCAGGGCTTTGAAGAGGTTGTGGCTGATTGGAAGAGCGGTTTCTTCATCGTGAAACTACCTTTCCGCCCTTGGCCTAGGGGCTTCAATCAGTGTCTTATTGATTCCATTTGGGCAAACCCGTCAGTACTGTCCAAGGAAGAGCTTCGCCAAACGAACATGTTGTTAGAGCTGAGTTCGTCCTTTCGCATTTGAGAGTTTGCCTTATACAGGCTTATAGAGGAGTGTATTATAGGTAAGTTTCTTTTCTCCCGTTATCGCTTTGGCTTATTCACTGTTCTGATATGTCTTGTTGACAGGCGATGCTGGAAATCAACCGTCGGGCGATAAGGACGTTCCTTTGAACGTGAAACCACTTCAGTCACTGTCGCCTTCTCCTCCGGCTAAAAATTCCAATCACCCTACCGCTCCACTAAAGGGAAAAAGAATCAAGAGAGCTGCCCGGGGCGATATTTCTGACCGAACCTCTCGCTTCCTTGAAAGGTGGTTACCCATTCGGAACAGAGGAGTGACTCCGAGCCATCCTAAGACTGAAGTAACTGACAGTGGTAGCGAGGACATGGATACCGACTCCGGGCTTCGTCATGCTTCCGCGGCTCAGCAAAAGAAGTTAAGAACAGGAAATTGCAACCCAGTCGTCGAGGCTCCTTTAAAGAAGGTTAGCGGGGCTCCTGCTGTCGGGGTTGACACCCTTGGTGGTGCGAGTACCTCCAAAACGACGACAGTGGTTAAGGCATCAACCAACATTCCTCCCAATTCTTCCGAGGTTCTGGCAGTGGTCAACTTGCCTCCTTCAACTGCCGCTCCTGACTCTCCTATTTCCTCTTTCATTCCTGATATAGCTGCACCAAACCTCGATCCTGCCGCCTCTCCTCATCCTCTGTCGAATGCCCTTCAGCCATTATTCTGCACTTCTATTTCGAGAGTTGGTGCTTCCGCTAAAAATTGCTCTCCTCCCTTTACAACCAATCTTTCCTCCCAAGGTCCTCAAGGAGCTACCTCCTACCGTCTGGATCTGTCTACCTTTGGTACCAGCGGACTTTGCGCATTAGGGATATCAGATCCGCTATCACGAGATGAGCCGATAGGCTCTATAGTGAGTACGATATTTGGTTCTCCTAAAGATAGGGAGGAAATGTCGAAGCTTCCTCTGGAGGTTCATCGCGAACGTGCTCTGAATGACGTGCTATCTAGCTTCCGCATGCTGAATTACTTTCTCGATATCCATGGCGACAAGATTTGGGGTTCCCCTACCAAGGTGGTAGAGTTGACGCAACTCTAGAGTGATACCCAGGCAAAGTTGAACGACTGTCGTGCTGAATTAGCCAGAGAGAAGTCAATAGGGAAGGCCAAGGTAGAGCTTTTGGAGGCAGAATTAGTGGCTGCTGACAGAAGAAACTCTCTCCTCCGGGAAGAGATATCGGCTCGTGACGCAGAGTTGGCGAAGGTACCAGCTGAGATGTCGCGATGGAAAGACGAGACCATACGAGCCTTTGCCGTTGGATTCCCAGACTATTACCGCAGCGGGGCTTGAGAGTGTTTTGTTTTTCTTCAAACATTGGTTTCATTTGGCTTGTAATAATTGATAACGCTTGCATAATAATGACTGTCATTCCGCTCCAGATAACGATTAATTTTCTTCTTGGCGTTATCTTGTCAGCTGATAACTTCGGCTATTGCTGGGTCGCGTTATCTCGATGGTTACGTCATCATGCTTGTCCTCTTTTTGATAAAGCGATTCTGCTTTTTGGAGCATTTAATGCTCAGGATCCCCTCATTAATGTGAGCGAGGGATCAGGATGGTTCAGAGACACGTGTCTGTTCATTAGGACGCTAGGGCTGGCATGATTTGATAGAATCAAAGCGTCTTCTCGCCTTTCTAGGGTTGCACTCATTGCTCACGCCTGTCACGCGCGTGGTGACTGTTCCAGCGGTCGTTTCAGTTTGCCCCTTGATTGATGGTTTATTTTGGATGTTTTATTGTCTCCTTTATTATTAATTGAGATAATAATTATGCTACTTTAAGCTCTTTTGCTTCCTTTCTCTATAAACAGCCTTTGGTACATCAATCTGAAGGAAAGGAGCAGAAAGCTTGAAGATCAGAGCCGAAATCAATCATTTGGTGATGGAGTTTCGTTTTCAGCTTTGCTGCCTTGAATTTGGTCCATTCGTCCCAAGGTCACTTCACCATTTTGCCGAAATCAGCTCTCCTCTAGGCCTTGACAAGAAGCAACCTAACGGAATTCCAACTGGACTTGCACTCGCCATGAATCCGCGTGCCGGGTTTGTTTATTCTCTAGTGCATTTCCTGTCTTCTTGGGACTCATTTTTATCAGACACAAGACTTCTTGGGCCACTCTTTGTTATTCTCATGAGCTTACAAACATCTTTGAAGAATGAGGAAACATTCTTCTTGATTTTGAGAGAATATTCCCACTAGTTTACAAGCACTTTGAAGACAAGATTTTGGGAGCTTGTGAGCTAGTGTTGACTGACTTGAGAGAGGAGCATGCAGGCAGATGGAGGACCATTTTAAGGAAGCAAGCACGGACAGAAGAAGAAGAGAGGACAGTAGAGAGTAAGAGAGGAGAAATCAGCATCTTCACCATCTTTTTCCAGAAATTCCAGCTTTTCTTTGTATTTTCGGATTTGAACTCCTTTTGCTGTTTTGATTGGTTGTAATTAAATCCTCCAATTCCAGGTAGGGATTGAGAGGTTAACCATTCCAGTTTGTTGAGAGACGTTTTTGATCTTAATAAAAATGGTTTTCATATTTCTCTCCTTCTTGTTTTAACTCCAATTTATTCATGTTAAAGTTTGAGTTTGGCCAACTTGGATTTTGATTTGAATGATTACAGTCAGTTCTCTTGTGATTAAATCACTCTTAGAGAACAGTAGTAGACGATTCAGCAGGGTATGAGGGGTATTTATTTGGTCTAAGCTGATAGAAGGAATTGAACTAGACTATCATCCCATCCCAAGGCCTTGAGAAGGGTCTCCCAGAGTGACAGCTGGGAATGTACCAGACTAGACCAGACTTGAGGATGATGAATTACTCCCATGTCTAGAAGAGGGACCTCACTATTTTTAATCAATCTCTTAAGTTCCTCCATAAGTTTTCTGATTCCTTTGTTGAAGGCTCCGCATAGCCAAAGCAAAGTGGCGGGTTAGAATCTTAGGATGAGCTCAGGAAGATTAGGGTGTTTAAAATGAAGAGATTCTTTTAATTCACTTTTGTAGCAGGTTTGGGAAATCTAGCGAGAGCTGGTTCCACAACTTCTTCTATGAAACCGTTTTGAAAATACTTTTGTCAATGATCAACAACATGGAATTGTTACCTCAAGAGACCTCTACTGGGAATAATATTTCCCTCATCCTTTCACTCTCTTTGTCTTTCCTATTTTCGTATTTTATTTTCTGTTTGTATTTTGTGCATGGTCGACTCGTCCCAAGGCCTTGGGATGAAGCGACCATGTCTCCTGTTTTATTTATCTTTCTTGTCATTTATTTTCTGTACTATTTTTACCTCCCCCCTTCGTTTCCTTCAGTTTGATTTGGTTGTTTGCAGGAGAGTAAACATTAGGCCGATAGTCCCTGTGTTCGATCCTCTTACCGCTGTGCACAATCCTTTTTGTTGCTAAGTGATAAGTTGTAATTTATTTATGATTGGATTCGACACCCATCAGTAAGGCAACGCCCACGCCCTTCGCAAGATGTCGGATTGGCCTAGGATGGGATAACGCCCATTGTCATGATAAAGTGATGTGTGGGACCCCCTCACTGATGTCGACCATCCCAGACCCGATATCCCGGATGCTACCATGGCGGTAGCAGCAACCTTTTTCTTCGTCCGCGGGGTATAAGAAAAGAATGCCCTTGTTGTTAGGGGTATTGTTATCAACGCCTACGATTCCGCGGGTCTCTGGTAGAACGTCGCCTTGGAGACGAACTGCGACTCCTTGGAGAGCGAGTTCGATGTCTCCTACTACTTGATCTTTCACTCCCTCCAGGGGATATATCTCCCTCGTTTCATCCCTTCTACCATCCGAACGACCTCTATCCTCGTCATGCCATTGTCGTTCCTCTTGGGAAATAGGAAGCAGAGGCACCTGTGGCATGTACGGTTCCACTGTCCTATGAGCAAATTGTACAAGACTGACTGGCGTATTCAATGCAGGCAGCGTCAGAGAGACATTCGCATGCAATGGGGACGATAACGGTCGTTCTGTGATGATAGGTGGAGTAAGAACAAACTGAGATGGAGTGCCTGATCCAGAAATACTAGGCGTGAATCTAGTGGCTAATTTCGTTAAGTGGTCCAGTTGGGCACGAAGAGCTGAAATCGAGCTCGCGAAAGGGTTATTCACACTGTCAATCACGGATCCCATAGGAGAAGGAGTAGAATAACTGGGCCCTACCATGTGAGACGTGGGGGTGCTCATTTGAGGAAATAATGCGCTCATAATTGATCCAAAGAGAAAGTCTGTTTGCGTAAAGGAATACGCGCGTGTTGCCACGAAGATGTCGGGAGAAGTGGTAGGGAAGAGTTCCCTACAGACGTCACCATCGCGAGAGTGTGGAGGAATGGATTCTGAATTAGAAGCCATAATCTTCCGATTTTCAGAAGAATATAGCTTAGCTATTAAGGATGCTCACTTAATTAAAGCCAAAGCTCTCAATGAAAGCACCAATTTGATAAGATCAGGACTTCTGAGAAAGTGGGGTAGAGATTATGGCCGTCTGGAGTCACTGTAGAGGCAGTTCGTTGTACCTGCAATGCGCCGGAGGGGGAGCCCCGGCGTAGATACTCCGATGCTTAAGTTAGTATGGTTGTGTAATTTGGCAGAGATTCGGGTAGTAATTCTGGTCTTACCTTTGATCTAGAAATTGGTGGTATTTATAGGAAAAAAGAAAGGATGTTACCCACGGGGGTGGGCGTTATCAGGGAAAGATAACGCCCAAGATGACGTCAGCAGGCGTCAGCCGGATAGGACATCGCCGACGAGGTATCGGTAGTGAGATGTTAAGTCTGTCTGGGATGGGAAGATACCGCGTGCGGAAATGGATGTCACGTGGGTCCCCTCCGCTAATGTCGACCATCCCAGGATTCCTCGGCTACCGCGGGGCGGGAGCCAGATGGCTGTCGTCAGTTAATGTCTGGCCTTGACCTTGGGTGAAAAGACAAATGTACCCTCGGTGCTTGATCAATTGTTATCACTTGGTTCCTGCAGTCTTGGTCTTTATTTCGTACACTTGTGCAGTGTCACGAGCCTTGGAATAAGTCACTTTAATGAAGTCCCAAACCTCCTTAGAGTTCTTAAAGAACATGCAAGTGCCGCTGATTGCTGGTTCCATTGACTCCAACAGCCAGGAGATGATCATGGAATCGTCCTCCTCCTATGCTGCAAACATTGGATCAGTCTCTGCTGGTCCATTACTGAGAAGGTGGTTGTATCTCCCTTTGCCCTTTAGATATGTCTGAATCATTTGGGACCACTTGAGGTAATTTTTTCCATTCAATCTATAGGAAACCCTAACACTCTGAAAATCTCCTACTTTCTGGGTATTGGGTTCTTCCTCAGTTCTGGGCTTGTCAGAATCTGAGGTGTCATTGGTGTTTTTGAGGTTGGACATGTTTATCTTTTTGGTTTGGGAGAAAGAATTATTTTTAGGTTAAGAAACTTAGAGCTCCGCTACAATGAAAGAAATTGATAAGGCCTTTTTTTTTATTCTACCAGAAAATACTAATATATACAAAGTGTATATCCTTGAATAGGAAATTTCATATCAATCTAATTAATTTCTATATATACGTAAATGGAAACTAAATCTCCATTTGATTCCATATCTCAACATTTCCTTACTATTTGCAGATCTTGGCTTTTGGAAAGGAAATAACAAAAAGAGGCATTATTTGCTGGAATTCTGACGGTTTTGATTAGCTAGGCCTTGCAGCAGAACGCAAACAACAACTAGGCCTTGCAGCTGCACGCATGCGGCAACGAAAGATTCCAGCATAGAAAAGGAAAATCCCTGAATTAAGGAAATTAGAGAATCCACCCCATTATTCCAGATTTTCCCCGTTTTGGCAAGAAGATGGTTTAGGATTGACTCCAATTAAATCTAGGATTTCCTTTTTATTATTTTCTATTTTTAAATTTTTCTTCTTTGTAATTTCCCCTATAAGACTTTTTAGATTTAGGGTTTTCATTATCATCTTTGGAGGAGGCTCTCTCTTCCGCCCTCTTCTTCTTCTCTTCTCTATTTCCATTCAATAAAAGAGTTTTTCTCCATTCTCTTCATCTCTTATGCAATTTATTTATTTTAATTATTTTACTTTTAATATGAGTACCTAAATCTCTTGTTCTTGGTAGGAATCATCAAAGGTTGCTAAGGAGCCCATGAGGTCTAATTGAGTTTAAAATATCTCTGGTTTGTATTTATTTGTTTAACGATTTCTTGTTAATTCACCTAGGGTTGGTTAGGAGTCCGGCCAACTTGTGGCTAGGCCTAGGCTATTAAAGTCATCTATGTAGTAATAACTAACGTGAGGCTGTAGGGTAAAGTAGACAACTAGTTGGGAGAAATGAGGTCACTGGTCTCATCCAACTTGGTTAAACAAGTAATTAGGGTAGTGCCTCGAACGTACTGAGTGTCTCGCCCTAGACGTGTCTTTCCTCTTCTTAATGGGCCTTTGAGTATTGCCTCCATAAACGTACCTTAGAGGATGGCAAAGTGTCAAGACTATCCCATAAACGTACCTTGGGGTAGTTTCTCATACGAAGGAAAGTAAGGGGCCTAAACGTACCTGGCCCCTATAGCACATCTACCAGCTAGGGGTAGACGATCCTTGCACCGATGATTGGCTGACTATAAATGCAACCGGAGATGGATTCCTACCGAGGACCCTTTCTCTACTGATTTTCTACTTATTTTCATTCTGTTAATTATTGCATTATTAGTTATTAAACAAACAACTCTTCAAAAACCCCTATTTGCTACTATTTTGGTATGTTTACCATTGTCACACACAAAAGTCAGCGTCTATCCCTAGTCCCTATGGATCGACCCTGTTGCCACTGTATACAATTTATTGTGTATTTGTTAGCAGGTTTTTAATATTATTTTTTACGGCTTCGACAACCGGTCAAATTTTGGCGCCGTTGCCGGGGACTAACGGTACTGATTTCTTTCTTTTGTTTGTGTGACCAGGATATCTAGATGATGCGTACTTGTCGAGGGCACGATCAAATATAATAATAAAAACCTGCTATCAAGTGCATAATAAATTGTGCATAGTGGTAACAGGGTCGATCCACGGAGACTAGGGCAAGACGCTTTAATCGAATTAACCAAGAGAGTTGTTGATTAAAATACTATTAAACTAAATAAAGCAAGTAAATAAAGACATGAAAGCAGATGATAAAGATTCCAAGCAAAGGTTTTTCTCGGGGTGCGTCGAGGCCATGACAACCATCGACGCAAAGATATTCTATTCCTATGTCATATACATACTATAGTAGCCAAGTTTCCACTTAAACCCCCTACTTACTTTCTGAAGAGGAGCTACCCCTGTTTCCACATATGAGGTAGCCTTGACGTTTTGCCATCCCCCCAGGCACGAATGCGGGGAGGCAATACTCAAAACGCCCATGAAGCGGAGGTAAGACATATCTAGGGCACGATACCCCTCAGTTTGTCAAGCTCGTGGCAGCGCCCTAATCGGTTGCTTGCCCCAGATTGGTGAAATCACACTGTAGCAACTTCTCCACTCTAGGTGTCTACTTCTCCTAATGACCTCATGTCAATTAATACCATTAGGATGACAGTAATCATCTAGGATTAGTTATTAGCTAGCCAGACTACTATCTTACCCTAGACGAATTAACAAGAAACCGAGAAACAAACAAATACAACAATAAGAATATATGAAGAACGATTTGGCCGCCTAGCTACCCATTGCAACCTTTAAATAACCTTTGCCAAGAATGGAGAAATCAACTACTCATGCCATAAAACAAATAAACAAAATAACAAAAGATAGATTGCATAAAAGAAGAAAAACTATTAAATCTTACCGACCGGAGCAAAGCTTCGGTTATATACATGGCTGGTGGAAAATGTTTTGATCCACCTCCCCCAAAAGGAGGAGGGGAGAAAGAGAAGCACACAAAAGATCTACTATGAATGGGTGGGTTCCTCTCTAAACCCTAAAAACTAAAGTCTTATATAGGCCCTCTTGCCCATAAGAAGACAAAAGCCAGCTAGGGGATTACGAAAAGACAAAATCCAGCTAAGGAGTTCAAAAACACGAAATAAATCTCCTTGGCCCGAAAAGGGATATTCAAGGAATATTCTGGAAGCGCTCGGCGTCGAGGGCACGACGACTAAAGAGAATATTCTTGGGGATCTGCGCGGAACTTTCTGGAAGACATCAGAGGGGACACGTAGGAGCCTACCAGCAAGGACACGTGGAAATAACACTTTTGGCGCATCCAGGGCTCGATGATGGAAACCACGACAAGGCCTCGATGGAAACTTGGTGTCTTGGCCTCGATGTCAGTCTTGAAGCTTGAGAACTGCAGAAATGACCCAGAAAGTATGTGTTTTCACATATTCCTCCCTTTTGGCCTAGATCTGAAATAAAGATGGGAATGAGAGCAAATTAGCAGTATCATGCCATAAATCAAAGTGATAATGAAGGAAAAAACACGCATAAAACACACGCTAACACTAGAGCAGATCCTACAATTCCAATTCACTTTTGCGTCAAGACCTAGACGTTGAAAACATCACCACCCCCCCGACTTCCCCAATATGGCCGACGCTGAAGACGTTCGTGCTGCTTCTATGGAAAAACAACTCGCTACCATCACTTGTATGATCCAGATCCTAGCCACAAGACAACCTGTCCAGGGCAAGTCACATAGATTTTGCAACTTTTATAACCATCAGACCGACGCAAGCCCCTACATCCCTAATGAATTCTAAGTTAATACGGTTGGTAATTATAACGGAGCCCCATGGCAGTTTGATCCTTATACCAACAACTATGACCAGGGTTGGCACCACCCTAACCAAAGTTGGTCCAATCCACAACCGTCTAGGCCTAGTCAGTCACCGCAGCAGCACCATTACCAAGATCCATCTCAGCTACCATACAGTCGTCAACCCTTTCAGCCATGGCTAGATCATCTCCACAATTAGCAATACCAGTACCATGCTCCTCAAGAACCAACTCTTCCCGCACTCCTGGCTGTTGAGGTAACGAATCTTACTAATGTTATTCTTGATATTCAAAAATAATTGAGTGTTTTGATTGTAGAGGTGTAAGAGGAGAAGAATAGAAGATGCCTGCCACCCAACCAGAACTCAACCCGCAGCATGTTGTCTGTGCTATGTCACTCCGCAGTGGTACCAAAATACCATCCCGCTAGCAGCCAGGCCTAGACGTTGAGCTGCCTGAGCCCGTGCCCGATCCAAAGAAAGCTAAAATAAAAGTAGAAAAAGAGAAGTGTGTTCACCACGTTAGATGACACGGCTCCCTAAGAAAGGTCGAGGTAAACCCGGAATTCACCAAAGAGTTCATTATGAAGGTTCTTAAACCCCCATTTCCTCAACGGTTGGTCTCGACCAAGAAAGATAAGGAGGATCGAGAAATTTTTGATATGTTTAGTAAAGTGCAAGTTAACATACTTTTGTTGCAGGCTATTAAGCACGTCCCTCGGTATGTAAATTTTTTTAAATCTTGGTGCGCTAACAAATGTAATATGTTACGTATGAAAAAGATTTGTGTAGGTGTTAATGTCTCGGTCGCGATTCAAAGGAAGCTACCGCCCAAGTGCAAAGACAAAGGTATGTTCACTATCCCATGCAGAATCGGTACTACAAACATCGATAGGGCTATGTGTGATTCAGGTGCAGGTATCAACGTCATGCCCTTGATGATATACAACAGTCTTGACCTTGGACCTCTCAGCCCCACCAAGACCACGATCCAACTAGGGGACCGATCTATCATCTAACCCGAGGGTGTTATTGAGGACGTCTTGGTGCAGGTTGGGGACTTTATATATCCAGCTGACTTCAATGTGATCAATATGGAAGACGACCAGTTCATCAAGGCCTCCTACATGTTACTCGATTGATGTGCATGATTCCTCCATCTCGCTAGAATTCGACGGTGAAGTTGTTAAATTTAACATGCATGATGTTTTGAGACACCCCACTGAACTTTCTAGTGTGAACTTTGCTGATGTTGTTGACCCTATTATTACATGTGTTCCCAACCTTAACACTGACAACTCTATGCAGCTTGCCCTAGACAGGAACATCACGCCTGATGCACTAGGGGAGGCTGAGACACACATCACGATACCTTCAGACTTGCAAGACGTCGCGGCTGCTCTGGCCACTTGTGAACCCATTCTAGCCCTGGACAAGAGCATTACGCCAACCGTACTAGACAACTCGGCCTTGACACTTGTAACTCCACCCGGGTTGCAAGAGGTTGTTGTTGCTTTGGAAGAGAACTCTCTTATCTCTTCTACTCCTATCATTTCTTCTCTTCCAAATGATCATGCTAAGCCTCCGCTTCCTATTATACACGCACCTAAGTTGGAGTTGAAGAGCTTGCCTTTGCACCTCAAGTATGCCTACCTTGGCGAGCATGACATGCTCCCTGTCATCATCTCTAGCAAACTCGATCCTGTTGCAAAACATGGACTGGTGTCCACACTCAAAGGATACCGCGAGGCCCTTGGACGGACGACCATCGACATCAAGGAGCTTGCCCCAGCCCTTTGCACTCCTCAATGAGCTCCAGTAGCCTTCACACCCACTCTTGCTGCTCCCAACACCATGACAATGACTCCAGCCATCATTACTGTTGATACCCGAATTTTGACGCCATTTTTATTTAATTTTAGCATTTCTGTTATTTAGTTAATTTACAGTCATTTTTAGTTGATTTAATGTCGCTAGCATTTTTAGGTGTTTCGTTGCATTTTAGCATCATCGTTAGCATCGTCAGCTTTCGAAATCGCATTTTTAATTTTTCGGCATGTATTTTTATTATTATTATCATTAATATTTTTAGCCTTAAAAATCACATTTTTAACTATCCGGCAGTCGTTTGCTAATTTTTTCTTCGTTTTAGGTCATCACATGAATTTTAGGATTTTTTATATTTTAGCGCATTTTTTAGTATTTTTATTATTTTATTATTTTTTTTATTCGAGCTTTTATTGGACCCGAGTAAGTCCGCTCGGACAATAGCTTGACTTTAAAATGTTTTCCATCAACTAGTTGCTAGATTTTTTTCTGGTCGCAACGGTCTACAACGATTCGTGTAATTTTCGGCGTAACATTATTATTTTTCCGTTCAAACATTTCACGTTTTTGAACGCGAAAATAAACACGTTAAACGAAAAATTCTTGTCATTCGCTGTAGACGGTTAAACCCGTCATATTATTCTCTACGCGCCGGTACCTTCGGCTCAAAAAGTCAGAACGTTTGCACGCGGGAACCGGCTCGAGGCCATTTAAATCAGATAAAAGGCCATTTGATCATGGCCATTGATCTGGTCAACCAAGGAAAGTCAACCAGATCAATGGCCCTTGAATTAATATGCATAATGCACGTGAATAGTGCCAAGGGAGTGCAGCGAAGCAGCCCTCGCCCGAGCCACCTGCTCCCATCGCGTCCGTAGCTTCCTGTCCCCCGCCATCATCACGGCTAGCACCCTAGCCTTGCCACCGCGACCAGCCGGCCACCACGCGCAGCCCCGCGTCTCCCACCTCACGCGATCCTCGGCTATAAATAGCCACCATCCTCCCACGTATTCGGGGCACCAAAAATAGCAAAGAAGCTTGTTTTCTTCCCTCCCTCTGATTGATAGCTCACATTGAGCATCGATCGTCAAAGTTCAAAGTTTAAACGTGAGTTTCTCTCTCTAGCATTTTTTGGTTTTTTAGCCCATTTCTTGTTTAATTTCGTTTGGCTCATTCTTGAGCAGTTAAATTACTTTCTTTTATGTCATTAATTCACACACATAACATAGATTAAATACACGCTTTCACTTTTAAAAATCGTCGGTTAGTTTGTGCGAATTAATTAGTTTTCGATAATTAACGGTTTTGTCATTTTTTCGAAATTAAATTTTGTACGAGTCGAACTAAAAATTGGGGTTGGTACGGTCGGGAAGTCGTCGAAGAGACAAATATTTCGGTATGAACGATTTTCAAATCGGCCACCTGTGGCAGGAGCTTGGCCGCCGGCAGTACGCCGGCGACCAAAGGAGGACGATGAACAGTGCCAGGCCAAACGGCACTGTTCACGCGGGAATGGGCGTGGCCCATTCCCATTTAAATTTTTATGGGCCAGGCACTATTCCTGGCCCATTTTCATATTCTTTCATTTTTTCAATTGGGCCCAGCCCATTTTTAATTGTTTTCAAAACTTCGGATCACATTTTTCCGTAAAATAAATTAAACCCAAGCTGAAAAAAGCCCTCACCAGCTGCCGCTAGAAAACTCACGGTGGAAGACGCCCTAAAGGAGGTATTGGTGTTCTATTCGGACCATGAGGAAGATGAGCCACCGGCTGAGAATGAAGAAGTGGAGGAAGCAGCCGAGCAGACCACCTCTGACAAACAGGAAATTAGGGAGACTGGTGACGGTGTTGATGAGGAGGAAAGTAAAGACCACGAGGCTAGAGAAGTAGCGGAGAAGGAAGGCGCTGAAAAAGAGGAAGCAGAAAGAGTAGCCGCAGAGAAAAAGACGGCAGTGAAAGGAAAACCCAAGTCTCCGCCCAGAGTGGAGCCGCCGTCAGAACTAGAAATGCCGGTGGACAAAAAGAGGAAGAGCTCGTCAGTCAGCAAAGGCAAGGCCTCGGCGTCGAATAAGGCTCGCCGTCAGGAAAATACTTCACCTGTCGAGGGCACGACTCTAGTCCCTTCTTCTGCCCCTCGTCCTGCTTCAACCCAGGTGACTTCTGACCTCTCTAATTTGCATGCTTGGTTAGTTTTCAATGACACACCCTCAATTGATAAGCTGCATTTTCTCAACTCCAAAGGCGTTAGCCCTTGTGTCGAATCTCGAGTCCGAGAGCTAGTAGGCAACATTGGTTGGGAGCCACTATCTTTTTAGAACACCCAACTTTTGTTGAGCTCTCACTTGAGTTCTTTACCACTTTTTGGGTTGCATCTGAGCATTTTAAGCCCAAAGGGAAGTTTGGACCTAATTCATCTACGCTTGAGGTCATTAACTTTCGATTGACAAACAAGTGGTCTATGCTTTCCCTTGATGAATTTAACTGCATGCTTAATTTTACTAAGCCTAATGAATTGAAATCTAATGCATATAAAAATACTTTGACTGTCATCCCTACTGTTTTGATGTTGATGTTGCTTTTCGTGAGTTAATCGAAAACCCTGATGTTGAGTTTAACCCAAAATCCTCTAAAGCCCATGGACTTACTAATCCTACCTTAGTAATCTTGCATCGATTTCTAGCCCTCACCTTCGTAGGTAGATTTAATTCATCGGGCCAGTTATCGTTGCATGAATTATTTTTCTTATGGTGTATGACGCACAAACGTAGGGTTAATCTAGGATTTTGGGTAGCTTCAGCCATTATGCATGTTCAAAATACCTCTCGTGGTCCTCTTTTAGGATCTCTAGTGGCTTTACTTGCTGTTAATTTACACAATCTAAACTTGAACTCGAGCGACCTTAGTGAGCCTCTTGCCTTTAAGGATTTAGACCCCCGTACCCTTGATGGGATGGGGCATTTATGTCTCTCACAAGGAATTATGAGTTTCTCTGCAAGGTGTACTCCACTAGGAAAAAATGTCTTTGCAATGAAGCACGGTGTCCATTTCAGCTATCCTGATCTATCGAGGCCTCAAACTTCAGCAGCTCCTCCTGCCCAGGCCGAGTCCTACCATCCTACCCCCGATACAACTCCAGCAACGAAGCCCTCTGGTCTAGCTATTATTCAAGCCCCCACAGTAGAGTGTTTGCTCTTAGCCATCCTTACCGAGCTTCAGGCCTTGACGGCTGAAGTGACCAGGCGCAACCTCCCCCCGTCTTAATTCCCTCCTGAACAATTATCTTCCCCTCGAGGAGGGCTCAAAATATTTTCACAACTTTTTATTTATTTCCTCGTACTGTACTCCTTTTATTTTTGTTTGTTGAACTATTTTTATACCCTTCTTGCATTGAGGACAATGCGCTGCCTAAGTGTGGGGAGGGATTTATTTGTGCTTATTATTGTTTGACTGCATGTTTAATTTTTCACTTGTTGCATGATTACATGATTTGTGGAATTTCAAAAAAAATTGGATTTTATTTTTTGTTAGATTTTTGCTAGGAATTTTGTCACTACCATGTTTTTAAATCCTCATAATTGACATGCAATTTTGACTTCTGGTATATAGAAGAAACTTGTCATTCATTGCATCTATACCCGACCACATGCATGTCTTCACCTGCTTGCCCTTATGACCAGTCTAGGCCTAGACACACCAGTAGTCACAACTAGCACCCCGTGAGCACATTGAGCTTCATGCCTTATTCATTCATGTGTGATTTAATGCTTAACTAGGCACTAGCTAGGTTTGTGTGATATCTCTGGGTATAGGCACCATTAGATGGGGGAAAGCAACGAAACGACGAAGAGACTTTGCAATTTTTCTTTCCTTTTCTTTTTCATTTTTTTCTCTCTTTCTCCATTTCACCTTCTTTTCCTTTTTCCTGCCCTCGACACCTATCCCTTCCTTATTTTCTCTCCTAACAACTTGATCCTTTTCTTTGACCCTTCTTTGGTAGGTGAGTAACACTCTTCAGTAAGAACGACAAGGGCTAGACATTGAAGAAGATAAGTGTGGGGAAGACAAAGAACCCAAGTCAAGACGTACAAAATAAGTCTAGGGAAAGACAGAGCATTGCTGGAATCAGAAGTCTAGGGCAAGACAAGTAACGCAAGATTACTCCCTCACCTCCACAAAACATAAGTATGGGGAAGTGAAGTCAAGTATCGAGCCCTCGACGCTAATCGCTCAAAGAAGAAGTATGCAAAGTTTGCCAGCTGCAGCTCCTAGAATTTAAAGAGTGAGCCGAGGAAGAAAGATTTGTGCCTGCTCGTTGTTTCATATCTCTCATCTAAAAAAAAAGTCATATAAAAGCAAAGCAGGCGCAGCGAGTAGCAAGACAACAAAAGGCCTCCGTCACGCCCTACACACAGATGAAAATATCCCCCCACAAAAGAATACAAAAGTCATTTACTTCTATCTTCATCTTCTTCTTTTATTTTCCTGTTTTCTCTCTTCCATTCGTACCCACCCCCCTCCCGCATCACCTTGCTATTTTTCTTTTAATTTTATTTTATGCAAAGTCTTCTCTGATCGCTAGATTGCCCTCGTATGTGTACTACATACTCGGATTGATATGCAAACTCTGTTGTGTGTTGTGTTATTTGCATTTTTGAGTGACTAGCCTAAACACATACTTTGTTTGCAAGCGTGAGCGTAAACACCTATCCATGTGAGGATTGCTGGTGAATAGGCCTGGTCTGGGAAATCTGATTGTTAGGGTCGTTATCCTATTAATCTGGTGCAGGTGTTTGTCTAGGGAAGGGTGTGTTTTGGTTGGGTGCAGTTTGCAGAATGAGTTGTCTATTCTTTGTATTAAGAGGTTGATGTCGTTTGCCATAGCATGAGGTAGTTTTTAATTTTGTAAATGCTCGAGGGCGAGCATTGGGCAGTATGGGGATGTTTGATAGTGCGTGTCTTAAGCATATCTTTCTCCTTATTTTTGACCTTTTCTTGGGCATGATACTGCTAAATTTCTTCTATTTCCATCTTTATTGCATATCCGTGCCAAAAGGGAGAAATAAGCGAAAACATGCAGTTTTGATGGATTTCTTGGGAGTTCTAAGGATCAAGGCCTAGAAGATCGATGTGTCGTCATGCCCTCGACGCTAACCAGACCAGTGAGCAGTCTTATGCCCATGACGCATCTGCATCAGGTCCTAATCAAAAGCCAAAGAGGAGAATCCCCAAAAATTCTCACGGGATTCCTTGCGTTTCTATAAGGAATCAGGCGCCTCCAGAAGACCCCAAAATATTCCCCCCTTAAGGAGCGTGCTCTGCCATGTGCTGTCACTCTCTCCCCTTAGTTATTTTTTGTCCCCTAGTGGGTTGTTAGGATATTTAAGCTTATTTGTAGAGTTTTTGTAAGGACGACTGACATTACACCATTTTTTACCTTTCACCTTAATTTTAGGGATTCGTTCTCTCCCATTATTGGCAGCACCGTCAGCTTGTAAGGGGAGAAAGCATTGATTTCCCCACTGGTTTATTCTAATACATTTCCTTTTCTCATCTCTTCAATTATGCTATTTGTTATTCCTATCTATTATTTATGTTTGATTATAAGTAGCTAAGCTTCCATCTTCCTATTAAAGGGCATTTCAAGGGTTGCAAGGATTAGTTAAGAGGCCTAAATGTGCTTAGTACATTCTCACTGTCATATTTGATTGTTTGCCATTTCCTTGCCATTTTCATTTAGAAATGTTAAGGGCCTGATCAACTGTTAGTATTTCTTTGTGATTGTTGTCATCCTAACAGTGATAACGTCAACGTGAGATTGTTAGGAGTAGTAGATGCCTAATGGAGTCATCGTGATAGAGTCTTCCATCTAGGGCAAACAATCGACTAGGTGTTACCGCGAGTCTGACAAGCTGAGAGGTATCACGCCCTAGATGTGTCTTACCTCTGCTTCATGGGTGTTTTGAGTATTGCCTCCCCGCATTCGTGCCTAGGGGGATGGCGAAACGTCAAGGCTACCTCATATGTGGAAACGGGGGTAGCTCCTCTTAAGAAGGTAAGTAGGGGGTTTACGTGGAAACGTGGCTCCTATAGCATGTCTATGGCATGAGGATGGAATATCTTTGAGCCAATGACTAATTAATCTTGCATGCAACCTGCGAACGCCCCATGCTAAGATCCCGTCTCATCTGATTAATATCTTATTTCACAGTCTACCCTTATTATCTTGCCCTTGATTATTCTTTACTTTCATGCCCTCGATATATGCTTTTAATTAATTTTTTTGTTAGCAACAGATTATGTGATAAATTGACTAGATCAATCGACAAAACCCCCTTGAGTTACTATTTCATTTAGTTGCATTTGCTTTTGTCATACGCATAAAGTGAGTTTATTACCCTTCAATCTCTGTGGTTTGACCCTGTCTTTCCCTTTACGCATTTTAACAGTGCATTTAGGCATCAGGAAATATTATTACATTTGAGTGATGATCATGAAACAATGAAAAGAAAAGAAAAGAAAATTTGTTGTGACTATGTATTGCATTCTACTTTCTGTAATTGCATGTTTGCTTGAGTTTGTGCTTGAAAGTCAGCAGTCTGTGTAACAAGGGACTAATGGGAGGATAACTGAAAATGTAATCAAATGTTTTGTCCCAATTGCATGATCCTATCTTTAAGCACTTGATTATGACACTATACAGATGTAGGATATTTGGGGTATTGGTTAGGCCATGGTAATGCGGGATGGAGTTGTGGATTGAAGCGTCTGAGCATTCTATGTAATGAGATGGATGATTAAAAATAAACATTTTCTGATTTTTAACTTTTGTGTGATCTTGTTTTGTTTTATTTATCAAGTTAATATGCTTGGGGTGACATGATGTATTTTGTGCGTATTTTCCCTTCCTTTCCAAGCCCTTTTTAGATCTCGATGCTACTAATTTGCCCTTGTTTCCTTACTATTTACAGATCTTGGCTTTTGGAAAGGAAATAACGAAAAGATGCATTATTCGCTGGAGTTCTGACGGATTTGATCAGCTAGGGCTTGCAGCAGCACGCAAGCAGCAGCTAGGCCTTGCAGCTACACGTACGCGGCAACGAAGGATTCCAGCACGGAAAAGGAAAATCCCTGAATTAAGGAAATCAGATTATCTGCCCCATTATTCCAGATTTTCCCCGTTTTGGCAAGAAGATAGTTTGGGATTGATTCTAATTAAATCTAGGATTTCCTTTTTATTATTTTCTATTTTTAAAATTTCCTTCTTTATAATTTCCCCTATAAGACTTTTTAGATTTAGGGTTTTCATTATCATCGTTGGAGGAGGCTCTCTCTTCTGCCCTCTTTCCCTCTTATTCTTCTCTTCTCTAGTTCCGTTCAATAAAATGGAGCTTTGCTCCGGCTGGTAATAGTAAATAGTTTTTCTCCATTCTCTTCATCTCTTATGCAATTTATTTATTTTAATTATCTTACTTTTAATATAAGTAGCTAAATTTCTTGTTCTTGGTAGGAATCATCAAAGGTTGCTAAGGAGGCCATGAGGTCTAATTGAGTTTAAAATATCTCTGGTTTGTATTTATTTGTTTAACAATTTCTTGTCAATTCACCTAGGGTTGGTTAGGAGTCCGGCCAACTTGTGACAAGGCCTAGGTGATTAAAGTCATCTCTATAGTAATAATTAACGTGAGGCTGCAGGGTAAAGTAGACAACCAGTTGGGAGTAACCAGGGTAGTGCCTCGAACGTACTAAGTGTCTCGCCCTAGATGTGTCTATCCTCTTCTTAATGGGCCTTTAAGTATTGCCTTCATAAACGTACCTTGGGGGACGGCGAAGTGTCAAGACTATCCTATAAACGTACCTTGGGGTAGTTTCTCGTACGAAGGAAAATAGGGGGAATAAACATACCTGGCCCCTATAGCACATCTACCAGCTAGGGGTAGACGATCCTTGCACCGATGATTGGTTGACTATAAATGCAACCGGAGATAGATTCCTACCGAGGACCCTTTCTCTACTGATTTCCTACTTATTTTAATTATGTTAATTATTGCATTCTTAGTTATTAAACAAATAACTCTTCAAAACCCCCCATTTGCTACTGTTTCGGTCTGTTTCCCTTTGTCACAGACAAAAGTCAGCGTCTATCCCTAGTCCTTGTGGATCGACCCTGTTGCCACTGTATACAATTTATTGTGTATTTGTTAGCAGGTTTTTAATATTATTTTTGACGGCTGCGACAATCGGTCATAGGGCAAGCATAATTTAAGTGTGGGGGAATTTGATTGAGCATTAATTTCTCATACTTTTACTGGCAAATTACTTATAAATTGGGCAGTATAGCTATTGATTTCTATGGGTTCTCCCTACTTTTGTAGAAATTACTTGGAGGCTAATAAAAAGGAGAACATCATCCGCAAAGCACAAAATCAGTCCGAAACTGTCTTGGCTGCAGACTTGGCCAAGACAGCCGCAATAGAGACAGACTGCAGCGAGAGACGTCGGGCAAAGCTCAAGGATGTGAGGTGGCAACTGTAAATGGGATTTGAGGGATATGTTGTGTTGAAGATTATAAGCAAGAATCCTTAACTGGATCTCCCTCTTGAACAATATTTGATCTTTCTCAAACAATTATCTCTATCTTTATTTTTTTCCTTTATCCTTATCTTTTCTTTTTGAAAGAGATAGAGTAGGACTAGGAAGCAGTGAAGCTTATAAGTTTCTAGAAACCCTTTGAGAAGGGGACTATATCATCTCTCTCATGCAGACTATCCTTCAAACACTGCTGTATGATTTTTCAATTCTAGAATTTGCAGATTTAATTTCTTTATGCAATCAATAAACTCATTTTCATCCATGAATATGTTCGACTAAATACCCGTTCTTGGCAAGGCTTGTTGATCCAAGTTTCTTATGCTTCGTGAGATCTAAGTATTCTTAATAATCTTCATCTCTGTAATTATTTATTTTCTGGTTTAACCAATTACTTTCTTGTTAAAGTTTAGAATTGATCACTCTTAGATTTTCGCTGGGAAGTTGCAGTCAACCTAGAAGGGGACGAGCGAAATCGGATAGGCCAAATGGACAACTAGACCTCAACATAGGCTAGAGAAAATGAATAATATAACTCAGACCCGATTGACAACCGAGGGCCTTAATTGGGAGGTAAACTTGAGATAGGCGTTGTATTGCCTTACGCCATTGATGACGATTATGCTACCTTTCAATCTAATCAAGCCATCAACCAAGGTAGTAAACTCTTTAATCAGCAAGGTGCTATTTGGTTAAGATTATCTAGTAGGGAGTACCCGCTAGGGAATTTGATAAAGGAGGGAAGTAGGAGTGTACAAGAGTCCTTGCATTCTATAGCAACACTATAAAGACGAAGATGAACATCATTAAATCAGTGACCGAAGCATAAGAAACGCAGCTTTCAAAACGCCCTTACCCGGAATTTCCATCCTCTAAATTTCCAACACAACTATTTTGACTTGGCCAAGCCCCTAACCAAGTCCATTTTACTATTTAATTGTTATTCTTTTATTTTTAATTTTAGAATTAAACCAACAATTCCAGTGAGGAGGAAGTCAACCGAAAACTACACACCCGAGGAATCTCTGTGGGCGATCCTCTTACCACCATCTACAAGACCTTTGTGGGTCGTGATAAGTTGTTACTCTCTCTTAATTCATATCTATTTTACAACTATTTTTGACTCCTTCGGTGGGTGATCAAATATTCAGTCTGTGAAAGTTCAGTTTGGTCCTCGAAGTTTGGTTTTTATGGGTATGGGCTTCATAATCAGTCCTTGAGACGAGGTCGAGAGTATGTTTTAGTCTAGAATAAGAATTTAATTTATGAAAAGGTCAAAATGGGGTGTTCATAAAGAGCCCAAGACTGGTCTACCTGGCTTAGTGCCTTGACATAGACAACGTGACCCAGTACAACAGCAACAGCAGACCCACACCAAGCAAGTGGTCGACCGAGTCACAAACTAAGCCAAAGACCCGCCTCCCATAGAATAGGGATATTTTGGTCATATATAATAGTATAAATAGCTAGACTTAGTCTTTACTTTCTTTTCTTTAGTTGAATTACTTTCTTTTCTTTAGTTGAATTGAATTGTTGTGTTTATCTCATTTTTAAAGGCTCCAAGAGCCTTTGGTTCATTATAGGTTAGTCAAACTTCTTCCAATTATGTTACTCAAGACTTATTGTTAGGAGGGTTAATGTTAGAAGTGAGATCCTTGTAATCTTTTATAGCTAGGATGCTCAAGCTTGTACTTGAAAGGGTTGGCTACAGGTTTCAAGTTCAATATATTGTATTTTCCGCTTCTTTTGTTCATCTTCGTATTTCTTGTTTTTTATTGTTGTTCTTGCTTTGTGTTTAGGAATCCGACCTCATAATATATTTAGCTCTTATGCTCTCCGACTCCAAGCTTCCGCACTCCAACACCTTAACCTCTCCAAATCTGAGCTTAAGCAAGCCTATGGTAGTCGAGCCCTAATTAGGGGGTCCACCTATGATTACCCCACTAGGTTAGAAATTTCGTCCACATGGACCAAATGACTCTACACCAAACCAGGAGGTGATCTATCATTTCTGCGTGTTTTGTACAAAGTGGGTAGATGTTATCTATGGTTGCGATGATCCCTTTATTTGCAAGGTTCTGCTTCATATTGAACTTTCCATGAATTGCGATCCAGACGAAGGCTTTCACCATTGGGCTTTGGGGGCAACAAGCCTTTTCAAATACATGCAATTAGGTTAGAAACCAAAGGAGGACCAAAAAAATTAAGTTGAGATGATATTTTCTAGCTTTATGAATTCGATTTTTTGTGAGAGAGTATGGAGTAGATATTCCTTCCATACCAGAAACCCTGGAGAAGAATTCAATTAAGCGACAAATGTGTTTTTCTAGGTCGAGAGGTTTTACAGCCTGGGAAATTGCAAGTTTCAAGGCCGAGCTAAATATCTTCAAAAAATTTAGTCTTTATCGTCATCACCAACAACAATGCAAAGCCCTTTTTTGATGATATTTCCCACCTCTATGTCCTCAACAGTTGCTTTCAGAACATCCCACCCAAAGCCTTTTAACTTGAGGTCATTCTTATCAGTAATCCACTTGCTTGCATATATGATGGGTCCATAATTGTCACGGACCTACTTTTTCTTGGCTCGTGCGGCGCCTAGATTCCACAATCTAGGCCAGCCTTTCCCCTATCCTTGACAGTAGTCTACGACAACCCTCATATTGCTTCGTCCCGTGCAGAACTATTGACAAGACTTAGCACCGACTCGAATCCAAACTCTTAAGGCTTAGTCGAACCCAAGACTAATGCCCAAGTCATTCTCTACTTCTCGCGCACACACCCGACCAAGGCACGTCCTTGATACTCAGGGCCATCGCCTAAGTCACTCGCATACATCTCGTAGTGAGGCTTCTCTTGTCCACGGCCATCACTCGCACGCAGGACAAGCAAGGCTTCCGCAATTCTCCAAGCCACGCTCACTTGGCCTCTCGCCCAAGCTCGCATGTAACTCTCAGCCACATTCCATATCTCGAGGCCACGCCCTCTCTTGCCTCCAGGCCATGTTCGCTCGCACCTCTTAGCATGCACGACCATGTCATAGGCCGAGCCATCTCACCTCGGCATATGCTTTCCCTTCACCTAAGGCAAAGCCTTTATCCGATACTCGAACCTTTCGATAGTTCTTCCGTACTTGTAACCTTCTCTGAGCGTCCGCCCTTTCTTGCATGCGCACTGCTAGTTCTCACTCATACTTAACTAGAAGTGGCCATCATAGCACAACCATGATGGCAGCGCCCATTCCCTAACACGAAAAGCTCGCTCGCACACCTATGTCGGGCCCCCATAGGAGAGGCTCACTTAGACAAGCATACTCTCATATCTTGCCCAGGGGTTGGTGGAGAGCTATCACACCCAATAGACTTCCCTTCACGTACCCTATAAAGGGATTGTTCGTCAAATCCATGCGCCTTCGGCGCGTCTCAGGATCTATATTAAGGTTAAGCTTGAACTCCAAGGCTTAGACCTTAACACTCTCCCCCACTTCATAATGTTGATGCCCTCATCGACTAGATCTCCAATCTCCAGGCTCTTGCACGCTTCCATACTCATTATTCTTTTCACTCATTCTTTTTCTCTCCACTACTATTCTTTTCACTCTTCCACAACTCCTCAGATTGTGGTCTCATCTCTCCGAAGAAGAGTGCATTCTAGGGATGATCGATATTTCCTCAGTACATAGCCCCTCTAGTCGATACTCTTAGAACCTATCGATCATACCACGATGCCATGTCTTCCATCCAAACTCTCTTATCTTTTTATCTCTCCAATGCATGCTCACTCTTTTCATGCAGGCTGTTTTCTCTTTACTCATATCTTTATCACTCTTTCTTTTCTCCACACTCACTACACTCACCAAAGCCTACTTCATAGGGTCAATGTTGCGTAGCCTTTGTTCTCGTTCCAGCATCCAGTACTAGATCCGCTTGTCCAGCTTTCTCATGGCACAAGCGTCTCTAGCACTTAGACGTGTCGTTCCTTTGAATCGACACCCTCGACGCATAGGCGTGCCGTTCCACCGAACCTACATCCTTGGCACCAAAGCGTGTCGTTCCTTCGAACCAATACTCTTTTGCAAGGTATCACCTTGCCCTACCAGGCCAGCGCCTTTGCGCATTATATTGTACCCCTCAGGGTCAGGCGCCTCTGCGCATTATATCGTATCCATCTAGGTCAAGCACCTCTACGCATTATATCGTATCCTTCTAAGCCAAGCACCTCTGCGCATTCTCATTCTCTCACCTGGCTCAGTTCATCTGAGCCAGTGAGTCTCATATGTATAGCTAGTTTGCCACTTACATATAACCATGCCTCTTTGTGCTTATGCACTTCACGTGCATAAGTCTTACTCATTACTTTGCCTCTTTATGCTTATGCACTTCACGTGCATAAGTCTTACTCATCTCATCCGTCTCAAGCTACGTTCATGCGATTTCCACGCATACGTACTTATTTCGTAAGCCATATCTTACTTGTGCTTGAGATCTCATGTCTCGCTTCCTCCCCCACTTCAATCATCGATGTCCTCATCGATCTATCTCCATGGGTTGACTCACACATCCTTACATTCGTCAAGTACGCGATGTAAGGCTCAAGATAATCTCTGAAGGAACAGTTGCCTTTTTAGATTTCTTGTCCGTCATTACTCGCTCAATTCCCACTGCCTGAATCAACCTTCCATATCACATGGTTGTTATATCCAGACTCGTACTCGCATTATGTCTGACTTGCTTTGTGCATTCTATTAACCATTCCATGGACTAGAAACACTAGCTACCCATACAATGTTCTAAAGACTCTAGCTACCCAAAGTATGGACTAGAACTCTAGCTACCCATAACTATGGACTAGGAACTTTAGCCACCCAAAGTACGGACTAGGAACTCTAGCTACCCATCATATGCATTAATAGTCTCACTCTTTAATCTACATAATCGCCAATACTTTCGTATCCAAACTCACCTCATGGTTCTCATTGTAGGATCCCACCTTTTCCGCAAGGTTATAGGATGGCCTACCAGCACATTACCACCTCTTTATCTCAATAGAACTCGTGTTGGATCTTATTGCCTAATCACTGTGTGATGTGTACAATACAAAAGGCAACAACTAGTTTTCTTCGCATTTCTCACTCTCATACGTGTTTCCTCCGAACACCAGCCACCGTATTCTCATCTAGAGCACTTGGCCTCTAAGTTCTCACTCATTATCTTGGCATACCCCCATCTTACTTGTAATGTTAGCCCAATATTTTACTAGCATCCGCGGGTTCATCATTCCCGTCAACTCACATTCTCACATCTTCGCATCACAACATATTTATCGAGCTTAGGTTCTTCGAACTTTAACTCCTCGAGCTATAGCTTCACATGCTTTGGTTTCACAAGCGTTATTTTCTCAAACTTTAACATTTCAAACCTTTGCTCCGCCCTGTTATGCTTATGCACTTCGCGTGCATAAGTCTTACTCGTCTCAATGACTGAAGTTTTAGCTCCGCTACCAACTATCACGGACCAACTTTTTCTTGGCCCGTGTAGCGCCTAGATTCCACAATCTAGGCCAGCCTTTTCCTGTCCTTGACAGTAGTCTACAACCCTCATATAGCTTCTTCTCGTGCAGAACTCTTGATAAGACTTAGCACCGACTTGAATCCAAACTCTTAAGGCTTAGTCGAACCCAAGACTAACGCCCAAGTCATTCTCTACTTCTCGCGCATACGCCCGACTAAGGCGAGTCCGTGATACTCAGGGCCATCTCCTAAGTCGCTCGTATGCATCTCGTAGTAAGGCTTCTCTTGTCCACGACCATCACTCGCACGCAGGACAAGCAAGGCTTCCGCAATTCTCCAAGCCACGCTCGCTTGGCCTCTCGCCCAAGCTCGCATGTAACTCTCAGCCACATTCCATATCTCGAGGCCACACCCTCTCGTGCCTCCAGGCCATGTTCGCTCGCACCTCTTAGCATGCACGACCATGTCATAGGCTGAGCCATCTCACCTCGCCCTATGCTTTCCCTTCGCCTAAGGCAAGGCCTTTATCCGATACTTGAACCTTTCGATAGTTCTTCTGTACTCGCAACCTTCTCTGAGCCTCCGCCCTTTCTTGCATGCGCACTACTAGTTCTCACTCTAACTACAAGTGGCCATCATAGCACAGTCATGATGGCAGCGTCCATTCCCTAACACGGAAGGCTCGCTCGCACACCTATGTCGGACCCGCATAGGAGAAGCTCACTTAGACAATCATACTCTCATATCTTGCCCAGGGGTTGGTGGAGAGCTATCACACCCAATAAACTTCCCTTCACGTACCCTATAAAGGGATTGTCTGTCAAATCCATGCGCCTTCGGCGCGTCTCATGATATATGTTAAGGCTAAGCTTGAACTCCAAAGCTTAGACCTTAACAATAATGCTCCATTTTGGTCACCAAACTGGCACAACCATTTGGTCAAGAGTGTTTGTTTCTATCCAAGATTGAACCCAGTCCGAGGCTACCTTCCTTCTTCGGCAACTTCACCATTTTTCAATTGACACTGTGCAAATTTTACCTTCTTCCTTTCCACTGCAAACGTAGTTGCGAAGGATCTTTTCAATTGCATGTGCAACTTCTATTGGAATTTTGTAAATGGAATATGGATAGTCTTCGCACGCTAGATCTTTATGCATTAGGTTAATGACATTTTTAATTCTTCTACTTTGAAAACTTGTTTAATCTCGTCCCTCTACTATATTAATGTACAAAATTCATCCCTCTATTTTCCGAAATGAGACATTTTTCGTCCCTCCGCGTTATTTTTGCTGGTGTGGACAATAGTGCGCTAATAGCGAATGACATAGCAAAAACGTTGTCGTTTTTTCCAAAACATGTCGTGTGCTCATCACCAAGCGACGCGCTCCACGCGTCCGTCTGTCCATTCTGCAAAAACTTGCTGCGAATTTAATGTCAAACACGATAAAAATCTCTCTCAAATCCACCACAACATCAAACTTCCCTCTCATCTGCTCACATCAAATAAAAAAAAAAAATGCAACAACGTGTCCTCTTATAAAATAAAATAGAGAATAACTAATAGGATTGAAGTTAAAATTTGTTGGATTAAATCTCTTAATACTTTCTTTGTTTTATATTTTATTTATAAAGTTACTCTTTTCTTGTATATATATATTTTTTATTTAATTACCAGCTATATAAAACAGTGGATTACAAATAAAGACTAATCATATATATTGCAATCGAAGTATGATTATTCGATTATTCTACAAATAATCATTACTTTTGTTTTCATTTTAGCACACGTGTGTTAATTACTATGGATAATCAACTATGTATAATAGTCTCTTTTTTTGGCAACACACAATTTGTTCTTCATATTTTTTTTTTAAAAAAAAAAGTTAAATAAAACAACCCTAGACTTTAAAAAATTAATTAATCGCAACCCTGAAGTTATTTTTTGTTTAATTACAACCCTAAACTAGCGACTTAATGCTAAATTCCATCCCTGCCGTGACGGAATACTGACGTGGCAGCAACGATGCCTGTTATGTGCCAAGTGTACGGCCACGTGGCTGCCACATCGACTATCCACATATGCAGATGTCCATGGCACCATGCCACGTGGGTAGGAAGGTTAGTGTGGAGTGGGTCCCACCGCCACGCGGCATGGTGACGTGGACATTTGCATATGTGGATAGCCAACGTGGCGGCCACGTGGCTGTACACTTGGCACATAGCGGCATTGTCGCTGCCACGTCAGTATTCCGTCATAGTAGGGGTGGAATTTAGCATTAAGTCGCTAATTCAGGGTTGTAATTAAACAAAAAATAACTTCAGGGTTGCGATTAATTAATTTTTTAAAATCCAGGGTTGTTTTATATCATTCAACCAAAAAAATATATATAAACCGTAATATCCATGATCAATACTTTGCAAACGATAAAAAAGTTTGGTTGTAACATGAGAGAAAAAATAAACAATACATGTTGGATAGGAAGCATAGGAAGTCAAGAAGCTATATATGTTCCTTTCGCATTCAGTAGTTTTCTCAAGGTAAATGATTTGATCAAGTCGTATGAGTAATAATACAGTGATCGATCCAGCATATGCATACGCATAGGTATACTCCCTTCCATTGCAACATATTTTAGTGATGTTGAGGATCTGGTCCTCCTGGTGAAACCCTATCCCTTTCAGGTCCTCCAAGCGTTGATAGCTTTTGGTGTTGATTAAGCTTGGAGAGATGAAAGCCTAACTTATGGAAAAGAAAGCGACCATCTTTTTGCATGGCTTCTTGATCTCCCACAAGAATACGTGCCTGAGAACTCAAGAAGAGCATTGAAAACATGATCAAGAACAAAAGTATTGAAACCTTTAAGGCAATTTTACTAGGCATTTTTGGATTGGAGGAAAGATTTATCTAGCTAGAGAGTGGGAAAAAAAGAACAAGTGATATATATTGATTGTGGAGTAGTAGGTTTTGCATGGTAAAGTCTTGATATTTATAGGATCAAAATCCGACTTGTTGGCAGACAAAGCGAGTCAAAAACCATGTTGAGGTTGTCGTCTACTCCATACATTAGACCTTTCTGCGTTATGCTACACAGAAAATAATGGAGAAGGTCTAGTCATCCATGGGGATTGTACTAATTATATAATGTAAGAGATGTTTGAACGTAAGACACGATGCAAACCATATAAAGATTAACACGTAAGACCAAATGGAATTTGCTGCTTTTTGTCGATAATAGAATATTGATGACTCAAATTTCTTAAACAAACAGGCATGGCAACGCTGTATTGTATGTCTTTTTTTACAAAAAAAAGGTGGTGAGTGCCATCTATGGTAGTTAATACCCTATGGTACAATTTTAGGTGTTAAATTTCTCCTGTAATCCGTTACATAAAAAAATGGCCTTTTACCATATTTGTAAAGATTAAAAAAGACATTAATAATCAAAAATAAATTAATAAATACCTCTATTTATTAATTAGTATCTTAAATAAATTAATAAACACAAAGAAAGACATATTTGTATTTGAAAATATAAATACGTCATTTTATATGTAACAGTCCAAATATGCTAACGATTAATTTTTTATGTCAGGGGAAATAAGTTGTAACAAAAAAATAAAAAAAGAAGAAAGTGATGGAAACCTTAATTTGTTTCGTTTTGATTATGTAGGTTTGATCTTAATACATTATATAAGGTTTTTTATCTGAGTTCCCCTCTATTCTTTTAAAATGCACAGAATATACATTATGTGTTTTTTTACTTGTCGTAAATTGATACTTATTATCCTTTCATTAACTAATCCGGTAATAAAAGCTGATGTGATATATTTGACCGTTAGAAATTATTAAAAAAATATTATTTTGTTTCACCTCATCGTACCGCGCAGAAAAATGCTGACATGACATCTCGTCTCATTTTTTTAAAATCAAAACCTCCGACTCTAATTGGTTGCTGTTAATCGTTGGGTTAAGAAAATTCTCAACCGTTTGATATACGTACTTAATTAGGCGTTTTTCCACGGACACAACCAAAACAAAAACTTTGTTTAGCGTGGTGGCATGCATGGTATGGTGGAAACGCAAAATTAATTTTTTAATAACCTTTAACATTCAAATATGTTGCGGATTAATTGATGGTTTTAATTTAGGTTAAATAGAGAAACGCTGAGTATGTATTTCATGATTGAAGTGGATGAGTGTTAATGCACATGGTTGCAAATAAAGAACGATATCCTAATCCTGGAAAAGATGTTGTTTTTTCCTCTGTTTGGATCTTTAATTATATTAATTTAATATTTACCAAAAATAGTTATCCAATACACCGAAAAGATATACTTGCGGTCATGATACGTAAATATGGGTTTCGAAATTAAAAGTGATTCTCACCTTTATCTTCATGTGTGTATATCCTATCCTCGTCAAAAGATAGAGGGGACCAAGGGTAAATCAAAACATCTCTTCTTTTTACTATTTGTACTTATTAGCACGGGGACATCTCATATGCTACAAGGAATGACTCAGAATTAGAAAAGAGGTCGACGAGTCTAGCCTTTCGAAAACGGCAAACGTTATCAACTCGCTCAGCGTCTTTTTTAATATTTGAATTTTTTCAAACACTCACATTTTCTTTATTTTTTTCTAATATTCATGAATTACTGTTTAATCAACATCTGTAAATCAACTTTAAAGTGGTTAAATATTATCACCATCACCAATATTGGTCGTACATAAATGATAAGGGATTTGTTCACTTTTAACTAAAGTCTCGAATTCAAATCTTCAAAATAATATAGAAGAAATTATGCTGAAAAAATCATTTAAAACCCCGACAGAACTCAAACTAAGTTACCTAATAAAATAAATAATAAAAAAGAATTAAGAAGTCTTATCCGGTAAAAGAAAAATTGTTTAGCTATACTTAATAACTTGCTTACCTAGGGTCATGAACAACGATAACAGTCTAGCCTAATTGGTGGTAGATCCGGCAAATGATGGACCTGTTTTGACAAAATTTTGGTTTTTTTAATGTATATCGTGCGTAATTTAATAATGATGCCTTTGTATTTACAGTAGAGACTGATTCCATTTTTTTTGGAAAGATAATAATTACTGAAAATAAGATGATGTCACGCGATCTTGAAATTACCTCATGTATTTACCGCAGTTAATAACCTTAGAAAAGATAGGAATTACCTCCTGATAGTGAGAGATTTTGAGCGAGATATTCACCCCTCATGATCTTTATCCGACTCAATCAGTATAGACCGACCGTTATGTACGAAGGTTATTCATTTTAGGTATCTTAACCTTAATTATTTAGATATCAATCAAGCCTGTTTACGTTATTCTGGATCATTCTCTTTATCAGTTTAATATCTAATGAGATGAAGACTCTAAATTTAATCACTAAAGACATGATAATATTTATCAGATGTTAGCTGGTTTAATTGACAGTCGATTATTATTTATGCGGGCTAAAAAAATTAAAGCTAAGTTTTTGTTTTCTTTAATCTTTGAGCCATACTAGATAAAGTTATCAATAATATAACTTAGTCTTAAAAAATTACAAAGCAAAAGAAGAAATTAAAAGCTATTCTTCTTTAATTATGATTTGGCAGTTACAAAAAAGACTGGCTCTTTAATCCTTGGAGGGCATCAATTAACTCCTTTTAAATATCTTAGTCCCCGTTGTTTTGTATTCTTCGTAGAAGTCATAGATAATATCCCTTTAGATTCTTTAGTTAATTGATTGAGTTTTTAAACGAGATATCATATGGCAATTTAAAAAACCCACAAATGGAAAATGATAAGTCCTCCATTCAGAAACCTTAAAAATTATCTGTTCTTGATGCCATTCTCTGTTTTTGATACATTGACATTCGATTTTATTATTTAACATTAATTTAACGTTATAATGCATTGGCGGCGGCACATATTTTAGATGAGACAGATTATTTTTGTTGCTCTGTAAAAGAACCCTTGGTTCATAAATTAGACGTGGCTCCACGTAAGGCAGTGTCATCGGGTGTCGAGACTCGAGACAGTTATGCATCAAATTTTCATTCGCTACCTCCACCTATATGATTAAACACAAACATAAACATCAAAGTACAAGAGACAATATGCAATATTTTTTATAATGGTCCGACAATTCTCACGTCCTATATTCACTCTTCTTTTATTACCATAAATAAATCCCCACAAAACTACTGTATATCAAACACGACAATTTTAATATATTGCCGGTTCTCAATTTTTACACTCTCAAAAAATTGTATATGATAAACTTACACTATTATCATCATATGCTACACTACAAAGCTCCCCACTATAGAAATCTCACAATCAAAATCAGCCTTTCAATAAAGGCGGGTAAAACTAAAAAACTTCCAACACCTAATCTCTATTTATAAAGATTTTTCCCTTACTAGATAGGAAAACTTACTGATTGACGTTTATTTCCATGCGTTTTCACCATCTTCAACCACATTGGTTATGGTGAAAACAGTCTATTTCACGTCAATCTGTCTTCTTTTGTAAGAAATCTTGGGCACAGAAGGAAATGGAGGAAATATCAGCTTTAAGCACAAACTAGCAATCTTAGGCGCAGTCTTACCTAAGAATGCCGATCTAAAAACGTGCAGATGTAGGAGTCTTGGAACGCTATTGCTGGAGTGTGGATGACAGCTGGATTTGTGCTGGAGGAATTAAGAGAAAATCTATCTATGGAGCGAAAATCAGACAAAGGACCAATCTTAGCTAAGACAAAACAATCTTAGCTAAGATTGGCAAGATTGCCAAGAAACGTGATGAAATAGGAGTCACGGGATTTTGAGCTAAAAGAGTGGATTTGACAGCTGGAGACAGCTAGAGAAGATCAGACGTGATCCAAAATTGCATCCTTTAAGGATTATCCTCTATTTGAACAAACAAATCTATTGCTACTTGTATTTTATTTTATTTCGAATTTGAATAATGTTATCTTTATCTTTTAAAGTTTTGAATTTGGAAAGGAACGTGATGGGCGGGGACTCGAACCTTAAAAAAGGTTAGGGAAGGCTGTCAATTACGGGATCTTCCTTCTTCCAACTTCTGGTTCTTGTAAAAACGCTTGCTGCGAATTGTCTTTGAATATTGCATTTAATTCTATTTCATGTTCTTCAATTATTTCTTTTCTTCTTTGATTAATATGTCTAGTAGCTAAACACCTAATTCTTAGTAAGGGTTGAGTGAGCATACTTGTGAATTGTGAGACCAATCCGTTCTTATTATCCTTTCAATCGTAATTGATCCAAGTTCTGTTTTAACAAACCGGTTCCCATCTAGGCTAAGACTTGATCGATCTTAGACAAGATGACAAATTTGTACCTAGTCACAAAGGGGACGAGCTAAACCGGAGTGACGAAGTAGGCAGCTAACCTCGCGGGGGTTAGTGAACTTGAATCGATACAGGCCTAACCAGACTGACAATCTAGGGCTCCGAGTTGGGAGTAGCTTGGCCTAGACTTTATCTTTCCCTATGCCATTGAGAAAATGCATGAGCCTCAAGCCAGCAGCCAATTGGATAAACCCTTTAACCAGCAAGGTGTCCACTGGCCAGGATCACTAGGAAATGGGGTACCTTCCAAGTGATTTCAATAGGAGGAAAGTAGGATTGGAAAGGGGTTCCTCCCAATCTATAGCAGAGTTATGAGAGAGAAGGAGAAAATTTAAAGGTCGATGATCGATTAAACAAGGAATGCGCTCACGAATTCACCCTTACCAGGAGTTTACCTCACATCAGTTCACAACTAGTCTCAATCTGCAATCTTAGCTAAGATTGCTTTCTGCCTAAGATTGCTCCCTTTTATTTAATTTTTGCTTGTTCTCTTTTATGCTTTGTTTATCTTAATTGCAGAAACAAAACCCCTCAACTCCAGTGATGAGGAAGTCGAGTCGAAACTGCAATTTCCTGAAAGATCTTTGTGGACGATCCTCTTACCACGATCTACAAGTTCCTTTGTGGATAGTGTTAAGTTGTATTCCTACTCCTAAATTCATATCATTTTATACAACTAAATTTGATACCCACGACACGCAATCAAATTTTGGCGCCGTTGCCGGGGGATCTTTTGACGGTGTTTGTGTAGTTTTGTTTTTATTTTTGTTTTTGTAGTGATCTTGGCCAAGACAGTAGGCCAAACAGAAAAATCATGCTCCATAATTCTATCCCTCCTGATTTGAATGCATTTAATGTTGAGCATAAATTATTTGAAATATCTAACATGCTTCAAAATCTCTCTGCAAGGTACAGCCAGGGACAACAACAACAACACCCCATTTACAACCCAACCCACAATTGCTACATGGTTCAACATTCGGGTGATCCAGCCCAAGTCAGTGCAGCATATGGACACAATCAGAACCAATCTTGGCCAAGCCCGACATTCCAGCAGTACCAACAGCCTCAACAAACCCCCATAAACTCCCAATATTTTGTACCAGAACCTACCCAAAATCAGGCCCCTGTGCCTCAGTTTCCACATGCACCTCAACCTCTTAAGATTACTGGAGTTCCCATAGAGGACACTTTGAAAAAATTCATGCAGGCAACCCAGTCTAGTCTTGTTGAGATGCAGAAGCAAAATGTGGAGATGCAAAAACAACTTGCACAGTTGGCACAAAAACGACTAGAAAATCAGGGTGCAAAGTCTAACAAGGATATGAGGATGCTTTATGAGGAAGATGAGGAGGAAGATGAGGAAGATGAAGAAATTCAGGCAGAACAGATCTTAGCTGAGCTAGAGGCCAAGACTGATATTTCAGAAAAAATAGTCAAAGTGGAACCGATCTTGGCCAAGCCCGTGGCCAAGATAGATGAGAAGGTTGCAGTGCAAGAGGAAACGATAGAGATTCCACCCCCTTTTCCTCCTAGATCTTCAAAACAAAAGAAATTAGATGAGGTTAAGGAATTTGGTGATGAAACAATAGAGTTTAACATGCATGATGTCATTGAAAATCCTAATAAAATGCATAGTGTCAACTTTGTGGACAACCTTGGACATGATATTGATAAGGGTTATGAATAAAATACAACTAACCCTCTTGATGGCGTTCTTAGCAGGGGAATTTCGGATGGAAAATTGAAGGAAGAAGAATTTATAGCTAATGATGGTTTGCAAGACAATGTTTCTGATCTTAATTTTTTTGAACCAAATACTGATATTTTTAACAGCCATGAATTACCAAAAGATCATCCTAACATTTTACTCTCAAGTGTGCAGGCACCAGAAATTGAGCTTAAAAGCCGTCTTGACCGCAATCTTAGCCAAGATTCAGTTCTGTCGGCTAGTCCACCCAAAGCCATGGAATGGACTGACCGTCTTCGCAAGTTTCTTCCTACTATTCACAGTAGCTAAAACTCACCATTTGTGATGCAGGAACAACCAAACTTTGACCTTGAACAACCCTCTGATCCATTCCAATTTATACCTTTAGGGGCTGTCAAAAGAGTGCCACCCAAGGATCCTGACAAGCTTAGTGCATGGTGTGAGTTTGGAAAAGTTTCTTGATGAAAAATCCATGGCAATGTCGAGCCCAAGACGATAAATAAGGGCACTGCATGGGAGGCAACCCATGTTTTTATTTCATTTATTTTCGCTTTCTTTTGATTTTTTTGTGTGAATAAGTTCAGAGGTATTTCGTTGATCCACATCTTTTACACTTGTTTCTAGAGTTGCTGCAGCATGAGGAGTGCATTCAAAATCAGAGGAAAAATCATAGCTTCGACAGTTGTCTTAGTCAGTGTCTTAGCTAAGACATTTTCCCAGAACTAGAACAAACAGTCCCTTCAGCAACTACCTCTGCTCCAGCATGGACCTCTGTCCTCCAAGATCTCCTTCACCTAAGTGAATGTAGCCCCTAGGTTGTGTCTTTTCTTTTCTTTTCTTTTTCCATTTATTGTGTCTTTTTATTTCAATTTTTGCTCTCATTTACACATTGAGGACAATGTGTTCTCTAAGTGTGGTGAGGGTATTTTTAGGTTATTTATCTGTATATACATGTCTTTGATGTGCTTTTGTGTGACTTTCTTCAGTTGCATGAACTTTTTTGTGAATCTTGGCTAAGATAGTTGGCCTAGATTTTTCTAATTAGAGTCTGATGCATGATTTTTGTTGTCCTTTTTATGTGTGTTTTAAGGCATGTGTGTTTCATGTTTTGTTTGAGTGTCGGAAAAAATCTAGACTATGCTTAAGACCTTTTCCCTAATGTCTTAACCTTGACCTTTAGCATCCTTCACCTTGTGACCCCGTAACTTTTGATCAAGGCATTTCAATGGGTTAACATATTCAACACTAGTAAGGGTACGGGTCCTGGTATCCATTAAGCATCCATATTGTACATGATCATGAGGTCTAGCATTGTATAACAGACTTAACAAATAGCAAGCTTCCACCAAATATTTTTAATATCCCCTTAAGGAAAACTGCTAGTGGATAACGGAGTTTGTTGCCTTGTGTTGTGCTGAATTGCTCTAATATAGAGAACTACTTTTATGCCCAATAATTGCATGTTCTAAAAAATAAAAATAAAAAATAAAAAAAAATTGATGAAATAAAATGTCTTGATATTTCTGCCTCACTAAGTGGAAATATTCAAGAAACTTTCAGCAGAGCAATGAAAAAAAATAAAAAAGAGTATTTGTCTTGATATTTCTGCCTCATAAGCATTAATATTCAAGAAACTTGTAGCAATACTGCCATAGGAAATTTTCAGACAAGGTAATTGAATGATGATGTTGAGCAGTTGAATTAAGGGGAGAATACCCAAGTAGGTGGATGTTTGTCTTGTTGAGTCTGTTGTGGAATGCAAAGATGTTACGGTTATGTGGAATTCAGATGTTTGGGGTGTTGAATAGACTGTGTTCATAAGGGTCGGGATCCATTGAGAAGTATGCTGACTATCATAGGTATGAAGGTATAAAGGGACTGGCTAAGGGTATTCGGTCCAAGAGATTTACCATTGTGTGTTTCCTTTGTTTTCCTAGTTTAGAGTCTTTCCATTTCTTAGTTAAGAGTCCAGTATGCTTGGGGGCAAGCATTGTTTAAGTGTGGTGAGGTTTGATTGACGTTTATTTCCATGCGTTTTCACCATCTTAAACCACCTTGGTTATGGTGAAAACAGTCTATTTCACGTTAATCTGTCTTCTTTTGTAAGAAATCTTGGGCACAGAAGGAAATGGAGGAAATATCAAATTTCAGTACAAACTAGCAATCTTAGGCGCAGTCTTGCCTAAGACTGCTGATCTAAAGATGTGCAGAGCTAGGCGTCTTGGAACGCTATTGCTGGACTGTGGATGATAGCTGGATTTGTGCTGGAGGAAATAAGAGAAAATCTACCTCTGGAGCGAAAATCAGACAAACAACCAATCTTAGCTAAGACAAACCAATCTTAGCTAAGATTGGCAAGATTGCCAAGAAACGTGATGAAATAGGAGTCACGGGATTTTGAGCTAAAAGAGTGGATTTGACAGCTGGAGACAGCTAGAGAAGATCAGACGTGATCCAAGATTGCATCCTTTAAGGATTATCCTCTATTTGAACAAACAAATCTATTACTAGTTGTATTTTATTTTATTTTGAATTTGAATAATGTTAATCTATTACTAGTTGTATTTTATTTTATTTCGAATTTGAATAATGTTATCTTTATATTTTGAAGTTTTGAATTTGGAAAGGAACGTGATGGGCGAGGACTCGAACCTTATAAAAGGTTAGGGAAGGCTGTCAATTACGGGATCTTCCTTCTTCCAACTTCTGGTTCTTGTAAAAACGCTTGCTGCGAATTCTCTTTGAATATCGCATTTAATTCTATTTCATGTTCTTCAATTATTTCTTTTCTTCTTTGATTAATATTTCTAGTAGCTAAACACCTAATTTTTGGTAAGGGTTGAGTGAGCATACTTGTGAATCGTGAGACCGATCAGTTCTTATTATCCTCTCAATCGTAATTGATCCAAGTTCTGTTTCAACAAACCGGTTCCCGTCTACGCTAAGACTTGATCGATCTTAGACAAGACGATGAATTTGTAGCCAGTCACAAAGGGGACGAACGAAACCGGAGTGACGAAGTAGGCAGCTAACCTCGCGGGGGTTAGTGAACTTGAATCGATATAGGCCTAACCAGACTGACAATCTAGGGCTCCGAGTTGGGAGTAGCTTGGCCTAGACTCTATCTTTCCCTACGCCATT
The DNA here is from genome assembly GCA_963691705.1 of Viola odorata. Classification (NCBI taxonomy): domain Eukaryota; kingdom Viridiplantae; phylum Streptophyta; class Magnoliopsida; order Malpighiales; family Violaceae; genus Viola; species Viola odorata. The sequence continues at coordinate 3,020,538 of OY829539.1, forward strand.
GAGAAAACGCATGTGCCTCAAGCCAACAACCAATTGGATAAACCCTTTAACCAGCAAGGTGTCCACTGGCCAGGATCACTAGGAAAGGGGGTACCCTCCAAGTGATTTGAATAGGAGGAAAGTAGGATTGGAAAGGGGTTCCTCCCAATCTATAGCAGAGTTATGAGAGAGAAGGAGAAAATCTAAAGGTCGATGATCGATTAAACAAGGAATGCGCTCATGAATTCACCCTTACCAGGAGTTTACCTCACATCACTTCACAACTAGTCTCAATCTGCAATCTTAGCTAAGATTCCTTTCTGCCTAAGATTGCTCCCTTTTATTTAATATTTGCTTGTTCTCTTTTATGCTTTGTTTATCTTAATTGCAGAAACAAAACCCCTCAACTCTAGAGACGAGGAAGTCGAGTCGAAACTACAATTTCCCGAAAGATATCTATGGACGATTCTCTTACCACGATCTACAAGTTCCCTTGTGGACAGCGTTAAGTTGTATTCCTACTCCTAAATTCATATCATTTTATACAACTAAATTTGATGCCCTCGACAAGCAATCACTTACACAAATAAGGAAACCCTAAACTGTTTCATTTACAATCACAACTCTGTATTTCTTATCTAGACTACACAATAAATACCCTGCTATATAGAAAACCTCACAATATAGTAAACCTTAAACTGTTTTCTTTAGAACACTAAATTTCCTATATAGACTAAACAATAAATTCTTTCTATAATAATTAATTTTAGACACAAAAATAACAGAAACATCATAAAAATAAATACAACGTAACATTAACTATAGAAGATTTTAAATAATTTATTGACGTTTATTTTCGGGTGTTTGTTCTGGAGTACTGAAGAAACATTCTATGTAAGATTCACTCTCTCAATCCCTGCAAGTTTCCTTTTGTTAGTACAGAGTTCTTTCAAAAAATTTGCATAAGAAGGTACTTTAGAAATCAAATCTAGTATAGGAATATTCAGTGCCACTTTGCTGAAAATGTTCATGAACTCCTTGGCCTCGTCTAATTTCTTCTGTTTGGAAGAGTTGGGAGGAAAAAGGGGTGGAATCTCCACTGTTTCCTGAGGTTTCGAAATTTGTTCATCAATCTTGGCCACTGGCTTGGCCAAGATTGATTGCTCCTCTCCTGCCTCGGCTGGAGTATCAGTCTTAGTCTCAGTCTTAATTTCTTCGTCTACATCATCATCTTCATCCTCAAATAACTTGTTATATACTTCTTTGTCTGACTTTGCACCCTTTCTTTCAGGTAAAATGCTTCCACTCCTTAGATGAATAGCACTCACATTGTGCTTAGGATTATTTTCAGTAGTGGAAGGTAATTTGCCACCTGTCTCAGGTTGCTGGATTTGTTGAGTGATTTGGCCGATTTGCCTCTGCATCTTCACATTTTGCTTTTGCATCTCCATAAGACTAGATTGGGTTGCCTGCATGAATTTTTACAAAGTGTCCTTTATGGGAACTCTAGTAATCTTAAGTGGTTGAGATGTTGGTGGCAATTGTGGGACAGTGGCATGGTTTGACTGAGGTGGTCTGGGTACGAAGTGTTGAAAATTGATGGGAGATTGCTGTGGTTGTTGGCTAGGCTGAGGCTGATCCTGTCTCCATCTTAGATTGGGATGTTGCCTCCAAGGATATTGGTTACTCTCATGGGGAAATCTAGGTTGTCCTTGATTGTAACCATACGCAACATTAACTGGGATTGGGGCAGGATCACCCGGCTGCTGTACCATGTAACAGCTATGTGTTGGATGGTCTACCTGTTGACAAATCCCATAAACTGGAGTCATGGGATTAGCTGTTGCTACTGGAGCTTGTACTTGAGGTGCGACACCTATAGAAAGATTCATCAACAAATTAGTAATCTCATTAAGCTTGTGGTCAATATTTAAAGCATTTAAAGAAGAAGGTGTAGAATTTCTCTGGGATGAGGAATTGTTTCAACAATTGTCGGCCATTATTTGAAGAAGCAACTTGACTCTTGTTGGTGTAAGATCTTGAAGTGCTCCTCCAGCGGCTGCGTCCACTCTCTCCTTATCTTTTACGCACATTCCATCATAGAAATACCAGATTAGGAGATTGTCAGCCACGCCATGTGTAGGGCAAATGCCTTGGAGGTCTCTAAACCTCTGATGGTACTCGCTCAAACTCTCGCCTCCCCTCTACTGGATGGAGACTAAACTCTTCCTAGCTGTCCCTGCCTTAGTTGCGTTCCAATACTTGTTTAAGAAGGCAGCGGACATCTCTCCCCATGTTGTGATAGTGTTATGGGGCAAACTATAGAACCAATTCTTTGCTGAATCTTCAAGAGACCAAGGAAATGCTTTTAGTTTGGCCCTCTCTATCGATACTCCCACTGGTTTGAGAGTGTCGCATTGGAGATGAAGGTTCCTCAAATGGTTATACGGATTCTCGTTTGAGTGGTCATGGAACTTGGTTAAGTTGGCTATGATATTTGTCTTGATAGACCAGTCATTAGCCATTAGGGGTAGGTTAATACAGGAGTAGGTCACTCATTCTGCCCCCCTATTTTGTTCCCTCATCGTCTGTTCTTGTTGGTTTTCCTCCATGATTGGTATTGGGTTTTCAGCTGGGCCTAGATCTTGGCCTGGACTGCTGCTGGAACTAGATTCTATTTGTGTCCCTGAAAATTCACCGTTGAGTTTCCTCTTGAATTTCTTTCTATTTTGTGCTTCAGTCCTCGTAAGTTCTGGATTCAAAGGTAGCAAATCTTCCTTTGAGGACCTAGTCATCAACTGCAAAAGAAAAAAATAAAAACAAAACTACAAAAACACCATCAAAAGATCCCCGACAAAGGCGCTAAAATTTTATTGCGTGTCGAGGGCATCAAATTTAGTTGTATAAAATATACGAATTTAAGGGTAGGAATACAACTTATCACTCGTCCACAAGGAACTTGCAGATCGTGGTAAGAGGATCGTCCATAGAGATCTTTCGGGAAATTGTAGTTTCGACTCGACTTCTTCGTCACTGGAGTTGAGGGGTTTTGTTTCTGCAATCAAGATAAACAAAGCAATAAAAAGAAACAAAGCAAAAATTGAATAAAGAAACAATCTTAGGCAGAAGTGAATCTTAGCTAAGATTAGTGATTGAGATTGGTTGTGAACTGATGTGAGGTAAACTCCTGGTAAGGGCGAATTCATGAGCGCATTTCTTGTTTATTCGATCATTGACCTTTAGATTTTCTCCTTCTCCCTCATAACTCTGCTATAGATTGGGAGGAACTCCTTTCCAATCCTACTTTCCTCCTCTTGAAACCACTTGACGGGAACTCCCTTTCCTAGTGATCCTAGCCAGTGGACACCTTGCTGGTTAAAGGGTTTATCCAATTGGCTGCTGGCTTGAGGCACATGCGTTTTCTCAATGGTGTAGGGAAAGACATAGTATAGGGCAAGCTACTCCGAATTCGGAGCCCTAGATTGTCAGTCTGGTTAGGTCTATATTGCTCCAAGTCCACTAACTTCCTAAAATCTAGCTACCTACTTGCGTCACTCCAGTTTCAGCTCGTCCCCTTCGTGACTGGCTACAAATTCATCACCTAGCCTAAGATTGATCAAGTCTTAGCCTAGACGGGAACCGGCTTATTAAAACAGAACTTAAATCAATTATGAACGAGAGAATGTTAAGAACAGATCGGTCTCACGAATCACAAGTGCACTCACTCAACCCTTACTAAGAATTAGGTGTTTAGCTACTAGACATAGTAATCAAAGAAGCAAAGAAATAATTGAAGAACATAAAAATAGAATTAAAATGCGATATTCCAAAGAATTATCACAGCAAAGTGTTTACAACCACGAAGTTGGAAGAAGGAAGATCCCCTAATTGATAGCCTTCCCTAACCGTTAACAAGGTTAGAGTCCCTGCCCATCACGTTCCTTTCCAAATTCAAAATTCAAAAAGATAAAAGATATGGATAAAATCCCAATTGTTCAAATTCGAAACATACAATAAAAATTAAAATAGATATTCGAAACAACCGGATTGTTTGTTTGTTCAAATTAGAATCAGAGTAAATCCTTAGAGTCCTCCCAGTAGACGCAACAGCCAGCTATCGGCTCAATCCAAACGCGTCTTCCTTGAGTCCACGACCAGCACGCTTCTTTCTCGGCAATCTTGGCCAAGCCTGCGGCCAAGATTGCTACTCTATCGCTCAAGGCTGGTGTTTCTTTCATTTCTTTCGTTTCCCAAGACTTCCTTCAAAAGATAGTAAATTGACGTGAAAGAGACTGTTTTCACCATAAACAAGGTAGTTTAAGATGGTAAAAATGCATGGAAATAAACGTCAATTAATAATGGTAAGAAGTTTGATCCATAAAGAATAGGTAGACTTAAAATAGGATAAAGACTAGATATAAACAAGAATAAAAGTAACCAATGGGGGATTTTGATTATGAGGTTTAAAACTAATGAAAAGAAAACATAAAAGTTCAATACAAAAAAAATGTTGATCCCTAACAGAAATTTTCATCCAAAATCATGATTTGTCAGAAATGATCATTTTCGATAGAAAATTGACGGTAATGCATTGTTGGCAAACCATCATCGAAGGTATTTTTTGACCGAAAATAAGGACATAATAAGTTTTCGAGGGAAATTTGATGGAGTTGGCCTCGCAAATAAACTCAGCCGAAATTATATAAGGTGTTGCACATATTTTTCAATTTGGCATTTTTGATGGTGGTTTCCGTTGCAAGTTGTCAGTTTATTATTTTCAATAGATTTTTTTTTCCAAAATTATTAATACTTTAGGTGATCAAGCCTAGCCTTAACATAGGCCCTGAGATGCACCGGTGGCGCAACAATTTGACGGATTGTCCCTGATAGCATGTTTCTTGGGCGTGATTTTATCATCTTTTCTAGCCTTTTCGGGGGCATGATCCTGCTAATTGACCTTTATTTCCATCTTTATTGTAGATCAGCTCAAAAATGAGAAAAAGAGCGAAAAGATGCATTTTTGGAAGAATTCTTGGGATTTCAAGCTTCAAGGCCTAGAAGATCAGAGTGTCGAGGAAAAAGCTTTCTCCTTGATTATTAACTAATCTTACGGTGTCTTCGAATCCCTTTTCCTTTTGTTCTCTTTGTCGAATGATTATTATTTACTACTATTCATATTATAGTATGAGTAGCTAAGCACCACCCTCTTAGTAAAGGGTGTTTCAAGGGTTGTAAGGTTCGGTTAAGAGGCCTAATGCTTGCTTAAGATATTCTCTTGTAGCATATGATTGTTTATCATTTTAATTCCATGCTCATTTAGAAACGTTAAGGGCTTGATCAACTGTTAATATTTCTGCATGAGTAAAGTCATTCTCTTGGTTATAACTGACATGAATCCTTGAGTTAGAGTAGACACCTAGTGGAGGCAGCGCGAGAGGCCTTTATCTAGAGGTAAACAGTTATTTAGGGTATGTGATGCGAGCCTGACAACCGGAGTTATCACGCCCTAGATCTGTCTTGCCTCCCCTTCATGGGCGTTCTGAGTATTGCCTCCCTGCATTCGTGCCTGGGAGGATGGCGTAACGTCAAGGCCACCTCATATATGGAAACGAGGGGTGGCTTTTATCTAAGAAGGTAAGTAGGGGATGCGACGTGGAAATGCGGTCCCCATAGCAGGTCTGTACATGAGTTTAGACTATCTTTGTGCCGATGATTGACTGACCTTGAAAGCAACCCGAGACTATCTTTCCAGTGTTAATTATATTGATATAATTGATCCTTCTTTTGCTGAAATTACTGAAATTTATTCTACTGACCCCTTACAGTTTGCCCTTGACAGGAGTTTGACGCCAGCTCTTCTAGATGTCGTGGCCTCGATACTTTCCACACCACCTGAGCTCCATTCTGTCGTCGCTGTACTAGAAGAGTTCGCCCTTGTCCAGCACGAGCCCCCAATAGTGTCTCCTACCTGCCCTGACCATGTCAAGCTATTATCTTCTATCGATCAGGCTCCAGCCCTCGATCTGAAACCATTTCCCGATCATCTGAAGTATGCTTATCTTGGCCCCGATGGCTCTCTGCTTGTCATTATCTCTAACAAGCTCAAACATCCTGAGGAGTCTGAGTTGATTTCCCTATTGAAGGAATTTAGACAAGCCATAGGATGGACCATCGCAGACATCAAAGGCTTGTCACCAGCTCTATGCACTCATCATATCCACTTGGAAGATGCTAGCAAGACAATACGTCAGCCCCAGCGCCGATTGAACCCGCCCATGATGGAAGTGGTCAGGAAAGAAGTTCTGAAGTTGCTAGATGCAAGAGTTATCTACTCCATCTCTGATAGCCCCTAGGTCAGTCCTATACAGGTCGTGCCCAAGAAAACTGGTATCACCATTACCATTGGCCAAGACGGCGAATCCATTCCCACCCAAATCCATAATGGGTGGCGTGTGTGCATTAACTACCGTCGCTTGAATGCAACCACCAGGAAAGATCACTTTCCTCTGCCCTTCATTGATCAAATGTTGGAACGTCTCACGGGCAAGACTCACTATTGCTATCTAGACGGTTACTCAGGTTTCTATCAGATCCCAGTTGCCCCCGAAGACCAAGAGAAGACCACCTTCATATGCCCTTTCGATACCTTTGCTTATAGGCGTATGCCCTTCGGTTTGTGTAATGCCCCTGCCACTTTTCAGCGCTGCATGGTGAGTATTTTCTCCGAACTAGTTGAAAATGGGATCGAGGTCTTTATGGATGACTTCACTGTCTATGGGAATTCCTTTCTCGAGTGCATGGATAAATTAAAAAAGTGTTTAGAGCGTTGCATAGAGACCAATCTTGTCCTAAATTTTAAGAAATGCCACTTCATGGTGGATCGAGCCCTCGTTCTAGGTCATATCATCTCGGCCAGGGGAATCGAAGTCGACAAGGCCAAGATTGAGGTGATAGAATCCTTACCCTATCCAGCATGTGTTCGCGATGTGTGATCTTTTCAAGGGCACGCCGGTTTCTATAGACAGTTTATTAAGGATTTTTTCAAAACTGCCCAACCTATGTGCCGCTTGCTCTAGATGGAAGTACCCTTTGATTTTGATGAGAATTTCAAAGCCGCCTTTGAACTCCTAAAAAATAACCTTATCTCAGCCCCGATCATTCGTACCCCCGATTGGACATTACCTTTCGAGGTCATGTGCGATGCCAGCAATCAAGCCCTAGGCGCCGTTTTGGGTCAGAAGAAAGACAAGGAAACCTACGTCATCTACTATGCTTCCAAGCTATTAGATCCAGCCCAACAGAACTACCCAACCACAGAAAAGGAACTCTTGGTTGTGGTTTATGCCCTCGACAAGTTCAGGCAATACCTCTTGGGGACTCATGTTCTCATTTACTCAGATCACTCAGCCCTTAGATGCTTGTTGACAAAGGCAGATGCCAAACCTCGGCTCATTCGATGGATCTTGTTGCTATATGAATTCAATCTCTAGATCAAGGATAAGGCAGAAAGAGAAAATCTGGTGGCAAATCACCTGAGCAGACTTCCGGCCCAAGAAAATGACTCACTTGTGCCTATCCGCGATTCTTTCCCAGATGAACAATTATGTCTGGTCTAAGTTATTTATTCTCCATGGTTCTCCGACATAGCGAATTTTTGTGCCACTGGAACCTACCCCACCAATGCTTCCCCATCCAAATGCAACAGAATCAGAAGGCAAGCCAAATACTATATTTGGGATAGCCCATATCTTTGGAAGCACTGTTTAGACCAGATAATTCACCGCTGCGTAACCATGGATGTTAAGATTAGGACTTCTGAGAAAGCGAGGTAGAAATTATGGCCGTCCGGGGTCACTGTAGAGGCAGTCCGTCGTACCTGCAAAGCGCCGGAAGGGGGGCCCAGCGTAGACACTCCGATGCTTAAGTTAGTATGGCTGTGTAATTTGGCAGAGATTCAGGTAGCAATTCTGGCCTTACCTTTGATTTGAAAATGGGTGGTATTTATAGGCAAAAAGAGAGGGGTTACCCATGGGGGTAGGCGTTAGCGAGGAAAGATAACACCCAAGATGACGTTAGTAGGCGTCAGCTGGATGAGATATCGCCAATGAGGTATCGCCAATGACACGTTGCCAAGGCTGTCTGGGATGGGAGGATGCCGTGTGTGGAAACGGATGCCGCGTTCCCCCCCTCCCCACTGATGTCGACCATCCCAGGGTTCCTTGGTCAGCACGGGGCGGTAGCTGGATGGTTGTCGCCAGTCAAGGTCTACAGTGGTCCGGCCTTGACTTGGGGTGAAAAGACGAATGTACCCTCGGTGTTTTATCATTTGTTATCATAAGCCCAACTGAAAATGAGCCCGAGTGTTTACCAAGGGCTTCATTCTCGGCTTCTAGAAGAGTGTTATTTCCTGCACGTCGCGGCAGGTTCGTGAGGATCTTCGAGTTTCTCTGACTCTTTTGACATTCAAACCATGTATTTTCATTCCCGGTATCTGTCAAAACTCGGCGTCTTTGTACCAGATACACGATAGCGAAGCAGGTAACGCGAACTGAACGCTTGCGAGAACTATTGGCCACAGAGAGGATGTCGACCAAGTTGGCAGTGAGGAGGTTGTAGCGATAACGCTGGTCATAAACCAAACTAATAACGCCAGGGATATACCCAAACTAATAACACTGGTATTTCCCACGACATGTTTCATATGATCGATATCAGCAAGGCAGGACGTTACGATGTTACCTCATCGTAGCTCAGAATATCGTTCGGAAGGCGATATTTTATCATTTTTTCTGCACATTCTCAAATGTAGCTTTGTCACGTTAGTAAAATATTATGCAATGATAAACATTAGTTACCCTTAAAGGCTTTCACTCGCACATATCGGGGTGTCGTTGATGTCATTTTTTCTATCCAAGCTCGTTGAATCCAGCCTTACTATAAGCCGCCCGCAATATTGACGCGGTTTTACGCCATAAGCTACCTACAATTTGTGCGGTTTTACGTCGTAGCTACTCGTAATATTGACGCAGTTTTACGCTGCTCGGAGCTACCGGCAGTATTGACGCGGTTTTACACTGTAGGCCACCTACAAATTGTGCGGTCTTACGCCGTAGCCACCCACAATATTGACGCGATTTACGTTCTTCGGGATTTTGGTCTGTACTCCACTTGAGTATCTCGGGTGTTCACCAAGGGTTCCGCTTTAGCCTATCTCCCTAGCTGCTTCGGGATAGCGGGACGACCCAATTTTCGAGGGACATGCCTTGGTGAGCAGCTACTACTTCGGATCTATAAATGCGATCCTTTTTTTGGTGCAGATTCTTCACATTCTCTCTGCATCTCATTTATCATTTCTTCATAAACGATCTCACTAGAAACTTTCTGACTTCCAAAGCCATAACCCTAAAAAATCTCACTGAGGGTGATGTCAGCTTCTTAGAGAATATGCTAACGAAGACTGGTGAAGACGTACTGGAACTTCGGGGAATGATGACCCCTATTCAGTCCAGGATTGGGGCTGCTTCCATGGAGGGCTTCAATCCCATAGGGAACGTCTCTAAGTTGGCCGCTCCAACCTGCCGCATAGAGGTAGCCATCGCCACGCTGTAGCAGAGGAAGGATCTGCTGAACTGCTACCTGAAGAGCATGAGAGGCACCTCTTCTGAGCTGACCTCTATGATGGAAGCCTTGAGGGATATCCCCACTCTGCTGGTGGATGATGACAATGACGCAGGGTCTCGGGCTTGAGTGCTTGCCGCTGTGCCTTCTTTTTTGTTTTTCCGTTGTATGTATCATGTATTCGGATGTATAGTTAGGTCATTAGACCGTATATAAATGAAGGTTTCTTTCGGTTATCGGGCTTGCGATTTCTTTCCCTTTCTAGTGCGTTAGCCCCTGCTTCAGTTGAGGGCTGTGTCAGCCCAACTGAAAGTGAGTCCGCCATTAGTCGGACTTCTATAGCATTTATTCTTCTTTGTCTGCCAGGTGGCGACGGTTGCTCTGGCGAACCGTTTTGCATTAATCTCGCACCGCCTCTTCAGTATTAACTGATTGAGTGGTTTTTTGGTGTTTCTTGATTATCGAGAAATCCCAACAGGTGTGATCAAAGGACTTGATTCTGCTGTTATGATTGATCTTCTCGAGATGCATTGAATTATCCTCCAATCACGTGCGGAAAATTCTGAAGAGCCTCACCACTTTGACTATTTATGGGGATTTCTTCTTCTTTTTCCTATTCATCTTCTTCTTTGTACTCTTCTGTTATTACTAATTTCCATTTCTCATGGTTGATTCATATGATCAGGTCTTTGATGAGCGAGAATCTCGTCCGACCCCCCAACTACACCGGATTCTAACAATCCTCCTTCGCCGTCGTTCCTGAAGAGGCGATTGCCTCGCCGCAAAGGTCGAAAAAGGTCGAAGAAGAGAGTAAATTCAAAGACCACTGATTGGTTTTCTTCCTTTTCTATCCCTCCTGCTTGTAAGGGCAAGGGATTGTCTCCTCCTGCTGACTGGTTCGAAGAGGATATTCATCCAGGCGATACCGTCATAAAGGCGGCATCTTCCGCCGTGAAGGGGGAATTCAACCTGTTAGTGCTGAGTCTTGAGCGAAAGGTTGACAAATCTCTTCCTTTCGCTGATGAGGAGCTTTCGTCCTCGGATGGAGGATACTGCTACTGGTCCTCTTACTGGTCTGACGATGATTGATTCCGTCCCTGGCAATCCTTTGTAGATGCCGTATGGCTATTATTAAACTAAATAAAATGATGCTTTTTCTTTTTTAGTCTTTTATGCTCAGGTGTTAGCTCCTCCATTGATGGACAACTATCGTCGAGAGACTAACTGTCGCTCAATGCAACCGTGTTCAATTGATTTTTAGTAACTGTCCCCCCCAAAAGATATAAATGCTTAGACATAAATATCCTTCTAAGGTTTTTCCCACGTGTCACTTTCGCTTTGGGGCGTGTCCCATTTTTATAGGCTGTTCAATTTTCAAACTTAGCCTTTAAAAGGGAGCAACTACTTTCTTTTAATACTCTTGTTTGCGCTTTGGAATTTTTCTCCTTCTTCTCTCTCTGAGTTTCATTTTTGTTTCAAAGGAAGTTACAATCACCGTTCGTTGGCGCCGACGGTTTGCTCACCGCCTTCTGTTCAAGGTACTTTACTTCATCTTCCTCAGATTTTCTTCTTGCTGATTCATTATGAGCACGTCTAGGATTCCCAAGGATACTTAGTGGCCTACGGCCACAACTAGGTCTTCTAAGGGTCTCCAGCGGCCCATAGATTTAGAAATCGAGAGAACACCCAGTGTTTTCATTTATGAAACGGTATTGAAGGCTGAGTTGGAGGAAAACGGTATCTTTTTTCCTCCTGGTTACTCCGTCAAGATTCCTGAAGCTGGTCAACGGCTTCACGACCCTCTATCAGGGAGCGATAGGATGGTGTATTTTAATATGTTCCTTTATGGTTTTCGCTTTCCCATTCATGAAGCAGTGAAAGGATTACTGCGTCATTACGACATTAACCCCGCTCAGATTACGCCTTCCTCCTGTGCGGGATTCATGCCTTTATTCGCGCTTGTGAGTTGCGGGGTATCTTTATCCCGTCTGTCAATTTATTTTGCAAGTTTTTTAGCTTCAAGTGTCGCAACTGTGTGGTAGATATCACCCCGAGGTGGAATGATGCGTTAGTGCAGTCATTCTGGCAGAAGTTCTAGGGCTTTGAAGAGGTTGTGGCTGATTGGAAGAGCGGTTTCTTCATCGTGAAACTGCTTTTTCGCCCATGGCCTAAGGGCTTCAATCGGTGTCTTATTGATTCTATTTGGGTAAACCCGTCAGTACTGTCCAAGGAAGAGCTTCGCCAAATGAACACGCTGCTAAACTGATACGATCCTTGCTAGGCTAGGATGCGCATAAGTGCCGATCTTGTTCTCTTGTACGTTTGGTGCGCGGAATTAGATGAAAATCCCATAGATACTCCTCCTTGAAACAATTAGCAGCCCATACTACTAATCGAGGTTAACGACTTGCAAATCCCTATTTGAGCAAAGTCAAGGTTGTCACGAACGCCTAGCCCTGTAGTACACCCGCCGATGTACGTCTAGCCCTGTAGTATGCACACACGCTAACGTTCAGCCCTGTGAACGAGATCAACACCAACAATCAGCCCTGTGATTGCTAGCAACCAATATTCAACCCTGTGAATATTAGCAATGACGATCAGCCCTGTGAACGCCAAACAAACCCTCACGCTCCTATCACACTTATCCATGTAAGTGCCACGCTTTGGTCTGCATACACTAGCTCACGCACCTATCACACTTATCCCTGTAAACGCCACACTTTGCTAGCCCTAGCCGCACCTATCACGTTATCCCTGTAACGCAACTAAGTTAAAACACAAGTATGACTTGCTCCGGAGATCGAGACAATAAGATGGTAGAATAATGAAGCAGGGATTTGGTAAGGTGTTTATGTGGAAAATCTGATCTAATTTTATTAATAACAACACAAGCCTTTATATAGGCGTTTTACAATACAAGTCTTACTAGAAATAGAACTACTAATACTATCTTAACTAGAACTTCTAATCTAAGATAAATACTAACAATAATTACAATTATTATCACTCTAGAACTCCTAATTAAGCCGAAGCTATACCTAGTATTTAAAGCACATAAAAATAGGAAATATTAATCCGTGCTCTCTTTTGCCAAACCCTGGCCGTCGCCAAACCCTAGCCGACTTGGGCTTCTTGGTGCGCCTATGCGTGTGCGCTGCTTGGCCCATGAGGTTTATGATACGAGGATCGTATCATCCCCTCCTTGTTCGTCAAGACGCTAGGGCTAGCGTGATTTGATAGGATCAAAGCATCTTCTTGCTTTTCTAGGGTTGCACTCATTGCTCACGCCTATCACGCACACAACGACTGTTCCAGCGGTCGTTTCACTTGGCCTCTTAGGGTTATAAAACCCAACACTTATTTCTTTTTTCCACTTTCGATAATCTACTTTCTCTGTATCCTCTCGAATCGTCTTGCATTTCTACTTTTCATCCTCTCGGTGCTTCAGTTTCCTTCTTAGAAAGGTATTTCTTTATTCCCCTTTGTTGTCTTCTTCATCTTTTTGTTTTCTTTTTCCACCATGGGTAAAAGTAAAACTCGTGCTTCTGGGTCTAAGTCGGTCGATGAGGAGAAAATAGATAATACAGCCAGTACTATTACTTCTCCGGCCATCCTCCATAAGCACTTAACCGATCATTGTGCCAATATCCCCAAGGGCTTCAAGGTTTCTGTTGCCCCTGATTCTTTACGCCTGAACAACATTCTGACCGGCAAACGTAGAATCTTGTATGCCTAGATGTTTTGCTACGGTTTTCGGTTTCTGGTTGACTCTTTTATCCAAGAGTTGCTTACTTCTCTTGATCTGAGCCCCGTTCAGTTAGCTCCAAATGCATACTGCGGTGTTTATGCATTTTTAGAACTCTGTAAGTACAAGGGAATTACCTCTCCTTCCCTTGCATTACTCAAATCTTTGTTTCGAATGTACAACCGTCGGGGTGTGATAGCAATATCACCCCGTTATGACGATGATTCCCTTAAGAACTTCACCTGGAAACTCCTTCATCTAGAGTCTTCCATTGATAGGTGGAAAGAACAATTTTTTGTTATTGAAACTACTGAGCTTTCGGGCCCATGGTGGCGGTCTGGTTTCAACCAAGACGTCAAGGACAGTGCTTGGCGTCGGGAGGCTCTTAACGAGACAAAGCAAAACTGGTTTAACAAGTTGCTCAAACTGGAAATCAGCGTTCACACCCACGTTCTGGCCTGCAAGGCCGATATCTGATCCTGTGTTAAACATGAGTATCGCGTCATTTTCTGATTTTCGGTATTGATACTAACGCTAACGTTGTCTTGTGCTTTTGCAGCGACCGATCCCAAGTACATTCCTGAGAGAGTTAGGAGGCGCTTAAAAAGGCTTCAACAAAGAAAGGAGGTTGAACGAACGGTCGTAGCTGCCGATACCGCAGCCACTTCTGTTGTTCCGCCTGTTACTATTTTGATTCCTCCCCAAGAATCTTATACTCCGGTTGGTGAGGAAACCGTGACCATTCCTGTCGGTATTCCTATCATATCAGTTGCTGCTCTTCCTGTTCAGCCAGCCATTTCTAAGGCTTCCGCAAAGGGAAAAAAGAAAAGGAAGATAAGGAGTGTTGCTACCCTCCCGCCTTCTTCGGACGCGGTAGCCTCTTCAGAAGCACCTATCGCTTAAACGGTAACTGTTGATACCCGAATTTTGACCCCATTTTTACTTAATTTTAGCATTTCTGTTATTTAGTTAATTTACAGTCATTTTCAGTTGATTTACTGTCGCTAGCATTTTTAGGTGTTTCGTTGCATTTTAGCATCATCGTTAGCATCGTCAGCTTTCGAAATCGCATTTTTTATTTTTCGTCACGTATTTTTATTATTATTATCATTAATATTTTTAGCCTTAAAAATCGCGTTTTTAACTATCCGGTAGTCGTTTGCTAGTTTTTTCTTCGTTTTAGGTCATCTCATGAATTTTAAGATTTTTAATATTTTAGCGCATTTTTTAGTATTTTTATTATTTTATTATTATTTTCATTCGAGCTTTGATTGGACCCGAGTAAGTCCGCTCGGACAATAGCTCGACTTTAAAATGTTTTTCGTCAACTAGTTGCTAGCTTTTTTTCCGCTCGCAACGGTCTACAGCGTTTTGTTTAATTTTCGGCGTAACGTCTTTATTTTTCCGTTTAAACGTTTCACGTTTTTGAACGCGAAAATAAACACGTTAAACGAGAAATTCTCGTCATTCGCTGTAGACGGTTAAACCCGTCGCATTTTTCTCTACGCGACGGTAACTCCGGCTCAAAAAGTCAGAACGTTTGTTCGCGGGAACCGGCTCGAGGCCATTTAAATTAGATGAAATGCCATTTAATCATGGGCATTGATCTGGTCAACCAAGGAAAGTCAACCAGATCAAGGGCCCTTGAATTATCTAGCATGGTGCACATGCACAGTGCACGCACGAGCAAGGCAGCGAAGTCCTCGCCCGAGCCACCTGCTCCCATCGCGTCCTAGCCAGCCCATCGCTTCCTATCCCTCCGCCATCATCACAGCTAGCACCCTAGCTCCGCCACCTCGACGTCCGGCCAAGCCACGCGCAGAGCTCGTCCTTCACTCCACGCGATCCTTTGGCTATAAATACAAGCCTCCCAAGCTCGTTCAAACGGTACCAATTCAGCAAGAAAACTTGCTCTCTCTCCCCTCTTGATCAGTTTGCTCATATTGAGCGACAATCGCCCAGTTTAAAAGCTTGAGAGTAAGCTTTCTCTCTCTAAGCGTTTTCGTTCATTTATGCATGTTTTCTTTTTAATTTCGTTTGGCTTGATTTCAAGAAAATAAACTGATTGTTTTTGTGCTATTAATTCACATACATGCTGTAGATTAAATACACACTTTCAATTTTAAAAATCGTTAGCTAGATTGTACGAATTAATTAGTTTTCGATAATTAATGGTTTTGTCGTTTTTTTGAAATTAAATTTTGTACGAGTCAAACTAAAAATCGGGGTTTGTACAGTCGGGAAGTCGTCGAAGAGACGAACATTTCGGTACGAACGATTTTCAACTCGGCCACCTATGGCCGGAGCTTTGCCGCCGGCAGTACGCCGGCGACCAAGAAAGGTGATGATGAACAGTGCCAGGCCAAACGACACTGTTTACGCGGGAATGGGCTTGGCCCATTCCCATTTAAATTTTTATGGGCCAGGCACTATTCCTGGCCCATTTTCATGTCTTTTCATTTTTTTCAAGTGGGCCCAGCCCAATTTCAATTCTTTCCGAAACCTCGTATCACGCTTTTTCGTAAAAATAATTCGTATGCTTCGTATGATTATTTTTGGTACTGTCAACTGTTTAATTTTCTGTACCTATCAACTGTTTAAATTATTTGCACTTTAATTTTCCGCACTTTAATTTTCCGCAATTTAAATTTCTGCAATATCAACTGCTTTAATTTTTCGCAAACTGCTGGAAATTCTTCCGCAATATCAACTGTTTTATTTTCCGCAGTATCAACTGTTTATTTTTCTGCAAATATCAATTGTTTTATTTTCTGCAAATATCAACTGTTTTAATTTTTCACAAATCTTTCCGCAAATATCCAACTATTTATTTTCTGCAAATCATTAAACTGTTTTAAATCCCCTGTGAATCGTCAACTACATTCAATTTTTCTGCAAATCATGTCTGCATTTAATTCTCGCATGCTTAAAATAAATCATTTTTCGCATGCAATCATATCATCATTTAAATTCTCGTATGCTTAAAATCAATCATTTTTCGCATGCAATCAACCCAGCATCTAAATTCTCGTATGCTTAAAATAAATCATTTTTCGCATGCAATCATATCATCATTTAAATTCTCGTATGCTTAAAATCAATCATTTTTCGCATGCAATCAACCCAGCATCTAAATTCTCGTATGCTTAAAATCAATCATTTTTCGCATGCAATCAACATAGCATTTAAATTCTCGTATGCTTAAAATCAATCATTTTTTGCATGCAATCGACCCAGCATCTAAATTCTCGTATGCTTAAAATCAATCATTTTTCGCATGCAATCAACTCAGCATTTAATTTTCGTATGCGTGAAATCCATCATTTCTCGCATACAATCAACTGTCATTTAAATTTTCGCACTCATAAAATTGCTTCTTTATTTCTCAAGCTATCGCTAACACTCTCATTTTGTAGGGTTTAAATTCAAGCTTCGCTCGAAAGTACGCCTTTCAATTCCTTTTTATTTATTCAACGCTTTTCGCAAATATCAATCGTACGCATGATATATAGAACTGCTAGAATTAAAATCAACCCACATTGAACAACGTGTTTAAAGAGTTGCTTAAAATGCCATGTTCATATGATTTTAAATTCTCGCTTGTATTGACTGCATGTACATGGGGACTTTCGATCCCACATCAGTTTTTCACTTCAAAAATCTATCATTTAAATTTGTACTCTGTTAGCAATTCATGTTAGGATCACGTAGTAATTAATTTAATCATGCATTGCCCGATGATGAAAAAAAAGGGCGCTCAATCAGTCTTACGGAAAATTCAGTCCCAATACGTTACGGTCAGGAATAATCAATCGATCTTGATAAATGGTAACCCCATCTGAAAGATCTTTTTATTATTCCTGAACGGTCACGATCATAGAAAAGGCTAAAGTGACGATTCCTCTGAGGGCCCCCTTTTTCAAAACGCATTTTATCAAACATCTTTTTGAACACCTCTCTCATCAACCGGTAACAGTTTTCGGATATGACTCGGGTGCCTAACACCTTCCCGAGACCATAGTACGACCCCGAACCTTTGTCTGGGGTCCAGACCCCTTTTTCGTGCCTTTAGTTTTTTTACTTATTATATTTCCTATGCCATGACGATTAAGGTTCCCTAAGCCTAGCAACCAAATTAGGGTGGTGACTTCATTGCATGCTGCTAGGAGTCCTTTTACGCCGAGCATCTGAAGGTCTTAAATTTCGTTGCACACTCGTGAATTACTCTTTTCGTAATTTTCGTGGGGCGCGGCAGTTTGGCGACTTCACTGGGGACTTAGGGTCGGAGCCGGTTTTATCTTTTTTAGAGAGGTGTTTTATTTGTTTGTTTATTTATTTGCTTTGATCAATTGCTGGTCTGTTCATTTATTTGCTTTATCAATTGTGATATGCATTTCATAGCGCCTTACACCCAGGGGACAATTACCAAATTAGGAGGGTAGTAGTGACGCCCTAGGACACATGTCCTGGGTAGTGTTCACCAATCCCAACTCGGATGAACCCTTAAAGCCAGTCGAAAGGTTATACGATTTCGCAAGTTAGGGACCTTTTCATGGTATCATCCGGGAACCGTTCAAGCCAGATAGAGGTGTCGGAATTAGAGCCCCAGCACGTGCATCATGATTATACCTATTTGTCGTGGCTCTATTTGTCTTGTTGGCATATTGACGTGATTTTTTTCTATTATACGAACTGCGGATTTCTTACATGCGCAGGTTACTTTGCATTTAAAATTTTATTTTTGTCCCATAGGACCCATCTTGCTCATTCGACATGTCGGTACCTACACTACTTTCATTTAATATTTTCGGAGGACGAAGCTTCGACGATCAGGCCGCACAAGGAGATCTATTGGAACGTGGGTTCGCCCCTGACATCACCACTAAGATCAAAGTAGAAGTCGTGGACTTTGACTTAACTAGGATTCGAATGTTGAGAAATGAGCTGACTGAGGGACTGACCCTAGTTGACGTAAAGACTGATTGGGGTTGCATCCGGGCAGCCCTAAAATTCTGGGATCCCTATTATCGGTGCTTCTCTTTCGACAAAGAGGTAGACTTGACTCCTACGCTAGAGGAGTACTCAGCTCTGATGTGCTTCACCTCTCCTATATCGGCCATATACTAGAATGTTCGACTCGACTCCTCGAGTGTCAAAATAAGGCTCGATAAGTTGTTAGGAATCACTACTCGTGTCAGAGTAGGTGACTACTTCTGGTGCTGGTCAGATATTGAGGCACGTTTTTGATTGTCCAACGGAAAGAAACGCTTAAGGATTCTGGCTTTCGCCATTGTAGGATTTGTCCTCTTTCCAAAAATGAGGAATGTGATCGACTTTGCAGCAGCCAATATCTTTTACGAGATGGAAACAAATGCCATCAATCCTACAACAGCCATTTTAGCCGAGACCTTTCGCTCCTTGGACTCTTGTCGAAGAAAAGGGAAAGGGAGACTTACTTGTTGCACCCAGTTGTTGACAGTATGGTTGGTCAGCCACTTCAAACAGATTCCTGATCAGACAATTTTCTTCGCAAGCTACATAAGGTCATGCCCTCTGCCCAGGGTTATCAACGTAATGACCACGGATAGATGGGAGATGGAAAATAAGGATGTCTGGATCGATCGATTCATAAACCTCTCAGAAGAAGACTTCAGTTGGCACGCTAAATGGCTGCAGACTTCCAATCCCATCGTCTGCTGCGGACACTTACCTTGGGTTCCTTTGATCAGAGCATGGGGATGCGTTCACTATTGTCCGGCCCTCGTCCTCAGATAGTTCTGCATCACGCAAATAATTCCTGTAACATTCGGCATGACAAGTTCAGACTTGCCACACACTGGAGAAAATCAGAACATTCAGCTGTACGCCCAAGACTGGGCCCACCCTTTTTACCTCAAAGGACACGGCATCCCTGCAACCACAATACCAGAATATCCACAGTGGAGGTCGAGGCGAGTTAATGGCAATGTCTTACCTCGCTCTGAAAATCAAAAACCGATAAAAGAAGAAGGGGAATGTCAAGTAAGCAAAGGAATGGATGTCATGTCTTACGCTCAAGTGGTAGAACAGATGTGAGCAGCGCAAGAAGAACGAGATCTGATGATAGAGGAAAGGGATATGGCCCAAGCACGTCAATGCTACGCAGAAGTCCAGATGAATGAACTGGACAGGCATCACAAGGATTTCATCCGCGTACAAACAGTACAAAAGAAGGTGGCCCTCAGGGCCTTTAAAGAACGCTTGAGCAGTGAAACCCGCAAAAGAGAAGCATCCAGTGCCATAATCAAAGACAAGGATTCAACGATAAGGGTTTTGACTACTCGCGCAGACTTGGGAGAAAGGAAAAACCAAGCACTGCAAAACCGAATTACCGCCTTAGAGGCTGAGTTAGAGATGCAGAAAGGGGAGTTGGCTTCAATGGAGTACCTTTGGCAGAAGCAAGAAGACTCGGACGCCCAGGAATGACACCTTCAGGGAAAGGCTCGGATATCGGCAGATCTTTTCTTTTAGCTAGGACCCCTGATTTCATCTATCTTAGCCATTTTTGATGAATTTAGGAAGTTGGCAAGTTTACCATATTTTGTAAACACTTTTTAATAAAGTCGTACTCTTTCGGATATTTATTAAATCGCCTCATCTTTTCCATACCAACTATCCCTCCAATACAAACTAAAAAAAAAAAAAAAATACATCGCAAAACAAAAAGAGAAAATCCCTCCGGGATAAAACACAATCGTCTCACCAAAATTCCGAAAAATCAGAACAAGTATTCAAAACATCTGAGTATCGCTCACTCGTGGCCATGTCCTCCTAGTTTATCACAAAAAACTCCAAGTTCATAAAAAGATTGTCGTCTCTCCCTTCGGTTGAGTTCACCAGGCATCAGGCCTTGCATCGTCAAAAGTATAGCGTAAAAGAGATCTTCCTAGCATGGCAGCATTGGTCGCCCCTGCTGATTTGGGTTTCACCGTTAGCATCTCAGATTTGATTCATATCGTGGGAATGTATAGAGGCTTCCTTCGTATCTTGTCGACCACTAGGATTCCTCGCCTCTCCGACCGCCCTGAAAATATCAAGTGAAAGTATAGCCAGAAAAGCGAATGAGCAATGTGGAGGCCTCGGGATTGCACATCACCTGTATATCCTCACTTGTATTTACTCTTTTCTGTGTTTTTCCCTTTTTCAGGTTCACGATAGCTCCTCGGAAGCAAGCTACCCCGCACAGGCTTCCCCTAACTAGACTTCAAAAACAAAAAAATGACTGAACCGACCAAGACCGATGAAGCACTAATGGCTAGAATCGCAGAGTTAGAGGAGCAAGTTAGGATCACTACAGAAAGAGCCACCAGGGCCGAAAAGGAAAGAGATGAAGCTGTCACCGAAGTGCCACCAGGTTTTGATCCCCCTCAAACAAAAGGACCTCCCTCTTCGCTCACCGTCGCAGGACCTTCCATACTCCCACCACTTTCTGCCCCCCCGGGCCATTGGAGATGGGATAATCCCTTCACTGTACCCACCACTGCAAATCCTACAGTTAAGGCGGGTGAAGAGATCTCCCCGTCGCTTCAGTACCTTTCAATCAACCCTGCTGTGGACCCCAGCAAGAGCCAGGCCCACCTAGAGGCTTTGTATCCCCCTCTTATTCCTCCGAGCATAGTTCCCGGACCTGTGGGAACTCAGCTCCTCACTTTCAACCCCGCACAACCTCAGTTCTCATCAGAACCTATGCTGCCATTCGGTTCTAACCCCATCGGGGCCGAGAAACCGAAAAGTGACAGACTGAATCTTCTCGAGGAAAGACTCAGAGCAATCGAAGGGGCCGATCCATTCGATCCCACAGGTCCCGCCGACATGTGCATGGTCCCCGGGATTGTCATATCTCCGAAGTACAAGATCCCCGACTTTGAAAAGTATACTGGGGTAGAGTGCCCAAAGACCCACCTTAGAGCATATTGCAACAAGATGGCAGAGATGATCCACAACGAACCGTTGTTGATCCATCTATTCCGAGAAAGCTTGACCAAGCACGCCCTAACTTGGTATATGGGGCTGGACAGAGCAAGGATCAGGACGTGGAGAGACCTGTCCGATGCCTTCTACCGAGAATATAAATTCAACATGGAAGTGGCTCCCGACCGCGCCGACCTGTAAAATCTGGAAAAGAAGATCGGCGAGTCTGTGAAGACCTATGCTCAGAGATGGAGAGAGTTGGCTTCTTGAATCTCCCCTCCCTTAAGCGACAAGGAACTCTTGTCGATCTTTTTGCACACCTTCAAAGCTCCCTACTACACCTACCTAATCTCGAACCCCTCAAAAAACTTCTCCGACATGGTCCTAATTGCCGAAAGAGTCGAGCAAGGGATTAAGTCTGGACGAATCACGCATCCAACACCAGAGTCTGTACCAAAGAAAGCATCAGTCGTGAAAAGGGACGTCGGATATGTCTCTCCCCAAGCTAATCAGGGGCAGCCGTTTCCACCACCACCGCCTTATTTATTGCCACCGTCGTATCATCCGCCATCACTATATCGGCCCATCTCCTTTCCTTTTACTTCACCACCAATTGCTAATATCTTGCCTCAAAATCCTACATATTTCCCACCACCTCCAGTACAAACAATACCACCTATGCAACCCAAGCCATATAACCCACCAAAAGACCCAAATAACCAAAACACGACCAATAATCGGTGGAACCGAGAAATCTACAAACATCTCCTGGCGGCCGGACAGATCGTACCGGTCCCTGCTCAGCCTCAATTGCCTCCTTACCCAAAGTGGTATGATCACAACGCAAGGTGCGAATATCACGCTGGAGCCCCAGGTCACACTCTGGAAAATTGCTTCGTATTCAAGGCAAAAGTCCATCACTTGATCAAAAGTGGATGGGTATCTTTCGAAGGATTAGCAAAAGGACCCAACAAATCCACCAACCCTCTCCCCAATCATTCCCAAGGAAAGGAAGGGGTGAATGCCATCTCGGCCGGAGAAAGCAGCGACCGTCTCTCTTCAGCATCGAGTTGGCCACAAGAACAACTTTTCCAGGCCTCAGCTCGAGAGGGATATGTGTCATACGCGGAGAGCAATCCAAGTCACTGCATGTACTGCAAGGGAAGCGAAGGTCATAAGATCCAAGGTTGCGAGTTGTTCGCAGGAAAGGTGAGACAACTCTCGAGTCTCGGAGTAATACAAACCCAGAAAGTGACCCCCGGGGAAGGATCCATCAACGCGATCGGAGATGGATTTCCTATCCCGCATGACGCCGAGGGAACCCCACTCCAAACCGTCCAGAAGAAAGGATCGACTTCATCGTGCAAGCGGTTCTCCACGCGCCGCGACGAAGGCGACCGCGAGATTGACACCTTGGGCCAACCTTCCGGGAAGTTCGATTACCTCGTCAGGTATTCGGCACCACCCTCCTATTCTAGCACAGTGCCCTTACTACCCTCTTAGGAATCCTCAGACTCCGAGTCATACCCTTCACCGACATGGTCGCTTCCTCCGTTTCCTTTGAAAGAGATTTACGCAAGCCTCTTGGCAGACGGGCAAATTACACCATCCCCACTCTCACCTCAATCCCTTCCTTACCCTAGCTGGTATGATCCAAAGGTTAGCTGCGAATATCACGCCGGAACCCGAGGACACTCCTTGGAAAACTATTACGACTTTAGAGAGAAGGTCGAGCACCTAACCAAAGAAGGACGAATCTCGTCCAAAGGTTTAACAAGGGGTCCTGATATGACAACCAGTCCTCTACCGCGCCATAATCCTGGGATGAGCGATATTTCTTCCATTGGAATTGACATTTCTCACCTGTCGATGGGGGAAGTACCCAATAAAGAATTGTTCTTCGCATTAGCTAACAACGCGTATCTACCATTCCCGGGGAATAGTCACGCCCAATGCCTATTCTGCCAAGGGGAAAGCAAGCATGACATCCAGGATTGCAGACTTTTTCAGCAAAAATTCAAGCAACTCACAACATTCGGGATCATTCAAACCAAAGGGAAAACCCAAGGAGCAATCAACGTCATCGAGGATAATCCTCCAGCACCGTATTCCTTCAAATACGTGGCCCAAACAGGAGATGCAGCCCCTACCCCAAGCAAAGTAGTGTTCACATTAGCTGTGAATACTCCCAGCTGGGACTTACACGTGGTCCCTTTCAACTATGGATACACGGTGGTCACCACTCCTCCTGCCGTCACATCAACAGGACTCGCTATTGGCGAAGCCTCTCATATCGGGGGCATGACCTGCACTGGAAGATGTTACATCTCGGAGGAAGTAGAAAAGCAACGACAGGCCAAAGGAAAAAATCCTGTGATTCACGAAGAAACGGTAGAAGAGACGCAAGGTTTGAGCAAGCCTGTAACCGAGGATGAGACAGCCGAGTTCCTCAAGATCATGAAACAGAGCGAGTTCAGCATCATCGAACAGCTAAAGAAAACCCCAGCTCGCATCTCCATCATGGAGCTGATCCTTACTTCAGAGCCACATCGCCAAGCTCTCTTAAAAGTCTTGAAGCAAGCCTTCGTGACTAAGGATATCACCACGGAAGGAGTGGAAAACCTCATCGGAAGAGTTCAAGCCTTAAGCAGCATTTCCTTCTCGGATGGAGAGATCGACCCCTCGGGAAGAGATCACAACAAGGCCCTATACATCACGGTGGAATGTAAGGGACACGTCATAGCAAATGCCCTAATCGACAATGGGTCCGCACTTAATGTCATGCCCAGGCATGTCCTTGAACAACTGCCGGTCGATTACTCTCTCATGAAACCTAGCGGAATGATGGCTAGGGCTTTCGATGGCTAGGGCTTTCGATGGCACCACTCGAGAGAACATTGAGTTGGATATGGTCATCGGGCCCCACACTTTCGCCTTGACATTCCAGATCATGGAAATCCAACCCGCTTACAGCATGCTTCTAGGACGGCCTTGGATCCATTCAGCGGGAGTCGTCCCCTCTTCCCTGCATCAGTGCCTCAAATACGTCAAAGACAATGCCCTCGTCACAATAAAGGCAGAAGAGGCCTTGATCTTGGCCAAGCATGCATCCGTGCCTTACATCGAAACTGCCAAAACCTTAGAGAGTTCCTTCCAAGCCTTTGAAATCATCAACGCGGATTGGATCGAGGAGGGATCCCCCGTTTGCGAAGCCTCAGAATCTGGGATAGCCGAAACAACCACTAAGTCAACACTAGAGGGAAGCTTCCAATTAGGAAAACGGCTCGGGGCTGAGTTACAAGGATCAAAAGGCTGGGCGCCTCCGAAGAGCTTCAGAGACCGATTTGGGTTAGGATACCAACCCAGCAAGGCCGATTTCACCAGGATTTCCCAAGAAAAGAAAGAAAAACAACTGGCTAAGCTATTTGGACGTTCTGCGCCAGAGGGCAAAATGCCAATCCCCCATATCAGAACCACGTTCCCCTTCGCCGCTGAAACCATCAATGAAAATCCAATCAGGGTATCATACCTCCGTATCTGCACTCTAGGAGAAGAAGAATCGTCGCCTGGTTCAGTCATTTTCGTTAAGAAGTCAGGGGAGTCTGTGTGCAACTGGACCATCACCATGCTTCCGGATGTCTCTCCGTAATTTCTCCTTTTGAAAAATATATATGTTTTTGGCCCGTTTTCTTACGAAAACATTTTTGTAGGGACTCATGTTCCCTTTTGTTAAAAATCAATATATATGCAAATTTTCATTTTACGCATCTCTTTTTTCGCACTTTTAATTTCAGGATGAGTGTTAGTTCGGATTGTCTTGATAAAACCTATGTCTTTACTGGCGAAGAAATCATCGCTACGACCGAAGACAAGGCCGAAGTCTCTGACGAACTGACCCGTTTACTAGAAAGTTCAGAAAAGGAAATAACCCCTCATCGGGAGGAATTAGACGAAGTAAACTTGGGGGCAAGCAACGAGAATCAAAAACTGGTCAAGATCGAAACTACCCTGGATACGACTCAGAGAGAAAGGTTGATTTCTCTCCTCAAGGACTACTCCGATGTATTCGCATGGTTATACACCGACATGCCAGGTCTTGATCCTAGGATAGTTGAGCATCGTATTCCATTAAAACCTGAGTTTAAGCCTATCAAGCAAAAATTTCGGAGGATGCATCCTGACATCCTTCTGAAAATCAAAGAAGAAGTTACCAAGCAACTAGACGCGGTTTTTTTGAGAGTTGCCGAGTACCCAGAATGGATTGCCAACATAGTGCCAGTGCCTAAGAAAGATGGGAAGGTTCGCATGTGCGTGGACTTTCGGGATCTCAATCAAGCCAGCCCTAAAGACGACTTCCCTCTTCCCTATATCGACATCTTGGTAGATAGTGCCGCCAGAAATGACATATTCTCTTTAATGGACGGGTTCTCGGGGTACAATCAGATCAAGATGGCACCCGAGGACAGTGAAAAGACGACCTTCATCACACCCTGGGGAACCTTCTGCTACAAAGTGATGCCCTTCGGATTAAAGAACGCCGGAGCCACGTACCAGCATGCGACCGTCACCCTTTTCCATGACATGATGCATAAAGAATTGGAAATATATGTCGACAACATGATAGCCAAATCTCGCAGCACGCAAGATCATGAAGACATCCTGAGGAAGGTGTTCGAAAGGTTGAGGCAATTTCGGCTACGGCTAAACCCAGCTAAGTGTACCTTCGGAGTGACCTCCGGGAAAATGTTGGGATTCATCGTCAGCAACAAAGGCATAGAAGTGGATCCTGACAAGATAAAAGCAATTCAAGAGCTACCCGCTCCCAGCACCGAAACGGAAGTACGAAGCTTCTTAGGACGCATCAACTACATCGCTCGCTTTATCAGCCAATTAACACTTACTTGCGAGCCGATGTTCAAAATGCTAAGGAAGCACGGAGATGCAGAATGGGACGAAGACTGCCAGAAAGCCTTCGAGAAAATCAAGACATATCTGCAAAGCCCACCAGTACTAGTTCCCCCGACGCCAGGACGTCCCTTGCTCATGTACATGACAGTCACGGCTAGCGCCATGGGTTGCATTTTGGGACAGCACGACGAGTCCGAAAGGCGTGAACAAGCCATCTATTACATCAGCAAAAAATTCAACGAATGTGAGATGCGTTACTCTATGTTGGAACGAACTTGTTGCGCCCTAGCATGGTGCGCCCGAAGGCTCCGGCAGTACATGTTGTATTACACGACTTGGCTAATCTCTCGCATGGATCCTTTGAAATACATCTTCGAAAAGCCGTACCTATCAAGTCGCATTTGTAGATGGCAAGTCTTATTAGCTGAGCACGAGATCATTTATGTGACCCGGAAAGCGGTTAAAGCAAGCGCCCTCGCTGATCACTTGGCTGATCATGCCTCAGACGAGTATGAGTCATTGATCTTCGACTTCCCCGATGAGGACATCATAATGATTGAAGATGAGATCACAGAAAATCTCCGAGAAGACGATTGGTGGACCATGTTCTTCGACGGTGCGGTGAACCTCTCGGGCAAGGGAGTAGGAGCCGTGGTCATAGCCCCAGATGGCCGTCAATTCCCCGTAGCATGCAAATTGAACTTCCTATGCACCAATAACGTCGTCGAGTATGAAGCATGCATCAGCGGTCTGACAGCAGCCATCGACTTAAAAGTAAAGAAGCTCCGAATCTTCAGCGATTCAGCACTCATCATCTATCAAGCCCAGGATCTATGGCAGACACGGGATTCCAAGCTCATCCCTTATCAAAGTCTACTCACCCAACTCACATGGGAATTCGAGGAAACCGAATTCGACCGAGTCGATAGAGAAAAGAACCGCTTCGCAGACGCGTTAGCCACGTTGGCCTCGATGTTTAAGTTAGAATGCGGAGTAATGCTTCAACCATTGAGAGTGGAAGTAAAGGAAGCTCCGGCATGTTGTGTCGCCTTGGAAGAGGAACCTGACGGCAAGTCGTGGTTCTACGACTTAGTACAGTTCATCAGAAACCGGGAGTACCCACCAGGGGCAAGCCGGGTTAGCAAAAAGACCCTCCAGCGCTTAGCACTAGACTTCTACCTCGACGGCGAGGTTCTATATAAAAGGAGAGCTGATGGAGCTTTGCTTCACTGCGTCACCATGGCCGAGGCAAAGAGAATCATAGCAGAGATCCACGAGGGGTTTGTTCCACACACGCAAGTGGGCACATGATGGCTAGGCAGATAATGAGACAAGGTTATTTTTGGCTCACCATCGAACGAGATTGCATCAGCTATTTTTGGAAGTGCCACAAATGTCAAATCTACGCGGACCATCTCCAAGTCCCTCTAGCCCCTCTCTTCAGCATGACATCGCCTTGGCCTTTTGCAATGTGGGGAATCGACATCATCGGCCAAATTCATCCAACCGCCTCTAATGGCCATCGCTTCATCCTCGTAGCAATTGACTACTTCACCAAGTGGGTAGAGGCCGCCTCTTACTCCAACATCACTCAGAAGATGACCATGCGATTCATGGAGAGGAACATCATCTGCCGTCATGGGGTCCCGGAAACAATCATCACGGACAACGGCACCAATCTCAACGAAAAATGATCGACGACCTTTGCCAACGTTGGAAGGTGAAGCACCGAAACTCGTCACCTTATCGACCAAAGATGAATGGCGCAGTCGAAGCAGCAAACAAAAATCTGAAGAGGATCATCCAAAAGATAGTAATCACTCACAAAGACTGGCATGACATGCTTCCCTTCGCACTACATGCTTATCGGATAGCAACCCGTACATCCACAGGGGCAACTCCCTACTCATTAGTTTACGGCATGGAAGCCGTAATTCCCCTCGAGGTAGAAATCCCTTCTCTTAGAATCCTAGTAGAGTCTGAAGTAGAAGAATCAGATTGGGCAAGAGTGAGGTACGAGCAGCTGAACCTCCTTCCCGAAAAGCGCTTGGCCGCTATCTGCCATGCGTAATTATATCAGCAAAGAATGGCCAACGCTTATAACAAGAAAGTGCGACCTCGCAAGTTCGAGGCTGGGGATTTAGTGCTAAAGAAAATTCTCCCTCATCAGAAGGCCAGTCAAGGAAAGTGGGCCCCAAGGTACTAGGGCCCGTATCTGGTCAAAAGTGCATTCTCAGGGGGTGCCCTAATGCTAACCAACATGGATGGAGACGATCTCCCAAGACCGGTAAATGCCGATGCAGTCAAGATATACTTCGCCTGAAGTGGCACGAACTGAGTGTTTGGCTAGACCAAGGACATAGGGTTTTATCATGACAATCTATCACAAACATTTGTCCCGAAATTAATAAAACAAGTTTTTTTAAGAGATGCTTTGTTTTAAAATTTGTTGTCCCCTTCTTTCTCTTAAAAATTGTGAGATGACAAAAGGAGGCATGGCATAGATGACTCCCCAAGACTAGCTCGGGACGTAAGACGCGCCACTTAGACTAATGCCACTAATCAATCTTCAGTTTTGCAGGGACGTAAGGTCTCACGCCTCAGCTCGTCATCACGATAGAACCAGAGAGTTCCACTCGTAGGAGCTGTTGAATTGCCGCAGCAGGCCACCTTCAAGCGCGAATCAGGAAAGATTTTAAGACAAATCATCACCATCTAAAGCAAAATTTCTTTTCCTTGCAGTGCTACCAGCACAACCAGCATCGCAAACGACCGGTCTCAAAGGACCGAACACTGGACCAAAGTCACAAAGCCCATCCTACGCCGGCCGAGCTGTCGGAACACTAGCAACATCGGCTCCCATCTCTGATTCACCTATTCGGAGGGGCTCATCACCAAAACGCCATGGTCGCCCAGCGCACCCTTGCAGGCAACAACTCTGGGAAAAAGCACGACAAAAAGCTGTCCTCCGAGGATCACCATCAACATACTTAATGCGGTTTTATTCAAGAAGTTCCCCAACATCCGCACCATGATACCAACATCCGATGCCAGTCACACCGCAATGACCCACGGATGGCCCGTCTAAAAGGGAGAGCTTAAAACTTATCAATCACATTACTTTTGCTAACACAAGTTATCTTGCATTTACTCCTCATTAGTTCTTGCCGTATCTTTTTCAGGGACCGGGTCACCCCCATTCGTTGCCTGCAGGAGAACGGTCAGCATACGCCCTTGCAGCCCCGCTGCACATCACGGGGACAGAGGGTTGTCCCCTTTATCCCCGAGCAATCACGAAGCCAATCAGCGAAGGTCCAGTAGGACCGGAAAGCAAATGAACTGAAATACGGATCTCCTCCTAAATACGACTCGGATCTGCAGTTCCCGCAAAGCAGCTAAAAAAGAAACCAATCAAAGCAAAGCATCCCAGAACCGGGACCACGTCATAGGCACCCTCGAAAAGCCGAGTTAAAAGAAGGGAGAATCCCTGAACTTATCTCATTTTCATTTTCAAATTAATTTCCCTTTCCGTTGTCCCCTCTGCATCTCACAGGGACGGGAAGCATCTCACTGTCATCCGCGTGGAGCTTGTGGAAGACGCCCTTGCAGCCCCGCTGCACATTTCAGGGGAGTCCGTCTTTCTTTCCCCTCGATTTAAATTTGTTTTCATTCCTACTCACTTTGTTAGCTTTAAGTCGAGTACGGTCGTCTGGCCCACTGGGGGCAACCTTAGGTTCTCGTTAGACCCTTGCAAATAAGTCATCCCCCATATCTAGCAATCAAAACATCTAGCAATCAAAACATCTAGCAATCAAAGCGTCTAGCAATCAAACCATCCAGCAATCAAACCATCTAGCAATCAAACCATCTAGCAATCAAACCATCCAGCAATCAAACCATCTAGCAATCAAACGTCTAGCAATCAAACCACCCAGCAATCAAACCATCAATCATTCAAAAATCAAAAATCAATCAGAATCCCTCTTTAGCCCGGCTAAAACAAAAGCATACTACTCTCATAAGCATTTTCATGCATCGCATAGTTCAGGAATATTCAATCCCTCTGTTAACTCCAGCATCTATCCAAATTGCGTGCCGTGCATGATATTACCTGTCTGCTCTTATATCCGCGGTTTGCTCCGACGTAAGCAGTCATAGACAAATCCCGGTAAGCATCTTTGAGCCATCGCGCCTTATCCTTTATGAGTGTAAGAGCCTGACTAGGTACTAGTTGAGTTCGCATAATATCCAGGGTACATACGCTATTAGACATGGGATAGCTATAAAATGACGTGGGACTTTTACGATTTTCTCCACTTTTTTCGTTTCTTCCCTCTTTCCACCATATATGTCATCACTCCCCCAAACCGTCAATATCACTCATACCCCGGGAGCCAAAGAGCAGTTTCAGCTAAAATTGCCAGCCGGAAGTAAAAGCACGCCAAGTTCAAGTTCACGGTGAAGGAGACGGAAAAGGTCACCAGGAGATCGCTAAGGACTATCACCGAAGAAGCAGCAACAACGAAGGCCGAGGCCTCAAGACAAAAGGGGAAGAGATCAAGACGAAGGATGTGCTTGCTCCGCTCTGCTGCATTTCAAATCAAATCAAAAAGGGGGGGAATAAAAAATAAAAAAAAAAGAGAGAAAAAAAGAAAAGAGAGAAAAAGAAAAGAAAAAGAAAAAAAAAGAAAAAAGAAGAAAAGAAAAGAGAGAGGGGAAAAGGGAAAAGAAAAGAAAAGAAAGAAAATGCTCAGAGACCTTCGAAGAATACAAACAATCGAAGAGACAAAGCAAGCACAGGCCGGGGACAACTCAGTTCGAGAAATCTCGAAGAAAACTTTCCCCAGTGAACTCGAGTAAAAAGGCCCCAGGCCGACTCGAGGAATCTCAAAGCAAGCATCCCTAGTAAGGACACGAGAAGAAAAGGGCCCCAGGCCAACTCAAGTAGTGGGTCGCAAAAAGAACAGCGACGACACTCCCCAATGAAGACTCAAGAAAAAGGCCCCTGGCCGAACGAAGAGCACCCCCAGCAAGGATCCCAGAGCTCACACACTCTGTCCAGAAAGCATCCCCAGCAAAAAGCGAGAGAACTCGCACCCCTCGCCCTTATCCGGGCCAATCAACAAAGCATCATTCATCAAAACCCTTCCAGCAAAGCAATCTTTCCCAAAACAAACTCCTTTCCGGACTTTTCATGTCCTTTCATTCTTTTCCGTAAAAGTCCCATTGATTATTAGAACGCCCATGCATGTGCATCTTTATTCGAAGTCCATTCACTCAGATTGACATTGCGAGCTGTAAATTATGTATCATGTTAGTAGCATCTTTATGAGCGTAAACACTTAGCCTTGTTTCAGAGCGTGAGTGCAAACACTAATATCAGGTGAGGATTGCTTACGGCTGCAAATTATGGGAAAGTCTTGTCCTTGGGGTCGTTACCTCCTGAGCAGGACGCTGGCGATAGCTTTCTTCTCCTCCCAGAGTGACATCATAGTTTAGTCTTCAGCATTAGCATCTCCTTCTCCCAGAGTGACAGCATTAGCATCTCCTCCTCCCAGAGTGACCTTAGTTTAGCTTCCTCATGTCACGTCTTCTCCTACGGGAATTGACGTTGTCTTACTTTTCAGCATTAGCATCTCCTCCTCCCAGAGTGACAGCATAGAATCTTCTCCTCCCAGAGTGACCTTAGTTTAGTTTCCGCGTTTCGCGTCTTCTCCTACGGGAATTGACGTTATTTGCATTCCAGCGTAGCATTCTTCTGCTCCCAGAGTGACAGCCTTTAGTTTTCAGCTTAGCCTTCTTCTCCTCCCAGAGTGACAGCATTTAGTTTCCAGCGTAGCATTTCTTCCCCTCCTAGAGTGATCTTAGTTTAATTTCCGCATCTCGCACCTTTTCCTACGGGAATCGACGTTGTTTAAGTTTTCAGCATTAGCATTCTTCTCCTCCTAGAGTGACAACATTTAGTTTCCAGCGTAGCATTTCTGCTCCTCCCAGAGTGACATCATAGGTTTAGTTTTCAGCATCAAGCATTTCTTCTCCTCCCAGAGTGATAGCCTAGCGTAGTTCTACCTTTTTCAACCTTAGCATTTCTTCCCCTCCCAGAGTGACGTCCTTCACATAATTCTACATTTCTGCATAATTATTTTCCTCCTCCTAGAGTGACATCATTAGGGCAAATCATTCGTACATCTACAAATCGCGCGTTATCCTCCCTAGACAACGTCTGTTGTATGTTAGACCCCCTAGTGGAGCTGTCATTTACATTCTCGTAAAATCACTTTCCGTCCCCGGTAGAGTGGTTATCATTTACATTTCCTGCAACTTATGTTTCTCTCGATACCTGAATAGATCTAAGCTTATATCTTTGCAGGATCAACAACCTATCTCCTCCCAGAGCGACAACAATCTCCTCCTCCCAGAGCGACATCAATCAATCTCCTCCTCCCAGAGCGACATCAATCAATCTCATCCTCCCAGAGTGACATTAAGGAATCACCTTTTATCCCCAGTGACGACCTCAATCAACTACCTCCCCCCCAGAGCGACATCATCACTGTAAGCTTGAGGTAAGACCCGCTGTGTCGCCAAAATTCGGATATATAGGGGCAACTGTCTTTACTGCTTATCAAATACTTCGATAAGACAGTAAAGAGGGGGCAACTGTTGATACCCGAATTTTGACGCCATTTTTACTTAATTTTAGCATTTCTGTTATTTAGTTAATTTACAGTCATTTTCAGTTGATTTACTTTCGCTAGCATTTTTAGGTGTTTCGTTGCACTTTAGCATCATCAGCTTTCAAAATCACATTTTTAATTTTTCGTCACGTATTTTCATTATTATTATCATTAATATTTTTAGCCTTAAAAATCGCGTTTTTAACTATCCGGCAGTCGTTTGCTAGTTTTTTCTTCGTTTTAGGTCATCTCATGAATTTTAAGATTTTTAATATTTTAGCGCATTTTTTAGTATTTTTATTATTTTATTATTATTTTCATTCGAGCTTTGATTGCACCCGAGTAAGTCCGCTCGGACAATAGCTCGACTTTAAAATGTTTTCCATCAACTAGTTAGTTTTTTTTCGCTCGCAACGGTCTACAGCGTTTTGTGTAATTTTCAGCGTAACGTCTTTATTTTTCCATTCAAACGTTTCACGTTTTTGAACGTGAAAATAAACACGTTAAACGAGAAATTCTCGTCATTCGCTGTAGACGGTTAAACCGGTCGCATTTTTCTCTACGCGATGGTACCTGCGGCTCGAAAAGTCAGAACGTTTGTTCGCGGGAACCGGTTCGAGGCCATTTAAATCAGATGAAAGGCCATTTAATCATGGCCATTGATCTAGTCAACCAAGGAAAGTCAACCAGATCAAGGGCCCTTGAATTATCTAGCATGGTGCACATGCACAGTGCACGCACGAGCAAGGCAGCGAAGTCCTCGCCCGAGCCACCTGCTCCCATCGCATCCTAGCCAGCCCATCGCTTCCTGTCCCTCCACCACCTCGACGTCCGGCCAAGTCACGCGCAGCGCTCGTCCTTCACTCCACGCGATCCTTCGGCTATAAATACAAGCCTCCCAAGCTTGTTCAAACGGTACCAGTTCAGCAAGAAAACTTGCTATCTCTCCCCTCTTGATCAGTTTGCTCATATACAAGCCTCCCAAGCTTGTTCAAACAGTGATACGAGCAAGCTGTATTAACCCCTGGAAGGTAGCATATGAATTCTCAGGATCCGGTTCTGCATTCGAGGACTTAACATCAACAGATCTTTTTGCATCATCCTTGGCGGGAGCATATGGGTCGTACCCAATTGCACTCTGCCATATACCATGAGTCTGCAGGGCAGCACTACTGTGCACCCTGTTGTTCGCAGGCATGCGAACCCTCCCAGCGGTGGCCGGCATGTTGATAATACACCCAAATCAACTGCAACTGGAAAAACAATATCAATGAAATAAACTGATTGTTTTTGTGCTATTAATTCAGATACATGCTGGAGATTAAATACACACTTTCAATTTTAAAAATCGTTAGCTAGATTGTGCGAATTAATTAGTTTTTGATAATTAATGGTTTTGTCATTTTTTCGAAATTAAATTTTTACGAGTCAAACTAAAAATCGGGGTTGTACGGTCGGGAAGTCGTCGAAGAGACGAACATTTCGGTACGAAAGATTTTCAAATCGGCCACCTGTGGCCGGAGCTTTGCCGCCGGCAATACGCCGGCGACCAAGAAAGGTGACGAGGAACAGTGCCAGGTCAAACGACACTGTTCACGCGGGAATAGGCTTGGCCCATTCCCATTAAAAAATTTATGGGCCAGGCACTATTCCTGGCCCATTTTCATGTCTTTTCATTTTTTTCAAGTGGGCCCAGCCCAATTTCAATTCTTTCCGACACCTCGTATCATGCTTTTTCGTAAAAATAATTCGTATGCTTCGTATGATTATTTTTCGTACTATCAACTGTTTAATTTTCTGTACCTATCAACTGCTTAAATTATTCGCAATTTAATTTTCCGCACTTTAATTTTCCGCAATTTACTTTCAGCTATTTAAATTTAATACCGCTTACATGGTCGGTCGCAAAAATCAACTGTTTAATTTTCCGCAATTTACTTTCGGCAATTTAAATTCAATACCTCCTACATGGTCGGTCGCAATATCAGCTGTTTTATTTTCTGCAATATCAACTGCTTTAATTTTTCGCAAACTGTTGGAAATTCTTCCGCAATATCAACTGTTTTATTTTCCGCAGTATCAACTGTTTATTTTTCTGCAAATATCAATTGTTTTATTTTCTGCAAATATCAACTGTTTTAATTTTTCACAAATCTTTCCGCAAATATCCAACTATTTATTTTCTGCAAATCATTAAACTGTTTTAAATCCCCTGTGAATCGTCAACTACATTCAATTTTTCTGCAAATCATGTCTGCATTTAATTCTCGCATGCTTAAAATAAATCATTTTTCGCATGCAATCATATCATCATTTAAATTCTTGTATGCTTAAAATCAATCATTTTTCGCATGCAATCAACCCAGCATCTAAATTCTCGTATGCTTAAAATAAATCATTTTTCGCATGCAATCATATCATCATTTAAATTCTCGTATGCTTAAAATCAATCATTTTTCGCATGCAATCAACCCAGCATCTAAATTCTCATATGCGTAAAATCAATCATTTTTCGTATGCTATCAACATAGCATTTAAATTCTCGTATGCTTAAAATCAATCATTTTTCGCATGCAATCGACCCAGCATCTAAATTCTCGTATGCTTAAAATAAATCATTTTTCGCATGCAATCAACTCAACATTTAATTTTCGTATGCATGAAATCCATCATTTCTCGCATACAATCAACTGTCATTTTAATTTTCGCACTCATAAAATTGCTTCTTTATTTCTCAAGCTATCGCTAACACTCTCATTTTGTAGGGTTTAAATTCAAGCTTCACTCGAAAGTACGCCTTTCAATTCCTTTTTATTTATTCAACGCTTTTCGCAAATATCAATCGTACGCATGATATATAGAACTGCTAGAATTAAAATCAACCCACATGAACAACGTGTTTAAAGAGTTGCTTAAAATGCCATGTTCATATGATTTTAAATTCTCGCTTGTATTGACTGCATGTACATGGGGACTTTCGATCCCACATCAGTTTTTCACTTCAAAAATCTATCATTTAAATTTGTACTCTGTTAGCAATCCATGTTAGGATCACGTAGTAATTAATTTAATCATGCATGGCCCGATGATGAAAAAAGAGGGCGCTCATTCAGTCTTACGGAAAATTCAGTCCCATTACGTTACGGTCAGGAATAATCAATCGATCTTGATAAACGGTAACCCCGTCCGAAAGATCTTTTTATTATTCCTGAACGGTCACGATCATAGAAAAGGCTAAAGTGACGATTCCTCTGAGGGCCCCCTTTTTCAAAACGCATTTTATCAAACATCTTTTTAAACACCTCTCTCATCAACCGGTAACCATTTTCGGATGTGACTCGGGTGCCTAACACCTTCCCGAGACCATAGTACGACCCCGAACCTTTGTCTGGGGTCCAGACCCCTTTTTCGTGCCTTTAGTTTTTTTACTTATTATATTTCCTATGCCATGACGATTAAGGTTCCCTAAGCCTAGCAACCAAATTAGGGTGGCGACTTCATTGCATGCTGCTAGGCGTCCTTTTACGCCGAGCATCTGAAGGTCTCAAATTTCATTGCACACTCGTGAATTACTCTTTTCGTAATTTTTGTGGGGCGCGACAGTAACTGTAAATGCTCCACGATATCTCTTGTACTGCTCTTCAATGCCTTCCTGCATTTTCTCTTATTTTTCATGTCTGGTGATTGTTTTTCTTCATAGGACACTTCTGCCGCTTATACCTATACGCTACCATTGGGCAATATGGATTTGAGGCATGTACTGAATCAATCAAGAAAAAGGCAGAGACCTGATGGAGAAGGCACAAGCCTGTCGTCGAGTCACGTCGATGTCGGGGAAAAGCATCAGACCGCTCTTGACTCTTCACCACCTCCTCAGAACCAGGTCGTTAACATTTTTGGGAACATGGGCGTTCCTAGGCCTTTCGAGACTTCTGCACCCTCGTTTGGGTCGGAGGTTCCTCATTTTTCTTCCAACTTGGGCTATAATGACGACTTATCAGGCTTCTCCTCCTATCTACCCCATGACCCTTTCGGGCTTCAAGGGGGTTCCTCCACTAACCAGCCTCCCTCCCCTCCTGCCGTGGTCTTTGTACCTTCTGATGCTTCAGCGCTTAAGCGCTTCGGGGAGGGAGCAGTTGTGTCCAGTCTCCTGGCCAATGTAAGTTCAGTTAACGCTGCCGGGCCTGTTACTCATCAACTGGACCTGACTACGCTGCGTAGTTCAGGAATCGCGGCCATCGGGGGCGATAACTCTGCTATCACTGCTTTATTCCAAGCCGCTCATATGCTAACATCTTCCAAAGAACAAAGAATTTTTACTGCTAAGGGGGATAGAGAGCAGGCTGACTTGCTGCGTTCTAATCTCTTTACCGGTCTCATCTGGTTTCATCATTATACAGAGCGCATGTCACAAAAGACGACTGCCCTTGCTGCTTCAGTGGACAAACTTCCAAAGGAGCAGGAAGAGAACCAGAGGTTGCTGGAAGAGGGACAAGGATGCATAAGATCCATGGAAATGGCAAAAGAGGAGGCGAAAGAGGCAAAGCAACAGTTGGCCGATTCTAATGTCGCTCTATCAGCTGAAAAATTGAGGAGTGTCGCTCTTGAGGGAGAGAAAGCGGCTCTGGCGGAAGGGAGGGCCACCTTGGCAGAAGAGAAGGCGGCACTTGAGAGAGAGACGACAGTCAAGTGTCAGTGGTATATGGAAAGGACTGCTGCCATCATGGATGACTATTTCGTGGAGGTTCATGAAGAAGAATTTTATAAAGGTGACGTCATTTCTTACGCCTTTTCGCTGAATTCCGCTGATCTCAATGATGAAGGCTTCCACATAGCCAGGTCAAAGGGCTATCAGGGGCGGGAGAGCTCGGGGAATAGTCGTAGGCAGGGTACTGTCGCCATCTTTTTGTGATGATTAAGCGTCATCCTCTTTTTGTCCATCTTTTTTGTATACTTTTGCGACCCTTTGTGGGTGCTTTAAACAGCAGCACTTCTATGATACTGGATTCCTTTGTTGTTGATTTCCTTTTCTGTACTTTTTTTTTCCGAGTTTTACTTGGCATGGCCATCGCGCCATTATCATCCTGATTATGCTGACGGGTTTCACCAGGTTCATCTTAATCGCTGCTCGGCATCATCAGAAATGATATTCCACAGAAAAGAAGTATCATTCCCACGATCAAAAGAGATAACGAGTAGGGTCTTTAGGCCCTATTCCTCGAATCATGTAGAAATCAGTGCGATTGGCCTCAGGAAAATCTCGATGACGGGTCGCACAACTTCGTTGTCCTCTCGAGCGTTGATATCTCCGTTAGTCAGAAATATCCTGCACACTCTTAATTAATGTTTATTAGTAAGAGATATGCGATAACGGACACTAGTTACCCGTAGGAGCCAATCCGCTGCCATTTTAGGGTGTCAGTGTCGCTCGTTATCGCTTTCTCAACCAGCTCACTTCACCAGGGATTCCGCATCTGGTTACTCGCTGGGATTTCGCAATTCTTCGTGTTTCCAGGTTACCACGATCGGCCGGAAAGTGCCTCCTCTTGGTGAGCCGTCTGATCAGGACAGGCCGTCACAAGGTTAGGACTTTTCACTTTCGGGCGTTGTCCTCGCATCCCGGAATCGTGCCCTCACTTAATGAGCCGTCTATATTAGCCCGGTCACAATGATAGGATTTTTACTTCCAAGATGGAGTTACTATTTCCCTAGGGCGTGCCTTTCCTTAACGAGCCATCTCCACGAGAACGGTCTGTATAAGGATTGGACTTTTTACCCCCAGGGATACCGGGGCGTGCCTCATCTTAGTGGGTCGCCTATATTAGCACGGTTTACCAAAAGGAATGGACTTTTCACCCCTGGGGGCGTCGGGACGTGCCTCATCTTATGGCCCACACGTGGCTACCACAAGGATAGGACTTTTCACTCCCAACACTAAATATTAGGTGTGCCAGGGCGTGCCCTCACTTAGTGAGTCGTCTGATCAAGACCGACCATCACAAGGATAGGACTTTTCACTCCTGACAACCCCTTTTCATCATCTGCACACACACACAGTCGCAAAACACAAAGAAGCTCACTATTCGAGCGTTAGTACAGGTTAGGGCTGGCGTTAGTAAAACGTGCAGAGATAAATCAAAGTCTAGCATGATATAATTTCAAACGAGCAATATTCCAAGAGTTAGGTAAGGGGGTACCGTCGAGTGTCTCCAGATGATATGCTCCCCTCCCGACAATACGGGTAACGCGGTATGACCCTTCCCAGTTTGGGCTGAGCTTTCCCCGGCGCTGACCAGTTGCTCGCTTTTCTCTGAGTACCAGGTCGCCTACTTTCAGCAGCCTATTGTGATAACGCGCCATCTTTTGTTTATAATGTATCATTTTCAGAAGAGCTTCCTCTTGCAATTCCGGCAGCACGTTAAGGTAAGCTCGTAACCTTTCCTCATTCAAATCTTCTCTGAAATAGGCCACTCGTAGGCTCATAGTACCAATCTCCACGGGCGTGACGGCCTCGGTACCGAAAGCCAGTGAGAATGGTGTTTCTCCCGTGCTGGTTTTCGTGGCCATGCGGTATGCCCACATCACATACGGCAACTCATCTGCCCATTTCTTTTTGGATCCTTCTAGGTTCTTCTTAACACCGTTAAGGATGCTCCGGTTCATCACCTCTGCCTGACCATTGGTTTGCGGATGAGCCACGGAAGAGAACCTCTGCTAGATTCCAAACTCCACGCATTGGTCTCTGATAAGATCCGAGATCTCTTCGGGTCGGAAAACGGCTGCTGCAGCTAGTCGGAGGGGAAGCGATCGGCGTCAGAGATACCTGCAAAGCGCCGGAGGGGGACTCCAGCGTAGACACTCCGATGCTTAAGTCAGTTCGAGTTTTTAGAATGGTAGAGGTTCTCCAAGATGATCTCGATCTTACCTTCTGTTTGGAAAGATGGGGGTATTTATAGGCCGAAGTTGGTGATACCTGACAGCGATAAGGGTGTAGCGATAAGCATCGTCCAAAGATATCGCCTCCAGCGATAATAGGTGAGTCATCGCGGGCGATAATCACATAAGGCCTATCAGGAGCGACATCCTCTTAGTTCCTCTAGGATGGGATGACGCCGTGCGCGTAAAGATGCATGAGATCCCCCCCCGCTGAAGTCGACCATCCTAGGAACTTCCGCCGGCCCGGGCGATAGGTTGGCTTTTCAGGGAAGCGTATAGAAACTCGTCAAGGATAGATGCCGTGGCTACAATATTGCCGTCAGGAGCATTCCAATTGTTATCATAAGCCCAACTGAAAACTAGCCCGAGTGTTCACCAAGGGCTATCCATGTCTGACATCTGTAGATAGGGTTTTGCTCTGTCATGAGGCGATATTTCCACAGAGGGCTTGGGCTTTCTTTATCGTTCAAAGGCTGATCAATCCTAATGCGGAACGAGGGCTTAGATCCACAACTTTCCACTAATCCGGTCAAGTTCGTCCTTGTTTCTTGTCAAAAAGACCCGTCTCCTCGGGACGTTAAGAATTCTACTAGGAGGTCGTTGGGGCGCTCGTGATTCTGAAGGCATCACTTTTATTCAGCGATACTGGCCCATTTGGCCTTTCAATAGGACTTATGAAGTCTCAGCTTCGTTCGAGTCATAGAAGGACCGTCGATAGGTCGCTTGCGATATCGTCGCGTATATTCAGCCAGGCCGCACCATAGGCTGGCATATATTTTGGGTCTATCGTTCTTCCACGTGTTCTGCAAAGGCACAGAGGAGATAGAAACATATATAGAAGTTAGCAAACTTTATACTTACAGAGGTTCGAGGTCACACGTGCCCACTTTTTCTTTTACGCTCGAGAAAACAGCAAGTATCAGCGTGGCTTTATACCATCAGCTACCTTATGGTTATCGCGGCTTCATACCACCAGATGCCTGTGATGTCATCGCGGTTTTACGCATCCAGGGCCACCGGCGACATCAACGCGGCCTTACACTGTGGATACCGGTAACCTTATGGTTTTAGCGTTAGGGCTACCAGTGATATCGTGCCTCTCAACGTTTTTCAGATTCTGCCTTGTACTCCTTCCGGTATCTGTATCGTGAACGTCACCCGTCCCTTTCGTTTACGCTTATCAATCCTCGAGGTTATCGGGGTGGCTCGTCTTTTGAGGACCTCAGTCTCTTTTCCCAAGGCCTCTCTTCACTAGAGCCTATAAATCGGAGAGCTTTCTCCACCCACGTTCTCCTCATCTTTATCAGCTAGCATCATGGATAATTTGACTAAGAATTTCCTTCTCTCCAAGGGTCACTCACTCAGGAACCTCAATGACGGCGACGTCGGTTTCCTGGAGAACATGCTGGTCAAGACTTCTGAGGATATTCTGGAGCTGCAAGGGATGCTGACTCCGCTTTATTCCCGGCTAGGGGCCATTTCCCTGGAGGACTTCAGTCCTTTGGAGAGCGTATCAAAGCTGTCCGCCTCCATCGCTCGGATTCAGGTGGTGATTGCCATGCTGCAGCAGCGTAAGGACATGTTGGGGTGCTGCCTGAAGGGGATGAGAGCTACTTCCCATGATCTTATCCTGGTCATGGATTCCTTGAGGGACCTTCCTGAGGTGCCCGAGGATGCTGGCTCTGACGCCTGATAGTGATGGCTCCCTTTGGGCCTTTTCTCTTTTCCCCTTATCTTGTCAATGTATCTTCCGGTCACTAGGCCGTAATAAAGTATTTTCCTCATTCCCTTTCGCAACTGTTCTTCTTCTTTACTGCGCTCTTTGTCATTTTCCAAGAGGATATTCTTAGCCCAACTGAAAACAGTCTTGCTATTGGGCGGTTTTTCTGCCGATCGTTCTGCCTTAACTCCGCGCCGTCCTCATTATAACAACTGATTGACAGAGATTATAATTATTCTTGAATTGCGCGAGATTTCAACAGGCGTGACTGCAAATCCATATTTGCATTCCAGACTGTATATGTGCCAATCTTCAAGAGTCGGGTTGGAGGATCGAAGAGTCTCTTTTCTTCTTTTCCCGGCTATTTAATGAGGCTTTTCCTCCTTCACTCTTATCCATTTCTTTCTCCTTCATTTTTCTTAGTTATATGTCCTCTGCAAGTCTCATGGCTGATTCTTATTTGCTAGGTACGGCTTCGGGGAATTCACCGCCAACTCCTCCGACCACCCCTGACACAGATAATCCTCCCCCATCGCCTCCTTAGAGGCCGGTTGTCCGCCGGCGATGTCGCAAGAGGCGGAGGAAGGAAGTTGAACGAAGAAGGAAGGAGGCTGCCCAGGCCTCTAAGTTATTTTTCGACTCTCTGGCTTTTCTGGCTAGGGGGGAGAAAAAACCGTCTCCCCCTCCGCAGGAATCACCTCCGTGGGCTCCCTCTGCTTGCTCGGCCGCCGGGGCAGTATCGCTAGGCGTTAAGGAGGAGTTACCCAAGTTGACTTCTGCCGCTGGAAAGGGGGTCGGTGAGTCTTCTCCCCCTGCTATTGTGGATTCACCATTCTGGGGTGGCGATAATGAAGAGGACGTAGTCTATTGCTACGGCGTTACTTGGTCCGACAGTGATGAGTAGGGCCTTACTCCTTCTTTTTGTAGATGCCGTATGGCCTTTCTCATAATAATGAATGATGGTTTTACTTCCTTTTCGCTTTTCATCACTTACTTATTGTTTCTTTCTGAGCGTTCCGGGTTGGCGCGGATGCGTCCCTTTCGCTACGAGTAACTGCCTTCAACTTTTAATCGGTAACTGTCTTATTTCAGAAGACACAAACGACTATCCACGTGTCTTTTTCTGTTCTGTACGTGTTTCATTTTTACAGGCTGTCTCTTCTTCAGGCTTTCCTTTAAAAGGAAATCATCTCTCTCTTTTACTGCTTCTGCGAATATTTTGAGTTTTTGCACATTTTCTCTCTCTTCTGCACTTCTTTTCTTCGAGAGGTTTTTCCGCGACCGCTCACTGGTGCCGGCGACCGGCTTATTGGCTTTTTGCTCCAGGTATTTACTCCTTCTACCGCCGTAGATTTACTTTTACTGTCCCTTATGTCTTCAACTGCTGAAAACCCCATAGATCCCGAAGCTAGGCGAACTCGCAGCATATTCAATTGTAATGAGGTTTTGAGGGTTGAATTAGAGGAGAGTGGTATTACTTTTCCCACGGGCTATCGCCCTTTTGTCTCTTTGAAGGACACTCGGCTGCCTGACGCCATGTGGGGAACATTCCGGTTAGTTTATTTCAAGATGTTTACTTACGGATTCCGTTTCCCACTCCATACTTCTCTGTTGAAACTGCTAGATCATTACGACCTTAATCCCATCCAGATTACTCCACCCTCTTGGTGTGGTATTTACGCTTTCCTTCGTTCGTGCGAGATGAAGCGTATATTTGCTCCGTCGCTTGATCTATTCCGCACATTCTTTGTCTTGAGTTGTCGCGACTGCCTGGTAGATATTACCCCCAGATGGGATGATGTCGTTGTGCAACTGTTCTGGCGGAACTTTCAAGGTTTTGAGGAACACGTAGATGACTGGAACTCTGGCTTTTTCACCCTCCGTTTGCCGTCACGGCTCTGGCGCGGGGGTTTCAATCAAAAAATCAATAGTGGCGTTTGGAAAAGACCGGAAACGCTGTCAAGCCAGGATGTTTCCAACGTTAGCGCCTTGTTAGAAATAGAAGGGTCTTTCCGTATCCGGGAGTTTGCTCGGTTCAGGCCCTTGTCAGAGTGCGTTGTGGGTGAGTTTCCTTTTTCTTCTTTATCGCTTCACTCTTCTTAATTTGCTAATATGTTCTGTTGGCAGGTAACGCTGAGAGTAGTTCTTCTGGGGAAGGTGACGCCCCTTTGAACGTAACACCTCTCCAGTCGCTGCCTCCTTCTCCTCCGCCTAAAAACTCCCGCCGCCCACCTATTCCGCCTAGAAGGGGAAGGACTAAAACCGTCACAACTCGCAGAGCCTCCACTCGACCTTCTTGTTTCCTTGAAAATTGGCTTCCTTCCCGTGGCAAGAGGGTAGCTCAAGGCGATCCTGTGTTTGAGAAAATCGACAGCGATAGCGAGAGCATGGACACTGGTCCTGAATTACGTCACGCTACTATTGCCCAAAGGATGAAACTTAGGTCGAGGAGGAATGATGACACGGCGGAATCGGCTGAGGACGATAGCGAAGAAATTGCAGAAGAGACGGAGCGTCTCGTAAAGAAGGTTCGCACAGAGAAAACTGAACCCCTAGTTCCCCCTTTGAAGGGAGTTAACGCGGCCCCTTCCGAGAATATTAACGCTTCTCATGCCGCGAGGACTTCGCAAGTGGTGAAAAATATCAAAGCTATCAGGGTGCCTTCCGCCGTTTCTATCGAAAACAATGAGACCTCGGTAGCCGCGACCTCTCCTTTGACGTCGGGCCATCCTACTTCCCCGATAGGTTCTTTTATCCCAGAGACAGCCC
Organism: Viola odorata; assembly: GCA_963691705.1. Taxonomy (NCBI): domain Eukaryota; kingdom Viridiplantae; phylum Streptophyta; class Magnoliopsida; order Malpighiales; family Violaceae; genus Viola; species Viola odorata. Next base: position 3,064,843 of record OY829539.1, read on the forward strand.
CACCAGTTTCGAGTTTAGGCGTTCCTCCTGAATTTTTCCCACGGAAGCCTCCTCTTTTGTTTCTGTCTTCGATTTCGGGCGTTGGTGATTGCGCAAAAAATTGTTCCCCTCCTTACATCGCCAACCTTTCTCCTCAGAGGTCCCAGGGCCCTACTGGATATCAGCTGGATTTGTCCTCTTTCGGCACTGATGGGCTTCGTGCCTTAGGAATATCAGATCCGTTATCGCGAGAAGAGCCCGTGGGTCCCATAGTGGGACAGATGTTTACTTCTTCCAAGGACAGGGAAGAGTTTTTACAGCATGCTCCCGAGACACGACAGTCACACCTTATGAACGACATGCTGGCCAGCTTTCGGAAATTTCATTACTTTCTTGAAGGCCAGCGTAACAAAACTCGACCCTGTTCGGATTTGCAGGAACAATTAGACGCGGCTTTGGCGAAGGCGAAGGAGCTATCGCAGTTGCAAGAACGAACTCGGGCGGAGTTGGAGGATTGTCGCGGTGAACTTTCTCGGGAGAAGTCGAAGGGGAAAGCGAGAGCAGAGCTAATGGAGGCGGAACTGGTGGTGGCTGATAAAAAGAATGTCTTCCTTCGCGAAGAGTTGTCATCTCGCGATGCCGATTTGGCCAAAGTTCCTTCGAGGATAGCCTGGTGGAAGAATAAGACCATCGAGGTTTGTATCGCAGGGTTTAAGGATCTCCATGTCCGAGGCGTTGTCGATTTATCCATGCTGGCCAATTACGCCTCTTAAAAAATTAAAGATCTTAGTGAAGGCGAAAGGAGTTTTCCTCCTTCCGGGGAAAAGCAAGGGAACGATGACGGCGAGGCATGCGATGACTCTTAATTGATCCATTGAAAAACATTGCTATTTGTTTTCCATGTCTTGTAATAACGTCATATCGCGAGGCGATATCGGTACTTTGCTCTTTGGGCGATATCTTGTTTTATTTCGCTCTCTTGCTGTCTTTGAGAACTGTTCTTTTATTCAACGCCGATTTGCATTATTTCCTTTCTTGTGATATTGCTTTTGCTTTTTATCAAAAGTCGCATCTACTTTTCAGAGCATTTAATGCTCGCGACCCTTCCGTCGATGCGCGGGAAAAATCATGATGGTGCTGACACACGTGTTCGTTTCTTCTGCCGCTTCACCTTAGCATGTTTAGAAATTTTAACCAGATCGAAGCGTTTGCCGCGCTTCTTCTAGAGTCGTACTCATTGCTTGAGTCTTATCCCTCATGCCGCTTCGACACAACGACTGCAGCATCCGTCGTTTCCTTTTAATTACTAGGGTTATAAACCCTCTTTATTTCTTCCCTTTTCTTTTTCACTCCACTTTTTCATATTATCTCTCGCCCGTCTTGTCCTTCTCATCTCCATTCAAGGCTTTCAAAGTTCTTTCCTTTCAAAGGTATTTCCCTTCTTTTCCCTCGTCTTCTTCATTTCTATTTCCTTAGTCCTGCCATGGCAAAGACTCGCCGTTCTGAGTCAAAATCCATCGATGAGAAGAAAATGGATACCACGGTCAGTGTTATTACCACGGAGGCCATTCTCCGGGAGCATTTGGCTACTTATGGCGCCGTTATTCCTGACGGTTACCAAGCTGTTGTTGCCCCTGGGTCGGTTCGTTTAAACAGCGTTCTGACCGGCAATCAAAGGGTGCTGTATGCCCAGATGTTTCGCTACGGTTTCCAGTTCCCTATCGATTCTTTCGTCAAGGGTTTGCTTATTGCTGGCAATTTCAATCCTGCCCAGTTAGCCCCAAATGCATATTGCTGTGTTTATGCTTTCTTGGAACTCTGTAGATATAAGGGGATCACTTCCCCTTCTCTTTTGTTGCTTAGATCCCTTTTTAAATTGATGAAGTGCCGGGGTGTGATAACCATATCGCCTCGCTTTGACGATGATTCTCTCAAGTCTTTTACTTGGAAGTTGCTCCATATTGAGTCTTCTGTTGAGGCTTGGAAAAAGGAGTTCTTTCTGATAAATTTCCCTGACGCTCCTGGTCCCGAGTGGCGTTCTGGGTTCAACCAGGACGTCCAAGATGGCGTTTGGAGTCGACCAGGGACACTTCCCGCTCGTGAACAAGGATGGTTAAACACCTTACTCCAACTGGAGATCAGCGTTCATATTCGACTCACGACCTGCAGAATGGCCATTCAGGAGTGCGTTAGACGTGAGTATCGCGCTACCTTTCCCTTTCATCGCTAATACTAACGCTGACATTATTTTGTGATTTTGCAGCGACGGATCCTGACTATAAACCCGAAAGCGTAAGAAGACACTTAAGGAGAGCTCGTAATAGAGAGGAAAAGGAAAAGCTCGATTCAGAGGCCACTGATAATCCTTCTGAGCTTCCGGCTACTTCCGCGAATCTCGCTCAAGTATCCTCCTCCTCAGTTGGCGAAGGGAATACTGACATCCCTGAAGGTGTTCCTATCGTGACCGTTGCTGCTCCCTCGTCTTCTCAGGCTCCTAGGGCCATTGCCAGAGGAAAAAAGAAGAAAAGAACACGGAGTATCGCCACTCTTACTCCTTCTCCCGACGCTGCGGGTTCTTCTGAGGCACTATCTTCTCTCAACACCGCTACCGTGAGCGTGTTTTCTCTTTCTCAATATCTGTCGTCATTTGATCTCTTTTTCTTTTCTCAATTTGCACTCCTTGCAGGAGGCCGTTATAGTTACTGCGTCTGCTCCTTCAGGCGATATGAATCTCACTTATGTGCTGAGGGGTTCTGCGAAGAGGGCCCGGATAGAAGGCGAGGATGAGAACATACCCTCCTCTAACATCGCGGGGGAAGGTGGTTCCGTTAACGTTCCTGATTCCGCAGTGGTTCCTCCAGGTAGACATTCCGTGGAAGATTTGGGGAACTTAGGCGGTGCGGACCCCTTTGGTGCTTCGCCCAGTTCCTTTGGCGGGCCTGTGCATCATTTTTCCTCTTCTTATCAAGACGTCTTTCACGACCTTCTGGGCCATCAGCCTCATGGTGCCTTCCTGCCCCTGGGCAGTTCTTCTTCACAGGTTCGCGCCCCTGGTCCTCTGGCTTTCGTTCCCTCTAGCGTTCCTTGGTGGCAACGCTATAATGAAGCCGGAACCTCTTTCAATTTTGCGGTGGATCTTTGTCCATTAAACGGGCTCGGCGAAGTGACCCATCAGGTCGAGTTGTTCGACTTCCGTACCCGTGGTTTGGCAGCCATCGGGGGCGATGGTTCAGATGAGGTTTCTGCCCTGCTGGCTTCTCAAATTCTGGCCTCATCTGCAGAACGGGAAGCTTTCCTTTCCCAGGCGGAAGATGACCAAGTGAACTCCGTCCGTGCTGGCCTTTTCTCCAATATGATGAAATTTCACTATTGGGCGGAGGAGATGAAGCATCGGGCTGTTTCCCTTCGTTCTGTTTCGGCGGAGCTGTCCAAGGAGCAAGAGGAAAAGAAAAAGGTGTTGGCAGATCGCTCCAAGATACTGCTAGCTCACCACGATTTACAGAAACAGCATTCCGCCCTGGAAACAGCTTTGTTAGAGGAACAAGCCAAAGTGACTGCTTTGGAGAATGAGAAATCCTTTTTAGAAAAGGAAAAGGCAGCTTTGGCGGAAGAGTCAGTCGATATGGGCTGGTGGCATGCTGAAGAGACCGCCCGTGTTCTGGTTAAGTGCTTCGAAGAAATTCACGGGGTGGATGCGTACAAGGGCGAAGATGTCGCGAAAGCCTTTCTACAGAGTTCTGCCCATATTAACGAGGCAGGCTATCGCCAAGCCAAGGCAGCGGGCTGGAAACGACAAGTCCCCGAGAGCTGATTTGCCGCGATATTTTGCCGTTCCCTCCAGCAATCACATATCGCTTGGCTTTGTCTTTTGTCTTTGCAACATCAATATTTTGAACAGTGAATCTTTGTAAATCCTTGAGATGCCTTTAATATTTCTAGACAATCCCTTTATCGATATTTCTCTTTTATTTTTCTCATCGCGAGACTTCTCTCGTCACTGAGGTGGCCTTATCCGCACGGTGCGTTTACTTTCTTGAGCAGATCCTTGGTATTTATACCAAGAAGACCAAGATCTATGTCGGGTTGGCCTTTCGATGAGCCTATCGGTATCATGACCACCTCTCCTTCCGCTGCTCAGAAGCATTCTGCACATCTCTAATTGTAGATTATCAGTAACAAAACGAGATTTGAGAGATAGTGATTACCCGTAGGAGCCCGTTCGCTGCTATCATTGGGTTTTATCACGGAACCCGTTTCGAATCGCGTTTTCCCTCAGCTCTACCTTTCGCCAAGGGTTACTCATCCGGTTACCAGCTGGAATTACGCGATCCTTCACGTTTCCCTTATCTCTCAATCGGCCTTTCTAAGTGCCTCATCTCGTGAGCTGTCGGATCGGGACGGCTATCACAAGGCTAGGGAATTTTCACTTTTATAGGCGTTGTCCTCTCGTTTAGAACCGTGTCCTTACTTAATGGTTTAGCTGCACCAGCCCGACCGTTAAGATAGGATTCTTGTTTCTAAACAGAGTTTCTAACTCTTTGGGGTGTGTCTTGTCTTGATGTACCGTCTCCACGAGATCGGTTATCATTAAAGAACTTTTCACTCCCAAAGATACCGGGCAGTGCCCTCACTTAGTGAGCCATCTGATCAAGATCGGTCATCACAAGGATAGGACTTTTCACTCCCGGGGGCGTCAAGGATCTTTCAATCTGACGCTAATCAAGGATACACTGGGGTCGTGCCCTCACTTAGTGGGCCATCTGATCAAGACCGACCATCACAAGGATAGGACTTTTCACTCCCAGGGTACCCCCCTTTTTATCTGCACAAAAGCAACCACAAACCCACGAAAACTCTCTTATTGAGCGTTAGCCACGGTTAGGGTCGTTATAATCCAAATAGTGCAGATAAAATTAAACTCTAGGATAATATAACTTCAAACGAGCGATATTCCAGGAGTTGGATAAAGGCGTACCGTCAAGTGTCTCCAGGCGATAGGCCCCTCTTCCGACAACGTGGGTTACGCGATACGGTCCTTCCCAGTTAGGACTAAGCTTTCCCATACGTTGTCCGGTTGCTCGCCTGTCTCGGAGCACAAGGTCACCGTTTTTCAATAATCGCTCTTTGACCTGCCTGTTATGATAACGGGCCATTTTTCTTTTATAGTGTTGCGTTTTCAGTAGGACTTCTTCTCGAACCTCTGGTAACGCGTCCAGATTAGCACGTAACCGTTCCTCGTTCCGTTCCTCACGAAAGTGAGCCACCCGCAGGCTCATGGCCCCAATTTCCACTGGCGTAACGGCTTCAGTTCCGAAAGCCAACGCAAAGGGTGTTTCTCCAGTGCTGACTTTTACGGTCACGCGGTATGCCCACATCACGTATGGCAATTCATCAGCCCACTTCTTCTTAGACCCCTCTAGGTTTTTCCTAATACCGCTGAGGATGCTCCTATTAGTTACCTCTGCTTGTCCGTTGGTTTGTGGGTGAGCCACGGAAGAGAATCTCTGCTCAATCCTGAATTCTGAGCATTGGTCTTTGAAGAATTGGCTGGTGAACTGGGTCCCGTTATAGCTGACAAGGATACGAGGCACCCCGAATCTCATGATAACTTGATGTTTGAAAAAACGCCATGTTTTTTCTACCGTGATTGTGGCAACCGCTTCAGCTTCCGTCCACTTCGTAAAATAGTCCACAGCCACTATAACAAATTTCAGTTGGGACCTTGCCTTTGGAAATGGACCCAGGATGTCAATCCCCCATTTGGCAAAAGGGCAAGGGGCGATGATTTCCGATATTTCCGTGGCTGGACGTCGAGGAATTTTAGCGAATTCCTGACATTTGGGGCAACCTTGTACATACTCGTGGCAATCCCTTCGTATAGTGGGCCAGTAGAATCCTGATCTGAAAACTTGTGCCGCCAAGGTGCCGCCTGACGCGTGCATTCCGCATATCCCTTCGTGGATTTCGCGTAAGGTGTGAAGGCCCTCTTGTTCGGTTATACATTTGGCGCCGGGGTGAGAAAAACATCTTCGAATTAGATCCCCGTTATAGTATGTGCAACGAGCAGCCTGTCTCAGCACTTTCATTTTTTCAGCGTTATCGTCGGGCAGCTCTTCGTGCATCAGGTATTTTATTACCGGAATCCGCCAATCATTCTCGAGCTCATTCACACACAAAGAGGCTTGTTCCTCCATGAAGGACGGCACCGCTAGCTCACGATAATACACATCTTTAGGTATAGATGCTTCAGGATTCGCGGCCAGCTTGGCAAGGTAATCGGCTTCAGCATTTTCCTCTCGGGGGACGTGCTCGAAGCTGACTTGCATGCCCTCTTTCTTTATTTCCACTAGTTCTCGCGTTACCTTAGAGAGGTATTGCACCATAATAGGTTCTCGAGCCTGAGAGTGTCTTGAGACCTGGTCAATTATCAGTTTGGAGTCTCCACAAATTTTTAGACGCAGATCTCCTGTTTGGCCGGTATCGCGCCTTCCCTTAGAAGAAAACTCTCTTCCTATTCTGAGTCCAGCTAGCAACGCCTCATATTCGGCTGCGTTATTGGACAAAGGATGCAAGATTCGAATAGCATACCGTATATGCATATCGTGCGGCCCGTTTATGAAGATTCCAACCCCCGCCAGTTCTTGGTTTTTGGCTCCGTCCACATGAACGATCCAAAGATCTGTATAAGTTTCGGGGAACGGGAGATCCATATCGTTCCATTCCGCTTCCGGTACACCACTCAAAGGGTCCTCTGTGAAAGTACACTCCGCTATAAAATCAGCAAGGACCTGAGCCTTTACGGATGGCCGTGACTGGTATCTCAAACCATATTGTTCGAGTTCTAGGGCCCAGATCAGCATTCTTCCTGAAGATTCAGGCTTTCGAAATATCCTCTTCAAGGGTTGGTCTGTAAGTACAACGATAGGATAAGACTGGAAGTATCGGTCCATCTTGCGGGCGGCTTGTATAAGGGCGAACGCTATTTTCTCAATACGAGCATATCGCCGTTCCGCGTCCTTTAAGACATGACTCACGAAGTAAACTGGGCGATGAGTGCGGTTATCGTCACGAACAAGGACGGCGCTAACCACTTCGTCCGCCGCGCCCAAGTACAAGTACAGAGTATCGCCGGACTCGGGCCTTGTTAATAACAAATCAGATGAAAAATAGTCCTTTAAGTCCACAAATGCTTGCTCACATTCTGGGGTCCACCCGAACGTGGCTTTCCGTCGTATGACTTTGAAAAAGGGGAGACACTTTTCTCCTTGCTTGGAGACGAATCGTCCCAGAGCGATAACGCGCCCTGTTAGCCTTTGCACTTCTTTAACGGTTCTTGGCGATATCATATCATGTATAGCTTTAACCTTGGATGGATTAGGCTGGATACCTTTCTGGCTAACTACGTAGCCCAAGAACTTACCCGTCTGGAATGCAAACATGCACTTCCGGGGGTTTAGCTTCATGCGATACCTTGTCATCACATCAAAAACTTCCTTTAGATCCTGCAGGTGATCGTGAAAATTCGCACTCTTTACCAGTATGTCGTCAACATATGCTTCCACATTTCTCCCTATCTGTTCCTCAAAAATCTTATTTGCCATTCGCTGAAACGTGGCCCCTGCGTTCTTTAGTCCAAATGGCATCGCTGTGCAACAATACGTGGCTTTAGGAGTAAGGAAGGCGGTCTTCTCCTCATCCTCTAGGGCTATAGGGATTTGATGATATCCGGAATTGGCGTCCAACGAGCTTAGATATGCGTACCCAGCAGTTTGATCAACCAACTGATCTATGCGAGGAAGCGGGTAGCAATCCTTAGGACAAGCATCGTTCAAATCAGTGAAGTCAATGCACATACGCCAGTCTCCATTGGGTTTAGGAACAAGAACCGGGTTGGCTAACCAAGTGGGATATTGTACTTCGCGAATGAAACCCGCGTCAAGGAGCTTCACAACCTCCTTTTCCACAGCCGACGCTTTTTCGGTGGAGAACGCCCGTCGTTTTTGCTGAACTGACTTGGCGTTGGGGTCAACGTTAAGCCTGTGCTCGGCTATTTCTCGGGATATACCTGGCATATCGGCGGGTTCCCATGCGAAATTTCCTTGGCATTTGTTCAGCAGCCGTGCCAGTTGAAGATTTTCCGCTGGGCTGAGCTTATCGCTGACCAGGAAGCTGGCTCCCTCTTTGCCTATCACTGATACGGGCACCATCTTGTCAAGGGGTTGAGCGCGTTTTTCATCACCCTGCTCGTAGGGGTCTGCCGCTATACACACGTATCTATCGCAGCTCGTCCGAGTCATGAGCGAATAGCATTCTGCCGCCAGTTTCTGATCACCTTTTATCGATACCACCCCGTCCCAGGAGGGGTATTTCATCTTTAGATGTTTTTGTGATATCGCCGCTCCAAAGCGATTGAGGAAAGGCCGTCCGAGTATGACGTTATAGGGCAGATTCAGATCCACAACAAGGAACAACAAATTCTCTGACCGTTTGTAAGTGTCTTCTCGGAAGTATACGGGTAGGGTGATTACTCCCGTAACAGGGATAGGGGTCCCATCCACTCCGACTATGGGTCTCTTACTAGGCGTTAACTCGTCGTGGGGGCGTTTCATGAGATTGTAAGCTTCCAGCGAAAAAAGGTTCACGGCACTCCCGTTGTCCACAAGAGTCCTTCTTATACCATGACTGGCGATGACAGGTGTGACTACCAAGGCGTCATTATGGGGATAGATAACGCCTTTCTCATCCTCTTCTGAAAAGGATAAGATCATGCGATCAAGTATGTCTATTGCTCCACCTTTCTTTGTCATGCCGTCTCGCGTACGCTTTTCCCCTTTCGCCACCATCGACTGTTCTGATTCATCTACGTAGGGGATCCCTCCTGCTATGATATTGATTATGGGGATGTCGTCGCCATCTATCGCGAAGGTTTCCACACCCTTTCCTTTGGGAGCGTTATCCGGCTGTGGGACTGGAGGGGGCCTTGGTCGCTCGTCTACCGCTCTTCTTATCGGATTGTTTCGGGCATCTTCCCTTACTTGAGTCGCAAATTCTCCCAGATATCCTTCCTCCACCAAGCGTTCTATCGCCCACCTTAATTCTCTGCAAGCCTCTGTGGAATGTCCTCTGGCTTTGTGGAATTTACAGTAAGCGTTTTCTCTCCTGCCTAAAAGCACTCCAGGTTTCGTGGGCGCCGGATAACGGATAGGAAGATCTCGCTGTTCCGCTATCGCCAATATCTCCGCTCTTGGTACATTCAAGGAGGGAAAATCCGGATCATACGCCCGATTTTTGTTAGCGTAGGTCTTCCTTTCGAGGAACTACCTTGTCTTCCTTTCGAGGAATTTCCTTTTTGCTTATCGTAGGTCTTTGGGATGTAATCTTTCCGTCGAGCGTAATCATCAGTGTAATGATGGTCAACCAGAGGATTTGCGGGAGCAGCAGGGATGCGAGGTGCCCCAGGCGGCATATCAAATGTTCTATTTCTATTTTCTTCTTCTTCCATTTTCGCATAATTATGGGCTTTAAGTCTTAGTGCGTCCAAGGATATTGGAGGATCCACCATCAATGCATCTTTCAGTTTTCCATAATGGCAGTTTCTTTTCAGAGCTTCTATGGCGAAATCAACGGTAACGCCCGGCGTTAATGACATTTCCAGATCGAATCGGCTAAGAAATTCTTTCAATGTCTCTTGGGGCTTCCGCTGTATGTCAAATAACGCTGCGGCAGATTTCCGAATTGGAATTGCTGTACTAAATCTGCTCCGAAATTTGGTTTCCAGCTGTGCGAAATTACTAATGGATCCGCCAGGAAGACCTTCAAACCAAAGACGAGCAACTCCCGATAAGGTCATAACAAATATCTGACATAAAGCCGCATCACTGTGAGTTTGAAACTGGACGAAATCCTTCACTTTGTTGATGTGCGAAATAGGATCTTTAGTACCGTCATAAGTATCAGCGGGAAGCTTCACTCGCCTGCTGACCCTGTGACGTCTTACACGACGACTGAAAGGGTGACCTGAGGTATCATCAAGAATCTCACGCGCATGACGTGGGGGAGACATGTCTCCTTGTCGCCCTCCTTCCCTTAGTTCAGGTATATGATGTCGCTTGGGAGACCGACTGCGACTCCTGGGAGAACGACTTCGATTTCTTCTGCTACTAGATCTTTCACTGTACACGGGAGATAAACTCCTGTTTGTTCCTTCCCTCCGTCCAGCCCAACGGTTCCTTAACGCCTCAAGCTGCCTGTCTTCCTGCAGAAGAAGTCTTTGCGGCATTTGCGGTACATAAGCCTCTACTCCTCCTTGAGTGAGCTGTACGCGACCAACCGAGGGATTTCCTGCGGATAAAGGCACTTGGGGGTTCTCTGGAAACAACGGGGGCAGAGGTCGATCAGCAACAATAGACGATGTGAACAAGACGCGAGGAGGAACGCTAGATCCAGAAGCACCGGGCGTGACTCTAGTGGCCATTTCAGTCAAATATTCCAGGCGGGAACGAAGGGCCGCTATTTCCATAGCAAAGGGATTTTCATTGTTAAGCACAGATCCTTCCAAAAGAGGAGTATAAAGATCAGATCCCACTGTCTGTGATGAAGAAATGACCGTCTGTGAGGAGATAGATCCTCCGGCGATCCCGACCGAGAGGTCCAGAGGTCCCGAGATAGTCGATTACGTCGTCATAGAGAGGTCAGCAGTAGCAAAAGGAAATAACCGCCTGCGAGTTGAAAAAGGAATACTAGAAAATGTAGTCCGGTCTTGCTCCGATCTGGCTGTCATAACCGTTCCGATCTCCCAACTAAACGGAGCTTGGCTATTAAGGACACTCACTTAATACACCAAAGCTCTCAATGAAAGCACCATTTGATAAGATTCGAGATCTCTTCGGGTCGGAAAACGGCTGCTGCAGCTAGTCGGAGGGGAAGCGATCGGCGTCAGAGATACCTGCAAAGCGCCGGAGGGGGACTCCGGCGTAGACACTCCGATGCTTAAGTCAGTTCGAGTTTTTAGAATGGTAGAGGTTCTCCAAGATGATCTCGATCTTACCTTCTGTTTGGAAAGATGGGGGTATTTATAGGCCAAAGTTGGCGATACCTGACAGCGATAAGGGTGTAGCGATAAGCATCGTCCGAAGATATCGCCTCCAGCGATAATGGGTGAGTCATCGCGGGCGATAATCACATAAGGCCTATCAGGAGCGACATCCTCTTAGTTCCTCTAGGGTGGGATGACGCCGTGCGCGTAAAGATGCATGAGATCCCCCCCCGCTGAAGTCGACCATCCTAGGAACTTCCGCCGGCCCGGGCGATAGGTTGGCTTTTCAGGGAAGCGTATAGAAACTCGTCAAGGATAGATGCCGTGGCTACAATATTGCCGTCAGGAGCATTCCAATTATTATCAGTCTCTGAAGAATTGGCTGGTGAACTGTGTTCCGTTATCGCTGAGTAGCACACGGGGTATACCGAATGGCATGATAACTTGATGTTTGAAGAAACGCCAGATTTTCTCAATCGTGATGTTGGCAACCGCCTCAGCTTCCGCCCATTTAGTGAAGTAGTCTACCGCCACGACCACAAACTTTAGCTGAGACCTCGCCTTTGGAAACGGTCCTAGGATATCAATCCCCCATTTCACAAAAGGACAAGGAGCAATGATATCATAAATTTGTGTTGCGGGTTGTTGAGGAATCTTAGAGAATTCCTGACACTTTCGGCAAGTTCGCACGTAATTATGGCAGTCTTTCCGGATAGTAGGCCAGTAAAACCCCGATCTAAAGACTTGCGCAGCTAGGGTGCCCTCGGATACATGCATGCCGCAAATTCCTTCGTGGATTTCGCGGAGGGTATGAAGACCCTCTTGTTCCGTTATGCACCTGGCAGTTGGGTGAGAGAAACATCTTCACATTAGTTCCCCGTTATAGTACGTGCACCGTGCCGCTTGTTTTAGTATTTTCTTTTTCTCAGTGTTATCTGTTGGTAGCTCATCATGTTTCAAGTATTTTATGACGGGAATTCTCCAGTCATTTTCAATTTCTTCTATGCAAAGCGTCGCCTGTTCTTCCATGAAGGAAGGTACGGGTATCTCTCGGTAGTATACCCTCTTAGGTATGGACGCTTCCGGTTTGCCGCGAGTTTGGCAAGGTTATCCGCCTCAGTGTTATCCTCTCGAGGAATGTGCTCGAAGCTGACTTGTATGCCGCTTTTCTTTATTTCCATCAACTCGCGTTTTACTTTGGCAAGGTATTGCACCATGATGGGCTCCCTAGCTTGAGAGTGTCCCAAGACTTGGTCTATTATCAGTTTGGAGTCTCCACAGATTTTCAAACGCAGGTCTCCCAACCGCCCTGAATCATGTATGCCTTTTATGGAGAAGTTTTTTCCTATCCTGAGCCCAGCTAATAACGCTTAGTATTCTGCGGCGTTGTTAGATAACGGCTGCAGGATTCGGATGGCATATCGCACATGGATGCCGTGAGGCCCACTCATGAAGATTCCGACTCCGGTAAGCTCTTGATTTTTGGCACCGTCCACGTGGATGACCCACAGGTCAGTGCAGATTTCAGGGAATGGGAGGTCCAACTCCTCTTTTTCTTTTTCAGTCAATTTTGTCATCGGATCTGGCGTAAAAGTGCATTCCGCGATGAAGTCTACTAGAATTTGAGCCTTCACAGATGGTCGGGCTCTGTAGTGCAACCCATATTGTTCAAGCTCGATGGCCCAAATCAACATTCTCCCCGAGGACTCAGGATTCCGAAATATCCTCTTTAAAGGTTGATCCGTAAGCACAATGACGGTGTGAGCCTGGAAATATCAGCCCATCTTTCGCGTCGCTTGTATTAATGCGAACGCTATTTTCTCAATACGAGCATATCACAGCTCGGCATCTTTCAAGATGTGACTTACGAAGTATACAGGGCGGTGCGTGTGATTGTCATCTCGCACAAGGACCGCACTGACCACTTCGTCAACAACCCCAAGGTATAAATACAGGATATCACCAGGTTCAAGTCCTGTCAGCACCAAGTCAGACAATAGGTAGGCCTTCAGGCCTACAAATGCCTCTTCGCATTCTGTCGTCCATCCAAAAATGGTTTTTTTGCGTATAACTTTGAAAAATGGGAGGCATCTCTCGCCTTGCTTAGAAATAAACCGTCCTAGAGCGATAATACGCCCTGTTAGTTTCTGTATCTCCTTCACAGTTCGAGGAAATATCATGTCTTGGATGGCTTTGATTTTTGAAGGGTTGGGTTGGATACCCTTCTGACTGACCACGTAACCCAAAAATTTACCTGTTTGAAAGGCAAACATGCACTTTCAAGGGTTCAGCTTCATTTGGTACTGTTTCATTACTTCAAAGATTTCCGCCAGGTCGGATAAATGGTCTTTGAAGCTTCGGCTTTTGACCAGTATGTCATCGACATACGCCTCTACATTTCGCCCAATCTGTTTTTCAAAGACTTGATTCGCCATTCGCCGGTGATAACCATTAAGGCAATCCTATGGGCATTTCCGTAATTATAACCCCTGCCGAAGAGGGAGTCCCACTAGCCTTGTCAGACATCTAAGCTATCGCTACCAGACCTTGAAGCGTTTACTGGGATGGTCGACATCAGCGGGGGGGGGGGGGGGGGGGGGGGGGGTGGGGTCTCACGCATCTCTTAACGCACGGCATCATCCCATCCCAGGGACCTATAGAGCTATCGCCCCCGAAATAATTACTGGTATCGCCCCCGGTACCCTCCTCGGAGACATCAACCTTGATGTTACCTCAGGTATCGCTGATAACGTCGGTTCAGGTTATCGCCCGTGACGTCATCAGGAGCGACGTCTCAGCTGGATATCGCCCTTACGTCCAGCTATCGCCTCCAGTGGCCTACAAATACCCCTTAATGTAAAACATCAAGTAAGCCAGAATTCACTTACTAGAACCGCTGCTATTTTTGAACCACTTACTGACTTAAGCATCGGAGTGTCTACGCCGGAGCCCCCCCTCCGGCGCCTTGCAGGTGAGTTCGACGGCAAGTACAGCAACTCCGACCAACGGAAGTGACCATCCCGATCGCATAAGAGATAGAATCTTAACAAATTGGTGCTTTCATTGAGAGCCTTGGTGTATTAAGTGCGCATCCTTAATAGCCAAGCTTTGTTCTACCTAGAGATCAAAACAATCATGACTTCTGAGTCAGAACGGACGCGACCCCCATCTTCTAATGTTCCCTTCTCGATTCGTAGACAGTTATTTCCTTTTGCTACTGTTGAACTTTCTAGGACAGCGCAACAAATCAGTTCAGAATCCTAAATCCTTTGACCAAGTCCACAGGGGAAGCTCTTTCCTCGCAGGTGACCGTTTCGTTGTCCCAAATGGCGGGATCCAGCTTCTTTACTCCTACTTCGAGGGGATTTGTGTTAAATAGTACAGAACACCCTTTTGCAAGTGAAATAGCGGCCCTTCGTTCTCGGTTGGACTATTTGACTGAAATGGCTGCCAGAATGACACCTGAAATCTCCGGGTCGAGTGTCCCTCCCCGTGTCATGTTCACACCGTCTATTGTCACCGAGCGGCCCTTGTCACCGTTATTACAGGGAAATCTCCGGTCAACTTTATCTATAGCTGATCCCCCGATTAATTTTGTACGGCTCACTCAAGGATGAGTGGAGCCTTATATGTCGCATGTGCCCCTAGGTCCCATCCCGCTGGAGGATCGGCACCTAGAGGAGGCCAAAAATCGTTGGGACGGTCGAAGAGAAGGAGCGAATAGGGATTTATCGCCTGAGCACAGGGAAAGATCCAGCAGTAGGAGATATCGAACTCGCTCACCCAGGAGCCACAGTCGGTCTCCTAGGCGACATCCCACGCCAGATCCACGGAATCGGAGGCGTCCTGCGGAAATGGCTCCCCCACGCCAGGAGCGTGAAATTCTTGATGACACATCAGGTCATCCATTTAGCCGTCGTATAAGACTCTATAAGGTCAGTCGACATGTGAAGCTTCCCACTAAGACTTATGACAGCACCAGAGATCCCATTTCACACATCAATAAGGTAAAGGATTTCGTGCAGTTTCAGACGCACAGTGATGCGGCGTTATGCCAAATATTTGTTATGACATTATCAGGAGTTGCGCGCCTCTGGTTCGAGGGCCTTCCCGGCGGATCTATTAGCAATTTCGCACCGTTGGAATCCAAGTTTCGGAGCTGTTTCAGTACAACGATTCCAATCAGGAAATCTGCCGCCGCGTTATTTGACCTACGTCGAAGGCCTTAGGAAACTCTGAAGGAATTTCTTAGTCGATTTGATCTGAAATTGTCACTAACGTCGAGCGTTACCATTGATTTTGCTATAGAAGCCTTGAAGAGGAACTACCGTTATAGTAAATTGAGAGATGCATTAATGGTAGACCCTCCAGTGACTCTGGATGCTTTAAGACTTAAAGCCCATAATTACGCGAAAATGGAAGAAGAGGAAAACAGAGAGAGAACCTATGGCATGCCACCTGAGGCACCTCTGATTTCGAACGCTCATGTAAATACTGTTCTTGATGACCGCCTCACCGACGAGTACGCTCGGTGGAAAGATCATATTCTCAAAACCTCCAGTGGGCGGAAAGGTAACACTTCAAAGGGAAAGCCTGGCAGTTCCCCATCTCAACGCCAAGGAGATTCTTCTAAAGGTCGGGCATACGATCCTGATTTCCCTTCCCTTAATCTCCCAAGGGCAGAGATTTTGGCGATAGTGGAACAGCGAAACCTTCCCATCCGGTACCCTGCGCCTGTAAAGCCCGGAGTACTTCTAGGGAGAAGAGAAAATGCTTATTGTAAGTTCCACAAAGTCAGGGGGCATTCTACAGAAGTATGTAGGGACTTAAAATCAGCAACAGAACGTTTGGTGGAAGAAGGTTACTTGGGAGAATTCGCAACCAAAGTAAGAGAAGACACTAGAAATAATCCCACGAAAACGGTCACAGATGACCGACAAGTATCCCCTCGCATCCTACAAAAGGATAATGCTCTCGGAGGAAGAGGTGAGGAAACTTTCGCAGTAGATGACGAGGGCTTCCGTATGATTAACATCATAGCAGGAGGGACTCCTTACATGGATGAGCCAGAACTACCGATGACGGCGTTAGGAGAAAAACGCAAACGGGATGGCGCAACAAAGAAAGGTGAAACGATAAGCACCCTAGATCGCATGGTGTTAGCCTTCTCCGAAGAGGACGAGAAAGGCGTTGTCTATCCGCATAACAACGTGCTGGTGGTTACGCCCATCATTGCCAGTCACGGAGTCAGAAGAACTCTCATAGATAACGGAAGTGCAGTAAACCTCTTCTCGTTGGAGACTTACAATCTCATGAAACGGCCCGACAACGAATTGATACCTTGCAAGAAACCCATAATTGGGGTGGACGGGGTCCCAATCCGAGTCACGGGGATAACTACCCTACCCATATACTTCAGAGAAGACACCTCCAAGCGGTCAGAGGATCTGTTATTCCTTATCGTGGACCTAAACTTGCCCTACAATGTCATTCTCGGACGACCTTTTCTCAACTGCTTTGGAGCGGTGATATCTCAGAAGCATTTGAAGATGAAATACCCCTCCTGGGACGGAGTGGTAGCGATAAAGGGCAATCAAAAATTGGTGGCCGAATGTTACCTGCTTATGACTCAAAAGAGTTGTGATAGTTATGTATGTATAACAGCGGACCCATACGAACAAGGCGATGAGAAGCCGCTCAACCTCTTGACAAAATGGTGCCCGTACCGGTAATTGGCATAGAAAAAGCAGATTTCCTTGTCAGCGAAAGGCTCAGTTCAGAAGAAAACCTTAAGTTGGCTCGATTATTGAACAAGTGTCGAGGAGAATTTGTATGGAAACCCGCAGACATGCCAGGTATATCGTGAGAAATAGCCGAGCATCGACTCAACGTTGACCCTGGCGCTAAGCCGATCCAGCAGAAGTGGCGCGTATTCTCTAAGGAAAAAGCCTTAGCTGTTGATAAAGAAGTAGCAAAGCTCCTTGACGCTGGTTTCATCCGCGAAGTTCAGTACCCCACCTGGTTAGCCAACCCAGTCCTCGTTCCTAAGTCCAATGGAGACTGGTGTATGTGTATCGACTTCACCAATTTGACCAATTAGTCGATCAGACTGCCGGGTACGCATATTTGAGTTCACTTGACGTCAACTCTGGGTATCACCAAATTCCCATGCCCATTGAAGATGAAGAGAAGACTACCTTCATCACTCCTACGACCACTTACTGTTATACGACGATGCCATTTGGGCTAAAGAACGCGGGGGCGACGTTCCAACGTATGGCAAACAAAATATTCGAAGGACAAATAGGTAGGAATGTGGAAGCCTACGTTGATGATATACTGGTAAAAAATGCTAGCTTTCAGGATCACTTGCGGGATCTAAAGGAAGTCTTTGACGTGATGAAATGGCACAGTATGAAACTGAACCCCCGGAAATGCATATTCGCGTTTCAGACCGGAAAATTCATACGCAAGAAAGCATCCTTTGGGTGGACCCCAGAATGTGAAGAGGCGTTTGTTAGCCTAAAATATTACCTATCGTCCGATCTGCTGCTGACCAGGCCAGAACTAGGTGATACTTTGTACCTATATCTCAGCGCTGCTGACGAAGTGGTCAGCACCATCCTCGTTCGCGACGATAGCCACACGCACCGCCCCGTGTATTTTGTAAGTCACATTCTGAAGGATGCAGAGTTGCGATACGCCTGAATTGAGAAAATAGCATTCGCGCTAATACAAGCCACTCGAAAAATGGACAGATACTTCCAGTCTTTTTCTGTTATCGTACTTACAGATCAACCGTTGAAAAGGATATTTTGAAAGCCTGAGTCCTCAGGAAGAATGCTAATCTAGGCTCTTGAATTCGAGCAATACGGGTTGCGGTATCACTCTCGGCCATCTGTAAAGGCTCAAATCTTAGCATATTTTATAGCAGAATGCACCTTTACGGAAGATCCGTTAACAGACGTACCCAAAGAGGAATGGGGTGATTTGGATCTCCCGTTTCCGGATACTTATACGGACCTCTGGATCATTCATGTAGATGGGGCTAAAAATCAAGAATTGGCTGGAGCAGGAATCTTTATAAATGGGCCGAACGATATGCGAATACAATACGCTATTCGAATCCTGCAGCCATTATCCAATAATGCGGCAGAATATGAGGCGTTACTAGCCGGACTCCGGATAGGGAGAAGCCTTTCTTCCAAAGGTAGGCACGATACCGGAAGAACAGGAGACCTGCGTCTGAAAATTTGCGGTGACTCCAAGCTAGTGATCGACCAGGTCTTGGGGCGCTCTCAAGCTCGGGAGCCCATTATGGTCAAGTATCTCGCCAAAGTGATGTGAGAGCTATTAGAAATAAATAAAGAAGGCATGCAAGTCAGTTTTGAGCACATTCTCCGAGAGGACAACGCCGAAGCTGACAACCTTGCCAAGCTGGCTGTAAACCCAGAAGCATCCATACCCAAAGGCGTGTATTACCGAGAATTACTTGTACCCTCCTTGATGGAAGAGCAAGCATCTCTGTGTGTGGAAGAACTCGAGAACGACAAGCGAGTCCCCGTAATCAAATACTTAAAACACGAAGAACTGCCTGAGAATATCGCTGAAAAGAAAAGAGTGCTGAGACAGGCAGCTCGCTGTACGTATTATGATGGGGACCTGGTTCGAAGATGCTTTTCTCACCCAGCGGCCAAATGCATAACGGAACAAGAGGGTCTTCACACGTTACGCGAAATTCATGAAGGGATATGCGGTATGCATGTATCGAGCGGCACCCTGGCTGCACAAGTCTTCAGATCTGGATTGTATTGGCCCACTATCCGGAAAGATTGCCACGACTATGTGCAAACTTGCCCAAAATGTCAGGAGTTCTCTAAAATTCCTCGACGTCCCGCCACTGAAATATCCGAGATCATCGCTCCTTGTCCTTTTGCTAAATGGGGGATCGATATCCTGGGTCCGTTTCCAAAGGCAATGTCCCAACTGAAATTTGTAATAGTGGCAGTGGACTACTATACGAAGTGGGCGGAGGCTGAAGCGGTCGCCAACATCACGGCGGAAAAAACTTGGCATTTCTTCAAGCACCAAGTTATCATGAGGTTGGCGTACCTCGTATCCTAATCAGCGATAACGGGGCACAATTCACCAGCCAATTCTTCAAAGACCAATGCTCGGAATTCGGGATAGAGCAACGATTCTCTTCCGTGGCTCACCCCCAAACCAATGGACAGGCAGAAGTGAAAAATCGGAGCATCCTCAGTGGCATTAAGAAAAATCTGGAGGGGTCTAAAAAGAAATGGGCTGACGAGCTACCATACGTGATGTGGGCGTACCGCATGACCGTTAAAACCAATACAGGAGAAACACCTTTCGCATTGGCCTTCGGAATCGAGGCTGTTAAGCCGGTATAAATCGGTACCATGAGCCTGCGTGTGGCCCACTTCCGAGAGGAGCTGAATGAGGAAAGGTTACTAGCTAACCTTGACGCGTTACCGGAGGTCCGAGTCGAAACCCTCCTGAAAATGCAACACTACAAACGATAGATGACCCGTTATCATAACAGGCGCGTCAAAGAACGGTTGCTAAAGGCAGGTGACCTGGTTCTCAGAGACAAACGAGCGGCTGGTCAACGTATGGGGAAGCTCAGCCTAAACTGGGATGGACCATATCGCGTTACCTGAGTTATCAGAAAAGGAGCCTATCATCTGGAGACGCTCGATGGTACTCCCCTATCTAACTCTTGGAATATTGCTCGTTTGAAATTATATTATCCTAGACCTTGAACTATCTGCACCTTTGACTGATGCCAACCCTAACCTTAGCTAACGCTCCCTAAGAGAGCTTCCTTGGGTGTTTGTGGTTGCTTTTTGTGCAGATAGAAAAGGGGGCACCTGGGAGTGAAAAGTCCTATCCTTGTGAATGCCGGTCCTGATCAGATGGCTCACTAAGTGAGGGCACGACCCAGGATGCCTTGAACTAGCGTTGGGATTGAAAGATCCCGAGCGCCCCCGGGGAGTGAAAAGTCCTATCCTTGTGAATGTCGGTCCTGATCAGATGGCTCACTAAGTGAGGGCACAACCCGGGAATCCCTGGGAGTGAAAAGCCCTTTTCTTGTAATGACCGTTCTCGTGGAGACTGCCCATCAAGACAAGGCACGCCCCAAGGAAATAGTAACTCCATTCTAGAAACGAAAAGTCCCCTCTTAGTGACCGGACTAGTGTAGTGGGTCCACTAAGTAAGGACATGATTCTAGACGCGAGGACAACGCTTGAAAGTGAAAAGTCCTATCCTTGTGACAGCCTGTCCCGATCCGACGGCTCACTAAGGGAGGGCACTTTCCAGGCCGATTGTGGAAAGATGGAAACGCAAAAATCGCGAAATTCCAGCTAGTAACTAGAAGCGTAATCCCTAGTGAAGTAAAGCTGACGGAAAAAGCCATTCATGCAGTTTCCATACTAATGCCCTATGACGGCAGCGGAAAGACTCCTACGGGTAATTACTATCTCTTGTAACCCGTTATGCTACTGATGATTTACAATTGAGAATATGCAGAATACCTTTCGAGTAGCGGAAAGATTGATGACTGCACAAGCGGCAATACTATGAGGCTCGCGGGGAAAGCTAACCCGATACTGACCTCAGCGATATTTGTTGCTGAAACGCTACTAGCCTGCCCGAGAGAGTAAGCATATTATATCGCCCGGATGGTAGCGACGCCCTGGGAGTTTCAGAAAGTAAAAGCTAAAGAAAGAGAAAAGGCAGCAGCAAAGATATAAACTGTTTAAATGCATAAAAGTGCCTTAGAGAGGTCACAAGTTCCAAAGAACAAAACAATAATGCCGCGGAGGCAAAAAAACAAAAATCACGATGGCTGCAAAAGAGGCGGCAAAGCTTGGGAATGTGTCAACCCTCGGGGTTCCTCCGTTTCCAACCCTCCGCCTTAGCTCGGCAAAAATCCGCTTCATTAAGGTCGGCAGACTTCTGTTTGAAGGCCTCTGTGACCTCGTCACCTTTGTACACATCTACTCCATGGACCTCTTGAAAACATTCAACCAAGATAGTGGTCGTCCGCTCGACGTGCCACAGGCTCTTATCGGCTGATTCCTCCGTCAGAGCGGCTCTCTCTTCCTCCAAGGCCGCTTTCTCCCTTGCCAAGGATGACTTCTCTCCTTCCAGCACGACATTCTTTGCATCAAGGGTGGACACTTGCCCCGACAGCTCCTGCTGAGCCAGTAACAATCGAGTGCGTTCCTCCAGCAACTTATTCTTTTCATTTCGCTCTCGCGAAAGTTCAGAAAGGGACGCGGTGAGAGAAGCAGTCTGACGCTGTACGTGCTCTGTCCAGTAGTGAAATTTCACAACATTGGAAAAAAGATTAGAGCGTAGCGAATTCGCCTTATCATCATCTGTCTGTGAGAGGAAAGCTTCCCGCTCAGCGGCGGTCGACAGTATTTTGGCTGCCAAGAAAGCCGAAACCTCAACTGAACCATCGCCCCCAAGAGCCGCTAAGCCTGTATTGCGAAAATCATATAAGCCCACTTGGTGAGTCACACTACCAGGCTTACTCGAGGAACTTAGGTCCGCAGCATAGTCGAAGGTGGAGGCCCCTTCGCCACAACGTTGCGATAAAGGAATGCTTGAGGCCACAAAGGCCAAAGGGACAGGAGGGCGAACTTGAGAAGAAGAACCCCCTTGGACGGCATAGGAACCGTGAGGGTGGTAACCCGAAAAGTCCTGTAAACCTTCTTGATAGCCCGAATTAGGGCCATATGTATGAACAGGCCCACCGAAGGAATTGGGTGAAGCCCTGAAAGTCTCAGCCATACCCATGTTCACCAAAAACTGAGAGTCTGGGGAGCATCCATAGAAACAAAGGTGTTGTCCGGTCTGACTTCCGTCGCGGCAACCGTAGAAGATAAGCTTCCACCCTCACCCTCCGGCCGGGATCTCTTCTTAGAGCCAACCAGCACATAACCCATGTCCATCTCGCCTAGGGGGGACGCGGAAGTAGAAACAGCGGCAGTATCCTGCAAGGAACCCAGCAGAAACACTAATAAGAGAAACAGGTAAAATAACGCCCGACATCAAGGTATAACGTATCATGGATAAAAAGCACACTCACAACAGTTGTGTCAAGAGGAGGCACTTCAGAAGAAGTTGCCGCATCTGGAGAAGGAGTGAGAGCAGCAACACTCCTGGTTCTTCTCTTCCTCTTTCCTTTGTCAGGAACCCTAGGGGCTTTAGAAGGAGACGGCCAAGCAGAAGGGGCAGTGACGGTTACAATAGGAATACCCGAAGGGATGTTGGTATTCCCCTCACCGTCCGAGGAAGAAGATACTTGAGCGAGGCTCACGGAAATAGCAGGTAGAACAGTGGAGTCATTGGCAGCTTCCATAGAGGTGGCCTTCTCTTTTTCTTCTCTTTCCTGGGCCCTTTTCAGTCTCCTCCTAACGCTTTTAGGCTTATAGTTGGGATCTGTCGCTGCATGATGGCAAAATAACGTTAGCATTAGTATCAGTGATAATGAAGAAGGAAGCGACTCGACACTCACGTCTAACGCAGTCCTTCATATCGACTCTGCACGCCACATAGCGGATATGAACACTGATTTCCAGTTGAAGAAGTTTGTCTAACCAGCCTTGTTCGCGCTGAGGAAGAGTCTCTGGCCGACCCCAGACGTTGTCCTTGACGTCTTGGTTAAACCCAGACCGCCACCAGGAACTGGGTCTTCAGGAAGATCTATCACAAAGAACTCTTTCTTCCAAGCATCGACAGAGGACCCAATGTGGAGAAGTTTCCAAGTGAAGGACTTGAGTGAGTCATCGTCATAGCGGGGCGATATCGTTATCACTCCCCGACACTTCATCAGCTTAAAAACTGATTTAAGCAGTAAAAGAGAAGGGGAAGTGATCCCCTTATATTTACAAAGTTCTAAGAAGGCACAAACGCAGCAGTACACATTTGGGGCTAATTGAACAGGATTTAAATCGCAGGCAACGAGCAACTATTTTATGAAAGAATTGATGGGAAGCTGGAAACCATAACGGAACATTTGTGTGTACAGGACCCTACGCTTGCCCGTCAAAACGCTATTCAAGCGTACCGACATGGCGCCATAAAAAATGGACACGTGTGTCTATGCCAGGACAACTTCTCTCCCGCATTTATGAGAAGATCATAAGCATTAAATGCTCTGAAAAGAAGGGATTTTTTTTGAAATAAGACAAGAGCGATACTACACTAGAGAAGATAACGCGGAATGGCGTTAACCAAGCCGATAACCTCCGGGATAACGTGGAAAAGCAAATCAGAGATTATTTATTATCTAAAACTGAAGTACAAATATCGTTTCGCATGTAAAGGCGTTATTACAATACAGAAAAAGTGAATAAATGGGAAAATCTTCCTAGAGAATCAGCCTTGACCAGTCGATGACCAGCGCAGATATCGCCGCCACCATTTGCCTACTCCTCCCCGAGAGAGAGAAAATCTCCCCCGCCTTCGCCTAAATCCTTTACCTTCTTGGAAGTATAATCAAATAGCTTGGTCAAATCAACAGTTCCCTCCCGATAGAGATCTGTGAAGCCAGCGACACAGACCTCTATAGTCTTGTTTTTCCACCAAGCTATCCTCGAGGGTACTTTGGCCAAATCCGCATCACGGGACAATATCTCTTCACGAAGGAGAGAGTTCCTTTTGTCGGCCGCCACTAGTTCCGCCTCCAGTAGCTCCACTTTAGCCTTCCCTTTGTATCTTTATCATGCGAGGTCGGTGCGGCACTCGTTCAACTCTGCCCGGGTACGATCTTGAAGCTTGGACAACTCTGTTACCTTCACCAAAGTGGCATCTAATTGTTCCGTCGCATCGGGAGAGCGTCAAACCTTGCCGCTCTGATCCTCGAGAAAATAGTTCAGCTCGCGAAAGCTGGCCAGCATATCGTTCAGGAGACATGTATGTTGAACTTCAGGAGGGCGCTACAGGAACTCTTCCTTATCCTTCGAAGAACTGAACATCTGGCCCACTATGGTCCCTACCGGCTCATCTCGCGATAGCGGATCTGATATCCCTAAAGCACGAAGCCCGTCAGTACCGAAAGACGACAGATCCAGCTGAAACGCAGCATCTCCTTGAGGGCCTTGAGGGGAAAGTTTGGCGATAAAGGGAAGAGAGCAACTCTTTACGAAATTACCAACGCCCGAGATCGACGAAAGGAATAAAGGCTGAGGTTTCTTCGAGACAGGATTAGGAGGAACGTTTGGGTTTGGTAATTTTGTGGGGGGAACTGCGTTAACTTCCTTCAAAGGAGGAATAGGGGGACCAATTTTTTCTTTCCGGATTTTCTTTTTGAGACGCTCCG
Source organism: Viola odorata (assembly GCA_963691705.1). Classification (NCBI taxonomy): domain Eukaryota; kingdom Viridiplantae; phylum Streptophyta; class Magnoliopsida; order Malpighiales; family Violaceae; genus Viola; species Viola odorata. Next base: position 3,089,217 of record OY829539.1, read on the forward strand.
TTTCAGCGGCCATATCCTCACTATTGTCCTCGGATGACTCCTGTCGCACCCCCTTTTTCGTTGGAAAATGAGTTTAAGGTTCGGGACGGATGCTAAGCATAAATGGATGCTTCGCATAATACAATGAAGTCGCCACCCTATTTTTCTAAGGTTTAGGGAACCTAAGCGTCATGGCATAAAATAAAAAAACTAAGGCACAATTGGTCTAAACCATTGAACAAAGGTTCGAGGTCGTATTGTGGACTTGGGAAGGTGTTAGGCACCCAAGTCACACCCTTAAAAAGGTTACCGGTAAAAGGTGTTTGAATACAGTTTTGATATACAAAGATTTGTTTAAATGACCGAAGCATGTCAACCTCCTCTTCCCACGAACTCAAGTCACTTTCCAATCATTTACATCGGCCAATGATTGAATCGTGCCAACAAAGTTCTCTTACCGAATTGGGACACTTTCCGACTATTTAAACATTTTCGACGCGGTTTGGCCCTCAAAGGTGACGTTACATCTTAGCATTTTCGTAGGGACATGTTATTTTCGATCGGGACACGAAGGACGGGGTTACCGTTTGTTCGTTATGCTAGAGCGGGCGTTCCCCCTTTTCATTGAGCCATACATGATTAATTAATTAATTACTACGTGATCCTAACATGGAAAAAAACTAGCATAGTACCATTTTCGTGAATGCACATAACCGAGTGGGATTCGAAGCCACCATGCTCAATTATCAAATATTGCAATTAATTTCATGGCATACGAAAGCAGGTGATTTAAACACATAAACATATGGATTGATTTTAATCATGCATACAATTATAGGGTTTTTTAGCATTTTTAAACAACATGTACACAAATAATATTTGCAACAAAGACATCGAATAAATAAAAAGGATTAGAAAGCGTACTCGCGTTGCGTGCTCTTGATCTTCCTTGCAGATTGAAAGCATTAGCTATGGTTTGAAAATAAATAAATAATAAAGAGCGCATGCAAAACATTTATTTAATTTATGACAAATGGGTACTTAATTAAATAAACATGGCATAAACAAATTAATTAAAGCATGCAAGCATTTAATTAAATAAAATATGGCATAGACAAATTAATTACGACATGCATTTAATTAAATAAACATGGCCTAAACAAATTATTTAAATCATGTAAGCATTTAATTAAATAAAACATGGCATAAATAAATTATTTAAATCATGTAAGCATACTAGGATTTTTATGATAATTTAAACATGGTATGAACAAGTCGTTATTATGTGAACATACGCATATTTCATGCGAAAATACAAGTAGACAAATTATCATACGAACAATTGCATATATAAAATTAGCACATAAAATAATTAAACAATTTATAAACATGCAACAACTATACGAAAATTAAATACGAAAGCTTACGAAAATTAAACAATATGCATACGGCATTTTTTGTACGAAAATTAAATGGGCCGGGCCCCACGTTGGAATTTTGGGCATTAAAAAATGGGCTTGGCAATAGCCAAGCCCAAACTTTAATTTAAAAACAAAGGTGGGCGAAGCCCACCACCTTTTCCTTTTCTATTTTCCCACCTAACCCATTTCTTCTTCCTTTCTTCTTCACGTCGCCGCCCACTATGGCCGGCGACACCAACTACCCAAACTTGCTTTCTTTCCCCAAGTTCGACTCAACTAAATCAAGCAATATGCCAAGGACTCAATCATGCAAAAACAGCAAAGGAAACAGTTTGAAACAGTAGCGTTTTGACAAAGGAAAAACAAACTAATTAAACATGCATATATGGCTATTAATTAGCCTAGATGTTATACAATCAAATTGAAGTAAGGGAGGTGTAATTAGCAAGTAAACTAAGCATATGAGGCAAGTTATAGCAATTTATTTCTACACTACATGCAAAAATGATAATTAAAGAGAGTTTTAGAGAGAGAGAGCTTAAACATGCATATATGGCTATTAATTAGCCTAGAGTTTATACAATCAAATTGAGGTAAGAGGAGTGTAATTAGCAAGTAAACTAAGCATATGAGGCAAGTTATAGCAATTTATCATCACACTACATACAAAAATGAAAATTAAAGAGAGGAGCTAGAGAGAGAAGCTCACTTGTCTAGGAGAGATTTGATCCTAGAAGGTAGTGCAAGAAAGGGGGATTAAGATGAAGATTTTGGTGTCCCTGATTTGTTGGTTGAAGCTCTCTATTTATAGGGAAAAGGAAGAGTTGGAGTCGGTTTGCAACTTGTGGCTCAAGGAGGAGTATTTTTAGATAGACAGGAATGTAAGACAGAAAAGTAGTCGCTCAAGGAGGAGATATTTAGATATAGTATGCGGAAAAGTAGTCGCTCAAGGAGGAGTATTTAGATAGAGTATGCGGAAAAGTAGTCGCTCAAGGAGGAGTATTTTAGATAGACAGGAATGTAAGACAGGAAAGTAGTCGCTCAAGGAGGAGTATTTAGATATAGTATGCGGAAAAGTAGTCACTCAATGAGGAGTATTTTAGATAGACAGGAAAGTAAGACAGGAAAGTAGTCGCTCAAGGAGGAGTATTTAGATATAGTATGCGGAAAAGTAGTCGCTCAAGGAGGAGTATTTAGATAGAGTATGCGGAAAAGTAGTCACTCAAGGAGGAGTATTTTAGATAGACAGGAAAGTAGTCGCTCAAGGAGGAGTATTTAGATATAGTATGCGGAAAAGTAGTCGCTCAAGGAGGAGTATTTTAGATAGACAGGAAAGTAAGACAGGAAAGTAGTCGCTCAAGGAGGAGTATTTAGATATAGTATGCGGAAAAGTAGTCGCTCAAGGAGGAGTATTTTAGATAGACAGGAAAGTAGTCGCTCAAGGAGGAGTATTTAGATATAGTATGCGGAAAAGTAGTCGCTCAAGGAGGAGTATTTAGATAGACAGGAAAGTAAGACAGGAAAGTAGTCGCTCAAGGAGGAGTATTTTAGATAGACAGGAAAGTAATCGCTCAAGGAGGAGTATTTAGATAGACATGCGGAAAAGTAGATTTATATAAAGTGAGGGTAGCACTCGCACTTCATATGTTTTGACAGAAAAATAAATGAGAGTTGGAACGTACCTTTTGGTTCAAGGCAACTTACCTTTACTCGAGCCTTCTGACGGCTCAATGTGAATTCGCGAATGGTTGTCTTGGACGGCCATTCTGCTCTTCTTAATTTGATTGGATTCGTTCTACAAAATCCGCGGCGAGGGCATTATAATGACATCTTTATCAAAGGCCCAATTTGTGAGGAGTAGTAACGTTCTCCATTTGGTTTGTTGATTGGATTTTGATGAAAATTCGAGAAGATGAGGGCTTTACAACGATGTCTTTATCGAAGACCCAGGGTTGAGGAGTGGTAACGTGCTCCATTCGATGTTGATTGGATTTTTTTCCAAAAATCCAAGGTGTGGGCTTTACAATGATTTCTTCACCAAAGACCCAAGGGTTGAGGAGTGGTAACGTGCTCCATTCGATTGTCGATTGGATTATTTTTTCCCCGAAAATCCAAAGTGTGGGCTTTACAATGATTTCTTCATCAAAGACCCAAGGGTTGAGGAGTGGTAACGTGCTCCATTCGATGTTGATTGGATTTTTTTTTTCTGAAAATCCAAGGTGTGGGTTTTACAATGATCCCTTCATTGAAGACCCAAGGGTTGAGGAGTGGTAGCGTGCTCCATTCGATTGTCAATTGGATTTTTTTTCGAAAATCCAAGGTGTGGGCTTTACAATGATTTCTTCATCAAAGACCCATTTTGTGAGGTTCCATCAAAGCGTATCTGTATCCTGTAAATAGGAAGGAAGAAAACACAAAGTAGCAACAGATAGAAAAAGGAAAGAAAAATTGATAATGTGAGGAATATTATGTATTCCTACATTTAACCCATGGCTTGCCCCCAAGTTTTTGTTTGGAATGAAAATGACCTTTTGGTTTAAGAGGAAATAAATTCAAGTGTTATTATTATATATATTTTTTAAAAACGCGTTCAATTTTCGTTATACAAACATGATTGACACAAGTCTAGATAACGTCTGCGTCTTGTTCAGGAAATAACGACCTCAAGAACAAGACTTTCCCATGACATGCAGCTGTAAGCCATCCTTACCAGATATTAGTGTTTGCGCTTACGCTCAAAAAATAAGGCTATTTGTTTACACTCCTAAAAATGCAATAAACATAGCACAAAAATTAAATTTGCAATGTCAATCCGAGTGAATAGACTTCAAATGAAGATGCACATGCATGGGTCTGCTAATAATCGAAAGGACTTTGCGAGGGAGGAAGAAAGGAGGAGTTTGTAGAAGAAAGGATTGTGTTTTCTCTGCGAAAGGTTTTAATGAGTTTTGTGCTCGATGACTGATTGTGATGAGGACAAATTGTGGTGAAGGAAGCTCGACGATTTGATCGTGGTGAGAGCAAAGTGCACAAATTCTTGACTCTTTGCTGTATATGTTCCTTCTGGTTTGTTTTGAGGATATCATGCCCAAATCCTTCAATATTCGCAAGAAATGATTTTTTTCCTTTTGAGATCAATTTGATGTTTGACCTCCTCTTTTGTGTTTACTTCTGTTGTTGTTTTGTGGATTGTGTTCTTTGAACACTTTTTGATTTGTTTTTTTTGTGTTTTGTCTGTTTTTTGTTTTGTTTTTGATTGATTTTTTGATTGATTTTTTTCATCATTTTTTTCTCTTTTCTTTTTTTGATTTTTATTTTTTATAGGCACCTCAAGTATAACTTTTTTTTTGATCTGTCATCCTCTCTATCTTTGGCAGAGGCCTCCAAGTCTTGTTTTATTTGGCCTTCTTCTGACGTTGATTTGTCAGCGATCCTCTGACGGCTCCCTTGTCATTCCCGTGTAACTCCAATTAAGCGGTCCCAGTCGAGCACTCAACTCACTTGGTCAAAAGGCGTTTGGGTGTTTGATAGAGTTGTACAATGGTGTACAAAATATGTGTTTGGAGGGAAAAAGGGTTTTTTTTTAAAAACACAAATGTGGAAGAAGAGCAAAGCAAAGTCCAACGTCATCTTACCGCTATCCCATGTCTGATTGTTCATGTACCCTGGATATTATGCAAATCTAACTAGCACCTAGTTTAGCATTACACTCATGAAAGAAACAAGGCGTGAAGGCCCGAGATACTCACAGGGATATGTTTTGTGACTGCTTACATCTAAACATGTCATGGATATAAGACTTAACAGACAAAATCTCGTATGTTCATACAATTTCTAATGAACGCAAAATGATGAATGCTTTGATTTAAAAGGTTCAAAAAATGTGGGAATTATTTTTAGCCCAAGTAGTACATGTACTAAGAGATTTTTTTTTTTGAGAAAACTAAACGTTACACGCGCATATTTGTAACAACGCAAATCGTAGAAATTTTCTAAAATTATGGACAATATAAATTGCGGAAATGTAAATTGCGAAAACATAAATTACGGAAACATAAATTGCGGAAAGGGAAATTGCAAAAGGTAAAGGACAACTTACCTGAAAAATGAGCTTTGACATTTTTCGACGCCTTCTTTTGGTCGTCGCTTCACTTGCTTGCCCCCAAGTTTACAAGTCTCGTTGCACCTAAAATGTAAAATTGCGAAGATGTAAATTGTGAAAACATAAATTGCGGAAGAGGAAATTGTAAAAATGTAAAGGACAACTTCCTTGAAAAATGAGTTTGGACATTTTTCAGCGCCTTCCTTTGGTTGTCACTTCATCCGCTTACCCCCAAGTTTACAAGTCTCGTTGCACCTGAAATGAAGAGGGAGTTAAATTGTGAATTCACATGGAAAAGACATCCCAAGATGTTTGAATTTAAAGTTAAGATATTGAAAAGAACGCGTGGGTTGTTTCCCACGAAGCGCCCTTGTTTAAAGTCGTAGGCTCGACTACGTGTACGACTTCCCTTCATATCTCCCTCCTGGGAGCCATTGTTAACCTAAAAAACACAAGTGAAAAGAAATAAAAGTGAGTATGGGCGATGCCATCCCGAGGCCTCCACGCTGCTCGTTCACTCTTCCGGCCACGCTTTCATTTGATACTTTTAGGGTGACTGGAGCGACGACACGTCTTGAATCGGCTTTCTTGGTGAAGATACGAAGGAAGCTTTTATTCATTCCAACGACGTAACATGATCTTGGATGCTACCAACGAAACCCTTGAGGCAAACCGGCATGAGTGGCTAGAGTTTAGCTTGCTCAAACAATATCTAAATGGTTTTTCGAGGGATCTGTTGCTTAGAAATATTTGATCTTTGGTACAAGCATACTTCAACCCGATGTCAACATCTTTTGTGTTTTGACCAAGCGGAAATTCTGAGCCCAACACATTCATATTGGCCGAGACAAAAGATCGCACAGTTGAGACCGAGAAAACTGTCCTCCTTATGCCCGAATTATTTGTGAGCGATGCGCTACTCGGAAAAAACCCATTTTTGGCATGGAAATTATTCAAGGTGTTATGAACATCTTTCACGTTTTGCCCAAGTGTAAATTCCTAGCCGATTGTGTTGATATTGGCCAAAACAAAAGAACGCGCAGCTGAGATCGAGTTGAGTAGCTATTCTCACACCTAAATTATTTTCGAGAGATGTGTCACCCCGAATGCTCTGAAATTTTGTGTGGGCATACTTCAATGTGTTACGAATATCTTTTGTGTTTTGTCCAAACGGAAATTCTGAGCCGAACGTGTTGATATCAGCCAAAACAAACGAGTGCGCAGCCAAAACTGCTTGGAGAAAATGAACTTGAAGGGATTTGGAGCCGAAGCTAGCGACATGCCGCTAGGGGCCAGGCGGCATGCCGCCAGAGATGGCCTTTCGTGGGCCTCGCTTTTGGCTGAGGTGTACTAGTCCAAAAATTCTGAAATATAGTAGGGGAGACCTTTAATGTGTTACGAACATCTTCCGTGTTTTAATTGAGAGGAAATTCTGAGTAAATCATCTCCATTTTGGTCATGGCAAAAGATCGCGCAGCTGAAGCCGAGAGAACTGTCCTCCTTATGTCCAAATTATTTGCGAGAGATGCGCTACTCGAAAAAATCCCATTTTTGGCATGGAAAAGATTCAATGTATTATGAACATCTTTCGTGTTTTGGCCAAGAGGAAATTTCTAGCTGATTATGTTGATATTGGCCAAAACAAAAGATCGCATAGCCGAGACCGAGAGGGAACGCTGACCTCACGCTTTGAATTTTTTTTGTGAGAGATTGGCTGCCCAGAACTTTATGAAATTTTCCATGGTTAAAGTTCAACCTGTTTCCAACATCTTTCATGTTTTGTCCTAGTGGAAATGCCGAGCTTATTGTGTTGATATTGGCCAAAACAAAAGATCGCGTAGCTAAGACTGAGAGGGAACGCTGACCTCGCGTTTTGAATTTTTTTTTCTGAGGGATTGGCTGCCCAGAACTTTATGAAATTTTTCATGGTTAAATTTCAACCTGTTTTCAACATCTTTCATGTTTTTGCCTAGTGGAAACTCCTAGCCCATTGTGTTGATATTGGCCAAAATAAAAGATCGCGCAGCTGGCACTGAGAGGGAACGCTGGCCTCACGTTTTCAATTTTTTGTGAGGGATTCCCTGCCCCGAACTTTATGAAATTTGGTGGGGGTGGGTTTCTATGTGTGGTGAATATCTTTTGTGTTTTAGTTGAGTGAAAATATGGAGCCAAGCGCATTCATTTTGGCCGAGGTAAAAGAGTGTGCGGCTGAACCCAAAAATAACAATTTCTTGTGTTCTGAATTTTTTTTGTGAGCGTGTTTTTTTTTATTATTTCCAAGGTCAGTCCTTTGTGTTGTGTGTTTTTTTTTTGGGGCTTTATATATGGTTTATTTTGGGGAGGTTATATATTTGTAGGTGATAGCCGCTTGGTGTCTTTTGGATGAGCGAGAAAAAAATGCATTTCATAATTATCCGAGTAATTTACGAAATTTGTCCTTGATTTTTTTTTCATCCAAAAGGATTTACAATCATTACAAGTTGGTTTTGACTATCTAGATCTACCCAAAGCTAGTAGACAAAGTCTAGGAACATTTTTACATGGGGTAAAAGAGAAATCTAAGCAACTGATGCTTGATTCTGAAGGGCTTCAATCTTGAAAGTCAGGGCCTGTTTGCTCATTAAAAATATTCTAACGATGCAACCTCTCCTTTTGCATCACCACTTCCTCCATCCCAATCTTGGTTGTAATATCGGGAATGAAACCGGTCTTCAACATATGCCCTCGTGCAACTTGGTTCTCAAAACTTCTTCCGCCCAAAAGTATCAATTGAAAGTAGCGTAGGCACTGTCATTTGAACAAGCAGGATGGGTCTTTGGAAAAATAAAACAGAGTTCCAGTATTAGTAATTTGTACGAAATGTGTTACTAGCTAGTTTTTTTTTTTTTTTTTTACATGCATTACTAGGAACAGTGCGGAAAGGAGAAAAATGTAGAAAAACGTGGTAAACCAAGCCACGGTAAAATAAGTGTGATGCAAAAGATGAGGGCTTTTGACGTCGACTAAAGTTCTAACGGCCTGAATGTTCCCGATGATACCATAGAATGGTCCAAAAAGTGTCGTAGGGTGCCTACCAATTTCTTCCCACGAATCCAGGTCACTCTCCAATCATTTACATAGGCCAATGATTGGATCATGTCAACTGAATCCGCTTACCAGAATTGGGCCACCTTCCAGCTAGCTTTAAGGGTTCGAGCGGGTTGGTTTTTGTAAACACTACCTAGGACATGAGTCCCGGGGCGTCACTACTAACCGTCCTAAACTTATTTGGTATGGCGACCCCTGGGTGGAGGGCCTATGCATGCAATGCGTGTGACAGTTGATCAAAGCAATAACAGATAGCCACGAAAACAGTTTATCAAAGCAAGTAAATAAAAAAAAACAATCACCTTAAAAAAAACCGGCTTCGACCCTACTAGTCCCTAGTGGAGTCGCCAAACTGTCGCACCCTCTTTTTCGTTGGAAAACGAGTTTAAGGTTCGGGACGGATGCTAAGCATAAATGGATGCTTCGCATAATACAATGAAGTCGCCACCCTATTTTTCTAAGGTTTAGGGAACCTAAGCGTCATGGCATAAAATAAAAAAACTAAGGCACAATTGGTCTAAACCATTGAACAAAGGTTCGAGGTCGTATTGTGGACTTGGGAAGGTGTTAGGCACCCAAGTCACACCCTTAAAAAGGTTACCGGTAAAAGGTGTTTGAATACAATTTTGATATACAAAGATTTGTTTAAATGACCGAAGCATGTCAACCTCCTTTTCCCACGAACTCAAGTCACTTTCCAATCATTTACATCGGCCAATGATTGAATCGTGCCAACAAAGTTCGCTTACCGAATTGGGACACTTTTCGACTATTTAAACATTTTACGTTACATCTTAGCATTTTCGTAGGGACATGTTATTTCCGATCGGGACACGAAGGACGGGGTTACCGTTTGTTCGTTATGCTAGAGCGGACGTTCCCCCTTTTCATTGAGCCATGCATGATTAATTAATTAATTACTACGTGATCCTAACATGGAAAAAAACTAGCATAGTACCATTTTCGTGAATGCACATAACCGAGTGGGATTCGAAGCCACCATGCTCAATTATCAAATATTGCAATTAATTTCATGGCATACGAAAGCAGGTGATTTAAACACATAAACATATGGATTGATTTTAATCATGCACACAATTATAGGGTTTTTAGCATTTTTAAACAACATGTACACAAATAATATTTGCAAAAAAGACATCGAATAAATAAAAAGGACTAGAAAGCGTACTCGCGTTGCATGCTCTTGATCTTCCTTACAAATTGAAAGCATTAGCGATGGTTTGAAAATAAATAAATAATAAAGAGCGCATGCAAAACATTTATTTAATTTATGACAAATGGGTACTTAATTAAATAAACATGGCATAAACAAATTAATTAAAGCATGCAAGCATTTAATTAAATAAAACATGGCATAGACAAATTAATTACGACATGCATTTAATTAAATAAACATGGCCTAAACAAATTATTTAAATCATGTAAGCATTTAATTAAATAAAACATGGCATAAATAAATTATTTAAATCATGTAAGCATACTAGGATTTTTATGATAATTTAAACATGGTATGAACAAGTCGTTATTATGTGAACATACGAATATTTCATGCGAAAATACAAGTAGACAAATTATCATACGAACAATTGCATATATAAAATTAGCACATAAAATAATTAAACAATTTATAAACATGCAACAACTATACGAAAATTAAATACGAAAGCTTACAAAAATTAAACAATATGCATAAGACATTTTTTGTACGAAAATTAAATGGGCCGGGCCCCACGTTGGAATTTTGGGCATTAAAAAATGGACTTGGCAATAGCCAAGCCCAAATTTTAATTTAAAAACAAAGGTGGGCCGAAGCCGACCACCTTTTCCTTTTCTATTTTCCCGCCTAACCCATTTCTTCTTCCTTTCTTCTTCACGTCGCCAGCCACCATGGCCGGCGACACCAACTACCCAAACTTGCTTTCTTTCCCCAAGTTTGACTCAACTAAATCAAGCAACATGCCAAGGACTCAATCATGCAAAAACAGCAAAGGAAACAGTTGAAAACAATGGCGTTTTGACAAAGGAAAAACAAACTAATTAAACATGCATATATGGCTATTAATTAGCCTAGATGTTATACAATCAAATTGAAGTAAGGGAGGTGTAATTAGCAAGTAAACTAAGCATATGAGGCAAGTTATAGCAATTTATTTCCACACTACATGCAAAAACGATAATTAAAGAGAGTTTTAGAGAGAGAGAGCTTAAACATGCATATATGGCTATTAATTAGCCTAGAGTTTATACAATCAAATTGAGGTAAGGGGAGTGTAATTAGCAAGTAAACTAAGCATATGAGGCAAGTTATAGCAATTTATCATCACACTACATACAAAAACGAAAATTAAAGAGAGGAGCTAGAGAGAGAAGCTCACTTGTCCAGGAGAGATTTGATCCTAGAAGGTAGTGCAAGAAAGGGGGATTAAGATGAAGATTTTGGTGTCCCTAATTTGTTGGTTGAAGCTCTCTATTTATAGGGGAAAGGAAGAGTTGGAGTCGGTTTGCAACTTGTGGTTGCAAACCAGCAGGATGAAATATCAAGAAATAGCAAGAGTGATGATGAGCTTCTAGGCTAGAATCTATGAGCTAGCTAGGGTTTCTTGTGGCTGGGTGGTGAGCAAGGCAAGCTGGAACCGAGCTGGAGGATAAGAAGGCATTGAATGGCATTTATGTGGTACTTATCCTATTTTTGGATACGAACGGGATATTTTTTGTACGAGCGAAGTCGCTCGAAAATGAAAATAAATCCGTGCCGAGGGTACAACTATGTGTAGAAAAATAAGGCAAGAAAACTAATATACAGTGAAGAAATGCGAAAGTTGATTTAACATATTTATTTTCTCTTTCGGAAGTGTCAAAACGTTCGCGCGCAAAATAAATGTCCTTACGACAAAAATTGAACGAAATTGAACGCGGTGGTGTGAAAGAGAAAATTTACACGTAATTATCAAATAAATAAATAATGCGTTCGACCCTCGGTCCCGGGAAACTTACTCGGGACCGATAGAAGTTCGCGAAAAGACAGTTAAAAGTACGAAAAAAATAAAAGGCATGAAATTACACGAAATATTAAAAAAACTAGCCTAGGACCAAGAATCGATAGAAATTTGATCTAGACGAGCTATTAAACGTGATAAGCGTAAAATTATGTAAAAATGTGAAAAAAAAGTGGTCAAAAATCGGGTAGCAACAACTCCGCCACGGGATCATTTTTCCTCGCCCTAAGCTTCATCCGTTGGGCAAGGGTGGCGTGACGCAGTTCGGAACCAGCATCCATGCTCTCGCTATCGCTGTCAATCGTTTCGGTCGCAGGACGACTCGAAGGCACTCCCCTACCCCGAAGTGGCAACCAATTCTCAAGAAAACGAGAAGATTGGGCGGAAACGTTGCGCGCTGCAACAGTCTTAATCCTCCTTTTCCTTGGCGGGATAATTGGATGGCTGGAACTTTCGGGCGGGGGAGAAGGAGGAAACGTCTGAAGCGGTACTACGTTTAGAGGAGTGTTATTTCCACCGGAAGAGCAACCCTCCGCACTGCCTGTCAACGGAATATATTAATATAGCAAGTCAAGTGAAGCGATAACGCGGCAAAAGAAAAACTCACCAACGACACATTCTTTCAAGGGTCTGAACCGAGCAAATTCCCGAATGCGGAAAGGCCCTTCTATCTCTAACAGAGCAGAAACATGGGACACATCGGTGCTAGACAACACTTCTGGGTTTTTCCAATCGGCACTAACAATCCTTTGATTAAAGCCTCCGCGCCACCAGCGGGACGGCAGTCGAAGGGTGAAGAAGTCATTTTTCCAATTATCCACGTTTTCTTCAAAACCTTGGAAGTTTCGCCAGAAAAATCGCACGACGGCGTCATTCCATCTAGGAGTGATATCCACCAGACAGGCACGACAACTCAGCTTGAAAAATGTACGGAACAGATCAAGGGATGGAGTGAAAATACGCTTTATCTTGCATGACCGAAGGAATGCATAAATCCCACACCAGGAAGGCGGAGTTATTTGAACCGAATTGAGATCGTAGTGGTCTAGCAGCTTCATCAGAGAAGTATGAAGTGGGAGATGAAATCCATAGAGGAACATCTTAAAGTAAACCAGCCGAAACGTTCCCCACATGGCGTCATGAAGTCGAATATCTTTTGTAGGGATATATGGGCGACAACCCAAGGGGAAGGTGATACCATTCTCCTCTAACTCCGCCCTCAAAACTTCATCACAATCGAAAATACTACGAGCCCTCCTAGCCTCGAGATCTATGGGATTTTCGACTCTTGCAGAAGCTCCAATACGAGACATAAGGAATTGGGAAAGTAAAACTATGACGAGAGACAAAATACCTGGAAGGGGTAGCCAGAGAACAGACCGTCGTAGCCGACGAGCAATTGTGAAGACTCTCCTCGAGCAAGAAGAAACACAGGAGAAAGAGAAAGTGTGAAAAATTACAGAATATTAGCAAAAATGATGAAAGAGAATAGGGTTTCCCTTATAAGGGTTCAGCTTGAAGAAGAAGACAGCATGTAAAATTGAAACACGTACGGAGCAGAAAGAGACGCGTGGACAATCATTTATATCTTTCAGAAAAGACGGTTATTGACTAGAAATCCAAAGACAGTTGCACTCAGCCACTGATCTCCCTCTGCGATAACCCTTGACGTTTGAAGAAGTGAGTTAGAAAGGCGATAGGGGAACCAAAGAGAAGGGAAGGTTATCTTATTCATTTTCGGAAAGCCATACGGCATCTATAAAGAGACAAGACATTTTAAACTAATCGCCCTCAGACCAAGAGATACCATAGCAATAAACTACATCATCATCCGAGAACGATGACTCCCTGCTAAAGGGGGGAAAGGCTCTTCCTTCCTCTTTCCCACATGTATCAGTGATCGGTTGGGCTCCTCTTTTGTGGCCGACATCGCCGTTTCAGCGCTCCCGGAGGGGAGAGCTATTTTTGGCAAGACACGGGAGGAAGAGAGGGTTCATCCCCCTTTTCAGCAGAAGGGGTATGATACTTGAAAAGCAGTACAGACACCTTTAAGGCATTTTTCCTCTGCCTCTTGAGTCCCCGCCGGTGAACGAACGGCCTCCACGGAGGCGACGGAGGAGGGTTGTCTGAGTCCGGCGAAGTCGGAGGAGTTGGCGGAGAATCCCGTGCCGCTGTATCCAAAAAATAAGAGTCAGCCATGAGATCACAGGCGATCTGCCAAGAGGAAAAATAAACGAGAAGATGAATAGAAAGGAGGGAAAGGATCCCTTTAAATAGCCAAAAGAGGGAGAAAAGCTTTTGATCTCCCAACACGACTTTTGAGAACTGACACGCGTACAACCTGGAGTACAAGTCTAGATTTACAGTCACGCCTGTTGAAATCTCCCCCAGATCGAGGAAAACCAAAAATTAGCCCAATCGGCGGATAAGGAGGTGACGGTGCAGAATTAATGCGGAACGGTTAGTGGGGAAATCGTCCAGTGACTGACTCATTTTCAGTTGGGCTGAGAATGCCTCCAATCGAAAAAAGACAAAAGGACGCATTAAAGAAGAAGAACAGTGATTAAGGGCATAACGAAACCAGTTTATTTATTATGGCCTAATGACCGAAAGGTACAACCGCATAACAAGGAGAAAAGAAAAAAGGCTCAAAGGGAGCCACCGCCGTCAGGCATCAGAGCCAGCGTCCTTGGGAACTTCGGGAATATCTCTCAGAGAGTCCATGACCAGAGTCAGGTCAGCAGAGGTGACCCTCATCCCCTTCAAGCAGCACCCCAGCATGTCCTTGTGCTGCTGCAGCATGGCGATTACCACCTGAATCCGAGCGATGGAGGTGGCCAACCTCGACACGCTCTCTAAAGGACTGAAATCCTCCAGAGACGTGGCTCCCAGCCTGGAATGGAGTGGGGCCAGCATCCCTTATAGCTCCAGGATGTCCTCGGAAGTCTTGACCAGTATGTTCTCTACGAACCCGACGTCACCATCATTGAGGTTCTTGAGAGTGTGGCCCTTGGAAAGGAGAATTTTTTTAGACAAATGATCCATGATGCGAATTGCCAAAGATGAGGAGAGCGTGGGTGGAGAAAGCCCTCTGATTTATAGGCTCCGAGAAAAGGGCCTTGGGAAAAAAGGAGGTCCTCAAAAGACGAGCCATCCCGTTACCCTCGAAGGCCGATGGACCTGAAACGGAAACGAAGGTCGACGTTCGTATACTACCAACGATGCAGATATTCGAAGGGGTACGAGATAGAATCCTGAAAAACACCAAAAGGCACGATATTACGGGTGGCCATGACGTAAAAGCCATACGGTTGTCGGTATCCCCAGTATAAGGCCGCGTCAATGTCGCAGGTAGCTCCTAGCAGCGTAAAGCCTCGTCGATATCACAGGTATCTAGTGCTATAAAGCCGCGCAAATTGTAGGCAGATTGATGGCATAAAACCGCATCAATATCGCTGTTTCCTTAAGCGGAAAGGAAAGACAGAGCCCGCGTTATCTCAAAATCCCTGTAAGTACAAAGTTTGTTAATTTCTCCATGAATACCTATCTCCTCTATGTGTTTGCAGTTTACCCAAAAGGATTGATGGACCCAGAACGTATGCAAGCCTATGGTATGACCTGGTCGCAATTCGCGGCGGTGTCGAAAGTGGCCCGTCAGTAGCTCTCCTACGGCACGAACAAATTTACAACCTTCTAAGCCCTGCTGATGGATCAGGCAGAATAATATCGCTAGGCGAAAGCGACGCCCTAACGGCTACGGGAGGGATAGCGGCGTCTCTCGCTGGTTCCTTGATACCCTGTGAGGGCAAGACCCTCACCTAAGATTCCAGACATGGACAGGGAATGACAACCCTTGGTAAACACTCGGGCTCATTTTCAGTTGGGCTTATGATAACCATTAAGGCAATCCTAAGGGTATTTCTGTAATTATGACCCCTGCCGAAGAGGGAGTCCCACTAGCCTTGTCGGACATCTAAGCTATCGCTACCAGACCTTGAAGCGTTTACTGGGATGGTCGACATCAGCGCCAGGGGGGGTCTCAAGCATCTCTTAAAGCACGACATCATCCCATCCCAGAGACCTATAGAGCTATCGCCCCTGACATAATTATAGGTATCGCCCCCGGTACCCTCCTCGGAGACATCAACCTTGACGTTACCTCAGGTATCGCTGATGACGTCAGTTCAGGTATCGCCCGTGACGTCATTAGGAGCAACGTCTCAGCTGGATATCGCCCTTACGTCCAGCTATCGCCTCTTGTGGCCTACAAATACCCCTTAATGTAAAACATCAAGTAAGCCAGAATTCACTTACTAGAACCGCTGCTATTTTTGAACCACTTACTGACTTAAGCATCGGAGTGTCTACGCCGGAGCCCCCCCTCCGGCGCCTTGCAGGTGAGTTCGACGGCAACTACAGCAACACCGACCAACGGAAGTCACCATCCCGATCGCATAAGAGATAGAATCTTAACAGCTGGAAGGTGGCTCTAACATTTTTCAACCCAAATGGCATCGCCGTGTAGCAATAGGTGGCCTTGGGAGTGATGAAAGCAGTTTTCTCTTCATCCTCATTGGCCAAGGGGATTAGGTGGTACCCCGAGTTGGCGTCTAGCGAGCTCAGGTAAGCATACCCGGCAACCTGATCCACTAACTAATCAATCCGAGGAAGCGGGTAATAATCTTTAGGACATGCATCGTTTAAGTCAGTGAAGTCGATGCACATGCGCCACTCTCCAGTAGGCTTGGGAACCAGGACTGGGTTAGCCAACCAGGTAGGATATTGTACTTCTCGAATAAAGCTAGCGTCGAGAAGCTTTGCTACTTCTCTGTCGACAGCTATCGCTTTTTCTGTAGAGAAGGCACGTCATTTCTATTGAACTGGTTTTGCGTCAAGGTTGACATTAAGTCGATGCTCCGCTACCTCTCGCGAGATACCAGGCATGTCGGCTGGTTTCCATGCAAACTCTCCTTTGCATTTGTTCAATAACTGGGCTAACTGGAGGTTTTCCTCCGAGCTGAGGTTTTCGCTAACCAAGAATCTAGGCCCATCGACCCCATTAACTGGAATGTGAATCATCTTGTCCATAGGCTGAGTGCGTTTCTCATCGCTTTGTTCATATGGATCCACCGTTATGCATACGTACCTATCGCAACTCTTCTGCGTCATGAGTAGGTAGCATTCAGCCGCTAACTTATGATTACCCCGGATTGAGACCACGCCATCCCAGGAAGGATATTTCATCCTCAGATGTTTCTGTGATATCACCGCTCCAAAACGGTTAAGGAAAGGCCGTCCCAATATGGCGTTATAAGGCAGGTTTAGATCCACGACAAAAAATAGAAGCTCCTCTGACCGCTTGGAGGTATCCTCCTTGAAGTATACCGGCAAGGTGGTTACTCCAGTCACTGGGATGGGGACTCCGTCTACTCCAATTATGGTTTTTTTACCGGGCGTAAGCTCGTTGTCAGGACGCTTCATGAGATTGTAAGCTTCCAGCAAGAATAGGTTCACCGCACTTCCGTTGTCAACAAGAGTTCTTCTAACTCCATGACTAGCGATAATGGGTGTAACCACTAACACATCGTTGTGTGGATATACCACACCCCTCTCGTCCTCTTCAGAAAAGGACAATATCATGCGATCTAAGGCGCTTATCGCCTCACTTTTGATTGACATATCTGATCGCTTCCGCTTGTCTCGTACCGCGGGTGTCAGCTGTGCGGACTCATCCAGATAGGGTGTGCCTCCAGCGATGATGTTAATGATGGGGATATCTTTGTCATCAACCGTAAGCGTTTCCCTACCTCATCCTACAAGGCCAGCGTCATTGCTTGGGGCGCGAGGGGTGCCGGTCTGTTGTCGGCTACTCTGTTTATCGGGTTGCTCTTGGCCTCTTCTCGTATTTTGACGGCGAATTCTCCCAGATAGCCTTATTCTACCAGGCACTCTATCGCCGACTTAAGTTCTCTACACACTTCTGTAGAGTGTCCCATAGCTTTATGAAATTTGCAGTAGGCATTTTCCCTTCCTCCCAAGGTTACCCCCGGTCTCACAGGGGCGGGATAACGGATGGGCAGGTTTCGCTGTTCTGCTATCGCTAGTATTTCTACTCTGGGTAGGATAAGGGAAGGAAGGTCTGGGTTATAAACCCGTCCCTTAGGGGGATCTCCCTGTCGCTACGTTGAGGAGTCACCAGGCTTTCCCTTTGAGGAGTTGCCTTTTCGCCAATTAGAGGTCTTGTGGATGTGATCCTTTCGTTGAGCGTAATCGTCGATGAAACGATCCTCAGAAGTAGTAGTGATGGGAGCGTTAGGGACTGGAGGTATGACTGGCGGCATGTTTCAAATTTTGTCCCTATTCTCTTCCTCTTCCATCCTCGCGTAGTTATGGGCTTTCAGTCTTAACGCATCTAAGGTTGCTGGGGGTTAACCATTAAGGCATCTCTGAGTTTTCCATAGCAACAGTTCCGCTTTAAGGCTTCTATAGCAAAATCAACTGTTACACCTGGCGTGAGCGACACCTCAGTGTCGAAATAATTGAGGAAATTCCTCAGGGATTCTTGAGGCTTTCTGTGTATATCAAACAAGGCGGCAGCAGATTTCCTGATGGGGACTGCAGTAATGAATTAACTCCTGAATTTAGATTCTAGCTGTAAGAAGTTGTCAATAGATCCGCCAGGAAGGCCTTCGAACCATAGGCGCGCAACCCCTAACAGGGTCATTACAAATATCTGACACAACGATGTGTCATTGTGAGTCTGAAATTGCACAAAGTCCTTCACCTTGTTAAGGTGGGAAATGGGATCTCTGGTGCCATCATAGGACTCTGAGGGGAGTTTTACATGTCGGCTGACCCTGTGACGCCTTATGCGTGGGCTAAAGGGGTGGCCAGAAATGTCATCAAGAATTTCACGTGTATATCGAGGTGGGGATACCTCCAAATGACGCCTACGATTTCGCGGGTCTCTGGTATGATGTCGCCTTAGAGACGGGTTGCGACTCCTTGGCGAGCGAGTTCAGTGTCTCCTACTGCTTGATCTTTCACTCCCCCTAGGAGATATGTCTCTATCGTTTTCGTCCCTTCTACCATCCCAATGACCTCTATCCTCGTCATGCCATTGTCGTTCCTCTTGGGAAATAGGAAGTAGAGGCACCTGTGGCACGTACGGTTCCACTGTCCTATGAGCAAATTGTACAAGACTGATTGGCGTATTCGACGCAGGCAGCGTCAGAGAGGCATTCACATGCAATGGGGACGATAACGGTCGTTCTGTGATGATAGGTGGAGTAAAAACAAACTGAGACGAAACGCCTGATCTAGAAGTACTAGGCGTGAATCTAGTGGCTAATTCCGTTAAGTGGTCCAGTTGGGCACGAAGGGCTAAAATTGAGCTCGCGAAAGGGTTATTCGTGCTGTCTATCACGGATCCTATAGGAGAGGGAGTAGAATAACTGGGCCCTACCATATGAGACACGGGGGCGCTCATCTGAGGAAATAGTGCGCTCATAGTCGATCCTAAGAGAAAGTCTGTCTGTGCAGAGGAATACGCGTGTGTTGCCGCGAAGATGTCGAAAGAAGTGGTAGGGAAGAGTTCCCTACGGATGTCACCATCGCGAGAGTGTGGAGGAATGTATTCTGAATTAGAAGCCATAATCTTCCGATTTTCAGAAGAACAGAGCTTGGCTATTAAGGATGCTCACTTAATTAAAACCAAAGCTCTCAATG
This sequence comes from Viola odorata, assembly GCA_963691705.1. Lineage (NCBI taxonomy): Eukaryota > Viridiplantae > Streptophyta > Magnoliopsida > Malpighiales > Violaceae > Viola > Viola odorata. The sequence continues at coordinate 3,108,551 of OY829539.1, forward strand.
AAAGCACCAATTTGTTAAGATTAGGACTTCTGAGAAAGCGGGGTAGAGATTATGGCCGTCCGGGGTCACTGTAGAGGCAGTCCGTCGTACCTGCAAAGCGCCGGAGGTGGGTGATACAATCGCACCGATCGTATCACGTACGCGAAGCCAACGCCAAAATCTCGTAGCGCTTATGTTCCGATATTTACGCTACGAAGAAGCGCACCTAAAGTTCAAGGACCAAGGGAGGACATGTTTGCAAATCCAAGGACCAAAGGCGAACTTGGTCCGGCCCAAGCCCAGCTTCACCCACACGACGTCGTACAAAGCCAGCAGCTACCTCGCCCACACGACGCCGTTTGGGTCGTCTTCCCCACGCACGACCCGGTCGTGTGCAGCGCCCCCCAACCCGCAAGATCCGGCCCACACCCACAACCGCTCGCCCTCGTCCTCGCCCGCGAGACTCGGTCCATGCACGACCGCATCCCACGCTCGCACCAGCCCACCCTCGATCTCGCCTGGCCACCCGCAAGGCTCGGTCCACGCTGCACCTGCCTCCCACGTCCGATGCACACGGCCGCGTTTCCTGCCCGCAACGTCTACCGCACGACTAAGTCACGGCCAGCTGGCGCCCGCCCAAGCAACCACGGCAACCGAAATTAAAGGGGCACGTCCAAATTAAATCCAATTAATTGCCACCCAATTAATTGGTAAATGACCCTTCTCACCCTTAAGATTTTAGCTATAAATAGGAGCCTTTGTTTCCTTTAGATGACACTTTTTGATTACCAATTGATTATTCAATCTTAAAGTCAATTTTATTCCTTGTAATTTGTAGCTTTATTCCCTAAAATTCTTGTAATCATTTCGGGTTCAAACTAGCATTTTCATTGCAAGTTTGAGTTCGATCTTTCAAGTTATTCAATATAGAAAGGTTGCTCGTTCTTCGTTAACGAGAGGGTTTTCTCGAATATACTTGTCCATTTAAAATTCCATCTTTCACTTCTAAAATTCCTGATTCAAGAACCATTTATCTTGAATTAAATCATCACAAAATTCCATAAAACCATTTCTAAAAATCCTACATATTTCCATTACAACTTTATCCGCTGCGCATATTTCCGAACATCATCAAGTCCGTCAAAAACACCTTCATCCTTCATCAATCGGACCATCCACAATCGAGACTAGTTCCTTACTCCAATCAACACTGAAGGATCCTAACACGTGGTAGCGGAGCTCGGCTGTCTCGAAGGTTGGTAAACGTTAAATTCACAAATTAATTCCTTTTTCCATTTTTTCTGAATTCATTACTCCTTCGTCTTGTCCATTGTATAAATGTTTTTCCACTAGCAAAAATTTTATTCTCTTTGTTATCTATTTGCGATTCGAGCGTCCCTTCACTTGTGATAAAAAAAAAATTCAAAGATCAACACAAGTCAAAAGAAAGGGGCAAGATCGCTAGGTAAGCTTTTTGACACTTGACGTGGACTACCATTGGACGAGTCAAGCTTTCTTTCAGCTTCCGAAACACAAATCCTTTTGCGCCATTCTTCATTCGTGTCTTTGTAAGTTTTCATTATTGTTTCTCATATCTCTTCCATTCCAAATTAAGGTAATTGCATAATCTCATTTTGTTCGTGTTATTTACCTTAATTTTTCCATACCTTCTTTGTGTACCTAGTTTTCATTGTGTGTCACCAAAGTGCTCATCATTCTTTGAGTCATATTTTTTTAACACTAAAATTGGCTTTAAGTGTATTTGTTTATTTTTGTGTGATTTTGGTGAGAACAATAGAGAGAAGAGTGTAAACACGTGAGGGAGGGTACTAACAAACACCTTTTAGTTCTCCTTTGTGTTTATTTTCTTTGTACAGGTACACATCATGTCCAACGACCCTACCATTACCGAAGAACATTCAGAAGTACCAACCCCACCACCCGATCCAAACATGAGCCACATTAGCTCCATATTGGAGAAAATGATGGCTAGACTCGAGGCCATCAAAACTCGACAAGCCCAAACACCCTCACCACTACAAACACCACTACCACAAAGGACCCCTACATTTCCCCACTTTCAACAAAGAACCCGACCCACCGACCCACGAAGTCATTCCTTCTATGGTAACACCGAAGGAGTCTATGCTCGCTCCGATAGTAGCGATAATGAGGAAGATCGCCACTCCCGCAACCGACCACCTCACCATACGACTCCGATATCCCCACCACTAAATCCACTTACCATCAGACACAATCGGAACCGGGGTCCCGATATTCCACTACACCAAGCCAACTCCTATGTACCACCACCAAGCCACCCATTCGCAACCGAACCGACCCTTCCTCGGCCATATGATCCAACACGGCACGAACCTCTGCGAGAGGCTCGAAGGAACCCTTCACTCGAGGGACGGTATGACAACTTTAATAACATCAAGTTAACTATTCCATCTTTTGAGGGCCGTGAGAACCCTGATATGTATTATGAATGGGAAAGTAAGATGGAAAGGATATTTGCATGTTATAACTATTCAGAAGAAAAGAAGTGTCATTTGGCTGTTGTTGAGTTTACAGGTTTAGCCATACAGTGGTGGGAGCGAGTTTTGGTTAATCGGAGGTTGGATCATGAACCACCAATCACCACTTGGGTTGAGCTTGTGGAGGAGATGCGATCACGATTTGTGCCGGTTTACTACCTCCGAGATCTGCACCAGAAACTCCAACGATTATATCAAGGAAGTCGGAGTGTCACGGAGTACTATCATGAAATGTTATCCATGTTGACACGGTTGGACGTCCGCGAGAGCAGTGAGGCAACCATGGCCCGATTTCTTGGCGGACTTCGCAAGGATATTTCCCAACAATTGGACTTCCTCCCTTACAACACCATCGAGGAAATGTACCATCTAGCTCTTAAGCTAGAACGCCAAGTAAGCTTCAAACCCAAAAACTTTATCAATACTACTTCTTCTTCTACTCCACACTCTGTGACAAATACCAAAAGACCCTGGCAATCAAATACGACCCAAACACCTAAGCCATCATACACTCAACCAACCGAAACCCAACCAAACTACACCAAACCATCCGACCCTAAACCATACACTTCCCAAAACACCTCCAACACACCAACCCCAAACACAACCCAAAGAACACCTAGCCGAACCATTGAATGTTTCAAATGTGGCGGTAAGGGACACATGAGGGCCGAGTGTCCAAACCACCGCATCATCCTAATCAGGGAAGGAGGAGAGATAGTTTCTGAGGATGAGTCAGAAACTGGGGGAAATGAGGCAGAAAGTGAGGAAGAAGGAGAGTATACCCCTTTGGAGATTCCTCACAGTTTAGTGATCAGACGGACCTTGAGTATGCAAGCCCGAGCAGATGATGAGGTTCTAGGACAAAGGGAAAACTTGTTTCATACCCGGGGAACAGCTGATGGGATGGTCCTCTCGATCATCATTGATAGTGGGAGTTGTGCAGATGTGCGAGCACCTTACTCGTCCACTCACTTGGACTCTCGACCACTAAGCATCCGCACCCCTATGTCCTGAACTGCTTCAATGACGGCAGTACCATCAAAGTGGTAAAATAGGTGCAGATCAAGTTTCAGATTGAGGAGTACCAGGATAAGCGCGTTTGTGATGTCGCCCCCATACAAGCCACCCATCTTCTCCTTGGTCGTCCGTGGCAATTTGATCACCACGCCATCCATGATGGATTCCGCAACACATACCGCATCACTCACACCGGCCGGAAGTTCATGATTCCACCACTTGCACCTAGTCAGGTATACGAAGACCAAATCAAGCTTGAAAAAGCAAGTGCGGTCTTCGATATTTCAATTGCTTTAAATAAAAAAGAGGGAAATAGTGGAGTGAAAAATGTAAGCGGTGAGAGCATTAAAAACAACCCGCAAGAAAAAAATGAGCTTGCGAAGAGAGAAGAGAAAAAGGAAGGAAAGAGTGGAAACACACGGCTAGAAAAAAATGAGCTAGCTAGCGAGGTTCCGAGGGGAACGAGGGAAGAGAAAAAAGTGAGTCTCATGGGAAGATCTCGGGATGTGAGGCGTGCACTTCTTGCATAAAAACCCATCGTTTTTCTCCATTTTCGTGCCTTGAGCGCGGAAACATCTAACACTAACCCCGATTCCTCTTCTCCTGCTTTTGTGTCTTTGATGTCAGATTTCCAAGACGTGTTTCCAGATGAGTTGCCCGAAGGACTACCACCAATCCGCGGAATCGAGCACAAGATCGATTTGATTCCCTGCGCACTTATACCCAACCAACCCGCCTACCGGTGCAATCCGATGGAAACCAAAGAGTTGGAAACTCAAGTTGAGACCCTCCTCGCCAAAGGCTACATCCGTGAAAGCCTTTCCCCGTGTGTCGTCCCAGTGATCCTTATTCCAAAGAAGAACGGATCGTGGCACGTGTGCATGGACTGTCGAGCAGTCAATAAGGTAACCATTAAATACTCGCACCCCATACCTCGTCTTGATGATATGCTAGATGAACTTAGCCATGCTACAATATTTTCGAAAATTGATTTAGCTAGTGGATATCATCAAATACGTATGCATGAAGGAGACCAATGGAAAACTACTTTCAAAACTAAATTTGGTCTTTATGAATGGTTAGTTATGCCTTTTGGGTTAACAAATACTCCTAGCACATTTATGCGATTAATGAATCATGTGTTGCATGGCTTTATTGGAAAATTTGTTGTTGTTTATTTCGATGACATCTTCATATATAACTCCTCGCATGACTCCCATTTTGAGCATTTGAGACTTGTATTTCTAACCCTTCGCGAGCATAAGCTTTACGCTAAACTTGCGAAGTGCGAGTTCTGTTTGGACGAAGTCCACTTTCTTGGCTTTCTTGTAGGAGCAGATGGACTCAAGGTGGATTAAGCCAAGATCAAGGCGATTGCGGATTGGCCCACTCCGCAAAATGTGAGCGAGGTGCGCTCGTTTCATGGTTTGGCCGGTTTCTATCGGCATTTCGTGAAGGACTTTTCAACGATTGTTGCGCCCCTCAACGCACTCACCAAGAAGGACATTCCATTCATATGGGGGCCCGAACAAGAGGAGGCCTTCAAAATCCTTAAGGAACGCCTTGTATCCAGCCCGGTCCTCGCACTACCTGACTTCGACAAGACATTCGAGGTCCAATGCGATGCAAGTGGAATCGGGATTGGAGCAGTGCTATTACAAGGAGGGCGACCGATCACTTATTTCAGTGAGAAATTGAAGGACGCCCAGTTCAATTACTGTACGTATGATCGGGAGTTGTACACCTTAATTTGAACCCTCACTGTTTGGGAGCACTACCTCATCCCGAAGGAGTTCGTTGTTCACACCGACCATCTATCCCTTCGCTACCTCAAAGGACAAGGTAAGCTGAATCGTCGCCATGCTGTTTGGTTGGAGTTCATTGAGCGATTTCCATATGTGATCAAGTATCTGAAAGGAAAGGAGAACACGGTCGCCGACGCCCTTTCCCGAAGGTATGCACTCATTATCTCTTTGTAATCTAAATTATTGGGATTTTCGCATATCATTGAACTGTATGAAAATGATAATGATTTTCATGTTGCGTATGATGCATGCTTAAGTAGACCTTTTGAAAATTATTCTTTGCATGATGGATTCCTATTTTGTAAAGGTCGATTATGTGTGCCCAAATGTAGCATGCGTGAACTTCTCATTAAAGAAGCTCATGGTGGTGGACTTAGCAGTCATTTCGGTATTAACAAAACTTTGAGTACTTTAAAAGAACATTTTTATTGGCCGCATATGCGTCCTATGATAACTCGCGTTGTTAATGCATGCATTGAATGTCATCGTGCTAAGTCTACATGTCATGATCAAGGTCGTTACATGCCATTACCTGTTGCTTCGCACCCTTGGTGCAATATTTCCATGGATTTTGTACTAGGATTGCCTAGAACTAGTAACGGGAAAGATGCTATCTTTGTTGTTGTTGATAGATTTTCTAAGATGGCACATTTTATTCCTTGCAAATCCACTACTGATGCTTCTCATGTAGCTGATCTATTTTTCCGAGAGGTTGTCCGCCTCCACGGCATGCCACGTACCATTGTAAGTGATCGAGACTCAAAATTTTTGAGTCATTTTTGGCGTGTCCTATGGGCCAAGTTGGGGACCAAACTCCTGTTTTCCACATCTTACCACCCCCAAACGGATGGCCAGACGGAGGTAGTCAATCGGACTCTTGGTAACTTGCTTCGAATCATGGTACCGAAATATTCTAAGAATTGGGATCAATGTCTTCCCTTTGTTGAGTTTGCATATAATCGTGCCATGCATTCTGTCACTTTATCTTCTCCATTTGAGCTCGTCTATGGGTTCAATCCACTCACCCCCATAGACTTGCTCCCGTTACTTGTTTCTCATATATCCAGCTTAGATGGAGAAGAACGAGGAGCCAAAGTAAAAGAATTACATGCTAAGGCGAAGCAAAGAATGGAAAACGTGAACGCCAAACTCGAGGAGAAGCGCAATGCCGGGAAACGAGTCAAGTCCTTTGAAGTTGGAGATTGGGTTTGGTTGCATCTTCGCAAAGAGCGATTCCCTCACCTTAGGAAGTCTAAATTGAGCCAAAAAGGGGCTGGTCCTTTCCTTATTGTTAATAAAATTAACGATAATGCTTATGTTTTGGACATCCCTCCATCTTTTGCTGTTTCCTCTACCACTTTTAACATTACTGACTTATCTCCGTATTTTGTAGCCGATTCCGATGACGAGGATGCTGAGGACATGCAAACTTTGGATTCGAGGTCGAATCCACTCGAAGGGGGAGGATATGATACGATCGCACCGATCGCATCACGTACGCGAAGCCAACGCCAAAATCTCGTGGCGCTTATGTTCCGATATTTACGCTACGAAGAAGCGCACCTAAAGTTCAAGGACCAAGGGAGGACATGTTTGTAAATCCAAGGACCAAAGGGGAACTTGGTCCGGCCCAAGCCCAGCTTCGCCCACATGACGTCGTACAAAGCCAGCAGCTCCCTCGCCCACACGACGCCGTTTGGGTCGTCTTCCCCACGCACGACCCGGTCATGTGCAGCGCCCCCCAACCCGCAAGATCCGGCCCACGCCCACAACCGCTCGCCCTCGTCCTCGCCCGCGAGACTCGGTCCACGCACGACCGCATCCCACGCTCGCACCAGCCCACCCTCGATCTCGCCTGGCCACCCGCAAGGCTCGGTCTACGCTGCACCTGGCTCCCACGTCAGACGCACACGACAACATTTCCTGCCCGCAAAGTCTGCCGCAAGACCAAGTCACGGCCAGCTGGCGCCCGCCCAAGCAACCACGGCAACCGAAATTAAAGGGGCACGTCCAAATTAAATCCAATTAATTGCTACCCAATTAATTGGTAAATGACCCTTCTCACCCTTAAGATTTTAGCTATAAATAGGAGCCTTTGTTTCCTTTAGATGACACTTTTTGATTACCAATTGATTATTCAATCTTAAAGTCAATTTTATTCCTTGTAATTTCTAGCTTTATTCCCTAAAATTCTTGTAATCATTTCGGGTTCAAACTAGCATTTTCATTGCAAGTTTGAGTTCGATCTTTCAAGTTATTCAATATAGAAAGGTTGCTCGTTCTTCGTTAACGAGAGGGTTTTCTCGAATATACTTGTCCATTTAAAATTCCATCTTTCACTTCTAAAATTCCCGATTCAAGAACCATTTATCTTGAATTAAATCATCACAAAATTCCATAAAACCATTTCTAAAAATCCTACATATTTCCATTACAACTTTATCTGCTGCGCATATTTTCGAACATCATCAAGTCTGTCAAAAACACCTTCATCCTTCATCAATCGGACCATCCACAATCGAGACTAGTTCCTTACTCCAATCAACACTGAAGGATCCTAACAGTGGGGCCCCGACGTAGACACTCCGATGCTTAAGTTAGTATGGCTATGTAATTTGGCAGAGATTCAGGTAGCAATTCTGGCCTTACCTTTGATTTGAAAAGGGGTGGTATTTATAGGAAAAAAGAGAGGGGTTACCCATGGGGGTAGGCGTGATATAATAGTCCCCGGGGTAGGAGGAATCCTGGAGATCTTCACCTCTGAGGGGGTAGTCCTCGCCATCGCTACACCTACAAGGAGCCGGAGGGGGTCCCCGACTTAGGTACTCTGACGATCAAGTCAGTATAAGTGGTGGATAAAAAGGGCTAGGCCGGAGTAAGAGTGAGAGAGAGTAGAGAGAGAGAGTCCCCCCCCTTTCTACCTAGGGGGGTATTTATAGGAGATTAGTGGGGCGTTTAGCTAGGGATGCTAACGCATATGACCTACCGGGTGTGGGAATAGGCGTCATACCGTGTTGAATGCCCCCCCCCCCCCCCCCCCCCCCCCCGCTGACGTAGACCACCCCCGGTAGTAGGACGAGTAGGAGGCGAGGCAGGCCCTACAGTAGGCCGGACTAAAATACCCTAGGGGAAATATTAATTGTTATCACAAGCCCAACCGAAAACGAGCACGAGTGTTTACCAATGGCTCCATTCTCGGGATCTGGATGAGTGTTATCTCCTCTGCGTCGCGGCAGGCTTGTAAAAATCTTCGAGTTTCTCTGACTCATTTGATATCCACGTCATAGATTCTTATTCCCGGTATTTGCCAAAACTCTGTGTCTTTGAACTAGTTGTATCAGGTACATGATGACGAAGTAGGTAACCTGAGCCGATATTGTAGCAATAATGTTGGTCATAAACGAGAACTGATAATACCAGCGATAAACCCGAACTGATAACGCCAGCGGTAAACTAGAACTGATAACGCTGATGGTAAACCCAAACTGATAACGCTGGCGGTGGGCCAGAAACTGATAACGCTGGCGATGGGCCAGAAACTGATAACTCTGGCGATGGGCCAGAATTGATAACGCTAGCGATGGGTCAGAAACTGATAACGCTGGCGATGGACCAGAACTGATAACGCTGGGGATGGGCCCAGAAACTGATAACGCTGGCGATGGGCTAGAACTGATAACGCTGGCGATGGGCCAGAAACTGAAAACGCTGGCGATGGGTTAGAAACTGATAACGCTATGATAACGCAACACTGTAATGAAGCAATGTCATAGCTTGCTGATGAAGATGGTGTCATCATGAGACCACCATGTAGTCATCCAAATCATGGGCAGATAATAATAATAGAGTATTCTTCTTGATATCGCGACATGACTACGCATGCGCATTTCAGCACCGAGAAGGAGATATCGCAGATAAGATGGTGTACCATTGCTCTCATCATTGAGGATGCATTCCTTCGCTAACGACAGGAGATACCCCGTAGGTAGTAAAGAATTCTTGTGTAATCTCGCTGCCTTTGTGGGCGTTAATCTCTTCACTTATTTTGATATTTCATCGACTTTCCTGCATATTCTCAAATGTTGCCTTGCCATGTTAGTAAAAATAACATGTAATGTCAAGTACTAGTTACCCTTAGAGGCTTTCACCCGCACATATCGGGGTGTCATTGATGTCACTTTTTCCATCCAAGCTCGTTGGATCCGGCCTTGCTGTAAGCTGACTGCAATATTGACGCGGTTTTACGCCATAAGCTACCTACAATTTGTGCGGTTTTACGCCATAACTACCTGCAATATTGATGTGGTTTTACGTTGCTCGGAGCTACCTGCAATATTGACGCGGTTTTACGTTGTAGGCCACCTACAAATTGTGCGGTTTTATGCCATAGCTACCTACAATATTGCATTTCTTCACATTCCCCAGGATTTCAATCTGTACTCCACTTGAGCATCTGCATTGTTAGCTGTACAAATACACTAACAGAGTCTGCTAACTCTGGTTAGATTCCTCTAAGTATGTTAAGGATAGTGAAGATATTAAAAATAGAGGTAGGGGGAAAATGATAATCTTAAAGGTAATAGTGATACAAACAAGGAACTCGGCCGTTGTTTAATTCCCGTTCCATTCCTTGCATTTATGAAGGAAAATGTCATATCGTTGGATACCTTTTTGATGATGAGAGGATGGCAACATGATATTATGAGGGCTTTTCCAATGGGGTAGATATTCACCCGATAAAATTATGAGATTCATAACCTTCCTTCAACCCGTAGTGTCACTTTGAAGCTCCATAACACCTGGTTAACTTTGGTATCTCACTTGGATGTCTTCACAAGAATTATAGCCCTTCTAATTGCCTTCAAATCGAGCTATCATACGTAGAATTCTGAGTGCGTATGAAAAATATATGATTTTTTCTGTAAACTCAATATATGCGGAAACTTCAGCTAACGTGGAAGCTTCAGTTAACAGGGAGATTGCAGATAACACGAAGACAGCTAATAACATGGAGACAGCCGCTAACATGGAGGCAGCTGATAACATGGAGACAACCACTAACACGGAGACATTCACTAACACGGAGACACCCGCTAACACGGAGACAACTGATAACGCAAAGGCAGCTGCTAACGCGGAGGCAGCTGATAACGCGAAGACAGCCGCTAACATGGAGACTGCCGCTAACACGGAGACAGCTAATAACATGGAGATAACCGCTAACATGGAGACAACTGATAACACAGAGACAGCTAATGCGAAGACAGCCAAATTTCAGATAACATGGAGATGGCGACTTACGCAGAGACGACGGCTAACGCGAAGACAGCCAAATTTCAGATAACATGGAGATGGCGGCTTACGTAGAGACGGCGGCTAACGCGAAGACAACCAAATTTCAGATAACATGGAGATGGTGGCTAACGCGAAGGCAGCCAAATTTCAGATAACATGGAGACGACGGCTTACGCAAAGATGACGGCTAACACAAAGGCGGCCAAATTTCAGATAACATGGAGATAGCGGTTAACACGAAGGCGGCCAAATTTCAGATAACATGGCGATGGCGGCTAACGCGAAGGTGGCCAAATTTCAGATAACATGGAGATAGCGGCTTACGCGAAGACGGCGGCTAACGCGAAGACAGTGATTAATTCTTCCACCTTTTTCCTAGAAGCTCAAATATCACAATATCACATTCTAAAATATTTTCGCTTGTGCCATTAATGAAATTTAGAAAATATTACCGAATCGCCATTATAATTAATCAGGCACAACTTACTATTCATCTTCTCCTTTCCAGCAACATTTGCTAGGCGCCGACAGTGAAGATGAAAGAGACAAGATGGAGGACAGCATGAATGATTATCAATAAATTAGATCAAGGCCAACATGTAAGGCACTAGAGGCACATAAGTGAAGAAGAAATGATGAAGGAGCTTGGCTTTCCTTTTCTAATTTTGGATTTCGTGAAAAATAATGATGGTTTTCACAATTCTTGTTCTTCTTTCCAGATCTGATCTTCTTGGCACACAATAATATATACTAATGTTTCTCTCCCTCTTTTTCTTTCTTTTCTAGATCTGATCTTCTTTTGAACATATAACAATGGAATGACCATATAAACTCATATATCTCATACCATTAGATCCAAGCAAGACTTAAATCATGAGATGAACCCATTACTAGAAAAACCAGCAGTGACGATGGAAGATAATAAATATGAATATGGAGAGGAGAGCCTTCAGATCTCAAGGGACTCACTTGATGATCTGAATGCTCTCAATGAAAGCACCATTTGATAAAATAGTCCCCGGGGTAGGAGGAAACCTAGAGATCTTCACCTCTGAGGGGGTAGTCCTCGCCGCCGCTACACCTGCAAGGCTCCGGAGGGGGTCCCCGGCGCAGGTACTCCGACGATCAAGTCAGTATAAGTGATGGATAAAAAGGGGTAGGACGGAGTAAGAGTGAGAGAGAGTAGAGAGAGATAGTCCCCCCCCCCCCCCTTTTCTACCTAGGGGAGGGGGGGTATTTATAGGAGATTAGTGGGGCGTTTAGCTAGGGATGCTAACGCATATGGCCTACCGGGTGTGGGAATAGGCGCCATACCGTGTTGAATGCCCCCCCGCTGACGTCGACCACCCCCGGTAGCAGGACGAGTAGGAGGCCAGGCAGGCCCTACAGTAGCTGAAGATGACGTACCCCTGTCCGGACTAAAATGCCCTAGGGGGTATATTAATTGTTATCAAGGCGTGAGCGAGGAAAGATAACGCCCAAGATGAGGTCAGCAGGCGTCAGCTGGATGAGATATCGCCAATGAGACGTTGCCAAGGCTGTCTGGGATGGGAGGATGCCGCGTGCCCCCCCCCATCCCAGGGTTCCTCGATCAGCACGGGGCTGTAGCTGGATGGTTGTCGCTAGTCAAGGTCTACAATGATCCGACCTTGACTTGGGGTGAAAAGACGAATGTACCCTCGGTATTTTATCAATTGTTATCAATGGATGAGGTGCCCTCGATCCTCAAATTCTGCCATTTTGAAGGAGGATATTTCGAGGCCAAGAAGACGGCCCTCAAAGTTTTAGAAGCTGGTCTTTACTAGCCCACCATTTTCAAGGACATCTACATGTATTGCACATCGTGCCCTCGATGCCAGGCCACCAAAAATATCGGGGCCAGGAATCAGATGCCCTTGACAAATAATATCCCGTGTGAGATCTTCGATATCTGGGGTATAGATTTCATGGGCCCGTTCCCTAATTCCTTCGGTAATATCTGCATCCTTCTCGCAGTTAATTATGTTTCAAAGTGGGTCGAGGCCAAGGCAACTCGGACTGATGACTCCAAGGTGGTAGTAAACTTTCTACGCACCAATATCTTTAATAGATTCGGCACACCTCGAGCCCTTATAAGTGATCGAGGTACCCATTTCTGCAACCGTGTCGTGGCGTCGCTTTTAGAAAAGTATGGAGTCCACCACAGAACATCTACAACCTATCATCCTCAGACTAATGGCCAAGCCGAAGTATCAAACTGTGAGGTTAAATCCATTCGAGAGAAGGCGGTGAACCAGTCCCGAAAGGATTGGATTCTGAAATTGGATGACTCCCTTTGGGCTTATCGTACAACATTCAAGACCCCGATTGGTATGACGCCCTATAGAATCATTTATGGCAAGTCGTGCCATCTCCTAGTGGAGATAGAATACAAAGCTTTCTGGGCCATCAGAAAAGTAAATACGGATCTAGGGCAAGCTGGCAAAAATAGACGTTTGCAAATCCAAGAGCTAGAAGAGTTAAGGGACGATGCCTATGAGAACACCATGCTCTACAAGGGCAAGACCAAAGCCTATCATGACAGGCACCTTCATCCCAAAACTTTTTCCATTGGACAGAGAGTATTATTGTATAACTCACGATTGTGATTGTTTGCAGGAAAACTCAAGTCTAAACGGTCCGGACCTTTCGTGGTCACGATAGTTTTTGACCACGGAGCAATCGAAATTCAGAATCCAGAAACTGGGACCATCTTCAAAGTAAACGGCCACCGGCTGAAGCTCTTCTATGAAGGATTCCAGCCCTCGATCGTTGAAGAGATGATGGTGGACCCTCCACTTGTCAAGACCTAGATTGACAGAGCACGTCGCGGTCCTGACGAGTAAATAGGCCAAACTCGAGGCATCTAATATGTCGTCCACTCCATTCTTTTTCCCCTATCTCTTCCATATCTTTTCGAATTCTCTGACTTTATTCTTGTTTATTCCCTTGTTTTGTCCCTTGTTCATATCCCTTAATTTCCGACCTTTCCTTTTCCCAGAACGATTTTATTCCTTTTTATTAGTAATCATTAACCTTTATTCTCTCCTTTTGTCATTATCCTATTTAACTACCTCCTTTTTGAAATTTAAAAAAGTTGTTCTCCTTTTTAGGTGGTTGGGATACGCACGGGCCATTGTTCTTCAAGTCCAAGGCGTCACGTCATCTGACAAATGGGCAAAAAAGTAACCTTAATTAATGAGAAAGTTGCGCCATTTATTGCCAAAGGTCAATCCCTTTTCTCTTTCCCACGCTCCCTCTTCGTCCTCACTCTCATCACATCATTGTCATCTCTCTCTCCCACCAAACACACAACCCTCATCACTCTCCTCTCAACAATCTCCAGCATCACTGTCCTCTTCCATCGCCATCAGTCATGGCTAAGATGAAGAAAGCTATCAAAAAGCTCAACTCAGGACCACGTCCTGATAGCCCTGACAGCCCGGCTCCATCAAAATCAAGATCCCTCTCCACCACCCCTACCTCCTTCAAAACAGCCACTCCTCCCTCCACCCATAGCATCCCCATACTAGAACCCCCAGCGCCCTCTCCACACTCTGGATCCCAAGACGCAGAGTTCACTCCTATCGAGGATGACGTCGACCTGGAGATAACTAGCTCCATTCCTCCTACCTCGACCACGACAAGATGCGGCTGAGTGGTTAAGCTCCCTCCGGGATCTTCAACTACAAAGCCCAAGGCTAAATTCTAGCCCAAAAAAGTGTCACCAGCCATAAGGAAGCTCCCAATCGACGCGGTCGTAGATCGGTTTCTGGCCCCAGAAGCTCCCCTGGAGGAGGAGATGCCAGTCGAGCCCGAGCAGGAGAAGGAGGAGGATGTTGAGCTTGAGCAAGCAGATGATGCCATGGAAGAAGGTACTAGAGAGAGCGGCAAAGCCGAAGGTGAAGAAGAAGAAGTCGAGGCTCTCGAGGCCAAGGTAGCGGCGAAGAAAGAAGCCGCTGCAAAAGAGAAACGAGAGAAGGAGGCCGCAGCTAGATCGGTGGCAAAAAAAGGGCAAGGCAAAGACTCTGGCCAGAGCGGAGCCGCCGGCAGAAGAAATACCGGTGGGTCAGAAATGGAAGCTACCTTTCTCCAGCAAAGTCAAACCCTCGACCTCCAAGAAGTCTCGAGGTCCCGACGACGACTCTGCTATCGAGACCAGAACATTAGTCCCCCCTTCGGGCCCCCGATCGAACTCCCACCAGGTGACTTCTAACTTTTTTGTACCTCATGAAGGGTTAGTTTTCAATGACAAGCCCTTCTTAGATAAATTGCATATGTTGAACTGCAAAGGCGTTAGCTCCTGTGCGCGCCTGGATATGGACTTTTTTGGCCAAAATGGGCATAGAATCTCGGGACTAAGAATTTATGGCTAATATCGGTTGGGAATCTCTATTCTATTTAGAACACCCAACCTTTATTGAACTCTCGCTCGAGTTCTTTACTACTTTTTGGGTTGCTTCTAATAACTTTAAGCCCAAGGGTAAGTTTGGGCCCAATTCTTCCACTCCTCGTCTTGTCAATTTTAGATTGACAACCAAATGGGCCCATCTGAGCCTTGGCGAGTTCAATTTTTTGCCTGGTTTTGTTCAGCCTGATGAGTTAAATTCTGCTTTGTATAAGAATGTCTTGACTGTTATACCCCCTATTTTTGATGCTTCTGTTGCATTTCGCGAGCTTACCAATGACCCCAATGCTAAATTTGACCCTAAGGTTAGTAAAGCCCATGAGATTGTTGACCCTGCATTGTGCATCCCACATAGATATCTAGCCCTCACCTTCTCTGGTCGGTATGGATCCTCGGGACAGTTATCTGTGCAGGAGCTTCTTTTTTTTGGGTGCATGAAGCATAAACGTAGAGTAAATCTTGGCTTTTGGGTCACCTCGGGTATTCTTCATGTTCTAAATGGCTCTCGAGGCCCCATTTTAGGATCCCTTATCACTCTGCTTGCCGTGAAAATGCATGATATTGAAGAATATGATAGCAACCTTTCTGAACCTCTTGAGTTCAAAGATTTAGATGTCCGTACCTTAGATGGTATGGGCCATTTATGTGTCTCACAAGGTGTGCTAAGTTTCTCTGCAGGTTGCACCCCGGATGGAGATAAGGTTTTCGAGATCAAGACCGGTGGCCACTTCGACTATCCAGACCTTTCGAGGCCCCGATCTTTGCCTGTTCCACCTGCCCAAGCTAAAATAACTCGTCAAGCCCCCGATGCACCCGCCGCACTCAGGCCATGACCATGACCCAATCCAGACTCGTCTTCTCCAAGTGATCCTTAGGGAACTTCAGGCTTTGACGACTGAAGTTGCCCGGTGAAATCTTCCACCCAGTGACCCCCCTGAACAATTCCCCATTTCAAGCCCTCGAGGAGGGCTAAAAAGAATTTTTTTACTGCTTCCTTTTATTATGGTTGTACTGTACTATTTTATTTTTCTTGAACTCCGTTGTGTGCCCTTCCCGAATTGAGGACAATGCGCTGCCTAAGTGTGGGGAGGGGTTTATTTATGTTGTGTGTATGTTTGCATGTTTAAACTTTCACTTGTTGCATGACTGCATATTTTTCAGATTTTTCAAAAAAATTCAAATTTTATTTTTAGCTTTGCTAGGAAATTTTCCCATTGGCTGTTTTCCAACCCTCATTTTTGACATGAATTTTTGACTCTTGATGCATAGGAGAAACATGTCATTCATTGCATCTATGCCTGAGCATGCATATCTAGACCTGCTAGCCCTTATATCCAATCTTGCCCTAGCCACTAGTAGTCACAATTTGAACCCGTGAGCATTTCGAGCTTCATGCCTTTTATTCTTGAGTGAAATGCTTGACTAGGCACTGTCTAGGTTTGCATGATATCCCTGGGTATAGGCACCATTAGACAAGGGAAAGCAGCGAAACGACGAGAAACTTTGCAAAACCTTTTTTATTTTATTTTTCTTTTCTTTTCTTTTCTTATCGTTATTTTCATCTGTTTCCTCTCTTTCTCCATCTTCTCTTCTTTCCTTCTCATGCCCTCAATTCCCTTCCTCCTTCTATTCCAACCATTTGAGCTTTTTCTTTGACCCTTCCTTGGCAGGTGAGTAACACTCTTCATCACAAAAAGGCAAGGGCTAGATTCCGAAGAAGATAAGTGTGGGGAGAAATTTTATCAAGGGCACGAAAGATCAAGCACAGAAATCAAGAATCAAGGCTGATAAGATCCGAGATCTCTTCTGGTCGGAAACGGCTGCAGCAGCTAGTCGGATGGGAAGCGATCGGCGTCGGAGGTACCTGCAAAGCGCCGGAGGGGGACTCCGGCGTAGACACTCCGATGCTTAAGTCAGTTCGAGTTTTTAGAATGGTAGAGGTTCTCCAAGATGATCACTATCTTACCTTCTGTTTGGAATTCGTGGGGGTATTTATAGGCTTAAGATGGCGATACCTTACAGCGATAGGGGTAGGCAACGTTTGTAACCATCGCTTCGGGCGATATCAGTTCCGTCATTGGGGCGATAATCATGTAGGGTCTATCGGGAGCGATATCCTCCTTGGTCCCCTAGGATGGGATGACGCCGTGCGCATAAAGGTGCATGAGATCCCCCCCGCTGAAGTCGACCATCCTAGGAGACTTCCGCTGGCAAGGGCGATAGGCAGATGTCTCCGAGAAGCTTATAGAACTTCGTCCAAGATAGATACCATAGTTGCCGTGTAGCCGTCAGGAGCGCTCTAATTGTTATCATAAGCCCAACTGAAAACTAGCCCGGGTGTTCACCAAGGGCTATCCATGTCTGCCATCTTAGATATGAGTAGATTCCTTCGTGAGGTGATATCTCCACAGGGCGTCTGAGCCCCCCCCGTTGCTCAGCGCTGCTCAATTTTAGTGTCGAGTCCGAACTTGGATCCGTAAATTTCCATCGCTCAGATTAACCTCATCCTTTGTTTAAGATCCGTCTCCCTGAGACGTTAAGAATTCTTACTAAGAAACCGCTATCGCTTTCATGGTTCAGAGGTCGTTTCTTTCGCTCGGCGATATTAGTCTACTTGGCTTCTTTGACAAGGCTTGTGAAGCTTTAGCTTCGTTCGAGTCATAGAAGGACCGTTGACGGGTTACTCACGACACCGTCAAGGGTATTCAACCAGATCATGCCAGGGAGCGGCGTATATTCCAGGTCTGCTATCCTTTTAAGTGTACTGCAAAGACACAGAGGAGATAGATATCTATATAGAAGTTAGCGAACTTCATACTTACAGAGGTTCGAAGTCACGTGAGCCCCCTTTATGCTTCACACCCGAGAAAACAGCGATATCGATGCGGCTTTACGCCATCAGCTTCCTTATGATTAGCGCGGCTTCACACCACCAGACGCCTGTGATGCCAGCGCGGTTTTACGCATCTAGGGCCACCTGTGACATCAACGCGGCCTTATACTGTGGATACCGGTAACCTTATGGTTTTAGCGTCAGGACTACCAGTGATATCGTGTTTATCGGCGTTTTTTCAGACTCTGTTTCGTACTCCTTCCCATATACATATCGCAGACAGCGTACGATCGTCACCTTTTCCTTCCGTTTCAGGCCTATCGGTCCTTGAGGCTTATCGGGATGGCTCGTCTTTTAAGGACCTTATTTTCTTCTCTTTTTCCATGGCCTCCCTCCGTTGGAGCCTATAAATCGAAGAGCTTTCTCCACCCACGTTCTCCTCACCTTTATCAGTCAGTATTATGGATCACTTGACCAAGAATTTTCTTCTTTCTAAGGGCCACTCTCTTAAGAATCTCAATGATGGTGACATCGGGTTCCTGGAGAATATGATAGTCAAGACCTCTGAGGATATCCTGGAGCTGCAAGGGATGCTGACCCCGCTTCATTCTAGGCTGGGAGCTATCTCCCTGGAGGATTTCAGTCCCTTGGAGAGCGTGTCGAAGCTGACCGCCTCCATCGCTCGGATCCAGGTGGTGATTGCCATGCTGCAACAGCGCAAGGACATGTTGGGGTGCTGCCTGAAGGGGATGAGGGCCACTTCCCATGATCTTGTCCTGGTCATGGATTCCTTGAGGGACCTTCCTGAGGTGCCCGAGGATGCTGGTTCTGACGCCTGATAACGGTGGCTCCCTTTGGGCCATTTTCTTTTCCTCTTGCCTTGTAAATGTATCTTTCGGCCGGTAGGCCATAATAAATAAATCGTTTCAATCATTCCGCCTTGTAACTGTTCTTCCTCTTTGCTGCGCCCTTCGTCGTTTTCCAATGAAGATATTCTTAGCCCAACTGAAAACTGTCTGGCTACTGGGCGGTTTTCTGTTGGTCGTTCTATATTAACTCAGCGCCGTCCCCATTGTAACAACTGATTGGGGGATATATTCTTGATTAGCGCGAGATTTCAACAGGCGTGACTGCAAATCTATGCTTGCACTTCAGACTGTACACGTGCCAATCCTCAAGAGTCGGGTTGGGTGATCAAAGAGTCCCTCCTACTCTTTTCCCCGCTATTTAATGGGACGATTCTTTTTTCATTTTCGTCTATTTTTTTTTTTTCTTCGTTTTTCTTCGCAACGATCTCATGGCTGATTCTTATTTGTTAGATACGGCTTCGAGAGACTCGCCACCAACTCCCCCGACTACTCCTGATACGGATAATCCTCCTGCCACACCCCCTTGGAGACCGGTCGTCCGCCGGCGGAGTCGCAAGAGGCAGAGAAAAGAAGCTGCTAGGCAAAGGAAAGGGGCTGCCAAGGCTTCTAAGTCATTTTTCGACTCTCTGGCTTCTTCGACTCGAGAGGAGAAAAAACCGTCTCCCCCTCCGCAGGAATCGCCTCCGTGGGCTCCCTCTGCTTGTTCGGCCGCCGGGGCAGTATCGCCAGGCGTTAAGGAGGAGTCACCCAAGTTGACTTCTGCCGCTGGAAAGGAGGTCGGTGAACTTTCATTCTGGGGTGGCGATCATGGAGACGACGTGGTCTACTGCTACGGCATTACTTGGTCCGACGGTGAAGAGTAGGGCCTAACCCTTCTTTTTGTAGATGCCGTATGGCCTTCCTCATAATAATGAATGATGGTTTTACTTCCTTTTCGCTTCTCATCGTTTACTTATTGTTTCTTTCTGAGCATTCCGGGTTATCGCGGAAGCGTCCCTTTCGCTACGGGTAACTGCCTTCAACTTCTAATCGGTAACTGTCTTCTTTCAGAATGCACAAATGACTATCCACGTGTCTTTTTCTGTTCTGCACGTGTTTCATTTTTACAGGCTGTCTCTTCTTTAGGCTTTTCCTTTATAAGGAAATCATCTCTCTCTTTTACTGCTTTTGCTAATATTTTGAGTTTTTGCACATTTTCTCTCTCTTCTACACTTCTTTTCTTCGAGAGATTTTACCGCGACCGCTCACTGGTGCCGGCGACCGGCTCACTGGCTTTTTGCTCCAGGTATTTACTCCTTCTACCGCCGTAGATTTACTTTCCCTGTCCCTTATGTCTTCAACTGTTGAAAACCCCATAGATCCCGAAGCTAGGAGAACTCGCAGCATATTCAATTGTAATGAGGTTTTGAGGGTTGAATTAGAGGAGAGTGGTATTACTTTTCCCACGGGCTATCGCCCTTTTGTCTCTTTGAAGGACACTCGGCTGCCTGACGCCATGTGGGGAACATTCTGGTTAGTTTATTTCAAGATGTTTACTTACGGATTCCGTTTCCCACTCCATACTTCTCTGTTGAAACTGCTAGATCATTATGACCTTAATCCCGTCCAGATTACTCCACCCTCTTGGTGTGGTATTTACGCTTTCCTTCGTTCGTGCGAGATGAAGCGTATATTTGCTCCATCACTTGATCTATTCCGCACGTTCTTTGTCTTGAGTTGTCGCAACTGCCTGGTAGATATTACCCCCAGATGGGATGATGTCATTGTGCAACTGTTCTGGCGGAACTTTCAAGGTTTTGAGGAACACGTAGATGACTGGAAGTCTGGCTTTTTCACCCTCCGTTTGCCGTCACGACTCTGGCGCGGGGGTTTCAATCAAAAAATCAATAGTGGCGTTTGGAAAAGACCGAACGCGCTGTCAAGCCAGGATGTTTCCAACGTTAGCGCCTTGTTAGAAATAGAAGGGTCTTTCCGTATCCGGGAGTTTGCTCGGTTCAGGCCCTTGTCAGAGTGCGTTGTGGGTGAGTTCCCTTTTTCTTCTTTATCGCTTCAATCTTCTTAATTTGCTAATATGTTTTGTTGGCAGGTAACGCTGAGAGTAGTTCTTCTAGGGAAAGTGACGCCCCTTTGAACGTAACACCTCTCCAGTCGCTGCCTCCTTCTCCTTCGCCTGAAAATTCCCGCCGCCCACCCATTCCGCCTGGAAGGGAAGGGACTAAAACCGTCACAACTCGCAGAGCCTCCACTCGACCTTCTTGTTTCCTTGAAAATTGGCTTCCATCCCGTGGCAAGAGGGTAGCTCAAGGCGATCCTGTGTTTGAGAAAATCAACAGCGATAGCGAGAGCATGGACACTGGTCCTGAATTACGTCATGCTACTATTGCCCAAAGGATGAAACTTAGGTCGAGGAGGAATGATGACACGGCGGAATCGGCTGAGGACGATAGCGAAGAAATTGCAGAAGAGACGGAGCGTCTCGTAAAGAAGGTTCGCAGAGAGAAAACTAACCCCCCAGTTCCCCCTTTGAAGGGAGTTAACGCGGTCCCCCTCGAGAATATTAACGCTTCTCATGCCGCGAGTACTTCGCAAGTGGTGAAAGATATCAAAGCTATCAGGGTGCCTTCCGCCGTTTCTATCGAAAACAATGAGACCTCGGCAGCCGCGACCTCTGCTTTGTCGTCGGGCCATCCTGCTTCCCCGATAGGTTCTTTTATCCCAGAGGCAACCCTACCGGTTTCGAATTTAAGCGTTCCTCCTGAATTTCTCCCACGGAAGCCTCATCTTTTGTTTCTGTCTTCAATTTCGGGCGTTGGTGATTGCGCAAAAAGTTGTTCCCCTCCTTATATCGCCAACCTTTCTCCTCAGAGGTCCTAGGGCCCCACTGGATATCAGCTGGATTTGTCCTCTTTCGGCACTGACGGGCTTCGTGCCTTAGGAATATCGGATACGTTATCGCGAGAAGAGCCCGTGGGTCCCATAGTGGGACAGATGTTTACTTCTTCCAAGGACAGGGAAGAGTTTTTACAGCATGCTCCCGAGACATGACAGTCACACATCATGAACGACATGCTGGCTAGCTTTCGAAAATTTCATTATTTTCTTGGAGATCAGCGTAACAAAACTCGACCCTCTTCGGATTTGCAGGAACAATTAGACGCGGCCTTGGCGAAGGCGAAGGAGCTATCGCAGTTGCAAGAATGAACTCGGGCGGAGTTGGAGGATTGTCGCGCTGAACTTTCTCTGGAGAAGTCGAAGGGGAAAGCGAGAGCAGAGCTAATGGAGGCGGAACTGGTGGTGGCTGATAAAAAGAACGTCTTCCTCCGTGAAGAGTTGTCATCTCGTGATGCCGATTTGGCCAAAGTTCCTTCGAGGATAGCCTGGTGGAAGAATAAGACCATCGAGGTTTGTATCGCAGGATTTATGGATCTCCATATCCGAGGCGCCGTCGATTCATCCATGCTGGCCGATTATGTTTCCCAAAAAATTAAAGATCTTAGTGAAGGCGAAAGGGGTTTTCCTTCTTCTGGGGAAAAGCAAGGGAATGATGACGGCGAGGCATGCGATGACTCTTAATTGATCCATTGAAGAACATTGCTATTTGTTTTCCATGTCTTGTAATAACGTCCTATCTCGCGGCGATATCGGTACCTTGCTCTTCGGGCGATATCTTATTTTATTTCGCTCTCTTGTACTGTCTTGAGAACTGTTCTTTTATTCAACGCCGATTTGCATCATTTCCTTTCTTGTGATATCGCTTTTGCTTTTTATCAAAAAGTCACATCTACTTTTCAGAGCATTTAATTCTCGCGACCCTTCCGTCGGTGCGCGGGAAAAGTCATGATGGTGCAGACACACGTGTTCGTTTCTTCTGCCGTGTTTAGAAATTTTAACAAGATCGAAGCGTTTGTCGCGCTTCTTCTAGAGTCGTACTCATTGCTTGAGTCTTATCCCTCATGCCGCTTCGACACAACGACTGCAGCATCCGTCGTTTCCTTTTAATTACTAGGGTTATAAACCCTCTTTATTTCTTCCCTTTTCTTTTTCACTCCACTTTTTCATATTATCTCTCGGCCGTCTTGTCCTTCTCACCTCCATTCAAGGCTTTCAAAGTTCTTTCCTTTCAAAGGTATTTCCCTTCTTTTCCCTCGTCTTCTTCATTTCTATTTCCTTAGTCCTGCCATGGCAAAGACTCGCCGTTCTGAGTCAAAATCCATCGATGAGAAGAAAATGGATACCACGGTCAGTGTTATTACCACGGAGGCCATTCTCCAGGAGCATTTGGCTACTCACGGTGCCGTTATTCCTGACGGTTACCAAGCTGTTGTTGCCCCTGGGTCAGTTCGTTTAAACAGCGTTCTGACCGGCAATCAAAGGGTCTTATATGCCCAGATGTTTCGCTACGGTTTCCGGCTCCCTATCGATTCTTTCGTCAAGGGTTTGCTTATTGCTGGCAATTTCAATCCTGCCCAGTTAGCCCCAAATGCATATTGCTGTGTTTATGCTTTTTTGGAACTCTGTAGATATAAGGGGATCACTTCCCCTTCTCTTTTGTTGCTTAGATCCTTTTTTAAATTGATGAAGTGTCGGGGTGTGATAACCATATCGCCTCGCTTTGACGATGATTCTCTCAAGTCTTTTACTTGGAAGTTGCTCCATATTGAGTCTTCTGTTGAGGCTTGGAAAAAGGAGTTCTTTCTGATAAATCTTCCTGACGCTCCTGGTCCCGAGTGGCATTCTGGGTTCAACTAGGACGTCCAAGATGGCGTTTGGAGTCGACCAGGGACACTTCCCGCTCGTGAACAAGGATGGTTAAACACCTTACTCCAACTGGAGATCAGCGTTCATATTCGACTCACGGCCTGTAGAATGGCCATTCAGGAGTGCGTTAGACGTGAGTATCGCGCTACCTTTCCCTTTCATCACTGATACTAACGCTGACGTTATTTTGTGATTTTGCAGCGACGGATCCTGATTATAAACCCGAAAGCGTAAGAAGACGCTTAAGGAGAGCTCAGAATAGAGAAGAAAGGGAAAAGCTCGATTTAGAGGCCACTGATAATCCTTCTGAGCTTCCGGCTACTTCCGCGAATCTCGCTCAAGTATCCTCCTCCTCAGTTGGCGAAGGGGATACTGACATCCCTGAAGGTGTTCCCATCGTGACCGTTGCTGCTCCCTCGTCTTCTCAGGCCCCTAAGGCCATTTCCAGAGGAAAAAAGAAGAAAAGAACACGGAGTATCGCCACTCTTACTCCTTCTCCCGACGCTGCGGGTTCTTCTGAGGCACCACCTTCCCTCAACACCGCTACCGTAAGCGTGTTTTTTTTTTTTTTTTTTTTTTTGTCGCGATATATTGTGCCTCAATATCTGTCGTCATTTGATCTATTTTTCTTTTTTCTCAATTTGTACTCCTTGCAGGAGACCGTTGTAGTTACTGCTTCCGCTCCTTCAGGCGATATGAATCTCACTTATGTGCTGAGGGGTTCCGCGAAGAGGGCCCGGATAGAAGGCGAGGATGAGAACATACCCTCCTCTAACATCGCGGGGGAAGGTGGTTCCGTTAACGTTCCTAATTCCGCAGTGGTTCCTCCAGGTGGACATTCCGCGGAAGTTTTGGGGAACCTAGGAGGTGCGGACCCCTTTGGTGCTTCGCCCAGTTCCTTTGGTGGGCCTGTGCATCATTA
The DNA here is from genome assembly GCA_963691705.1 of Viola odorata. Lineage (NCBI taxonomy): Eukaryota > Viridiplantae > Streptophyta > Magnoliopsida > Malpighiales > Violaceae > Viola > Viola odorata. Next base: position 3,132,998 of record OY829539.1, read on the forward strand.
TTCCTCTTCTTTAGGCTATCAAGACGTCTTGCAGGACCTTTCGGGCTATCAGCCTCATGGTACCTTCCTGCCCCCGGGCAGTTCTTCTTCACAGGTTCGCGCCCCTGGTCCTCTGGCTTTCGTTCCCTCTAGCGTTCCTTGGCGGCAACGCTATAATGAAGTCGGAACCTCTTTCAATTTTGTGGCGGATCTTTGTCCATTAAACGGGCTCGGCGAAGTGACCCATCAGGTTGAGTTGTTCGACTTCCGTGCCCGTGGTTTGGCAGCCATCGGGGGCGATGGTTCAGATGAGGTTTCTGCCCTGCTGGCTTCTCAAATTCTGGCCTCATCTGCAGAACGGGAAACTTTCCTTTCCCAGGCGGAAGATGACAAAGTGAACTCCTTCCGTGCTAGCCTTTTCTCCAATATGATGAAATTTCACTACTGGGCGGAGGAGGTAAAGCATCAGACTGTTTCCCTCCGTTCTGTTTCGGCGGAGCTGTCCAAGGAGCAAGATGAAAGGAAAAAGGTGTTGGCAGATCGTTCCAAGATACTGCTGGCTCACCACAATTTACAGAAACAACATTCCGCTCTGGAAACAGCTTTGTCAGAGGAACAGGCCAAAGTGACTGCTTTGGAGAATGAGAAGTCCTCTTTAGAAAAGGAGAAGGCAGCTTTGGCGGAAGAGTCAGTCGATATGGGCTGGTGGCATGCTGAACAGACCGCCCGTGTTCTAGTTAAGTGTTTCGAAGAAATTCATGGGGTGGATGCGTACAAGGGCGAAGATGTCGCGAAAGCCTTTCTACAGAGTTCTGCCCATATCAACGAGGCAGGCTATCGCCAGGCCAAGGCAGCGGGCTGGAAACAAAAAGACCCCGAGAGCTGATATGTCGCGATATTTTGCCGTTCCCTCCAGCGATCAAATATCGCTTGGCTTTTGTCTTTTGTCTTTGCGGCATAATTATTTTGAACATTGAATCTTTGTAAATCCTTGAGAAGCCTTTAATATTTCTAGACAATCCCTTTATCAATATTCCTCTTTTATTTTTCTCATCGCGAGACTTCTCTCGTCACTGGGGTTGCCTTATCCTCACGGTGCGTTTACTTTCTTGAGCAGATCCTTGGTATTTATACCAAGATGACCAAGATCTATGTCGGGTTGGCCTTTCGATAAGCCTATCGGTATCATGACCACCGCTCCTTCCGCTGCTCAGAAGTATTCTGCACATTTCTAATTGTAGATCATCAGTAACAAAACGAGATTTGAGAGATAGTGATTACCCGTAGGAGCCTGTTCGCTGCCATCATTAGGCTTTATCACGGAACCCGTTTCGAATCGCGTTTTCCCTCAGCTCTATACTTCGCCAAGGATTACTCATCCGGTTACTAGCTGGAATTACGCGATCCTTCACGTTTCCCTTATCTCTCGTTCGGCCTTTCTAAGTGCCTCATCTCGTGAGCTGTCGGATCGGGACGGCTATCACAAGGCTAGGGAATTTTCACTTTTATAGGCGTTGTCCTCTCGTTTAGAACCGTGTCCTTACTTAATGGTTTAGCTGCACCAGCCCGACCGTTAAGATAGGATTCTTGTTTCTAAACAGAGTTTCTAACTCTTTGGGGCGTGTCTTGTCTTGATGTACCGTCTCCACGAGATCGGTTATCATTAAAGAACTTTTCACTCCCAAAGATACCGGGCAGTGCCCTCACTTAGTGAGCCATTTGATCAAGATCGGTCATCACAAGGATAGGACTTTTCACCCCCGGGGGCGTCAAGGATCTTTCAATCCGACGCTAATCAAGGATACACTGGGGTCGTGCCCTCACTTAGTGGGCCATCTGATCAAGACCGACCATCACAAGGATAGGACTTTTCACTCCCAGGGTACCCCCCTTTTTACCTGCACAAAAGCAACCACAAACCCACGAAAACTCTCCTATTGAGCGTTAGCCACGGTTAGGGTCGTTATAATCCAAATAGTGCAGATAAAATTAAACTCTAGGATAATATAACTTCAAACGAGCGATATTCCAGGAGTTGGATAAGGGCGTACCGTCAAGTGTCTCCAGGTGATAGGCCCCTCTTCCGACAACGTGGGTTACGCGATACGGTCCTTCCCAGTTAGGACTAAGCTTTCCCATACGTTGTCCGGTTGCTCGCCTGTCTCGGAGCACCAGGTCACCGTTTTTCAACAATCGCTCTTTGACCTGCCTGTTATGATAACGGGCCATTTTTCTTTTGTAGTGTTGCGTTTTCAGTAGGACTTCTTCTCGAACCTCTGGTAACGCATCCAGGTTAGCACGTAACCGTTCCTCGTTCAGTTCCTCACGAAAGTGAGCCACCCGTAGGCTCATGGCCCCAATTTCTACTGGCGTAACGGCTTCAGTTCCAAAAGCCAAAGCGAAAGGCGTTTCTCCAGTGCTAACTTTTACGGTCATGCGGTATGCCCACATCACGTATGGCAATTCATCAGCCCACTTCTTCTTAGACCCCTCTAGGTTTTTCTTAATACCGCTGAGGATGCTCCTATTAGTTACCTCTGCCTGTCCGTTGGTTTGTGGGTGAGCCACGGAAGAGAATCTCTGCTCAATCCCGAATTCTGAGCATTGGTCTTTGAAGAATTGGCTGGTGAACTGGGTCCCGTTATCGCTGACAAGGATACGAGGCACCCCGAATCTCATGATAACTTGATGTTTGAAAAAACGCCATGTTTTTTCTGCCGTGATTGTGGCAACCGCTTCAGCTTCCGCCCACTTCGTAAAATAGTCCACAGCCACTATCACAAATTTCAGTTGGGACCTTGCCTTTGGAAATGGACCCAGGATGTCAATCCCCCATTTGGCAAAAGGAGAAGGGGCGATGATTTCCGATATTTCCGTGGCTGGACGTCGAGGAATTCTAGCAAATTCCTGACATTTGGGGCAAGCTTGTACATAATCGTGGCAATCCCTTCGTATGGTGGGCCAGTAGAATCCTGATCTGAAAACTTGTGCCGCCATGGTGCCGCCTGACGCGTGCATTCCGCAAATCCCTTCATGGATTTCGCGTAAGGTGTGAAGGCCCTCTTGTTCGGTTATACATTTGGCGGCGGGGTGAGAAAAACATCTTCGAATTAGATCCCCGTTATAGTACGTGCAACGAGCAGCCTGTCTTAGCACTTTCATCTTTTCAGCGTTACCGTCAGGCAGCTCTTCGTGCATCAGGTATTTTATTACCGGAATCCGCCAATCATTCTCGAGCTCATTCACACACAAAGAGGCTTGTTCCTCCATGAAGGACGGCACCGATAGCTCACGATAATACACATCTTTAGGTATAGATGCTTCAGGATTCGCGGCCAGCTTGGCAAGGTAATCAGCTTCAGCATTTTCCTCTCGGGGAACGTGCTCGAAGCTGACTTGCATGCCCTCTTTCTTTATTTCCACTAGTTCTCGCATTACCTTAGAGAGGTACTGCACCATAATAGGTTCTCGAGCCTGAGAGTGTCCTGAGACTTGGTCAATTATCAGTTTGGAGTCTCCACAAATTTTTAGACGCAGATCTCCTGTTTGGCCGGTATCGCGCCTTCCCTTGGAAGAAAACTCTCTTCCTATTCAGAGTCCAGCTAGCAACGCCTCATATTCGGCTGCGTTATTGGACAAAGGCTGCAAGATTCGAATAGCATACCGTATATGCATATCGTGCGGCCCATTTATGAAGACTCCGGCCCCCGCCAGTTCTTGGTTTTTGGCTCCGTCCACATGAACGATCCAAAGATCCGTATATGTTTCTGGGAACGGGAGATCCATATCGTTCCATTCCGCTTCAGGTACACCACTCAAAGGGTCCTTTGTGAAAGTACACTCCGCTATAAAATCAGCAAGGACCTGAGCCTTTACGGATGGCCGGGACTGGTACCTCAAACCATATTGTTCGAGTTCTAGGGCCCAGATCAGCATTCTTCCTGAAGATTCAGGCTTTCAAAATATCCTCTTCAAGGGTTGGTCTGTAAGTACAACGATAGGATAAGACTGGAAGTATCGGTCCATCTTGCGGGCGGCTTGTATAAGGGCGAACGCTATTTTCTCAATACGAGCATATCGCAGTTCCGCGTCCTTTAAGACATGACTCACGAAGTAAACTGGGCGATGAGTGTGGTTATCGTCACGAATAAGGACGGCGCTGACCACTTCGTCCGCCGCGCCCAAGTACAAGTACAGGGTATCGCCGGACTCGGGCCTTGTCAATAATAAATCGGATGATAAATAGTCCTTTAAGTCCACAAATGCTTGCTCACATTCTGGGGTCCACTCGAACGTGGCTTTCCGTCGTATGACTTTGAAAAAAGGGAGGCACTTTTCTCCTTGCTTGGAGACGAATCGTCCCAGAGCGATAACGCACCCCGTTAGCCTTTGCACTTCCTTAACGGTTCTCGGCGATATCATATCATGTATAGCTTTAACCTTGGAAGGATTAGGCTGGATACCTTTCTGGCTAACTACGTAGCCCAAGAACTTACCCGTCTGAAATGCAAACATGCACTTCCGGGGGTTTAGCTTCATGCGATACCTTTTCATCACATCAAAAACTTCCTTTAGGTCCTGCAGGTGATCATGAAAATTCGCACTCTTCACCAGTATGTCGTCAACATATGCTTCCACATTTCTCCCTATTTGTTCCTCAAAAATCTTATTTGCCATTCGCTGAAACGTGGCCCCCGCGTTCTTTAGTCCAAATGGCATCGCTGTGTAACAATACGTGGCTTTAGGAGTAAGGAAGGCGGTCTTCTCCTCATCCTATAGGGCCATAGGGATTTGATGATATCCGGAATTGGCGTCCAATGAGCTTAGATATGCGTACCCAGCGGTTTGATCAACCAACTGATCTATGCGAGGAAGCGGGTAGCAATCCTTAGGACAAGCATCGTTCAAATCGGTGAAGTCAATGCACATACGCCAGTCTCCATTGGGTTTAGGAACAAGAACCGGGTTGGCTAACCAAGTGGGATACTGTACTTCGCGAATGAAACCCGCGTCAAGGAGCTTTACAACCTCCTTTTCCACAGCCGACGCTTTTTCGGTGGAGAACGCCCGTCGTTTTTGCTGAACTGGCTTGGCGTCAGGGTCAACGTTAAGCCTGTGCTCGGCTATTTCTCGTGATATACCTGGCATATCGGCGGGCTTCCATGCGAAATTTCCTTGGCATTTGTTCAGCAGCCGTGCCAGTTGAAGATTTTCCGCTGGGCTGAGCTTATCGCTGACCAGGAAGCTGGCTCCCTCTTTGCCTATCACTGATACGGGTACCATCTTGTCAAGGGGTTGAGCGCGCTTTTCATCACCCTGCTCGTAGGGGTCTGCCGCTATACACACGTATCTATCGCAGCTTGTCTGAGTCATGAGCGAATAGCATTCTGCCGCCAGTTTCTGATCACCTTTTATCGATACCACCCCGTCCCAGGAGGGGTATTTCATCTTTAGATGTTTTTGTGATATCGCCGCTCCGAAGCGATTGAGGAAAGGCCGTCCGAGTATGACGCTATAGGGCAGATTCAGATCCACAACAAGGAACAACAAATTCTCTGACCGTTTGTAAGTGTCTTCTCGGAAGTATACGGGTAAGGTGATTACTCCCGTAACAGGGATAGGGGTCCCATCCACTCCTACTATGTGTCTCTTACTAGGCGTTAACTCATCGTGGGGGCGTTTCATGAGATTGTAAGCTTCCAGCGAAAAAAGGTTCACGGCACTCCCGTTGTCCACAAGAGTCCTTCTTATACCATGACTGGCGATGACAGGTGTGACTACCAAGGCGTCATTATGGGGATAGATAACGCCTTTTTCATCCTCTTCTGAAAAGGATAAGATCATGCGATCAAGTATGTCTATCGCTCCACCTTTCTTTGTCATGCCGTCTCGCGTACGCTTTTCCCCTTTCGCCACCATCGACTGTTCTGATTCATCTGCGTAGGGGATCCCTCCCGCTATGATATTGATTATGGGGATGTCGTCGCCATCTATCGCGAAGGTTTCCCCACCCTTTCCTTTGGGAGCGTTATCCGGCTGTGGGACTGGAGGGGGCCTTGGTCGTTCGTCTGCCGCTCTTCTTATCGGATTGTTTCGGGCATCTTCCCTTACTTGAGTCGCAAATTCTCCCAGATATCCTTCCTCCACCAAGCGTTCTATCGCCCACTTTAATTCTCTACAAGCCTCTGTGGAATGTCCTCTGGCTTTATGGAATTTACAGTAAGTGTTTTCTCTTTTGCCTAAAAGCACTCCAGGTTTCGTGGGTGCAGGATAACGGATAGGAAGATTTCGTTGTTCCGCTATCGCCAAGATCTCCGCTCTTGGTACATTCAAGGAGGGAAAATCCGGATCATACGCCCGATTTTTGTTAGCGTTCCCTTGACGCTGATGAGGGGAACTACCTTGTTTTCCTTTCGAGGAATTTCCTTTTTGCTTATCGTAGGTCTTTGGGATGTAATCTTTCCGTCGAGCGTAATCATCAGTGTAATGATCGTCAACCAGAGGATTTGCGGGAGCGGCAGGGATGTGAGGTGCCCCAGGCGGCATATTAAATGTTCTATTTCTATTTTCTTCTTCTTCCATTTTCGCATAATTATGGGCTTTAAGTCTTAGTGCGTCCAAGGATATTAGAGGATCCACCATCAATGCATCTTTCAGTTTTCCATAGTGGCAGTTTCTTTTCAGAGCTTCTATGGCGAAATCAATAGTAACGCCCGGCGTTAATGACATTTCCAGATCGAATCGACTGAGAAATTCTTTCAATGTCTCTTGGGGCTTCCGCTGTATGTCAAATAACGCTGCGGCAGATTTCCGAATTGGAATTGCTGTACTAAATCTGCTCCGAAATTTGGATTCCAACTGTGCGAAATTACTAATGGATCCGCCAGGAAGACCTTCAAACCAAAGACGAGCAACTCCCGATAAGGTCATAACAAATATCTGACATAAAGCCGCATCACTGTGGGTTTGAAACTGGACGAAATCCTTCACTTTGTTGATGTGCGAAATAGGATCTTTAGTACCATCATAAGTATCAGCGGGAAGCTTCACTCGCCTGCTGACCCTGTGACGTCTTACACGACGACTGAAAGGGTGACCTGAGGTATCATCAAGAATCTCACGCGCATGACGTGGGGGAGATATGTCTCCTTGTCGCCCTCCTTCCCTTCGTTCAGGTATATGATGTCGCCTGGGAGACCGACTGCGACTCCTGGGAGAATGACTTCGATATCTTCTGCTACTGGATCTTTCACTGTACACGGGAGATAAACTCCTGTTTGTTCCTTCCCTCCGTCCGGCCCAACGGTTCCTCAACGCCTCAAGCTGCCTGTCTTCCTGCAGAAGAAGTCTTTGCGGCATTTGTGGTACATAAGCCTCTACTCCTCCTTGAGTGAGTTGTACATGACCAACCGGGGGATTTCCTGCGGATAAAGGCACTTGGGGGTTCTCTGGAAACAACGGGGGCAGAGGTCGATCAGCAACAATAGATGGTGTGAACATGACGCGAGGAGGAACGCTAGATCCAGAAGCACCAGGCGTGACTCTAGTGGCCATTTCAGTCAAATATTCCAAGCGGGAACGAAGGGCCGCTATTTCCATAGCAAAGGGATTTTCATTGTTAAGCACAGATCCTTCTAAAAGAGGAGTGTAAAGATCAGATCCCACCATCTGTGATGAAGAAATGACCGTCTGTGAGGAGATAGATCCTCCGGCGATCCCGACCGAGAGGTCCAGAGGTCCCGAGATAGTCGATTGCGTCGTCATAGAGAGATCAGCAGTAGCAAAAGGAAATAACCGCCTGCGAGTTGAGAAAGGAATATTAGAAAATGTAGACCGGTCTGGCTCCGATCTGGCTGTCATAACCGTTCCGATCTCCCAACTAAACGGAGCTTGGCTATTAAGGACGCTCACTTAATACACCAAAGCTCTCAATGAAAGCACCATTTGATAAGATCCGAGATCTCTTCTGGTCGGAAACGGCTGCAGCAGCTAGTCGGATGGGAAGCGATCGGCGTCGGAGGTACCTGCAAAGTGCCGGAGGGGGACTCCGGCGTAGACACTCCGATGCTTAAGTCAGTTCGAGTTTTCAGAATGGTAGAGGTTCTCCAAGATGATCTCTATCTTACCTTCTGTTTGGAATTCGTGGGGGTATTTATAGGCTTAAGATGGCGATACCTTACAGCGATAGGGGTAGGCAACGTTTGTAACCATCGCTTCGGGCGATATCAGTTCCGTCATTGGGGCGATAATCATGTAGGGTCTATCGGGAGCGATATCCTTCTTGGTCCCCTAGGATGGGATGACGTCGTGCGCATAAAGGTGCATGAGATCCCCCCCCGCTGAAGTCGACCATCCTAGGAGACTTCCGCTGGCAAGGGCGATAGGCAGATGTCTCCGAGAAGCTTATAGAACTTCGTCCAAGATAGATACCATAGTTGCCGTGTAGCCGTCAGGAGCGCTCTAATTGTTATCAGAGGCCACAACAGCAAGGCAATATTACTTCCTCACCGCACCAAAACTTAAGTGTGGGGAAGTAAAAAAAAAATTCAATTCCCAAGGCCTCGAAATCAAGCTCCTCAAGTAGTATTTAAAGCTCTACCAACCTAGCTCCAGTTTAGAAAAAGAGAAAAAAATTAAATGCTGATGCAAGTTTTGAGCTGAAAAGAAGAAAAGTAAATGCCTGCCTGCTTTTTCAATTGAAAAAAAGGAAAAAAATTAAAAAAAATTAAAAAAAAATTGAATAAAAGTAGGGCAGGCACAGCGGAAGGCAACCATTCGAGCCCCCGAAGCAGCAACAGATCTCCCCCCACTGAAGAAAGCTGAAGCCATCATCTAGCCCTCGCCATCATCCCTCTTCAGCGAGTGTTGCTCACTGTCTCACCTTCCTTCAGGCCAAGGAATTCTTCCCCCAGATTTGTTCTCTTCCCTTTTATTCTCTTTTCTTTTTCTATTCTCCCTTCATCTCTGTTTCTTTTACCTCGCTCCCTTCCATTCTCTCTCCTACTTCTTCTTTCTTTTTCCTTTTCCATCTTTTTCTTTTTCTTTTCTTTTGCGAAGTCGTCTCAGATCGTTAGATTGCCCTCACATGTGACCTACAGTACTCGGATTGATGTGCAAGCTCTACCTTGTGTCGAGTTACTTACATTTTGAGTGTAGCCTAGACACATATTTAGTTACGAGTGTGAGTGCAAACACATATCTAGGTGAGGACTGCTGGTGAATAGGCTTGATCTGGAAAAGTCTGGTTGATAGGGTCGTTATCCTATTAGCCAGATGCAGGGGCTTTTCTAGGGCTGGATGTGTTCTAGTTGGGTGTAGTTTGCTGATTGACATGTCCATTCTATGTGTTGGGGATTGAAGATGTATGTTATCGATTGGGGTAGTTTTTCGATTTTGTTAATCCTCGAGGGCGAGCATTGGGGCAGTGTGGGGATGTTTAATAGCATGTTTCTTGGGCATGATTTTATCCTCTTTTCTAGCCTTTTCGGGGGCATGATCCTGGTAATTGACCTTTATTTCCATCTTTATTGCAGATCAGCTCCAAAAGGAGAAAAAGAGCGAAAAGATGCATTTTTGGAAGAATTCTTGGGATTTTAAGATTCAAGGGCTAGAAGATCAGAGTGTCATCCAGCCCTCGACGCTAACCAGACCAGTGAGCAGTCTCTCGCCCGCGATATCTCTGCATCCATTCCTAATCGAAAGCCAAAGAGACGAATCTCCAAAGATCCCCACGAGATTCCATGCGCTTCTAGAAGACACCAGGCGCGCCAGAGTTTCTAGAATATCCTCTTGAAAGGACATGTGCTGTCAAGCTCCCATTGCTTCTCTCTCCCCTTAGTTATTTTATCCCCTAGCTAGTTTTAGCCTATTTAAGCTTAGCTTTAGGGTTTTTGTAAGGACGGTTGTCCTAGGACTTACACACATCACTTCATCTTTTACCCTAATTCTTAGGGTTCTTACTCTCTTGGTATTTTGAAGCAGTCATTGGTTTGTAAAGGAAAAAGCTTTCTCCTTGACTATTAACTAATCCTACGGTGTCTTCGAATCCCTTTTCCTTTTGTTCTCTTTGTCGCATGATTATTATTTACTATTGTTCATATTATAGTATGAGTAGCTAAGCACCACCCTCTTAGTAAAGGGTGTTTCAAGGGTTGTAAGGTTCGGTTAAGAGGCCTAATGCATGCATAAGATATTATCTTGTAGCATATGATTGTTTATCGTTTTAATTCCATGCTCATTTAGAAACATTAAGGGCTTGATCAACTATTAATATTTCTTCATGAGTAAAGCCATTCTCTTGGTTATAACTGACTTGAATCCTTGAGTTAGAGTAGACACCTAGTGGAGGCAGCGCGAGAGGCCTCTGTCTAGGGGTAAATAGTCATTTAGGGTATGCGATGCGAGCCTAACAACCTGAGTGGTCACACCCTAGATCTGTCTTGCCTCCCCTTCATGGGTGTTCTGAGTATTGCCTCCCCGCATTCGTGCCTAGGAGGATGGCGGAACGCCAAGGGCACCTCATATGTGGAAACGGGGGGTGGCTTTTACCTAAGAAGGTAAGTAGGGGATACGGCGTGGAAACGCGGTCCCCATAGTAGGTCTGTACATGAGTTTAGACTATCTTTTTGCCGATGATTGACTGACCTTGAAAGCAACCCGAGAACACCTTTTGCTAAGATCTCTTCCCATCTGAATATTATTATCTCTTTTATTGTTTTTTCTTGCCCTCGAATTGCTTTAGAATATCTTTCCCTGGATTGTGTTTTAGTTTCATACCCTAGATAACTGTTTTAATTACTTGCCTTGTTAGCTCCCCCATCTGAGTTGATTGATTCGTTAATCGACATAACCCCCCCCCCCTCTAGTGTTACTTGTTTGTGTTCTGTTGTAATTATTCCCTGCCATACATCTTTATTAGCATATTATTCCTTCAATCTCTATGGTTCGACCCTGACTTGCCCTGTACACATTTATTCGTGCATTTAGGCATCAGGATAAATATTAAGTACATTTGAGTGACGATCAGTCCCTTATCAGTGTTGCTACCCGATTTTTGATTCTAAGTTTTTCTTCAAAATGTTTTTTTTTACATTTTCAAACGTCATTTTTTCTAAGATCACACATCCATTTATTTTCGCCTAACTGATGTTTGTTTTTACGCTTAATGTCATTTAAATATTATTTTTTATTTTTTTGCATTTTTATCGCTTTGTCCGTTCGAACTCATATCGATTCCGAGTGAAATCCTCGAAACCAATGGTCAAACAATTTCACTCATCAGCTACTTATTTTTTATTATTTTTCTAACTCGCGTCATCTCTTAGCGTTTTGTTCAATTTTTATTTTAGCATTTTTCTTGTTCGATTTTTTGTCGTTTAGAAATTAGTTTTTTTCCGAACTGTATAGCGAACTTCTAGCCATTTACTGTGTACTAATTATTTTATTTTATTTTACTCTACATTTTAGTGACTTCGGTCCAAGTTTATATTCACTTTCAGGCAGAATTGTTCGTACCACCGGCTCAAACCAGGATAAATCAAAGGGAAGATCAAGATTTGATCTTAACCGTTGATCTGGTTGACTTACAAGTCAACCAAGATCAAACGGTTCTCTAATTAATAGGTTTTCCCCTATTTCTCACCACCTTTCTGCGCAGGAGCTAGAGAGATCAGTTCATCCCTCCTTTCCTCCCTTGTTTCTCACGTTGAACCTCGATCACCTCCCCCAACGAGATCAACACGACGTCCTATCAACGCCACTGCTCACCCTCGCCTCGTCATCGCCTCCGACGTCACTCCGAGCGACGTCATCTTTTCCCCCCAACCGACTTACTCTCCTTATAAATAGGGAGCATTCGTTGAGCAAAGGGGGGGACACAAAAAAGAAGAAGAACATGAAATCCCTCTCCAAAAAGTTCTCTCTCTAGAATTCATTCAACAAAGGTGGAAATTCTCTCGCTCTAGCCATTTCAAAAAAAAATGTTTCTCTGCCAGGTTCTTAAGAAATTATTTATTGGTGTTTTGAAGAAGCTAATGGGTTGCTTAGATTTTAAATAGGACCCTCTTAATTCCCAGAATAATCGCAGTGCTTCGTGGCATCCAATTCCAGATTGATTTGGGCAAATTTCAAGTTTTTGTAATTTTCATTTTAATTAAATTCATGGCCATCTGTGTTTAAATTAATTCGCTGTAATTGTTTAGTTGAGTTGCTGCTACTGTAAGGATTATTTGTATGTAATTTTTATCTTGTTTTCGTGATGGTTGGCCGGACCCTCGTCGTCGGCAGGAGCGCCGACGATGAGTGGAGAAGATGATGAACAGGGAGCAACGGCTCCCTGTATTTAAATTTTGCCTGGGTCGAGCCAGCCCAAGCAGAGGAGAGCGTGCCTTGCGCGCGCGAGGCCTGGGAGAGGAAAGGTTGGGCCTTTGGCCCAGCATGTGAGGATGCTTAGGCTGCCTCAGCCCAAGCCCAGCTGCAGGCCCAGCCCAGTGGGCCAAGCCCATTTTTACCCTGTCATTTTTTGCTATTCGTGTACTGTTTATTTTATTTTCACCCTTGTACTATTTATTTATTTTCTTGCACTCATACTATTTATTCCTTGAATGTTTGCATAAATATTTTATTCGCGCTTGCTCAAACTAACCATTTTCATAAAATTGTCAAGTCTTTGCATATCTACCCAAGTCTCATAACTTCTATCAAAAAGGGTAAAAATTGCCCATACCCTTCACAAGTAAACGTTTCTCATCCTTCTATTTTGATAAGATTCGATCTGTTTATTGTAGGATTGAAGAGGATTGTGAGCCTTGAGGTCAACTGTTCACGATATCCGAGGTACCTGCACAGCGCCGGAGGGGGTCTCTGGCGTAAACACCCCGATGCTTAAGTCAGTAGTGATTGTGTGAAATGGCAGAGCTTTGGCTAGCAATCTTAGGCTTACCTTCCTCCTTTGTGGTGGAGGTATTTATAGGCGAAAGCGCGACATTTCTAAGTGATTTGAGTTATGAAGTGTTAACCCGTCAGGGGGGTGAGCATTCTCGTTTGATGAGATGTACTGCCGTTGCGATAGATATACGTATCAGGGGTAGGCGTTTACCTAGGTAAGGTAACGCCCGCGCCCTTAGCAAGATGTCGGATTGGCCTGGGATGGGATAACGCCCATTGTCATGATAACGCGATGTGTGGGACCCCCTCGCTAATGTCGACCATCCCAGGCCCGATAGCCCGGAGGCTACCATGGCGGTAGCAGCAGCCTTTTTCTTCCTCCGCGGGATATAAGACGAGAATGCCCTTGTTGTTAGGGTATTGTTATCACAAGCCCAATCGAAAATGAGCCCGGGTGTTTACCAAGGGCTACGCTTCATCTTCGATCTTGCCAAGTCAGCTGGTTTTCATGCGTTAGAGGTGATTTATCTTATCAAGAATGTGTTTCTTCAATCACCATTCTTCTTTGCCTATAAATTGTCTTTTTGTCACGCTGTTTTTTTCATGACTATTTCTGCACTTCCTCTAGCTTTGACTATGGATGATCTTACGAAGAACTTTCTGATCTCGAAGGCACATAGCTTGAAGAACCTTGTTGAGTCTGACGTCGGTTTCCTGGAGACCATGCTGACCAAAACCTCGGAAGATGTCCTGGAGCTTCAGGGAATGATGACCCCTTTGCTGTCTAGACAAGGGGCTGCTTCTATGGAGTACTTTAATCCTATACAGAATGTATCGAAGCTGGCTGTTGTGATCTCCCGCATCGAGGTGACCATTACCATGCTGCAGCATAGGAAAGACCTGTTGGCGTGCTGTTTGAAGGGCATGAGGGTTTCCTCCGCCGAACTGTCTTTGGTGGCGGATGCTCTAAGGGAGATCCCTACTGCCCTTGAGGACGATGATATTGGGTCTCGCGTTTGACCCTTTGTTGTTGTTCTCTTGCTTTAATGCTTCTGTGTAGACGCTTTGAGCACTTAGGCCATTCGGGCCGTAATTAAATAAAATGTGGCTTTAATTACTACTCTGTCTTCTACCTTCGATCTCTTACTGTTTGCTGCTATAGTCAGGTATGGCTGTTGTAAGCCCAACCGAAAATGAGTCTTTTCTTGACATGAGGTGTTTTGGTGCTTTGAATTTTGGCAATAAATGTTTACTCGATCCCTCCTTGCGTCGCGCTCCCCCGCTATTGGCTGATTTTTTGGTGCCTTTTGATTGGCGTTGTTCTCGAACAGTTGCGTGCGCCTCATCAGATTCTGTAATCATGATTGTTCTTCTCCAGGTGCACTTATTGCATTCAATGGACACGCAAAGAGATCGGGATATCCTTTGTCTCAGCTATTTAAAGGGGGTTTTTCTCTCCTTTTTCTCGCTCACCTTCTTCTTCTTATTTCTTTTCTTAGATTACTTGTGATTCAATGGCAGATTCCTACTTTCTTGATACCGCGGCGCGTGACTCTCCGCCGACTCCTCCAACTTCACCCGATTCGGATCATCCTCCTCCGTCGCCCCAATGGAGGCCATCAGTTCGTCGGAAGGGTCGCAAAAGGCCAAGGAAGAAGACTTCTAACACGATTGACATTCCTTCGGGTTTCGCCAAGAGAAAGAATAATGGACCATTTCCTTCTGCTACCTCTGGATTGGAAAAGGATTCTCTTCGTGACATAAATTCTACGGCAGCGATTGCTACTGTTGCGGATGGGCCAAGGGGTCAAGAAAAAAGGATTGACGAACCTTTTCCTCCTTACAACGGAGGTCTGCCGCTTTCGGATGATGACGACATTTTTTACTACGACATGTACTGGCCTGACGAGGATTGGTGGCCTAGTGTTAGGTGAGTTGTAGATACCGTATGGGATTTTAATCAATAAACTGATCTGTAACCTTTCCTTGCCACCGTGCTAATTTGTCGATGGCTGATGCAAAAGCGTTAGCTTGCTGCGTCAGATGTTCTGTAACTATTTTGACTCGACTAATCATTAACTGCCACTTGGTAGGTCATGGCGAGTAACTGCTTGTTTCTAACTTCTAAGCATTATTCCACGTGACCCACTTCTTTTACACTCGTCCTCGTGCGACTGGTGGTTCAGTTATTGCTGCAACATTTTGGGTCTTTAAAAGAGATTATCTTCTCTCTCTAATGTTTTTTGCCCTTATTTCAAATTTTCTCCCTTTCCTATATTTTCTCTGAAAAAGGTTCTCGTCCGCCCCTCGCCTTTTCGCTAATTCCATCCGCGGATCTTTTTCTTCGAGGTATCACTTCATCCCTTCAGATTTTCTTGTTCATTAGTTTATTATGGTTGTGACTAGAACCAGATGATTTCTCTGGAGACCCGTGGATCCAGAAATCGTACAATCACCTAGTATTTTCTCCTGCGATATGGTTTTAAATGCTGAATTGGAGGAAAACGGCATCACTTTCCCTCCTGGGTGTGTCCCTACCGTTCCCGAGGGTGACATGTGCCTTCACAATCCACTGTGGGGGAACTACAGATTAGTTTATTTTAAATATTCCTTTATGGTTTTCGCCTCCCCCTCCATGCCTCAATAGCGGTGCTACTGCGAGAGTACAAGCTTAATCCTTCCCAGATAACTCCTTCTTCCTGGTGTGGGGTTTATGCCTTTCTCCGTGCTTGCGAGATGGAGGGCATTCCCGCCCCATCTCTCAATTTATTTCGTAAATTCTTAAGCATGTTTAGGTCACGTCCCCACATCTTGTCTAGCGTTGTGTTTAGGTCACGTCCCCACATCGTGTCTTAAAAAGTTGTGTTCAGGTCACGTCCCCACATCGTGTCTTAAAAAGTTATGTTCAGGTCACGTCCCCACATCTTGTCTGTCTAGCGTTGTGTTTAGGTCACGTCCCCACATCGTGTCTTAAAGTGTTGTGTTCTGGTCACATCCCCACATCTTGTCTGTCTAGCGTTGTGTTTAGGTCACGTCCCCACATCGTGTCTTAAAGAGTTGTGTTCAGGTCACGTCCCCACATCTTGTCTGTCTAGCGTTGTGTTCAGGTCACGTCCCCACATTGTGTCTTAAAGAGTGGTGTTCAGGTCACGTCCCCACATCGTGTCTTAAAAAGTCGTGTTCAGGTCACGTCCCCACATCTTGTCTGTCTAGCGTTGTGTTCAGGTCACGTCCCCACATCGTGTCTTAAAAAGTTGTATTCAGGTCACGTCCCCACATCTTGTCTGTCTAGCGTTGTGTTCAGGTCACGTCCCCACATCTTGTCTGTCTAGCGTTGTGTTTAGGTCACGTCCCCACATCGTGTTGTTAATGTCATGTCTGGTCACGTCCGCTCGTGTCGTCTAATAATGTCGTGTCTGGTCACGTCCGCATTTGTTGTCTGATAAATGTTATAAAGGGTCACGTCCCCACATCGTGTCTTAAAAAGTTGTATTCAGGTCACGTCCCCACATCTTGTCTGTCTAGCGTTGTGTTCAGGTCACGTCCCCACATCTTGTCTGTCTAGCATTGTGTTTAGGTCACGTCCCCACATCGTGTTGTTAATGTCATGTCTGGTCACGTCTGCACATGTCATCTGTTAATATTGTGTCAGGTCACGTCCCTACACCATATCTTGTAAATTCATAAACAGTCACCCCAAATATCAAATCAACATCAGGGCGAAGGTATGTTACCGTCATTCAATATCCGAGCGAAGGACATCCAAATCAGCAGTTCTCCTCCTCCCAGAGTGACATCAACTATCTCCTCCCAGAGCGACATCAAACAACCTATCTCCTCCCAGAGCGACAGCAATCCCCTTCTCCCAGAGCGACATCAAGCAACCACCTTTTATCCCCAGTGACAGCATGAATCAACTATCTCCTCCCAGAGCGATATCATCACTGTAAGTTTGAGGTAAGACCTGCCGTGTCGCCAAAATTCAGATATCTAGGGGCAACTATCTTTACTGCTTATCAAATACTTCGATAAGACAGTAAAGAGGGGGCAACTGTTGATACCCGAATTTTGACGCCATTTTTATTTAATTTTAGCATTTCTGTTATTTAGTTAATTTACAGTCATTTTCAGTTGATTTAATGTTGCTAGCATTTTTAGGTGTTTCGTTGCATTTTAGCATCGTCAGCTTTCGAAATTGCATTTTTAATTTTTCGGCATGTATTTTCATTATTATTATCATTAATATTTTTAGCCTTAAAAATCACATTTTTAACTATCCGGCAGACGTTTGCTAATTTTTTCTTCATTTTAGGTCATCACATGAATTTTAGGATTTTTTATATATTTTGGCGCATTTTTTAGTATTTTTATTATTTTATTTTTATTTTTATTCGAGCTTTTATTGGACCCGAGTAAGTCCGCTCGGACAATAGCTTGACTTTAAAATGTTTTCCATCAACTAGTTGCTAGATATTTTTCTGGTCGCAACGGTTTACAACGATTCGTGTAATTTTCGGCGTAACGTTATTATTTTTCCGTTCAAACGTTTCACGTTTTTGAACGCGAAAATAAACACGTTAAACAAAAAATTCTTGTCATTCGCTGTAGACGGATAAACCCGTCATATTTTTCTCTACGCGTCGGTACCTTCAGCTCGAAAAGTCGGAACGTTTGCACGCGGGAATCGACTCGAGGCCATTTAAATCAGATAAAAGGCCATTTGATCATGGCCATTGATCTGGTCAACCAAGGAAAGTCAACCAGATCAATGGCCCTTGAATTAATATGTATAATGCACGTGAACAGTGCCAAGGGAGTGCAGCGAAGCAGCCCTCGCCCGAGCCACCTGCTCCCATCGCGTCCGTAGCTTCCTGTCCCTCCGCCATCATCACGGCTAGCTCCCTAGCCTTGCCACCGCGACCAGCCGGCCACCACGCGCAGTCCCGCGTCTCCCTCCTCACGCGATCTTCGGCTATAAATAGCCACCATCCTCCCACGTATTCGGGGCACCAAAAACTGCAAAGAAGCTTGTTTTCTTCCCTCCCTCTGATTGATAGCTCACATTGAGCATCGATCGTCAAAGTTCAAAGTTTAAACGTGAGTTTCTCTCTCTAGCATTTTTCAGTTTTTTAGCCCATTTCTTGTTTAATTTCGTTTGGCTCATTCTTGAGCAGTTAAATTGCTTTCTTTTATGTCATTAATTCACACACATAACATAAATTAAATACACGCTTTCACTTTTAAAAATCGTCGGTTAGTTTGTACGAATTAATTAGTTTTCGATAATTAACGGTTTTGTCATTTTTTCGAAATGAAATTTTGTACGAGTCAAACTAAAAATCGGGGTTGGTACGGTCGGGAAGTCGTCGAAGAGACGAACATTTCAGTACGAACGATTTTCAAATCGGCCACATGTTCCGCCGGCGACCAAAGGAGGACGATGAACAGTGCCAGGCCAAACGACACTGTTCACGCGGGAATGGGCCAAGCCCATTCCCATTTAAATTTTTACGGGCCAGGCACTATTCCTTGCCCATTTTCATATTCTTTCATTTTTTCAATTGAGCCCAACCCATTTTTAATTGTTTTCAAAACTTCGGATCACGTTTTTCCGTAAAATAAATCGTATGCTTCGAATGATTATTTTTCGCACTATCAACTATTTAATTTTCTGCACTTATCAACTGCTTTATTCTTCTGCACTTTAATTGTTCGCAATTTACTTTCGGCAATTTAAATTCAATAGACCGCCTATATGGTCGGTCGTATTTTAATTCTCGTAAATATTTAACTGCTTTAATTTTTCGCAAACTGCTGGAAATCCTTCCGCAAATTATCAACTGTTTAATTTTCCGCACTTTACTTTTCCGCACTTTAAAATTCTGCAATTTACTTTCGGCAATTTAAATTCAATACCGCCTACATGGTCGGTCGCAATATCAACTGTTTATTTTCTGCAATATCAACTGCTTTAATTTTTTGCAAACTGCTGGAAATTCTTCCGCAAATTATCAACTGTTTAATTTTCCGCACTTTAAAATTCTGCAATTTACTTTCGGCAATTTAAAATCAATACCGCCTACATGGTCGGTCGCAATATCAATTGTTTATTTTCTGCAATATCAACTGCTTTAATTTTCTGTAATATCAATTGCTTTAATTTTCTGCAGTATCAATCATTAAAATTTCTGCAAATCATCAATTGTTTTAAATTTTTTTATCATCAACTCTTTTAATTTCCTGCACTTATCAACTCAGCATTTAATTCTCGTATGCGTCAAATCCATCATTTTTCGCATGCAACCAACTCAGCATTTAATTCTCGTGTGCGTAAAATCAATCATTTTTTCGCATGCAATCAACCCAGCATTTAAAGTCTCGCATGCTTAAAATCAATCATTTTTCGCAGGCAATCCACCCAGTATTTAAATTTTCGTATGCTTAAAATCCATCATTTTTTGCATGCAATCAACTCAGCATTTAATTCTCGTATGCGTAAAATCCATCATTTTACGTATGCAATCAACTGTCATTTAAATTTTTGCACTCATAAAATTGCTTATTTATTTTTCGAGCTATCACTAATACTCTCATTTTGTAGGTTCAATTCAAGCTTCGCTCGAAAGTACGCCTTTCGATTCCTTTTTATTTATTCAATGCTTTTCGCAAATATCAATCGTATGCATGATATATAGAACTGCTAGAATTAAAATCAACCCACATGAACAACGTGTTTAAAGAGTTGCTTAAATTGCCATGTTCATATGATTTTAAATTCTCGCTTATATTGACTGCATGTACATGGGGACTTTTGATCCCACATCAGTTTTCCACTTCAAAAATCCATCATTTAAATTTGTACTCTGTTAGCAATCCATGTTAGGATCACGTAGTAATTAATTTAATCATGCATGGCCCGATGATGAAAAAATAGGGCGCTCATTCAGTCTTACGGAAAATTCAGTCCCATCACGTTGCGGTCGGGAATAATCAATCAATCTTGATAAACGGAAACCCCGTTAGAAAGATTTTTTAATTATTCCTGAACGTCACGATCATAGAAAAGACTAAAGTGACGATTCCTCTAAGGGCCCCTTTTTCAAAACGCATTTTATCAAACACCTTTTTAAACACCTCTCTCATCAACTGGTAACCATTTTCGGATGTGACTCGGGTTCCTAACACCTTCCCGAGACCATAATACGACCCCGAACCTTTGTCTGGGGTCCAGACCCCCTTTTTGTGCCTTTAGTTATTTTACTTATTATATTTCCTATGCCATGACGATTAGGGTTCCCTAAGCCTAGCAACCAAATTAGGGTGGCGACTTCATTGCATGCTGCTAGGTGTCCTTTTACGCCGAGCATCTGAAGGTCTCAAATTTCGTTGCACACTCACGAATTTTTAATTTTCAGGGCGCGACAACCTGTCACGATTGTTTAATCAGTATTACTCCAAGATGGGATGACGCGTTTGTGCAGTCGTTCTGGCAGCGATTTTGTGGCTTTGAGAGGACTGTGGCTGACTAGAAAAATAGCTTCTTTATTCTTGAGCTACAGTCCCGTTGGTGGCATTGCGGCTTTAATCAAGAGCTTATAGGTCCCCTTTGGGCAAACCCAGCGGTGCTGACTAGGAGCGAGCTTGATCAAGCTAACGCTTTGCTGGATAAGAGTACTCGTTATCGCATTCGAGAATTCGCCTTGTACAAGCTTCTAGACGAGTGTGTTATGGGTGAGTTTTGTCTTTCTTCGCATTTTCCTTCTTTTATCCTTTTATCTTCTCACATACTCCATTATAAGGAGATATTGACGGGCAACCCTCAGGGGAAGCTAACGCCCCCTTGAATGTGATGCCGCTCAGAACTATACCTGCCTCCCCTCCTGCCTCACGTTCCGGTCCTCGGGGCGTTCCGCCCAAAAAGGGGAAAACAAAGACAGTCGCTGGTAGGGGGCGAGGGTGCGTTATTTCCGCGCGGGCTTCTCGCTTTATCGACAACTGGCTACCGCCTTGTCAGGGAGGGATAAATATAAGTCAGCCTGTGACTCGGCTAGTTGATAGTGACGATAGCAGCCAAAGCGAAGACGTGGATGCCAAGCCAGACCTTTGTCATACCTCTTCGCTTCAGCGAAAGAAACTGAGGGTAAGCATGGATGGGCAGGCTACCGGGACCTCTTCTGATCATTCTATCGCGAGGGTTGCCACAGCGCCTGCCATTTTTTCTACGACAAGAGTTTCTCAACCAGCGGTAGTTACTGATGTGCCGACGGTCTGCCCTCCTACCGCTGCTACAGTCTCGTTGGTGACAGATTCTCCTCCGCCACCTAACGCTCCTGACTCTCCCATTTCTCAATTTATTCCTGATGTGGCGACGACGACTTCTCCAGCTTCTAAGCTACCGCTCACGGATCATCCTCGATTGTTTTTCACTTCTATCTCCGAGGTGAGTAATAAAGGTTCTCCTCCGACTCTGATGATCAATCTCTCTCCTGACGGCCCCAAAGGGATTTCGTGCTATCGTATGGACTTGGCGGGCTTTGGCTTCAACAGCCTCCGTGCTGCAGGGGTAGAAAATCCCTTCTCAAGGGACGAGTTCACCGCGCTCCTGATAGGAGAAATGATGAGCTCTTCTTCAGAGAGAGAAATTCCTTCTGCTTTCGCCAAGAGCTCACTGCAGGCATGTTGTGAATGATTCTCTTGATATCTTCTGTTATTTTCATTATGTGGTAGAGGCTTTTGACAGCGAAATGCGAGATTCTACCCGTGCCATGTGTGCTCAGAAGGTGCAGCTTGACCGGTCGTTAGAACAGACGGGATTGCTGACGCGTCTTTATGACGATTCACAGAAGGAACTAAGTAGAGAAAAATCCAAAGGGAAAGCGATATCCGATGTTCTGGAGGCGGAGTTAGCTTTGGAAAAGAAGAAAAATCTTCTTCTTCGCGAAGAAATACTGGCTCGAGATGAGGAATTCTCTAGGCTCCCGCTAAAGATGGAGCTTTGGAAGAAGAAGGTCCTAGAGGCCCTCACTTCTGGGCTCGCTGCCCATTTCAGGAGCGGTTCCTTCAGTCCGACCGATGTTGCCGAATGTGTTTCTGCCATAATAGACAAGGTTAATAAAGGTGGAAATGATGCGTCTTCCTCCGGGGGAGAAAAGTTTAGTGTCGGTGTCGGTAGCGGTAGCGCGTAGCGACTTCTTTCTTGATTACTGTCCTCTCTTCGTCTGTATTTGTTCTTCGATTCATTACTCTTTCTGAAAACATTTATCGCTTGCAATTCTTGTAATAAGGCTAATGCTTTAAGATCGTTGATGTTTTTCCCTCAAACACTAGGTCTTGTCATATTATCGATGTTACTTATGCTACCGCGCTATTTCTTGAGATTGCGTGTCAGAGTTGGTGCTGCTTTTTAGAGCATTAAATGCTTATGAATCCCCTCACTGATGCGATCGAAAAGTGATGATGAAAAAAGACAAGTGTCTTTCTTGTGATGAGGCGTTTGAGATAGGCACCTTCTAGGGAGTAGCGGGGATTGAAGGGTCCTTCTTTTGAAGTTGTGTCCTTCGCGCGCGTCGTGCCCTTTCATTGCGCTATCTTGCCATGTGTCAGTTGCTAATTGGTCGCGCCCTTTCAACCCCTTTTAGGGTTATATAATGTTTTTTCCCCCGCCTTCTTTTTTCTTTATTATCTCTTTCTTCACTCATTGCTTCCTTCTGAAAATAACTCACGCCGCTTCTTCTCCTTTGCTCTGGGATTCTCAGGATTTCTTTTACGAAGGTACACACATTATTTCCTTCTTTTATTTTCTCTTTTCTTTTTTTACTGGTTATGGCTAAGACCTGTTCTTCAAAATCTGCCGAGGGAGAAAGTTCCCAAACATCTGCTGGGGAGGAGAAGATCAACAACACCCCCACTTGTCTTTACACTTTGCCCTTAGTTCATCATTGTCTGTCCGATTTTAATGTTCGATTTCCTCAGGCTACTCTACTAGTGTCGCCACTGACCCTCTCCGCCTTAATAGTATATTGCCCAATAATAGTAGGATATTGTATGCCAAACTGTTTGACCATGGGTTTCGGCTTCCCCTTGACCCATTTGTGAAACTGTTGCTGGCCGATTCTGACTTGAATCTGGCCCAACTAAGTCCTAACGCAATTTGCGTTGTCAGCGCTTTTGCGGCATTGTGCCGGTTCAAAGGGATTGAGTCCCCTTCACTAGCGTTGCTTCACGATATTTTCCAGTTGTACTCTCGTAAGGGGGTAATATCAATATCACCCCACTATGATGATGACTCACTGAATCCCTTTACATGGAAACTTATGGGTATCGAGCCTTCTGTTCCTCGTTGGAAAGAAGAATTTTTTGTTGTTAACCTGCCCGAGCCTTTGTGGAGAACTGACTTTAAGGAGGAAATCAAAAATGAGGCTTGGGTAGCAGAAAACCACTCTCCGATCCGGAAGATGGTTGGTTAAAGACGCTGCTCCAGATGGACTTCAGTGTTGACACTCGTAAAGTGGCAAACGGAGTGGCAGTTCCAGAGTGTAGAATGGGTGAGTGTTTACCCTTATTCTTTCGCACTGTTGGGAAATGCTAATGCTAACATTTTTTCATGACTGTGCAGTGGTTCCACCCGGTTGGGAGCCTGAATACATTCGAAGGAAAAAGAGGAGGGAGCAAACGCGAAGGGCCCAAGCTGCCGCTGCTACTGCTGCTGAAGGTGGGGCTATCGGTGTTACTTTGGCCGTGCCACCTTTTTAGGGAGTTGCCGCTATTGCCAGCACTGCTCAAGCATCGTCTTCGCGGGCGCGCGTTACGAGAAGGAAAAGAAGTAAATAGGCAACCGCCGTGCCCCCTGCTCTTTCCCAGGCTATCGCTTCTCCAAAAGTGTCCACTGGTCCAATTCCTACCAGGATTCCTTTGGTTTCTTCTTCTAACTAGGTATATCTGCTCGCTATCGCTCCTGATTTCTTCGTTCTTTTGTTGTGTGCTCATTGTATTTCCTTTTCTTAGGGAGTTGGCGACATTTCCCCTCATTCTCTTCCTCACGGAGATATGTGCTTTGCGAGCGAGCTTGCCGAGCGGCGGAAGAAAATTCACCAAGACCTTCATAGCAGTTCGTCGTCGTCCGGTGCTAACCCATCCCTGACAACTGCCATAAGGAATGACGCGCCTCCCGAACAACCTCAAGGTGTTGGTCCTGCTGTCGATCTCCGTGCTTTTGTTGACTCTCCCCTCCATTCCACCTCTGGCGCTGTGGGTTTTAGCTCTGAGATGCTGGGTTATGAGGCAGTCGGTGGTGGTGAGTCTTTTGTTTCTACCTTAGAGGGTACTGCTGACCGCCCTTCTTCTCCTCCTGCAATGTTTTTTGTTCCTTCGTCCCCGCTTGCTGCCGCAAAGGACAATTCTGCTTATGACTTTATGATTGGCGTAACTCCGTACGCTCCTCCCAGCTTTCCTAACCACCACGTTAACCTGGGTGGCCTTAGGGAGAAAGCTTTTTAAGTTTCCGAGACTGATAGCTCTGAGGTTGTTCTTGCGTCTACCTCTTTATTGGCGGCTCGAATATTATCGAACCAAAGGGAGAAGGATGTGTTTTTAGCCAAGGGTCATTAGGGACGCATGGATTTTCTTTGCTCTCAAATGTTTTCCTCCTTCTGCCATGCTCATTATATAGGTGAAGCCAACGCTAAGAAGACGGCGGAGAAACAAAGAGAAATAGAGACCCTATCTTCTGAGCGTCACAGATTTTTGGATGCTATGACAGCTGCCAAGCAAGAGGCGAAGACTGCTAAACAAGAGGTGAGCGCTGCCAAGCGAGAGGCAGAGGTTGCCAAACTTGCGCTGGAGGAGGAGAAGCAGAAAAGCATCGCTCTAAGTACGCGCCTTTCTGAAGAAGAGGTTGCACTAATGCTAGAGAGGCAATGGAATGCTGAACTGGCTGCCAATCTTAGCCTTTCTGCTGAGAAATGTCATTGGTATCTGAGAGAGGAGGCAATGCTTATGACAGAGACCTTTATGCGTCATCATGGGGTGAACGATGATCAGATTGAAACTCTTTCTGCCTTTTTTGATGAGAGATCTTCGCATGTGTCTGACGAAGATTTCTACAGCGCGAGGGCCGCCAAGCAAGGAGGAAATGACGCATCTGCTGCTTCTTAGACTTTGCCCTTTGCCTCTTGATTTTTGGTTGCCAGGATGGCTTAATCTACCCTTTGGGAATATTCTGTTATTTTGACGATATCACCTTTCTTTTAAGTCGCTACTTTTTCTTTGTTGGTCTTGTTTCGTGATGCTACTGTCACAATGAAGTTAGTAAGCCTTGCTATCAAAATCATTATAAAGTGGCTATCATACCTTATGTGGTTAATTAACCGTTGCGTTTACTCGTACGCACCATCCGCGGTTGCTAAAACATTTCTGTCTTTTACCGACATAATGTTTCATAGAGACTCATTTTCCGAGGGAGGCTTTCCTGTGGTACCTTTGCATACTCTATCCTCTATTGGGAATCAGGAAATTATTTCTTCACATCTTGTGTTCAGTACTGCATTTATCACTACATTGACACTGCATTATTATTTCTTTAGTGATGTTTCAGAGAACAAAGTGGTTATTGTTTCCATCTGTGTCGTGCATAATTTCATGCTACCCTTTATTATTAGGGAGATCACTTAGCCTTGCTAAGTATGTTGTTGCGATAGAGACATCTCTCCAGCTCAACTTCACCGGGTATCAACCACTCGGTTACTAGCTGGGATATCTCTCCTTGTTTCAAATACCCACGATCGGCTTGGGGAGTGCCTCGTCTTAGTGAGCCATCTGATCAGGACCGGCCATCACAAGGATAGGATTTTCACTCCCAAGCGTTGAAACCTCACGTTCCTGGAGCGTGCCTCGTCTTAATGGGTCGTCTATGTGAGCATGGTTACCACAAGGATAGGATTTTCACTTCCAAGACGGAGTTACTACCTCCTTGGGGACGTCCCTCGTCTTAATGTCCCGTCTATGTGAGCACGGCTGCCACAAAGATAGGATTTTTACTCCCAAGGATGCCGGGGCGTGCCTCATCTTAGTGGGCCGTTTATGTGAGCACGGTTGCCACAAGGATAGGATTTTCACTCCCGGGGGCGTTGGGACGTGCCTCGTCTTAATGGGTCATCTATGTGAGCATGGTTACCACAAGGATAGGATTTTCACCCCCAACGCTACTTATGCCAGGGCGTGCCTCGTCTTAGTGGGCTGTCTGATCAGGACCAGCCATCACAAGGATAGGATTTTCACTCCTGGCATTCTTCATTATCTACGTATTATTGGCCAAAATGTGCACAAAGATGCCTTTCATTTATGCGTTAGAGCAATGTTATCAATGCCAAATAGGGGATATTAACTTCTAGCATGATATAGTTTTAAACGGGCTATATTCTAAGAGTTTGGTAAGGGGGTACCGTCAAGTGTTTTCAAATGGTATGCTCCCTTTCCGATGAAGCGAATGACGCGATATGGCCCGTCCCAATTTGGGCTGAGTTTTCCCATGCGTTGCCCCGCTGCTCGTTTGTCTCTGAGCACTAGATCTCCTGCTTTGAGCAGTCGCTCATTGACTTGTCTGTTATGGTACTGCGCCATTTTCCTTTTATAATGTAAAGTTTTTAGGAGAGCCTCTTCTTGTATTTCCGGTAGCGCATCAAGGTTAGCGCGTAACCTTTCTTTATTAACTTCTTCTCTAAAATATGCCACTCGCAGGCTCAAGGTGCCAATTTCTACCGGCGTGACAACCTCTGTACCAAAGGCTAACTCAAAAGGGGTTTCTCCAGTAGTAGTTTTGACGGTCATGCGATAGGCCCACATTACATATGGCAACTCGTCTGCCCATTTCTTTTTAGAACCTTCTAGGTTCCTTTTGATGTCACTGAGGATGCTGCGATTGGTCACTTCTGCCTGACCATTGGTTTGCGGGTGTGCTACAGAAGATAATCTCTACTCAATTTGGAATTCTACACATTGATCTCTAAAGAATTGGCTTGTAAATTGTGTTCCGTTGTCGCTGACCAATATGCGAGGTACCCCGAATCGCATTATGACTTGATATTTGAAGAAACGCCAAATTTTCTCCGTGGTAATGTTAGCTACCGCCTCCGCTTCTGCCCACTTCGTGAAATAATCTACTGCCACGACCACAAATTTCAATTGGGATCTGGCTTTTGGAAACGGGCCCAAAATATCAATTCCCCACTTGGCAAACGGGCAAGAGGCGACAATTTCTGAAATTTGCACGGCTGGTCTTCGAGGGATCTTGGCATATTCTTGACATTTTTGACAAGATTTTACAAAGTTGTGACAGTCTCAGCGAATAGTGGGCCATTAGAATCCCGAACGAAAGACCTGTGCCGCTAGAGTGTCACCAGCCACATGCATGCCGCATATTCCT
This sequence comes from Viola odorata, assembly GCA_963691705.1. Classification (NCBI taxonomy): domain Eukaryota; kingdom Viridiplantae; phylum Streptophyta; class Magnoliopsida; order Malpighiales; family Violaceae; genus Viola; species Viola odorata. The sequence continues at coordinate 3,160,281 of OY829539.1, forward strand.
TCATGGATTTCTCACAAAGTGTGGATGCTTTCCTACTCCGTTATGCACTTCGCAGCTGGATGAGAGAAACATTTTCGAATTAATTCCCCATTGTAGTATGTGCACCGTGCCGCTTGTTTCAAAATTTTCCTTTTTTTAGTGCAATCTACTGGCAGCTCATCATGTTTCAAATATTTCACAACGGGGATTCTCCAATCACTCTTTATTTCTTCTACGCACAGAGACACTTGTTCTTCCATGAAAGAGGGCACTGGTATCTCACCGTAATGCACATCTTTGGGTATGGAGGTTGTCGGGTTGGCTGCCATTTTAGCAAGATTGTCAGCTTCACTATTATCTTCTCGAGAAATATGCTCGAAGCAGACTTGAATGCCTTTTCTCTATGTCTTTGTTAACTCATGTTTTACCTTTACAAGGTATTGAATCATGATGGGTTCCCAGGCTTGGGAATTTCCCAAGACTTGATCTATTACCAATTTGGAGTCCCCTCGTATCTTTAGTTGCGAATCACGCATTGTCCCCACATCGCGCGTAGCTTCAATGAAGAAGTTGCTGCCTATTTTAAGTCCGGCCAGTAACGCTTCATATTCGGCCGCGTTGTTGAATAGCGATTGCAGAATTCTAATGGCGTAGCGCATCTGTATGCCATCGGGTCCGATCATGAAAATTCCCACGCCAGCTAACTCTTAATTTTTAGCCCCGTCCACGTGGATGATCCATGTGTCACCGTAAGTATCTGGGGATGGGGGATCTATCTCTTCCACTTCCCCTTCTGGTGGGTTCACCGGCAGCTCTTGTGTAAATGTGCATTCTGCTATGAAGTCTGCTAACGCTTGGGCTTTGATGGACGGTCTGGCCTTGTATTGCAATCCATACTGCTCGAGTTCGATTGCCCAAATCAGCATTCTTCCTGAAGACTCAGGCTTTCTAAAAAAAATTCCCAATGGTTGATCAGTAAGTACTACAACAGGATGAGCTTGCAAGTATCGATCCATCTTTCACGTTGCCTGTACAAGGGCAAACACTACTTTCTCTATGCGAGTGTACCGCGACTCGGCATCTTTCAGTATGTGACTGACAAAGAATACGGGGCGATGAATGTGTCTATCGCTCCATACCAGGACGGCACTAACCACCTCGTCGGCGACACCTAGATACAAGTATAAAGTGTCGCCCAGTTCCGTTCTTGTCAGCACCAGGTCAGACAAGAGGTAGGCCTTTATGCCGACAAACGCTTCTTCACATTCTTCTGTCCACCCAAAGGGGGCTCTCTTACGAATGATTTTAAAAAAGGGAAGGCACATTTCGCCTTGTTTGGAGATAAACCGCCCTAACGCAATGATGCGCCCTGTGAGCTTTTGCACTTCTTTGACAGTTCGCGGAGATATCATGTCTTGGATCGCTTCTACTTTCTAAGGATTAGGCTGGATGCCTTTCTGGTTGACCACATAGCCTAGAAATTTGCCTGTTTAAAACGTGAACATACATTTTCGGGGGTTCAACTTCATCTTGTATTCTCGCATTATGCTAAAAACTTCTTCTAGATCAGTCACATGGTCCTCGAAGCTTCGACTTTTGACAAGTATATCATCCACGTAGACCTCTACCTTTTTCCCAATTTGCTTCTCGAAAACTTTATTTGCCATGCGCTGGAATGTTGCCCCGGCGTTCTTTAATCCAAACGGCATTGTTGTATAGCAATAGGTAGCTTTGGGAGTGATAAAGGCGGTCTTTTCTTCATCTTCCACAGCCATGGGGATTTGGTCATACCCCGGTTTGGTCGACCAGCTGATCGATTCGAGGAAGAGGATAACAGTCTTTGGGACAGGCATCATTCAAATCAGTGAAGTCAATACACATGTGCCATTCTCCGTTAGGTTTTGGGACTAAGACAGGATTAGCCAACCATGTCGGGTACTGGACTTCTCTGATGAAGCCATCATCAGAGAGTTTTGATATCTCTTTCTCGATAGCTATCATCTTTTCTGGAGAGAAAGCTCGCCTCTTTTGCTGGACGGGTGTGACGTCAGGGTTAACGTTAAGTCGATGTTCTGCTGTTTCTCGTGAAATTCCCGGCATATCTGCTGGCTTCCACGCGAATTCTCCTTTGCATTTGTTCAATAATCGAGCTAGCTGTGCGCTTTCTTCTGCGTTCAATTTTTTGCTAACCAGAAAATTTGCTTCTTCAACTCCGCTGAGGGGGATTGGCTTCATGTTGTCTACTGGCTGAGTACGTTTTTCCTCTCTATCCTCGAAAGGGTCGTCTGCCACGCACACATAACGGTCGCAACTCTTTTGGGTCATAAGTAAATAGCACTCGGCAGCTAACTTCTGGTCCCCTCTGATCGAGACCACTCCGTTCCACGAAGGGTATTTCATCTTCAAATGTTTTTGTGATATCGCGGCTCCAAAGCGAAGGGTATTTCATCTTCAAATGTTTTTGTGATACCGCCCGAGTATGGCGTTGTAAGGCAATGACAAGTCTACCACCAGGAACAACAATTCTTCCGACCGTTTGGAAGTATCCTCTCTAAAGTATACTGGTAGCGTTGTGACTCCTACCACCGGGATTGGAACCCCGTCTACCCCGACTATTGGCTTCTTACAAGGCGCTAGCTCGCTGTCGGGACGCTTCATCAAGTTATATGCTTTGAGCGAGAACAGATTGACCGCGCTCCCATTGTCAACAAGGGTTCTCCTAACTCTATGACTGCCGATAACGGGTGTGACTACTAGCGCATCGTTGTGTGGGTAAACAACGCCTTTTTCATCCTCTTTAGAAAATGACAGCACCATTCGGTCTAACGCACTTATCGCTTCACTTTTTGCTAACACGTTTTCTCTTTTTCGCTTGTCGCCAGCTGTGGGTGCTGACACTGTGGGTTCTTCGAAATACGGAGTGCCTCCCGCTATGATATTGATTATAGGAATGTCCTCCTCCCTGAACACAAACAATTCCTTATTCCTACCGATAGGGATGGCGTTGGCTCCCGTGGTGTAAGAGGGTGCTTGCCTATCGCCAGTCGCCTTATCCACTGGATTGTTCCTGACCTCCTCCCTTATTTTGGTGGCAAATTCCCCGAGGTAGCCCTCTTCAACTAAGCATTATACTGCTAATTTCAATTCTCTGCACACATCCGTGGAGTGCCCTTTAACTTTATAGAACTTGCAGAATGCATTTTCCCTTCTTCCTATAATCACTCCTGGCTTCACAGGAGCGGGGTAGCGGATAGACAGGTTTCGCTGCTGAACTATCGCTAAAATTTCTGCCCTTGGGAGTATGAGGGATAGGAGATCAGGGTCGTATATTCACCCTTTTGGTGGATCCGTTTGCCTCCCAATAGGGGGATTCCCGAATCTTCCTCTCGAGAAGCTACCTCTCTGCCGATTTGAGGTTCTTGGAATGTGATCTTTTCGCTGCCCATAGTCATCGGTTGGCTGTGTTTCAGGGGTTGCGCTAACGTGGACGTTAGGGGTCGGATGCGCGTCTTGAGGTATACTCTAAATTCGCTCCCTATTTTCTTCTTCCTCCATTCTCGCATAATTGTGGGCTTTTAGTCTTAACGCATCTAGCATTGACGGCGGGTCCACCATCAAGGTGTCTCGTAACTTCCCATAACGGCAGTTACATTTCAGAGCTTCGACAGCGAAATCAATGGTGACCCCCGGCGTTAATGACATCTCCAGGTCAAAACGACTCAAAAAATCCTTCAAAGATTCTTGCGGCTTTCGATGAACATCGAATAGTGCCGCCGCAGATTTCCTAATTGGAACAGTTGTGCTGAATCGGCTCCGAAATTTAGCTTCTAGTTGGGAAAAGTTATCAATGGAACCGGCCGGAAGTCCCTCGAACCAAAGACGTGCTACACCAGATAGCGTCATTACAAAAATTTGACATAACGCCGCATCACTGTGAGTTTGAAACTGTACAAAATCTTTCACCTTATTAAGATGAGAAATAGGATCCTTCGTGCCATCATATGATTCCGCAGGGAGTTTTACATACCTATTGACCCGGTGATGTCTGACACGGTGGCTGAATGGGTGACCATTATTATCATCGGGGATCCCCTGCGGTTGACGAGGGGGAGCGGGCTCGTCCAACTGCCTTTGAGCTCGAAAGTCATACTCACGATGCGGCCTGGGAGATCGACTGCAACTCCTTGGCGTTCGAGTCTGGTGCCTTCTGCTACTTGATCTTTTGCTGTGCTTGGGAGATAGGTCCCTAAACATCTCCTCACGCATGTTGTCCCAATGATCTCTATACTCACCGTCCCATCGTTCCCCTTCAAGAACAGGAGCTCCCCTCCTATGCTGTTCGGACGGTTCAATGTGTCTAGGCGCGAGTTGCATGACTCCGATAGGGGCTGATGTCAAAGGTAGGGATAGCGTAAAACCTCTAGACTGTCGGGGTGACAGCGGTCGGTCAGCAATGATGGATGGAGTAAAGATTACATGAGAAGGCACGCTGGGTCCTGAAACATGAGGCGTAAATCCTGCAGCCAGCTCTGTCAACTGATCTATCTGGGCTCGAAGAGCCGATATTGAGTCCGCAAGAGGATTGCCTGCACTGTCTACTACGGGTGTCCTCAAATGGAAAAGAGAGTGACTAGGTCCTGGCATCTGAAATGGAGAAGTAAATGCCTGGGATGCCAATGTTCTCGCCATTTGCTCAGAAGAGGGATCTGACATGCCTGGTGGGATTTCCTGCACCGTGGTGTCGATATCAGTGGTGGTAAAAGGAAAGAGTCACCTTCGAGTAGAAAACGGAAGGCTAGAAGACTGGGACAGTGCGGGATCTAAGCCGAACTCCATAATCCTTCGAATTTTTAAGGGAGCAGAGCTTGGTTGTTAAGGATGCTCACTTAATAGAACCAAAACTCTCAATGAAAGCACCAATTTGATAAGATTCGATCTGTTTACTGTAGGATTGAAGAGGATTGTGAGCCTTGAGGTCGACTGTTCATGATGTCCGAGGTACCTGCACAGCACCGGAGGGGGTCTCCGGCGTAAACACTCCGA